>JAWWNH010000124.1:2576666-3865000 GCA_034641385.1 Darevskia mixta | reverse complement strand
CTGCTTCCACACCCCCAAACAAGAACACAACCACCACGTGGGCACCAGCTACTTAGGCAGCCGAGGCAGAATGTCAGGCATTGGATTTGCAGGGCGACGTGTGCCAGCCAATGAAGCTGAATGTTGGGTGATTATTCAGGACAGTTGGAAGGAATTGCTTTATCTGGAGCCAAATTAAACTGGAATTTACTCCAAAGGGGATGAAGTGGCAGCCTCCAATGTGGACAGCTTTATAAACACTGCTCAGGGCACCTGAAAAATGTTGCTTTGTTTCTGTGTTTCAGGCTTAACCAAAGGACATGGTGACTGACTTTGATGAGAAACATGATCAACATATAGTATTTCTTCAGCATAGAAACAGGTAGGCTGAAGGATGACCGGCAGGCCAGGAGAACAGATTTTGGGGGCCCTGGCTAGGTCTGCAGCCTGCTTCCTCCTCAGACATGGCAGGAGGCTGGGCAAGGCCAATGAATCCTGGCAAGTCAGAGACTTTGTGGGTGATGGGCCAGTTGCCTGCTCTGAATGGGCTTGTGCTTGAGCCATCTTTGCTGCTAGAGGCTTGGGGCCTTTCTGGCTTTTAGCAGCTTTGATGTGACAGCCGTGGTCATTCCTGGACGAAGACATTCATGCTGTTCTAGGTATTGACTCCAAGAGAATTTGCACTAATGGCCAATATGCTACCAGCCCAAATTTAAGGTGTTACTGCGAGGGTATAAAGCCCTAAACAACATGGGAGCAGCCTGTGTGAAGACCTTCTTTCTCCATATGTTCACATAAGCAGACTGCAGACAAGGACATGAACGTGGGGGTGGCTCTTCAATAGCATTTTTTAAGGCAGAAAACCAGCTTATTGATTTAAAATATCAATAAACAAAAGGTTTGTAGAAAAGCAAGCAGTAGCTTAGTAAACTTAACAGCCCATCTTGGGGATTCCCAGGAACTCCTCCTTCCAGGGCAAGATGATTCTATATTGTCCTTAAATCTAGCAGACCCCGCACTCTGAGCAGAGGCAGAGGCAGGTTTCAGCAGACTACTTCTCTCACTCGGTGCTCCCCCAAATTTGGATAAATTTTGATGGTGTTCCTCAGCTATTTGTAGGAGGATCTCCATCATGGCTTTGTGGAGACTTCTGCATCGCCACAGAAGTCCTCATGGTAGCATTTTCTGTAGAGAGAATGTGATCCTTGGAGAAGCCTCAAATCAGAAAATTGGTGTGCTGCATATTTTAGGATATTGAAAGAGCTCAGAAGAAAAGACCCTATGCAGATCAAGCTGGAGCAGCTGGAACAAGGTTTTATTCTGTATGTGAACGGAGCAAACTCAGAACTAACCAACCATCGCAAGAAAGTCAACCCTCAGAACTTTTTCAGAAGTGGCACACGAACAGCAAGGGGAAACTGTGAGTTCCTTTGTGACATAACCTTCTTGAAACACCATTGCACTGCTGTACCAGGAGTAGGCAAAATGTAAGCTGGTGGTCAGTTTCCAGTGTGCCACCTCGTATCTGCTGGCCTTGAGAATCCTTAAATGAAGAAAACTTTGGGCCAATCTTGTCTTTAGCAAGAGTGAAGGCTCAACACAGAAGTCATCCCCCAGCTCTTAAGAGGTTCTCCTGATCACACCACCTTGTTTGTGAATTGGACACACATTGGTGGACCTTAGGGAATCTCTAGCTTTTTAGTAAATCACCCAGTCAAAAGCAGACTCCATCTGCCCTGCATTGTGCCACTGAAGGGTAGATTTCTCTGCCTGGGCACACAGGCTTTCTGCCATGTGCAGAGCCTAGAATAGAAACCAGCTCAGGAAAGGCATTTTGTTCTAGTTGACCCCATCCTCCCATTTCATCTACACTAGTAACTCTCTTCAAGTGACTGTAATGCCTCCAAGATGCTACAGCATCATCTCTGCCCATTTTAGTCCCCATTTTCAGGTCCTTCTACAGTTCACGAATAATAATAATAATAATAATAATAATTTATTATTTATACCCCGCCCATCTGGCTGGGTCTCCCCAGCCACTCTGGGCGGCTTCCAAAAGAACATTAAAATACAGTAATCTATTAAACATTAAAAGCCTCCCTAAACAGGGCTGCCTTCAGATGTCTTCTAAAGGTCTGGTAGTTGTTGTTCTCTTTGACATCTGAAGGGAGGGCGTTCCACAGGGCGGGCGCCACTACCGAGAAGGCCCTCTGCCTGGTTCCCTGTAACTTGGCTTCACGCAGCGAGGGAACCGCCAGAAGGCCCTCGGCGCTGGACCTCAATGTCCGGGCTGACCGATGGGGGTGGAGACGCTCCTTTAGGTATACTGGACCGAAGCCATTTAGGGCTTTAAAGGTCAGCACCAACACTTTGAATTGTGCTCGGAAACGTACTGGGAGCCAATGTAGGTCTTTCAAGACCGGTGTTATGTGGTCTCGGCGGCCGCTCCCAGTCACCAGTCTAGCTGCCGCATTCTGGATTAGTTGTAGTTTCCGGGTCACCTTCAAAGGTAGCCCCACGTAGAGCGCATTGCAGTAATCCAAGCGAGAGATAACTAGAGCATGCACCACTCTGGCGAGACAGTCCGCGGGCAGGTAGGGTCTCAGCCTGCGTACCAGATGGAGCTGGTAGACTGCTGCCCTGGATACAGAATTAACCTGTGCCTCCATGGACAGCTGTGAGTCCAGAATGACTCCCAGGCTGCGCACCTGGTCCTTCAGGGGCACAGTTACCCCATTCAGGACCAGGGAGTCCTCCACACCTGCCCGCCCCCTGTCCCCCAAAAACAGTACTTCTGTCTTGTCAGGATTCAGTCTCAATCTGTTAGCCGCCATCCATCCTCCAACCGCCTCCAGACACTCACACAGGACCTTCACCACCTTCACTGGTTCTGATTTGAAAGAGAGGTAGAGCTGGGTATCATCCGCATACTGATGAACACCCAGCCCAAACCCCCTGATGATCTCTCCCAGCGGCTGCATATAGATGTTAAAAAGCATGGGGGAGAGGACAGAGCCCTGAGGTACCCCACAAGTGAGAGTCCAGGGGTCTGAACACTCATCCCCCACCACCACTTTCTGAACACGGCCCAGGAGGAAGGAGCGGAACCACTGTATAACAGTGCCCCCAGCTCCCAACCCCTCTAGGCGGTCCAGAAGGATGTTATGGTCGATGGTGTCAAAAGCCGCTGAGAGATCCAGCAGAACTAGGAAACAGCTCTCACCTTTGTCCCTAGCCCGCCGGAGATCATCAACCAGTGCGACCAAGGCAGATTCAGTCCCATGATGAGGTCTGAACCCCGATTGGAAGGGATCCAAATGGTCCGCTTCTTCCAGGCGTGCCTGGAGTTGTTCAGCAACCACCCGCTCAATCACCTTGCCCAAGAATGGAAGATTTGAGACTGGGCGATAGTTGGCCATATTGGCCACATCCAAAGATGGTTTTTTAAGAAGCGGTTTAATAACCGCCTCTTTTAGCGGGTCTGGGAAGGCTCCCTCACAGAGAGAGGCATTCACCACCCCGCGGAGCCCATCGCCCAGCCCTTCCCGGCTAGCTTTTATTAGCCAGGATGGGCAAGGATCAAGAAGACAGGTGGTCGGTTTCACTCGTCCAAGCAGCCTGTCCACATCCTCGGAGGTAACAGATTGGAATTGATCCCATAAAACATGACTAGACAGGGCTCTAGCACTCTCCCGCCCCGGCTCTGCTCCCACGGTGGAGTCTACCTCCTTCCGAATCTGAGCGACTTTATCTGCAAAAAACATTGCAAAAGCATTGCAGGAGATCTTGGGGTCCCTATCAGACCCAGATGACGGAGGTGGTTCTGCTAGATTGCGAACCACCTGGAAGAGTCTCCTGCTGCTGTTTTCTGCAGATGCAATAGAAACGGCAAAGAAAGTTCTCTTTGCCGTTGCCATTGCCACTTGGTAGGCTCGAAGTTGAGCTCTAGCCCGTGTCCGGTCTGATTCAGAATGAGTTTTCCGCCACCGGCGCTCTAGCCGTCTCAGCGACTGTTTCATCACCCTCAGCTCCGGAGAAAACCACGGAGCTGTCCGGGCTCCATGCAATCGGAGAGGGCGCTTCGGAGCCAGACAGTCAATAGCCCTGGTTAACTCCACATTCCAGCGGGCCACCAGGGAATCAGCTGAAAGGCCATCAACATGGGATAAAACATCCCCTACCACTCTCTGGAAACCATTTGGATCCATTAAGTGGCGGGGGCGGACCATCCGAATCGGTCCCACCTCCCGGCAGAGGGGAAGGGTCGCGGAGAAGTCTAGTTGCACCAGGAAGTGATCTGACCATGGCACTTCTTTTGTATCGCTTTTACTTAGTGTCAGATCACCAACATCCATAGAGGTAAACACTAGGTCTAAGGCATGTCCGCGGCTATGAGTTGGGCCAGACTTATTCAGGGACAGCCCCATGGAGGCCATGCTTTCCACGAAGTCCCGAGCGGCCCCTTGTAAGGTCGTGTCGGCGTGGATATTAAAATCTCCTAAGACAACCAGGCTAGGTGTCTCCAGGAGCACATCCGCCACGACCTGAAGCAGCTCGGGCAGGGAATCCTTGGTGCAGCGGGGAGGTCGGTACACCAAAAGGAATCCTGTACTGCCCCTATTGCCCAACTTCCAGAACATGCACTCAGAAAACTTGGTCTTTCCAATAGGACGCCTGGTGCAAACTAATGACTTCCTAAAAATCACTGCAACCCCCCCTCCCCGCCCAGATGGCCTGGGTTGCTGTGCGTAAGAGAAACCTGGTGGACAAGCAGCGGCAAGGACTGGCCCATCTGCCTCATCCAACCAAGTCTCTGTCACACATGCCAGGTCAAGTCCCCCATCCACAATCAGGTCGTGGATGGCAGTGGTTTTGTTCATCATTGACCTGGCATTACACAGCAACACTTTCAGGTCATGTGGGTATCCCTTGTTGATTCCAGTACCCGTCCAGTCAGGGCCAGACCCGGAGGCAGGGATAGTCCTCAAACAACGACTAAGCCTGCCTCCTCGGTAATGACAAGTCACGAAAGCTGTGACTTGTGTGTGTGGTGAAGCATATAGTGAGGAAGGGGCATAAGCTGCCAGGATCACTGCCCGGTATCCCATACCTGCCATTACCAGCGCTGCTCCCTAGTCAGCTGACACAGAAGGCATTTGGGGAGAGGAAGGAAGCACCAGAAGCACTGCTGCTGCATGCAACATGGGCAGCCTTTGCCTGATGTGCCCCTCCCCCTCTACAGTTTCTAAATTCTAGGAACCCACAGTGCAGCTGAGGATACAGAGCAGCTAGTCCCGGTAACCTCATGGTGTGAGCCTTTCCCACATTTGGCACCGTGTTCCCCTCTGTCCTTGGGGCACCCGGTAATCTGTAGGAGAGTTTGTGTGTTGAAAGCCTTGCCTCGGAGCCAGGAATGGCACTTGATGGCCTTTGAACCCTCCTTGTTCCAAGACTCTGCCCCAAATTTCCTTTCAGGTTCCAGTTCCAGAGCCCTGTTACAAGACGACGACGGCGACAACCTGCAAGGGAGGAGCACGCAAAGTGCACCAAGTAAAATCCAGCGCCGAGGGTGGCTCCAGGTAGGAGGGTGCACACGCTTTGCTGCTCGGTGGCCCCAGATTCTAGTTGGGAAAAGCGGCAGAGCAGCTTTTAAACTGATCACTGGGGTGAGGGGGAAAGCTGGCAGGAGCCAAGGAGTGTCCCATTTGGAACAAATGTCCCTGGAGGATGAAGATGAAAAATGACAGTTTAACTTGGGAGGTGTAGAGCTGGGCACTGAGTTTGTAGCCTAGTCCAAGTTTGACGCTCAGCCTAACCATTGCAACGCATTAGCCCTACATTGCAGGTTCACATCAAGAGCCAGTGTGGTGTAGTGGTTAAGAGCAGTGGACTCGTAATCTGGGGAACTGGGTTCGCTTCCCCGCTCCTCCACATGCAGCTGCTGGGTGACCTTGGGCTAGTCCCACTTCTCTGAAGTCTCTCAGCCCCACTCACCTCACAGAGTGTTTGTTGTGGGGGAGGAAGGGAAAGGAGAATGTCAGCCGCTTTGAGACTCCTTAGGGTAGTGATAAAGCAGGATAGCAAATCCAAACTCCTCCACCTCCTCCTCTTCTTCTTCTTCTTCTTCTTCACATCAAGCCTTCTAGCCAGTTGGTTCGATCCCGCTTAGGGGATTCAGCTTGTTAATGTAGGGCCGAAAGCATGCAAGAGAAAGTGTGAAAACGATGTTGGCCATTAGACTGGATTAAGGACATTCTAGAGCCCAGTGAATGCGAGGGCAGGCACAGAACATCTGCTGGTGGGATTACAATGGATACTTGCCAGCGTGAAGGCAGTAGCAGATTCCTGTTTATTCCTCAAAGAGTCAAACTTAACACACACAATGGGGTTTTCCATTTTCTAGAAAGCAGTGCAAATCAAAACAGAAAGTGGATCCAGACTCCATGTCTCTCCTCCTTCAGAGTACTCTGAGGATTTTGAACCTTATGAAAGCCTAAGCTTGCATTCAAGTGACTGTGAACAGGATGACGCTGGCCAGGTATGTGCCTCCACCATTTTGCGAAAAGCATCTTTTATTATTGAAGGTGAAACCCTAGCACTAACACCAGGAAACAATTCTCTGCCTTCCAATAAGGGTCTTACACTTATATTTGTGCCTTGTTTCTTCTTAAGTTCACGACACACACACAAACACACACATTTGCATGTGTGTGTACATATGCACAGACTCAAACTAGCCACCCAGCCAAGGAATTTGAGCATTTTCAAATATTTCTTCGCAGGAAGGTGATGTCTCTAGCAAAACTTCTGAGTCCATTGTGGGTCTTGCATTCATGAGCAGCAACACAAGCTGTTGCATGTGTCATGAAGAGCCACTGCTTTACCTTTGTGCTATTTTGTTTTTAATTTGTGCTAAACTGTGGTCTGCAACTTTAAACAATATTTAAGGTAACTCTAAAAAATCCATATTAGGGCAGTAGCTACATTAGGCTCACCAGAATGTCAAAATAGCGTGCAAGCTTAAAAGTTCTCCTCTTTGTCAGATTTGATGGCAAACAAAGCAAGAGTGGTGGAGGAGGAAAAAAGCTGGCTGATCTCAGTCTCTAGCTGGAATGTGGAAGGAAGCAGGAGACCTTCAAAGGAGGCCTGTCAGATGCTGTACAGGTTTCAGGTTGCAGCTATGGAAGAAGGAACATGTCGCAGGGAACCTATATCATTTGCTGGTGCTCTGTGAAGAACGCCAAGCTTGCACAAGATGTTGTACCTCTAACTTCCTCCCCTCTCAGCAGTTTTTGCAAGTGTGGTGTTTTTCCTCCCTGACAGAAACTGCCTCCAAGATGCTTACCTTGCCCTGCAGAGTTTGTGTCGGAAATGAAGTCCGGTGGATGTTGGCAGCATCCCCAGGGTTCGCTCTTGGCAATTTGCCTCTCCTAAGCAGAGAAGCATCAGGAAGTTTATTTACTGCTACTTCTCTGTCTGTTTCCAGAGTCTCAAATCTCCAGAAAGCACAATCCCCAGTGGCTATATCTTCTCCGTTCCAAGGGCAGAACGAAGTATGAGCAATTATGCTGAAAAGGAACAGTTGCTTCTCAGCATGGAGGACATGAAGGTAGTGAGCAGCCTTG
The DNA here is from genome assembly GCA_034641385.1 of Darevskia mixta. NCBI lineage: Eukaryota > Metazoa > Chordata > Lepidosauria > Squamata > Lacertidae > Darevskia > Darevskia mixta. The sequence continues at coordinate 3,857,396 of JAWWNH010000124.1, read as the reverse complement.
GGGTTGCCTGATGGGCAGCATCTCCAGAATCCTGACGAGATGAATCTTGGGCAGGAGCTCTTCATAGGTGCCCCCCCGACAGTGGCAGCCCCTCCTTGATAGCCTGTTGGAAAAGAGAGAGGGGTCTTTCTCCCTCAGTAGCCTCTGGTTTTTCTCTTACTGCACAATCCTAGGTCTGTTTACTGCAAGTGTTCCATCAGGCTTATCGCTTGGTAAACGTGTTTAGGGTTGCCGTCATAGTCTCCCTCATCTGCATGTTGTCCTATTTATTGACAGCCTTTTTACCTGTGTCATTCTCCAAAGGATACCCTCAATGGCTGTGGCAGGGAGGAGTCCCAGGTATAGAAACCTTCATCAAAGTTCTCACCAACAAGGGCAGGATTGCTCACGCAGCACAGTCCGTTCAAACCAAGGCAAAGCACAGAGCCTCAGTCTAGGTCCAGACCTGATCCGGAATCAAGGTCCAGAAACAGTCCAGGGTCAATAATATCCCAGGGAGGCCAGGCAAGGCACAGCAAGGCAGACTAGACTCAAGCTGTAAGCAACAAGGGGTCAGCACTCTGCATTGTTTCCAGAAACTGGAAGGCTTAAGAGGAAGGCCTTATGTACCTTGACCTCCTAGACCAGGCATCCTCAAACTGCGGCCCTCCAGATGTTTTGGCCTACAACTCCCATGATCCCTAGCTAACAGGACCAGTGGTCAGGGATGATGGGAATTGTAGTCCAAAACATCTGGAGAGCCGAAGTTTGGGGATGCCTGTCCTAGACCACACCTTGAGTACAGCTGCTGGTTGTGAAGGAATATCGGGGATTGCTTAATCATGAGTAGACCCCCCACCTCACAAGGAGACCAATGACTCTGGGTCCATAGGCGCACACATGCCAGTGCTCTTTGAACTGGGCGTGAAGCTTTTGGCCCTGATGCACTCGAGACCAGTGGGGTGGCTCCACCTCCTCCTGTGGTTCTAGGTTTTTTTTTTGTTAGATGTCAACCTGAAGGGCCTCTCAGGGCGATCCTCAGGTCCAGGGGGCCCTGCCTGCTGCTCAGGGTCCTCGACCTGTAGGGTGCTTGGATCGTCCTCTGAGGACTCTGTGTCGTATTGGGTCAGGCAAGACTCATCCCTCTTGTTCAGCCAAAAAGTGACTTTGCAATGTTCACTGGTAAGACAGTCCTCAGTCTAAGGTTGAGTCTAAACAACAAAACACACAAGGAAAAAAGGATGAGGAAGAAATAAACATGCTCTGGTAGAACAAGAGGTGCAGAGAACTGAGGATTTGAGCTTCCTTCTGCGAGCTGTGCCTTCTTTTGGCTGGGTGACTCACCTGAGTTCTCCTAGCTGTGATTCTGGGAGTTCCTGGGACCTGCGTAGAGCTAACAGCTCCCAGCAACAGCTGCTGCCTCCTGATGGCCAGACTTTGATTCACCCTGCGCCTCTTCCTTGTCGCAGCATGTTGGATATGGAAGGGGATTTATAACAGAATCTTACATACGTCAACACAGAGCAGAGTCACATTGAGTTTCCTGAGGTTTCCTGCAAGGTAAACAGATGCCAGGTAGCAGCCTTGATGTGGATCCTTTTTTTATTGTGAGATTTTCAACCTGGCTCTCTGGAATTTTGTGGCAGGAACTCCGGCAGAACTTGGAGTTCAGCGTGAGTCAGAAGAGGATGGAGGAAGATTGCTCCGAAGGGGATACCTCTGACTCTGTGGAGGAGGACGTGCCTGCAGGGGCCTCGGAGGCAGAGGAGCCCCTTGAGTCTTCTGGAGAAGGCACTGGGCTTCTCCTCAGCAACGCAGGAGACTCCCCAGCAGCAGCTGCGCCCACCTCTCTCCTTGTGCTGGAATTCAAGCCCAACTGCCAAAGTAAGTCCAGAGGGGGCTAACTGCCTGCCATGGACCAGAGAGGAAAGAGAGTGTCTTTTGTTCTGCCAATCTTCCTTTCCCTTTTTGTGTCTTGTCTTGTTTGACTGTGGATGTGCTGGTGGAAGGGGATGTGCTGGCATTTAGCCTTGTTTTCCACCACTCCCACTCTCTCACGGTACCAAAATAGGCAGCGTCTGAGAAACAGTGGCCTCCCGGGTACCTTGGGGAGTGCCTGATTGCCTTTGCTTCTTCCACTCCCCTCAAGGAAGCTAGCCTGGGCATCACTTCTGTTTGTCTTTCCATAGACATGAAGAAGGAGCGGACCCTCTCTGCAAAAAGGAAGGGCAGCGCTGAGACCTACGTCCCCACCAAGCCTGGTAGCCAAGTGGCTCGGCCGTTCTCCGCTGGGTGCCTGCGCCAGCAGGATCAGGAACAGACCCCCTTCAGTAAGGGAGATGGTGATTGTTTCATTGCAACGCCTAAAAGATTGAGGGGGCCTGCCGTGAGGATAAAAAGGGACCACAGGCAGGCCCTGTTCCCTCGCAAGGGCCCAGCTGGGTGTGCTGCTTGCTTGGATTCATGCTCTCGTTGTCATGTATCACCATCTCGCTGGGAAGCCCATTGGGATCTCATTAGCGAGGCACACAAAGCCTTCCTTGCAGAGAGGAGAGAGGAGAGGGAGCGTGACTTGGGCATGCCTCTTGCCAGTCGACTGACGTCTTTCTCTTGTGACATAGCATTTTCAAGCATTGCATGGCACGGATGTAGAACCCCCAAGAGCATGCCAGTGTTTTGGAAGACTGGCTTGCAAAGCAGCCACCTGCCCTCAGAAGTCGCCATCTTGCTCAAATCTGACTTCAGATTGTTCTCCACAAACAGCCCTTCACAGGTTTCTTGGCTGCACATGTTTCTCCTGCTCTTTCTGCCTTTCTCTTTCTCAAAGAGCTCAGCTTTCAAATACGCTCCAGCAGCCCTGGCATCAGAGAAATGCCTCTTGACTCCAGCTCTCTCTACAGCTTGCAAACTTCTCTGTTTACTTTCTTCCCTCTTTGCTGTGTCCCTCCTTTTCGGCTGAATCCTTACCTTCTCAAGCGGCTGCCATGCCCTCCTCCATGCTGGTTTTTCTGCTTCCCCTAAGCTGCTGTCTCTCCTTTCATGCCTTCTCTGCCTCTTCTCTGGCAGGTTTCCCTCCCCACCTGGTGAAAATGGCACAGGGCCCTGACCGTCCTCTTCTCCCTCTCCTGCCTCGACCTGAGTGGAGCCCACCTCAGCTCTTTGCTTGATGTCTTGAGTCACATCCTTGCACCCAGCAGATTGTTAGTTAAGGGGAAATGGCTGAAATTGGGTGATGGCTGCTTTGGCCTCTCTGACATCCTTGTGGGACTGGAGGCTTGCGCCAGGGAGAAGGGTCCATATCCTGCCCTGGGTGGTGCATAGGAGAGCCCTGGGTTTCCTTACTGTGCATCACAGACAAGACATGCCTCCTCTTCCTATCCTGTGGCACAGGAGCCTTTCCAGCCTTAGCCTGGGGTTGCCTGGGGCAGGACTCACTTGTGCTTTGAGGAAATGGTCAGAAAGTCTTTTCTGCTTCTTTTGGGCATCAGGGCCAATCAGCCGACCCGAAAGGCCTCTCTCAGCCACCCGGAAGAACATGTGTGAGAAAAAAGACCCTGTGCGCTCGGCTTCTGTGGTCCTGAAGGCGGTGCAGGCAGAAAACGAGACCCTCCGGAAGGAGCTTCTCTGCAGGCAGCTGCAAGCCAGGCCCCTGAGGGCGGAGCTGGAGCCAGCCGCTTCTGCTGAGGTCAGTAGCAGAAGCCGTCTTGGTGCTCCCTGTGTACACCCACCCCACCCTCGCCCTGCCCAACACAAGCTTTCTCTGCTGACGGATAGACTGCCAGTGCCACGCTGAGGACTGCAAGCCCCTTCCCAGCTGCTGAGGGCAGCCCTGGAAGAGTTTGCACAACTGGCGCTTCCGTGGCATTGGAGAGTGAGCTCCTCCCACTGCCTGATCCTGAATATGGTCAGCTGCGGGGGGACGGCGCCGATGGTTCCCTCTGTGTCTTAGCAGAAGGAAGGGGTCGTTTGGGAAACAAGAGGGGCAGTTCCTTGGGCTGGGGGACAGGAGAGGCAAAATGGTTTATCCAAAGTGAAAGCTTGAACAGTCAAAAGTGGCTTCATCCACTGCATGGGAATAGGAGGATGCAGAGGTAAATTTAGGGCAATGCTGCTGGGCATTAGAAGTGTGCTAAAGTGGCAGTGATTTGGAACAGCAGCTGGGGAGAGAAGCCACCTGCTTCCTTGCACTGTCTCTGTCTGCCTGCTGCCAGCCACTGCCACGGAGTCACACTTGATTTCAGAAGAGGAAACTCTCCTGAAATGAGGAGGCTGCTAAAAAGGCAGCGTCAAGAGGGCCAAATCACTGGGAATGCTCGGGAGTTGTATAGAAGCTCAACTGGAGAGTATAGTGCAGATCAGGAAAGGCAGCTCGAGGGCCAGTAGGATGCCAGCATGGTTAACAGGCAGAGTCAAAGAAGCCCTCGGAGACGGAAGTCTTGTCCAAGTGAGAAGAACCAAAAGGAGCACAAGCTTTGCCCCCCACCCCCACCCCAAAGTGCAAGCAGAGAGGGAGGGGTCATAGAATCGTAGAATTGTAGAGTAGGAAAGGACCCCAAGGGACTAACTCCCTGCAATGCAGGAATCTTAACTAAAGCATCCCTGACAAATGGCTTAAAAACCTCCAAGGAAGGAGAGTCCGCCACCTCCCAAGGGAGACTGTTCCACAGTCAAACAGCTCTTACTGTCAGAAAGTTTTGTTGATGTTTAGTCAGAATCTCCTTTCTTGTAACTTGAATCCATGGGTTTGAGTCCTACCCTCCAGAGCAGCAGAAAACAAGTTTGTTCCATCTTCCATATTACAGCCCTTGAGATATTTGAAGATTGCAATCATATCTCCTCTCATATCTCCTTCAAACATTCCTCATCAGGCTTGGTTTCCAGACCCTTGATCATTTTAGTTGCCCTCCTCTGCACACCTTCCAGCTTGTCAACATCCTTCTAAAATTGTGGTGCCCAGAACTGGACACAGCACTCCAGGTGTGGTCTGACCAAGGCAGAATAGAGTGGGACTATTACTTCTCTTGATCTGGACACTAGACTGCTGTTGGTGCAGCCTAGAATTGCATTAGCTTCTTTTGCTGCTGCATCACACTGTGGACTCATGTTAAGCTTGTGGTCCACAGAGACCCTCTAGATCCTTTTCACATGTACTGCTAGTAAGCCAGGTGTCCCCTATCCTATACTGTGCATCTGGTTCTTTCTGCCCAAGTGCAGAACCTGACCTTTGTCCCTATTGAAATTCATTTTGTTGGCTTGCACCCAGTTTGCCAATCTGCTAAGCTCATTTTGAGTTTTGGCCATCCTGACCTTCATCCTGCAATTGTTGGCTGCTTGTGTACACTCCTTGTTTGTGATTCCCCCCTTCTTCCATTTCTTATACATTCCCTTCTTACATCTCAAGTCATCTGTAAAAGGTGCCTCTCACTTTTCTTTGTTGCTGGAATTGTCTGTCTTTGTGCCTTCAATATTTCATCTTTAAGAAACTCCCATCCATCTTGGACTCTCTTTGAGTATTTCTTCTTCTTTCTCTTTTTTAAAAAAAGATTTTATTAAAGTTTTTTCATAATACAATAAGATAAAATATACCAAATAAAAACAAAAACAGAGAAAGAGAAAAGAAAACAAAAAAAATGAAAAAAGAGAACAGGAAAAAGAAGAAAAATAAATGTCCAGGGAAACCTGGATGTATGGCCACCCTAGTGTAGAGACAACTGAAACCAAGATAGAGGGCAGATCCCATGGTGGTGGAGGAGGAACAGCCTGGCAGCCAGGTGTCCTTTAACCTCCTGAAGTTCTCTTCAGGGCCAGTCCCACCAGCAGGTGCAGTGCAGTTGCAGTTGCTTGCTGGGTGGCAGAGAGCAGTGTTGCAGGAGGGAGCTTGCCCTTCTCTCCTGGAGCTAGTCTCTGCCCTCCAGTGTGGTGGAGAGCTGCTGTCCTGTTGCCATTGTTGAAGAAAGATTAAGCGCCCATCCAGCTGGCTCCTGTCTGCTATCTTGGGAGGGAGGAAGTGCCAGGCTCCTGGGTGATCCGTACATGAAGGGAGTGTCCCCCTGAGCCCTCGCAGGCCCTCTAAAGATGAACAGTGGTGCACTTGTGACTGCCAAGTGACTCTCTTACCTTTGGTTACCAAAGTGCCCTGCAAATGCACGGCCAGGTTGTCCTCCCAGACGCTTTACCTGTCCGGCCTAAGCTTGTTCTGGAGCTCCCATAGGGGGTGTTGGCGACCCCGTGACCTGTTGTGTTTGCGTTTCCCCCTTGCGCAGCTGCCGTCGCCTTTGCCACCTGCGTCTGCAACAAATGAGCCTCCTCAAAAGCTGCAGGAGGGGAGCGTCATCTCCACGGCCATGGAGAGGATTGGGCACCTAGGAAACAGGTGGCTGTGTGGGTTTATTTTGAATCCTTCCTTTTCCAGGGGCAATTCTGAGCCAAGGGGGGGAGGGGGTCTGGTATGTGCAAGGAAGCACCTAGGTCTAAGTGGATCTCCATGCCTTCCCCTGTCTCTGCTGGGTCCCCTTGTCATCCTGTCCATGTGAAGAAGCGCCGGCTCACGAGGTGATGGCATTGGTGCCATTGTGAGGGCCTCATCCAGGATGTGTAGACGGGGGCGGGGGGGCAGAGGTTGTGGTCCATTGTGGGGCCAGTTCTGAGGCTGAAGGTGATGTGCTGGGGCCCTTGGCTCTTCTGGCAAGGGAGGGGGGTCTGGGGACTGGGCTCAGCACACTGGCGATGGTTGCACATGGAAGTGTCTGGGCCAGAATGCCTGCAAGCGGGGAACACATTCTTACCTGCTCCTAAACAAAAATTATCCTGGAACAGACCTGGAGTTTCAGGCCAGTTTGCTAACTCTTGAGAGCATTTCCAATCTTTGGCAAGGTAGCCCAGATCTTTCCCACCCTCAGCCGAGTCAGCAGAGCTGCACCTCATCCTGCAGGTGGTCCAGGTCTTTGCCTGAAGGGTCAGGCTGTGTCCGTCTGGGGACTTCCTGCCAGAGTCTGGCCTGTGACTGTTCTGCTCCCTATTTCAGGCAACAGAAGAAGCTTCTGAAAGTGCTGCAAGAGATTGAGAGCCAGTCTTCCTGCCGCAGCCCCCCAGTGCTGGTAGGGAAGGAGGCTTTTCTGAGTGGCAGAAGCCACAGCTGGGCCACCGAGTCATCCTCTTCCCCAGGCCCCGTAGAAATCAGTAGTGGAAGTGAAATGACCTCAGGTGGGATGAAAGCCCCAGAAGCCTTGCCTGGGAAAGGGGCCTCCAGCAAGTGGCAGACGGGCCACGCCAGGGTTGGGATGGCAGGCTCAATAACGGGTCCCTCGGCATGGCTGCGCCATTTGCTCTGTGCGTGGCATAGGGCAGAGGAGCCATGTGGCAAGAGACACCCCCCCGGCAAGGCCCTTTCCCCCCGCCTTCCTGCTGCTCCCCTTGGGGCATCAGCGTCTGTGGTGGCGGCCTCTCAGTTTCCACCCTCCTAGGGCCAGCTGGAATTGGAAAGGGAGGTCCGGGATGCCATTTACATCACTGTGGAGATCCTCTCCAACTGGGGCAACACCACCAGGGTGGGCCTGACGGAAGTGGAGTTCTTTGATCTGCACCACGCCAAAGTGTTTGTGTCTCCTCACGACGTGGACATCCGGCACGCCGACACGCCGGGAGAGCTGGGCTGCCTGGTCAACAGGAACTCCAAGGTAGGCTCTGCCTGCAGGATCCAGGGTTCACCTGCCTTTCCAGGGCGGTGCCATGCCCCTCCTCCATTTCAGCAAATGCCCTGTGGTGGGTTTCCAACAGCACCTGCCTCCGGGGGTTCTCCTGGTTCCACTCCTCAGGACAGAGAGTGTGCCATGCAGCGTATCTCAGCCCCCTCCTCAGAAACACCAGAGTTGTTCCGATCTCATGCACAGCTTCCTTGCTTTTTGCCCCTGGGTGGACTGCGATCCACACGACGGTCACCTCCAGGCTCAATTATTGTAATTCGCTCTACATGGGGCTGCCCTTGAGACTGACCCAGAAACTCCAGCGGGTGCAGAATGCCGCGATGACTCCTTACGGGGTCTTTGCCGCGGTATCACATTCACCCGGTGCTATACCAGCTGCACTGGCTCCTGGTGGAGTACGGGATCAGGTTTAAGGTGCTGGTTTTAACCTTTAAAGCCCTATACGGCCTAGGACCCTCGTACCTACGGGCCGCCTCTCCTGGTATGCCCCACGGTCTGCAAACAACAACACTCTGAAGATCTCGGGCCCCAGGGAAATTCGACTGGCCTCGACCAGAGCCAGGGCTTTTTCGGCCATGGCCCTGATCTGGTGGAACGCTCTGTCACAAGAGACTAGGGCCCTGCGGGACTTGACATCTTTCCGCAGGGCCTGCAAGACAGAGCTGTTCTGCCAGGCCTTTGGCCAAGGCACAGTCTGACCCCCCCCTCTCCTTCTGTAATCCTCACAGAACTCTAACCCAATGGTTGCCATTAATTTGATTCTGAATTTATTTTAGAATGTATTTTAATTAATTGACTGTGTGATTTTATGTACACTGTGCTATTTTTACTTGTTAGCTTTCTCTGAGCCCGGCTTTGGCCGGGGAGGGCGGGATACAAATAAATGATTATTATTCTTATTAGCATTTGTTTCCCTCTGCTCAGCTTGTTGCAAGGAGTGGCTAGGATGAGCCTCCATAGGGGAGGCTGCGGCTGCTCTTGGGGGGTAGCTTTGAGGCCTGCTGCGTTCCATGCCAGGGCCCTCTTACCCATGAAGGTCAAAGTGCGCAGGTGGGGGGGGGAGCAGGATCAAAAGGCGCTGGCAGGCAAGGAGAAGCAAGTTGAAGAGGCCTCTGTTTGAGAAACAGGCAGGCATCTTTCATCACTTGATGCATGGATATTTCTTTAAGGCTTTAAAAACATTTAAATCTGTACTGTCCTGTGCCCGTCAACTCAGTCTGCTGGAGAAAAGTTTGCCGTCCAGAAGGGAGGTGGTCAGAAATGCCCGTCGCTCTTGAAGGTCCCACCTGCTAATCTGCAAGTCGGTGTCCTGTTGGGATCCTGGCAAGCTGCAAAGCTGATTTACTTTGATTAGAATAAGCCCCCTCCCCCGGGGTTTGACCCAGGCAGCGGCTCTCTGGAGCTGCAGGGAGGCTGCCGCTCGCTCTCCCCCAGGCAAGCCTGGCTTCCCCCAGGAGCAGGGGGACATGCGGTTCTTGCCCTCCCCAGCTGCAGCAGCAGCCCCCAGGCTCCTTCCTTCCCAGCCATCTGCTGCCAGGGTTTGCTTCCGTGTCTCCTAGGTCAGCAGAGAGCGCTTCCCCTGGACGTGCCTCTTCCAGCCTCCGGTGCAGCTGTACTTTGTGGTCCGAAACCCCAGCTTGTCTGATGACTTTGGTCTATCCCGGATCAGGATTTGGAATTACAGCACCCCTGTGCCTAGTGTAAGTGATGACTTTGGTCTTGGGCACCTCGGGGTGTGGCATGTGCTGTTCTCAGCTGTTATTACGTTAGCCTTAGAGAGGGGAGGGGAGGGGAGGAGGTGTTGTTTTTGCCACTGCTTCCATTCTAAGAAATGCTTGGATGATGCCTTCAGAACAAGACTTGCCCTTGAGGCTGCATCGTGAGAATTTCCAAACAACAAAAAGAGCCTGCAGAGTTTTGGACAGTCCTTTTCCATTTTGAATTGGCTTTTGGGCATGATCAGAAAGAAAGAGAGAAGTTACTGGGGTATCATGCAGTAGAGGAAAAAAATGCCTTGGGAGCTGCTGCTGCTGCCGCCACCAAGTGGGGCCTGCAACAGACAGTTGCGGTATGGAGTGCTCCTGATCAGGGTTCTAGCCAGCCTGCCCTGGCTCCCCGCAGGACACTCCATTTCTTAGGCACATAGTTTTCCTTTCCCTCCCCCAGTAGGCAGACATCGTTCTGTGGTCCCTTCACAGGCTGAGTCCTCAATGGGCCGCTTTTTCAGCCTTTTTGCTCCATTCAGTTTCTTCTCGTACTCAATATTTTTTTTCTAAACCTTGACGATCCAGCTGGTCTTTGGTTGCACACTAAGCCTCCGTTCGCAACGCTGCTGGCAAATGTGGTGCACAGCCAAAGCCACCCCCCCCCCTCACAGCAGATGGCAACCACTTCATGGTTCTGGAAATTCGCTGTGAGAATTGCTCAGAGAGCCTGCTGGGATGATTTGTTCAGAATGGCTCCAGGTACTGAGCGAAAGAGGCTTTTCTATTCTGGATTATAGATGAGCTAAGCCTTATCCTCCATGACTCATTCTCATCTGTGCTGTAAGAGAGGCAGTACTCATATGGCAGCACAAATAGAAAGGAAATGGGGAAGCCGAGAGCAAAGAGGGAGGCCGCATACAGTTTTCAAAGCAGATCAGAAGCAACCCTTTCCCCTGGGAAATAGGTGGCAGGAGGGCAGTTTGTTTGCTGGTCTTCTTGGGGGTCAGGTGCTTGCCTGGTGTAACTCCAGGGGCTTGTGAACAGGTCCTTGAGTTCAGGCTCTGACGGGAAGAGGAATTGTCCAAGCCAAAATGGAGCAATTGTGAGGGTTAGCAGGGGTGGCTCACCTGTGGTCCTCCAGGTGTTCATGGACCCGACTCCCATCTTTCCTGACCATTGGCTTCACTGGCTGGGAATGATAGGAGCTAAGACTCCAACAACATCTGGGCAGTCACTGGTTTAAGGAAATGAAGAGAAACACAGAAGCTTCAGAAAAACAGCCTCAAGGGCAGCATGCCAGCTTGGGATGTGTAGGTCTCATGCGGGAGTAACGCTAAACTGCATGCGGGGGATCTGTGGCCCTCCAGATGTTGTTGACCTGCAACCTCCGTCATCCGTATAAATAAATCTGACCTTACCATAGTCCTCCTCTGTAGGCCACGCCAGCCGGGGCTGATGGCATTTGGAATGCAGCAACATCAAGAGGGCGCCAGGTGCCCCATCCCTGCACCGAATTGTGCTTTGGCATCACAAGAACAAACCACAACAACTTTGTGCTCTCATGCTCCCTCTGTACTTCTGACGTGGCACATGGAGGAGCTCAGCGCTTTTGCTTGCCTTCTACATTAACAGCCGCTTAGTGTGTTATCTGAACCCAGACACAGGGGCTGACTTTGATTTGTTGAAGCAAACCAACTTCTAACCATAAGCTTTAGCTTAACCACAGTTTAGGGCATGGGCAACATGCTAAACTGCAGCTAATCTAATGTGGAAGAGGAGCTCCCTCTTCCTTCCCCACAGCCTCACCTGGTGGCCGGTGGGAGCACACGAGTCTGAGGCTTGCCCAGGCTCGCTCTTGTAACACTAAACCAGGGGTCAGCAAACGTTTTCAGCAGGGGGCCGGTCCACTGTCCCTCAGACCTTGTGGGGGCCGGACTATATTTTGAGGGGGGAAATGAACGAATTCCTATGCCCCACAAATAACACAAATAACGAATTCCTATGCCCCACAAATAACCCATTTTAAATAAAAGGACACATTCTATTAATGTAAAAACATGCTGATCCCCGGACTGTCTGTGGGCCGGATTTAGAAGGTGATTGGGCCGGATCCGGCCCCCGGGCCTTTGTTTGCCTACCAATGCACTAAACCAATTCCCCAACGTCTACAGGTTTAATTGTGAGGAAGACATTGGCACCCCTTTACATGTGCCAGGGCTGAAGTGCTTCACATATGCTTTTAGCTTGCTGCTGCCTGTCTCTCTTCACATCTTATGAATTGGGCTTCTTTGGGAAGGCATGAAATGACAGCCACTGACTTTTGCTTGGCTCCCAGACCCAGGTCCTCCTTTTGTTTTTCTGTGTGTTTTCAGGATCTTGACATCGGAGCAAGAAACATCATTGTCTACGTGGATGGAAACCTTGTATTTGCTGGTGAACTGCCAAAGGGCTGCGGCAACGAGGGTGCCGATGGCAGCAGCTGCATCACCATTGAGCTCCCAGAAAGTTGCTCCGTTCCTGGGAAGGGGAGGGAGGGGAGGGGCTGGGGCGCGGCAGACTGGAGCCACGAGCCAGGCAGGGGGCCGTTGAATCTGGAGCCTCCCTTGGGGGGGAATTGCTGCGAGGAAAAGGACAGCTCTCTTGGCCTGGTTAAGTTGAAGGAAGATCTCCTAGCAGCACCTGGCTCAGATTCCAGGGGAAATGTCCATAGCCCCCTCTCGCCAGAGACCATGGAGCCCGCTCATTCCGACGACGATCTTTCTCTGAGTGAACAAATGGAAAAACTCTCTGGAAGGAAACTGTCTCAGCTGCCTGGCGTAGAACCCCCCTGCCTCCCGCCCGCTTCCGAGGCCAAAGAAAAGAGCCGGCTCTGCTCTCCGAAGCAAAACCCCTTCCCCTGGCTTGAATCGCAACGAGCCCAGCTGCCCGCCGAGACCGTCGGGAGGGGCTGCCTAGGAACAAGCGACAGGAGCCCCCACCCCTGCCCAGATGATCTAGAGAGATCCCACCTTGAGTCTGCGGGGGGGAAGCTTCTGGCAGGCGCCAGGAAAGAGTCGGCCACCGGCTTGGACTTCCTGAGTCCCCTGCCCAGCAAGTGCAACTATGCGGCCGACCTGCTGCTTCCCGGGCGAAGCCTGGGAGGCCACAGAAAGGAAGAGTTTGGCCATGCCATCTTCAAGGAGGAAGCCCCACCGGATATAGGTAAGAACTGATCCCCGGCCAGCTTCCCTTAGGTGTCCAATCGGGTCATCTGGGGGGACCTTCTTAGACAGCGAGCGCTTGCCTGCTGGCCACAAAGGGGGAATGTGGGGTGGTGCTCCCATCCACAACTTCTTCCTTGGGCACAACTCACCCGCACAGAAGGAGAGGCTGTTTATAACCACATAGCGAGCAGTTGTGGGAAGTGACTCCCTTGGCAGCTGAAGGAAATCCCCCTCCCCTCGCCATTTCCCCACCCTTCAGCTGCACTCGCTAACTGCCGGGCCTAGAGAGCCTGCGCACCGTCTTCCTGGTGGAGTTGGGGACTATTCAGACCCTTTCAGCTTGGCAACTGCGGTGGATGGAGAAGTTGCCACCGGAGTGCTGCTTCTAGGAGGTGCTCTGCCAGGCATGGAATGCCGCCATGGATCCTGGGGCTGGGGTGGGTGGGTGGGCCTCCCTCCCTGCCTCCCTCCCTCGCCTGCATTCAGAGTTTGGCTGGGTGGGTCCCGGCTCTGGTTGGCCATGCTGTGATGCTCTTGCTCCCCTCCCCTCAGAGCTTGAAGCTCTGTCTACTCCTGCTGTGTGGTTCTCAGTGGGCAGCCCCACCTGGCTGTTCTGGGCTGCCCTTAGGTGGGTCTCCTTGGGAAGCTGGTGCCTTCATTGCTAGAGCTCTGGAGCAGCGCAGAAGAAAAGAGCTCAGGTGCAGGGAGAGCTTCATCTCTTCACTGCCGGTTGGTTTTCCCGGGCCAGGTGATCAAACTGCCTGCCTTCCTTCTTTTCCTAACTTCAGGAGTTCATCTCCTGCCATGGACTTGCCTTTCATCTAAGAAGCAGCCCTTTCTATATCCTGCTTGGTGGGGCTGTGCTGGGAGCTTGCAGGATGGGGCTCAGCTCTGAGTCACATTGAGCTGTAGCGTTTCTCAGGAGGGAGCAGCAGTCTGTGAAGTATGTAAGAGCAATTTGTAGCTGGAGGTCTTAAACCCGCCCCCACCACTTGATTTTCTCTGCTTAAATCCTAATTGTTTTGTTCAGGGATGTATTTTATCTGAAACAGATCTTTTAATAAGATTCTGTTCTCTTGTAAGGAATTGAGACCCACAGGTCCCGGGCACATTCATCCCGTCGGCAGATGTGGGGATGTGGCCATACGAGAGCAAATTGACGTCTCTGCCTGGCTTGTATCAGTGGCATGTAAAGCTTACGTTATTGGATTTCCTGCCTTTTTGCTACATTTCTTAAAACCTCCTTTCACAACAAAGCCGTGTGCCAACTGTGTCATGCGTCAGGGACGCCTTGGCTTGAGCCGAGTCACGCGCGGACTCTTCTTCCCGGGGATGGTGTGGGTCCAGCGCTCAGAAATGTTGTAAAAAGGGACACCTCTGAGCATCCTCTAAACTGGGATAGAGAGCCTGTAGCCCCCCAGGGGTGGCTGGAGCCCAGCTCCCAGCAGCCAGCATGCACAGTGGTCAGGGAGAGATTGGAGTTGGTGAAAGAACACACACAGCATGTGCAGAAACGCTCCAGCAGCACCTTGAGGCCGGAATGGGAGAAGACTCCCACCTGACATCCTGCAGAGCCCCAGCCAGGCCAAGGGGTCAGTTCTCAGTGTAAGGCAGGTTCCTGCGTTCCTACAGCGGGAGCAGCCTTCCAGCTCCATCTAGAGGACGACAGGTTCCCCACCCCTGATTTAAACTGCACAGCTCAAGCTTGAGAACACGTTACTTCATTTTGATACCTGGTTTCCAAATGCTTTGGAGAGTCTTAGTTGTAGGAGTCCAGCTCAGTCTGGCTCAGAGCCACCCTCTGCTTCGGGGTCTCCCTCATCTAAGGGTGTGTGAGCTCCCTTGGTCTTTCCACGGGGCTCTTCTTAGCAGAGCAGCAGGGCCGTGCTGCTGGACCCTCTTGCCCCGGGTTGAGCTGGGCTTGCAGCCTCTGGGGGCCGGAGCACCCCCCTCGCGGCCTCTGCAGGAGGGTTCAGCCCAGCAGGCACCAGAGGCGCTCTCTCTTTCTCCTTCCTTCCAGGTGAGCCTCTGCTGGCGAAGGGCAACGCCACCCGGCCTTCCCGGGCAAAGTGGGGCAGTTCCCAGGAGCAAGTTCTGCAGGAGTCCTGGAACTCTCTGCTGAAGTTCAACCACTTGCACCACGGCCGAATCTCCAACATGGACTTCCAAGGGGACATTTTTGACGAGTTTCTCCACCAGCAGAAAATCAGCCGGCAAGGAGAGCAGAAGCTGCGGGCGAAGGAGAGCGGGCAGGGGCTGCCCAGGCACCAGGAGGGGGAGGGCTGCTTGGACCTGGAGGACGGGGGCGACTTCCAAATCCCAGTCCTGCCTTTTGGGCAGCGCTTGAGAATCGACATCCGCTCCACCTGGGGGGACAGGCACTACGTGGGCCTTAACGGGCTGGAGCTCTTCAGCTCCAAAGGGGAGCCCATCCAGATTGCCAAAATCACAGCCAACCCCCCCGATATCAACATCTTGCCCTCCTACGGCCAAGATCCGCGAGTGGCCAGGAATTTGCTGGATGGGGTGAACCGGACTCAGGATGACATGCACCTCTGGCTGGCTCCCTTCACCCCTGGGAAATCCCACTGCATCTTCCTGGACTTTGCCAAGGCGTGTGAGGTGGCCATGATCCGCATCTGGAATTACAACAAGTCCCGCATCCACTCCTTCCGGGGCGCAAAGGACGTCACCATGCTGCTGGACGAGCAGTGCATCTTCAGAGGGGAGATTGCCAAGGCTTCTGGGACGCTGGCTGGAGGTGCGGGGGGGGGGGCTTTTAAGTTCCTGCTTCTAATTACGCCTTGCAGAGAAAGCAGAGGAGCTGGCTCCCAGTCCTGGTCCCCCGCCCAGCCCCTTCCCTCCGCTGTTACTTATTTTGGACCAGGAAGTGCTTAGTTATGGGAAGAGATGTGCTGGGAACAGAGAGAGCGAGGGGATGGGAAGGCCAGGCTGCTTGCCCTTCTCCCGAGTCCAAGGCAAAGGAGAGGGGGGGGGAGCCCAGAGTTTCCCCTGCCCCACCCCCTTCTTGCAACTGATTTATTTTGGTTTGATTCTAACTTTATTTTGTGCTTTTATATTGTGAACCACCCTGAGATCTTTGGATGAAGGGGCAGTATATAAATCTAATAAATAATAGTAATAGATTGAAAACAGGCTGTTCACGCCTGTGCCTGCAGTCCTTCTGGAGAGGTGCCCCAGCAAGATCTCACCTCTCATATCCCTTTGTCCCTTTGCTTTTGTTTCTTGCTGATGGCTTAAAGAGCCCCAAAGCCACAGCCATCCTCAGAAGCGGTGCTTCTTTTCAGGGGGTGCCCCGGCACAGGACCCAGTATGAAGCGCCACTTCTTGGTCTGGGTGTTGTGGGGCTGGTGCAGAATAATTGTTAGGAAGGGGGGGGGAGCAGTGGCTGTGTGGATCCTTCCTCCAGCAGGCCTTCCTGTTGGCTTGCAGAAGAGGCGGGAGGAGGGCGGTTTTAGCGCTTGGGCTGCTGACTTGAGTTGTGTCGTCACCATAGAGTTGACAATGTTTCAGCTCCAGAGCAGTTTGGAGACACCATTCTGTTCACCACGGACGACGACATCCTGGAGGCCATCTTCTGTTACGACGAGTCCTACGACGAGGAGGCAGAAGGCGCCTGCAGCCTGAGGTGCGAGGAGGAGCTGAAGAGGCCGAGAACTGCGGATGGGGAGGGGGACGAGAGACCCTTCACGCAGGCAGGCTCACGGACAGAAGCCAGACAGGTAAAGTTGCCAGTCATGAAAAGGCTGGCTGGGGAAAAGGTGGTGCAGAGGCTCGGTCTAGAAGATAAAATTCAGGCGATAAACACGCCCTTTGTTGAACTGAATGCGTCAGAAACTGGTCTCTAACCCAAGCAGGGAGCTTTGGCTGGGAAGGAGCTTTCTGCTGTGATTCTTGGCACCCCTCACAGGGAGGGGGGTGGATAAGCTGGCCTCCTGTGCTGCAGAGAAAGAGGGGACATGGGCCAGGATGTGGTGGGTCTGTGCCCTGCAAGCCCCGAGGCACCTTTTTCCTCCCCAAAGAGCTCCTGTCATAGGGGAACAGGCAACCTTTGCTTCCGTTGAACACTAGAGAACTATATACGTAGTGCTAACCTGTTTTTGTTTTAGGGCTGGATGCAGACGGCTGTGCCAGATTCTGTCCCTGAGATGGTGACCAAGGAACCAGGTGTCTATACTGGGAAGTGTAAGTCTGACTCTGCACACACGGCTCCTGCTACCTTCTCTCAGCAGTTCCACCGTGTTTGCTGCCATGCTCTGCAGAGCAGTGCCCCTTTGCCCCCAGCCTCGCCTCTGGCTTCTCCCCCTCCTCGCTCGGGGGGGGCACTTTTAGTGCCCTCTGTCCTCAGCTTTCCTTCTTCCAGGAGGCACTTCAGGCAGGCCATCAATGCCTCCGGACCCTTTATTGAGGGTTGTGCATATGTGGCCTTGACAGTTGCTGCAGCAGCTCCAACTCGGGGCCTCTTCTTGATAGACCTTTCTCCTGGTGGCTCATCCCACTGCCTGTCTGCCTTTGTTTAGGCCTTCTGCTGAATTTCACCATTTCTTGGGGAGACGCTCACTACCTTGGACTGACAGGGCTGGAAGTGGTAGGAAAGGAGGGCCAAGCCATCCCGTTTTCTCTGGATCAGCTCTCTGCCTCTCCACAGGACCTGAACGAACTTGCAGAGTACACAGATGACTGCAGGACCTTAGATAAGTGAGTATCTCTGCAGGCTGCCAGGACAGGAGAGAAAACGGCTCTGTGTGTGTGTCGCTGTCTCTTCCTCCCCAGGGTGCTTCCGGGAGGGGCTCCTGGGGTCCAAGAGAAGTGCCATGGACACATGGTTTGCCCTGAGGAAGGCTCTCTGGCAAGGCTGGAGGCAGGGAGCAGGCTGCAGAAGACTGCACTGGGCCTTGGACACGTTTATTTAAACCATTCACACCAATGGTTCAGGCTGAGGAGCAGAGCTGGTGGGCCTGCAAAGTGTAACCATGGAAGGGACTCCCCAAGTAAACTCTGGGGTGGTGGGGAGGGGAGGGTTCTGATCTTTGTGCGGTAAGGAAGGCCTTCTTGTGGTGGCAGCTGGAAGCTTGTGGTCTTCCTGGACAGGAGAGATGCCGTGGGCCTCCTCCGTGGCACAGGAATAGCAAACACCCTTTTCAAAGGCCGAAAAGCTCAGCCAACTCTTGCGAGTTTGCAAATTGGGGGGGAAACAAACCACCACAGGGAGGAGGTGGTTTGGTGTGTTTTCAATTGTAATTACAGCATGCTGAGGAGCCAACAGATGGCAAGTGAAGCTGGCCAAATTGAAATTGAAATTTGGGCAGAAATAAAACTCAAGAGATTTGCCAAAAATAAGCAGAACCCTCTGGAGGGAGCTTCTCTCTGCCATCTCCATTTTGGGTTCCTCCCCACCCCACCCCCCTTAACATTTTTATGCAGAGCAGTCCTCTGTCTTCCTTGTAAATGAAGTAAGAAAAGTGATGGCTTCTTATATTAGTATTAGTATTAGCATAAGCATAAGCATTAGTATTAAAGTGGACCCTCGACTTACGAAGATAATCTGTTCCGACGGATTCCTCATAAGTCGAAATCACCATAACTTGAAGTCCCATAGGAATGCGTTGGGAGAACGCATTCGTAGGTTGAAAAAAGCCTCGTAAGTCGAGGAAACCGCATCTAAAGCGGCCGCGACTTCCGATCGGAAGTCAAAAAAATTCAGACGCGGTGGCCGCTTTGATCCCTCATATCTCAAAAAACTCGTAAGTCGGGTCATTCGGAAGTCGAGGGATCACTGTATTTGTACCCTGCCCATCTAACTGGGTTGTCCCAGCCACTCTGTGCGACTTGACACTTATTCAAAATATTGTACCTCTTTCTCTCAACTTTCCCCCCTTCTCCTAGATTAATTGATGGGATCAACATTACAATGGAAGATGAGCACATGTGGCTCATTCCGTTCAGTCCTGGAGAAGCTCACGTGGTCACCATCCATTTCACGCGGGCGGAGAGCATTGCTGGGCTTCGCATCTGGAACTATAATAAATCTCCCGAGGACACCTACAGAGGGGTGAGCGGAAGTCCTGAGCAAGCTCCCAGAATGCACCACGCTTCCCACATGCAGCAAAAGGAGGTGCTCTGCGGGGCAGTGGTCACCCTGGGCACCTGTGGCCAAAGGGGGGCCTTCCCACCCCCCTCCTCGCACTCCCGTCCCTGACCAGGCAGCCTCCTCAGCAGGAGCCAGCAAGGCCAGTGGCCCCGGCTCCTGACTGCTTTCCCTGCGTTTTCTTTTCCCCAGGCCAAGGTGGTCCACGTCTCCCTGGACGGCTGCTGCATCTCCCCTCCAGGAGGCTTCCTCATTCGCAAAGGACCCGGCAACTGCCACTTTGACTTTGCTCAAGAAATCCTCTTTGTGGACTACCTGAAGGGCCCCCCAGTCATGCCAGCCTGCGAACGGTGAGAGAGGTGTGCCCTCTGGGGCTCTGCGCCTACTGGCGTGTGCATTTAGGAAGTCTGGCGCCCTCCGGCCCCTGACTTACGTGCTTCTCTTTTGGCAGAACGGAAGTGGTGAAGGCAGAACAAGCCAGCATGGACTACGAGGCTCCCCTGATGCCCTGTGGCTGTATCCTTCTCTGCCTGGCCCTCTACCTCCAGGCCTTGTGAACTGGTTTGACTGGTGTGGGAGGGGGAGGGGGACCCTGGCATGGCATAAACGGCCTTGGGATTTCTTTTGAAATGAAAGCAGGCGTGTCTGCATTCCTTTAATCATCATCACCATCTGTACTGTTTTGTGGTGTATCGTTTTGTATTTTGCCGTTTGAACTATGTTCTGGGTTTTCTTTGTCCCCTGCTGGGGGAGGCCAAGGCCCAAGAGATGGGACGCAAACATTTTCAGTATTTCCTCAACGTCCTTCGTCAGTCATTTTCCAGTTCCAGCTTCTTACAAGTTGGGGTGATCCGTATTACATCGGTTTGAATGGACTGGAGTTGTATAATGAACGCGGAGAGAAGATTCTCCTCAGTGAGAACAGTATCCTTTTCAAGAAACAGCTGAAATCTGGCAAAAGCTGCACTGCAGAGGAGCCCCCATGAATGAAACACAACCTTCTGTGGGGGACGGAGGGGGGAATTCAGCTGGAATCAGAGTCATGGGGAGCTGAGCATGTTTTGTGCAAGCAGCTCCCCCCCCCCCGCCTGATCTGCCCCATTTCTTCAACTCAGGACCAGAATGGGGCCTCCACCAATATTGGCCAGAGGTGCAAAATGTCCTAATTTAATTCCAGTTGAGGGTGGGCGGGGGGTGGGCAGCCCACTTGGCAAGTTTCTCAAATGACCGACTGCCCCGTGGGCAGGATTTGGCTGCCCTCCTTCTGGGTGGCAACAGCTGGCAGTCCCCATTTTGCCCAGTCGCTTTTTGCCATGCTTGCTTCCTTGCGGAAAGAAGCTTTCCTGAGGTTGCAGCCTGGCATCAACTCTCCCTTGCACTGGGTGGGGCTCTCATCCAAGGGAGCAAGGTTCAGATCTGGTGGCCAGCCTGGGCCTTTTCCTGGGGAGGCCGGCTCGTAACAAGTCTGCCCAGCAGACAGCTCGGACGTTGTGCTTGACAAAGCGCCCTTCAGACATTGCGGCTTTCCCAGACAGCGTCAACATATTGGAAGGCGTCTGCGGAGACGTCCGAACGCCCGACAAGCTCATCGATGGTGTGAACGACACGACCGATGGGAGGCACACGTGGCTAGCCCCCATTCTCCCTGGCTTGGTAGGCCTCCTTTGCATATTCTGCCTGGGCTCCTTTCGCATTAGTGCCGTGCGATGCCTCATGCAGCCAGGCACGTACCTGCGCAAGTCCTTCCTAAAGTAATCAGCAGCTGCCTTTGTAGCTCTGGGCATGTCAGAGCCCGGGAGTGGGAGCTCAGCCCCAGGCTGCCCCCTGCATCCTGAGTTTAGGGGCAAAGGATCTCTGTCGCTGCCTGCAAAGCTGATTCGCCAGAAGTCAGAATAGGAGATCAGCCTTCCCACCTGTGCCAAGAAGCAGGCAGAGGTGCCAGGAAAGAGCCTGCAAAGAGTGAGCCACCTGCTAAAGGACCCCCCCCCCCCCGAAAGAGGAAGAGCCAGACAGGGAGTTGGTGTTGTGATTAGGGCTGGGAGATTTCTGGTTTTCAACATCATGAAAACCAGCTAAACGTCGCGATTATACTGATGTATCACAATGTCTGAAAAATAAGGAGGGAGCTATGTAGAGGCCTTGGCTGGTTTCACAGTTTCCCTGCTCTTGTGATTCGCTGCCCCTGAAGGAAGAGGCAAGAGCAAAGTTAACAGGGGCTGCAGGAATCGAGAGAAGCCTGGGCTGGATTTTTGCATAGTACACACACACATACCATGATTCACGATATATTGCCAGGTCAAAAATTATGAAACCGATATCATGATATGGACTTAAAAGCAGTTTTGGATGATATATTGCCCTGCCCTGGTTGTGATGGAGCTGCGAGCTTTGGGGTTGGCAACCCTTTCTGTCTCTCATAGCGGGATACTAAGAAGAGGTCATCCAGGCATTTCACAAGTCCTTTTATTCTTTACAAATTATCTGGAATTTGGTTTCCAGGATGAGCAAGAAATATATTGGCTCTGTGTCTTTCTCCATGTCGGTTGCATGAATTCTTTTTTGATTTGCGCCCCTGTGTTGTTGCTTCCTGTGGCGGCAGGTGAATCGCGTCTATGTCATCTTTGACTCGCCTACGACAGTCTCCATGATCAAGCTGTGGAATTACGCAAAAACTCCCCAGAGAGGAGTCAAAGAATTTGGAGTAAGTGACGGCGCCCCAGAGCAGCTTATGAACCCTCTTTATGTCCCCATTACCCTCTCAGGCCAGCCTTGGCATTGCTGGGCAGAAGGGTTTCCTGGCAGAACCTCCTTGCAGAATGAGCCCTGGAACCTTCTAAAGCTGCTTCTGTTTTTACACTGTTCTCATTTATCTTATGGGATTGTGGCGTGGTGTTTTTTTTTAACAAGTTGTTGAATGGATGGGGCATAATTAATGTGTTTATTTTGGGGGAAAGCTCCCCTCCTGTGAGCTGGTGCAGCTGCCCTTCTGCAGAGATTCAGACTTTTGGTCTTGGCGCTCACGGACACTGAGTGCTGCAGCCCATCCCCAACTTGGTGCCCTCCCACAGTTCATAGAGTCATAGATTTGTAAGGTTGGGAGGGAGCCTGAGGGCCGTCTAGCCCAACCCCCTGCAATGCAGGTATCACCCCTAAAGCTCTCAGGACTGGTGCTTCTTAAAAGCATCCAAGGAAGGAGAGTCCTGGACTGCAGCTCCCTTCCCCTCTGCTGGTTGGGATGATGGGAGTAGATGCCCCACAGCTTTGGGAGAATTTAGCAAGTGGGAGCAGCCTGGTCTCCTGTGCTTGGCAGCAGCTCTTCAGGACCCTCAGGCAGGCGAGGGTCTCTCTCCTTACCAGAGGCAGCCAGGGATTGAACTCCAGGCCTGTCTGCTCAGGGGCTCTACTCTGAGACTAGGATTACTTGGAAACTACCCTGTAACGTATATAAGAGGCAGCAGAGACCATGAGAGCGCAGCGTGGAGCTGGGTTTGAGGCTCAACCTGTTGCTGGCAGGCTGGGCAGGGCAGGCCTTGGGGCTGGGTGGTCAGCTACCTGCCCTGGAAGCCCCTCCTTCAGGCCAACTGGTACCTTGACCCTCAGGTGGTGATGTGGGGGCAGATGGGGGACTCTTCAGTCTTTCCCACTTGTCAGACTGGGCTCTTTCCTTCTCCTGCTCCTCCTCCTCTTCCTGCCCAGCT
Source organism: Darevskia mixta (assembly GCA_034641385.1). Classification (NCBI taxonomy): domain Eukaryota; kingdom Metazoa; phylum Chordata; class Lepidosauria; order Squamata; family Lacertidae; genus Darevskia; species Darevskia mixta. Next base: position 3,834,998 of record JAWWNH010000124.1, on the reverse strand, counting down.
CCTTGTTGATGACCTGCTTGCCTATAACGGGATTCTGGACATGGTGAGCCACCTGATCCACGGCATCCTCCCGACCTGTGACCCCGTCATCCCCTATCACACCGTTCTCTTCACGGACAACGAGAAGATCTGCCGTCAGGAGAAGAACTCCGTCATCAGGTAGGCCTGCCTGCCTGCGTAGCATCTGGCACGGAAAGCTCTCGGTCAGCTTTGCGCCCAAGTCAGCCACCTTCACTTGGGCACCTTGAAACAGCTCCCCTTTGGGTCTGAGGGCACCGTCCTCAGGGGCAGCAGCAGCAGCAGCCCCTCCTCTCTTCATGGGTCCCAGACATGGACCCCTGAGAAGGGACCCGTCTCTCCATCTTGGAGCAACAGCTGCCATTGCCTTTGTTTTCAACTAGTTCCACACCCCAAATGCTTGTTCTTTCCTCCAGCGAAAGGATCCTGTAAAAGAGTTGGCGCTTTGTGTCCAGGGAACTGCCCCCCCCGCTGCCGCCGCCCTTGCCACCCCTCTGGTTAATTCACTGTTCTGATCCACTTCCTTCCTGCCTGTGGCCAGCCTAAAAGCTCAGCAGGGCTGCAGTCGAGGGATTGCTCTCTGGGTGGATATAAGAAGAAAGCCAAACCCTCTGACATAAAGGCCAGATGAAAGCAAACAACAAGGAATAATCTAATTTGACAAGCATGTTCTGGAGAGGGTTTCTCACTGAGCATCTCTGGGGCCAGATAATCCTCTGATGCAGGAGCGGAAAGGCTGTCGAGAGCCATGGCAAGCGGCAGCGAGAGGGAGGGAGGGGAAGGGCCCCCAAAGCCATCTGTCTCGGGAAGCAGGAAGCGCCGCTTCCACCAGCCCCAAGTCGTGTTCTGGTTCCTAGTTCAGAATTACCCAAGGCTGGCGTCTGGGCACATGCGGAGGCACAAGAGAAGGGGCAGCTCTGCATGTGATCTCTGGGGTAGGGCAGGGCAGGGGGCACCTGGGGGGCTAAGAGCAAAGCCCTCCCACAACTGGCTTCTGGGGGGGGGGGAGGTCTTGCCTTCCACTCTCTTCCTTTCTCCATCCCCACCAGCTTTGCGCTTCCAGAGGTGACCGGGGTGGGGTGGGGTAGGGAGGGCAGAGAAGGACCTCTCCTCTGCTCCTGCCAACAGCGGCAAAAGAGAGATCAGGAAGCTCCACCCAAACTTCTTTGAACAGGGGCCAAATGAGGCGTGGGCTCGCTTTTTCTTTAGCAAGTTGCTGGTGTGTGGGTGTGGGTGTGGGTGTGGGTGTGGGTGTGGGTGTTTGTCTTCCACTCTGGTTCCTTCTGCAGCTACTCTTTAGTAAAGAAGAAGGCCCGTCCCCTGATCCACGGCTGAAAGGTGGCCAACGGGCAGATTCACTACATCTGCCCCCCACTCAGCTGCTGGACTTCTAGGGGAGCCCCTTGACCTTAAGAACTTCAGAAGAGCCTGCTAGATCAGGCCGGGGGGGCAGCTAGACCAGCACACCCCCCCCCCCGTGGCCAACTAGAAGCCCACAAGCACAAGAGCAACTCTCCCCTCCTGCGACTTCTGGGATCTGACCTTCAGAAGCCTTGCTCCTCATGGCCGTCATGGCAAGTGGCCGTTGCAAGCCCCCTCCTCTCTTTTTTTCTCTTGGTCTGACAGCAATTACATAGAAGACCAGGACGTGCGGATGATGAATGAAAACCAGATCATTTCCTATTCGAAGAAGAAGCAGGTGCCTGCAGACCCAGGTGGGCTCTTCTTCTGGGGCTCCTCGGACGAGGGAGGGCAGCCCTTGGGGGTCTTTCCAGGGAGCCAGAAGCCACGCTCTCAAGGCACCCCCCTTGCCTCGGCTGCCCTCCCTTGGTGGGGGGTGGGAGCTGCTCTGCTGTGGCTGCGCAGCCTTTTTAGGGCTGAGATTGCTGCTCCCCTTGACTGGATCCCTGCCCAGGGAGAGGCCCTCTGCAGGCTATCAGCCCAGATCTCTGAGGAAAGGCAGCTGCTGCTTCTCCTCGATGGGAGAAGCCCCACGCAGCAACAGCAGCACATGGCCCCCCACAAAGGAGCCCCCCGAGGGCTGTTTCTGCAGAAAAAAGGTCCCACCTGGTTCTTGCTTACTGGCTGGCCCCCTCTGGTCCAGATTGGCCGACCTTTGGGGCTGAGGGTCCGCATCTGAAGGCCCCCTCTCCCCTTCTCCCTCTCCCAGCACTTCGCCCTAAAACCTGCATCCAGGACAAAGGATTGCTGCGGAGGATGAGGCAGTGACACCAGGAAGACACGGACGGAGCTGGCCTCTCGCGCTGCTAGCCTGGGGCACCGCCTAGCCTCCTCAGAGCCAGGGCCCAGACCCCCAGGACTGCTTTTCTCAGCTGCAGCTGCATTAAATCTATTCCCTGAAGCCCCCCCCCCCCGTATGCTTCAGCCAGGAGAGGCTTTGGCAGGGCGACTGCTGCAGAGAGAGGCCTTGCCAAGGCGCCCGGTGGCTCCCAGGCAGAGGAGCTGCCACAGGCCCCAATTCAGGTCCCGGGGGGCGGGGGGAGTGAATGGCCAATATGAAGAGGGGCAGTTAGGAGGAGGGGGCAGCTGGCAGCCAAGGGGACCCCTCTCCCCCCACCCAGATCCTCTGCGCTGCTTCTGACACTTGCAGTCCGTCCGTCCTGCCCTGCCCTGCGTGTGCCACAGGTAGGACACAAGGGGGCAAAGTGGCCAGAGCGATGCCTCCTGCCCCCCACTCCCTCCTTCCAGGCTTCGCAAGCTCTCTGGAAAAGGAGGCACTGGCGGGGGCCACAGCCCCCCAAGTAGGGCCCAGAAGGAGAGAGTGCCAATCCATAGCGGCAAGAAGCTCAAGAGGTCAAGAAGCTGCTATGCAGCCCCCCTGTTTCTTACGCAGGGCTGGCCAGGAGCTGCAGCCACCTTGACCCCCTCCCTCACAGCAGGAGGAGGGTCCCAGCCAGATGGCAGGGGGGTGGGTGTCCTTGGAGATGAGGGGGCTCAGTGGCACAATTCACCATGTCCACAGATTGGGATGCTGAATGCCGACTCCCAAGTTGTCAGGTTGCCTCCATCTGTTCCTCTTTGGGGCCACGGATCGTCTCCCCTCCCCTCCCTCCCCTTCCTCCGATGCTGTTTTGTTATTACATGGTTGCCTTATGAGCCTGGCTGTTTGGTGGATTCTGTGGGGGTGTTTTTAGCAAGCTGGGGGGGGTGGGCTGAGAGGGCAGAGGTGGGGGGCTGGCTCTGTCCGCCCACACGGCAACAAACACAAGCCATTCCCCCTCCTGTGCTGTGAGGACAGGTCCTGGGGGTCTATTATGGGGTGGGGAGAGACTGTGTGGGAGCTGGAAGCAAAGAGAACTGGGCAGCCTCCTGAGGGCAACTTTTTGCAGCCGATTCTTCAAGTAGCTCCCTCTGCCTCCTGCAGTGACGCTGGGAGGGGGCACAGAGCCTGGCCAAGGCGGGGTGGCACCCTTCTTGGAGGAAGGAGAAGCCTCTAAAGGGCTCAGCTGCCCTGGTGGCAATTTTTGCCCGGGGGGGTCTAGGCTAGATGAAAAGGAGCCTCGTTTCCTCGCAAGTCCTCCTTGTGGGAATCTGCCCCACTTCCCATCCTTCCAGCCCCTTCCCACAAGAGGAAGAAAAGCAAGGCTGCCTTCCCCTCATCTCCACCTGGGGGGCAGGGAGCACAAGCCCCCTCTCAACAGCGGAGGCAAGCAGGGAGCAGCGCTGGCCTTCCTCCCCCCCCCCCCCGCCACAGGCAGCATTGGGGGAAATGAATCAGGCTGACATTTCTATTAGCAACCAGCGAGGAGAATGCGTGAAGGAGGAGGCTGGCTCTGGCCAGGATTATTTATCCCAGTTAGGGCTGTCAGGAAAGCGAAATGGTAGTCAGTCAGCCATGGCCAGAGGACGGGCATTGCCCCCCCCCAAAGCACTGGCTCTCTCACACACACACCCCCCCAGAAGAAGTCACGGTTCTCTTGGTGCTTGGAGCCATGTCATGTTTGGCTGCCCCTTAACCCCCTCCCCAAGTGCCTGGAGGGCGAGTTTGTGGTGCAGGCAGTGATCTATGGCAGGGAGGGCCAGAGAGAGAGAAGGGGGCCAGATGTATGGCTAGCCAAGGCCGTGGCCCCCTCTTACGGCCCCCCACAGGAGAGCCTTGCCCCAAAGAAGGTGCGGCAGCCTCAGGGTCAGCCTCTGCCAAGGCCTGGAAGCAGCTGCACAGACTGCGACCTCCAAGGACTGCAAAACAAAAGCCTTGACTAAATATCAGCGGCACAGAAAGCAGAGGGCAACTTTTAAAAAACAAAACCAGCAATATTTAATACATATCTGTCTTCTTTTTTTAAAAAAAAGCTATGAATGAATCTATGCGGTGTTCTGCAGACTCAGGATTGTCCCAAGCCAGGTCCACCTGCTTCTCCCCAGGCCTCTAGCGGTGGCAGGGACCGTGGGAGGGGAAGGGCCAAGGATGGGGCCAAGGTCCCCCCCCCCCCGGTCTGCTGGCCCTTTGGCCTTCCTACACGCCCGGCTGCATCCTCTCCCGCAGGGCCTGGCTGCTCATCCCAGGGAAGATGCTCTGCAGGATGTCGCAGTAGACCGTGTAGAGCTCCGGGTCCATTTTGGGTCTGGGGAGGGTCCTGGAGTTGCAGGCCTGGTCGGCCGCCGCCAAGTGCTGCAGCAGGTAGACGTCGCTGAAGAGCAGCGCCAGGATCTTGTGGGCGGCTTTGCAGGGGTCCTTTTCGGACTGCACCAGGGCCTTCAGCTCCGTCAGGGTGTAGCCGTTGTAGCGCTTGCTCTCCTCGGCCAGCGGCTGCACCGTCTCCCCGATGTGCCGGACCTTCCAGCGGAGGCACTTCAGCTCCTCCCGGACCTCCTGCAGCTCTTGCTCCACCACCAGCAGCTCCTGACGGGTCACCAGGCCTCTGCTGGGAAGAGGGGGGGAAGGGGGGCATCATGTGCTTAGCAGCCCCGCTTGTGCCCCTTTCATGCCACCTGCTCTCCAGTCGAGGGAGGGGAAGTGCCTCTGCGCCCATGATGATGGGCTTCCTGGCAGCATTTGCTCAGAGCCAGCGGCAGGGCTCTTCCCTGCTCCTAGCAAAGTCTGTCCACACAGACCTGAATGCCACTCGGGAGCCCCGTCTCTTTCTCTTGCCGGCCACAGAGGCAGTGCGCACAGCAGGAGAACATTCATCCCCCCCACATCCCAGGGGAGGGGGCACCCACATTCAACTCTCTTTTCGGTCTGCGTCACAGACACACAACGCTTTCCCTTGCCTGGGACCACAGAGAGAGCCTCTTGCTGTTGCCATGGCTGAACTCTGACATTGCAGCCCGGTAGCAAGAGGCAAGTGTGGGCACCCACAACACCCGCAAAGCACCCAGCAAGTGCCAGAGCCCCAAGATGGAACCTCGGCCGCTTCTTGGATGAACGACGCGGAACAGCTCCCACCTTTACACTGCCATGGGAGTCATTCCTACAGAGTTGAGCAGAGATGCTCTTGCAATCCCCGGTGCAGAATGAGGCTGCCTTTTGGCAGCAGACCCCTCACTCAACCCACAAACCTCTTCAAGTCCTCCTCTTCCTGAGCTGCTCTTATGTCCTCTTCTGCCAGCTTCACGTGCCCAAGGGGCTGGGCACGCATCTGCCTTGCCAGCTGGTTTTCTGATGCCGCAGCCAGGAGCTCTCGGCTCACAGGAGGATTGCCATGGCGAGACAGCAGGGCTCTGCGCATCATGTTCTCTGGCACCAGGTTGGGCCTCGGGGGGGCTGGGTGGGACGCCGGCCTTGAGGGGGGGCGAGGGCCCAGGGGCCCAGGTCCTGCTGCTGACACCCCCGCCTGCGCACTTGGATTCAGGCGGCCGCGCTCAGCAGTCCCTCGAGCGGCGGCTGGGGCCGCATCCAGATGCCTGGCTTCAGGGGAGGCGAGGCGGCTGCTGGGCTCTGACGAAAGCGAGGAAGAATTGGCGGTGCTGGTGGAGGGGCTGGACGGGGCCTGTGAGACGCTCCTCTGCCCATCGCGGCTCCTGGCGTTTCTCTGCGGCTTCACAGCTGAGTGTTGTGCAGCCCTGCAAGAGACCCAGAGGTTTCACTCTTCTCCCAGCCAGCACTTTTTAGGTCCCATGAGCAAAAGGCTACGGCTGCTCCAAATGCATGGAGAGCAGGATCTCTCCCCACTCAAAGACATTTGGGGGGGGGTTGCAATGAGAATTTTGGGGGCAGGAGGAGGCAAAGGGCTTGCATGCCTTTTCTCCTTCCTTCTGCGGTCTGTGGGGGTCTTTTGCACAGCAGTTCCCTCCTGAACCTGCCTGGGGCTGAACCCCCAAAACTCTGTGGAAGGGCACCTGTAGTGGGAGGCAGAAATTCCCCCTGGGATCCTGGCCACAGTAAGCAGGCCAACCACGACATCGACTTGGGTGCCCACAGGCTTGGAGGGGGGGGAGAAGGGCTCCTGCTGTCTGCTTCCTCCATGACCATTGGGCAAAGGGCTCAAGCTTGCAGGTTGGCATTGCCCACCCCACCTGCTACGGCTCAGCCAAGGGCTGCTGGCTGTCCCAGGTGCAAGTTCTGCTTACGGGCTCCTTCCGGGAGCAGGGAGCCCAACTGGCCTGGGCAGACTCTGCAGGGAGCCAGCCCCTCTTCCAGACTTCGCTTGGCCCTCTCTTGCCGCCAGCAGGGCAGGTGTGCCCTTCTGCCCAAAACGCAGCCAGCCTCCCTTGCAGCCAGAGATTCCTTCAAGCCAGACGTGCACCTTCTCCCATGTAATTCCCCCAAGGCGACTCAGAGATACACTGCAGCAATCAAAGCGTCCATGCACAAGCAGAGGTAGGGAAGTAGGATGCAGGGGGGAAAGGATGGCAGGGCTGCAGCAAACAGCCTCAATTGCCCAGAGAAAGCTGCCTGGGCCTGGGCACCCTAGCTCATCGTAGTCCACACTGACAGGCAGCAGCAATCCAGGGCTTCAGGCAGGGCCCTGCCCCAGGCGTAACAAGATGCTGCCAGGGATCACGGCTGGGACTTCCTGGGTGTACAGCAGCTGCTGTCCCCCCTGGGCTACAGCCCTGGTCAAGGCAAAGCCCAGATGCAACAGGGGGTGGGAGAGGGAGAGGGGGGGGGACTCCTGGAAAGCCAGCAACATTTGGCTTCTCCTCTCCTTGAAATCTCTCCGTTCCAGCTGGTCCTTTACAAAAGTTCTGTTGCCAAGAAGCAGCACGCAGGTTTCCTTTCCCCCTCCTCCCTCCCAATCCCTTTTCCTCTACTGTTGTGTCTTTTAGACGGTAAGCTCGAACACAGGGACTGCCTTATCACTGGCCTTTGTAAGCCTCTCTGGGAAAGCGAGATAAAGATGCTTTAAATGAACGAGGAACAAGTCCTTGTCACACAGACGTCGTAAATGTGGGAGAAAGGACCGTCCTGGCTGGATCCCTTTTGTCCGGGAAGGTTATAGGAAGGCAGCTTTATTCCACGTGAGTCAGGCATGCACAGCCCCCCCCCCCACAACACACAGCTCAAAGAGCAGCCACAGAATCAAAGGGCCAAGTCAGAGGCAACACAGCCAGCCCATCACAGAACCACGGAATTGTCAAATTGGGAGGGACCCCCATGGATCATCTAGTCAGCCATCCAACCTGGTCACTCAGGTGAAGAAACTTCGGGTCTCTAGGGGTGGGTGGGGTTTTTTTTGGGGGGGGTGTCAGCTGCATACTGATGAATTCGGTTTGGGCAACTGAAGCTGATTGGGAGTTGTTGTGCAAGAACCCCACATCCCCCAAAGATCAGATAAGGAAAGCGACTGGAAAACTGGGCTAACTCTGGAAAGTGTGGTGTAAATAATAAGCAACCAGTAAATAAGAACTGGCAGCCCCCTTCTCTGCCTTTGCCCACAGGGCCACACACACACACCCCCGTCCCCCGGTCCCTGGAGATCAGTGAAACAGACAAAGCAGGACTCAAATGGTGCAGAGAAGAAGAAGGCGCCAATATTTCGGGTGGGGGACGTGTGCCTTGAGCATCTCCCCGTGGCACTGGAGGGCAGCAGAGGAAAGGGCAAGGGAGGCGGCTTCCACAGCCAGACGGAGCTGGCACCTGCCTCTTGGCCCAGCAGTGAGATTCTGCCAGAAGCAGGAAACCTTTGAGTGCCAGGTGCCCTCGGGGAACGGAAGAGGCACCAGGGAGGGTTCCAGATTTAGACAGCCCTTCGGTCCAAGGGGCTCTTCTGACATCCACAAAACGTTGCTCTGAAGCGCAACTCGCACCCACATGCAGAGCCAGCCCTTCACCAAATCACCCAGCAAGACACACGGCGGGCCAAAGTCGCCGCAGAAGCATCAGGCAAGCAGGCACCTGTCACTGGTTCAGAAATGAGCCCGGCCCATTTTGCTACTAGTAGGAGTCCAACTGGGGAGGTGATAGGGGCAGGCCTGGTTGGAAGCCCTCCAGTCAGTCTCTCTCAGGCCCCTCACAGGATTAATGCAAGGGCAAAGGGGGGCAGGGAGGGGTGTCAATGACATCAGGAGAGTCACCTGGTTGAAAAAGAGGAGTGGCCACCGGTGCCACCCTTCCAGCCAGGAGAACCACCTTCCACCATCCAAAATTGCTCTCCATTCGCAAGGCGACTTCTTGGTGGACTAAGCCAAAGAAGCTTTGCAAAATCTGACCCACGAGGTGCTTTGCCAATTAAGGCGCACTTTGCTAAACCTCAGCTGCCTGAGAGAGCCAGGCCGGGCAATTCCTTGTTCCCCATGCAAGCTAAGCAGGTGGAGCCCGAATGACAAATGCAGCGGGACAAGACAGATGCAGCTATGGGGCGGCACACAGGAACGCAGAGCAGCCCCCCACGTTGGCGTTCAGTGACATGAAGGCAAACAGATGGTTCCCCTCACCCCACACACAACACTGAGGTCTGGGCCCCTTTGCTTGCCCCATGAAGCAAGGCTGACATCACACAAGGTGGGGCTTCAATGCCCAGAGAGACAGGAATTGGGGGTGGGGGCACACCTCCAAAAGGGCCAAGAGGAAGGTGGTTGTGTGGCTTCGGACATTGAGGCCCTCGGCCGTCTGCGCCACCCCACGTCCTGCCCCCCTGCGCCAGGCCTGCTGCCCCGGAGAGCCGCCATGCAAGACAGACAGCGAGTCGGAGACAGGCGGCACTTACTATTGGAGGAGTAGCCATGGAGGCATGCTAGCCTCACGTCCCCCGCCTCACCTCTTTCCTCCTCCAGCCTGGAAAAGAGAACATACAAGTCGCGCCTTGGGCAGGAGCCGACTCCCCAGCCGGATCGGGGCCCGGGAGGAGCCCAGGCGCCTCCGCAGCCAAAGCCACAGGAAACACAGTGACACAGTCAGGCCCTTGGTCCAGCTGGCCCAGCAGTGCCCACACTGACTGGCAGCAGCGCCTCTCCAGGGTTGCAGACCCAGGAGTCCCTGCCAGCCCTGCCCGGAAGCGCCAGCAGAGACTGAGCCAGGGATCCTCTGCTTCCAAGGAAGAAACTCTGCCACGGAGCTACAGCCAGCTGCCTCTTCCTCCTTCCTGGGGGGGGGGTCAGGAAAAGGGGGGCACTGTTTCCACCTCTCTGTTTTCATGAGTGTGGCCCAGGGGATGCAGCCATTCCAGAACTGAACCCCCACAGCAACCCCCGCCCTGCGGGATCCCAGAAGATCAGATGAGATCACCTTACCCATATCCCGCCCCCCCAATGCAGAATTGACCCTGCTACGGGGGGCACACAACCCTTTGCTCTGCATTTGCAAGAACTTGGACCACGCCCTGCCTAGTGAGGTCCAGCAGGCTGCAAGAGGAAGAGTCCAGGAAGGACTTTTGCAGGGAAACATCACCAGGATGGCAGGATTGGTGATGCTGCCCTGCAATTCCTTCCTGGCTTCGTTCCCAGGGACAAGCCCTGCTCTCCTGCGCCCCACCAGCCCAGCCACAGGGAAGGCATTGAGCAGGAAAGGGTCACAGGGGCTGAAAGGCCTCTTTCAACACTTGCCACAGTTCCCTTCATCACCTCCCTTTCGTTATAAGAACTCTAAGGTCTCTGATATAGAATAAATGCTCAGAAATGTACAAGGCAAACGCACATACGTAAGTATATAATCCACCTGTCTGAAATAGTACAGGAGAGCAATCCTGAAGCCATGTTGACCCTCCCAAATTGGCCTCAGATATTTCTCTGCAAGGAGGAAGGAAATGGGAAAAGCTTTCCAATTGTCCTTGGACTGTAGGGGCTGACACCTCCCTGTAAATACAGTCCGACTCCGGCAAGTATCTGTTCAGCTGAGCGAACTATCTATATGTGTAAGAGATTCAGGAACTAAAGTATTTACCATCTCAAAGGAATGACCAGGCTATGCAGAAGATGCAGTTCAGTAAGGCATTATCAGGTATCCTGGCAGACAGGAGAGAAGCAACACACTCAAATCTCTGCTGGAGACCGCCTCCTTCTGTGATGTATGTATGATGTTTTGGGGGGTGGTCTTGGGCTACAGGGTGGGCAATTTCAAAAGTCTTTACAGAGGCTTGAGCACCATTGTTCTGGGTCTCTCTTGCCTCCTTGCAAAGAGGGAGGGAACTCTATTGCAACAGAAAAATAAAGACCTGCCTTGCTTTCACGGCCTCCTGCCTCCATCGTGGACTCAGTCCCTTGGGGAGTTGGGCAGCAAAAGCCAACCACCCCTAATTTTCTATATCAGTTTGCAAGCCCCATCCTTCCTCACAAGGCAGGCCAAGCCCTTGAGTCACCAGCAAGAAGGTGGGGGGGGGGAGCAGGGAAAGATCACATTGTGCAACCAGCTGTCACTGTCGCAAAGCTCCTGCGCTTGACCACAAACATGGCCAGAACAAGGCGGGGGAAGGAAAGGGTCTCTCTTGCCAACATCAGCATTGCTGTCACTTAAATTGGGGGGGGGAATTGCAGGGGTTTCGGACAGCAAACATTAAAATACAGGACTCTTCCCTTCCTGTCGCTGCTTCCTGGCAGGGGTGGAGGTCAGCGGGGGAAATATTCTGTGAGAAGTTGGAATCTGTCAGGCGACCCCAAGGCTCTCCCGGCCGGAGGAACCCCAGGCAACACTTGGCCCACCTTCTTCCAGGCACAGAACAAAGCTGCCTTTGGACTGGTCCCTGCCCCGGTCGAAAAGGGGGGAAGCCCCAGGGCCCAGGCCGGGGAGACTGGCACCTTCAGGGGGCTCATTATCACTTCCACTTGGTGCATCAGGGGTGGTCTTGATGTCTGCTGCCTCCTGCTGAATCCTAAGCCAAGACAAGCCGGGCCTGGAGAGATCTCCTTCCCAAGGCAAGCAGAAAAGAGCCGCCGCAGTGGCCCCTCTTCTCTTCCCGCCTGGAATCACAGCATCACAGTGTTAAGTTCCCAACAGGTCTTCCACCAAACCCTTCCGTTCCAGCCAGTCATTTCCTTCAGATGAGCTTCAGATAGCCAAATTAATTCATTCCACCAAATGTCACATTCAGTAACCCAGATCATCTTCTCCAGCTAGATTACAAACCCAGAAATTATTGGGGGACCCAGATGAAGATTTGGGGCCCCTCCACCATGCTGGCCAACCAATGGCAAAGTCCTTGTGGGTGAAGGTGGGCAAGATCCAAGCCGCTCGAGGAGTCAAGAAAGAGACAGAGAGCACCCTAATCTGCAGGTTGCCATCTGATTGGATTGGATTATGATCCTGATCTGATTTTAGGATGTATTTTAATTGATTGCTTGGTTTTATGTTAATGTGTTATACATTTTATGTTAGCCGCTCTGAGCCCAGTTTTGGCCAGGGAGGGTGGGATATAAATAAATATTATTATTATCATTATTATTATTATTTGGGGCATTTCCTCTCCCATCGAAAGGAAGCTGCGCCTTGCTCAGAGGAAAGTAGGATCCCCCTGTTCAGGGCACCACCCACCCGGGGGGATCCTTGCCCTCTGCATGCCCACCCCTGCCTCCCCAAGGAGGAGCAGGAGTGGGGCTGGCCGGGCTCCTTCTCCCTGCCCCACAGCCCCCTTCCCACCCTGCCCTCCCACTGACCTTCCGTGGAAGTAGGTGATGGGCTCGTGGTCCGTGTAGGCGGCCTCTTCGGGGAAGCCCTGCTCAAAGACTTTGCGCTTGTGGCGGAACTCAATGACCGTCTTGGTGTAGGAGTTCAAGGTGGTGACGGAGGCGGCCATGCAGCAGGTGAAGGAGCCCCAGGCCAGGCTGCAGAGAGGGAGGGAGGAGAATGGGTGCTGGACCCCCCACCCCCAGGAATGCCTCTCTCTCTGGTACAGAGGGCCCATCCTGGACATTCATTCATTCCTATTTATATGTTTAATTTGCCTTTCACCTTTCCACCAAAACAGTTTGGCTCAAGGTGGCTCATAGCAATCAAACAAAGATAATAATATAATAAGGGATCAATCGAGTTAAAGGTATAAAAAGGAATGGGATTGTTTTGAAATATACACAAGAATAGTGTCTAAGAGGGAAAAATTAAGAGGTGCTGAAAATAAATTTCACAAAGCGAGAAATTAGTCGGGGAAGAACTATTCTTTTTAACGACAATAAATAAAGTGGAAAACAACACAGTATGGAGAAAAGGAAGCATGAAGAAGCCGTAAGGAGGTGAGGAGGGGGAAGTCAACCTGGAGAAAAAGAAATTTATGGTGGGAAATGTTTTTTTGGTGACTGTTATAGTATTTTGAAAAGGAAAATGCAATGTATGTAAGAATGAATGTAGTATATATAACTAATGAGAATGGAAGAAGATATTTGCATATGTATATGTAACTGTGAAAATGCAATAATAATAATAATAATAATAATAAAAAGATAACAAAATACAGTTAAAACAGCCATAGGACATCAAGTAAAGAATATTAAAACAGGAAAGGAAAATCTTAATTAAATGACCTTTGGGGGCACAGCCCACCCCAGCTCAAGGTGAGGAGCAACAAAGCACCGCCCAGGTACATTCCCCCCCCCCCGCCAGGTGGACGTCCAGGACTGAGCTCCTTCCTTAGACCCAGACTCTTGACTTAGGAGAGGCACCTAAGGCCTTGTTCTGCGCCAGAAGCAGCCTCCCTTCTTCACGCTTGCCCTGACCTTCCACCCGGGGGAATGCAAAAGAGGAAGGGATGCCCACAGACCCCTCCCCAAACATGAACAGCTGCAATTCCAGAGATGCCAGGAGACTGACAGGCGCCTAAACAAGGCAGCCTGATCCTTGGCCATTGCTGAACAATTGGGGGGAGGGGGAGAAAGGTCTCTGCCTCCAGCAGCCTCCTGTGCTTAGCTCTCCTGATAACCCATCACTGGGCCAGCCAAGTCCTCTGTTTCCAAGAAGGCCCCCCATGAGGCCCCCCCGCAAGCCACGCAGACTCACCAGAAGGACCAGCCGTAGTCCCAGGAGTGCGGCCTCCAGTCCTCCGGGCCGAGGCTGACCGTCACCTGGAACACCTGGGTGTACATCATGTGAGCCACCATTCCCAAGAGCCCTGCAAGGAGACACAGACCCAAAGGTTTGCATCGCTGGGACAGGGGCGACCCTGAGGCTGCCGTGGAGCCAGGCCACCATCGAGCTCTCCATCACCAGAGACCCACCTCCCTCTGCAACTGGAGATGCTGCCAGGGACCAGCCCTGGGACCTTCTGTGGGCCAAGCAGGTGTCCTGTTGCTTGGAAGTGGGGGTGGGGGGCTGTAGCTCAGCAGAGCCAGTGTGGTGTAGTGGTTAAGAGCAGTGGACTCATAATCTGGTGAACCGGGTTCGCTTCTCCGCTCCTCCCCATGCAGCTGCTGGGTGACCTTGGGCTAGTCCCACTTCTCTGAAGTCTCTCAGCCCCACTCACCTCACAGAGGGTTTGTTGTGGGGGAGGAAGGGAAAGGAGAATGTGAGCCGCTTGGAGACTCCTTTGGGTAGTGATAAAGCGGGATATCAAATCCAAACTCTTCTATAGGGAACCAGGCAGAGGGCCTTCTCGGTAGTGGCACCCACCCTGTGGAATTCCCTCCCATCGGATATCAAGGAGACAAACTATCTGGCTTTTAGAAGACATCTGAAGGCAGCCCTGGTTAGGGAAGCTTTGTAAGGTTTAAGGTTTTATGTTTTTATATATGTTGGAAGCTGCCCAGAGTGGCTGGGGCAACCCGGTCAGATGGGTGGGGTACAAATAATAAATTATTATTATCATTATTATTATTTGTGAGTGAGAAATTCTAGGTTCAACGCCCCGTGTGGCCAGGCAGTGAAAGTGCCCTCTGCCGAAGGTCGGCGTAGAATGCAGTGGACCCAAGTGGGTCAACTCAGAGCAAGGCAGCCTCATACCTGGGAGAGGAAAGAAATGGTCTTCACTGATGACCCCAGCCTTAAAAACAAACCATTCCAGCTCGACCACGTAGCTGTTTTCACAAGGAGTGCAGCTACTTCCCGGAATATTTCCTGGGCTTGCGCAGGGACCTACCTGAGAGCACCGTGAAGACGGCTGCGAAAGCGTTGAGTTTGAGCCCGTCTATCACGTTGTTGGAGTGGATGAGCTCAAGGCACATGAGGCTGAAACCGATGACCAGCAGAGCGATGTAGAGCACTTCTGACACCACCGACAGCCACAAGACTCCTGCAAGCACCCAAGGGACACCGTCAGCACTGGGGGGGAGCCGGGAGGGAGGCTGGGGCAGGGCAAGCTGGAGCTGCGATTGCCGCACTGCAAGGGGTTGGGCTAGATGACCCTTGGGGGTCCCTTCCAACTTGACAATTCTATGATCCTAAGCCGAGCAAGGGAGTTTCCAGCTGAGCGGCTGCTGGGTTCATTCCAAGCTGAATTGAAAAACAGCCCTGCTCCCAGAACCATGGATCTGCACTCAGCCGCCTTTCTGGGAAGGGGCCACCGGGGTGGGGTGGGAGGGGTTAATTTCATAGCCCACTGGGGGCTAGTAGCAATCATATTCCTTCACTGGGCCCCAGCCCTCCCCCCTCCCTCCGTGGCCAATGACACCACAAGCCCACCACCTTCACTGCCTGCCTCAGGAAAGGAAGAGAACAGAATGTGCAATGCATTATTTGTTTAGGAAATTTATGTCCTGCCTTTCCCCTGAATAGTCCTCATGTGGACTTACCAAAAATAAAAAAGGAACAAATGAAATACCCTCTAAAATCAGCATCCAGAAAATAAATACCAAGAAAGCAGCTCTAGCACGATTAAAAATCACAGCACGAGCAAAGAGGGCAGATTTCCCCAAGCGCCTAAAATCACCATTTTTATTTAGAGAGCACAATCAGTGCTTGTGATGCTGAAACGAGGGCAAGGTCTCAGCCCCAGGAAGCTTACAATCCAAAATTCAGCCCAATGGCAGTGGAAAGGGAAGGAGATGGGCAGGGAAGGAATGAGTGGCTGGTTTTCTCCATGACAGGTGTTGAGGCTAGAGCAAGGCAAACTGGAAGTCGGCCGTAAGGATGCACTGCGCACCTTTGCCAGGGGAGAAAACCCCACAAGCCGGGGGGGGGTGTTGCCACCAGCAGCCACCCATCTAAACCTGGGAGGGGGTCACAAGGAGGATGGGGGTCCACAAAGAGGGGTTCACAGGAGAAAAGGCAGCAGCAGCCCTTCAGGGACTCAGGCCCACCTCAAACCTCCTGGTCCCCTCGATGTTTACCTGTGCCACCCCCAATCTTTGGGGAGATCTGGAAAGGCTGATCAAGTAGGGTCTTTGCCACGAAGGAGGTGGGCTAAAAAGCCCCCAGCCCCTTTTACAGCTCTGGAGAAACGCAAGAGGCACCAAACATGCGGCCTGGCAGGTGAGGTGGCATCTCTGCAGGATCCGGGAGGAAGGAAGGGGCCCCCAAAGCAGAAGGAGTTACCAGGGCAAAGCCCAGGTGGGGCAAGACCCCCCCCCCCGGCATGGGACCCTGAGTCGACAGGTCAACCCTTGTGGCTTTTAGAGGTCTACACCGCAGGGCTCTTGCGTCACTCTGTCCTTCCCACCTCCAGCACAGGCACAAAAGGGGCAAAAGAGTCGCCAGGCAACAGCTGTTCTGCCCCCCCCAGAAGCATCTTTAATTCAGTTATGAACAGGCCCCCTCCCGGCCAAGGAAGCAAGGATACGCCTGTTGCTTACAGGCAAACCGAGGCAGAACAATGGCCTTGGCTCTCCTCTGCAAAAGGACAGGATTTCTCGGTGCTGATCTCACCATCAAAACACGGGGGGGGGGGGGAATAAGAGACAGAGGCAGACAGACACGCTCCCTCCCTCCCTCCCTCCCTCTCCCGGCGCTGCCAATGTCACCTGTGCAAAGGTGACCCCGCTGATGTGCATCTCTTACCTTTCTCGGAAGCTGGAGCCAGGTCAATGAAACTTCGGCATTTCTCACCTTGAAGAGAAGAGGAAAGGTTTGATAGGCAGACAGAGGCAGGGGGGCATCGCCACCCCCCCAGCAAGGCTCCTCTTGCTCCTGCCCCCCAAACGGCCACCCCGGGAAGAGAGACAGCTGGCCTTGGAAGCAGAGTCCGGCCCCTGGGCCCCCCCTGGCTCTGCCCTGTCTACACTGATGGGCAGCAGGGGCAACCCAGGGTTCCAGGAAGCCCCACCTGGAGATGCCGCTGGGGACTGAACCGGGGGGGGGGGCTTTGGCATGCAGGACAAGCTGCAGGGCCCTTTCTCTTCTTCTGCCTGCCCACAGGGCCTCTGCCAGTGCTGCCCCACCTGAGAAATGGGGAGGGGGTCCCTGGTGGGGTCCCTATTTTGCATGCAGAAGGTCCGCAGTCAAGTCGCGCCGCCTCTGCTTACAGGGCAAGGGAAGGAGAGAGAAGGGTTCATCCTGCACGCAGGCGGTCTTGAGCTTCAGTTAAGAGGCTGCAGGGGGCTGGTGGGTGGGGGGCTCTTCCTGCCTGGGGCTGTGGCAAGTCCCTGGCTGCTCATCTTCGGCAAGATGGACCCCTGGTGTGACTCAGAAGCCCAGGAGGGGCAGTTCCTATGCTCTGCGCCAGCCTTTCTCAAGCTAGGACTCTCCAGATTTGTTTGTTTGTTCATTTATACAGTTGCACACAGTGCTGGATTTATGTATAAGCTAAACAAGCTATAGCTTAGGGCCCCCTACTCTCTTGGGGGCCCCAAAAAATTTTAAAGGGAAAAAAACCTGGATGTACATTTCCAAAATAAAAAGATTTTAAAAACCAATAAAATAAAACCTACATACAGCAAGAGTGTTTTGTGTTGTGTAGGCTGCTGTGGTGTAAGTCATGGGCCCCGCCTGCTAGCCTGCTCCCTAAAATATCACTGCTTTGCTCCTTTCTATATATAGGGTGCCTCCATTCTGCATGTGCAAATGGCTTTAGATATCTATTAGGTCCATCAATTACCATATAGCATATATTCAACACAAAAAACAGCAACAATTTGATGTTGACAAAGGACAGCTGGACATATAAAGGGCCCCATTACCTAAATCTGGACCTGGTTGCACACCCCACTTATCGTTAAATAAACAAACAAAGAAAGAAACAAACAAACAACAACACAGTCTTAAAATACGACAAAGCAAGAGAATAATAAGCTCAAGATCAATGGCACAGGGTTGGGTCATATTTCAGGGAAAACCTGTTTAGGGGGATTTGAAAGCTCTGCCCTGTTTTGGATTACAGCTCCCTTCTTTCCTTTCCAACAGGCCCTGGAGGATGACAGGAAGAGCCGCTCAACAATGGAGCTCTCCTTCCTTGGAGGGTTTGAAGCGGCATTTGTTTGGCCTTCTGTCAGGGATGCTTTAGCTGAGATTCCTGCATTGCAGGGGGTTGGACTGGATGACCCCCGGGGTCCCTTCCAACCCTATGGCTCTGTGATTCTATGATGCTGAGGCTTCTGGGAGTCCAAAACACCTGGAGGAAGCAGGTTGGGCAAAGTTGGCCAATGCCCTCGCCTCCTTCCAAACCCTGGCAGCAGCACCCCTGAGGATTATGAGGCGCATGGCAGAAGGGACCCCCAAGGGTCATGTAGTCCAACCTCCTGCAAAGAGCCCTCCCCTTCATGCCAGGCTGCCCCACCTGAGCCACCCAGAGAGCCCTGGCGCCCAAGGTCCCAGCTGCCAGGCCTTGCAGCTCTCGCCTCCTGGCTCCGCCTGGCAGCCAGGAGGCCAAGGGGTCTTTCTGCTCCAGCCCAAAGCTCTTCCCCCCGGGATTCAGCTTCCTGATCACCAACACGGCACACAATGCAAGATTGCATAACCATGAATAATGTTACATTACTGAGTTATGTAACAATGGTATTTATGCAGCTATTAATAGCTTATACAATTCATAGTGTGCTAATAACAGTAATGGACCGACGCCTGTGTAGTGGATCTCTCTCTCTCTCTCTCTCTCTCTCTCTCTCTCTCTCTCTCTCTCTCTCTCTCTCCATCTACTTCCCCTAAACATAAAAATGAAACCCTGGGAGGGGCATCATGTGTGTACATGAAAGGGCAGGAAAGAGCAGTACGAATCCTGTTGTGTTTTGCTGCTATAGCCCTATCCATCAGCTGGCAGAGAGGCAGGCAAAGGCTGAACCGCTAATGAAAGGTACCTATGCCAGTAATTAAGATCCACCCCCCTCGCCTGAGCCACATCGCCCACATCCCCACCCCACACACAATTGCTTCAACCATCTGGCGGAGGAAAGGCCAGGGGCATTTTGAGAGGTCTCGGCAATACAGTCGTACCTTGGATCCCAAACGCCTTGCGAGTCGAACGCTTTGGCTCATGAATGCCGCAAACCCGGAAGTGAGTGTTCCGGTTTGAGAACGTTCTTTGGAACCCAAACGTCTGACGCGGCTTACGCGGATTCCGATTGGCTGTAGGAACTTCCTGCAGCCAATCGGAAGCCGCACCTTGGTTTCTGAACGTTTTGGAAGTCGAACGGACTTCTGGAACAGATTCCATTCCATTTCCGATGTACCACAAATGGTTAAAGTACAGCAGTCTCATTACAGCCAATGGAATCAGCTTCAGTTGCTGAAACAGCATGGCTGGGCACCTGCAGGAAGGTGGCAGGCCAAGTGCCCTCTCCATCCCTGCCCATCATGGCTGGTACAACCTAGGAGGCAGAGGCTGGCCAGGTGGGTCCAGAAAGTAGTTAATGCATGTGGGAATTATGCCCGTTGCCCTGATCAAAAGGGGAAATGGTGTGGCCTCTCTTGAAGAGCCCCTCTCTGCATCCAAAACAGTCGCTGAGACGGCTAGAGCGCCGGTGGCAGAAAACTCATTCTGAATCAGACCGGACACGAGCTAGAGCTCAACTTCGAGCCTACCAAGTGGCAATGGCGACGGCGAAGAGGACCTTCTTCACCGTTTCTATCGCATCTGCAGAAAACAGCAGCAGGAGACTCTTCCAGGTGGTTCGCAATCTAGCAGAACCACCTCCGTCATCGGGGTCTGGTGGGGACCCCAAGATCTCCTGCAATGCTTTTGCTAAGTTTTTTGCAGATAAAGTCGCTCAGATTCGGAAGGAGGTAGACTCCACCGTGGGAGCAGAGCTGGGGCGGGAGAGTGCTAGAGCTCTGTCTAGTCATGTTTCATGGGATCAATTCCAATCTGTTACCTCTGAGGATGTGGACAGGCTGCTTGGACGAGTGAAACCGACCACCTGTCTTCTTGATCCTTGCCCATCCTGGCTAATAAAAGCTAGCCGGGAAGGGCTGGGCGATGGGCTCCGCGGGGTGGTGAATGCTTCCCTCTGTGAGGGAGTCTTCCCAGACCCGCTGAAAGAGGCGATCATTAAACCGCTTCTTAAAAAACCATCTTTAGACCCGGCCATTATGGCCAACTATCGCCCAGTCTCAAATCTACCATTCTTGGGCAAGGTCATTGAGCGGGTGGTTGCTGAACAACTCCAAGCACGCCTGGAGGATGCGGACCATTTGGATCCCTTCCAATCGGGATTCAGGCCTCATCATGGGACTGAAACTGCCTTGGTCGCGCTGGTCGATGATCTCCGGCGGGCTAGGGACAAAGGTGAGAGCTGTTTCCTAGTTCTGCTGGACCTCTCAGCGGCCTTTGACACCATTGACCATAACATCCTTCTGGACCGTCTAGAGGGGTTGGGAGCTGGGGGCACTGTTATACAGTGGTTCCGCTCCTTCCTCCTGGGCCGTGTTCAGAAAGTGGTGGTGGGGGATGAGTGTTCAGACCCCTGGGCTCTCGTTTGTGGGGTGCCTCAGGGTTCCGTCCTCTCCCCCATGCTTTTTAATATCTATATGAAGCCGCTGGGAAAGATCATCAGAGCGTTTGGGCTGGGTGTTCATCAGTATGCGGATGATACCCAGCTCTACCTCTCTTTCAAATCAGAACCAGTGAAGGCAATGAAGGTCCTGTGTGAGTGCCTGGAGGCGGTTGGAGGATGGATGGCGGCTAACAGATTGAGGTTGAATCCTGACAAGACAGAAGTACTGTTTTTGGGGGACAGGGGGCGGATGGGTGTGGGGGACTCCCTGGTCCTGAATGGCATAACTGTGCCCCTGAAGGACCAGGTACGCAGCCTGGGAGTCATTTTAGACTCACAGCTGTCCATGGAAGTGCAGATTAATTCTGTGTCCAGGGCAGCTGTCTACCAACTCCATCTGGTGCGCAGGCTGAGACCCTACCTGTCTGCAGACTGTCTCGCCAGAGTGGTGCATGCTCTGGTTATCTCCCGCTTGGACTACTGCAATGCGCTCTACGTGGGGCTACCTTTGAAGGTGACCCGGAAACTGCAATTGATCCAGAATGCGGCAGCTAGACTGGTGACTGGGAGTGGCCGCCATGACCACATAACACCGGTCCTGAGAGATCTACATTGGCTCCCAGTACGTTTCCGAGCACAATTCAAAGTGTTGGTGCTGACCTTTAAAGCCCTAAACGGCCTCGGTCCTGTATACCTGAAGGAGCGTCTCCACCCCCACCGTTCAGCCCAGACACTGAGATCCAGCGCCGAGGGCCTTCTGGTGGTTCCCTCACTGCGAGAAGCAAAGCTACAGGGAACCAGGCAGAGGGCCTTCTCGGTAGTGGCGCCCGCCCTGTGGAACGTCCTCCCTTCAGAGGTCAAAGCGATCAACAACTACATGACCTTTAGAAAACACCTGAAGGCAGCCCTGTTTAGGGAAGTTTTTAATCTGTAATATTTCAATGTATTTTAGTGTTTTTTGGAGGCCGCCCAGAGTGGCTGGGGGGACCCAGTCAGATGGGCGGGGTACAAATAATAAATTATTATTATTATTATTATTATTATTATTATTATTATTATTATTATCCAGAGGATTTAGAAAACTGCCACCTGGTCTCGACTACTCCTTTCTGGAGCAAAGTGACAGAGAGGGTGGTGGCTCAACAGTTCCAAAGGCGTCCAGACCCAGATATGTCTAGACCCATGGCTTGCTGGCCAGCATAACTAAACCACTTCTGGTGCAACTGAATACTGTGACGGAAGCCAGAGCACACGGAAACGCTGTTTACTGTCCTACTGCAGTGGTACCTATTTATCTACTTGCAGTGGCATGCTTTCGAACTGCTAGGTTGGCAGGAGCTGGGACAGAGCAACGGGAGCTCACCCCGTCACGGGGATTCGAACCGCCAACCTTCCGATCGGCAAGCCCTAGGCTCAGTGGTTTAGACCACAGCGCCACCTGTGTCCCCAACCAGAAAGTAGTACTAGGGAACTAAGCCCAGCCTGCCGGATCAGGCCAAGGGACATTTGGTCCAGCATGCTGTTCTCACAGTGGGCAACCAATGCCCATTCAGGGAAGCCTGCAAGCAGAACATGAGCCCAGGAACACTCTCCCCTCCTGCGGTTTCCATGCTCTCCCCACTGAGCTACTCTCACTCACAAGGAGCCTGAAAGCAAGCGGCTGGAACAGAACTTGGCCTCAGCCACCAAGTCTCATCCACCCGGCAAAACTCCAGCTCCTTCATTAAAAGCTGCAGTGCTAATTTCTAGCTCAGCGGCCGCAGCAAAGACTCAGCTCCACACATAAGGAAAAGGAACCACCCTGGAATGCCACGGGGCCTGATTTTCCTTGGCACATTTAAAGTGGCCCTTTGGCAAAAGGAAGCCCACAGACTGCCATTCGGCTCACAGCAGTCGACCCCTAATACCACCAAAGACACACAGAGAGGGGAGTCCAGGGCTGGGAATTTGCAGGGAAGGGATGGAGAGCAAGAACTCCCCGCTTTTTTCTAACAGCAAAAGCGTCAAGTTATTTCTGGACTTTCTTCACATCTGCTGCAGATGCTACAGTCATGGCGGCCGCTCCCTGCAAGGCCCTTTCCCCCTGGCCTAGGGGGCAGGGCCCAGACTCACCAGCTCTGCTAAAGAGGCTCCTGGGAGACCAGAGGGTCATTGCTATGCCTGGCAACAAATCCTAATTATTGGATTATTCTGCCTCATCTTTTTGTGCCTGCCAAACAGCCGTGTCATGCTTATAATATTTTATTCTCTTGTTAATTATGCTGTTTTAAATGTGCATTTTATATTTGACCTCACTTGGCAATGTTTTCTTTTGAAATGTTTAAGATTTTGTTTCTTGTTAGCTTTGTTCATGTTAAATATGTATTCTGAGGTTGACTTCCTTTGTAATGTTTTATTTTGAAATCTTTGAGATGGTATTCTGGTTTCCTGTTAATTGTGTTGCTTTGATTATGTGCTTTATATTTGACTTTCTCCAGAAATGTTTGATACGGCATTGTTTTGTGTATGTTTAATATGCTGTAAACCGCTTTGAGATTGTTCTTAAAAATATAAAGCGGTATAGAAATGAAATTAATAATAATAATAATAATAATAATAATAATAATAATAGAGATGCAAATAAGAACATTTTGCAGCAGGCATGATGCACGTTTCAAAGCACTTCTCACAAAAACCTTGCATTTCCACGACTCTTTGAATATGCCCTCCGCCTTTCTCTTGCAGCCTTGCCCCATTGTTGTTGCTTTAATCAGAAACCAGCTGAGCCCCAATCCCAGCCCCCATGCTTTTTAAAACTAAAGTGTGTCAACAAAAACAGCACACCATGTTGATTTATGTGAGACCTTTACAGGAGAACTGCCTCCTTCCTTCCCCTCTCGCTGGGCCGCAATGCCTGCTGGCTCCCTGTTGATCCCGTTTACTGGGTCCCCAGACAATGACCAATTTAAGAGCCTTTCTTGGAGCTTCATCAAATGCAGGTTTTCTGAAGGGCACTTGAGTAGCAGATCAGCTTCCACCTCCCCCCCCCCCCCCGCTGCCATGACCTCAGGCACATCCTAGCAGGAATCTGTGTTTCAGTGGCCCCTGCACCCACAACCAGGCTTCCTCACCAAGGACTGTCCCACCTTGGACTTTAACCAGCAGCCCGGGAAGGTGACTTCCATGCACCAGCCGAAAATGCCCCCCCCCCTCCACACAACAAAGTGCCATCACTCCTCTTTTGCTGCTGAGGATTTATTCCTGCTATTTTTGAGCATATTGTATAACTGATCTTCTTCTAAGCTTTTTAGATTTAATTTCAGACTTGGCAGGGGAGCTGGGCAGACGCACTGCCTTTTCCCAGTCCCAAATACACCGGAATTTGGACGGAGCCGGTATTCCCCACCCTGGCCGGTATTCATGCTCTGCGTCGTCTCCCCCAACAGCCACCACTGCTCCCCTTGACCCACGGTTGCAAGAGGATTGGAGGAGTGGGGAGGGAATTGTGAGGGCCAGGGGGGCTGCAGCTCTTCTTCTGCTTACTTTCAGCACCTGCTTCTGGCTACGGCAGTGAAAACCTCTTTGCAAAACAGACCCAGATGGAGCGTGCAGAGCTGTTTTGGCACAATCCACAGGCACAGGCAAAACCGAGCCCTTCCCCCCCTAGGAGCCCACACACCCAGGGAGAAGCAGCACGGCTGAGCTGCAGGCCTCCCTCAAAGGTCTCCTCTGAGCCAAGTGGAGACAAATGCGTGGAGGAGAGGGCTATCGAGGGCGACTGGCCAGTCAGAGGCAGCGATGCTTCTGAATGCCTGTTGCTCTTGTGCTCGGATCCTGCTTGCTGGTTTCCCACAGGCACCTGGGTTAGCCACTGTGAGAACAGGATGCTGGACTAGAGGGGCCATGGGCCTGATCCAGCAGGCACTTCTTACAAGTGCATTTATGACCAACACTCCAGACTTATGCAGGAAAAGCTCATAGCAACTCTGAGACTTCTAGAGTTTCAGACATTTAAGTGGCTCAAATAAAGAGACTACCTGAGAGCCGCTGCTGGGAGTGGGCTCACCTGCAGGTGGCCCAATCCCTAGCACCTTGGGTAGCAACAACAGGTGCTGGGAAAGGCCCTCCTTCCCCTGCTGGAGACCCCAGAGAGCTGTTGCCCCTCTGAGGAGACAAGGCCAGGCTGGCTGGACCAAGGATCCTTCTCTGCCTTGGAAGAGCCGGCTTCTAGCAACGCAGCCCAGTTGGCCAGGGGATGGTGGAGGGAGCTGGGGAGCTTTGCCCTACTCAGGAACCGGAGGAATTATTCCCTCCCTGATGGCTGATGAATCAAAGCATTAACGCTGCTTATCATCTCGACTACCGTACAAGGTTTCCCCAGACACACACAGCTGATTATAAGAGAGCCACAGTTTAACACAGAGCTCAGCGCTCCATGAAGCGAAAGCCAAGATGCCTGGGTCTGCAGGGAGAGGCTTCAGTCCCCTCAAGCTGCGCAACTTCCAGACCTCAGAGAAGCTGCTGCAGCTGCCTGCAAGCTCAGCCCCGGTTGCTCCTTTGCTGGGAGGCTTGCACAGCCCAGGGGAACGGCCCTGGCAGCTCAGTGGCAAAGCAAATGCCTTGCAGGCAGAAGTCCCAGGTCCAATCCCTGCTGGCATCTCCAGGTGGGGCTGGGAGGGACTCCGGCCAGAATCCCTGGAGAGCAGCTGCCGGTCAGTGCGGACAGTGCTGAGCTGGATGAGCCAATGGTCTGGCTTCATAAGTCAGCTTCATATGTTCCATGTATGTTCCCTATAGAAAGGGGGCTGCATGCACCCATGGATTGCCCTGATGAAGTTGTGGGGTGGTTTGAAGGGGGGGGAGATCAAATCAAGAGCTTTGCTTGAGATGCAAATAGCAGCTGGGCGGGGGTGGTGGTGGGGGTGTCGATTACTGTCTCAACCATGGCAGGCTTAAACTCTCCCACCTTCCCACTACCACCCCCCCCTCCAAAGCTGCCCAGGCTGCTATTTAACTTCTTTTTCAAAAAGCAAAAAAAACCCAACAACTACCATGCCGGTTTATTTCACCCACACAACTAGTTTGGCACTGATGTAACTTGCAGGTTTGGGGAAATGTTTCTCCTGTAGAATCAAAACCCAAGTTGGGACTCCAAGACTTAATTGCCAAGCATGTTTTAAAGGGGGGGGACCCTCAGACGCACTTCTAAGTGAGCAGGTGAACTGCGCCATGCTTTGCTAGGAGACAGGAGGGCAGCTGCAGCTGGTTTGCAGGGGGGCCCAAGAAGCAGGGGTGTCCCAGGGGACCAGGAGAGCCTCGTTGCTCCATCCGTGGCTCCCAGCAAAGAGGGGGGCACACACCCCCGGCAGGACGCAACGTGGAGGCGGGGGACAAGCCCCATGAGGAGGCAGAGAGCTCATCCATACTGCCATCTCATATGGACAGGGAACTCCCCGGACCTCCGCTGCTTCTCTGCTGTCCATATTGCCGTCTCTCGGCTCCTTCAATCTGGGTTTTCTCATACCAGGGATATTCTCTGAGGCTACCAGAAAATCCGGGCCGAGGGAGAGGAAAGTGTGCCAAGGCAGGGATTTGGAGGAGAGCAGCCTGAGAGTCCGTGGAGAATACCTGGAGGCCCGGGATGCTTCTTCGCGGTCGGGATGAGCCCGGAGCCTCGAGCACTTTGCCCTCGACCGAGAGCACTGGAACGACCCCCCTGCGCGGCGCAAGGAAGAGGAAGGGGAGGAAGAGAACCCGCCGCCCTCGAGGGGGTCATTGGGCTGGGCTCCTCGGGAGCCCCCATCCCTGCGCTCTGCTTGAGGCCGGCCCCCCTCCTCGCAGCCGGGGCACCCGAGCGGGCAGGGGCCGCCTTGCCTGCTGCCTGCGACGCTGCCCGTGCCAACGCGCCATCCGCCGTCGCCACAGCAACGCCAGCAGATGCTGCAAGGCCAGGCAGGCTTACCTGCGCGTAAGCGCCACTCAGCTCAGGGGGGATTACTTCCGAGGAGGCCTCTGCTGCAGCAGCCCAAGCCTCCCTCCGGGTCCCAGGCAGACGGGCAGGCCACAAGTCCAACAGAGCCGGGCCCTGGCGCACCCCCCCCCCGCGAACGGCGCCCCCCTGCCGGCGGGGCACGAAGCCACTCGGGACGCGGAGGAGCCCGGGGCCTTGGGGAGGTTGCTGCGCGCGGTGCCGTCCCGCCGCAGGCTTCTCCGCCCGGCAGGGGCGAGGCGGTGCCCCCCCCCGGCCCGCAGGTACAGCCAGTGCCCCCGGCCGGCAACTCACCGGGCGTGTTGATGTTCTCCTCGCACGAGTACCAGATGCCGGCGTGGAAGTACCTGAAGAGGAAGCGGTCGTCGCCCGTCTCCCAGCTGTAGTGCACCACGTTGGAGGCGGGCGGCGAGGCGCCGGAGGAGCCGTTGCGCGCCGTCTCGTTGGCGGCGGCTTCGTAGCCGTAGTCGAGGCAGTTGGTGCGCTTGTGGGGCCCGCAGGTGGGCTTGGGCACCCTCTGCGTCCCTTCGCACCAGTGCGTCGTGCCGAAGGCCGTGGCCGAGAAAAGCAGCGCCAGCAGGTTGAGCCCCACGGCCAGCAGCGCCCGCGCCCGACGCCCCCCGGCGCGCCCCGACGGGGCCCCGCTCCCGCCCGCCGCCGCCGCCTTCATGCTCGCCCGCGCCACGCAGCAGGCAGGCGGCGCCGGCGGCGGAGGAGGCCTGCCATGGCAAGGAGGGGGCGCGCGCCTCGGGCTCAGCCGGAGCGCCACTGGCCAGCCAACGCCGCCGCCGCCGCCAGGGCCAGGGAGGCCGGCCCGCCCGCCGAGAGGGAGCCGCCCCGGAGGGAGGGCCTGGCGCCGCCTCTCCCGCGCCGGGGGCGGCCCCTCCATCGCCAGCGAGAGAGGAAGGAGAAGAGAGGCCGGAGAGGAGGCGGCGGCGGGGGGGGGCACACGGGGGGCGGGGGGCTCCTAGGAATCGCGTGGCGGCGCGCGGTTCACTTCGGGAACTCGCTGCCGCAGGGGGCAGGAGTGGCCACCAATTTGAGTGGCTTTAGAAGAGGATGGCGTGGGACCAAGTCGTGGAGGAGGAAAGGGCGGTTGATGGCTCTGCCTTCATGGTTGGAGAGATAGCAAGCAATGCTTCTGAAGGCCAGTTGCTAGAATCCGCTAGTGTCCCCCATCTTTTGTTAGTGCAGCTGGGACCTGGCATTTGTCCCTAGGGAAACCCATTGTGCTCGTCGGGGCCCAGTTCTCAATCTGTGAAGGTCGGTCTTCCGCGGCATTAGGTACCCCTCCCAGTTTGATGCCATCTGCACATTTGCACCCTCTTAATTCCTTCCTCCAAAACAAAATAAAAAGTAAAAAAAATTCCTTCCAGTAGCACCTTAGAGACCAACTAAGTTTGTTCTTGGTATGAGCTTTCGTGTGCATGA
Organism: Darevskia mixta; assembly: GCA_034641385.1. Classification (NCBI taxonomy): domain Eukaryota; kingdom Metazoa; phylum Chordata; class Lepidosauria; order Squamata; family Lacertidae; genus Darevskia; species Darevskia mixta. The sequence continues at coordinate 3,807,460 of JAWWNH010000124.1, read as the reverse complement.
GTGTATCTGAAGAAGTGTGCATGCACACGAAAGCTCATACCAAGAACAAACTTAGTTGGTCTCTAAGGTGCTACTGGAAGGAATTTTTTTTACTTTTTATTTTGTTTTGACTATGACAGACCAACACGGCTACCTGCCTGTTCCTTCCTCCAAGTCATTTATAGAGATGCTGAAGAACAAGGGGTCCAGGACAGAACCCTACGCCCCCCCCCACTTTCTCACTTTTTCCCAGGATGATGAGGAACCATTAGTGAGCAGTCTTTGGACTCCAGCTACAAATAAATCCACCTAACAGTTACCTCATCCAGCCCACATTATATTACTTGTTAAAAACAAGTGGTGGTGTTTTGTTTTTTAAGTAGGCTATGCATTTTTACAGTATTAGGATATATAATGTATAGCAACTTATAGCATTATAATGTTAAAGCTGGTGTCACTGGATCAAGTTAATCAATTTTATTGAATGAATTAAATTGTTTTAATTGGGTCTCAAATGACTATGCAATTAATTGTTGCTGTTTTGAATTTTATTTCATTGTGTATTATTTCATTGTGTCTGTTTTCCTGAGTAGGTCGTACAAACTGCCGTTCTGAGTCATGCTTTTTATAGGGTTTGGTATGGGGCGCTGGGGAGGAGTTTATGGAACCAAGCAGGGCTGACCTGAAACAAAATCGGGGTCCCGTGGGGTAGGGCCACAGCAAAAGGGAAACTGAGGCCTCTCTCTCATACGCAGCTTGACCTTCTGCATCTCCCTTCCACAACTGAGTGACTCCTTTGCAGCAAGAGACCCCCACGCCGATGCTCCGGAGGGAGGCTGGAAGGGGGGGCCAAGGTAAGGAGGGAGCTTTGCTGCGCAACTGAGACCAGGTTCGACTGAGGCGCCGGTGTTGCAAGGAGCAGAAGGGGCTGAGATAAGCCTCAGCAGGGGAGCCACTGGCTCGTGCATCTCCTTGGAGGTGGGGTGGGCAGGACGGATTTGGGGGCTGCAGGGGAGGGTGCCTGGGAAAGAGGGGGGTCTAGAGAGAAGCCCAGGCGGTCAAACGATTGACGGGCTAAGAGCCTCAGTGCGTGCGCCCTCTGCAGGCTTCGCTCCGGGCAAAATTCCTGGCTAAACTAAACGCCCTTCGTTTCACACTGCAGACAGAAGCTCTGAGGTGGCACCTTCTTCTCCATGTTGGGCAGTCCTTTGCCACCAGCACTGGGCAGCCAGGCTCCTTCCCGGGGGTGGGGAGTGGGCTTGCAACGGGGTGAGGGCAGGGAAGGGTTGAGAGAAAACCCATATGGCAAAGTGAAGTGACCACTTTGGGCAGCAAGATCCACCGGGGCAGTAGAGCCAGCCTCCGTGGGATGCATCCCCCCACTGCTGTTGCCATGGTGGCAGCAATAAATTACAGAGGCACAGCTTCGTGGAGGCCAGATCCTGCACCGCCCCTGCATCACACGCCCCACGTCGCCTCTACAGCTGCCTCTCGATGAAGAGTGTTGGATGGATTTAAGATGCGTAGGAACGTATATTGTATTCATTAATTACATATCCTTCTCTTTTTTCCTCTCCCATTGTGTGAGAAGGCAAATGCATTTTTCAGCGGAGTCATATCGCCATCCGCGTGCAGCTTATCTTGAGACGCTTAGCATAACCTTCTCTAGAACAATAATGATATCGAAAGATGCTCAGGGAGGCTCGGTTCGCTCTTCTCCTTTATAGGTTTCCCTCTTAACAAATAAATAATCCAGTGGGATTGAGGTGTTTTAATTAGTGTTCACGTGTGAAGGCTGTGTGTCAGACTTTGAGAATATAATCAAGATCCGTGTGTATTGGAATGTGTGTACCTGATTCTGAGCACCAGCAATTAGCATGCGAAGAGTTCATTCAGCTTATGTAAATGTCCTAGTTGTGTGGATCAGCCTCTAATCCTAGTCAACAAACAAGTAAGTCAAAACAAAATAAAATAAAAAAAATTCCTTCCAGTAGCACCTTAGAGACCAACTAAGTTTGTTCTTGGTATGAGCTTTCGTGTGCATGCACACTTCTTCAGATACACTGAAACAGAAGTCACCAGACCCTGATATAACTTCTGTTTCAGTGTATCTGAAGAAGTGTGCATGCACACGAAAGCTCATACCAAGAACAAACTTAGTTGGTCTCTAAGGTGCTACTGGAAGGAATTTTTTTTATTTTATTTTGTTTTGACTATGACAGACCAACACGGCTATCTACCTTTAACTGAAACAAGTAAGTGTTGATGAAGTCGGGGGAACTCCTTTGTTAGGTGACACCTGGGGGATTAATTATTAGTACTTCAAAGCATCAAAAGAACTAGCCGTGAGGATGCAACCGAATAAAGGAGGCTCAGAATTAGGAGAGGTGCCGTGGACTCCCCGGCTGCGCTGCTGCTGCGAGGAACAAACCCCACTTGAGATGAGCGCGCTGTAAGATCTGGACTCCCTCCATGCAGACTGAATAGATCGCTTATCTTAAAGCTGCGACGGTCTCCACCGCGCACCCTTTCCCCAAAGGAGCGCAAGCCCTGGAACCCCCTGGACACTTGCCCCCGCTCGGCACCGGCTTTTGCAACAATATTGGCAGGCAGCTGACGCCAGCAAGGTGACTCATTCCTCCTCTGCCACCCCCCTCAATCCCAAGCCTTGGCTTCTTGCTCGGACCCTCACCAGGCAATATTGCTTATTTTTGGAGGAGTTCTGCAAAATAAAGGAACGCGGCAATCACAATTACTATTAAGTTCCTCTTTGGGCGGTGCTATTGGCACCCCCGTGCAAAACACCTCCCTCGATGGGTCTGCTGTGGGGGTGACCATCCAGGCCCTGCCAGAGAGAGGGGAGTCTGGCCGGGGCAGCCCTGGGAGAGGGAGGCCCCCGGCAAAAGAAGGGGTCCCGTCTGCTCCCACAACCAGATTCCTCTCCTAGGAAGAAGCCCGCTTGCAGCACCTGGAAGCCAGAGCAGTGCTCTCCCCAGAGGGGCTCCGGAGCAACTGCTCTTCAGAGGCACCCTGCCCCGGACACCTGCATGGCAGGGGTTGGACTAGATGACCCTTAAGGTCTCTTTATGGTTCTATGACACCGGAGGTTGGACACAGCTGCTGCGGATAGTGGCTTTGGATAGTCTTCTTAGCTTCCGTGAATGGGTCTACTTCTCCGCCGTGTCCGCCGCTACCTCTGGTGGAAAATGCGTGGAAAATGCCGTGGCTCCCTTAGGTAGAAGGCCGCACTACATTGGGGGGGGGGGGCGGGTCACAGCCCAGGTAGAGATAGCAGAGGCGTAACCACCACCCCCCGCAGGCCTCCTGGAGTTGGGATAGATGTTGGCACCCTGGGTGCCTGCTTATCTGCCCCGCCGGGCCTCACGCCCCGCACTGGGCGTGGCTCCTTCTCCCGGCTGCTGTGAGCAGATAGGGAGGGGGAGGGGAGGGCGCCCCCCCCTTGCCATGCGCCCTTCCCCAATGCTATGGTGGTTTCTCGGGATCTCAACTGGCGGTGGTTCCAGAGCCCGAGCCGCCCCCTCCCAGGCAGGCAGAGTTCCTGCTTGCGGGCCTCTTCCCGTGCCCTCTCAGTGCGGGTGTGGAGGAGACCCCTTGCACTGCCCCCCCCCGGACTTGAAGTGGGCTTGGCTGTGGGGAGGGGCTGCCTCTGCTCTGCCCTCGAGCGCAAGATCCTAGGAAGCTGGCTTATTGCATCCAACCTGGGCCGTATTGCATACACGGGCTGGCAGCTGTGGCTCCTCGGGGCTTTCGGGCTGGACGGAGCCGGGCGGGGCCCTTCTGCGAGCACAACCCCACGCCGAGACCGGCCCTTCCGAATAGTCCGTCTGCTTCATCCCCCCAGGGGCGCAAAAGCCTGGGGAGCCCCACCCCACAAGTCCTCCCCCGAAGGGAAAGGGAAGGAAGACCCCCAAGGAGACGGAGCCCTTCTGGGGCTGACTCTGCGCCCCCGTCCGGCAAAGGCCACGCGTGCCTGCGGCTCTTTCAGGGCCCCCACCTAGCAGGCGACTCGGTCCAAGGGCCCCGGGTTCAAGGAGCGCCAAGGTAGCGACTATCCCGCGGGACGGGGTCCCCCTCTCCCTTCTTCCCGCCCGCCCCCAGTTCAGCCCAAGAAGACGCGAGAGGTCAGGGAGAGTCAAGAGCAGGTTTATTGCGGTGTTTGGGGGTCGCGGGGCGGGCGGCGTCGAGGGCGAGGCGGCTCCTCTGCGGCGGGCGGCCGCGGGCTTCGTGGGGCCTAGCGGTACTTGCAGGTCAGCACTTTGCTGACGCGGCTCATGAACTTATCCATGGAGACGAGGGTGCTGGCCTTGAGGAGCCCCGGGTGGTTGGCGGCGATGGCCACCAGGATGCAGTGGCTCAGCAGCTGCGGGAGAGGCGGAGGGGGAGCGTTAGACGGGGCCCCGGAGGGAGCGAAGCAGGATCCCAGCCCGCTGCCCGCCCCGGAGCCCCGACGGGGAGCGAGAGAGACTCACCGCGAAGTTGACGGGGTCCACGCGCAGCTTCTGGGCGTGCAGGTCGCTGAGCTTGTCGAGGGCGCCGGCGATGTTGTCGATGTGCGCCACGGCCTCGCCGATGGCCGCCGCGACCTTCTTGCCGTGCGCCTTGATGTCGGCGGAGCCGGGGCTCACGTCGATGTGCGCGAAGTAGGTCTTGGTGGTGGGGTGAGCCGCGAACATCCTGCGGGAGAAGGAGGAGGAGAGGAGCAGGAAGACGAGGGTCCGACTCCCGCCCGGCCCCGTCCTCGGGAGAGGGTCCCTGCCCGACGGGGCGGACTTACCTGGTGATGGCCTCGGCGCCCAGGTCCCCGGCGTGGGACTGGATCTCGCCCCAAACGGCCTTCACGTGGTTCTTGTCGTCGTCGCTCAACACCATCCTGGCAGCTCAAAGTCTCGGGTGCCGTCGGAGCGCGCGCGGCTCTTTTATCGGGGGCGCCCCGCCCCTCCCCGCCCGGGGCCCCTCCCTCGGCCTCCGCCCGTCGGCGCTGCGACTTCTCCCCGCGTTATCACCTCTGACGGCTAATGCTAGGATGCGGCAGGGAGCCTCCCCGCAACTCCCGCTGCCTCCCCCCAGACAGGCCTGGCCGGGCATCTACGTCGGGCATCTACGTCGATGACATGCCTCCTCTTGCTAGTCCTGATGACACCCCCTTTGCGGGGTCGGCCAGTGTTCTTTCCCTAGAACCCCGCATGGCGGAGGCGCACTAGGGACTAGGGGAGGGACGGTGTCTTCCAGAAAGCCATGAGGTCCTCGTCCGCCGCCGCCCCGCGAGGTAGCTCTCCGATGAGTCCCGAGTAAACTTAGGAAAGGCCTTGAAAAATAAAACTGTGGCTGTCATCATAATGCCATTCTACAAATCTGTGGCACGACCACACTTGGAATACTGTAGACCAGGGGTTCCCAGTTGGTGGTCCACGTCACCCACTCAGACGGTCCTCCCTGACACATACCTATCAACTGTCTGGGACATCCCATTGGGAGGGTCACTCTCACTTTGTTACCCTTTGGGAAGTTAGGCAAGATGGGTATTAAACAGATGTCCTTCGTTGTGCAGTATTTGGTACCCGGCACAGCAAAGTAGTGGGACCAGATTCTTCGGGTAGATCTCAAGGAACACAAACAACCACACAGGAAGCCTCTAATCAATCATTCCGGTATTACACTTGAAATAAATAAAAGATGGTTTAAGGAAGGGGGCGGGGTTTCCCGGAAATAATCTACGGAGCTAGGAAGAGCTCAAATGGAGAGTCACCACGTGCCGAGGAGTGGAGGCCTCAAGACTTTCCTGGAAGTTGGTGAGGCTTTTGCCGCGGACTTAAACCAACGTGTCCCGACTCCCCACCCCCCTTTCACCAACACAGTAGCGGTTATTACAGGCGTCCAGGGTGGGTTGCATCCACGTGCATTCCTATCCACACGCACAATCTTTCGGTGCATGCTTATGGGTGGCACAGTGGGTGCAAAAAACGTCCGTGAGAATGCAGAACGGTGAGTGGCAGCAGAATTCCTGGGTTAAACTAACGCAGCATTTGAAAGAAGAGGGGCCCTTGCAGGGCATTTCTCTCCTTCTCCAAGGTGGCTGGGCGTGGGAGCCGGGCTGAAGGCACCTGCGGAGGGCTGAAGGCATCTGGGGAGGGCGGTAACTCGGGGATGGCGTCTTGCGAAAGCTTTACGGTATAAGTGGAGGGAAGCAGCCGGGGGGGGGGCAGCGGCGGGAGCGTGCATCGTTTTGGGGCGCTGTGCTCTTGGGGGAGAGCACGACGCCCCCAAAACAGGATGTCCGGAACAGTTGTTCCACGGACCCTCTGGGTGGGTTACGCTGGGGTCTGTGGATCCCTGCTTAGAGGAAATACAATGGAGAGGTGACATGATAGAAGCCTTTACGCACGGCATGAATAAAATGGAGAGAGGATAGTTTTTTTGCAGGAGGATTCAGGACACAGAAAAGGAAGTCCTTCACGCAGCACAGAGTTAAACTATGGAACTCTCTCCCACAAGAGGCAGTGACGGCCGCCAACTTGGAAGGCTTTTAAAGAGGATTGGGGGGACTGTGACTGGCCGGGGTCACCAGGAGAGTTTCTATGCTGACGGGGGCGGCGGAGTGTTTCACAGAGGCATATCCAAGAGCCCCCGCAAGCGACAACCCTCCGGGGAAGGTGCCCCAAGCCCATCTGAGAGAAGCAGGCGCGATTTGCCCGGCAGGCGCCCGCGGACTCCAAGTGGCCTCGACGGTGGTCTGTGGGTCTACCAGAGTTGGCCTTCTGATGCATCCCCCTTGGAGCCTTAGCCGCCTCGAGCGGCAGTCTTCTGGAAAGGGAGGTATAAATGACCCATAAACAGACCTGGGGGTGAAGAGTGGGGGGGGCGCTGAGTTCTAAGCGCTCGAAAACAGGGCGAAGCTTTCGGGAAAGAGAAACTGAGCAAGGCGCCACGGCACGTCCCCACTGGGCCTCTGCGCGTTGCTGGCCTTCAGCCAGCTAGTGGTGCCTACGGAAGGCCTCTCCTTGTGGCGCCCAGGCGCAGCGGTGAAGGGCGGGACCCTCTGGGTCGGAGGCCCCCTGCGCAGCGCCGATTAAAGACTGCCTGCCTGCGCAAGGACGCCACACTGCCAAGATGGGGATGACCGAGGAAGACAAGAAGCGCGTGAGGGCCATCTGGGTCCGCGTGAGCAGCCACGCCGAAGCCGTGGGCGTCGAGGTGCTCACCAGGTAAGTCCTCCCCGTCGGCTCGGGATCCTCCCCAGGTCTGCCGTCCGTGGGTGGAGGCTGGAACCCCGACGGCGAGGTCGCTGGCCTGACCCTGTCCTCGTCCTGCCCGCTCCCGCAGGCTGCTGGCGGCGCACCCCACCACCAAGACCTACTTCCACCACCTCGACCTCTCGCCGGACTCGGCCCAGCTGAGGGCGCTGGGCAAGAAGGTGGTGGACGCGCTCAGCTGCGCCGTCGAGAACCTGGACGACCTGCCCGGCGCCCTCGGCAAGCTCAGCGAGCTGCACGCCTTCGAGCTGCAGGTGTCGCCGACCAGCTTCGAGGTGAGTCGCGCTCCCCGAGGCTGCCCCGGCCTCCCGCTGCCCTCCCCGTCGAGCGGCCCAGGGTCCTGCTCTCTCTCTAACGCTGGCGCTCTCCTCTCTCCCCCACAGTGCCTTAACCACTGCATCCTGGTGACCATCGGTGCCCACAGCCGCGGTCCCCTCGACCCGGCGCTCCTCCTTTCCCTGGACAAATTCCTGGGCAGCGTCGCCCAAGTCCTGACCTCCTGCCACCGCTAGGCTGGGCAAGACGGGCTCGCCTCCCTCCTAATAAAGCTATGGGCTCTTTCAACTGCAGCGCTGCGCCCTCGCCTCTCTCTGGGGGGCGGGTGGGGGGGGGGCTGGACGGACTTCGGAGGAGCCCTCGACGGCGCTCCCCTCGAGACCTGTGAGGTTGTCCATAGTGAATGTCACATTGCCCCGGGACCGGATGGTGAAGACTGGGTAATAAGCGAGTTTATTCACCATCAAGCATTAACGTACCTCGGGGAAGTGGAGGACCAGCAAGCCTGCGGCTTTCCCCTCTGTGCTGAGAAAGAAAAGCATAGAATCGCAGAATTGGAGGGCACTCCAAAGGTCATAAAGCCCAGCCCGCTGCAATGCAGGAACTGCAGCAAAGGGGGCATGGGCATAGCCAGGATTTTTGTTGGGGGGGGGGGAGAACCTACGTTAGCTGTGTATTTATATTGATTTTTATTGATTATGGGGGGGCTGCCCCTCCCTGCCCCCTCTTGGCTACGCCCATGAAAGGGAGGCTGCTCAAACTACCCCCATCCTGGGTATTATTATTTGCTTCCATTCAATGACGGGGAGGCCCAGAGGCGTAGGACGGTCAGGTGGTACCCGGTGCGGAAAATTTCTTATCACCTCCCCCATTGATTCCCACCCCCCTGCAAAAATGGTTTTACGTTATTTCATATTTTCTTACAAAGGAATGTGGATTCTGGGCCTCTGATAACAAGTAGGCGACTATGGACAGATACTTAAATCTACAGCATGGTTTGTGTTATTTTATTTAAATTTATTGTTTATTTATTTAATAACATTTTAAAAAACCTGCAAAATGAACTTTTCTTTTTGAAAATGCCTGCTCCAATGAATTGAAATTTCAGCCTTCACGACATAGGAAAACGGCCAATTAAACAGCTATTTTCATGGAGGAGGGTCAAGATATTAACTGATATGCATGAAATTTCATATATAGCTATATAATCCCTAGTGTAGTAAGATAAGACCTTTGGAGCAGGCATTTTTTTTAAAAAAAAGTTTTTAATGAACCGCCCTAGTAGGGCAGTAATTGTTCCTTGATAATTTGCCACCCTCTCCATGATGGCACCTGGGGTGGTCCGGCCCCCCTTTCCTACACCCCTGCAGGAGGCCACCCCCCAAAAAACCCATCCGCACGCCAAGAAGGGTGCAGGGAGAGGTATCTGCGCAGGCAGGGGGCGCCTCAGGCTCGTTCCCCAAGATCACGATGACCAGAGCAATGGGGAAAGGCATGTGGCAAGGGGGGGGGCGCTGCCTCCTTCCCTATCTGCACCCAGCAGCAGGCAGGAGGAAGACACCACCCAGGCAGCAACAGGCACAACCGCTCAGGGTGGAGCAGCAGGCCTTGGGGGGGGGGGGAGATGACACAGATAAGGAGGCAGACTCTGGGTGTCAACTTCTTCTCCAGTTCCGGGGCAGGGGGGGCTTTGTGCGTGGGTTGCAGGACCCCCCCAGGAAGCAGCAGCTCAAGGAGGATGGGGACCAAAGGCCAGTTGTGGCCAAATGCTGATGCCGCCTTCTTTCCAGTTGCCCCAACTTGAGGTGTAGAGGCCAGTTTGAGCTTTGGCGCGAAGAGAGGGGAGGGGCTCCTCTCCTCTTTCCCTGTACTCCACGGGGGGAGGGCAGGGGCGACCATCCACACCCCACCCCTGAAGGGAAAAGCAGGAGGGGGGGTAAACACGTTTGATTTTTAAAGCATTTTATTCATTTTCAAAAGAATATAAACATAAACATTATCAAAACAATTGGTTTCTCCTCCTCCCCCAGAGCAGAAGACTATTGTGTCAAATTCCCCCATAAATCCATACATGTAGTTTGTGGGTGCCAGTCGTCTGAGAAGCTCAATTGAATGTTTTATGTAAAAAAGGTGCCATATTTCAACAAAACCATAACCGAAGCATTGATTCAGGGCATGTATTCTCTTAGCTTCTCATATAAAGCAAGTGTCTATACATTCTGCTTCCATTGCGTGATCTACAGGTGAGCGTCCTTTCTAGTTTGGTGCTATAGGCAATCTTGCCACTACCAGAAGAAAAGTGGCAAGTTCCTCGTGGGATAATTTGAGTATATTTAAATATTATTAATAAACCTAGGCATGGTTTGCAATGTACATCCTCGTTTGTAATTTTGCTTATTTTTGTCAATGCAGTTTGCAGAAGAATGATATTTCTAATTTATTTAAGAAACTCTTAGGTTTCTTATTTCTCTTTGACCTCCCTTGCCATCCATATTGTCTGTCTCTCTCCTCCTCCTGCCTCTTCCTGTTCTGTGTATTGGAACTCCAATTGTTCCCAATGCTACTGGTAGTTTGGCTTCAGCCAGAGTGAGGACGATGGCTGGATCTAGAGACGTCAAAGCGATTCAGTTAAATGCGTTGCAAACTCATACAGGGAAATCAGGCAGGGAAAGATGGGACTCCACAGCACCATCTGGTGTCACAGTCTTATATACAACACATAAAACGTTTTTCCTTTACTAATCTAGCTGAGCCCTATCAGTGTTGCGATCTGCAAAATAACAAGTTTAAATGGGAAGTGCCATCTGTATTTCACTCCAGCAACACATAGGATAATATTTTTTGAGGTTTCTTTTTTGTAGTGGACTTTCTTCCCTTCCATGTTGAATTCTGTTGATTCACTTGCTACTTAATTGCCTGTTTGGAGGAGGAATGTACCATTTTCTTCATGTGCCTCCTCCACGTGAGGTCTGGAGGGCAGCAACAAGAAAACAGGGCCTTTTCTGCAGTGGCTCCCCGTTTGTGGATTGCTCTCCACAGGAAGGTTCTCCTGGCGCCTTCATTATACACCTTTAGGCATCAGACAAAAATGTTCCTCTTTAACCAAGCCTTTGCCCTTTTAAAATGTGTTGGGGGGGTTTATTGGGTTGTTTTTGGTTTTGATTATGTATTTTGTGTTTTTATGTTGCAATTTTATCCTGTGAACTGCCCCGAGACCTGCGTGTATAGGGCAGTATACAAGTTTAATAAGTAATAATAATAATAATAATTTATTATTTGTACCCCGCCCAACATAATAAATAATTGTTGCTATTATATCACAGGGTTGCTGTCCTGTGGGGGGAGCTGATGCGGAAGCCTTATGCATTCTCTGTATGCAGTTTGCATTCACGTTTAAAATTAATAAAAAGGGCTTTCATACCTGTTTTCCGGAGCTCCTTTCAGTCATAAATTCTACTCCTATCCTCCCAGGACTCCATATGAAGTTGCAAGTCTGATGCACTTTTAGTGAGTCTTAATGGTGAATTTATGGCATATTCCTAAATCCAAAGCTTCATTAGCTGAAGCAGACAGTTCAGTAAATTTTGTAGGCAAGTCTTTCGATTCCATTTTGATTTCCTCTCTAAAAAGGCTGCATTCCTTTTTCCACTGCTTAATCTTTCTGCAATTGTTTTAGAAGGTCATGGAAGGGTTCAAAGTCCTCTTTAGAAAGACGCGTAACTTTCAGAGCCATCTCTGATCTCATTTCTTCCTGACCCATATCTGATCTTCCGCTGCCAAAGTATCTAAAGAAAAAAATTGCTCGGAAGCTATTTAGGGCAAGGTGGGCATAGCCTTTTAGCATCCAGTTCTTTCCCGGGTATCCTTTAGCTTTCAGAAGTTTGTAACAGCTGACAAGTGCAGGCGAAGGGTTGAAACTAGAAGATTATTTAGCAATATTGAAGGATGACATCATCACCCTCCCCAGACCAGAAAAATGGAATAGAACTGTCCAGAACTGCTCCTCTTAGAAATGACATGTATTTCCTAGCAACTGGTGGAAAAGGCCACATGGCTGTGTTACTGTGAAAAGTGTGCCTACATTTACACAAGTAGCAGCATTGTGCAACTGTAAGGGGAACGCCTTCAGAAGCTGAAATTGGCCACGAGACACATTCACAGTCCCCAAGCAGAGCAGGCAAGGTTAGGGCAAACGGCTAAAAAATTATCATTCCAACTTCTCCATCATATATATGACTTGCCCCCAAGCCACTTTGCTACCTTGAGTAGACAGATACATACCATCCTGTGAGTTTGTCGTGAGGGCAGTGCCAAGTGATCACAAGCTAGTGGGAAACACATGCAGGTAAATCCAGCCCCCTTATCCCTCGGAAGAATGAGCGTTTCCACAAAGTGGCACGTGAACCACGAGAATCGCTTCTCCAGATCTACCAAATTTAAGATGGCGCAAAGGAATCTCCAGTACAGGAAAACAGTTTAATATACAATTGATTACAGTTCTGCAGTAACAAGTCAAAGTGAATGTGTATATTTACCTTCTATATACATATAGTATTTCGCACATAGTTTTGTGTGTGTCTTTAGAGCCAGACGTACGCAGGCTATTTACAGTTAAGCTACTGTAGTGAAGGACGGCCTTCGGCACTCCCAGCAAGCAAAACTCTCTGAAGCCACTGCCGCCGCCTCCTCCTCCTCGCCTGGTGTGGGGAGGGGCCTGCTCTTCCTTTCTGCAGGGAGGGCAAGACAATGTCAACCAGAGTAGTGAACGCAGAAAAAGGAGGAGAAAGCTGGATGGTTTCCTGCTCACACCTACGCCCGCAAGTACAGAATTTGGGGCATTTCCCCATTGACACTAATACTGCATGGAGGCAATATTCCAAGAAAGCCCTTCTTCAAGGCAGACCAGGAGCTGATAGGCACCTGAAGGACAATACTGTGGGGTTTTGTTTTTTAACAAAACGAAAGGAGTTTCAAGTTGCTTTCATCTTTTGCCTCTCCCACGTTTCTCAGCACACCAGGCTAAAAGGATGAAAAACAGGGGAGGCTCGTTTGTGCATATCAAATACTGAATTAGTGTTGCATAGGCTGCCTAAAGGCTGGCACCCTCCTTCCCCCACCCCACCACCCCAGAAACTAGTAGTTTATTCAACACAAAGCCTCAGGGCCAGTAACAGCATTACCTCAAAACCAAATAAAAATATAAATACACATTAAAATACAACCGTACATGTCTAAAACAACCCTGTAGATACTGCTGGTGAAGAACACCAGTTTGAACCTTCTTGGATGGTTTGCAGAGGGCTCTCGTTCTCCACTAGGAGGAGCGTTCTGAGAAGGGAAAGTCAGGCTCCAAAGGAGATCAGCCCCGACAGAAGGCCTCTCTCCAGCCTCCCCACCGAGGGCTAAAGAAACAAAAGGGTTGCTTTGCGTCAGCCAGGAAGATAAGAGTCAGAGGTGGCCGTGGACCCTCAAAGCTGCTTCCAAGTCAAACTGCTGGCCCACCAAGGCCAGCATTTCCTGCTCAGTCGGCACCTGACCAAGGCACAGGACTTGCCCTGTCCTACTGACCGCGTCTTTCAAGCGGCTCTTTGCCAAGTATGCAAAGCCCAGGCCAGTTTAGAGTTTCTGAATGGTATTGCCATCAAAATAAGGAGTTGGCTTTAAATCATCAGGTCCTGAGAAGTGAAGAGCCAGGCTCCCTCCCCACGGCAGCAACTGGAGGGTAGGAAGAGGGGAGCGTGCCGCCTCTGTGGCCCTAGAACTGGACCAAAGCCTTCAGCACCTAAAGGAACGGGCACCCTTGACAGAGGCATGGGGAGTCATGCCGCGGAGACAACGCCACAGGCCTGCCCCTGTGCTTGTTCAGGTTGAGTTCCCCTCCCCCATCTTGTTAAGGCTTTGGGCTTTTTATTACTTCTGTTTGTCCTCGTGACCTTGAGGCAACAACCTTGAAGTTGCTGCCCCAAAGGGATGCTTTGGAGCCCTTGGTTTACATTGCTGCAATATTTCCAGGAAGTCATGTTTGGCTATGGCTGCTGCAGAAGCAGGAGGCTGGCCTGGAGGGAAGTCAGACAGAGGAAGGCAGGAGGGCAGCTGCGGTGCATAAACCAACCAGTATTTACACGCGAGATACACTAGCCTTAGGCTCATTTATAAGAGGAGAAGCTATTGCCTCAGAGACCCAGGAAGTGCCTAAAAGAAATGCTTTCTGCTTTATGATGCTTCTCCCCAGGTAAGTGGGGGGATGGGACATGTTGCAGGTAGAGGCATTAGGAGCATGGGATGGGGGAGGAGAGATCAGAGAAGAGGCAGCAAAGAGCTCTGTGGGACTCTCTCAGCAGGACACCAAGAACTGCTCCTCCTCCTCCCACCCACTGGACCTGAGTGGCCAAGAATGCTGCTCCTCTGTGGGGCAGATGCAGGAGGAGGGGCTGGTGGCCACTGCCTTTCAGCTCACAGGAGGGGCAAAGGGAGGGCGGGGCTCCCAAGAGCGGCCAAAGTCACACAGGCGCATTTCCTTCCACCTTGCCCACCCAGCCCTCAGAGATGCCCCTCCAGCTCTTGCGGAAGAAAAAAGGGAAGCCGTCCTTTTCATCATGTGGCTCTGCTAGGAAGCCAAATGGCAACAAGCCTCCAGTGACAAGTTAAAAGAGCCTTTGGAGAAGAAGCCAAGTGCATTGCTTCTATTTATATATAGTCAGCACATGAGGGAGAGCAAGTTCTAAATAATTAAGTAGTTATTTAGTCCTTAAAAGGTGCTTTGTTTCATTGATTTCTGTAGGACTGAAGCAGGCCTCAATGAATGAGGTTGAATAAAAAGCCCCATTTACTGCTTTCAGAGACCTTGGAGCACAGCAGGAGAACAGTACTTGCTTGATTTGGGGCACTTTCTTGTGCATCCCAAAACTTTGTTGCCAAAGAGTTGGCAGCAGAAGACCAAGGCTTCTGCAAACCTCGCCTCCCCCTGCCTTCGCCCTCCAGTATTTCCTTCTGCTACCCAACTTCCCATCCCAACTCTAGCTAAAATATCTGTTTGTGGTGTGAGCAAGGCCCTTTTAGTGCCAAGTCAATTAGCATCATTAGTTCCAGAGCCCTGGAAATAAGGCTTCTGCTGAAACCCCCCAAAATGACATCCCTGGCTCATGTCCAGCCCGCTCTTCAACGGAACAACTGCTTCCTTTGCATGTCACTACTTGCTCCCTCACCAGGCTTGTGTATTTACCACTAGGTAAATCATCTTGCATTATTGCTACCAACGTAGCGCTCCAGTTTTATTGCTATAATTTTAGGCATGGTGTGACGAGCCAATGGCTCTCCAGCTGCTGCTGGGATTCCCATCCGCCCCAGCAACCAGCATGGCCGATGTGCAGGGGTGACGGGAGCTGGAGTCTAGCAACATCTGGAGGGCTCCTTCAGGTTCCCTACCCCTGCACCCGCCAAGGCCTAAAGTACAGGCAACAAGCCTTCGGGGACCCTTCCACAGGCAAGCAGTAGAAGAGCTCCCTACCACCTCTGCGTAAGTATTCTGCCTGGCAAATATAATGCTTTTGGGGGGGGTATGTGAAAAAGCAACGATATGCAAGGTCCTTTGCAGGCAACGTCCCACTGCAGGTAATCCTGTTGAGAGCAGCCCATGAATTCACACAAAGAGCAGCTGAGACGTTGCTATTTCAGCATCCAGGATGAAGCAGACACCAATCAGAGCCTTTAAAATTCAACCTTCCGTGTGCCTGGCCAGGAAAGAGCAAGCCCACCCCTGCCCCATGACTAAAGGCATCACCTGCCTGGCAGAGAGCAAGATACATTTGCCAAGGGCCTGAAGCACCTACACAAATGAAAAAAATAAAAATAAAAGACTCCAACCATTTGAGCATTTTTTTACACTGCAAAGAGCTGGTCTTAGGAACATTCCCCCAAGCTCTTCCCTCCTCTATTGCAGTCTTTTTACAAAAATAAATAGCCAAATTCCTTGTGGCTAGAAATCTACAAGTTTCCAACAATTCTCACAACTGAGAGAAGCAGGTCACACATTAAGACAGTTGGCCCAAAAGCCTCTCATGCTCACAGGGCCAGATCCACCACAAGCCACCATCCTTGCTGGCTATTACCAGCGTCCTTAAACTTTCCTCTTCTGACTTCTAGCTCTTGTTGAACCCCAGGCTCTGTTCTATATGCTGCAGATGGCCTGGCAACACCTTGGGACTAAATCAGCTCAGCCGAGGGGAAAACAGCAGTTCAGTTGAGAAACCACAAGCTAGAATCCTGGTGATTACCTTCGAATGTTTCTTTGATTTAACTGGGGCAAGAGAAGTTTACAAAATGACACTAATCTTCTGGAAAGCCCAACTCAGGGAACAGCCTCCTCCGACACATTTTATTCACAATTAAGTCCACTGCATAGGCTGGAGTTACTACCTAGTAAATGTGCTTAGGATTGCAGCCACAGTGGAGGCTAGTACTGTACTTTGGGCTGAAGAAAATAAGATAGTTTTTAACTACATATTGAGAAGCGTGCAGCATTGTCCTCCTAGACCCAGCCTGCACTGGAAATTCACCACCTCCATGTTGGTTCAGCCCCAAAGGCTTTTATCGAAAGATGCACAAATTACAATGCTGCTCAGTGTGGGTGTCGAAATGTGAGACATGCAGAAGAGAGAGAGGCTCACAGAAAAGGTCTTCTATGTGATATCAAGCAAAGGCCCCTTTATGATCATAAATTCCAGGGATGCTCTTAACAACTGAGCCAAAAGAAAGAGAGTCTGGCTTTAGTTTTAAAGAAGATTAGCATGTCAACAGAATAACAGAAGCGACCAGCTGGTGAGAATGGTCATAGTTGTCCATTTCACTCCAAAGGCCAGAACACAGGAGATGCTCGCTTTTTACTGGACCAATTTAGGTTGCAGGATAAGAAAGTGCAAGAGGAATTGTTCTATGAAACAACAAACTTTCTAACCCTAAAGTACTTTAACCGTTTTCACGTCTTCTAAACTTGAAAAAACATAGAACAGCCCCTACTTTATTCTGCATGTGTATTTGTGGGACAGATTTATGCTTGGCTATATCACCTTTAGGTGAATCACAAAATCTGGCTGCATAAAGAGTCAAACACGTTTGACTCTTCATTCAGTAATACAACAGGAGTGAAAACACAAAAAAATATTGTCAAAGGGAGTTCATTCTGACTGAATCCACACAATAAAGCGCTGAAGGCTTATGATCCCCCTACTCTTGTGCTTTTCAGCTCTGAACAGACTTCTCATTCCAACTCCCACAAAGGACATACACAATAAGGGCGAAATATGTGCCCCAACCCTGCGAAGTCAGCCACGTCTGACAGCTTGAGTGCTGTTGGCACTAACTGTGCCTAAAGAAAGGCTGGAGACTGAGGATGCAGACACACGAAATTGGCACCTGCCTTACAATCGGCACCACTGCTTACAATCCCCATTGTCCCCACAAATACAGAATTAAGGGGGAAGGGAGGAATAAAAAGGAAGGGAGACAATCCCCCATTATTTATTAGTTCTTTCTCTTAGGCCTGACCAGATTTAGAGAAAACAGTTTCACCCAAATGCTCAGAAGTCCCCCCTGGCAGAGGTCAGAAGCGAAACACCTGAGGCTGAGATTGGCCACGCTTCTGCCGCTGGAGCACTGTGCAGCCAGCGCCAATCCCCGCATGGCAGAGGCCTGCGGGGTGAATGGCAAGAGGCCACATGTCCCAGAACACACAAGGGCACTTGAGTCTGATTATGGCAAACAGAGCAGCCCACGGATCACTTCAGGTAAGTGCTGGACTGCCAAGGCAAGCTCCCTGCTGCTCCTCCTCCTCCATCTGCCCAGGAAGCAACTCTGCCAGCTCCTCTCTCGCCTCACATCATCTTCCCTTAGTGGCTGTTTGTGTCAGTCAGGTAAACATGCATTTGTTTGTGTTTACATACAAAAGGCTTAACATGAATATATATATATATATATATATATATATATATATATATATATATATATATATGAGAGAGCTGCAATAGGCAAAACAAAAACAAAATAGTAGTGCCAGTGAGAAACAATAAAAATGCTATAACCCCGGCTTATCCATCGAACATACGGTCAACTTTGTGCCTCTGTTCCTAGACAAGGAGTCCAGCAGAGTCTATCTGAAGGCACTTGATGTCTCATCTCAGCTGAAAGACTGTTCCAAGGGGACCTGGGGGGTGAGAGAGGCACAAAAGCCCTGGCACACCAGTGACCCCCTTGGATCCCGTTGCCAAAGTGAAGTCAGGTGACAGCCGTCCAGCCACTCCCTCTCCTGCCCCCTCCTCCAGGAGAACACAGCCTGCCGAGAGCACCTGCCCTCTTGTAGACAGAGCACACCACACAGCTCTCCAGCGCATCATACGCTCCGCGAGTTATTCAGCTTAGTCAGCTCATTGGTCTCACCGGGACCTGCTTCTTTGCAGTCGTTTTTCTCAACAGACTTACCAAACCTACGCCCATCCTCTGGCTTCACTGTCTCTTTTGGGAGATTCTTGAAACAGGAGAGCCCGCCCTTGAGCTCCAAATTATGGTCCGAGACGTGGGGCGTCTTGTCCAAATTCTGTACAGAAGGCACCAGGTTGGTGATCTCGTCCGTCGGAGACCGCCCAATGCTGCCATCCACTTGAACACGGATGTCTGGAGATATAGATAGCTGGTGGTGGGGGACGATCCCGTTGTCCATGCACTTGGGGTACAGGAAGGTCTTCATCTGCCCTTTGCCCTTCACGTTCACCGTCCCCCTGTAATCAAAGTCATACCCCATTTTGTTCAGGATGCGGTAGCTCTCTTCACTCACCTGGATGCGACACTCCACTCCGGTCGTGTCCATCCTGCTGGCGATGTTCACAGTGTCACCCCAAATGTCATACAGGAGCTTGGTAGTGCCAATGACGCCGGCAGTCAAGGGGCCGTGGTTGAAGCCAATCCGCAGTTTGAAATTGAACCACAGCATGTTGTTGTTGAAGTCATCAACCACTCGCATCATTTCTTTGGCAAATTCGAAGAGGGTTTGCAAGTGGCTGTGCGGGCTGCTGCTGTCTTGGCACTGGGACGTGTTCAGGCCAGAGGCGGCCATATACGTGGCCCCGATGGTTTTGATCTTCTCGATGTTGCTGTAGTCAGGCTTGCTCAGCAGCTCGTCAAAGTCTCCGATCAGCTCGTTCAGGACTCGGTAGCACTCCTTGCCTCCTTCGTAGTTCTCCTCGTAGAACTCACTGAAGTTCACGATGCTGGCAAAGATCACGCCGCCACTGTCGTGGTTTTTGGAGTAGCTCTGCGAGACCTTCAGCTGCTCCGCCACGTGGTACGGAATGATATTCCGCAGCAGCCAGTCCGCCTGGTCCCTCATGCTCTGGATCTTGGTGCGGTGAAGGTCGGCTTCCACGTCTCCATGGTAATGCAGGCGGTAGCTCACTTCAAACTCACGGTTTAAGAACCAAACCAGGAGGAGGAGAAGGAAGAAGCCCAGAATCACTTCAGGGCCAATAAGGTCTGCTGGCCTCCTGAAGTCTTCCAAGGTTGATCGGTAGCATGGATTCCTTATGGAGCTGTTAATTTTTTAAAGAAAATATAGACACACGCACATACACAGAGTAAATGTAAAAAGAAAAAGAAAAAAGCATTTGTATGTTTCCTATATTCTTATATTCCTATATTCTAATCACAAGCACACAACATTGCTCTATTTTAAAATGTTATTCTATTTTAAAATACGGTTTTCTAGTCCCCCATGGCAACAGAGACAATTATGACAACTTCATATGCACAGGACCAAACTATACATCGTGTCATTCGCACAATGGGACTCTCTCTCTCTCTTTTTTTTTGGAGTGGGGGGAGTGGAGATTCAGATCAAGAGCAAAGATCCAGACTACACACACATACACACTGCCTAGTTTCTTTTTCAAAAACGTTTTATTGTTTTATTCATTTCAATGGGTATACTCTAAGTAAAACGTAGATGAATAAAACGTAAAACTCTTTTGAAGTTTTATCACTCAGATATGAGGCCAATGTATACATGCAAAACATTTAACTAAATATATGCAAATAAAACACAAAATTAGCAAACCAAATAAAATTCTGTGCTGCCATCAAAAGGCAAACAATCAAATCCTTATTCTTCAAATATTTATTTTGGCTGGTACAGTGGTACCTCGGTGTTTGAACGTAATCCATTCTGGAAGACCGTTCGTGTTTCGAAACCTTCAAAAACGGAAAACTCAATACGGAAGCTGCGTTTCATGTTTGACTTCCAAGGCGTGTTCGAAAATGAAGCATTTACTTCCGGGTTTACGGCGTTCAAAAACTGAAAATTTCATCAATGGAGATGTTCGAAAACCAAGGTACCACTGTATAGAGATTTAAGAGGGCCAATTGGGTCCTGGTAGTATATCATGTTTCACAATTTTCTGAACCCCTCCAAAAATCCCAAAATTCATTTGCAGGTTCACCACTTACGTTGTGGTGTAGCAGTTTTGTTCCAATCCAGATTTTCTCCAATTGCTATTTACTTTCCCTCTCCCTACCTCCTCCCCCCCCCACTCTCTCACACACATACACGGATAGTGTCACAATTAGTTACTACTTGGGTGAATCACATCATGTCCAGTTTGGTCCTCAGATGTCAAATAAAGTATTTTGTCAGACTTAGAGACTCATCTCAAGTTTTCATGTGAGAGTCTGTTTAACCTTCATCTGTCACAGTTATTTGCAGAAAATATGGCTATGACTGACTAATCTAACTGCACCACTCTCTACATTTCAGAAATATGAATGATCAAGCAAGCGAAGGAAAAACACAAAAAACTGGGAACTAGGTATCAATTCTTACCTATAGTTCTGTTCTGACTGAAGATGGGAGATTTCTGTGGAGCTGAAATCCAAATATAGCAAAACATCAACAGAAATGAATAGGAGAGGTAATAATTGCAGGAACGCCCTCCCATCAGATCTCAAGGAAATAAACAACTACCTGACTTTTAGGAGACATCTGAAGGCAGCCTTGTATAGGGAAGTTTTTAATGTTTGATTTTTGGGGGGGTATTTTTAATATTTTGTTGGAAGCCGCCCAGAGTGGCTGGGGAAACCCAGTCAGATGGGCGGGGTATAAATAATAAATTAATTATTATTATTACATTTAGAATTTCCATTTCTCAGTCCCAAGGATTCCACTGGAGTTTTACCTATATATAGCTTGGTGGCTTCAGACATTCACCTTGAAGTGATGAAAATAATGAAGTTTGATGTTAATCAAGCCCTTAAATGAAAAACCATTTGCTTAAGTCTGAAAACAGCTACTTCTGTTCTAGTCATTATTTAGGGTACAGACACATGGTGAGCGTTTCTTCTTCTCACTTTCGCTTCTGTGACACCACATATACCAGGCTTCAAAACTAGCAACAATCTAGGCACACAATGCATTGTTTATTTTTTAAAAAATCCAGGCCACTGTTATATTTCTCTAGCTTATTTGGCATTTTTTTACAGTCAGTTTGGTTGTTCCTGAGCTAAATTCTGAAGCAGGCTGCTGATGTCTAACTCTTTGGACATGGAGTTCAGTGTACAGTTGACCTTTTTTAGTGTTTCTAATCAATACACAAGCAAGCTTTTATAGCATACGGTGGTACCTTGGTTCTCAAAATGCTTTGGTACTCAAATGCCTTGGTTCTTAATCGCTGAAAACCCAGAGGTAAGTGTTCTGGTTTTCAAATGTTTTTCAGAAACTGAACGTCTGATGCGGCTGTCAACTACTGTTCCCGGGGCACCTGCACAAATCAGAAGCTGTGCCTTGGTTTTTGAACATTTTGGAAATTAAACAGACTTCCGGATTGGATTAAGTTTGGCCCTTTTGTTTTTGCTATTTATTTTGCGTTTTTGTTTTTGAGGCTTTTTTGGTTAATTTGTTTTTGTGACTGTGTGGAACCCAGTTCAGTTACTGATTCTGCAGTGTGACTGCAGAAATGGATAAAAAACCCTATCCAAACAATGACTATCATCAGCGCAGGTAAGAAAAAAATTAATTTTAATTTTTATAATCTACAATACTGTCTTATTTATTTTATAGTACAGTAGAGTGATTATTGCTTTCATTTTATGGATCAATGGTCTTGTTAGATAGTAAAATTAATGTTAAATTGCTGTTTTAGGGGTTGTTTTTAAAAGTCTGGAATGGATTAATCTGTTTTGCATTACTTTCTATGGGAAAGCGCGCCTTGGTTTTGGAACGCTTTGGTTTTGGAACGGACTTCTGGAACGGATTAAGTTCGAGAACCAAGGTACCACTGTAATAGTTTTAAATAACAGGTTTTTTTAAAAGCTTTCTTTTAAAAAAAAATTGTTATAGCACTTCATTTAAGCCTTTGAGGAGAAAGCAGAAAGTGCAAGGAAGACTGTTAGATGTTAATGATTACCTGATGTTCTGTGTAGAGTTGGAGATTTCCATGGAGCTGAAACTGAAATGCAAGAAGCACCAGATCAGCAAGAAAATTCACAGGCCACTATTCCCACTGCAACAACAGCTGCTTGACAAAATGTGAATCTGCCCTGATGCATCAGTTATTGCATCAAGCAATTCTTCAGAAATGGGCGACGAGCCTCATGTATGTCTGCTGTCTCCAAGGTTCACATGTTACAGCTTCCTTATACCAAGGAAGTCTCCATACTCCTGTCAACAAGAGACTTGCACAAGGTTCAGTAAACATCTTTCTCTGGCAGAGAGACTTAGTCCATGTTGGGTGACCAGGTCTACAAGATGGTCCTTAATGTGTTTAGTTCAATTCACATGAAAAGGCCATTTTAACACCTGCATAGTGCATATTTTATGAGGATGGTGGTTGTGTAGAACCAAACGGGGAAAATGTTCTGGAAAGCCTGTAAACATGACCTTGGTAGCCAAGATAAATTCAGGACAAATTGGCAGTCGCTGCCAGAAGCAGCTCACATTATGTTTATGCTACATGGCTTGCTTTGACGCTATGCTTATCTGGGGGCTTGAGACGTTCAGTTATTGGCCTAGGGAAGGGAGCTATCTGTAAGACTGGAGGCCTGCCGCCCATGCCTTCATCAATGGGAGGTTCTGGCCAAAATGACATATGCTGTGCTTTGTGTAAGTGGTGCATAAATGTTTTCCAGGGTGCACCCAAGTCATGACGAGCGCTTCCTGTTTCGGAGTCTGTAACGGCATAAAGCAGGCATAGGTAAACTCAGCCCTCCAGCTGTTTTGGGACTACAACTCCCATCACCCCTAGCTAACAGGACCAGTGGTCAGGCATGATGGGAACTGGGAAAGCATCTGGAGGGCTGAGTTTGCCCATGCCTGCCATAAAGGCTCTGCAGGCTGTGCTGCAAGTTTACACTTTCTTCTAAAAATGCATTAGAATTGGCCGATCTGGCATTTTTTACATTCTTTTTTGGTATCCCTACATCAAACCACTCGCACAGGCTCTCTTTTGGGCCTGTGGATCAGGACAGTGGTAGGGCAAGCTCAGGCTGGAGGCTCCAAGCACCCGCTGAACCGAAATACAAACTGGTCGCCTTACAAATGATGCAAGTAAAAACTGGAGATGATTATCCTCCACTTGGCCGTTTCCATTTTCCTTACACCAAACAATAATGGGCAGGACGCCAGGAACCTCAAATCCAAGCTCAACAAAAAAGGAAAAGGCATAGGCATCCACCTGACTGCTATCATGCAGTAAAGCATGATGACTTCAGATACAGAGTTCCAGAGCTTCTCAAAACCTTGTGGATATAAGTTGGGGGTAGGGGAGAAGGAGAAAGCAATTGTTCAAGGTCTAAAAATGCTGCTGGTTGATATAAAGACTTAGGGAAAAGGCTGCCAGGCTCAGTAATAGCCAGAAACGAAAGGACATCCAATGAATGCTTACCTAAAGTTCTTTACTGATTCAATATATGATTCCTCCACAGAGCTGAAACAAAAACGCAAGAGACAGACAACAACAAATCAAAAGCATGGATGGGAAAAAAAAAGAACAGTTGCAAAAAATACCCCTCAAGAACAGAAAAACGAAACACCCCTCCTGGCTGCCACTCTCCAAATCTCATTCTGGGCTGCTAAATACCCATTCTGACAAGGAGTTACAGTGGAACCTCGACTTACGAAGTACTCGACTCATGTATTTTTCGACTTCCGAAAGGGAAAAAGCGGCCGCGCACCTACGAATTTTTCGACTTCCGAAAGGAAATCCGCTTGGATTTTAGATGGGGTTTACTCGACTTACGAAGTTTTAGATGGGGTTTTCTTACGAATTTTTCGACTTACGTTTCCAATGCATTCCTATGGGAATGCCGTTTTCGACTTACAAATTTTTCGACTTACGAGTGTGCTTTCGGAACGCATTAAATTCATAAGTCGAGGTTCCACTGTATACACCGGCCTCAATCCTCCTTCCCCCCAGGGGTTAACCACATTACTTCACAAAACGTCAAAGTATACATCTGATGGCTAAAGTGGCAGCACTTCTAATCAACTAAGACACCTGGTGAATCTGCTTGCAGGTGGAAGAGGGAGGAGCCAGAAGACCGCCTATTTCACTCCAGCTGCCTGATGATGCTCTCCAAGACTCCTCACTGGGGGAAAGACACTGTCCCAACTCACAGGCAACAGGCAGGCAGCACCAGGTTCCCTCAAAGGCTCACCTGTCAGGGCACAGAGGCACCCACAGCAAAACTAGCAAGACTCCTCCAACAAGAGTGGCCAGAGATGATCTCATCCAGGAGCTGAGCTGGCAGAAGTTACAGTACTGGACAATAGTGATGAGAATTGCAGAACACATAAACATGGTATACTGCAACAAACAGAAACAGCAGATATTAGTCACATATGATCTATCGGAATGGGATGTCTAAGCAAATGCATAGGAATCCACTTTTTTTTTTAATGGCTGTGGTCGCCAAGCCAAAATTTCATTAGACATTATGCCTCCCCATTATGCCTCCCCTCAGGGCTGGATTTAGGTTTGATGAGACTCTAAGCTACTGAAGGTAATGGGGCCCTTTATATGTCCAGCTGTCCTTTGTCAACAACAAATTACAGTTGCAGTATGTAGGTTTTATTGTATCTGTTTTTTATCTTATATTTTGGAAATGTACATCCAGGTTTTTTTCCCTTTAAATTTTTTGGGGGCCCCCAAGAGAGTGGGGCCCTAAGCTATAGCTTGTTTAGCTTATATGTAAATCCAGCACTGCCTCCCCTCTTCAGGCTCACAACACCGCTCACTCCATTTAACGTATGTTGGTTTCACATGCGCTCAGCCTCTCCAATGTTGCCTACTCTCTCTCTCCTTGGAAAAATGAAGCACCCCATAGCCAGCTCACTGGAATGGGCGGATGTTGGGCCTCAGCCTGCTAGGCACTTCCTTTCCCATCTCCCTCAGCACTGCTTCCAACTCCTCTCGGGAAGAAAGCAACCTGCATACTTTTGGGCACCCAGGGAAGATCGACCCAACAACGTTTCTGGTAACTGAGATTTGAAAGAAAGAAAGAGAGCCAACTTGTGGTTCTCAATCTCGATCCTCTGCCTGCTTCCTCCCAGGATATAGTGGGAGCACAGAAAAACTAGTCAAGTCATGGGATTCAGTAAGGTATGACTTACATAAATGTTTGTTTCAAATTCCAAGTTGAAGTGTGAGAAGACTGCGACAGCGGGGAGGGAGATCCAAACGGCACCAATGAAGTGTCGTGGCAACCAGCCGGCAATCCCCTCCAACAGCCGCTTCGTGCAAGCCATTACGTCCTCCAGAAAGAACACCATTCTGAAAACAACACACATCCAAGTCAGGCAGTGTAGCCGCTTCTATCTATGACAGAACTGAGCCTAGAAAGGCAAAGAAGCGGAGAAGAATGGTTTTGCAAGTCTCTCTGTATTAGCTGCAGTCCTCGAGCCACTTCACTCAGAGCCGGCCTCTAGGCAAGGAAATGGCATGTTTGATCTCCTCTCTTAACCACCACTTTGTTGGATCCTGCTCTCTTCCCTTTCCTGTCATGTTCTCACCTTTAGGATGAGAGGGAGCTGTGCTGCACTGCATTACACGTTTAATTATGTCCAAAGTGACTCAAGTGGGTTTTGCCTGGCCTAGGGTAGACCACTAGAACAAATCTGAGAGTCATGGCTCACCTCTAAGTGGTGAAAGGAGGAGTCTGTTTTCCATACATCAGAGTTGCGAAGGCCCACACAGAACTCTCTAGCCCATTCTTAGCTATTCCCATTTCAAATCCAAGGAGCAGGCCCTGCCTCTGCTGCTATCCTACGAGAGTGATCCAGACTCTGCCTCATTTACCTAATGGAGACGATAAGGGACAGCACCTCTAGCAGGATGGCAATGACCACCACAACCACTGCTGCAGGTGGGGGAGGAGTTGCAGCCATCCCATGCTTCAGGAAGCAGGTGACAGAGAGGATGAGGAAGACTGTTGTGGACAGCAAAACATCCAGAAGTGAACTAAAGGTAGCACTGGCAAAGGTCTTCACGGGGGTGTTCTTCATAACCTGTTTCAGATAAAGGCAAAGAGAACAGAATCACAGAGTGCACCAATATGTGGGTGCCCTCTTTCTTTCTTTCTTGTTTGTCTTTTAAAGAGAATCAAATCCAGTGTGGGCATTTCTGTCAAATACGATGGCACAGACAGAGCTTTTGGGGGTGGCAGACAGAAGGAAGCTGTTACATTATTTAATAAAATGTATATGCCACCTGTTCAACTGAAGACCTCCAAGCTGTTTACAAAGAGCAATATAATATATTCATTTAAAAACACAGATAAAAAACAAACATCAAAAACAAGTCAGTATAAAATTTTTACATATAAATAACTTATCACCGATTCTGTCCATTTGTATGCTTTATTTCCTTGGGTTAAAAAATTCTTTTTTACCCTCCTTTGGCCTTCCTTCAGCATGATAGGGTAAAAAGGAAATTTTATAACCCAAGGAAATAAAGCGAACTATTTCTGTTCCTCCTGCTCTGGAGTGAAGCTTCCCAGCAGCTTCCCCCTCTGTCCCTGTCCTCAACCCTCTTCTTCCTTCCTTCCCTCCTTCCCTCCTTCCCTCCTTCCCTCCTTCCTTCCTCCCTCCCTCCCTCCCTCCCTCCCTCCCTCCCTCCCTCCCTCCCTCCCTCCCATCCTCTTACTGCACCTTCACTCTCCATCCTCTAGGCTCCCCTTTGCCCAAAACTGTCACCCTTACCTGCTTTCTTGTTCTCAGCTTGGGAAATGCAGCCAGCTGCCTTTTTATTCTTCAGCTGTGTGCATTCCTCAGCTCTGACTGCATTGCTAGGAGCCCTCCTTCCGGGAGGCCGCTCAGTTCAGCTGCCAGCTGCTGAGTTGCCTTCGGACAGTATCTTATATCCCACACTCTCAACGGCAACTTATTGCAGTGCTGAATGCAGGGGGCAGCTGCAGCTTTGGGGTCTTCGAAAGGCCCCGTGAGGGGACTATTCACCAGAACCGGTGATAGTGTAACAAAACACGAGGGATTTCAGCAATGCAAATTTAGACTGGATATTAGGAAACACCTTACAATTTAATAACAGGCAAAGCTCCCATGAATGTTGAGAAATTCCCCCAGGGTGGCACTGCATGTTCAGGATGATTTAAGGACAGAGAACCTTTGTCCTATCTTTTGCCTACATAAAGGATGTTCAGATGCTGCCACACGAAAGATGGAGCAGGCTCATTTTCTCCTGCTCCAGGGTAGGACTCGAACCCATGGCTTCAAGTTACAAGAAAGGAGATTCCGACTCAACATCAGGAAGAACTTTCTGACAGTAAAGAGCTGTTCAGCAGTGGAATGGATTCCCTTCAACTCACTGGAGGTTTTTAAGCAGAGGTTGGATGGCCATCTGACATGGATTCTTTAGTTGATATTCTTGCATTGCAGGGGGTTGGACTAGAGGACCCTCAGGGTCCCTTCCAACTCTACAATTCTGATTCTATGGTTCCTGCAACAGCGTATGGTTCTTTAGCCCTAAACCATCCTGACATCAAGTTCAGTAACTGCCCAAAAAGGAACCGAGTACAAACCATCACATCCTCCAAAACAACTCCTAAAAGCCACAGACATGAAGGAGTTAAAGCATCTCTCTCCCCTCCTACAAAGCTCCAAATGTATGTTCAGAAGTATGAATTCAGAACCCTGGGACAAAAGCAACTGGGCTGGGTGAAATTAAGAGTAGAGGACAATGATAAATCACCCCTCCCTCTACAAAATGCAACACTCCAGGACTACTTTTCAGTAAAAAAAAATGAAAAATTAGCACTTCATTAGTTTGCTCCTCAGAGACAACCAGGACATACACAACACACAGCACACACAAACACACCTCTTCTTGATAGCTGTTCCTATAGTCCATCTCCAATTCCTGATCCAGGAAGTTCAGGCTCAGTCTGTTAATGGGCGGCTTAAAAAAATAGTCTTTCATCAAGCTAGAGGAAGAATGGAAAAGAGTTTACTTCTGCATAACTATCATTTGAAGAAACAATTCCTAATGTCCCAGTTCCAGGTTACTTCTTGGTTGAGCAATCGCTCTTAGTCTCTCACGATTCAGTATCTGTGTTCACACAAGGAAGGCAGGCGGTGCTCAGAATATTTCCATCAGCTAGACAGAGCCAATTCTAATTTTGTCCCCATCCTCCCCCCTAATGGATTGTATAACGGCAACACTGAGACGGAGGAGGAGGAGGAAGCTGACAGCGTGTGCTACCTGCTGGACTGTGAAGTAAGAAAGCAGGCAGGCAGGGACTGGCTGAGGGAGATTCTGGCATTGCAGGTGGCTGGACTACCAACCTCCAGCCTCCAGGGGAGCTACAATTATGGTGAGGCATAACAACAGAATGATCCACCTACGTCTTGCAAGTAACTTCTGAGACACGCCCCCCCTTCTATATGGGAAATGTCGTCCCATATTGTCCCCAAGGACTGCACACATCACTTGCACAATTTACAGATTCAAAGTCTCACCACGGATGGCACTAACGTCCTGCAAGTTATGAGGTGGCATGTTACTTCCTTCATGCATAGACTTATTGTGTTTTAATTTGTTGGAAGCTGCCCAGAGGGCCTGGGGCAACCCAGTCAGAAGGGCGGCAGAATAATAATTTCCATTTACACTAAGAGGGGGAGCAAGCCTGTGTGGCAAAATGTAAACCCAATTTGCACAAACTGTTGGAGTATGCAGAAATGGCAAAACTTACTGGAAGATTAAGATGTTGCATATCATCTTTGCAACACCCATATAAGGTAGCCCAGTATTATTATCCACACATGCAGATGGAGGACAAAGGCTGAGAGATGAGTAACCTAGCAAGTTAATGCAGAACATGAATTTAGAACTGGGAACTACTTTGCTCCCAACTCATGCTCACAGCCACTCTATCACACCAGGTCTCAGAGATGCTGCAGTGCCCACTAGGATGCCCTCGTCAAAGCAGGGCAGAAACACCAAAACCCCTGGAGAGATCAGCTGCTTTGCTGGGGCTTGGATGCTCATGGCCAACTGCCCACCTAACAAGGCGCTGCTTAGACAAAGCTTACAGCCGCCTCCTGAAAATATTTATTTAAAAACTGTGACTAGTTATTTAAGAACATGCGAAGAACCCTGATGGATCAGACCAAGCAGCTATTTAATCCAACATCCCATTTCCCACAGGGGCCAAAAGGAGAACACGAGGGTCCTCTCCCCAATGTTGTTTCACAGCAACTGGTATTCAAAGCCTGTTTCCCCAAAGGTAGTACATAGCCTTATTTTCTTGCCTCATCCCATTTTAAAGCCAGCTAAGTGGGCGACGGCCACAATATCATGCAGTAGAGAAATCCACTGGGTTTTTGTACAGGAGGTTGGGGAAAACTTGAGTCTACCCAGTTTCTCTACACAATGCATAATCTTATGTACCTCTGTAATGGTAAACTAAAAAGCACCATATGTTGCAAACTTTCCCTTGATCACTTTTCCGATTGCCCTTTTCTGACCCTTTCCCAGCTCTACAGCCATTGTTTCTGAGGTGAGGTGGCAAGAACGACAAACAGCACTCCGAGTGTGGTTGCACTGCAGATTTGTATGACAGCAGTAACATATCAGCAGTTTAATTTTCAGTCCCTTTCCTAACGATCCCCAACATGGATTTTGCCTTTTTCACAGCTACCATGCACTGCACTGGGTCCATGTTTTTACTGAGCAATCCACCAGGAGATCAATACCCCTTTCCTATTCAGTTGCTGCTGGTTCAGACCCCACCAGTGTCTATGTGAAGCGGGGATTCCCCCCACCCCACCCCCCACCGCATCCATCCTTCTCACCTGTCTTCTTTTATCACGTCAACAAAGTGAGCGTCCGTTTTCTCCCTGATGTTTTTGAAGCGCAGTGGCAGAAGTGGTGACTGATCCAAGCTCACACCAACCCATCTTCCTTTCTCCTGCAACATTTCATAAAGGGACGTTTGGCTGTTGCTCAGCTTCTCCTCTTGTGGAGGACTTAGAAGACCGTTCTGGGACTTTGGGCTGCATCCTCCAGGGCCCTGATTACGATCAAAGGAGGGGCAAAAGCACAAAGACACAGAGTGATCGTGCTATTCTAGTGTTCATCCTCAATAAATTTTGACAGAAAAACTGCCTCAGCTCTAACAGTTTATAATTTGGAGTGAGAAAGCCTGCAAGCTTTCTTTTTTCAATGATTTTCAGGTTTGTGAACAGAACCAAACAATTAAGACAGGAAAA
Source organism: Darevskia mixta (assembly GCA_034641385.1). Taxonomy (NCBI): domain Eukaryota; kingdom Metazoa; phylum Chordata; class Lepidosauria; order Squamata; family Lacertidae; genus Darevskia; species Darevskia mixta. The sequence goes on along the minus strand of JAWWNH010000124.1, from coordinate 3,777,178 downwards.
AAAATCAGGATATTTTTACAATGCGAATTATTTTTACGTACATTATTTGTTGTTTTGCAAGTCAAAACACCCCAGCGTAGAGCTACTGAAATTAATGGATCTAACTTAGCCATGTTCATTCATTTCAATGTATCTCTATGTAAAACATATGTAATACTATCAAAGATTTTCACAGCTAGTGATGTTCACAGGGATCTGAGTACAGGATGTACTGTATTGGTGTCTTATCCAATTAAGGCACACTGGCTCCGCACAAAATCAGTGGCGTGATTAAACATTGTTTTACCATTTATTATTTACTTTTTAAATTCCTATGCCACCCTTTATCCGATACCTGGGCCAGAACTGGTATTTTTTTTAAAAAAAATTACTCTTCTACAAATATGGATTGGAGGAAGCTAGATAAGGCTAGTCATGGAACTTTGCTGCTGGCTCTAATGTGTTACACCACTAATAGTTCATAGTTCAAAGTGATCGGTTTGAAGCACCCAAGTGCAACTTCTGAAGTATACAAATCAGTTCTGAGAATGGAATTCTGTACGTCAGTGGTTAAGTCAGTTTTCCCTCGAGACTACCCTAAGTGAGTTTCCGAATCTTGGACTTGCCACATGAATGAGGCAGGGGAGCTAGAGAAGAATGCAAGCTGATAAATTAGTGTTACCTTTGTACTGTTTTTATGTTCATCCTGGCCCCCATTTTGGATAGCTCCTTCCTCTATACTTGCAGCAGAAGCAGATGCCAACGTAGTACTACATGAAGGGCATGTCTGGAAGCCAAAAGAGAAAAACACTGCAAGATTAATTTGTCTCTTTTAAATAGCACTGACATTGCAAATCTTAGCATGTCCAATCTGTATAAATTTCAGGATTCTTGGCAAAAGGTTTCTCAAATGCAGCCCATGGGATGTTGCCAGCAGGCTGCACATCACACTTAGTTGTTCCTTTTCCTTCCTTGAATATTTGGGAATAGAATTAAAATCACTTGTGCGTAAAGGAAAGTAGTATCACATATGAGAAAAGCTATCACCACTTAATGGAAGCCTAACTATAATTAAACAAAAATACAGTGAATGCACTTGCACTTAGATAATCTGTTTGGAATAATGGAAATGCCATCTTAAAAATAATAAAAAAGATTTTAGTTCACATGGCCACAGAGACAGAATGTTAAAGCTGAAAACATAGTCCATAAAAGATAGAGAAGCAGCTCTAATTCATCATTTATCTTATTTTTATATCCCGCCTTCCAGCTCACCGGAAGGGACCAGGAGGAAGATCTCAGTTGACACACAGTATCAAGAGCCCCTTTCTCACAAGGTGTACTTGTTCAGAAAAGCACAACACACACACACACACACACACAAAATGGCTGCAATGGTTTACAGCAGGGGCAGGAAACCAGTGGCCCTCCAGATATGGCTGGACTACAACTCCCATCACCCCTAAACATTAGCCATGTGGGCAGGGACTAAAGGGAGTTGGAGTCCAACAACATTTGATGGGAAGGGGAGGGGGGTCATAGGTTACACCATCCGTGGTTTATAAAACCATCCCAGTCAGGCAACCATTACAGAAGCCCCAGGCTATTCAAGTGATTTACTGTGTAAGCAAGGTTTGGATATAAAATATCAGAGAAGCATAAAACCTCAAAACCAGTAAAGGAATGGACTCTCAAGTGATGACGTTATTTTGCATTTTATAACTCCTCAATCGACAGGAGTGCCGACTTGGTTTTAAAATGGTCTCTGTTCCGGTGCATCAACAAGTTGATTTGGAAAGGCCCCAGAAGTGTTTGTTGCATGGGACTTGAAACCCTTAAAGCAGCAGCTATTATACAGCTTCTTAAAAAAATTGCTGGACCCAAACATTATGGCCAATTATTGCCCAGTCTCCAAAATTTCATTTCTGGGTAAGGCAACTGAGTTTATTACAGCGTTTAAGAAATGCATTTGACAGATCTAACGCCTGCCTGCACACTGATGTACTCTGAAAATGGTAACATAATAATTCATTGATTTAACCTTGACTTTGGCCACTTTTATGTTAAATGTTAATTTCTCTGCCAGGGCAAAGTTCCACAGACTGCGGAACTATACTTCAAATGCTAGTTCATCTGTCATTTTCCTGCACTTTTGATCTGTGCTGCTATTAACATAAATGAAAGTAAAAATTTGTGCATTACAACTTCATCCCCCCCCCCAAATATTTAAATGCATCAGCTGTCAGGAGTGCTACATTTTGCTTTGCGCCAACACCAACTTCTTTGAAAACCATGGTCCAATAAGAGACAACCTTCAGACACTCCCAACAGACAGGTATGCATGAGCCTCTTAGTTCTCAACCCCTCCAACAATTCAAGCCCACCCCTGGAACCTCCTACAGTGGTGATGTATTTCAATGAGGACACAGACTATTGCAGAAGTTGACTTCAGAGGCTGCTATCCCTGTATAGATTGCCCTATGCCATTCTTCCTGTTAGTCCTTCTATGAGCCGAATGAATTTGTCATTTAATAAATAAATTATTATTATTAATAATAATAATAAATTGATTTATACCCCACCCGAGACCGGGCTCAGGGCGGCTAACACCAAATATATAATACATTAAAAACACAAAATCAAACGATTAGTTTAAAATACAATTTGAACCACATTTAAAATCAAAATAAAATTAAGTGGGAACCCACGAATCATAACCGTAGGGGTAAGGAATTAAAAGTTCACCAGGCCCGGCCACTCGTCCTGGTCCCATAGATAGAAAGAGCCAAGGGGGTCACTTACAATAAAGTACACATTTGGGAGACAAAGCTTAGTGTTGAATGCTCATTCTCCAAAATCAGATGCCTCAAATGAGTGAGGTCCCTTATACCAGTTTCTTTAGTAACTTGGCTTGCTATAAAATAATGCAGTTGGTGCAAATGGACCCAATTAACATGGAGTGGCAATCCTCTCTACTGATACGGGTTTTCTATTCGTGTAGACAAGTCCTTATTCATATGACCATGCTTTAAACTGTGCTAGCTTGTCTTGTCTATAAAAGGGTTGGTGGAGTACCAATGGAAGCAAGGGGGAAACAGAAATCTTGAACTTCTGTTTCTTCCAGACCATCAATGTTGCCTTTGTGGAAGGATTATCAACCCACTCCAAATTTCTGATAGGTGACTGTCCCAAAATCAAGTATTAGATTTCTCTTTTTCAGTCCCTTCCACTGCTACCCACAGCCTGTCCTGTGGCTCATGTATACACAGGCTGCAACATTCAAAAACGGAAAAGCCTCATAATAATGGCTCCCCCACCCCACCTGTTTTGCACACTCATGGGGTTTTCCTTTACCAAGTCAGGGCTTGTATTTTGTAGCAACCCTTTGACACACAGAAATAATTTGTGTTTCAATTTCAATACATAAGATTTGGAAGTAAAAGCTGGTTCCTGAGAGATCAACCATTAAAAACACTTTCCCTGTGTTGTTAATTTGACTTCCATTGATTGAAACCTTATTTAGTACAATCCAACCGCTGGAAATAAGTTTAATGGTAATAACGTATATACAGTGGTACCTCGACTTACGAGTAACTCGAGTTACGTTTTTTTCGAGTTACGAATGACTTCCGGTAAAACAAAATGGCCGCCGCATCCGAATTTTTTCGACTTACGAAAAGATGTCGCGGCTGCTTTTAATAGGATTTTTTCGACTTACGAAGTCCCCCCCCCAATGCATTCCTATGGGGATTCGACTTACGAATTTTTTCGACTTACGAAAATCGCGTCGGAACACATTATCGTCGTAAGTCAAGGTACCACTGTACTGAGATTCCTGCATTGCAGGGGGTTGGAATAGATGCCCTTTGGGATCCCTTCCAACACTACAATTTTATGAATGTTTTAAATTCCTGAGGATTATGACCCCCAGGAATCAAATCCATTAGTGTGACATAGATATAGGGTGAAGCTCTATATGGTGTGCAGCTGTCTCTGACACTCCAGGGCTATAATGAAACACCTTATTCAAGATTCATTATAAATTTGAAGGACAGCCACGCTGCCATAATTCTTAATATTTCATCTGCAATTGCAGATGAAAACAATCATATTCTTTTTTACTGAAAACACACAATCACATAAAGAACCATAGCCTAAAGGGATGAGTAAAATATTTAACAGACTTTAACCTTACATCTCATTTATTCACCCCTCCCACCACCCTGTGAAGGCTCATACAGGCCAAGATGAACCAAGTATCTACAGAGCAAAGAATATGGGATTTGTACCTAAGCCTCTCAGGGCTACTGACTGCACTCGAAATGGCTCTGGAACACCCTTAACCAACAAGGTGCACCCCAGATGTTTTTATTACAGCTCCCATCAGCTCCTGCCAACACACCGTTGTTTTTAGTTAACAAATAAAAAAACTTATATCCCACCTTTTCTCTCCAAAGGGTGCCAGGGTAGTTAACAGCATGGGGGCAAGGAACCCAACATCCAGTATACAGTATTTTTATATTTAAAATGTTAATATAAATTGCAAATTATTAATAATATATATTTATTCCTTACTGACTCAGTGCTTCCGTTCAGTTTACATGTGCTTTGGCTTAATAAAACAGATAACTCTTCCTCCTCCCTATTCGCTCCCTACAAGCTCCTTAAGGCAGAGTCCTCCCTTCTTTGTTTGTTAACTCCTTTTTCAAGCTTTTGATACATTTATTGACAATTTTATGAGAAAGTTTAAGTGGTATGATTTTATGAGAAAGTTTAAGTGGCATTAGAATCAATGGAATCATGTTTCCTCTACCATCACAGCATTCAAGTCAAAGAATGCTTTTATGTTAAAACAAAACCAAAAAGTTCCTGCTCTGTCACTTGCTTTACTTTGTACCGGTAAGCAACACACACACAAATTTCAACCAGTTATTTTTCCCATGTAGATATCAGAAAAGCAACCCTCAAAAGTGACTGGTTTGCTGGAACAAATATTGCACTAGGAACAAATGCTTGGAAGAGCACACCAAATTGTGCACAGCTAAGAAGGGACCCAGCTGGCGCTGTGGGTTAAACCACAGAGCCTAGGGCTTGCTGATCAGAAGGTCGGCGGTTCGAATCCCCACGACGGGGTGAGCTCCTGTTGCTCGGTCCCAGCTCCTGCCCACCTAGCAGTTCAAAAGCACGTCAAAGTGCAAGTAGATAAATAGGTACCACTCCGACGGGAAGGTAAACGGCGTTTCTGTGCGCTGCTCTGGTTCGCCAGAAGCGGCTTTGTCATGCTGGCCACATGACCTGGAAGCTGTACGCTGGCTCTCGGCCAACAGAGCGAGATGAGCGCTGCAACCCCAGAGTCGGACACGACTGGACCTAATGGTCAGGGGTCCCTTTACCCTTTACCTTTAAGAAGTGTCTCTTCCCACATACATTTGGGGATCTTAAGCCACAAATCGTACTTAAGGTTGCACTGAGATATGGAGATTTGTCCACCTGGGGAGCTTCATGGCAGAATGGGAATTTGAACCGGGTCTCTCACAGCCAACCCTCCACTTTAGCTATATGGTTCCTCTCTCATTTTAGGGCTTCATAAGCAATAAAATGAAGAATGAAATCTTTCTATTTCTCCTTCTTCAAGGATTCAGTGATGCATGTTCCAAGTTCTACGCCAACCACCCAAGTGGCTATTCAATGTCCTCGATGAAAGCTTCTCAAACAAGTTTCTGATTAATAACCCTTAGAAGTTTGAAGAATACATTTGACAAACCTTGTTTTTTTCCAATTGTCTGAAACATTTTGCTAAGTTGCCAACATTCTCTGCTGATGAGGTTCCCTGTAACTTGCTTCTGTCTCCTGCTTCTAGACCTGGAAGCAGCATCTGTGAGCAGCTGCAGTGGGGCTCCTTCACTTTCAAACCAGAAATCAGGTATGTTTTCAAACCTACAGGAAAATTACAGTTAACAAAGCTGAAACGATTCTTCCACTACTATCCCCCCCACTTGTTTGTAGAACCCCTCTCTCAAATGTGCACTCCACTATGACTAGGGCGGCGGCAGCAGCCAGCTACTACTGCCAGCGAGCCAGCTATTCCCATGGCTCACTGCTGCTCTTGGGAACAGTCAGGCCCATCCTTTGGCAACAAAAAGACATTTCATAAACTGTTCTTAACAGGCTTTTGTTTCCCTTTTCCTGCCTTCCTAATCCCTCACAATAAAAAGAAAGGCAAGAATAGGCTTATACAATACAGGGCCGCAGTATTTTACAATTTTTGAATACTGTGGGCATTTCTGTCCCACGCAGTAGCACTTGATTTCATTGGCAAGTGTGAATGTTTGCTTTAAAAAACAACAACACACACACACTTTACATCTTATGAAGAGTGGGAATCCTGCACCAAGGACTACTGCACTGCAGCATCTGAATAATTGTAAGACTTTTCTTGACTAGCTGAATGCTAGCAAGACTCTCCCCACCTCCCCACCAGTTTAGCAAGGAGGTACAGCCTAATGGCCTGCAGATTATCTTCCTACAGCAAACATGGTGTCAAAAACATTTAGCAGTAAGCAGAATGGCTTGTGTACACATAGAAGTCCTTCAGGACACAAAGCTGACCCCACCACTCAAGGCAAGACCCCCTCAACATTTCCAAGGCTGCAACCCTATGCACATCTTAAACACAAGTCCTGTTGAATTCATTTTCCAGAAGGGAACCTATGATAGTTAACTGCAGCAACAAAGACTCCTACATCTAGTATATCTAGTATACTAACAGTATTCAAAGCTCATTCTTGCATACTTTAATCCCTCTTTCACTAAACTGAGCTGAATCTAAATAAAAGCCATGAGAGTGACATAACCACATTAATTACCTGCATATGTTTATTATATTTTAAATATAACACTCTACAAAGCTTAACCCAGTTTAGAACTACCCATAAAATCAGGTTTTTAACTGAATTTATCCAGTATATGCAAGTTAAACATCCATTCAGTGTTAAGTGTGTTGCTGCAGAAAACAAAGGCTTCTCTTTACACAGCACATGCTCCTCTGCAGGATAGACATAAGATAATCTTCCAATTATGTATTATCTTTGTTAAATGCTTAAGTATACTGCTAGAACAGAAAGTAGGCGCTTTGTGGTAGTCATTCCCATCAAATGCTTTCTACCACATCTGGAAGAGCCAGAAGCCCTTTTTCTTAAAAAACAAAACAAAATCAGATTTCACTATTAAATTGTTAATATTGTATTTGCAACTACTGACCTAGGAGTATTCTTTACTGAAAACAACAACTATAACTGCTATAAAGAAATAGATACGTATATAATAAACGTATATAATATAAATTTGTTGTCCTAGGGTGCAGCATATCTTGTATACTTCAGGGAGCCACAGAGTAAACAGCACAGGCTTTCTTCAAAAATCAGGTTGCCCTAACAGCAGCTGACTTGGCTGAGGTCAAATGACAGTTTGAAATTCAAAACAATTTATACAGATAACAATTACAGGTACCCTCCATCTGCTGTCAAGAAAGGCAGGCTGAGTCCATTACTACATTTCAACTTTCTGCCTTTTAAATTTCACCATGCTAAGAAAACTCAAGAGGAGGAAAGATAGAGACATTTTTCAAGCTTGTCTTGAGGAAGCTTTAGCTTTGCATATTTCACATCATTTTATGCTCCATGTCCCATCTGTTACCCACACTTAGCTGTCTGCCTTCCAGTGCATTCTGCTCTTGCCTACGGTTTCTAAAGCTGTCTACAGTGGAACCTCGACTTACGAAGTACTCGACTTACGTATTTTCCGACTTCCGAAAGGGAGAAAGCGGCCGCGCGCCTACGAATTTTCCGACTTCCGAAAGGAAATCCGCTTGGATTTTAGATGCGGTTTACTCGACTTACAAAGTTTTAGATGGGGTTTACTCAACTTACGAAGGTTTACATAGGGTTTTCTTAAGAATTTTTCGACTTACGTTTCCAATGCATTCCTATGGGAATGCCGTTTTTCGACTTACAAAATTTTCGACTTACGAGTGTGCTTTCGGAACGCATTAAATTCGTAAGTCGAGGTTCCACTGTATTAATTAAAACAGTATCAAATACTTCATTTTGGATCACATTCAGCTCTCTTTCATCTGTTCGCCAGACTCATACAGTACCGTACAAAGTACCTGAAACAAAACAGTTATTATTTGACTGTTTTCGGAGGAGCATCTAACACATATTCTTTTGAGTTCTGACTTCTATTTGAAATTCATTAAAATATATGCCTTTTCCCTAAAGTACTTGTCAAACTGCCACAAGTTCTCTAAAGAACAGATTTGTAATTGGGTGCCTCAAATCTATTTGCAGCTTCAACAAAGTAGGTTAGCACTTTATAACTCAAGTTCTAACCATTACAACTCACCAAACAGCAGTATTTTTCTGGAGAAACAAAAAAGCAATCTGCCTTAATACGAGGTGTCTGCAGTCTGCTCCTCAGCACGAAGACAAAGTTTTCCCCCTGAACGTCATATTTTTTTCTAGAAGCCTATGAATCACTCGAAACCCAACCACACAAAGTAAAAGACTATATGAAGGGATATGAACTATAAAATATCTGGCAGACGATTAAAATTCAACATTTATTAAAACTGCCCTTTAAAATAATCAGTTCTAAAATCAGAAAGCATTGCAACTGCCAAGCATATGACATCAAATACCTTATCTTTCATCCCTTGAAGAATCATCAAAGAGAACCTCAAAACTAAAACTCTGAATCTCATATGTTGTACTTGATGTGTCCAGACTTGCCCATGTCATCACAACAAGCATAAGAAGCTATGGGAGGAAAGTACTGAAGTATACCAGTTCATTTTAGACACACACACACGTATATATATACCTTTAAGCTGGTCTACAACCACACTCTGACCAACACGCTCAGTCACCTTTCCATCCTCCATTTCATAGCGGTCATCTAAGTATTTTGCAGTAGCTTCTGAAATATGGACCTTTCCTGCCACGCCCAGTTGCTCCATAAGGTTGGCCAAGTTGACATCATTGGACCACACATCAAACTTGAACCTTCTCATCCCCAGAATGCCACACAGGACCGTCCCAGTGTGAACACCAACCCTCATGTTCACCATCTCTTTCTTCTCCTGACAAAACTGCTCAATGGCTTTAATCATGCCCAGCCCCATCTCAATGCAGCAATAAGCATGGTCCTCTCGGGGCTCAGGGCACCCTGCCACGCAGTAGTAACAATCCCCCAAAGTGCTTATCTTCTCACATTTTGTGTCCTCGCACAGGCGGTCAAAGCGACCAAAGAGATCGTTCAAGAGTCCCACCAGAGCATGCGCAGATTTGTTGGCACTCATTTTTGTGAAGCCCACAATATCCGCAAACAAAATACTGACTTGTTCTATCTGCTGCATTTTAAAAGGACGGAATATGATGGGGTTTTTCTGTATAGAAGGCTTTTTCTTTTTGTTTTTGGGGCTGGAGGTGGAGTGGCGCTTCACGGAGTTCTCGCTTTCGTCGTCCCCCTGCTTCATCAGGTCATCGGCAATAATCCTAGGCATGACAGAATGGATCATCCTCTCCTTCAGGGCCTTTTCCACCTCCAGGTCTTTGCCGTGCATGATGGACTGCCCCACTTTCAGGAAGGTGCTTCTGGACCGGACTTCGGACATGATGAAGAGGTGGATGCCGGTGGCGTGGATGCACACGTGCAGCATGGCTTTGCTGAGCAGGTCCCAGGCCAGGAGGCGCTCCCCGAAGGGCGAGAAGCAGCTCTCCTCGCGGAAGTAGTAGCCGAAGGTCTCGAAGAGGACCGAGTAGGAGAGGCCCAGCAAGAAGCTCAGGTAGAGGGGCAGGTGCATGACGGTGTAGAGCAGCAGCAGCACCTCGATGCACATGGAGAAGCTGCCCACCTGCGACAGGCAGGGCCCCGACGGCGGCGAGGGCCCGATGGCACCCCCCCACTCGTCCTGGCCCTCCTCCGCCGCCGCCGGGGGTCCCAGCGCCTGCAGCTGCGGCGCCAGCGTGACGGCGAAGACGAGCAGCACGAGGGCCAGCGAGGTGCGCGCCGGGTGGCGCCCGTAGGCGCGCGTGAAGGTGAAGGCGAAGAAGGCGAGGCAGGCGGCCAGGAAGGCCAGCGCGGGCGCCACGAAGGGGGCCTGCCGCCCTCCGCCGGGGGGGCCCAGCCGCAGCGCGAAGTAGCCGCCCCACAGCAGCCCCGCCGCGCCCAGGTACGAGAGCGCGTAGCGGAAGCGGCGCCGCGTCTGCGGGAAGCAGCGCTCCCGGCAGGCCTCCTCCAGGTTGCTCGAGTCGAACGTGGGGTTCCACCACTGCGTCGAGGCGCGCTCGAACAGCTGCGGCAGCCGCGTCGAGCGGCGCCGGGAGCCCAGGCCCAGGCCGAGGCCCAGGCCCAGGCCGAAGCCGCCGCCGCCGCCGCCCTTGTCTCTCTTCTTGCCCCGGCCGCCTCTTCCTCCGGCCGCCGCCGCCGCCGCTGCCTGGGCCCTCCTGGCCGCCACCGCCGCCGCCGCCGCCGCGTCTCCCGAGCTGCTGCCGCTGGAGGAGGAAATGCTGGCCTTGGCCGGCTGGGCCCCCGGGGGGCTCCGGGCGCAGATCCTCACCGTGACGCTGCCGCCGCTGCCGCTGCCGCTCGAGTCGCAGCTCACCTCGGTGCTCCGCCGGCGCCGCTGGGGCTGAGGCTGCTGCTGAAGGAGCTGCTGGTGCGCCGACGAGCCCGAGGGCGGCGACGCCGACGAGGCCATGGCCGCGGCCCTTCTCCTCCCTAGGCAGCGGCTCTCAGCGCGGGCCGGACCCGCCTTCGCCTCCGCCGCCGCCGCCGCCGCCCTCGCCTCCTCCGCTGCCGGGGCTCTGGGTGCCGCCCAAGACCGCGCTGCTCGGGCTCCTCCCGCCAGGCCGCTCCGGGCCCCGCCGCATGGCGCTGCGCCAGGGCCGCTCCTCCCTCACGGCGGGCCGCTCGGCCGCATCGCCCGCCTCCCGGGAAGCGCCTCACAGGCCGCGGCGCCGGGTCTGATTGCCGCCCTCGGGAAGAACAAGAAGAACCACAAGCAGCAGCAGCAGCAGCAGGGCGAGGGCGAGGGCGGAGGCGGCTGTCACTGAGGCGCGCGGCTCGGCGCAGGCGCGCTCAGGAGGGAGGCGGGGAAGCCGAGGCCGAGGGGGGCGGGGACTCGCGCGCGCGCGCGTACACAGAAGAGACCCCAGAGGGGCGCGCGCGGCGGCGAAGAAGAAGAATCCGTGACCGGGAAAAGCCGCGCTGCCCACTGCGCAAGCGCCCGCGATATGGCGCGCAGGCGCACGCTTGTCTTGTGCAGCCAAGTTTCCCGCCTTTCTTCTCCTCCCTCGCCTCAGCGCCCCCCCCTGCGGTTTCTCGTGAGGAAAAGTTAGATGGCGGGAGAAAGGCAAGGGGGGGGGCACCTTCACGAAGACCCCGTCACTCCCTGATTTATCATTTTCTTTTCTTTTCTTAAAGCATTTGTTAGCTTGTCATTTCCAACAAAACTTCTCCCAGCAATTTCTACATAGCTCAACCGAGCAACGATTAGTCAACTAGTTATTTACACCCAGGGCGACTTTAGCAAAGGGTTCCCACACAGATCCGTGCCCTTATGCTCCCCGTTTATCTTTTTGAGAAATGTAACGCCTCACTCTTTGACTCCTGAGACGCTGGAAAGGAAACGCACCTAAGCAGCAGCGCGGAAGAGTGTGAGGGAAGAAACTCGAGCGCAGCCGGCCAGTCAGGAAGCGTTGGGCCAAAAACAAAATGGCCGCTGGGCAGAGACCAAGTGCCCCAGGTGATAAAGGCACCTGGCAGCTTCTTCCCGTCTTGCTTCAGAGTTTCTGAATGGTTAGGTGGCTGAATCAACATTTTCCAGTAAAAGGTTTTTTAAGCCAATTCATTGTTTCTTTTTCAACAAACAGCCGATTCCTTCCAACCCAAATCTCAGCGACAGGCGCCATTTTGAGAAACTGAGGGAAGACTGAGAAGTGACATGTGAGGGAAGAACTGGCAAAAGCCTCTCGGCGACTCTTGGGGAATGCCGCTCTCCGTTTTAGGGAGCTGGTCACCCCAGAGTAGCTCCCAGCTTCTCTTCTCCATATTCCCACCGCATTTATTGTCTCCAGAATTGCAGCCATTGAACTCTGCAGCACCAGGCAGGTTACCAAGGCCAGCCCTGCGGCAAAGTAAAGCAAAGTGGCGGCTGGTTTTTCACGAGGCAGGAAAAGGTGCAAATCGTTAGTTATTCCATCGAAAGGACCCCTGAGGTTCATCTAGTCCAACCTCCTGCCTTGCAGGGATCTCTGCGAAATCATCCCTGCCAGGTGGGCACCCAATAAAACCTCCAATAAAGGAGACTCCATCACCTTGAGCTTAATAATGCATTGTTACTGTGGTTTTATTTCCAAGGAGATGCACTTGCGGGATTTTCTGCCTTGAGTGCCACAATAATGGGCAGCCTTGGTCGGGAAGGGAGCTCTTTTGCTGTTGTGCCTCAGGCAGCAAAGGTCTCATCCTGCAGGACCACCTGGCTCTGGTTTGCCCCGCAGAACTTCAGTTCTTCGTTGTTGAGAAGACGGGAGGGTGAGCCCCAAAGCCACTGCCGCAACTCCAAATGGCACTGCGCATAAGTGAAGAGATTGGCTTTGCGCCGTCGTTTCCCCAAAGGTGCTCCTGGGCCACAGGTCTGTGGTCCTCCGTGGCACCGGCCACTTTGGATGAGTTTCGCTTCCCCTCGGGATGGCCTTTTGCAGTCAGGAGCCGCCCGAGGAGGAGCCACAGGCGTGTGGCACCTGCTCAGCCCAGATCCCCACACCGGGCTGCACAAAGTACCTTGCTGCTCTTAATATCTTTTCCCTGGACCTGCTTTTCTCTCATTATAGCTAATTAATTGCTGCCGTAGAAAGGGTAAATTATTCAGCAGGGAAGAAGCCAGCCGGTTCCATTGTGGCACCGTTATGATGTGCGGCCTGAGTCAGAGAGCAATTAAAGGCTTGGCGCTGTTACGGAAATTCCCGGGTCAGAGGTTGCTCAGGTCCCGGTCCTACGAGAGAAGCCCGTGGTTCGCAGCGGAGATCAAAGGAGAACAGCCAGATGTTGGAGCAAAAGCAAAGGAGTTTATTGCGCAACAGGTTCCGATGAATCCGAACCCCGAACAAAAGGTGACAGTCCATTTTAAAGGTTCCCGCTACAACCCAGAATACAGTTCACCAAACATCACAACTACATCACTACTACATCAGCAAAACGTCAAGAAGGGGTGGAGAGTAGGAGGGTACAGGAAAATTAACATACAGGTAAACAAGTTTAGCATATAGGTGATGGGTCACAGGAACAAGTAAATGACACTTGGGTGGGTCAAATATACATTTTGAGTGGCAACCGGGGAAGAACAATGAGAAGCATCCAGGAGACTGTCTGTCGTCTTGGAAACCTGATGATGGGTACTTGGAAAGGATTACCCAGGTGTGGCATTTCCTGAGGCCCCTAGGTCTGCGTACGTGTCCTCTCGCTTAAAGGATTATGGAAGGTTTTGGAGAGAAGTTCCCCTTTGCCCATTTACCAATGGCGGGTGACAAAAGGCCTCAGAAGTCAATTCCTGAGGCTCGGGCAATGGCGGGAATCGAGAGGCTTGGAAGCCCTCCTCGTAAGCTTTAAAATGAGACCAGGATGAAGGAAATCCGTTAAGGCAGTGATTTACTATGATTTTCTAAAGATTCGCGGCTTGGCTGGTGAGAGAAATAAAGTTTAAAGGGACATTTCCGAGTCTGGACTCTGTCTAGTTACAATGTATCAATACTTAATTAATAACTATCCGTTCTTGATCGAATCACCTTTGTTCTCCCGGCAGGGGCTGATAAGGAGCCGTCAACACCTTGTTAACCTTGTCAACACCTAGTTAGTGGTTACTGGAGCGTGCACAGAGTTCTAATTGAGCTCCGCTCTGCAGAAGAAATGCATGGTTTTGATTGGCCAAGACGCGCCCATAGAAAAGCATTGGCCATAACAAGTAATGGAGGTTGCCCGGGACGAAACAGAAAATACAAGGGGAAAATAGCGCTTTTAACAGCAGTAGACCGGGACGGAAAACGGGGTTTAAAAGGGACATAGAATCCTTCTAGTCCCGGTTACAGGCAAAACGGGGAGAGGGCGCAGGGAGGGGAAACCCTTCATCCCGAGGGTGTTATGTGGGTGCTTGTGCGACACAGTGTGGGGCAGGAGTTAAGGTGGGGTTCCTTTGAGGTCATCGCCTCGTGCTTCGGGGTCTGGGACTTTAATAGAACAGGTCCAGTCCCCCATTCGAAAATTCCCTATCATCTCCCCCATTCGGAGATAAGATTTGCATCAGGTTCGAAGAACCGCAAATCCTTCTCTCCGCATCCCTTAAAGCTCTGTGATCTCGTATTCCCCTTCCCCCAAGTGTCGCATCCTAACGTACTCTGGGAATCCAGTTAAAGTTGAAGAGTACGCTCTAAGGGGCAGTAGAGAGGGGGAATCTCGGGTAGGGTAGGCACGGAGGGCAGCACAGCAAGGTCCAGAACAATGCATAACACAACACAAGGTAAACATGCAGAACATGACTACAGAAGCAAGTAAAACTATACCTTTAACTAATTGTTTCGCCCATCCTACATTGGGCAGCCAGTTCCATAAGTCAAAGTCAGACAGCCCTTCATGTTGAATGTCATTGAGGCGTTTTGACAGCTGGTGGATATTATTCAGGTGGCCGGAAATGTTCAAGGTTTGGTCGGTAACATATGTACAGCATTCTGAACCAATCAAGGCACAGGTCCCGCCCTCACTAGATAATAAAAAGTCCGTAGCAATCCGGTTTTGAATGGACAGCTGTCGCACTTGTGACAGTTCGGCGGTAATGGAGTCAGTAATCTGCTCGGACTCCCGCATGAACTTGAGGAGGATGTCCGTGAGTCGTAGGATGTCCACGTGGTTTGAGCCAGCCCCATAGGCTGGAAACAGTGCTCTTCCCCAAGTCTCACCGTTAGCAGCCACATCGGTGAGTTCCGCAAGGGTCTGGTCCTCCCTCCTGTTCCGTAGTCTACCAATCGGTGGGCTGCGGGAAACCCGGATCCCTGGGACGACATACCCAAGGTAGCAGGATCCCGACATGTGGGGGCTGACCCACCGGTACGCGCGGTGACCACACACCCACCAGAGTCCTGGGAGGGAGGAGTCCAGTCTACCGGAAGCAAGAGCCCGTAGCATGGCCGGGTTGGGTGGAGGTGAGGTTCCCACAGCGGTAATCCATGCAAGGGTAAGGTTGAGGACAGTCGTAGAGTCAGTTAGGCTAGAGATGGTTACCTGTCCTGACTCATGAAGTTCAAGGTTGATGCTGCAAGTACTGGTCCCGATGACAGGTCCCTCCCCGGTGAAGAGGCGGCAGAGGGGCCCTTTAGTGGGTCCAGTTAGGTACAGATATTGATGGGTGAAGTTGACTGCGGTCAGGTTCCAGGCGGTAAAGTCAGTAGTCCGCAACTGTTCCATGGAAATGGCCACCGGCACGAGAGGGAGTCCCTGCTGGAGATGAGTTGGGGCATGGGCGCAAATCCAGCACTCTGGGAAGGGGGTTTCCTTAGCGACGCTGTCGAGGAGTTGGATGAAGGAGTTCTGTTCCCATGATGACAGGAGATCTGGTTCCAGGGGCTGTTGGTTGGTTCCCAGCTGACGGGGAGCCGTCCCTAGTGGGTGGAGTGGGTCTGTCGTGTTCAGGAGGTTAGCCTCCCTGGCGACACCCCCACATCGCAAAGGTCCGGAGTGATCCCACATAGGGGGCTCTGATGGAATCGCGGGGTGGTACCAACCCTCCAAATAGTCACGCCCCCTCCAGTCTCCTGTAGGTCCAAGGTCCCACAGGCAGCAGAAACGCCGGAGACATAGTCCCTGTACCTGAGGTCTGGGTAGGCTTGGGGTCATGCGGAGGCACTGGAACCCAAAAATAAGGTTCTCAGAGTCATGGTGTGTGTCCGTGTAAGAATGTGTAGTCCCTCCCAGCTCCACCTCGGTCCAGTTGGGGCTCTTCGAGAGTTCCCCTTGGCCATATAGAAGATAGGACCCGTTTTTGCACGTAAGGCGATAGTACTGCCTATCAATGGTGAGAACAGCAGATCCAAGGCGACGAAATTGTTGGTCTCGTACAAAGAGTTCCCAGTGCACATTGGTTTCAAGGCTAGGCACCAGCGAGTGACGTAACAAGGTCCGGGTTTCTGGGAGACAAAAATCAAAGTCCCCCATTCGGTTAGGGTTCAGTTTTCCCCCTAAGTCCACAGCGTGGAAGTCCAGGAATTGGTATTTCGTGTGCAGTCCTGTGCATTGGGTAAGTCCTGAGGCCATGGTCACGAACATCAGGAGGGAGGCCAGGTGGTGTAGGATGGGTCGCATAGTCGGTTGGTGACTGTTGGGCCGTCGAGTAATTTGGTGTCAAGTGAAGAGCTGTCAGATGAAAGGAGCTGTCAGACGCGGAGAGCTGTAAGATGAGCTGTCAAAGGGAAGCGAAGGACGAGCTGTCAAACGAAGCAAAGGGCGAGCTGTCAAACGAAGCGAAGGACGAGCTGTCAAAGGGAAGCGAAGGACGAGCTGTCAAACGAAGCGAAGGACGAGCTGTCAAAGGGAAGCGAAGGACGAGCTGTCAAACGAAACAAAGGGCGAGCTGTCAAAGGGAAGCGAAGAACGAGCTGTCAAACGCAGCGAAGGACGAGCTGTCAATGGGAAGCGAAGGACGAGCTGTCAAACGAAGCAAAGGGCGAGCTGTCAAACGAAGCGAAGGACGAGCTGTCAAAGGGAAGCGAAGGACGAGCTGTCAAACGAAGCGAAGGACGAGCTGTCAAACGAAGCGAAGGACGAGCTGTCAAAGGGAAGCGGAGAACGAGCTGTCAAACGCAGCGAAGGACGAGCTGTCAATCGCGCTTCAGGCGAAGTCGGATGCCGTTGGAAAGGAGCTCTGACGTCCAGTTGGTGTTTGCGGTGTCAGGTCCAGTCTGTTGGGCCCGATCCTGTGGCCCCGATCCTGGTCCGGTCTGTTGGGCCCGATCCTGTGGCCCCGAATCTGGTCCGGTCTGTTGGGTCCGATCCCTCTGACCCCGATCCTGGTCCTGGTCCCGATCCTGGTCCTGGTCCCGATCCTGGTCCTGATCAAGGAAAGAGTCTGGGGCGGAAGGGGGTTTATGATATGTATAGTCTTCCCCTTCGCCATCCGAATCGTCCTGGGGAGGCTGGGTGAGTTTACACCTAGAGTGGTGTAGCCATGAGTTCTTCTCCCCAATTTTAACCGCAGTGGGAGAGACAAGGAGTACCTGGAAGGGTCCCTCCCAAGTGGGTTGCAGAGGCACCTTCTGGTAAACTTTTGCCAAAATCCAATCGCCGGGTTGGAATGAGTGTACCTGTACATCTGTCGGGAGATTTTGCCCTTCTATGGCTGCATACTGATGGAGGCGTCGCAATTGTTTTTGCAATTGGACCACATAAAAGGTGAGTTCCGACTCCCCCACATCTAGTTCTGACAACGGGAACTGAGTGTTATAGATTGGAGGGGGCCTGCCAAATAACAGTTCGAAAGGGGAAAGCTTTAAAGGTCCAGTAGGTGCACTTCTTATGTTGTGAAGGACTAGGGGTAGCGCATTTATCCACTTAAGTCCTGTACTATTGCAGAGCTTTCCAAGTTGGATCTTTATTTCTTGGTTCATACGTTCCACTTGTCCAGAGGACTGAGGGTGATACGGGGTGTGGAGCTGCCACTTAATTCCTAGGGCTTGAGCTACCTGTTGAACTACCTCTGCGGTAAAATGACTACCCCTGTCACTGTCCAATCTGCGTGGTATTCCAAACCTCGGGATTATCTCGTGCAGGAGAGCCCTGGCAACCACAGAGGCTGTGGCTCTCCTGGCTGGGTATGCCTCCACCCAAGAGGAAAATTTATCAATCACGATCAAAGCGAATCGGTATCCCTGGCACGGGGGCAGGTCGATGAAGTCTAATTGTAGGCTTTCAAAGGGGACAAAAGCCCAAGGTCTGGCCCCTGGCGGTCGTTTTGGTTCTCTCTTGGGATTGAAAGATTGGCATGTGAGGCAGTTTTTTGTGGCCGCGGAGGCAGCCATGGCTGTTCCGGGGGCATACCAGCTTCTCTGAACATAGTCTATTAGTTTGGTTTTTCCCCAATGGGTCTGTTGGTGCAAGACCCTCACGAATTTAGGAGTCCAGGCTTTTGGCATAATGATCCTCCCATCGGGTAGGGTCCATATGCCATCTGTCTGTATGGCCCCTATAGACGTCCACATGGCCTGTTCTTGTTCTGAGGCAGCCCCATACATTTCTGCAAAGTCAATTTCTGCGGGAATCTGGATACATTGGAACTGAGTCCCTTCAGAGAACGCTTGCGTGGCAGCGGTTTGAGCGGCTTTATCTGCTCGGCGGTTTCCTTTGGAAACGGAATCCCTGCCTTTGGTATGTGCCTTGCAGTGTACTACCGCTATAGCTTTTGGCAGGTGAATAGCTGTTAAGAGCCGCTGGACAAGGGCAGCATGAGAGATCTGAGATCCCGCGGCTGTTAGGAAACCCCTCTGAAGCCAGATTTGTCCCGTCGTGTGCACCAGCCCGAAACAGTATTTGCTGTCAGTGTATATGGTGACCCGTTTCCCTTCGGAAAGCTCACAGGCTCGGATGAGGGCTATTAATTCTGCAGCCTGGGCACTATATTGTGGGTTCACTGGCTCTGCTTCTATGACTTCAAAGTCCGACACCACCGAGTATCCTGATTTTCTTTCCCCTTCTACTATTTTAGAGCTACCATCCGTATAGAGAATGAGGTCGGGGTTCTGTAGCGGGAGGTGGTCTAAATCTTCCCGGGGTTTCTCAGCCTGGCGGACTACTTGTGCACAGTCGTGGTGCGAGGTACCGTCCTCCGGTAGTGGGAGAAGGGTAGCGGGGTTCAATGAATTGACTCTTTTAATAGTTACGTTAGATGGGGTTAACAGGAGGGCTTCGTAGCGATTTAGTCGTGGGTTAGAGAAATGGTGGGTCCCTTTTAGAGTTAATAGGGTGGCCACAGCGTGTGGGACATGTATGGTGACTTCGTGTCCCAACACCGTTTCTTGTGCCTTTTGGAGTAGGATTGCGGCAGCTGCAATGGCTCTCAGACAGCTAACTGACCCTTTTGCTGTATTATCAAGCTGTAGGCTGTAATAGGCTACCGGTCTTTGTTGGTCCCGAAAGGACTGGGTTAGGACCCCTGAGGCTATCCCTCCTTGTTCGTGGACGAACAAGCTGAAAGGTAGGCGATAGTCCGGTAGTCCTAATGCTGGGGCAGACCGGAGTTCCATTTTTAGACGTTCAAAACAGGCAAAGGCTTCCTCTGTCCATTCTAGTTTATCTGGGTGGTCCTGGCGGGTCATGGCTGATAAAGGCTTGGCAATTTCGCTGTATCCTGCTATCCAGGCGCGGCAGAAGCCCGCCATCCCGAGGAACCCTCTCAGTTGTCTTTTAGTCTGAGGTAGGGGAATTTTAGTGACCGCTTCTATCCGGTCAGTAGCCAGGCTTCTGGTCCCAATCCCAAGGATATGTCCCAGGTATTTTACTTCTTGTTTACAGAACTGAAGTTTCTTAGGGGAAACCTTGTGCCCCTTATAAGCTAGTTCTACTAGGAGGTGTTTGGTGTCCTTTTTACACGCTTCCTCGCTAGTAGAGCAAATCAAGATGTCGTCTACATAGAGAAGAAAGGCTGAGCCTGCAGGGAGGTGTACATCCTGGAGGTCGCGGTGGAGAGTTGCGGAAAAGATGGCTGGGGATTCCACGTATCCTTGGGGTAGTCTAGTCCAAGTTAGCTGGCCGGAGCCCCAGGTGAAGGCAAAAAGGAACTGACTCTCTGGGGCTACCGGGATGCTAAAGAAGGCTGAACACAAGTCGGCCGCACTATACCAGGTAGTGTCCGGAGGGATGGCATTAAGGAGGGAATTTGGGTTTCCTACCACCGGGTGACGTGGTATCACGAATTGGTTAACAAGTCTCAAGTCCTGTACAAAGCGGTAACGGACAGGGGTTCCCTCTCCCCCCGGTTTTTTAATAGGGAGTACAGGCGAATTGCAGGGTGATGCGCACGGGGTCAAAATTCCTTGTTCTAGGAAGTCCTGGATCATAGGAGTGAGTCCATTTATAGCTTCTGTAGGTAGGGGGTATTGTTTGGCGCAGGGATACGGGAGGTCAGTCCTATAGGAGATTTTCACAGGAATGGCTGATTTTAAGAGTCCTACTGAGGTTGATTCCGTTCCCCAGAGCCAAGGTGGCATTTCTTGCTCCAATTCAAGGGGAAGGTCAGGGAATTGGCGTTTGTCCTTTGCATCCTGGATAATTCCTTGGAAGGAAGGGACAGACTCCTCTGGCATGTGAAGGTAGATGCCATCGGACGTGCAGGTGATGGTGGCGTTTAGCTTACAGAGCAGATCTCTGCCAAGGAGGTTGACGGGGCTGCTCGTGAGAAGGAAGGTGTGCTCAGCGAGTAGGGGTCCCAGTGTGACTTTAGCAGGCTGCGATAGCGTGCAAGTGCGGGGTATCCCATCCAATCCCATAACTTTTCTTGTCTGTTCCCCCGGTTTAAGGTGGCTGCTCGTCAGGGTTGAGTAGGTGGCCCCGGTGTCTAATAAGCACTCATATGGGTGTCCGTCAATCTCTATGGTGCAGATGGGGTCATCTGGAGACAGTGCCAGTACCGGACAGATTGATTGGGTTTGGTTAGGATCCCCTTCTAATTGTCAATAGGAAGTATTCGGGGCTCCATTCATGTCGGGGGGGGGGATTTGAACGGACTGGTTGGCGGCTGGAGCTGAGCGGAAGGTATTCGGAGGTTGGATCCTCGGAACTGGCTGGGGTGGTTGTGGCCGAGAGTCTCTTGGGGCCCAAGGTCCCTGTGGCTGTGGAAGTGGCGGGGTTTGTGTTGGCGGTGGTGGTGGTGTGCCATAGGCTTGCGTCCCCGGATAGCGTTGTGGGGTGACGTGGGAGTAGGAATTGTGGCCTCCAGGGAAGGAATTGAAGTCAGATCCAACCCAAGGGCTGCCAGGGTATAAATACGGGCAGTTCCGCTTTAGGTGGCCTGGCTGTTGGCATAGGTAGCAGAGTCCCGATGAGGGGCCCCAGGGTCGTGGGTTAGATGGCGGTCCTGGTGGTCCTCCCCCTCTTCCTCTTCCCCTCCCTCTAATGGGATTTATTGAGTAGTTGGCGGTCTGGGAATAGGTAGGATCCATGCTGAGGGCCAGCACCGTTTCTTCCTCTGTCTTATTCTCTCTCCTTTTCTTCTCGTCCCTATTATTAAAGATAGACTTGGAGATAGACAAGATCTCGCTGAAAGACTTGCCATCGTAGCCCACTAGGAGATTCAAGGCTTTTCGGATATCGGGAGATGCCTGATCCTTATAAAACCCCTTTACAATAACGTCATGGTCGGGGTTCTCTGGGTTTATCCCCCCCCAAGTCTTAATTGCATCGATGAGTCTGCTGTAGTAATCTGAGGGGTGCTCATTTGGCCCTTGGATGATTGATTGAACTTTAATCCAGCTCACCGTGCGTTGGCCGGCGGCTTTGACGCCATCTAGGATGGCTTTTTTGAACAAATTCAGGCTCCAAATCCCGCCTTCGGTGTTATAGTCCCAGGCTGGGTCGGGTTCGATTCGTAAATTTTGACCAGTTACTGCCTCTACCCCATCGGGCTTCGTGTCTTGGTAATTAGGGGAATTTAGTGCTTCCTCTGCTTTCGCTAAGATGTCAGCCTTGTCCGCTGCATTAAAGAGGGTATTTAAGAGCAGATGAACATCTGCCCAGGTGGGTTTGTGTGAGGCAAAGATGCCGCATAACTGGCGATAACAGAGATCCGGACTGTCGCGGAGGGAGGGCATTTGGGTAGACCAGTTGATAAGATCCGCTGTACGGAAAGGTTGGTGGGTGTAGACCATTCGGGGAGCTCCGTCTGGTTGTGCTGGGGGTATAGGGAAAGCCCGAAGGGGCATTTGCGTGGGGATGGCGATCCGATTATTTGTCCCATTCCCCCCTCCGCCAGCTTTGGTCGTTTTCCGTGATGCCGAAGGGGAAAAGGCTCCCTGGAGGCGACTTGCTAGCTGTTTGGCGCCTTGGATCATGGCACGGGTGGAGACGCCCTCTCTGAATCCGGGCAAGTCTAAACTGTCCAGTAACGGAGAGCCCTGGGGTGGCAACGCATAGGCGGAGTGATCACTTGGGGCCACTGAAGCCAAATCCACTCCCCTCGCAGAGCTGGGTGAGGTTACTGTTACTTCGGATTGAGAGGGAGGATGGGCAGTCTGGCCGCCCTGAGCTCCTGGAGGGACACTAGGGGTTGCGGAATTCCCTTGTGCCGGTGAAGTAGCCTGGGCAGGGGCATTATCTTGGCTTGGCGGTGCAGTCGGGGTTGGCCTGGGGTGATTATAGAAGAGAGCCATAGCTTGATCCATGGATTCGTCATCTGAGGGGTCTTCGTATGGGGGTGGTGCCGGGTTCCCTCTAAATTTCCTGGAGGTCTTTCTAGCGGGCTTAACTATTGGCATCTGCAGTACCGGGGAAGACTTTAGGGTCACGTGGACCTCGAACGCCGTTTCGAAGGCATTAAGGTAATCTAATTGACGAGGTCTTTCTTCCATTAAGTGCCTCCTCAATGCTTTTAGTCGATCCTGGTTGAAGGATCCCTCCGGTGGCCAGCGGAGCTCTGGTGTTGCATTCTTAGTAAGTAATGGCCAAGAAGTGATGCAAAGATCTTGCAGCTTCTGCCTGGACAGAGACTCGTGTCCAGGGATTCCTTTCCAATGGTCTAGTACAAATTCAAGGGGGGCGTCAGGGTCCGGCTGGGTATCAGAAGGCTTTCTGGAAGCCTTCTTCCCAGATGGAGCCCGACCAGGCTTCGAAGCTTTGGATCCCATTTAAGATGTTGGAGAAGGGACCTGGGTTTTAAGAAAGAGGACGGGAAAAGGGGTTTTTAAGTTCAAATAGGAGAAATAGAAGAGGGGTCCTTATCTATACGATGTCCCTATCTAGCTAAGCTCTTGTCCCCCCGCGTTCTCTGGTTAGAGGGGCGGCGAATTCAAGAGCAGTGTTCCCTAACTACCTAAAGCCCTTGTCCCTTGCGTTCTCTAGATCGGCTAGAGTTGCGGCTGATCAAGGGCAACTATTCTACAGTCTGGTCCTTTCCCAGACTCCTTTTTCCTCTCTCTTCCTTATTTCAGAGCTCTGTTCCTAATCCTTTCCTTTCTCTTCCTTTCCTTTCCTTTCCTTTCCTTTCCTTTCCTTTCCTTTTCTCTTTAACCTCCCAATACCCACCCCAGTCAAATATCCCACTTGGCAACCCCCTGCCTTTCGCCAGCTAAGAAAGAGGGGCCCTACTGGACGCCCGCGACAGGCGGTGCCAGATCGGGTGAACCCTTGATAGACCTTCGATCCGGAAAACCTCCCTTGCGTTTGGAAGCGAACTCACGCACGACTAGCGTGTATACGTGGCTCGACCAGTGCGGCTGAGGTCAAGATAGTGCAGGAAGTCCACCTACCGAGGTAGATGTACGAAAGAGAGCTCCGACCCCTTGCGTTCGTCGGGCTGGCCAACGGTGCGGCTGACCGGAGATTTGAAGAGAAAGAGATAGGGCTCAGAACTCCCCTCTGCGAGTTGAGCAGTGGTCTACGGGACAGACCAAGAGAAAGATTGGAAAGTGATAGTTAAGAGTAGAAACGGTTGCCAAGCTTTACCACCCACCACCCCATAATCACCAGTGCACTGGATTTTACTGTTATACTCACGCGTCTTCCACTGCGATCCCCTGGATCGTTGGAGACGAAGCCGGCTGGACTTTGCCTTTGCTCCCCGGTTGGCTCCCCCTGAGACCTGCAATTACCGCCCGGAGGATGGCCGGAGGTCCGGTTGGTCTTCCCAGGAGAAAGGGGTCCTGGTGCCGGCTGAAGACTTCTTGGGTCCCCGGCCAACTCGGGAGCACCGCAGGTCCCGGGTTTCGGCACCAGACTGTTACGGAAATTCCCGGGTCAGAGGTTGCTCAGGTCCCGGTCCTACGAGAGAAGCCCGTGGTTCGCAGCGGAGATCAAAGGAGAACAGCCAGATGTTGGAGCAAAAGCAAAGGAGTTTATTGCGCAACAGGTTCCGATGAATCCGAACCCCGAACAAAAGGTGACAGTCCATTTTAAAGGTTCCCGCTACAACCCAGAATACAGTTCACCAAACATCACAACTACATCACTACTACATCAGCAAAACGTCAAGAAGGGGTGGAGAGTAGGAGGGTACAGGAAAATTAACATACAGGTAAACAAGTTTAGCATATAGGTGATGGGTCACAGGAACAAGTAAATGACACTTGGGTGGGTCAAATATACATTTTGAGTGGCAACCGGGGAAGAACAATGAGAAGCATCCAGGAGACTGTCTGTCGTCTTGGAAACCTGATGATGGGTACTTGGAAAGGATTACCCAGGTGTGGCATTTCCTGAGGCCCCTAGGTCTGCGTACGTGTCCTCTCGCTTAAAGGATTATGGAAGGTTTTGGAGAGAAGTTCCCCTTTGCCCATTTACCAATGGCGGGTGACAAAAGGCCTCAGAAGTCAATTCCTGAGGCTCGGGCAATGGCGGGAATCGAGAGGCTTGGAAGCCCTCCTCGTAAGCTTTAAAATGAGACCAGGATGAAGGAAATCCGTTAAGGCAGTGATTTACTATGATTTTCTAAAGATTCGCGGCTTGGCTGGTGAGAGAAATAAAGTTTAAAGGGACATTTCCGAGTCTGGACTCTGTCTAGTTACAATGTATCAATACTTAATTAATAACTATCCGTTCTTGATCGAATCACCTTTGTTCTCCCGGCAGGGGCTGATAAGGAGCCGTCAACACCTTGTTAACCTTGTCAACACCTAGTTAGTGGTTACTGGAGCGTGCACAGAGTTCTAATTGAGCTCCGCTCTGCAGAAGAAATGCATGGTTTTGATTGGCCAAGACGCGCCCATAGAAAAGCATTGGCCATAACAAGTAATGGAGGTTGCCCGGGACGAAACAGAAAATACAAGGGGAAAATAGCGCTTTTAACAGCAGTAGACCGGGACGGAAAACGGGGTTTAAAAGGGACATAGAATCCTTCTAGTCCCGGTTACAGGCAAAACGGGGAGAGGGCGCAGGGAGGGGAAACCCTTCATCCCGAGGGTGTTATGTGGGTGCTTGTGCGACACAGTGTGGGGCAGGAGTTAAGGTGGGGTTCCTTTGAGGTCATCGCCTCGTGCTTCGGGGTCTGGGACTTTAATAGAACAGGTCCAGTCCCCCATTCGAAAATTCCCTATCAGCGCGCAGCAGGCGCAGCTGCAGGGGGGGTTGCGCCTGATCTCGCTGCCGCCCTCTCTCCCCTTCCGCGCCCTCATTAGCTGCAGCTGACACAGTTGCCTTTGCATGTTTCTGCCCTGCGTTCTGTTATCTCTTCCTGCCTCCCGCTTGCCATCTTTGGCTCCCACACAGAGTCCTCTGATGCTGTCACAGAGTGTTCTTCTAGTTTCTCCTCCTTTCCCTCACATCCTCACATCCCGATCCTATGTAGAGTGGAAAATCAACAGGCAGCACGCCTATCCTTGCCGAGGCCTACATCCTGTGCAGGGGGATTTATTCATAAGGACTTTCTCTGAAGCAAACATGCATAAGGTGATGGAGAAAGTGTTGCGTTTTGGTTCCGGCAATTAAAAAATAATAATCTGGTGCAGCCAACAAGCTATTTACTATATGTATTTATTTATAAACTGCTTCCCTACCAGGTTTCAGTACATCCTCTCACTGGTGCTACTCTGCAGTCTTACTTCAGCATTGAAACTGCATTTTTATATCAGATAGTGGGGGGAGAAAACAAACCTGGAGAATTTCTAAAATGTAATCATAAATTTGGGGGCTTCCCTGACAAACTCTACTGATAATTTCATCTTTTTTTACAAAGGGACTCTTCAGGTTGCATTCTTAGGTGGGGAGAAGAATTTGTTGTTGTTGTTCAGTCGTTCAGTCGTGTCCGACTCTTCGTGACCCCATGGACCAGAGCACGCCAGGCACGCCTATCCTTCACTGCCTCTCGCAGTTTGGCCAAACTCATGTTAGTAGCTTCGAGAACACTGTCCAACCAGGGAGAAGAATTACCTTTGAAATTAGAACACTTATTGACACCGCTGCCCTCAATATGCTTCCATGTCACTATAAACTCTGCACATGTCAAGACACTCATTAATGCATGCATACATAACAGAAGAATGTATTGGATATTCAATATTATTATTTCATCACCAGTTTCTCAATAAGCACTCTTCAGGGGCAAAATATATATGCAATAGATCTAGATTATGTGAGGACTAAAAACAAGTATTCCATCTTAAGTGGTTCTAGAATAAAATCTGTGTCACTATTTGCAAGCAGGCTTTCTTGGTGATAGTACCCATCCTTCGGAATGTTCTCTGTCAGGTATTAGTGTGGTAGAGACAGTAAAAGGTAAAGGTACCCCTGACTGTTAGGTCCAGTCGCGGACGACTCTGGGGTTGCTCGGTCATCTCGCTCTATAGGCCGAGGGAGCTGGCATTTGTCCGCAGTCATGTGACCAGAATGACTAAGCCGCTTCTGGCAAACCAGAGCAGCCCACGAAAACTCTGTTTACCTTCCCACTGGAGCGGTACCTATTTCTCTACTTGCACTTGACGTGCTTTCGAACTGCTAGGTGGGCAGGAGCTGGGACCGAACAACGGATCCTCACCCCTGTTGCGGGGATTCAAACTGCCAACCTTCCAATTGGCAAGCCCTAGGCTCGGTGGTTTAGACCATAGTGCCACCCGTGTCCCTTGATAGAGACAGTAATGACCTTTAAATGCATCTTAAAAGTTTATGCACGCTTTCATCAACTCTGGCTCTTAACTTTCTAATATTTTTGTTTTGTATACAGGTGTCTCCCCACTTATGCCCATTTAGCTTGCACATGACTGTGTATACGTCTGACACCGGGAAATAAATCAATTTAAATTGCAAAAAGGTGCAAAAACGACCCAAAAAGATACCAGCAAGTGAATCTGACACACAGCCAGTCTCTTCGGGGTACCAGTCTCCCTCCCCTTGTTGATTCCACATCACCCTCCAGTGATGAAGAAGACTAAGAGCCACCATGGCCACAATTCATGCCAGTCTGGTAAGTGCTTCTGGTTTTTTAAAGGATTTTGCCAAGGTTTCCAGAGGTTTAGAAGGCTTTTTAGATGGTGTTCCCCACTATATGTGATTTCACGTATACATGCGGTACCCGGAAACGTAACCCTCGCATAAGTGAGGAAACATCTGTACTGCTCACTTTTATCGGTGTGTGATATACAAATGGTATATTTTCATAAACTGCAAATTTGCATTTGCATTTTTGTTTTATCTGATTTTTATAAAACTGTATTGAATGTTGTATTTTTATTGTTTTTAAATAAGCTGCTTGGATTTGGATAAGAGGTATAAAATGTAAAAAATGAACATGTTATGCAATTTCTAATTATTTGGAAACATTTTCATGCAGTTCACAGTATACCAGGATCCTGGTGGTTTTGCACATACACCCATGAGGGGCTGAGCTAGTTTTGTTGGCAGCGAGTCTGATCCTGCAAAGGATCAGAGAATGGAATTACTTGTGAGGATGAAGCATGATGGAGATGTGAATGGCAATCCAATCCGACACTTCTGTAGACATCCTTCTGTTTCCTAAAGCACACTAAATCCAGGCCTTCAAAGTATTAGGAAGCAGGGTGATGGCCACTTTGGGAATCCCGATCATTGACAGCAACGGAGAATCAGCATTTAAGCTGAGCCATTCAGAGTGAAAGGAAAGAATCTCTGCAGCACCCTATTGTGGTTTAGCCACTTCCTGATTGCAGCTTGAAGTCTCTCCCCTGATGACTTCCTCCTGCCTCACTGTAGAGGGGAAACCCTTTCAGTAACCTCACCAAAACTCAGACCACAATCATAATCTAATGAAACAAAATACAGTTAATAAGAGATTTGTGCTTCTAAGAGATTATTTTCCCAATTTATGACAACTATCACCCATTACTGAAAAAAATCAGGACAGAACCATAGTGGAAATAGGTGGGTGCAGCCACTTAATGGAGTCAAAGGATTAATTCAGATCTTCTGGTAGACCTGATAGGATAGTACTGAAATGGCCAAAAAGCAGGGGGGAGCAGTATAACAGGAAAGCACTTTCCTTGGGTTTTTAAAGTTCAGGCCTGCAAGTTTGATGAGAAGAGTGCTTACAATGTCATCATTAAGTAAAGAGTTGCCTCAAAGCCAGGTCTTGGCTCATCTTTTGTAAATAAAGCAACTAACCATGTTTGTGCATCTGAGAGCATCTTTTCACCAGTTTGCTGGACCCCAAATTATTTTATCTACCAGCTCAAAGATGTCTTCTCTACAACAGAAACAAAGTATAAAGGAATGTGATTGGAAAAGATCAGAATTTATTAGAACGGCTGATGTACATGGTCTCTCCAAATACAGATTATTGTGAACCACTAACTGGAAATATATTACAGCTATGTAATTCCTTTAAATGTATCTGTCCAAATTCCTGTTCAAAAGAAGCACACAACAGTGGATTTGATTTGGTTTTGGTAATTTAACCAAATGGAGAAGTACACAGACTCCCGCCCCCCGATCAGTGGCCCACAAAGTTGCATATTCTCAAGACTGAGAAGAGACAGACTGGTAATGCTAGGAACCATCTGTTCTGGCTGATCCTCAGACAGTGCCAGTTTAGATGGATGCCAGATTATTTCAGCCATGCTGTCAATGGCTAAAATTCCCCCAGCGAAATCACCTACTTAGTTTTCAGTGCTGGAGTTTCCACTGTTCTTGAAATACCACGTGATTGTCAGGTGCCAACAGAACATGTTATTGTTCAAAAGAGACCCTGAGTGTAGATTTGAGGGTGGGGGAAGGGAAGGAGGGCAAGGCAGGACCTGGGGAGCCCTGGGATGTTGCAGTCCCAAGGGACCAGGAGGTTTTATTCAGTGCATTGGGCTGAATCGCCACCTTTCAGCACAGGTCAGCAAGATTGTCGCTCAGCGTTTCTCCCCACCTCCTAGCATCTCAATCCAGCAAGCAGCAGGCAGCTGCACACCCTGACTACTTTTTCTTTCAGCACTACCACTGAATTGCAATTTCTGCTGTGTTGGGTTTCTGGTGTCATCCCAGATCCTCAGCAGCCCTCAAAGTCATGCCAGCGGACAAGACTCCTGTGCCTGTGGGTTGTAGACCATGGGGGTGGCCATTGCATCCAATTTGTCCCTTCAGACTTGCACCCCACACTGAACAAGTTGCTAAGTGCATCTTGCAGAAAACAACCTCGTCTCATTGGACATGACCTGTAGTATATTGATGCATAAGATGAAAGGGGGCAAGAAAGATGAATGAAAATAAGAAAGTCAAGTGGCAGAAGAGAAGAGGGGAAACACAACACACGAGGACGAGAAAGGCAATGGAGGTGATGGGGCCCATCTGTTGGGGTCACTGCTTCCTCAGAGAACAAGGCAATTTCACTTTGGGGAGCCAGTTGCAGCACACTCCTTTTTTTCTGTTCCACCATTTGCAGAGACAGATGCAGGACCGTTTACAAGAACAGAGCATCTGATCTGGAAAAAGCACTGCAGGGTGGGAAGCAGTTGGTGATATGAGAAGGGTAGGAAGCTAATATACAAGAGAAGAATGGAGGAGGAGGTTGCAGCAGCAGCAACTCCAAGATATTGGGGGTGGGGGTGCTTTGCTCTGCACTGACTCTTTCCCTAGCTGTTATCTGGTGCTGAGCTGCATTTTCACTTGCTGTCCATTTCCTCAAAACTTTCAATTTTCAAATACTTTATTTGGGTAGGAAAGCAAGCAAACCAATCCATCATGCTACGTTCATCTGCTTCACCTTTTCTTCTTCATTTCTGTCTTTCTCAGGTTGCATAATTATACCATTCTTGAACCTCCCTTGCAAGATTAATAAGGCATGCCAGCATGTTATCTCAATGCTGATAACTGGCTGGATGTCTTAATTGCTGCAGGCCCCCTTCACACTCAGAGAACATTATCATCAGGGTGTAAGGCCTGGACATCTTTGCCTACCACTCACTAACCTCATGTCTCCAGTTTGCGCTCAGCACTGCCATCAGCTGTGCTACCTAAAGGACTGCTTCTCCTATTTCACATACAAGAAAGCTGAGTTTTGTTCTAACTTAAGAAATAACCATTTGCAACTAACCACAAGAATTTGATGTTGAGGTGCAGGGAGGCAAATGAACAACTGGGAAGCTATAAAAGAGAAAAGATAGGCAAAGACTAGCCAGTTTTTAATCCACAGTGAGAAACCTGGAAGGGCAAGGGCAGCAGCAGCAGCAGCAAGAGGACGCTAAAGGGGCAGGAGATGCCTGGCAATCCTGGGTCTCAGATACCAGCCCCATCACCATGCCAGGTCCTAGCGAGTGAAGTGCTAAGACTCACAATTTTATGCTTGTAGCGGCAGGTTTCTGTGTCCATAAACACACATGCAAAGTGGCCTCCACTGTAAACGAGACTCCCCAAAGGCCAGGCTTCAAATGGCCTCTGCAGGAGCTGCTTGGATTCTGATGTGTGCTGGAGGATTTCTGTTTCTGAACCAGGTTTCCAAGAGAGTAGGAAGCTGCCTTCTTTCGGACCAGGCAAAATCCAGAGGAACAGCAGTCTGCAATCTTTCAGTTATGGGGCAGTAGGGGCACTGAACGCACTACAGGGGGAATGCTCAGATGCAGCTGAAGTGGGGCTTGCTGATGAAGAGTTAGTGATGGTGGCCTGTTGTGAGTCTCAATCAGAATGTTGGTTATACGTGGCGATGAATTCTGTGGTCCTCAATCCCAAGTGCAGCAGAGGGAGCTGGAAAAACTACATACAGATTGTATGCAAGGGAGGGCCATGCCTGTGCTTCTCCTAATGTCAGGAGACTAGCCTCTTTTCGCCCTCAGCACTCTCATCTTTCCTTCCTCTCCCTGCTTGCTCAGTACATGCAAGGGCCTATGACTGCCTCAGAAGAAATGGCCCCTCCATTGGACTTTCAGCTCAATACATGGCCTCCTACTTAGAATAACAGGTTAGATAATAAAAATCAGGAATTCACAGTGTTTTATTCTCTTCTGTAGGCTCACCCAACTTCCCTGCCACTGATGCCAGTGACTCCAAGTCCTCATTGCATATTAGCTCTTGCCGGTGTGGCACTCAAAGGGTTAACAGACCTTGGCTTCTTGGACAGATAAGACATAAGCTCATTCACCAACAGGAACACAGGAGTGGTTACACTGAACAGATTACTAATGTTTCTTGTAACGGTTCTTTGGAGTCTCGCCACAGCCAGTTGTGTCGCAGGAGAGGACACTGGGTTTCTTCCCCAGGCCAATACTCCCCAAGAGCTCTGGTAGCTCATGGGTTATAGCCCTCTCAATCTTCTCCAGGAAACAGCCTCCCATGTAGGAACACTGCTGAGCAAGAAGCTTAAAGGAGTTGATAGGGTTGATCCCAAAGAAGTCCTTGTAAGCTTCACGATTAGGGAGGTCGAACTTGCTGACATTGGTCTTGGCCAGGATTGTTTTAAAGATGTAAAACTTGTCTGGATCCTCCACAATGTCCTTGAACACAAGCTCTCCATCACTGAAGAAGGTCATTTTGTCCTTGTAGGTCTGCAAGTAGCGATCAACTAAGAGTGCATGGATGCGGACGCGGATGGCATGTTGGCGGATAAAAGCAATCTTGTTCTCCAGCCTGTTTTCAATCACTTGGTTCAGGTCTTCTAGGAGTGAAATCTCCTCTTTCAAGAAGAGTTCTCTGTGGGTGTCGGCCTCATAATCCAGAGGCCAGAAGGAGCTGACATAGACTCTGGGGGGCTCAGTGACATTGATCAGTGGAGCCAGGCTCCAGAACAAGGCTCCATAGACTCGCATGAGCTCTTGCGTAGCTAGGCTGTCAGCTTTGTTCAGAATTATCCTAATCTGAGATTCCCGTCCCTTTAGTTGGCGGAAAAGCATCTCCAGCTCCAGCCCCACATCCAGCTTTGTGGGGTCAAACACTACAAAGATGAGGTCAGCTCTGTCAATGAACCACTGGCAGACGTCATTGAAAGGGTAGCCTGTAAGAGAAGGGGAAGAGGAACATCAAATTAGAGCCCAGGAACCTTCTGACATCTGGCACATGACAATGATTGCCCAGAACCCTTAGTGATACATCTTTGGAAACCCATGCTAAGGCAGCAATGTTCCTGGGCTCCAGCTCCCACCAACCCCAAAAACTCAAATTGAAACACCTCAAGACCCTCTGAACATTAAGGCATAGGGCTTTACCTCGTTCTTGCTGCTTCCGGTTTTCAATGATCCCCGGCGTATCGACAAAGGTAACTCTTTCCAAGAGCTTATGAGGGACCTCGATCCCTATCAGCTTCTCCAGAAAGTTCTGACCAAATTTCTCAAGAGGTGAGAAAGAGCGTGTGCTGTCCGCAGCCATCACAATGCCTTCAATGGTCTTGAGCTTGGGGCCATGCATGATGACGGTGAACTCTGAGGTGGTGGGTTCAGCTCCTGTTCAAGGAGAAAGCAAAACAAAGGCCACACTCACACATCTGGCAAAAAGCAGTTAAAATCTCAGCTCCCTCAAAGCCCAACAAGTTCACAGCAGAGGAAAACAATCCTATTGTCCCTTCCAAAACTCTCTTAGCAAGTGCTTATGCCAAGCAGGCAAATGGTTTCATCCCTTGCTCCTGGCTGATGACTGTGACTTTCAGAATACATCCCCGATGGCTTAAAACAAATAGCTTCTTGAAGATGTTAAATGATTATTAAATCAGCATTCATTGTCCCAATTTCTACCACGCTCAAGAGAAGAGGCCAATTCCTTGCTCTGTTTGGCAGAAACCTGGGTAGCTATAACACTACCACTCATTCTGCTGACACAAAGGAAGACAGTACAGCTCAGGCAACCGACTCCACTCTGGAGACCACATTTTTGCTGCAGTTTCTAGAGCTGTGTTTAGAAGCATTTTGCCACCGGGTCCAAGCTGCGCAGCATCTTATGCAGAAAAGGAACCCCCAAACTGCTGAGCTTGTTTCATCTTGCTTAGAAATTTCATTTAAATAGAAAGCTTTGCTCATTGGGAATCAGAGAGAAAGGAAGCCCCAGAGCGTGGTAGGAGGTGGGGAGGAGAGAACACTGAAAAGGTCACTCCTGCTCAAACTAATTGGCTCCATGCAGGGAAGGCAGAAAATTGCAAGTCCCTTGTGCTTGCCAACTGTGGTTCTTGCAGTCAGGCAACCACCTGAGGAGGGAAGCCAGCCCAATGGGGAGTCTCCTGGCCTAGCCTGACCTGCTAAGCAGGGTGCACTCCAGAGAGGCAATGGGGCTGAGCTGGAAAAGCTGGAGCTTGAAGCACAGCTAGCAGAAACCGTTGTTGTTGTCGTTGCTGTTGCTGCTGCTGCTGCTGCTGCTTCTCTCTCTCTCTCTCTCTCTCTCTCTCTCTCTCTCATACCTGGCTTGGCCAATGCAGAGACTTTTTTCTGCATATGAGGCCTGGGCACACCAGGGAGCTCACTTTGCTGGACCCTGACCACAAAAAGGTATGTTCTGACACCAGCTACATAGATTTTAACAGTCCCTATGCTGTAGGGTAGATGAGAAATCCAATTCAGTACATGTTTAAAGCCAAATCTATCAAATTCACACTTTACGAAACAATATGATAACAAACACAGCTATCCTTTGAAATGTGCACTTATCCAAGTTTTGTGATTCACCTCTCCAACCAAATCATGTCTATAAGAACACATCATATATGAGAAAGTGCATAACAAAGACAACTTTAGTGAAAATGACATACAAAAATGCATTAGAGCAGGGGAAATTGCTTGTATTTTTTTTTGTCAAAACTGCATATAAAATGTGTTAACCAGGAGAAATTTGCACTAAAATGCTGGTGAATTTTCAAGAAGAAATTCCCATATTGCTGCAAAATGTGGAGAACCGGATTCGAGACTGGGAAAATTAGAAACTGAGAGAACTGAATTGGACAGCTCCTTCCATCCCTAGCAGAAAGGGGCAGGTCATACAGGTTCCTAAGACTGCAGAGATGCTACCTGTGTAGAGCTGGTAGGGAGTGTTATCCAGCCCCAGGAGGTAGTTTATCATGGTGGATTTGCCAACACTCCATGGTCCCAGGAATAGCACCATCGGCTTGGAAGTGATCTCTCCATCTGGAAGGGGAAAGCAATAATACCACAGGGTGATTTTTTCCCTTAAGCAGGAAAAGCTCAAGTGTGTCCTTGAAAATTTTCCAGTCACCTCTTAAATAACTACCTGGACCCATGCCCCCAAGCTCACAGGAACATTGCCCAGCCTAAACAGCCATTCCTTGGGGCAATCAGTGCAAGCCAGGGATGAAGGCATCACAACCTACACAGAGTGGGTAGGGTGAGGCATCACAGTGCACACACAAGCTGCTCACCTGCCATCACCCTCCACAGTCTCCAAAAGCAGGAGCAGTCCAAGCAGATGGGAACTCTTAGCCATGCGAGTCCTCTCCAGGGTTGCCCAAGCCCCTGCTGTGGCCATGGCAGGGCCCTTCAGTTACATTAAGATTTTTTAAATGAACATTTTCAGTTGGTATCTTACTCTGGACAGATTAAATCAGGTTTACATGTGCTGGGAGATGTAAAGCTGCACATGCTGCTCTTACGCACATATTTTGGCCATGCTGGAGGATAAAATCCTGGGCAGTTGTATTAAGTACCATTGAGAGCATTACAGGAGGCTTCTGGGATATAAAAGAGATCATGTCATAGAGAAATGGTAACATATTTCTGATCTGACAGTTATCATCGGAGAAAAATAAACACCCCCCCCCACAGACACTGAATGATTGGATTACAAAAGAATGTTTTAATTGTAAAGCTGATGGACCTTGTGAGAGGGAAGGCAGGCAAGTGGGAAATATATATATATATATATTGAGAGAGAGCCCTTTCATTATGCAATTGGTACAACAAAATATAGGAGGATGCTGAGCCACAAATATCACTAGAAACACTGTGATAAGATTGTGTACTCCTTTCCATCTCCCCTTGTATCTCTCTCTCCCTTTTCTGTCTAAACAAAAGTATGTATATTTCATATTAAGTTTGCATTGGTATTTACTTGGTTTGTTTCTGTACATGTAGATTTACCGGTAATAATAGTAATAGGTTGTTGCTGCTGTTGTTTGTTATTTAACAATAGCCTGGTTAGCTCAGCCAGGCACATAGAAGGTCTACTGGTGATGGTGCAGAAGCTAACTTAGGTAACCAAAGAGGCACAAGGGGTGCGTTTTCCTTCTGGTCCAGCAAGAGGGGCTGCCAGGTACAGCAAGGAGGTGGGGAAGATGTCTTGTGACACTTCCTTGCTCAGCAGAGAGAGGCTGCCTGAGAGGAGCCGTGCTCACATGCAAGTGACAGGAAGCCATACCCACCTGTGGCTGAGGAGCCCAAGGTGCGTCCAGGGTAAGCTGTTAGGCAGGAGAGGACAGGGCCAAGGGGAGAGAAAAGGCAACGTGAGTAGGGAAAGGCTCAAGGAAAAGGGATGCTTGGTTAGGCTGGTATCAATCAAGAACTGAAGATGGGCATTGGCATTCTCCGAGGAAGGATGCAGCGCCAACGGATCTTTCCCCCCGCCCTATGAAAGAGGCCGGAATCATGATTCATGATCCATTCAGTAACACAAGAAGGAGCTCATGCATCAAATACCTCTTTTCCACAGGGATTAACATGCAAATCCCATCCCAATTTTGTTGGGAGGATCATGAGCTAGGGGCTTCTTTGCATACTCAGCCCCTCTGCAGTCTGATGGATTTCACAGAATCATAGAATTGTAGAGCTGGAAGGTACCCCCAAGGGTCATCTAGTCCAACCTCTTACAATGCAGGAATCACAACTAAAGTATCCCTGGCAGATGGCCACCCAGCCTCTGCTTAAAAGCCTTCAAGGAAGGAGATCCCACCTTCCCAGGGAGTCTGTTCTACTGTTGAACAGCTCTTACTGCCAGAAAGTTCTTCCTAGTGTTTAGCTGAAATCTCCCTTCTTGTAACTTGAATCCATTGGTCCGGGTTACAAGAAAGGAGATTTTGAAAGGGCATCTGTTCTCCTCAAGGACATTGAGAGTGGAAAGACCAGCACAGTCCACGGACCAGGGGTGTATCGGCTGTCCTGGAGAAACCCGAGGCTGGCAGAAGGAGAAAGGAATTTTAAGGGGAACGGACACTAAATGGTGGGGGGAACACCCTACTGAGAAGGTGCTCAGTGGTTACAGAATGCTGTGGAATAGGGAATAGAATAAGTATCCAGAAGGGGGGCATATCCAGAACAAGAGCATTCCACGCTGCAACATTTTGTTGTAGGTCCTGCTACCGGTAGTAAGTTTCTACTTCTGATTCCAGCAGCACCAGGGCCTTCTAAAATACTGCAGTGCAAGATGAGACCCCTTTGGGCTGAATGTTCTGCCTCTCCACTTCCCTCCTACCTCACAAGATTGGCCACGAAACATGGCAGCCCATCAAAACATAAAAGTGGTGCCCCGAACCCAACCCTCACCTGTGATTTCATGCTGCCGTAGTTCGTTATACTTGTAAGACTGCTCCAAGGGCTTGATAGAAGTGTGGTAGATCTTCCTCAGCCGCTGCAGTGTACCTGCAATGAGAGAAGAGGCCAAGAGGAACATATCAAAGCAGGAACCAGACCAGCCTGTCCACCACCACAGCCCCTTGCACCCAGTGCCAGGTCAGTGAAGTGGCCAGTGGCAGTCGGAAGCTAAATGTGCAGGCATATGAGGCAGGCGGCTCTCCCAGCTGGCCTTTCCCCTGTTACACACGCATGTTTTACCAAGAACACTTCAAAGAAGATGCGAGAGGATTTTACGTTTTCTTGAAATAGGAAGAGGCTGCCCCTTTTGGTGTGCAGGGCTGTTGGGATGGTGCTTCTGGCAGGAGGAACAAGCGATGCCACTTGGCAACACCTTTGCTCTTCTTCCCCCATCTCCACCTTCTTTGCCCACCCTCCAGGGGCTTCCCAGATCCTATGGGGCAGTTTCCTCTCTCTGCAGAGGGGCACCTGGCATTCATGTTCGGAGAAACGAAAACACACAGACACCTCTGCAGCTCACCAGTTTTGGGTTCCTCTTTGGGAGGCTGGGTACATGCCTCCAAGGAATCTGATCTCTGCAATCCATGAATGCAAGATGCTCCAGCCTCAGAAGGAAAGGTTGACCCACATCATGCGGTGGGGTTTAAAGAGGAGCCTCCAGCCCAGGGCTCCTTCCCCTGCTCTCCTCTGATGGGGATGGCACTGCTGATCCAGCCAGGAGGGCTCTGCAAACGGGGCTTCCCTTGCAGAGGAGGACACCCAGTGGTAAAGAGTAGCAAGGGCAGGAGAGCCAGAGAAACCATGAATGGAGAGCCACCAGCTCCCACTCTCCTGCACTTGCCAGAAAGAGGCAATCAATCAGTTTCTTCCGTGTGTGTGTGTGTGTGTGTGTGTGTGTGTGTGTTTCTGTGTTTGTGCACTTGGAGAAGGGTTGTTGTGGAAGACTGCGAAGGTTCAGTCCCTGCTATATCCAGGTTAGGAATGGAAGATAAATTTGATTCAGTTTGCATTTAAAGCAGATCTATCAGATAAACACTTTCCGAAACCATGTGCAAACTGAAACAAAGCGTCCTTCAAAAATTTGCACTTACCTGGATTTTTTGATGAGGTTCTCCAATCAAGCAATGTTTACAAAAATGCATTATATATGGGGAAAGTGTGCATGAAGATGAAGATATTAGTGAAAAATTACACACACAAAAGCATATATTTGGAGAGGCTGCTTGCAAAAAGGTGCACGGTAGTCAAAACTGCATACAAAAATGGGTTCATTGGGATAAATTCATACTAAAACTCTTTCAAATTTTAATTCAAAAATTTAATTCAAAAATTGCTGCAAAGTGCAGAGAACCAAATTAATGACTGAAAAAATGAAAAACCAAGAGAACCTAAGGTGATCCTTCTGTCCCCTCATCTGAAAACCTTGAGAGCTGCTGCCAGTCAGAGATGACATTATGGAGCCTGATGGAACACAGTGCCCGACTCAGTAGAAGGCAGCCTCCTAAGTGCGTCTGTACCATCATCCCTTGCTATGGCCTGCTAGTCCTTCTTCCAGAGGGCACTAGAAGAGGTCTCAGGCCCCTTCAAGAAGCTGGAAGAGGGAAAGTTTGAGAGCTGGTGATGCTACAAGAGCTTCTGAGTAGGGAGCAAGCCCAGGAATAAGGCTCAGGGGAAGTAGACGCCTGATGGTCAGTGATGAGATCCTGGAGGCACAGGTATGTGGTCCTATGCAATGTGAGGGGGTGCTGTAGGAAAACAGAATGGACTGGGCCTCAGGGCCCTCTCTGAAGAAAGAGCTTGGGGCCCTGTCAGGCAGCATGGGCTACTTTGCAGATGGTGCCACACACAGGGTGTGTGCCCATCTCTCCTAGCACATCTTTGCATCCTCCCCCTCCCCATCACCAACCTGTTCCCTTCCACTGCTACCTGAATAGTCATCTGCAGGCTTCTCTTCCTTCAGCTTCAAGGTGCTTTCAATGTGGGTGCGGTCCCTCCTGGCAGACTCCCCGGCGTCCTCCGCCTCTTCTGCAGAAAGAGCAGAGACAGAATCACAGCCTG
This sequence comes from Darevskia mixta, assembly GCA_034641385.1. Lineage (NCBI taxonomy): Eukaryota > Metazoa > Chordata > Lepidosauria > Squamata > Lacertidae > Darevskia > Darevskia mixta. The sequence goes on along the minus strand of JAWWNH010000124.1, from coordinate 3,738,440 downwards.
CAGGGACGGTATCTAGGAGGAGGAGGGCTCAGTCCCAGCTCCCAAAGGAAGAGGCTTTCCATGGTGCTCATCCAGGCCTTTGGCATGCAGTGAGGTTTCCCATGTGCAGGCATTCCTTCCCCACCCCCAACCCTGCCTCCCAAGTGGAGCTAAGGGGCTGGCAGCTGCCGGAGGGCAATCTTCTAAATTTAGATGCTGCTGCATCCTGACTTCACAATGATGGGCAAGGCAAGGGGGTCTCTCATGACAGGAATAACCTCTGACAGTATGCCATGCAACACTTTCAGGGCCTTTCCAAATGAACTTGTTGATATACCAGAACAGTGGCCATTTTAAAACCAAGTCGACACTCCTGTCAATTGAGGTTTTATATTATAAAATGGAAAATAACTTCATCACTTGAGAGCCTAACAGGGAATTTCAGAAGACAGCATAGCAGGCCTCCCACCTATCACTTAGCATCTGGGTCACACTTCTAAGCACGTCCCTTGTTTTCTCAATGAAAGTGCTGACTTCAAATTAAAAATAAATTTTCTATGCCACTGTGGGAAAAGAATGTGGCTCAGTATGGAATGCTGTGAAGATGGGAGACTGAAGCCCTTAAGGTAGAGACAGTGAATAACTTAAGGTGAAGATTGAGCTATTAAGAAGACCAAGAATATTCAGGATGGCAATGCATCAACTCCGTTGACTGTTGGCATCTTATAACAATTATTGGATGAGCAATTAAAAGAGATCAGAGCTGAGATAGTTGAAATGGTGGATGAAAATGGACTGGAGAAGGATGACATGGGAAATGGAATTAAAGAAAACACAGAAGCTCTGGGCAATGATATTGATAAAGGATTGCCAGGAACAGGAGAAGGAAATGGTAAAGTTGGAGGCAGCAGATTATGAAATGGATAAATCCTTCACACAGGTGTCTAGAGGAATGAAACAGCCAAATGGCAAAGTTATGATGTTGGAGGAGTGGAATGAAGCCATGGATGAAGAGATCAAGAGACATCCTGAGCTGGCAGAGATAGAATTGAGAGAGATAGGATTCTGTGCACAATTTGGAGTGAATTCAGAGTTAAAAAGCTGCCAAGCCTCTGGCGCTTCTCTTGGGGGGGAAATGAAAGAAGTGGAAATGGAAGGTTTTTGTTTTTGTTTTAATTGGGATGGAAAATAACAGCAAATAGAAGATATGGAACTGGGTGTGAATTAATGAATATACAATAAGTAAATAACTAAAAAATATTATTTTAACATATGACCACAGTGGAGAGACTCTTGTGTAAACAAAGATAACTAATTAGAGAACCACTTTTTGACTTTTTGTGTGGAAAGGAAAATGAATGAATTTGAGACATTTGGGTCTGAAGACTGGGAAAATATTGCTTAGCTGCAGAGGGAAGAACAGCTGGATGTCCTTTTTTATTCCTTTCTTCTTTTTATTATTCTTATTCTAGTCTATTATTATCTTCTATTATTATTTTATTTTCCTTCTCTCTCTCTCCGTGTGTGTGTCCTCTACTCTGGGCCACTATTGGGATTATACACACATGAAGGTGATAGTTGGTTGGTGAAGGACCCTGTGTGAGAATCAGAGAAGGGAAGATCTCCCAGGGTGGGAGACTGGAGAAGAAAGGGATGCTCCCAGGTAAGAACTGTGAAAGACAAGAGTTAAGCCAGGGCTTTTTTCTCAGCTGGAACTCACTGGAACTCAGTTCCGGCACCTCTCAGGTGGGCGCCATTGACATAATAATAAGAGAACAAAGGAGGAGTTTGTGGTGAGTTCCGGCACCTCTTTTTCTAGAAAAATAGCACTGGGCTAAGCTCTACTTTTAGGGAAGGACTTTGTATTTTCTCTTTCTTTTTATGTTTGTGTTTTCATTTAGATTGGCTTGTTTTTTATTGTAATGTGTTATGAAAAAGCTATATACTGTATATGAAGAAAAATACAGCTACATGGCAGGAAGCCCATGCTCTTTCTTTGATGCAATTCACATTCCACCTCCCCCATACAGTGAGAGGCTTCTTGAAGGGGTCCTTCCTGTTGCCACCCTGACAAAGTGTGTTTGGCCACATGGTCAGACAACTGGCAGCATCCATAATTTTCAGATGCTGGGTGGAATATAAATTTCATAAAGTATAATAATGTACCCAGTCACGTGTTAATAAATAGCCCACGATGTTTGCCACCCAGTTGTGTGACTGCAGACTAGATTCCCTTTTGTCTCATCCTCTCATCATGCCTCTGTGGTCCAAAATGCCTGTCCCTATTCCTCCACTGCTCCTGAACCAATTCCCTCCCATGTCACTGGAAGTCACTGGAGCCCTGCCTTGTTGCTGGGCCTAGTGAATTTAAAGCAACATATGCAGGCGCAAACAAATATTCAAAAGCAATAATGTATTCAGACAGTCTCTTATTGATAGTTCAAAATGGAGAGAAATACGCGAACACAATAAAGCAGAAGCCAGAGGTAAATAAGGAAATTCCTTGAAGTAGTTCTTATACAAAAACTTCTCAGTATCTAAGATTGTTTGTCTGTTGGCCCAGCTTCTGTAGATGTTATCCCACAAGCACAGACAGGGTGCCGGCGTTTAAAACCTGTTTCGCCACCCTGGGCTTCTTCAGTGTGTTCTCTCTGGTATATTTACATGTATACACTGAAAGCATTTGCTACCATCTTTGAGTGGTTAGGCTACACCAAATGTTAGGCTCACCACTGGAAAAAATTGAATATACGAATTAATGTATGCAAAGTTTTCAAGACTGTAAAAAAACATTTGGTGTAGCCTAACCACTCAAAGATGGTAGCAAATGCTTTCAGTGTATACATGTAAATATACCAGAGAGAACACACTGAAGAAGCCCAGGGTGGCGAAACAGGTTTTAAACGCCGGCACCCTGTCTGTGCTTGTGGGATAACATCTACAGAAGCTGGGCCAACAGACAAACAATCTTAGATACTGAGAAGTTTTTGTATAAGAACTACTTCAAGGAATTTCCTTATTTACCTCTGGCTTCTGCTTTATTGTGTTCGCGTATTTCTCTCCATTTTGAACTATCAATAAGAGACTGTCTGAATACATTATTGCTTTTGAATATTTGTTTGCGCCTGCATATGTTGCTTTAAATTCACTGGTTACCACGAGTATTAGCAACATAGGTTCATTTTTTTTGTTGCTGGGCCTGACTGAATAGGCCCCGCGGCGCAGGTCTGTGGTGCCAGCTGGGAGCTGAGCCCAGCCTACCCCATAAGGCAGCCGATAGCTGCAGAGAAGACTTTCCTGGTCCCCAAATAGCCACTGGATACAGCTCTGGTTACACTTTGGCATCAGCTGTGTGTTCAAGAGCAGCATTAACAAAGGGAAGCTCCTTCTCGCTTCCTGCCCCCTCCCTCAATGGCAGGTGATCAGATGAACATTCCTGGCATGGAATTTATTCTAAGGAACAGTCATGCCAGCAATTACAGTAATTGCCTCTAGAGGGTTTTTCAGAACCTTACTGGTCGAAGTTGCGGAGGGCGGGGGGGGGGGCTTTCTTTGTGCAGTTGGGGGGAAACATTGTGTGGATTTAAAATCAATGTGGTGAAATTATTTAGCTCATTTGTCAAAACACTGGAGAAAATACCTTTGAGTTCAGGAACCCCCTCCCTCCAAGCGACAGGCATTCAGGCAACATGCCAGAGAATTAAAATTAACTTCAAGACTTCAAGTCTGTCAACCATTATTGTACAGCATCTTGTTTGCATGTTTCATTTTATTATTATTGTTATGTAAAAATTGTTATTCATGTTGCTGCTTTGCTGAATTAAAAAAATCCAAAGACCATTTCACATAATAGAGATCTTGGATTTTTGCATCATTATAGCAAACTTGAACTGATTTTGTTGGTTCAGGTTTTGTATTACCGTATTTTTCCAAAATTAAGAAATTAATATTTTAAACATTGCATGTATAAGACGACCCCCAATTTTAAACTTTAAAAATTTGGGGGGAAATATAGTTTTATACACAGAAAAATACGTTATTTTCTGCAGAAATGCTGAACTAGTTGCCTCTAGACCACAACCCATACAGGACCACTTGGTAACCTTCCCCATACAGCTGAGGCTTTAAACTGGCAAAAAAGGCACTGGAGATTTTGCATCCAACAGAAGGAGAGAAAATGTAGAAGCACATAGCAAAACAGTGAGAACACCTAGAGGGACAGAGGCCCACCACCCTTGCTTTCTTTAGATCTGCACTGAAAAATGCAAAATGCCTTTCGACCCAAACTCTTCTCCGAAGTTTCTTGGGCAGCTGTTGCTCTACTCACTCCCACCCCTTTACTGTCCTGGCTGGTGAGCAAAGGCATTGGGGTAGGGGGCAAGGGGGGAAGGGCTTGACAGCCAGGGTAGGTCTGTTGGGAATATTGTGTGTGGGAGCTGTTTTATTTAGCCCTACAATATGGCATGAAGGGGGCTGGAGCCTCTCCAGGTGAACTGACCAGTGGTGGAAGTAGCTGGAGGGTTGCTGTGAGGTGCTGGGCTAGCGGCAGGCGGGGCTGGGTGGGCTTGCTCAGAAGATGCCTCCTCATGACCACCAAGGGTGTCTTCATTGCTGGGAGGAGTGGGCATTGCTTCTGCTTCACTGGGGCCTCCCTCTTGATGCTGGAGGTGGGTGTCAACCTCAGGGTCAGATGTCAGGCTGGGATCTCCTGGCTCCACTTCACCCACGCCTTTCCCTGGGGAAGTCCCCTCTTCCTCCTCTGCTCTCCCCTCTCTCTCTGATGGGGCAGGGCCCTCTTCTTCTCCTATTCCATGGGCCATGGCTTCTTCTCCTGCTGAGGCAGTAGCACCCTCTTCTGCTGCTTCCACTGTGCTGTCATCTTCCTGTGACAGAGGGTCTTCTTCCTCAGCCGTATCTTCCTGAGAATTGTCTCCTTCCTCAGCTGCATCTTCCTGAGAATTGTCTTCTTCCTCAGAACTGTCTTCTTCCTCAGCCTCATCTTCCTCAGAACTGTCTTCTTCCTCAGCCTCATCTTCCTCAGAATTGTCTTCCTCCCCAGCCTCATCTTTCTCAGAATCTTCTCTTTCCTCAGACTCATCTTCATCAGAACCTTCTCCTTCTTGTAGGCTGGTATCCCCCTCCCTGGCCACTGTAGCCCTTTCTTCTCCCTCCTCCGAATCCTCTGCATCAAGCTGCCCAGGACCATCCGCTGTCTCCTCCTCCGCTTCTTCCTCACGGGGGCTGGTGTCCTCTCCTCCCTCTGCTTCCTCAGACTCTTCTTGCCCGTCTAACATATGGGGCTCCTGTGGCACCCTGCCTGCTACCCCCAAGGTGCTCACTGCAGGGGAGCCATCACTAAAGTGTCTTTCCACAGAGGTAGCTCCATCTTCTCTGCCCAAGTCAGCAGTGATGTTGTCCTCCTGAGTGGAGGACGGCTCCTCTCTGGTCTTGACAGGGGGCTGAAGGAGGCTATGGGAGGGGCCCCCACTTCCACCTGGGGCAGCATCTTTGGCGACTCCCTCTGACTGGACCTGCTCACTCTCTCCAGCCTCCTCTCCAGCCAAAACTTCCTCCTTGTTGACTGCGAGATATTGCTCAGGTGCTTCCCTTTGCCCATCTGTGTCATGCCCTTTGTCGGGGGCATTCTGTGCTTCAGCAACAGGGGCTTCCTTTTCTTTCAGACCCTCAGCTTCCAAGGAGCTGGTGTCCAGTTCAGCAGCTGCCTCAGTGGAGCCATCAGCACGAGGGCTTCCTTCCACACCTGTGCTGGCTTCCTCCTGGCTGTCTAAGGGCCGGAAGGGAATTCCTGTCCCAGGTGGGATGGCAGCGGTGGCAGCAGCAGCAGCAGAGTCTCCATAGAGCAGCTTCTCCTTCTCTGCCAGGCTTGGGTCTCCGGGCAACAAGCCTCCTTCGGCAAAGGTGGCAGAGTCTTCTGTGCCATCCGGGGCAGAGACTTGCAGTTCTAAATAGTCAGAACATGGTCAGTCAGTTTGATCTGCGCTCAGCCTGCCTCCCTCCTCAAAACGGCCTGCGTGGTTCACTCGGGCCACACGATTTGCACACGTGGCTCTGCATAAAGGCGCAGGCAGAGCCAGGCTGTTCCCTTTCCTATTAAAGGGATGTTGAAACTGATGCGCATTTTGAGGAGGCTTTTATAAATACATTCTTAACCCTGTCCCAACTACCAGGCTTGGAATCCAGCTTGTTTTTCTTGCTCCTATCAATAAACTGGGTGCAAACTGATGCTGGTTGGAGAGAATATAGCTTGGATTACACACAGGCAAACCCTGAGCAAGCCTAAGCCCCGGCCGGCTGGCTGTCTCTCTCTGCTGGGCTTCCTGCCTTCCTAGGCTACAAGTACAGAAAGAGAAAAGCCAAGGAGAGGAACAGCTTGGGAGGGAGAAAGCAGCTGCCTTTAAATACTTTTTGAAGGTTTTAGCATATCCCAAAGTACCATGTAAGGCTAGGAATCACCAATCACTTTGTGTTTCCTCTCAAAGTTCATATTCTGTGCATCCAGAAGTTTCCTGCTCTCCTTTTCCTTCTGTTGGGGGCTAAGGAAAGCTGGACAGAAAAGGAGACAGAGGCCATGGGGGTCAGTTGCCTCCTTCGCCAACCTCACGTTTGCGTTGATGTGATGGCACGGATCCTTCCAAAGTAGCTAGTTTACAGTTAAGGAGTCCAAACCCACCTGCCTCTCTGTGTGTGAACCCAGATCAGTCTCTATTGTTTGAATATGCTGGCAGGGGTACATCAGAGAGAGGCAGGGCGCTCTCCAAACAGCGCAGGCAGAGCTGAAAACGGGAACTGACTCACAAAATCTCCCGAGCCTTGTGGGATGTTTCACATGTCTGGATGCAAATGCTGGCAATGAAAGTTCTTCTTTACATCTTCCTTCTCACTCCGCAGAGCACACCCCAAATACAGAAGAGCCTTATTATTATTATTCCTTTTCCCCAAATGCGGGACTCAAGGCAGCTTACACCAATTAAAACAGCACCAACAAAATGCAAAAAAGCTAAAAACATGTAAAAGATAATTGTTAAAAGTAATTAAACTCAAATAGAATTAAAATAATATAGAAAGGAAATCTATTAAAATGCAGATAGTAAAAACAGCACAGCACTATTAAAAGCCCTTTCCTTTAAGAACCGTAGTCAGTTCCCAAAACCCTGTTGAAATAGAAGGACATCAATGAGGGAGCCAGCCTGGCTTCTCCAGGGAGAGAGCTCAAAAGTTGCTTGGGAGCAGCTACTACCGAGAAGGCCCTCTCCCGCTTCCCCACCGAGTGTGCCTGGGAGGTTAGCAGGAGCAAGAGAAGAGTACCCTCCTGAAGATCTCAGAGCCTGGGCAGGGTCATTTGAGGTAACCTGGACTTAAGCCGCTTAACCACCCTTGTTAGCTTGTGCCAGGAAAGAGACCAAGAGCCAGTGGAGCTGCTGCAACAAGGGAGCCGCCTGCTCTGGTTTCTATCCCCAGCATCTCTAGCTGGGCTGGTGGATATCCTGGTGACCCACAGCCAGGGAATCAGTGTGGACCAAAGTTGGCCAGTACAGGGCAGTTTCCTGTGCTCCTAATGGCAGTTGCCCCCAGACACTGGGGTGGCCTCCCTAGTAAGCAGTGTGAACCAGTAGTTCAGGTTAGCCAATCATTTCCTTGTGTCGCGGTTGTCATTGCAGGAAAACATGAGCCGAATTTGTAACGCAGCCCTTACGCCATCCACATCAGGCCTCGACTATCCAGCTGCTTTGACTGGGTCTACTTCCCTCTTCTCCAAGTCAGGGTCCCTGCACCAGGGAAAGTGGTGAGTGAATATGGCCAGTATCCCAGGAGGGGGGGGGGAGAGAAGGGGTCACTTGTGCTCTCCATGAGCTTCCCACCCACCTTCATTTCTTATTGGCCTGAAATGGACGCCTGAAATTCAGCAGACCTCCGTTGAAAACCGCAGCAACTTAGAGGGATAATTCTCCCTCCACACCTGATGCCAAGGGACAGATCCCATGTGCCCATGCAAAGCTTTTCCTTTGTGCAGGGTATGTAGCTGAAGGCCATCCACCCTGCCACCTGGGGGAAGGCCCCAGGCCCCAAGCATTGGCCAGCCTCTTTGAAAGGCTTCAGAATCATAGAATCATCGAATGGAAAAGTTGGAAGGGACCCCAAGTCCAACCCCCTGCAATGCAGGAATCTCAACTAAAGTATCCATGGCAGATGGCCATCCAACCTATGCTTAAAAACCTCCAAGGCAGAAGGCTTACCTCCCTGCCTGCCATGGAGACCTGTACATGGAGAGACCTGGTGCATTTGCCCAGAGGCAGGTGGGCTGGGGCGCTTTGGAACTAAACAAAGGGCAGAACCTCAGTGGTTGGTTCCCTATGGAGACCTCAATGGTGAAAGACCTGAGGAGCTCCCTTGGGGGGCTGGACTCAGGTGGGAGCTCCTGGCCCCTCACTTCCTGTGACCTTCACGCCCTTTATAAAGAGCTCTCCTTGCCCTCGCTGGCCCCAAACTGGAGGCCTCCAACTATATCGAGCACTGAATTCTGCTGATCTGCAGATAGTTAAGGGATGTTTGCTCTGCAGCAAAACGGGCTGAAGGTTATGGGCTTAACACCCAAGCAGCCTCCCTCATCGGCTAAAAATACCACCGGCAACTGGGTGGGGGGTGCTGCCGCCGCTGCTACAAACCACAGAAACTCCCTTCATGGCTCCTGCCCCTGCCTCCCCGTTGTCCCCACAACACAAACGCACACACAGAGAAAGGTCTTGGAAGTGTCTCCATGGAGGAGCCCAGCAGGACCTTGGAGGTAGGAGAGAGGCCTCATTCCTTCCCCTGTGGGTGAGGGGCAGAGGCGGTGGCAGTGGCAGGCTGGGTGGGTGGCAGGTGGGGGCAGGAGCCCCTCCAACGCATCGCACAAGCCTGTTGTAAACTGATACCCTGGGATGCCTCTTGGACACGCCGTACAGTACTGTATGCGTGCCGCATCAAGGGAGCTGAGGACGCTGAGAGCCGCCGAGAGCACGTCAAGAATGCCGAGTCTGCCGTGGCAGGGCAGATTCCAGCCCAGGACCCTGCAGGAGGAAGTGGTGACAGAGCCTTCTGGGTGGTGAAGTCGCGAGCAACAAAATGTCCCTGTGGCCTAGGAAGCGAAGGATATCCAGGGTCAAGCCTCAGGCACACGTACCAATCCCACCAAACGGCAGCAGGCGGAGCAGCAGCCAGGTGAACCAGAGAGTGACGTCCTGGCAACCGGCAGGCAGCTACCTAGACGCCCCATGCAAAGAATTTGGCCGCAGGCACACGACTCCAGGGTTTGCCCAAACAGAACCCCCCAAGAGCAAGCCACAGCCCTCCACAGGCTCTCTCTGACATGATGGCATTAACCTGACCCTCTTTGTCAGCATACACCTAAAAACTAATGAAACAGTGGCTCAGCCTAGAGAGCAAACTTTTTCCAGGCGTTGTAACCGACTATCCCCAACAGAGCTGAGGCGGAAGAGGAAGCGGGGTGCCCACCTAATGTCCACACGGGGCAGGGCTGCGATGAACGAAGAGGGCAGAGAAGAGGACACCAGCCCTCCACAGCAAGCTAGAAAGAATGTGTGATGTTTGCCCCATAATAGAGCAGGATGGCCATAGCTCTTGTCCCACCTGCAACTGCCCCTCCAGGAGGTCCTCTGCTCCCCCAACCACCAGCTGCCCTCTGTGGTGCTTCTGGATAACTCTGCTCTGGCCACTGCTCCCCTCCTGTCAGGACCAGCAGCCAACCTGGCCACTGAGAGGGTCCCTGGGGGTCCTTCATCTGAGTGCAGTGCTCCCTCTGCCGTCAGCCCATCACCCTCACAAGGTCAAAGGCCCACCTGTGATGGGGAAGCAAAAGGGAGTTTTCCACCTGTCCCTGTTGCTGTTTTGACAGCCCAGTACAGTGGTGTCTGCTCTTCCCTGTGTAATGCCTGCCTGCTGAGCCTGGCTGGTACCCTTCCTCCTCCTCCTCCATTTTCTCAGAGAACCCGCGCTCCCTCCATGGCTGCAGAGGTGGAAATCCCTTGCCTTCTGGGCACTCCCAGCACCTGACAGGCTCTGAGCCAAACCTCTGGCCCTCTTCCCACCCTGCCTCTGGCAAGAGGCCCTGCTTGCTGTCTGCAGCCCTGGGAATGCTGGAAGCCCCATCCCTCCAGAGAAGTGGTGAGGCCGCTGGGCACGTGGAGCACGGTTGGCTGGCAGAGAGCTCTGCTTTGCTCTGCAATATTCACCATGCAAGCCTGGCAAGTTTTAGGCCGACTTGAAATGTGTGCTGGAACCCAGAGCTTTGGGCCACTTTGGCCAGTGTTGTCCACCCTGATGGGAAGTCAGCTGCCACGCAAGAAGAGGGACACTAGCCACCACCCCAGGAGCAGCCAGGATCCCCAAGGGTCCTTCACCTGGAGTTGCTGGCTGGTTGGGGTCCCAACATGGCAATGCCTGCAGCTACTCAGCCTCTGGGTCAGGAGTGCTGCTGCTCCCCTCCCACCCTTCTGTTTTGGTTTGGACAACAGGACAGAGTGACCCCAGAGGCACTTGCAGAGAGCTAAAGAGCCAGGACTCTGCTCTGCACTCGGTGCCCACCAGCTAGCCATTGCAAGCCCCCTTTTTTCCTCTCCAAGATAATAGAATCATAGGCCTGTAGAGTCAGAAGGGACTCCAAGGGTCATCTAGTCCAACCCCCTGCAATTTAGGAAACTCAGCTAAAGCATCCATAACAGATGGCCATCCAACCTTTGCTTAAATACCTCCAAGGAAGGAGAGTCCACAACCTTCTGAGGGAATCTACTCCACTGTCCAACACTTCTTACCCTCATAAAGCTCTTCCTAATATTTACTTGGAATGCCCTTCCTTGCAAGTTGAATCCATCTGTTTGGGTCCTCCCCTCTGGAGCAGCAGAAATCAAGCTTGCTCCATCTTTCATGGGACAAGATATTTGAAGATGGCTCTCAGCACCCCATGGTCCTTTACTGAGAGGCGATGGGAGTGGGAATAGCTGGACTTGTTTAGAACAAGAGTGAACCAGCAAGTGTAAACCTGCCTAGGATGCACGTGCTTTTGCTTTCCCTTTCAGCATTCACACAGGCGTTCAGCAATGTCCCAGGTTAAAAAGAAGACCCCTACCGGGTCCTGCCAACTTCTGCAAAACTGCAGCAGCCGAGACGTACCCTCTAGTGGCCAAATGCAGAGTGGCAGGAGGCCGAGGAATGCAATGCCGGATTCCGCAAGTCCCGTATCAAAGGTGCAAACTTTTCAGCAGCATAGATCTGCCCTGCTGCCTGGCAAAGAGAAAAGATTCCTGGCTCCCGCCCTGGTTCTTCCTAGCCTCTGAAAATAGCCCAGCTCAAAACCTGGTATTGCTCCTGTTTTCTTCAGTCCTCCAGAATGGCTGCCGCTTTGAAGAGCGGATGGACTGCACACCTGGTTAAATGCCCAGCTGGCTGCCCAAGCAAGAAAGGCGTTTTGCTTGCTTGGAGAAAGTTACCAGGAGAGAACACATGAAACACACACCCCTCCTCTGTGCTGCGGCTGCACTGCTGGCACATCCTTTGGTGAGCAGTTAGGCCTCCAAAGGGGCAGGCAGGTCACCAAGACTTACCCCTTGGCACAGGCAAAATGTGAGGTTGTTTTGAAATCCAAGATAGCTCAGTTGGGTAGAGCATGGTGCTGGTGGTAACGCCAAGGTCACAGGTTCGATCCCCGTATAGGACAGCTGCATATTCCAGCATTGCAGGGGGTTGGACTAGATGATCCTCAGGCTCCCTTCCAACTCTACAATTCTGTGATTTAATTCTTTTAAGAGGTACCACACCTTTTTAATAACTGTTTGATGGCCTTGCTGCTGTAGGCTGCTAAATACTGGAGATTTTGGGCGAAAGATTTAAGAGAAGGTGCAGAGAGAGGAGGAGAAAGAGAGACACATACAGAGAGAGAGAAAGAGGAGTGGACATTCGAAGCTACCAATATGAGTCTGACCAAACTGCGGGAGGCAGTGGAAGACAGGAGTGCCTGGCATGCTCTGGTCCAGGGGTTCACGAAGAGTCAGACACGACTAAATAACTAAACAACAAGAAGGCCCTATTAATGCAATGAAGGACACCTTTCATGAAGTTCTCATATTGGTCTCATATTCCAAAAGTAAATGGAAGTCGCATAGCTCCTCCACTAAATGGAGAGGTTTGCGTTGCAGATGGTGTGGGCAAATTTAGGGACCTTGTGAAAGCGTGCAACCCCCGCCCCCCCCCAAAACCTATTAGTGATTACTTCTATGATGCTCACTTTTCTGTGCTCACTGTGGGCAATCTTAAAACGAAAATATGCAGGAAAAGGGCCTGTTGGGTGATTTGTAAGCCAATGCAAGAAGGAAATGCCATGTGACTATCTCAGCTGGAGTATTGCTGCAGGAAAGGAACGAATGTCCCCATCATATGCACGTCTACCACTATTGTAAGGGGGGCAGAGGAGAAGAAGCAATGGCCCCTAAAAAAAGCAGACTCTTACATGCTGTAGAAGAGAAAGGTTGAAAGTACCACTTATTGCATTGGCACATACGTCTATTTGGCTTATAATATTTGAAACCTTTTATTGTTTTCTAAAGAACAAATTAAAAAGAAGTGTTCTCATGTTCCAGTGAAGCTGGTGGTGACCTTGGGTTGTGTGATTTGCCCTGTAGCTGTTGCTGGGGATGGAAAAGACACAAGGCAAACCTGATCCTGGCATGAGGAAAGGGCAAAGTTCAGTTCCTCCAGGAGGCTGAGCCTTTGTCTCCCTGACTCTAGAAGAGAGGAAAATGGGCCAAATGTCTGGAAGGATGACCTCACCCTCCCAAAAACACTCTTGGTGGCTGCCACAGGCTGAACCTCCAAATCCAGCAACGTCCCTTGCTTGGGAGCAGTGTCAAATACTCACAAGTTACGAGGAAATAAAGGGATATTTCAGTGCAAGTTGCAGTTTGGGGAATGGCACTTTCCTCTCCAAATACATTTCAGCTCAGCCCAGATGAAACACAGGAAAGCCAGCTCAGCTCTGCCAGAAGTGAAACTCTGGGGTATCCTGTTTAGTTTTCCTTGTAGATAGGAACACTGGGATCACGCTGGTGGCCAGGATGCCACCAGCCGGTAGCTTCCCCATGCAAAAGAGATGCATGCAGAATGGGGAAGCAGGAGGCACCTGGCGGAAATTCCACCTCCTGTTCTCCTGGGATTTTGGGATCACAGCTGCTGGCTTTGATCACTGGCTGATGTTCACACATTCTCATTGCCAGCTACCCAGAATCCTGTTAGTATTACCCCTCTGAGTAATACCCCTTCCCACCCTCTCATTATATATAAGGGTCTGGTGACTTCTGTTTCAGTGTATCTGAAGAAGTGTGCATGCACACGAAAGCTCATACCAAGAACAAACTTAGTTGGTCTCGAAGGTGCTACTGGAAGGAAATTTTTTTTTTTAAATTTTGTCCTGTTAGTATGTGTTGTACTAGAAGGGTCCAGCTCTCTTGACTTTTGCCTTACAGGCCTCACCCTCCAAAAGTACTCTAATGGCTAGAGAAAGGTAGTGCCAGAAAGTGCCCCAATTCTTGCACACAGACCCCACCTTCCTTGCTTGGGCACATCAGTGGCAAAGGAGGGGCTTTGTTGGTTCCATGTACACACCAAAAAGCAGTTCTTACCAACCCCAAATCCTGCAACGATTAAGTCTATTTACATTCACTCATTCCCTGTGGTTCAGAATATGAAGAGGAAGGGCATGGAGAAGCACCCAAGTTAGAAACTTGCTTCGTTTGTTTCCATACAAGAGGAGCTGCAATCCACACCCAGGCGCTCATGATGAAGTCACACAGCTCCTGTTTCTCCTAAGTGGAAACTGTTGGACCATCCCAGCAAGGAAAGGAAAGGGGAGGGGAGGGAACGACAGATGCTGTGAAAAAGAGCTCCTGCACAAGCAGCAGAAGTGAGCGGACACAGGGTCCAGGCTCCCCACTGCCCAGTCTCTCTCTAGGGCCTTGCCTGGCTGCCACCCCCTTACAGGCTCTTCCTCCCGCAGACTTGGCAGGCTTAACTGAGCACCTGCAGTGAGGCCTCTAAACCTCAGTAAAAGAAACCTGGGAGCCCTGGATTTCTTTGCAGCCATGCCAAGGCCCCAGCGCTTATTACTGGCTGTGGCTGGGTAACCCCAGGCGGGATAAATATAGCTCCCTTGTGCCTGCTGGGCTGCTCAGGTTCCATAGACTGGCCCCTGCAGACATCCTCTCTGCAGCTTGAGGGTGAGGGTGGCAGCCAGCTGCAAACTTGTCTGCAGCGCAGGAGGTTCCTGTACTTGTGTTGCATCACAAATGCACCTCCCGCTTCAATTTCCGACTGCCTTCCAGTCAAGCCCCCTCGCCCCTTTCCTTTTGACACCTCATTGGGCTTCCGAGTTACTATTAAAATGCAAGGATATCAATAGTCAGAAGTGTAAGTTGGTATTGGGCCTTGAAAGTTCTCCAAAGAGCAGGCAGAAGGGAAGGGAGGGTCACTTCCATTGCAAGAGGCATTTTGAATTAGGGGTGCAACAGCAAGACCTTCCCAAATATAAGGGGGGAGGGCTCTGCCTTTGCAGCCCAGAGGCATCGTGGCTTTCTCAAAAGGCAGAAAGAGACCCCCATCTTTCCTGGGCTGTGCTCAAGTCTTAGAGGTTGTGGGCCCTAGCTGAGCCTGGTGACACAGCAAACATCCCAGCTCTTACTAACTTGTGCATTGCTAAAAGATCTGAGATTATTCCATAAAGGTAAATCCAGCTGCTTCTGTTTTAAGCAAGAGGTGGGAAGGAAATGAAGGGAAGGGCTTCAGATCTCAGCTGGATGAGTAAGCCAACACCTGGCCTTGGGCCTAGTAGAGGGGCAGGGGGGGCAGCTGCCCCCCTAGATCAAGGAAACAATAGAAATACTAAACTAACTGACCAATCACTTTGGTTCTGTTCCCCCCTCCCAAACAAAAATCCTGGCTACGTCCATGCACCTGGGTGAAGGTAAAACCCAACAGAGCAGCTGAAAAGGGCAGAGAAGTTGGCTAGCGATGGAAGAAGCCATCTTCTTCTGCAAGAAGGTGGGAAAGAACAAGCTCAGAGGCAGGGATGAGTGGGCAATCCCTCCAGACACTGTTGGGCTTCCATCACCTTCTCTGGCCAGGGCTGGAGGGAGTCTGAGCCCAACAACTGCCACCACAGGTGGGCTGGATTTGGCCAGGAAAGTGACCTCCCAGCAGAAGATGAAGTCAAACAAGACCAGAAAGGACCTTGAGTCAACAGGGGGAGCGGATACAGTGAGGCGGAGGAGGAAGGAACTGCTGACAAAGACCCTCCAAGAACCTGAAAGTCACTGCAGCCTCTGAAATACAGGCAGGGAGCATTTTGCTGCCCTTCCTGCCTCACCACCAAAGGAACTGGGAAGCGGCAGAGCCAAGCGGCACTTCAGGCCCATCTCCTCCCAATACTCCACAAATGATGCACAACACTTCCTCAAAAGGGAAACTCAAAACACAACAACTGGGAACAGAGAACGGTGCCCACCTGGGACTCTGCTCCATCAAATTCAAGCTAAAGGTAAGGCTGGTTGGCTGGCTTGCCAGGGGGCCAGGCACTGAGCAGGACCACTGGGGTACTCACTGGGAAAAACGAGGCCTTTGGCTGGAGGGGGAAGCCCAGGAGGCCCACCCCCAGCAGGAGAGAAGGCAGCTTTGGCCCTTCATCTCCATTTCATCCCCTCTCACCTGCCCCCTGTCTGCAGAAGCACCAGGCCAGGTAGCTCAGGTAGGGCAGCCCCCCCCCACCTCCATCCCTGCAGCTGGAGGGCCACAGGGGGTTCATTCCTTGAAAACATTCCTTAAGTGCCTCTCATCAAACGATTCTAGGGCTCTGAACAAAGTGTGAATAAAATCAATTCACACAGCATACAAATACAATTTCAAGCCAACAATTAAGCATAACGAAATACAAAAACCAACCCTGAAAGCTAAAAACAGGATAAGCACGGTTCTGAAAACACCTATCTACTATCCAAAACACCAAGCAAACAGGGAGGTCTTCGTGGGACACCCAAAAAATGGCACTCCTGGTGCAAGTCAAGCCAGTTCCATACAGAAGGGCATTCCAAAGCCAGGATGCCAACCCAGGCCATCTCTCCCCCCCCCCAAAAGGGTATTCCTGGGAGCAAGGCAGGGCCTCTCAAGAGCATCTCACAGGCCTGGGAAGAGGCCCTGCCAGCCTTCCTACCAGCCCCCAGCCCCTCAACAGGCCCCCAAGCCAGGGGCACTCAAGACTCAGGCCTGAAAGCTGTTTTCAATACACAGACAAGGGCAAAATGGGCTGAGCCAGTGTGACCTGATGGCACACCCCAAGATACCGAGGGGAGAATCATCTGGGATACAGAAAACCCAGGGGGAGACAGAGAACTGGTCCCCATGGGTGTCTAATCACCCCTCCACAAGCCTGGCCTTGCTTCTCTGCTCCACCTGGGCTCCAGCTGCAGGTGAGCATCAGCTCAGGCCTTGGCTCAGATGCAGACACCAGGGTCGCCAGGAAGCTCTGTGTGCCCCTTTGCCCACTTCCAGAGCCCACAAGACAGCAGGAACCCTTGTAAGGGGGCAAGGACAGGGTCACCATCAAGCTCCAGAGCAGATTCCAAACCAGGTGGGATTCGGGGGCTCAACGTGTTTGTGTGTGTGTGTGTGTGTGTTCTACCAGGTCCAGCAGAGCCATAGCAAGGGCACCCCGTGCCCCACAGAAAGTGGGAGGGGAGGGGGATCCCCAGCCCCCCACTAGTTCCTTTTGTTCTTGAGAATGACAAAGGATGTCCTTAAAAGGAGGCAAATCCGCAGCCCTGGCTCCTCCGTGACAGTGTGAGGGGGCAGCAGCTGAGCTGGCCATGGCAGGGAGGGGGCTTGGGGGGGTCCAGTTACACGCCTGTTTCCATACTTAGCCATCTTGTGGCAGCTGGGCATATAGCGTCCAGCCTGAGAGACCAAATTAACTCAAGGGCAACCAAGGGGAACGCTGGCAGGCAGGCACACACTCTCTCCACCAGCAGGTCCCCAAGAAGGGGGGGGGGCAGCTGAAAGCACCACGAGGGCACAGCACAGCAGTGCCAGGATGCCCGCCCCAGAGCCAACCTTCTACTCTGGTGCGGAGAGAAGCCAGCCAGTCACCTTCTCTTTCCACCAGTGCAGGCCAGGTGGTCCAGCAGCAGGTCTGATCCTGCACCCGCCTCCCTCTCACACTGCAGCTGTCCTCAGGTGGCTCCTTGGGCACTGGCGGGGGTGGTGAAGGAGGCCTGCCAGCTTTGCCCCCCTCCCCTCCAACCCTCCCTCTCCGGAGACGGCGTGCCTGGCTGGCTCCCAGGGGGACAGGCTGAAAGGCACCCACATCCTCCTGCACACCCACCCGGCCCCTGTCTAACGCTGCTAGGGCCACCCACAGCCCAGAGATCCTGTGCCACCAAGCTGTGGCCCATGACAAGGGGGGGGGAGGGCAGAGCAGAGGCCAGGGTGCAGGAGGGAGACCCGGGAAGGGGCAGGGCGAGCCTCTTACCTGCCCGCGCCCCAAGGAGCAGGATCGGGGCCACGCAGCAGCAGAAGAGCCTCAATCCATGCATGGTGGTGGCCTGGAGCTGCCTCTCCTTCCACCCCTCTGTCTCTGCCGCGGAGGCTGTGGAGCAGGCAGCTGGCTGGCTGGGCTGCAGAGGGGCCCGCACAGATGGTGCCTGGCGCTGGACTGCCCGAGGCCCCTCCCTGCCCGGCCACTTCAGGCCCCCGTGTCAGTCACCCAGGAGGCGCAGCCAGGCCCAAGTAGGGAGAGGGGAGGAGCAGCAAGCAGGCAGATGGATCCTTGCAGCTGAAGCAGGCCGGCCGGATTGCCATTCCGGCCAGCACCAGTGGGGCACAGTGGCTAGGAGTCCTGGGCTATGGGCTGGGAGACACCAGGGTTTGAAACACACACACACCCCACTTAGCCAAGAAGCTCACTGGGTGTGATCTGGGGGTCACCATTTCTCTCTCTGCCTCGCAGGGTTGTTGTGGGGATTCAGTGAGGACCCCGGAGAGACCAGGGTTCCAATCTCAACATGGCCATGAAACTCCTTTGGTGACTTGAGGCCAATCCCTGTCTCTCAGCCTCTCCTGCCTCGCAGGGCTGTTGTGAAGATTAAATGCAGAAGGGGAGAACCCTGTACATGACCTTGAGCTCTGTGGAGAGAAAGAGGTGGTCTACTCATGCAATATAAAGAAATAAACAAGTGGTCAGCTCTCCTCATGCCTACTACGCAAAGGCCACAGGGGAAGGGCTGTTTGAGCAAACCAGGGGTGGCCACTGAGAGAGCCAAGGAGGCAGCTCAGCCTGGTGAGCTCGAGACAAGGAGCAGCAAGCCTGTACCCGCCTCCCCAGCAGATGCACCTGCTGGTCGCCCCATTTACACTCTATAGATTCTTGTTGGCATCCGTCTTTGTCAAGAGACAAGGGAGTGCACCTCCGGGGTGCAAGCCTGGGCAGTGCATATGGGGGTCCTGGGTTGCCCAGACAAGAAGACCCCCCTCTTGGTGTCACTAATGGGATCCAAAGGAAAGCAGAGCACCTGCTTGGCTGCAGGAGTTGCCAGAAGGAGGAGTACAAGGCGCCATCCAACCGCCTTAGGGACTCCACTCTGGATTTATGTGGGGTTTCCTCCTGAGTCTTTTCTTCTCCCAAAGAGATCCTGCAAGGCAGCAGAGGTTTAGGATTAGAGTTTTCCTTCTCAGGTGCGTGAGCCCCATCTGCCTCTCACTTCCCTCTGCAGCAGAAGCTGCCTTCCTGGCCACAGAACCCACTCTTGGTCTCATCCGTCCAATTCACATGCAAGGGAATACATACATACATACATACATGTGTGCTGACATACACTGGGACCCAACAGCAGAAGAGGCCAGGCAGCTAGAGACAGTCCTGGAGAAGGCGTGGCAGTTCAAGCGAGTGACTGGCCGCCTTCCTTAGTCCTGGGCACACATTGGGCAACTTTCAGGAAGCAAGCAGCTGCTCCCCACCATCCCCAGCTGGATGCCTGCCTCTTCCTTGGCTCATCTATGTGGCTTTTCCAATGCAACACCCCACTGCCGCCGCCGCCCCCATTTCCCTCCTGCCTTTTAGGGTGGTGGGCCTGTTTGCGTCCTCTCCATGCACAAATCCACTTCCACACAGAGCATGAGCTGCACAGCCCCTCAGACGTCGTTCAGGGAGTCCTCTCTGGGCTCCCTTCCCAGGATTAGAGTAACAGCATGTGGGAAAACTGGGGTGGAGGTGGGGAGAGAAGCAGGTGCCCCCCTCCGCCCCCCATGCCAAAAGAAAAAGAGAACAGTACCAGCTGGCAGGCTTGGCTCTCAGCACTGCATGATGCACACTTGAACATTTGCACAATGCTCCTTACCTTTGTTTCTCACACTATGAAGATCTCTGGAACTGTGGGGCAAAGGATTTCTGCACAGCCGCTGGCCAGCCCCTCCTGCACCCCTCTTGAGCTAGTGAGCAGCCTTCAAGGCGGTGGCCCCAGCAGAAGAGGCACCCCAGGGCTCCCTGTGCGAGTCACGTGTGATGCGCGCTTGAGACAAGGAAACGTCCTGGCCCCTCCTGGCATGTACCAGACCAAAAGGCAGTCACGGGTCCCTAGGAGGAGACACAGGGCATTCCTTTGCCCCATGGTTTTGTGAAAGAACTTACAAATCTTTAAAACGTGCTGAGCCGTCACCTAGACATCTTTCAATGCCTGCCCTACACAAGGTTGACGTTTTGAAATGTCCCCCTCTGGTGGGAAACCCAGAAACTGCAGGCAAAGGAACCCAATTCCAAGCACAATTAGAGCGAAGTATTCACGCAAGACCGGTATTGTGGGGGTGTCTGTCTGTGTGCATTTTTTGCTTCTCGGCTGTTCTCACAACTTGCCTTGCACCCTCCTTCCAGGACTGTGAGGTGACCTCTTGTAGCAAACTGATACGGGGCAAGTGAGCTGCTTTGAACAGCAGGAGCCCCAGCAAGACCAGCGCCAGAGAGCAGGTAAGAGCCCGCTCCCATCCCAAGCACAGGTGCTGCCATTGTTTGTTTTTGGACCCAATTCAAGGTGCTCACCTTTGTGTTCAAAGCCCTAAACAACTCAGGCCCCAAATGCCTGCAAGGCTGCCTGCTTCCCTACACTCTCTCAGGTGCCGAGACTGGTAAAGGGGGCCCTCTTGGTTGTTCCTCCACCCTCTGGGGCTTGGGGGTGGCTGCCCAGGGGGAGAGGGCCTTCTCTGTGGTGGCCCCTGAGCTGTGGGACTCCCTCCCCACGGTGCCATGCCTGGCACCTTCATTGCACAACTTCTTGTCTTTGACCCTTGAGTTGTCATGTTTTTACAGCTGACATTTTTGGGTGATTGCAAGTTGTTTTGCACTATTTTTAATATTGTACTTTCATATCAATGTTTCCGAATTTAGGGGTGTAAGGGGATGTTAGGGAAGGGGTGTATGGGATGTTGGTGGAGGACACACTGTGCTCCTTCTTGGGGTAGTTTGTCTACCTTTGGTCTCCACCCTGCCCTCCCTCACCTGTGGCTCCTAGAAGCCGTCAGCTTGTGACAGCGGCCACAATCCCAGCATGGCTTCGACTAGCTGGCTCAACCAGGTGAGGGGAGCCGCTGGGTCTCAAAACCTAGGAAGAAGAGGCGGAGTTTGGATTTGATATCCCGCTTTATCACTACCCAAAGGAGTCTCAAAGCAGCTCACATTCTCCTTTCCCTTCCTCCCCCACAACAAACACTCTGTGAGGTGAGTGGGGCTGAGAGACTTCAGAGAAGTGGGACTGGCCCAAGGTCACCCAGCAGCTGCATGGGGAGGAGCGGAGACACGAACCCGGTTCCCCAGATTACGAGTAGGGCAGATGGAGCAGACGAAACCAAGAGTGAGTCCAACAGCCAAGAAAACAGGTTCTGCGTGTGCTGGAGTGAGAAGTGAGAGCTGTGATCCTAAACCGCCGCTGCCTTGTAAGGACATTATTGGGAAAACAAAAGGCTAAGGAGTAAACCCCACAGAAATACAGAGTGGAGTCCCTAAGACGGCTGGGTGGTGCTTTGTGTGCCTCCTTCCCGCAACTCCTGCAGCTGGTGCCCAACATCCTACTCTGCTTTCCTTTGGACCCCATCAGCGAGGCCGAGAGGGGGTTGTCGTCTGGGAAGCCCAGGACCTCCATGCACGCTGCCTAGGCTTGCGCCCGGAGGGTCACTTCAGCTCTGCTAATGCAGCAAAAATAATGCAAGAGGCAGCAGATACGAATTACCGGTCTCTGCAGCCACAGCAGGCACCGTGATTCTCCGGCGGTTTGACTTCACCCCCAGAGGCACACTCCATTGTCTCTCGAGACAGATGGATACCAGAAATATACAGTGGTACCTTGGTTTTCGAACGTCGAACATTTCAGTTTTCAAACACCGGAAAGCCGGAAGTACCTGCTTCGGTTTTCAAACGTGCCTCGGAAGTCGAACAAGAAACATGGCTTACGTTGTGAGTTTTCCACAAGTAAATGCTTCTGGAAGTAACTGCTTCAGTTTTCAAACGTTTTGGAAGTCAAATGGTCTTCCGGAACGGATTACGTTTGAAAGCCAGGAAGAAGAAGGAGTTTGGATTTGATATCCCGCTTTATCACTACCTGAAAGAGTCTCCAAGCGGCTCATATTCTCCTTTCCCTTCCTCCCCTGTGAAGTGAGTGGGGCTGAGAGACTTCAGAGAAGTGTGACTAGTCCAAGGTCACCCAGCAGCACCAGATTACGAGTCCACCGCTCTTAACCACTATACCACACTGGCGAGGTACCACTGCATAGAATTCTATCTTTTTTATTTTATTGTTTTTTCTATGTTTTAGAGGTTCTTATTTTTATCTGTAAGCCACCTTGAATCCCTATCAGGGCAAAAGTAGTAGTAGTAGTAATTTATTATTATTATTTATTATTATTATTATTATTATTATTATTAATATTAATATTATTATTATTATTATTATTATTATTATTTGCTGTAACCCTGCCCTGAGGTCTTAGGGCAAAAGGTGAGTAATAAATTCTAATAATAATTAGAGAAGATGCAGCCCCCAAGTCCGCACCCCAAAGACCAACACCCCAGACAAAGGCATCTAAAAAACAAAGTACAAACTTTATTTTGTTTCTTTACAAAGGCACAAGCCTCATTTTTCCCACTTTCTTAACAAAATATAATAGCATCTCAATGAACACGAAGACCCGAAAACTGTAAAAAAAGAGAAAAAAAGAACAAAAACAAAACAGAAAAACCATATAAAAAAATGAAAGAACTGAGGAACAGCTGCGGCTGGGGAGGAACCTACCAAATACCAACAGCCCTAAACAACACTGGCCTAGGCCTCTAGCCAAATTGGGGGAAGCTGGGGACGGGGGGACGGGGAAGGACGCAACAAAAAGCAACGATCACAGAACACACACGCCCTCATGACCCAGTCGGACCCACGGAACAGATTAAGTGCTTCGAAAAAAAGGAGGAAAGAAGCCACGGGGGGTGGGGGGGAGCCAAAAGTGGCCAACGTGGCAGGCTGCGGCCCACCCCTCAGAAACGGCGCCATCTTTGAAAAGGAACACCCCCCACCCAGACTGCAGCTAAGGCCAAAAACCTGAACTGGCCCCCTGAGAACGGAGGGAAGCCCGCCGTCCCGTGATGCAGGAGGGGGCTGCAGGCAGGGGCCCCCGGGGTGGCAGCGTGGGCAGACCTTCCATCGCCCCCTTGGGCCCTTTTGCCTCCCCTGGGGGGGATGCCGAGGAACCGAGCCCCGGCCACAGCTCGTGAGGAGGCAGTCCTCGAGGGGCCCTTGCAAGGCCAACTAGCACGGAGGAAACAGGAGGCCCAGAGAAGTCTATCCCAGAGATTTGGGGGGGGGGACGACTGGGGAGGCAAGGCGACTCAGCAAGGCCTAGGAGGGTGCCAGGAGATGGGGGGCACCCGCCAATCTGCGTGGCCGCAGGCAATTTATATGAACGTTCCCCCCTGAGTATTTGGGGCTCCGAGTTCCAGACCTGGCCCACACCGTCGCATGCAGGCCAGACGCTCTGAAAACCACTGCGCTGCTGCCCCCTCCCTTCCGCCCCCTCCCCGTTGGCTTTGAAGAGGGCCAGGATTCGGCCCCTGCAGGTTCTAACGCTCCCGTTTACAGTATCGAAAGGTCATAAAAGAGACCCGAATTCCATGGTATTTTGTAAAAAAATTCAGCGCAAGTTTCTCCGAAGTCCCCTCACCCACACCCTGCCCGCCTGCCCGCCCCCCGCGGCCAGGTGGGGGTCAGGGCATCTCGGCCTTGCTGTGCTCCATGGAGTCGCTGTCGTCCGCCTCGGAGTCGGAGGCCGTGTCCGAGTTGGAGGGCTCCAGGCCGGTCCGCGCAGGGGTCACGATGACGGCACGACGGCGCTCCTCCTCCTCTTCCTCCTCCTCCAGCAGCCGCTTCTCCTGTGTCCCCTCGATGTGCTGGATTGCCTGGTTTTGGGGGGGGGGGAAGACACCAGTGTGAGACAGCAAGCTGGCCCCCCTGAAGCCCCCCCAAGACTCTGTCTGCGGAAAAGAAGCTCCCAGGAGCTGCCTACTATCAGAGAGCCCCCGGGAAGAGTCCTTGGCTATGTCCACCGGCAGACTGAGGGCCCCGCGGGGTCTAACCAGATCAGGGCCCCCGCAAGGTCTCAGACCCAGGTGTGGGTGTTGCAGAGGGACCTTCCCCAATCCCTTCGTACCCCAGAGCCTTTGAGCTGCCAGGGACCGGTCAGAATCAGGTCCACATCTGCTAACAGCAACCTCCCACAAATCCTTTCCGTCCAAGGTGCCGAGGATCGAACCCGGGACCAAACGGCACCAAGCAGCGTCAAGGAAGGCTCAGTGGTTAGAGCACCTGCTTTGCATGCAGAAGGTCCTGGATTCAGTTTCTGGGGATTCAGCCCCAGGGAAAGGGAGGTTCCCCCCTTCTCTCTTTCCCTGACCCCACAGGGATCGCCAGGAGAGCCCGTTGAGCAGCAAAACCTCAAAAGCGCCGCGGGGTCTAAGATTTTGCGGACCTCAAACCATTCCACAGAAGCTGTCTGCTACGAAAAAGGAGCCAAGAGACCCTGCGTCATTTTCTAACAGGAGTGAGTCTCAAAAATAGCAAGATACAAACCACACCCAAAATTGCACACGGATGAGACACCTCCACCTTCCACCAGGCTCAGAGGTTCTCTGTGGAGGGCTGCCTCCCTGAGCCCCCCCAAATGCTCTAGAAGGATTCAGCATCTCTTTCCTCACCCGGCAGTTGGATTGGGGGGGGGGGGGAGCTGAGGAAACCCAGCCAGATGGGCGGGGTAGAAATAATAAATTATTATTATAGGGGGCTTGTCACACAGCAACCAACAACACTGGTCTAGGGAAACAGGACACAGAGGTGCAAAATTTGGTGCATTTGTGGGGGCTTCTGTCTTCCAGGGCAGGCACAGGACACCTCAAGGTCACAGTGAACCCTCAGCACCTGGGGTGATTGGCTGTTGTCTCCAGGATATGGATTGGCTCACTCACTCGAGCCACACAGCGCTTCTGTAGCCCGCTGCCTAGCTAGGCCATTGGCCCATCCCCATGGGATCTCTCCCCGCCCTCCCTAGGGATGCCACTGGGGATCTGAACCTGGGACCTCCTGCGTCCAAATCCAACACTCCCCTGCCCCCCCTCCCCTCGAGAACGCAGGTCTCCCCGTCTCACCTGAACGATGGTATCCAGATTCTGCCTGGATGTGGAGATAGTGTTGATCACGGAGGACGGGCCCATGGTTACCACGGTGACGTGGTGAGAGGGTGGCAGCGGTGCAGGCACGATCACAGTCGGGTGGTGGGTGGGGGCTGGGGGGGCGTGTGCCGACAAGAGCTGCGGGGGGGGGGAGAGAAAAAGAGACCAGCCGTGTCACCAGGGGCTGCCTCTAAGAAGGTCCTGTGGTCGGAGGCAGAATGGCTTAGCCTGGAGGAGATAAGACCTCAAGGCAGGGAGTTGGCTCTGGCCTAGAGAGACAGCCACCAGCCACTCCTGACAGGGGGCAGGGGGACTCAGGCCCCACATGGCCACGTCTGGAGGGGAGAGCAGAGGCTGTAGCCTGGGCCTCCCTGCCCCCCCTCCCACCCACCTAAGCACAAAGGCAGCAACTTGAACTCATGGAAAGACGCAGACCCCAGTGGTGGAAGTGAAGGGGGGGAATGACTACATGACTTCAGGCCTCTCCCTGCGAGGGAAGCCTAGAGTCAGTGCAGGGTGCACCGCCCCCCATCCTCCAGGAGGGACCTGGGGACAGCAAGGCCCCCGGCACCTCCGGAAAGATGTGGCGAGTGGGCAACCCAGGCGGGCAGGCAGTAGGGCATGAGAAGATAAGAAAAGGGTATATTGCATCAGGCCATTGGCCCATCTAGGCTCCATCAGCCTGTCTTGACAGCAGCTGCCCAGGCACCCATTTGGGGAAGCTCATGAGCACAAGACCCTCCTCCCACCCCGTGGTTCCGCCCCACCATCAAGAGCTGCAAAAGGCAGCTGAGATTTCCTAGCACTGCAGAAGCGGCAGCCAGGCCTGCAGGGGCTGGGGCTGTGCCAGGGAGGGGAGGGCAGTTCCCGCAAGACCCCTACCCCCCAATTCCAGCCAGAGCTGCAAGGGAAAGTCTCTTGCCAAGCCCTCTGCAGCTACGGATGCGTGGAACCTGCCCGAGCGGCAGTGGCTTGCCGGGGATGGAGCCCCCAAGACTCCTGCCTGCCCAGGTGTGCAAGGACCCTCTCTGGGGGGAAGGAAGCATTGCTGCAGCAGCCAGGCCCCCGGCCCACCAGGCCCCCAGGTGAATGCTGAGCCCTCCTTCGGGAGGCGCCGTCCAACTCCCTTGGATTTCAGCCCCCGTGAGTCTCCCAGGGGACTCTGGGGGGCTGGGGCAAGAGTGCTGGCCCCGCCAGCTGCATTGTAAGGGGGCTGGGCGGGGGGGAAGCCGCGCACTCACCTGGGGGCGGCCCTGCTGCTGGTGCTCAGGTGTCTCCTGGCGCAGGAGCCTCACCTGTTCCTGCTGCTGCTGCTGCTGGAGCTGAACCTGCTGCGCAATCACCTTCAGCTTCTCGGGGTACATGTGGGCCTCTAAGGAGCGCACCTGCCAGGGGACCAGGAGAAGAAGGCCCTGTCATGGGCGGGGAGGGCACCCCAACACCCCACAAAGGCCACAGAGAGGGCCAGGCACTCAGTGTGCCAGTCGGGTGCACAAAGGGCATATCCTGTTCTGCACCCCATTCGCAAGGGAAACCAAATTCCTTGCTACTCTTTGCTCTCTCTCTTCCTCCAGAAACATTCCGGGGCCTTTGCTTGTTTGACAGCACCCTCAAGAGTGACAAGCAGCAGCCCCGAAGGATGTGGCCCCGGGAGGTTGCTCCTCCTGAGCTGTGGGGCCCGGAAAGCAGTCCAAGCAATCTCCCTTCCCCACACAGCCCAGGTGATGCCCCCCATCCTCTCACCTGCTCCTCCAGCATCAGGCGGACAGAGCGCTCCTTGTCCAGCTGTTGGCGCAGCTCAATCATCTCCCGGCGGAGGTCCTCGGCCTTCTCGTCCTCCCAGATGTCTGGGGACCCGATGCCCTCGTCTTTGTCCTCCGCCCTCCGCCGCTTCGGGGAGGAGCCGCTGAACTCCTGGCCAAGCAGATGCAGCGTGAGCATCAGGGGTGGGGAGGCCTGCCCTCCACCTCCCCCTCCAGTGCAGCCAAGCGGCGACCGAGAGGGCATGGCTCAGCCGCACACCCAGGCAAAGCAAGCCACAGGCTTGGGGCAGCTCCAGGAGAGACTTTGGAGCAAGGGAGGAGCACATGCAGAAGCCCCCCACCCCCTGTGCGTAGAGGAGCACCCCCCCAAAGTCTGGAATGTTATGTGAGCTCTCTCTCTCTCTCTCTCTCTCTCTCTCTCTCTCTCTCTCTCTCTCTCACACACACACACACACACACACACACACACACACACGGGAGCAGCCTCAGTAGATACCTGGATGAACCTCTTGAGCTGGGCGTTCTGCTGCAGCAAACGTGTCTTCTCCTGTTCCAAAGAGAAGATGTACTCTGCCGTCTGCTGGAGAATTGCTGCCTGGGGAGGGGCAATTGGAAGGGGAGGCGGTGCAGAGTCAAATATAAAATCCAGCATGTATCATCATCAAAATGCAAAATAGAAGTGCAAAATAAATAGTTAAAACAAAACATTTATACCCTTCTCCCACAAACACATTTAAAAAAATATCGGATGTCTATCAGCTCAAGGCCCAGTTGACGAGGGACATTTTTGTCTGGCACCTAAAGGTGTATAATGAAGGCACCAGGCGAACCTCCCTGAGGAAAACATTCCACAAATGGAGCCACCACAGAAAAGGCCCTGTTCTCATGTTGCCACCCTACAGACCTCCTGTGGAGGAGGCACACGAAAAAGGGCCTCAGAAGATGATCTCAGGGTCTAGGTAGGTTCATATGGAAAGAGGCAGTTCTTGAGGTATTGCAGTCCTGAGCCGTTGAAGGATTTCTAGGTCAAAACCAGCACATGGAATTGGGCCCCGAAATTAATTGGCAGTCAGTGCAGTTGGGCCAGGATCGGTGTAAGATGCTCAAACCGCCTTGCTCCATAGATAAAACTTTCTCTTGGTGTCGGAATGCTTGTTGCACAACTGTCTTGAT
This sequence comes from Darevskia mixta, assembly GCA_034641385.1. Lineage (NCBI taxonomy): Eukaryota > Metazoa > Chordata > Lepidosauria > Squamata > Lacertidae > Darevskia > Darevskia mixta. The sequence continues at coordinate 3,710,723 of JAWWNH010000124.1, read as the reverse complement.
AGAAATGACGAAATGTATAATAATGTCAGAAGATATAAGTTTAATTTGAGATTCTTTATTGTTCCAGCTGATGAAGAATGAACGAAACAGGGCCTTGTCCTGGAGTTAAAAATCATTGCAACTGGAATTTGTGTCATACTTGAAACAACAAAAATAGAAGAAATTATTGTTTATTGCCGTCCTGGCCTGAATCCTTGCAACCTTTCTATTTGATTTTCCAGTGAGCAACCTGGCTGCTGAATTCTGCACCAGCTGAAGCTTACAGAGGCAGCCCCATGTAGAACGCCTTGCAGTAACCCAACCTAGAGCCCTGGTCCCAAACAAGCCCTTTTCCAGCTCAAGGGGAGGACCAGACTAAACTGGGTCCCCACAGAGAAGACTAAGATGCAGCTCTTCCACAAGCAGGGTGAATGCGGGGTTGGGGGCACAGGCAGAGAAAGCTGGCCAAAGACATGGTGCCCCTTGTGCCCTCCTTCGGGTCAGCTGGGAAAGCAAACTGTGCTGCTCCTTTTACAGGTAGGTAGCCGTGTTGGTCTGCCATAGTCATAAAAAATAAAAAAAATTCCTTCCAGTAGCACCTTAGAGACCAACTAAGTTTGTTCTTGGTATAAGCTTTCGTGTGCATGCACATTTCTTCAGATACTCCTTCTAAGCAGCTGGAGCAGGAGGAGGAGAGGACAGAAGAGGGTGAAGAAAGATCTGTGAGTGGAGTGGGGCCCTTTCCCCGGCTCTGGACCCCCTCGGAAGCTCAACAAACCTGCTGGACCTGGGTGAGGAGAGGGCAGCTGAATGGGACGCAGCTGTGGGAAGCCTGAGGAAGGACCATCCACCTTGAGCTGCCCATAAAAATCCAGTCTGGAGTGAGAGACGAGGGCAAAGCTCACTGTTTGCAGGAACTCTTCTCACTGTGAGACTTTGGTGGGCAAGCTGAGAGTTGGTTTGGACCCTGGGTGAGAACCCTGAGGGTGTGCCAGAAGGAGAATGAACCGATACTGATTTAGGCATATTAATAACAGTATTAAGAGAACATTTTTATATGTAGCTGTGTGCTTTTGTAATATTTTAAGTTGTCTGCTGCTGCTTCAGTTCTTGGTACGCTGCTTAGATATGATTTTAATATATTAAGCGGTACAGCGAGTTCCACAGTTTCACTCTGTGTTGCGTGAAAAAGTCCTCCTTCCTTTTGCCCGTCCTGAGCCTCCCAGCCTTGGGCTTCCTGGGAAGACTCCTGAGTATCTCTATATGGGGCTGTTTGTTCTCCTCCTGCCTTTGCTCCAAGGAGCAGAAAAGGCAGCACAGAGGGTCTCTTCTCCCTCCACCCCAATTTTATCCTCATAACAGCTCCGTGAGGAAGCTCAGGCTGAGAGTTGGTGACTGGCCGACCTGGAGGTGGGCTTTAAAAAAGGCAATGTTTGGACCTTTCCGCATAGGGGACTCTCTCCATCCCCTGGATGATATTGATGGCCCTTTTTTGAACCTTTTCCAATTCTATAATACCCCTTTTGAGAGCTGACCTGAAGTCTACATAGTATTCTCGTCTGAAGGCAGCCCTCAAGTTTTAAATGACTGATGTTTTAATGTCTTTTTAATATTTTGTTGGAAGCCACCCAGAGTGGCTGGGGAAACCCAGCCAGATGGGCGGGGTATAAATAATAAATTATAATAATATATTATTATTATTATTATCAATAAACAAAAAAAAAACCCCACAACTGTACATAGTATTCCAAATGCAGCCACATCATTTGAACGATGGCAATATGGTAGTGGCAGTTTTGTTTTCTATTCCTTTCCTAAAGATCCCTAGCATGGAATTTGCCTTTTCCACAGCCGCAGATCACTGGGTCAACATCATCTTTGAGCCCGCTGCCACAACCATCAGTTCAGACCCCAGGACCATCTATGTGAAATGAAGATTATTATTTTTTTTGCCCAACATGCATCACTTTGCATTTGTTTATACACTGAACTGCATTTGCGATTTTACCACCCATTTGCTCCTTTCAAAGCTCTTCTCTTCCTGGTTCAACCACCCTCAACCATTTAGTGCCACTGGCAGACTTGGCCACCTCAATGCTCACATCGAGCACTAAATTGTTTATGAACAAATTAAAAAGTCCCCATACCGATCCTTGGCAAACTCCACTTTCTACCTCTCTCTAACCAGCTCCTGCTCCGTAAAAGGTAAAGGGACCCCTGACCGTTAGGTCCAGTCGCGGAAGACTCTGGGGTTGCGGCGCTCATCTCGCTTTACTGGCCAAGGGAGCCGGGTCATGTGGCCAGCATGACTAAGCCGCTTCTGGTGAACCAGAGCAGCGCACTGAAACGCCATTTACCTTCCCGCCAGAGTGGTATCTATTTATCTACTTGCACTTTGACGTGCTTTCGAACTGCTAGGTGGGCAGGAGCAGGGACTGAGCAACGGGAGCTCACCCCATCACAGGGATTCGAACCGCCGACCTTCTGGTCGACAAGCCCTAGGCTCTGTGGTTTAACCCATAGCGCCACCCGCTAACCAGCTTATCGTGCGACAGCTAGACTTAGTACTAACGTTAAACTCAAGTGGAATCCTAGAAGACGGGAGCCTCCAACCAAGCTCCTTGCATCTGGTACATAGAAAATGCCAAGCCGTCTGCTGCCACAATCACCAGCATTTGGGGGGGTCATACTTGGCACAGCACAGAAGTCTCCAGCAAGGACTAGCGGGCAGCCCCGGTGAGAAGAGGGCTTTGTGCGCCTGAGGCCTACCTTGCTGAGCTTCTCCCCATCCGTGTGTGGGATGAGGGTCTTCAGCGACTGGAACCCTGCGTTGATGCTTTGCATGCGGCGCCGCTCATTGCTGTTGGCGATCTCCCTGCGTATCCGCCGCTCCTGGTCCCTCTGCGTCTCTGGGGTCAGCGGGATGTTGGCCAGGCTGCGGGGGAGACGAGCAACTTTAAGGGAGGCTCAGTCCCTCTGCGGCCCTGCACCCCTGGAGAACGGCTGCCCGCCAGCACGCCCCAGGGCTGGGGATGCCGTGGCTGCCCAGAGGGTGCTAGGCTAAAGCTCCCGCCTGCTCTGGCCAGCACAGCCAACAGCCAAGGATGGGGGGGGGGGGAGTCGGAACACACCATTGCAAGGAGGACAAAGGGTCTGATTTGGCACAGAGTGAGATCCTGCCCGCCCAAATAACACGCGGTTTGACTGAAATGCCCTGTTGGGACCTGTCATGAGAAATGGGCAGGGGCAGTTTTCTTTTAATGCCTTTAAAAGATCCCTGCAGCCTGGGAACTCAAGTGCTCCCACGGAGAGATGGGGACCCATCCTGTCCCAGGCAGGTTCTCGCCCTTGAGGGCTCAGGCTGGCAGGCTAACTCCACCCTGAATGGCACAAGCTGCCCCAAAGCCTCAGAACCATTGCCTAGAGGGACCTGCAGGTAGCTGGGATGAAGGAAAGGATGCGACCTGTCTGGCTGCAGCCAACAAGCGGTGCATGATCCCCACTGGATGGGGAGCTGATCCAGGGATGTGCTGGGCCTCAGGCCAACTAATATGCAGCAATGACTTTTTTTAAATAAATAAAAAAATCACTTTGGGGCATACCAAAGAGTTGACAGCTAAGTTTTTTAATATGCCCAACTATTCAACTCACAGCTGCAGGACCGTCTCCCAGCACAAGACCCTTGCCAGGCTAGGGGTGGGGGTGCCCTCCTGGTTTGGCAGGCCACAAGATCCGACCGAGGAGGAGAGATAGGCTAGAGACAAATTGGGGGCGCTTTTTACACCATTGCTTTATTACTTTGTGCGTTGTGTGTAGACTGCAGATATCAATTTAACCAGCCAACCTTCAAGGGGCCTTTGGTCAAGCAGGTTCCCAGCACAGGGCCAAGAGCCTGCACAATCTGTTTGACTTAAGTCCATCCCGCAAGGCGCTGCTCTTTCAAACCTCCTCCAACTCTTTAGAAAAACTCCCCTCGGGACTGAGATCTTGGACCAGGCAAAAGTGCTCTCTGCTGGCCTTAAGAGAACGCAAAGAAGGAATGTGCAACTGGCCGCTACCTGGGAGCAAGAGGAAGGGGTCGCCGGAGGCCACCTGGCCGCGCAGAGGAATCCCACCACCACCATTTGTGGTGGGTTCAAATCCCGCGGTCTCTGGGCTCCTGCTGGCACCTGAAAGCCACCGTTTGCCAATGCATAAAAGGCAGGTGGGGCAGGTAAGCCATGTATGTGTGGCGGGAAAAGAGTCAAGGGGGGCGGCGAGACGGGCAGCGACCAGGGCCAACATTTGGAGCGAAATCACACACACACCCCCGGCAGCGCTGGACCCTCTGCCCCGACCGGCCCGCCCTGCACCGCGCTCTGGCCGCAGGAGCTCAGCAGAGCTCGCCGGGGCACCAGCGGGAAGCGGGGCTGCCCCACTGAGCAGCCCCCTCGTCCACGGGCAGGGGGTCCCGCGTCCCCGCTGGAGCCCTCCAGTCCATGGGCGCCCCGGGAGCAGAGCGGGAAGAGGGTGGCGAAGGGTCCCGGGCTCCCTTTGTCTGGCTGCAGCCGCTCGGCTCCCTTCCCTTCCCGCTGCCCCGGGCGGCGTCGGGCACAAAGGCGGCGAGGAGCGCGGCGGCCCCACGCGGAAGACGCGGCCCTGCAAACGAGCAGGCGAGGCCTTCCCCGCGCGGCCTCCGCGTCGGCCGCGGCCCGAGCCACGTGCGCGGCTGGCCGGGAGCGCCCGGGCGCCTTTGTGCGGAGCGGCGGCGGCAGCAGCAGCAGCGTGGCCCGGCCGAGCGCAGCACTACATGTCCCGGCAGCCCGCGGCGGAAAGGCCCGCCCCTTCGGAGGCTGCACAGTCACCGCCAGGCTAGGCCCGGCCGCAGCCGCCGGAGTCCCCACGCGGCCGGGCGGCAGCACGAGAGCCCCGGGGAGCCCCGACGGGGCGGCCCCCCAGCCCCGAAAGCCCCCCGCCCGAGGGGGAGGCCGGCCGGGTCGCCTGGGCGGGCGGCGCGCCGAGGGGAAGGCGAGGGAGTCGCGGCGGCATGGCTGCCTTGTGCCCTCCTCCCTCCCTCGCTCGTCCGCCCGCCCAGCTGCACGCCTTCGCCCTCGCCGCGCCCGCTCGCCCTCCCGGCCCGGCAGCCCCTCGCCGCCGCGCTCCCTCGGCCGGGCTCGGGCCGAGCGCGCAGCCAGGCAGGCGCAGCGAGCGCAGCAGGTCGGCGGCGGCAGCATGGCCGGGGCGCCCGCTCTGCCTGCAAACAGACCCACGTGCTCCCGCCAGCGGCCCTCCCGCCGCTCCGGGGGTCGACCGGGAGCGTCCCGAGGGAGACCCCGCCGCCCTCCCCGCGCAGCCTCGGCACGGAGCGCACGGGGGTCCCGGGCAGCGGAGGCTCCCTCGCTCGCTCGCTCGGCCGGCCCGTCGCTCGGTGCCGCTCTCCCCCCCCGGCCCGGCCCTGCGCGGCTGCCCGTTTCCCGGGCTCGGCGGGGCGCACACCCACCTGCACAGCCCGCCGATCACCTCCTTCTCGGATTTCCTGAAGTGCTGCAGCGACGGCACCTTCTGCGCGGGCACCATGAAGTACTCCATGCCCGGCCGGGGCGCGCGGGAGGCGGAGGGAGGGGAGCGGCGCCCGCGGGGATCGGGGCCGGGAGCGGGCAGGCGGCGAGGGGGCTCCGCGTGTGCGTGGGTGCGCGGGCGCGTGTGGGTGCGCGGCGGCGTGTGCGTGTCCGTCCCCCGCCCGGCGGCGCCGCTCCTTCTCGGCTCGCTCGCTCCTGCGTGCGGCTCCGGCTCCTCTGTGCGCGTCTCCTCAAGGCGGGAAACAGCTGGTGCGAGCGCAGCGCTCCCTCCCCGCCGGCGCCGCCTCCGCCAGCCACCGGCCCATGTAAACAAAGGACTATTTGCCGCGGCCCCCGCGCCCCGCCGCCGCCCCCCCGGGCACCCCGGCCCGCGCGCGCCCCGCCCGCGGCCCCCGCGAACCCCGCGCCTTGCCTGGCCCCGCGCCCGCCCGCCCTGCCGCCCGCCCGGCCCGCGGCTGCCTGCGCCACTACGGGGTGATGCGGCCCATCAGCTGACGGCTTGGCACGGAGCAGCCCAGCAGGAGCGCACGGGCGGGCGGGCGAGGCAGCCGAGGCGCCGGGGACGGCGGCCCCCGAGGGGCCACCCCCGAACTTCCGAGGGGAAGCCACCCGCTTGGCCTTCGGGCGGCAGTCGCCGCGTGCCCGGACACCCCCCCCTCGCCCGCCAAGCGCGAGCTCTGCCCCGAGGAGCTTCCCATCTGCGCGCTGGTTGCAAAGGGAACGGAGCGAGCGGGAGAGGCGCGCCGCGAGGCTCCATCGCAGCAGCCTTTCCTGGAGAAAAACGGCTTCGTTGTTGGCCAAACGCCCTCAGGAGCCCAGCCTTGCCCAGAGGAAGATCCTGGCACTGTCGGAGGCTCTTCTGGGGAACCTCTGGCCTGGCCTGCTGGACCAGGATCTGCACAGTGCACACGGCAGGCAAAGCCTCCTGGATCGGGGCCAGCAAGGACAGGCACCCTCTGCCCAGCCAGGACCTGGGGCATTTAATTTAAGGTTACCAGACTTCCCCCTTTCTCGGGGACAGTCCCCGGATTTACAAATCAGTCCCCATACAAAATCCATTAAAGCTGAAAAGTGTCCCGGGATTCATTGAAAAAAACCTGGTAACCTTTGTGACTTTCCTGCCAACTGCAGTTGGAATGCAGGGCTACAGTGTTACCTCAGGTTACATGCGCTTCAGGTTAAGAACTCTGCTAACCCAGAAATAATGCTTCAGGTTAAGAACTTTGCTTCAGGATAAGAACAGAAATCATGCTCTGGCGGCGCAGCGGCAGCGGGAGGCCCCATTAGCTAAAGTGGTGCTTCAGGTTAAGAACAGTTTCAGGTTAAGAACGGACCTCCGGAACGAATTAAGTACTTAACCAGAGGTACCACTGTATTTATTTATTACTGATATTAACATCATGCCCTCTTTGAGGCTGCCTAAATTTACAAAGGCCCTACATCCATGCTGGCAATAAAAGCCTTACAAATAGGCAAGGAAGATAATTTCTCCTGGGGGTGACAGGGGGGTGGACTCGAGGTTAACTAGTGGCGCAGCAATAAGACTGCCAGCACATTTGCAAAGCTAAGCAGAGTCCAGTATGGTTTCAAATTGGATGGGAAACCTGTGCTGAGAATCCTGCCTTGCAGGGGGTTGTAGCAGATGACCCTCAGGGACCCTTCCAACTCTGTGATTCTATAACATCACAGTTGAAGGGGGAACTTGGGTCTCTTTCCTCAGGCCTGTCCTGATTCCCAACTTTGCAGCTGTATCCCCCAGATGGGCAGTCCAAGTGGGAAGATGGGTTGGTCACCCTTCATCTTCCTGCTCTTCTCTATCACCTGCTGTGGGACCGCGATGCCCAGTTTAAGACATTTGCTGCCCGAGGCTGAGCAGAAAGTGACCTTCACCCTGAAGAGCCAAGGGGCCCAGTACCCCAAGGAGGCAGAAAATCCCACAAATGGGATAAAAATACAATAATAATACATTAGGAGTCCCCAGCAACATGCAAAGCTCGTATCCTGAGATGGACTTTTCCCTCTCCCCAACGGTTGGGCCGGCTCTTTCCTCACCAGCTCTTCTCCAACTGTCTCCTCCTCTTAGCTGACTGGTTCCCTGCCCCATTGCAGCAGCTGCTCCTTCTACTTTCAAGAGGGTGGGGAGGAGCCTGTGCTGTGCAGGTGTGTGTGCCATTTCTCTCCCCCCCCCCCCAGGCAGCAGGTGCTGGTCAAGGCCCCTCTCCCCACTCAGACCCTGGGGGGGGGCCACCAGAAGGGCAGGCCAGAATGGGCTAGCCAGGCCAGAGGCCTGGCTCAAGTCTCCTTGGTCTGTGCAGGGCCTGAGCAGAAGACTATTGGTGGCACCCTGGAGCCAGGCTGGGTCTGCAAGACGGAGATGTTCTTGGGGAGAGGGTGGGCTCCGATGCACTTAGAGCCCAGCCCAACTATTGCCCTTTAGCCCCTGGCTGCCAGAGCATCCTTTATCTGACCAGCAACTTGTCTTCTGGGAGGACAACCTCGTTTTTCCAACTCGGCCTCCCCCAGCTTGGTCTCTTCCGATCTGGCTCTGAGCAGTGACCCTCTCCTCCCTGCCACCATAAATGCACAGGCACACACTATCCTGCCTGGGGGAGAGGCAGGCGGGAACTCACCTGCTGGAGGGGCAGTGCCAGGGAGCCCTGGTTCTGAGCATCAGATTTTGGAGAAGTGGCATTTTCTGCCTTACATCCTCTTGCGTTTTGTGGGGGGAGGGTTTCAACAGAGCAGCAGCAACCCAGAGCAGGAAAGGGCCTTTGGGGGGTGGGGTGACAAATGTCTGCTCCCCAGACGACAAGCACAGCATTGGCTGGTCTGGTCTAGAGCTCTTCCAGCACCCTTTTAACCCTACTGGGGAGAGAACTTAGCGGGGGGGGGCGTGAGCTACTCCTGCCCCCCTCTCCCAGCTGGCAGGCAGCCATGCTCAACTCCGCCCTGGTCACTCACTCACCTTGGCAAGGGACTTTCCCAACCAGCTCTGAGGGTCTAACTGAGCTTGTCTGCCAACGCCTCGTTCCAAAAACAAGCCAGTGCCAAGGAAGAGCCAGCTTCCGCCAAGCCTGGAGACTGGTTCACTTCTACTGCTGCAGCCACTCTCTGCTGAGAACTCTCCTGCATAGCTGGGGTTGGTTCTCCCCGCTGCCGTGGCCCTGAGACAGCTGACCCCAGGGCAGCAGGAGCAGCGGCGAGAGGAAGGGTGGGCACTTGGGGTACCCCTTCCTTCTGTTCCGCAACGGACATGGCTCCAACTGCCAGGGAATGCTCAAGGCCCGGCATTCCGCCACCCTCTTGGTCCAGGCCCAAGCCCCTGGGTGAAGGGAGAGGGAGGCACTCTCCCCATGCTCTGGCCAGTGACCAGAGGCAGCAGCCACACCTCAAAAGCCTCTGAGCCAAGGCTGACACCTCTCAGCTGCTGTGGCCAGCATCTCTCTTAATTTTGCTCCTCTCCCTTTCAGCCCACAGGAGAGAAGGGTGGCAGAGGGGAGGTGCCCACTGGTTTCCCCCCCCCCCAGTGTGGACTGGTGTGCCAGCTGCCAGCACCCCCAGGAGGAAGGAGGCCTGCCCTCAGCCATGCCTGCATTGGTTCTAACCCAGGTTAGACAGCTGCAATGCAGTTCTGTGTGTTGCTGCCTTTGAAAATCGCTCAGGATCATTATACCTCAAGAACCGCCTCTCCCCACGTAAGCCAATCCAGACCCTGAGATCATCCTCTGAGGCCCTGCTTCATGTGTCTCCTCCACAAGAGAGCCAGAAGAACAGGGCCTTTTCTGCAGTGGCTCCCCGTCTGGAATGCTCTCCCCAGGAAGGCTCGTCTGGTGCCTTCATTTAGGTGACAGGCAAAAACATTCCACTTCAACCAGGCCTCTGGCTGATTGATATTCTACAGACTTTTAAATGTGTTTGTGGAAGGCGGGTATTGCTTTGTTGCTTTTGTTTTAACTATTTATTTGTGTTTTTACCGGTACTTTGTATTTTTATCTTGTGACCTGCCCTTAGATCTTAGGATGAAGGGTGGTATGTCAGTCTAATAAATAAAATAAAAACAAAATATAAATTATCTGGAAATGCCAGTGGTGTGGAATGTTGCTTTCTGTGCTGACTGGGGGTCAGATGATCAGAGCAGATAACACCAGTTCTGTGCTGGGCACATATGCATTTCCAGTTCAATGTGCTGGTTTTGCCCTTTAACCAGCTTGTGACCATGTCACTCGAAGGACCACTTGAAGGTTGCTCATTGGCTGCCTTTAAGGTTAGTTTGGCTGATGGGCAGGAGGACAGGGCCTTCTCACTAGCAGCACCTTCCTTATGGAACTCCCTCCCTAGGGAAGCCCACTCAGCTCCAGCAGCCTCCAAAACTCGCCAGTTTCAAATGGATTTTATTGGTTCTAGTTAGTCATGCTGCAATTTTGTCAATTTCACTGGTTGAATTATTGCATTTTAATGTGCTACTGCTTTTGCGCATCTTTTGAATGTGAATATTTCATCATCATCATGGTTTATTATTTCTATCCCGCCCATCTGGCTGGGTTTCCCCAGCCACTCTGGGCAGCTTTCAACAGAACATTAAAAACAAAATAAAACTTCAAACATTAAAAACTTCCCTAAACAGGGCTGCCTTTAGATGTATTCTAAAAGTCGGATAGTTGTTTATTTCCTTGGCATCTGATGGGAGGGAGTTCCACAGGGCGGGTGCCACCACCGAGAAGGCCCTCTGCCTGGTTCCCTGTAACCTCACTTCTTGCAGGGAGGGAACTGCCAGAAGGCCCTCGGAGCTGGACCTCAGTGTCCAGGCAGAACGATGGGGGTGGAGACGCTCCTGCAGGTATACTGGGCTGAGGCTGTTTAGGGCTTTCAAGGTCAGCACCAACACTTTGAATTGTGCTTGGAAACGTACTGGGAGCCAATGTAGGTCTTTCAGGACCAGTGTTACATGGTCTCAGCAGCCGCTCCCAGTCACCAGTCTGGCTGCCACATTCTGGATTAGTTGTAGTTTCTGGGTCACCTACAAAGGTAGCCCCACGTAGAGCGCATTGCAGTAGTCCAAGTGAGAGATAACCAGAGCATGCCCCACTCTGGCAAGACAGTCTGCGGGCAGGTAGGGTCTCAGCCTGCGTACCAGATGGAGCTGGTGGACAGCTGCCCTGGACACAGAATTGACCTGCGCCTCCATGGGCAGCTGTGAGTCCAAAATGACTCCCAGGCTGCGCACCTGGTCCTTCAGGGGCACAGTTACCCCATCAGGACCAGGGAGTCCCCCACACCTGCCCGCCTCCTGTCCCCCAAAAACAGTTCTTGTCATAATATTGTAGTGTGTCTTGTGTGTGTCTTTTCAACAGTTCACCTCTTTGGGTGGGCCTGGTCTAGAGGGGCAGCGTCCAAATATTGAAGAGAAAGAAAGCTGGGCAGGCAGTCTAGAGAGACAGGGGTCCGTCCCTGCTTCTTGCTGTGACTTGACTTGCTTGGCTTCTCGAGCTCCCCCCCCCCCCGCCCCTTCCGTTTCTTGACTTGCCGTCCTCCAGAGCCGTTGGAGGAGGAGGGGGAGGCGGTTTCCAAAAGCCACCAAAGAAATCGGATGTGGATGACAGTCTGTGTCGCAAGAAGGGCACGGGAGGCCGCTGGAGGGGAGAGGGTTGCGCTCAGGCCGAGCAGAGCACCAGGGACGGCTCTTCGGAGCGCCAGCTGCGGCTCTTGCTGCGCACAGTTTTGTGGCTCCCGAAAGCTAAGCCCTTTTGTGGCCTCGAAGGTGCCACGGGACGCCGTCCCTTCTGTGGCTGCAGCCCAAACAAACTCTCCCAACCAGGCGGGCAGAACGTGGCTGCTACGCCAGGCGCTCTCGTCTTGTTGGTTTCAGTTTCCTGCTCTGCAGCTGACGAGCAGGAGCTGCCTGACCCCAGCTGCAAGGAAGAGAGAGAGCGAGAGAGAGCCGAGGGGAATTGTCTAGTCAGGCTTGCTTGCCTCCACCCTGCAGCCCCGCTTTATACAAAGAGGCGGCGGCAACGGCAGCAGCAGCCTCGAAGCAGCGCCCTCCATCCACCAGGCGCCAGGATCTGGTGCCCAGTAAAATATGAACTCCTGGGAGGGGACTGTTCTCTCCCCCCACCCCAGTCTCTGTGCTCGGAGTCTTTCCGACTGGCTTTCAGACTTCGCTGTGGTTCAGTTTTCCTGGGAGGAGATGATCCCAGCGGCTCCCGACTGTTTCTCTGGCTGCCACCAACAAAATCCTGCTTGGCTGCCTCGTTGGAGAGCCACCGGCACGGACCGCCTGCCCTCGGCTGCTTCGCCCGCTGCCAGGGATGCTTTTGGACAGGGGGCAGCGCCGAAAGGGCTCCTTCTGCCCTCTGCCAAGGCCTGGGCGAGCCAGCCCAACTCTCGCGGAGGCGCTGGTGCAACTGCCACGGGGGGGGGGGCTGGTCCCTCGGCTGCCCTTGCGGAGCTCACAGCTGCTGCAGTGAGCACAAGGTGCTGGAGGAAGCTGCACGCCTGCCGAGAGGGGCTGGATCAGAGCGAGAGTCTGCTCAGTTGCCCACAAAGCGGCACAGAAAGGAGACTGGACTCGCCCCTTTAGCCTCTCGCTGCAAGACGAGAGCCGTCTTCAAACACCCGAAAGGCTGCTTGTCACATGCAAGAGGGAGCCGGAGCAAGCTTGTTTTCTTCTTCTCTGGAGGGCAGGACTCGAACCCATGGCTTCAAGAGGACTCTCCCTCCTTGGAGGTTTTTAAGCAGAGGTTGGATATCTGCCATTGATGCTTTAGTGGAGATTGCTGCATTGCAGGGGGTGGGACTAGATGACTCTTAGGGGTCCCTTCCAGCGTTACAATTCTATGATCCTAAGATGGCCAGATGTTCTCCCCATCTTGCTTCGTAACTGGGACAACGCTGCGTCTGCAGATAGGACCAGCCCAATCCACTTCAGAAAAGTTCTCAAGGTGCCTGTCATTGGATACAGATGGAGGGATCCGTTCCCCAAACATTCCGTCACACTCCGATGTGACCAAGGAACGGCGTGGGCGGGGCTATGCAGATAGGCAGCTTGGTTCTCGGTGGCGTCCTCTCCGTGAAACGCGTGGCTCTTGCAGGACCCGCAGAACGAGGGACCCTTCTCGAGGGGCTCTCGTTCACGGCGCTCTCGGTTTCTTGGCCTTCTCACGACCAGAACGACTGCCTGCAGGTGGAATTGTGGCCAAAGGATGGAGGGTTGAGAGAGAGGCGCAGCTAAAAGCCCCTGCTGAGGGGTCAGCACAAGCAAACCCTCCAGTTGTGGGGGGGGGGAGCCAACTGCCCGGCTCCATGCAACCCCCTTGGCTCAGTACAACGCTGAGGAGGGGGAGGCACGAGGGATGGATGGTGATGGTGGCGCATAGGGGGCAAAAGAGGCCCACGTTCTCCACCTGCCACTTTCCGGCTCGGTCTTCTTGGGCGAGGCCATTTGCCTCTCGATCTCCCACATCGGCCAGGATGTGAGCAAAGAAATAGAAATACTTAACTAACTGACCAATTGCGAAGAACTGGGCAGCGGGAGAGCGCTTTGCCAAGGGAGGCGAGCAGGAGCCTTGGCTTCCCCCTAGTGGCCCGACATGTGCACTGCAGCCTCCCAAAGCACGCAAGGGAGCGGATCTGGTCATTCCAGATACAGTGGTACCTCGGGTTAAGTACTGAATTCGTTCCGGAGGTCCGTTCTTAACCTGAAGCGTACTTAACCTGAAGCACCACTTTAGCTAATGGGACCTCCTGCTGCCGCTGCGCCGCCAGAGCACGATTTCTGTTCTTAGCAGAGTTCTTAACCTGAAGCGTACTTAACCCGAGGTACCACTGTATAAGGAAGTTTTGTTTTTTAAGGGTTGATGTTTTATTATGTTTTTATATCTGTTGGAAGCCGCCCAGAGTGGGAGGGCAACTGAGTCAAATGGGCGGGGTACAAATAAAAGTATATATATATAAAAAATTACTTCCAGTAGCACCTTAGAGACCGACTGTTTGTTCTTGGTATGAGCTTTCGTGTGCATGCACACTTCTTCAGATACCACGTATAAAAGTATCATCATCATCCAGGGTAATGCGCAGAGGATGAGGACGGCCACCCATCTCCCTCCTTCCAGATCAGTCCAACTCCAGATCCCACTGACTCAAGCTTGAAGCTCACTGGATTAAACAGGGTAGCCTGAGCCTGCATGGCAGAAAGGCCCAAGTACGCATGAGATGCGGCAGGCAGGTTAGGAAGCCGTTTATTGCATGTCTGTCCTATTGTTGCTGCTGTCAGATTTGCATCCTCCCTTTCTACCCAAATGGTGCTGCAGGCAGCCAATGATGATGGTACAAATATAATAACAAAATGCAATAAAGCAGGGGTAGGCAACCTAAGGCCCGTGGGCTGGATGTGGCCCAATCGCCTTCTAAATCTGGCCCACAGACGGTCCGGGAATCAGCGTATTTTTACATGAGTAGAATGTGTGCTTTTATTTAAAATGCTTCTCTGGGTTATTTGTGGGGCATAAGAATTTGTTCTTTCTCCCAAAAAAATATTGTCTGGCCCACCACATGGTCTGAGGGACGGTGGACCGGCCCATGGCTGAAAAAGGTTGCTGACCCCTGCAATAAAGCAAGGGTGTCAGGACTGCACAGAATAAATGAGAATACTCATTACACAGAGGGAAGCCCGCTGAGAAGAGAGTGGACCGTTTTATTGTTTGTTTGTTTGTTTTTTAAACGCTAACAAACTCTATTTTTTTAAAGTAGATGTAAAATGGCCCGTGGAATCCACACCCCCCCCCTTTATTCTGCATGGGCAATTGGTTGTGGAAGGGCTTGTTCCTAAGCGAGAGACTTGAGAATGGGTCAGTCAGTCCCCTGGCTTCCTGCCCAGGGAAAGGGAACTGCATGGATCGATTGGTGGGTATTTGGGGACTTTTGCTTTGATTGATTCATTGCACTTTATTTTTCATTGATACGCCATTTGCCATCCCAGAGGTCTTTGGACCAAAAAGCCAAACATAAATAAACCCACACAGAACCCTTCCTCATGCCTAAAATCCAGCCATGGGGCCGGGAGCGCTCATCTCTGGGGGGAGATGTGAGGAGCTTCACGCTGAACAATCTCCCCATACAGCTGCTGGGGGGAGGCAGCTGTACTCAGGCGTCATCTTTTAAGGGCCACCAATGAAGTCCCCTTGCAGATGGAGGGGTCCTCCTTCAACCCCTCGCAATGGCACAGAGGCGGTTGCAGTGGGCAGTTATTATTATTATCATTATCATTATCATCATCATCTCCTCCTGAGCATCTTCTACCAGGAATCCTTTTTGGCCATGGGGGTGGGCTGCCTAGTTCCTGTGCCCACACACAGAGGATGACCTCCAGGGGGCATATTTGGAGGGTCTTATCATGCGCACAGGGAGGCAAGGGAGATAAGACTCCTCGCCCTGAAGATGGTGGGTTGGCAAGGTCAGACGCCCTTGCCCTGGGGCTCTCTAGGGAGCACTGAAGAAGAAGAAGAGTTTGGATTGGATATCCCGCTTTATCCCTACCTGAAGGAGTCTCCAAGCGGCTAACCTTCTCCTTTCCCTTCCTCCCCCACAACAAACACTCTGTGAGGTGAGTGGGGCTGAGAGACTTCAGAGAAGTGGGACTAGCCCCAGGTCACCCAGCAGCTGCATGTGGAGGAGCAGAGACGCGAACCCGGTTCCCCAGATTACGAGTCTACCGCTCTAAACCACTACACCACACTGGCTCTGAAACACCAGGGAGAAAGCTGGTAGGAAAACACACAACCCTGTTTCCTCCTTAGCCTCCAAGGAGCTGTGGTATGCCCCCAGCAGCCTCTCCCATACATAGTAGCATAGCATGGGTTGCCAGGGCCCAGGGCACCACCCGCTGATAGGCTGGAACGAAGGGGCAGTAGCTCAGCCACCTACCCGAGTGGCAGCCCTGGTGCCCTGTGAGCCTCAAGCATGGCGGAGAATTGGTCGGGAGTGAGAATCTTTCTAAAGCCCATGCAGAGGGTGCTCTAGCAACAAGGCGCCACCCAAATCTGCCCCTCAGCCCACCCACACAAACATTGGGAGATTTCTGTGTGAGGGGGAGGACACACTACTACTGTCTTTTTTATTTTCTATTGAAATTTTGCACCCCTGAATTTTTGTATAAACGCAGTATACAGCCGCCGCCACCACCACTCTGCTCTATTAGTTATGCACTTGCCATGTGCTGGCACCGATAGCATTGATAGCATTTTGATGGGGTGGCACTCTTGTGCCAGGCAGGGGGTGGGTGCCAAGCACCCAGTCTCCTATCCCTCCCCCCACTTTTAATTAGTATAAAACCCACTCTGTAGCACAGATGAGCCCCTTGCAGAAAGCATAGCTTGGAGTCAGCTGACAGGGCAGCTGGGCATGTTGCATGGCACCGTGCTGGCACAACCTCAGCCATTGCCCACCACTTAAATTTCCCAGGGGAATCTGAGTTAGCTGTGGCATGGGCCTGTGCCCAAAGCGCTTCCAGGTACCTAGCAGCAAAGAGACGGGTGCCAGGCAAAGGACCTGAAGGCCCCAGGGGCCACCCAGCTGGCGCTGCCAAGGCCCTGGCATGGGCCCCGTGGCACTAGTGCCACTCAAGCCTGGAAAGGCCAGAGCAGCCACATGGCAGGGGCTAAAGAGGTCTGGTCAGTTGCCCAGGGGGAGATGCCATGGTGAAGGCAGGCAAGCGACACAACGCAGGAGTCAGCAAGCCGGCTGTGCCCTCCAGCCCTTGGCCAGCCTGCAACCCACTGGGGGCAGCCCAGGTGGCAGCTTGGAGGTCAGAGCCAGCTGCTGCTCTGGGTGTCTTCCTCCACAGACAGGCGGCTGGGGAGGGGGGTGCTCCTCCCTCCCACACAGATCATCTGGGCTTTGCCCAGTGATGAGGAAGGCCCCCTGCCCGGGCGATGCTGCCATCCTCCCCACTTGAGACGGTGCCAAGCCGTCCTGGATTTGGGCAATGTGCCCAGTCAACCCCAGAAGGTCCTCCTGTCTCCCTATGGCAAGGATGTGTGTGTGGGGGGGGTCGTCACTGGGAGAGCAAAGAGAAAGAGCCCTTTGTTGCAGCTTTCCCCAAAGTGGGGAGTGGTGGTGGACACTCTGGGGCACCGAAGGACCCAGGGAGCTTTTTTGCTTCATGTGCCCCGCTCCTATTCCCATCCAGAGATTCCTGGCCCTGGATCTCCCCAAATGGGCAGTCTCCTGGGGAGAGGGGGTGGGCCCCCACAGCAAGGATCAGAATTGGGTCAGAGCAACCACCTGCCAACAAGTCGAAAAGCACAGAGCCAGGGTGGCCCAGGAGTTGAAGGGTTGGGTTGTGATCTGGGAGAGATCAGGTCTACTGACTGCTGTTTTGCTTCCTTCACTGGGCTGGAGACGCCTTTTGCTGATGGGAGAGACCCGCAGGGAGTGGCACCCCGATGAGCTGGACAGTGGAGTAAATCCGCACCCCAGGATTTCTTCCTTATCACCCAGGTTCAGATCCTTGGCTCAGCTATGAAGCTCCCTGGGTGACCCTGGGGGCCAGTCACTGCCTCTCAGCCTAACCTACCTCACAGGGTTGTTGTGAGGATAAACCAAGGAGGCCAGAAAAGAGGGGCGTATTAATGCAGTCAGCAATAAATAAAAAACAAGGTCCCCAAACCAAGGCCCACTTCCTACATCTCTCCAGGCACAGAACTGTCCCTTTATTTGTCTCCTCTGCTTCCCTTTCTTAACCAGCTCCAGATTCCCAAGAGGACATTTTTCTGGACTGCCAAATAAATCTCCATCCCAGGCCTGCTGCTCAGCTGGTCTTGGGGGGGGGTGTCCCTGGCTCAGCCCCCCTAAGGGGAGAAACAAGCCGCTGGGGCAACAGCAGCTGCTCCTCCGCCCCACCGATTGCCCTTGGGTTGCCATGGGGAAGCTCCACGACTAAGCCCCCCCCCCCCGCCAAGAGGCCTTGAGAAGGACGGGACCTCCTCCGCTCCGCTCCCCGCTTTTGCCTCCGGGAGGGCGGCCGGCCGGGCGTTTCCTCTTGGTCACATTTCAAGAATGCGCCCCCTCCACCCCCTCCTGTCCCTGCACTTCCTCGCTCTGGGCGGGGCGTGCGCTCCCTTCCCCGGCCCCGCTCCCCAGCATCCTGCCTCCGGAAGGAGCTGCTGCTGCCGCTGCCCCCGCAAGGCCAGCCACATGTGCCAAGGAGGGCTGCTGCCAGCGCCGCGCAGTGCCCCCTCCCTCCGGCGGGGTGGCGGGGAGGCTGAGCAGCGCCAGCCTGACAGCCAGATGCCCCTCCCAAGAAGACAGAGAAGCAGGCGGCGCCGGGGGTCTTCCAGGGTTCAAGCCCCCGTGCGCCCTGGCAGCCTCTGGGGCTGCAGAGCCCCGGTGCGACGCCCACGCCCCCAAGCACGGGCCCTATCTATGGGGCAGAGATTGCGCGCAGGGGACCTAAAAGCCTGGCTCCTAAAAGCCAGGGGGCAAGGCCCCCCGAGAGTCGCTTCTCTCGGACCCAGCTCCATCCGGTTTCCCCTTCGCCCCAGCACCTGGCCGTCAGCGAGGTAAAGAGCCTCTGGCCAAGGGAGGCGTCTCTGCGGAGCCATCGTGGGAATATTGGAAGGCGGGGAGGGGAGACGGGTCAGCGCTGCCCCTCCCTCCCCAGCAATCGGCTGTACGACGGGGCCGGGGAGGGTCTGCCTTGGTTTTGCGCATCCCACTGCGACAACGATCCCATCTCGGAAGCTCCTCAGGCCGCCGGCGCCTTTGAAGCCTCTCTTCACTCCTGCTCGCCTCCCGACGCTTCCGGCGCTGCGAGCGGCTCTTCCTCGGGGCCGGGAGGACCCAGGCGTCCTGCGAGAGCCCCTCCCCCCCCCCGCTAGAAGAGCAGCAACGCAGCTGCGCATCCCTGCGCTCTCAAGCGGGGATTTGAGGAGGGGGCGGGCTGCAGAAAAAAGTGGCTCCACCCGTGCCCTGTATTGCATGGTGGGGGGCGCTTGGATTCCTGGGGAGGGGGGAGGGACTGCGTCGCCCTCTCTGCTCTCCCCCCTCCCCCTCGGCGGGGAAGTGGGCGGAGCCGGGATGGGGGCGGGCATGCGCCCAGTCCCTCTCCGCCCCCTCCGCGCGGTGGGAGGGAGGGGCGCCTCCTCTCCAGCCTTCGCAATGGAGACGTTGTCGGAGGCCGCCCCAAGCGGGTCCCTCTCCGCAGCCGCGCGCTCGTAAATCACGCGCGCCGGGAAGGGAAACACCCTCCGCGCGCCTGGCCTCCCCCCTCCCTCCGTGCAAGCAGGCGACCCCCTCGCTCCGCAGCCTCCGCCTCGCCCCCCGGCGCCGCCTCCCTCCCCTTCCCCGCCTCCCCAGGCGCAGATGTGGCGCTGCCGCGGCCCGCCCCGTCGGTGCCGGTGGGGGTGGCCGAGGCAGACGCCGGGCAGATCGCCTCCCGGAGGAGGAGGAGGAGGTCGCTGCTCCCGCCGGTGAGATCCCGCGCAGGGGAGCCGGGCGCGGACAAGACCAGGCCGGGGACCCCCCCAGCCCGACCTGCGCCCGCCGGCACAAAGCCCCTCCAGACGCCCCCGGCCGGGCCAAGGTAAGAAGGCGTCGAGCGGGTGGGGAAGGAAGGGGAGGCAGAATCCGATCCCTGCGGAGGGTTTGGCAGCTCAGGGCCCCCCACCACCCCGTGACCCTTCCGAGGAGGGGGCGGCGAGGGTCCCCGGCGCTGGCAAAGGGACGGGGCGGAGGAGAGATGCGCGCCCGGCGGAGCGCTTGCTTCTCCCATGGCGCTATTGTCCTTCTCGCCCCCCCCCCCGGGTGTATTGGATCCGCAGCCGAGAGAGCTGCAGGGCGGCGGCGGCGTCCTCTCTTCTTCTTCTCCCCCACCCCACATCCTCCTCCGCCCTCCCCCGACGTCGCTGGGGGTCTCTGCACCACCCGGCGGGGGTGGGAGGAAGATATGCGAGGAATGCCAAGCGAGCTAGCGGGGGCACCTTCCTGCGCGGAGCGAACAGGCACCGAGCCCAGGGAGGGAGGGAGGGAAGCGCAGGGGGGGGGAGCTGCCTCGCGTGAACCTGCCCTTCGACCCCCCCCCTTCCAGTCAAATATTAAAGAGAGGCAGAGTTAAGGAACGAGGACCTGCGGAAAGAGAGAGCAGAGCCGGATGGCAAAGCCACCAGGGGGCCTCTGAGGATGTGCAGAGCGCACTCCTCCGTCGGCAGAGATACCTGGGGCAGGACTAGCAGGCCAGAGGATGTCTTGGACAGCTAGTCCTCCCACCAGCACCTCTTTGTTTAGACAGGAGCCAGCACCTCTAAGCTGCCAGGATGAGGCCCCTAGCTGGCAGGCTGTAGTAGAGATTCCTGCATTGCAGGGGGGTGGACCAGGCGACCCTGGGGGGCCCTTCCAACTCGACGGGGCTGGGATTTTGTCAAGGGATGGTGCAGTCTGGCGGCTGCAGGGGGTGTTTGGGCCTGTGTCCCGCCTCGCAGGGCTCTGGGGCAGGAGGCCCTGAAAGAGGAGCTTCACTGGGGGTACTCCCACCCCAAGGTCAGACAGCCCTGGATCCGGGGCGGCCGTGGTGATGGCATCACTTGAGACAGGGCCCTGGGGACCCACTTCCCATGTTTCTCTGCCACTGGGCCTCCCCCCACATCACAGGGGCTTTCCAGAAGCATAACAGAGACAGGTCAGCTGCTTGGCATGCAGAAGGTCTCTGGCTCACTCCCCACTGGCACCCCCAGACAGGCTTGGAAATGACCCCTGCTGCTGCCAGTCAGCGCCTGCATGACTGAGGTCGATGCGCCGTTGTTCCGATTGCTTGCCACGGAGGCCACATTTGTCTGGGGCGGTGCATGAAGTGGCTTGTGGTGGGGACCCCCCCTGCTCTGACCTTGCTGGCAGTAAGGAGCACAGAGGAATTGGGGCCTTTTCCCTGGATCCTGCTCCTCCCTGCCTGGTCTTGGAGACGCTTCGCTCCTTGGTGTCTTGCAAGATCTCGGTGCATGTTTGGTTTTGAAGGCCTGCTTGACGGAACTGCAGTTTTGTATAGATTTTTTTTAAGGGGGTACACTTCAAAAAATGGGAAAGGGCAAAGGGCACTTGGGAGTCCCTGCCTCCCACCCCCCTTTGGGCCCAGCCTGGCAGACAAATAGCCCGGGTTAAGAATGATGCCACTGCCTAGGTTGGCCGCCAGGGGGCGCTGTGGCCTCAGAGGTGCCCTCTGTATCCAGAGGGCTTATCTCAAACTGGGGGTCTGCCCTCCTGCTTACTGGGATGGGGGGCACTTCTCCTCTGCCCTCCTTCACCTGAGGAGCAGCAGCAGAAAGTGATGTTCCAGGGGGGTCTGTCTTTGCTCCGCAAGGAGCCCCTGCAGTGGGTGGGTGTCTGGGGGGCGGCTCTTTCATGCCTAGCCTAATACTTGGGTGTGTTTTCCTTCTGGCCTCCTTGCCTTCATCTCTCTCAGATCCAGGCCAAGAGTTTCACACTCCCGTCCCCAAAAGGGACCCCCACCTTCCTCTCCATCATTGCTGTCAGTTTGTTGCTTGTGGAGTCTGGCTCTTGGGGTGTGAATATTAGGATTCCCTCTGGAAACCTCGGGTTTTGCTTTGAACTTTGAACCCCACACTGTTTCGATTCAGCCCACCTTCCCCTGAACTGGCTCTGCCCACTCGTCGACGCTGCCTGCTTGCTGCTGGTCTTTCAGTCCCCCCCAGCCCTGAGAGAGAAGCCCCCTGCCCCACAGATCTGGCCCCCTGCTTGCCAGTCCCATCCTTGCTGAAGGCAGAGAGGAGCCAGGAGGTGGGCAAGTGAAGAAGGCGGCCAGAGGGGAGATGGGGGGAAGAGGAGGAGGAGGAGGAGGATCCCACCTGGCCATTCCTGGGGCTGGGGTGGTCCATTTAGCTTCAGCTTGCCATCCTGGGCAATATAATAAATGAGTTAAATTTATAAAAATGCTGAAAACATTTTTGTTTAGACAAGCCCCCCTCTCGCCCCAAATGCAGATGCGCTTTTAGTTTATTCCTGGTTTTAATGTTGTGAATGTTCTAATTGTTTTCCCCCCGACGATCTTATTGTTCTGTTTTTTTCTTAAACTCCTTTGAAAATTGTATTTTAACAAGCGGTATATACATTTTCTTAAATAAAATAAATATCCTCCCTCGCGAACGTTTCGAAAGAGGAAGAGGCAGCCACCGCATGATCCCACTGCAGCCAGCCCTGGAAGCAAGCGAAGCCAGGGCACAGAGCCATTTCCCCAGCCTTATTGGTCCTGGAGGCTGAGAAATCCTCGCCTTCTGGGTTCTCTTCTCCGCCAGAGCTCCTACTCCTAGATCAGGCATAGGCAACCTTGGCTCTCCAGATGTTTTGGAACTGCAACTCCCATGATCCCTAGCTAACAGGGCCAGTGGTCAGGGATGATGGGAATTGTAGTCCCAAAACATCTGGAGAGCCAAGGTTGCCTATGCCTGTCCTAGATGCCTCCATCACCTTGCAACTGACTTTCCCCTCCCTAAACGCAACAGCTGCTCCCAGTGGCTTTGGCCCCAGAGGTCGTCTCTGGGCCTTTCCTGGCCCCCATTCAGCGGACCTGTGCTCCCTCCTCCAAACATGGCTGCACCAATGGGCATTCCTGCGTTATGGGCAGGACGCACCCAGATGGGGTCCCTTTCCAACTGCAGGGAAACTGGAGCTGAGCTCTCCTGGGGGGCTCCCCCGGCGGGTGGGTGAGGTGGCCATGGAGCACCATCTGCCACCAAGGGTCTGCGTCCCATAGGAGATGTGTCTATTTGCATTTGTGCCAAAGGGCTGGCATTTCTGTGCAAGAGGGGGATTTCGTGGGCAGGGATGCCCAGGGACTTCCCAGGCTGTGAAACTGGGTCTTAGTCTTTTTGAGCATTAGAATTCTCTTGGGTGCATGTATTAAATTTTAAAGAGCATGCTTGTAGTCCTCATGGCGTAGAAATACTTGCAAATGTAGAAACAAAATAAAAAAATTCCTTCCAGTAGCACCTTAGAGACCAACTAAGTTTGAGACAAACTTAGTTGGTCTCTAAGGTGCTACTGGAAGGAATTTTTTTATTTTGTTTTGACTATGACAGACCAACACGGCTATCTACCTGTAATTGCAAATGTAGAAACTGTGTATCTGAAGAAGTGTGCATGCACACGAAAGCTTAGACCCAGAACAAACTTAGTTGGTCTCTAAGGCGCTACTGGGCAATGTTTTAATTTATTTCAAATGTAGAAACAGTTGCTTGCAGGCTAGAAAAGGACCATGGAGGCAGAGGCAGGACTTGCGCACTCAGTTGCTAAAGGCCTTGGCGCACACAGGTGCCTGGCCAGGCGAGTGGGCAGATTTGGATCGCAGTCCCTGCAGAAATGCGTTGCCCTCTCTAGGCTGGCAGATGCCCTGGCAGGGAGAAGACCTGGCTTAGCCACCAAGGCCGAAGGAGAACCTGGCTGCAGCTGGATCAGGCCAAACAGGACCCACCTGGAGAGCTCAGTCAGTTGAGCATGAGCCTCTCAGTCTCGGGATCCTGGGTCTGAGCCCCATGTTGGGTGAAAGATTCCTGCATTGCAGGGGGTTGGACTAGATGACCCTGGGGTCCCTTCCAACGCTGCAAGTCTCTGATTCTCATAGTGGCCAACCCGGCACCCTAAAGGGAGGCCCGCAAGCAGGATCTAAGCAGAAGAGCAACTCTCCCCTCTTGTGGTTTCCAGCAAATGGGCTTCAGAAGCATCGCTGCCTCCGACTTTGGAGGCCATCCCAAGGAATCTGCCCAGTCCTCTTTCAAAGCCATCCACGTTGGGGGCCTTTGCTGCCTCCTGTGGGAGAGAGTTCCACAGTTTCACTCTGTGCTGCGTGAAAAAGTCCTTCCTTTTGCCTTTCATGAGCCTCCCAGCCTTGGGCTTCCTGGGATGACCCCCCCCCCAGTGTCTCTGTCTTGGGGGTGTTTGCTGTTGCCCTCCTGCCTTTGCTCCAAGGAGCAGAAAAGGCAGCACAGAGGGTCTCTTCCCCCTCCGCCCCAATTTTATCCTCACAACAGCTCCGTGAGGAAGCTCAGGCTGAGAGTTGGTGACTGGCCGAACCTTTGCGCTTGGTGACCAAGTGGGGATTTGGACCCAGGACGCTCTGCTCTGAGCCAACAGCCTCCTCCACTCACCCAGCGCTGTATTTGACTCTGCAGGAAGCAGATCAGAGCTGTGGCCTTTGGCTCCTGACGGACAAGGAAATCCAAAGGGTGCCCCTGGGGAAGACGGTGAAAAAGGGGTTCAAACCCTCCAGCAAAGGGCATCTGCTGCACCCCCTTGATGGAATATGCCCTGGGTGGCTGTCTTGGGTCCCTGGCTCCTCTCTTTGAGCTCTGGCACCAATGGATGGCCTGTGCTTCCGCAGGGATCCCTGGAGAGATATTCCCAGGGCGGCTGGGCTCCCTGGACCACCTCCCTCCCTCCTTCCCCATCTTCTTCCTCTTCCTGTTTCTGTAGCCATCCATTTATGCAGAAGGGCCTTCCTGCACCAGGGCAAAAGTTGCATCCTTGTCCCCATGACTGTGGCCCCTTGACCTCCTCCTCCTCCGCCACCCCCTCTCCCTCCCTCCCTCTCCCCCCCCCCCCAATTCCTGGCTGGCTTTGCATCACAGCTGCGGCTCTGCAGACAGCCTGGGGCCTGGCAGCCTCGCCTTGGCAGCTGCCCAGGTGGAATGCTCGGGATACCACTGGCTCCTTCTCAGCACGTCTTGCATCCAGAGAGGAGGCTGGCCTCCTGCGCTCTCTCTCTCTCTCTCTCTCTGGCTGTGTGCTGAGGTGGCAGAGGCCGCTGCTGCTCGGCTGAAGCAGAGGAAGATCAGGGCAGAGGTGCCCGGGCAGGTGCCCGGGCAAGGCAGGCAGGAGGAGCAGCCTCCAAGATGGGCCCTGACCTGAGCAGAGCTGGCGTCCTAGGCTGCTCTTTGAAGGGCCTCGCAGCAGCCCACCCCACTCGCCAACATCTGTCCGACACCAATGTCTCCCTGGGAACAGCTGGGCTGTCTTGTGGGCGTTGCCCTCTTCCTTTCTCTTTGTGAACTTTGGCTCCTCTCCCAAGGGCCCCAGCTGCAGGGAGGGAGAGAGAGAGGCCAAGGAGGATCTGCTTTCAGCCAGGCAAAAGTCCCTTGTCACTCACAACTGCTCCCCCCTCCTCGCCAAGCATCACCTCCTGGGCCCTGAGGAGCAGCCCAGCCTCTGGGTCAGGAGAGAGGAGGGTCCAGTTTGGATTGGAACCCTGCTAGACCTCTCAAGGATCATAGGATCATAGAATCCTAGAGTTGGAAGAGACCCCAAGGGCCATCCAGTCCAACCCCCTGCCAAGCAGCAACACCATCCAAGCATTCCTGACAGGTGGCTGTCAAGCCTCTGCTTAAAGACCTCCAAAGAAGGAGACTCCACCACACTCCTTGGCAGCAAATTCCACTGTCGAACAGCTCTTACTGTCAGGAAGTTCTTCCTAATGTTTAGGTGGAATCTTCTTTCTTGTAGTTTGAATCCATTGCTCTGTGTCCTCTTCTCAGGAGCAGCAGAAAACAACTTTTCTCCTTCCTCCATATGACATCCTTTTATATATTTGAACATGGCAATCAAATCACCCCTTAACCTTCTCTTCTCCAGGCTCCAGGATGGATCAACTTACTTAATAATCATCATCATAATTGTATTATTTATATGCCCCCCATCTGACTGGGATGCCCCAGCCACTCTGGGAATTTTCCAGCAAAATATAAAAACACCACAAAACATTAGACGTTAACAGGCTTCCGTAGAAAAGACTCCCTTCAGGTGTCTTCTAAAAGTTGTACAGTTTATCTTCTTGACAGTTTATCTTCTGTGACCTTTATAACCTGCCTTTTAGGAGAGCTCCTTGCAAGGGGGATTCCTAAGAAACCTTCCCAGAGGTTGGATGGCCATTTGTCATGGGTGCTTCAGCTGAGATTTCAGCATTGCAGGGGGTTGGACTAGATGACCCTTGGGGTCCCTTCCAACTCTCCAGTTCTTTGATCTTATGCAAAGCCCTTAAATGTGACCTCAAGGGAGTTGCGAGTATCTTGGCCAAATCCACAGGTTGCTGGGGTAGGGGACACAACTCCTTCTACCCTTAGCTTGGCCTGGATGAGAGCTGTGCTGGGAGAGGCTGTCATTTCTGACATCTCCCCCCTCTACCCCCCACCAGCTGCACAGCCTTCAAGGCTGGAGTCCAGTGTTAGAAATTAGCCAGGCACATTGCAACTGTTGTTGTTGAGTTGTTTAGTCGTGTCCGACTCTTTGTGACCCCATGGACCAGAGCACACCAGGCCCTCCTGTCTTCCACTGCCTCCCACAGTTTGGTCAGACTCGTGTTGGTGGCTTCGAGAACACTGTCCAACCATCTCATTCATCCTCTGTCGTCCCCTTCTCCTTGTGCCCTCCATCTTTCCCAACATCAGGGTCTTTTCCAGGGAGTCTTCTCTTCTCATGAGGTGGCCAAAGTCTTGGAGCCTCAGCTGCAGGATCTGTCCTTCCAGTGAGCACTCCGGGCTGATTTCCTTCAGAATGGATAGGCTTCATCTTCTTGCAGTCCATGGGACTCTCAAGAGCAGGCATCCCCAAACCTCGGCCCTCCAGATGTTTTGGACTACAATTCCCATCATCCCTGCCCACTGGTCCTGTTAGCTAGGGATCATGGGAGTTGTAGGCCAAAACATCTGGAGGGCCGCAGTTTGGGGACGCCTGCTCAAGAGTCTCCTCCAGCACCATAAAATCCAGCATTGCAACTACTTAATATTTTTTTCCGTTTCCACGGTATGTGTGTTTCTCTTTCTTGCATCCTGAGACAAGTGCGTTGTTCTAAGAGCAAGCTACAGTCAAGCAACGTAGTTGGAATCATAGAATCGTGAAATTGCAGCGTTGGAAGGGACCCCGAGGGTCATCCAGTCCACCCTCCCCGGTGAATAGACCACTGTGGCAACCACAACTTAGCTTTAAGGGGCACTGATGGAGGCCTCTTGAGCTGCAGAGATGTGGTGTTGCTTGTTTGTCCCTTGTCCCTGCGAGGGGCACACAGCCTAAAGGGGAGGGGTGTTGGTGCCAGGAGAACAGCACCTGTCTGGTCAGCTGCAGCAGGTGGCATGTGCCCAGCTGGGGTCAGCATGCCATGCCAGGGAGGGGGAGGCAGTGGGGCCCAGCAGCTGTGGGCTGGCTCTGCCCTGCCTTGAGAGGTCTGTGGATAAAGGGTAGAGGGCGGGAAGAGCCTCAGGGAGGGGCAGAGCCCAAATGGACCAGGGCAAGAGCCAAGAGACGTAGCCTGGCCAGGACAGAGCGGAGGAGGAGGAGGAATAGGCGGCACTTTGAAGAACTGGCTGCAAAGAGATGGGATAAAAATAGAGGCCACCTCCAGCCCATCAAGCGCAGCCTGGGCCTCGCTGGCTCTCCAGAATCTGCAACCACCTACAGAATCCCAAATAACAGCAGATGCTACGAACCAGAATTCCTTTTGCCCAGAGGAACAACTTGCGAAAGGCTTCATTGAAACTGATTTTTTTTATTGTGATCCGTAGTTGTTTGCAGTGTTCCTTGTTGTTTCATATACTGCTGCAAATTTGTATGAGTGTAATACGGATAAGAGTTGGGTCTATTTGGTTTTGTTTTGTATCTTGTTCCCATGTTCTGTAGTTTGTGTTTTTATCTTGTAAAGCACCTTGCAATCTTCAGACGAAGGGCAGGATATGATTTTAATAAATAGCAATAACCACCTCTCTTTATGGCATAGTTGTCCTGGGTTTTGGGCAGGGCCTCTTCCAGTGCCACCTCGAAATGCCATTGGCTGGTGGCCCTGGGACCTTCTGCATGCAAACAGGTGCTCAGCAGCTGACCCCAACCCTTCCCATGAAGGTTCCAGGCTACAGACTCAAGAAGGTTGCTTTCCGTCCCCCGGATGACCCATTATACCTGTTGTCAGAAGATGAATTTCCTCTGCCAGCTTCTCTATCCACGTGGAAGGCCAAGGGCCAGACCCTGCTGGGTCTTCTGCATTAGTTTGCAGGATAGTAGCCTGTTCTGCTTGGGTCTGGTCTGCCCACACCAAGGCCCCGTCTTCAGGTCTGGAATGTCTGAAGGAGGCAGGTGCAGAGGGGCCTCTTGGGATGGAGAAGACGGCCAGTCCTTTGCTCTTCCCTGTTGTGGGAAGACATTCAAACATACGAAAGTCAGAATCAAGCTCCGGGGGCCCAGCTAGACCAGTGTCCTGTTCTCTGGGAGGCCAACAAGCAGGTTAGAAACTCAGACATATAAGCTCCTTAAACCAGGGTTACAGTCACCAAAATAGAATGCCTAGTTGCCATTTTGGGGCCAGAGTGCTCGATACTCGTATTTTTCAATACAACATTTTGGTTCCTGAAATTAGTTCCAAATGTGCACATAAAATACCATGGATAGAATTCTACAGGACGTTCTGCTGGTGTGTGAAAACGGTCAAGATCCAGGGACCCCCAGACATGCTCCTCCAGATGGGAGAGACGTCAGGCACCAACCTGGCGCCTGGGCATCTTCACTCGATTGCAAGAGGCCGATAGCCAGGTGCACAATGTGCCTGGCGAATTTCAAATGCTGGCAACGAGACACCGCAAAGGGAAGCCCACCAAGCAGGGACTGGGCCTCAGAGCCCCTTCCCCGCCTGCGGATTCCAGCAACTGGGATTCAGAAGCCTTGCTGCCAGTGTTCGAAATTTGCCAGGCGCCAGAGGTGCATTTTGCACCTGGCTATCGGCCACCTGCGACCAAGTGAAGATGCCCGGATGCCTGACGTCTCCACCATCTGGAGGTGCCTGCCTGGGGATCCTCGGATCTGGACTGTTTTCACACATAATAATAATAATAATAATAATAATAATAATAATAATAATAATAATTTATTTGTACCCCGCTCATCTGGCTGGGTCTCCCCAGCCACTCTGGGCAGCCTCCAACAGATATTAAAATACATCAAAATCACCCGTTAAAAACTTCCCTAAACAGGGCTGCCTTCAGCTATTTTCTGAATGTAGGATAGTTGTTTATCACTTTAACCTCTGCAGGGAGGGCGTTCCACAGGGCGGGCGCCACTATATCAACAGCACATCCTGTTGAATTATACCTGTAATATTTTATCTGCATGATCAGAACAAATTTCAGGAACCAAGCCGTTTGGCCCCCAAATGGCAGCTAGACATTCTGTTTTGGCGACTGTAACCCTGGTTTTAAGGAGCCATTTGGCACCTAGCTTATGTATCTGAGTTTGTGACACTGCTTGCTGCCTCCAGCTGCAGAGGCAGAGAGAGCCATTGTGGCTTGTTAGCAGGATGGCAGAGCAATCTCTCTCCCCAGCTCCTCGCTTGCAGCTTGCTGGGCAAGGGTGGCAGCCCATCTGCCATGAAGGAAGCTGATGGGGATGGCTTAGCTTTCAGCCTGGCCTCACGCTGCGTGTGTCACATACCGGTGCCCCAGGTAGATGCCACCCCAAGGAGGACCAGCTGATGGGAGGGCCAGGGAGTGTCTTCATCTCGGAATGGGCACCAGTAAGAGGTCAGGCACGAGGTCTGAGAACCACCGGACTGGCAGAGGCCCAGAGAGCATCCAGGAAGTTCCACCAGTGCTCTTCCTAGTGTGTGTGAGGGGGGGGAGGGAAGCTGCCCAGCCTGCTCGCTTGGAGGAGATTCGCACTCGCCACAGGCGAGGGAGAAAGAAAGGATTGTGTTCTTTGGCAGAGGAGAACCTCCTGGCAGCTCCCTGACCACATCCAGCTCTTGCCTGGCTGCGATTGATATGAGTCAGGACAGGATGGAAGTGGCTTGAAGGGGGGGGGGGATGGAGAGCAGGGTGTGTTGGGTCTGTTCATCAGGCACATTTCCTGTTCCAGTCGGGGGGGGGGGGCTGCAGGAGGAGGGGCAGCCCTGAGCCTCAAAGCCTCCCGTCCAGAGCCCCCAGCTGTCTCCCAGGCAGGCACTGACCCAGCAACCCAGTCCCTGGAGCAATGAGGGGAAAGGCCCAGAGGAGCCCATGTCTGGGAGGCTGTGGGTCCTTCTGGGTCAAGGAGAGCATTCCTGCCTCTGTCTGGAGAAGGAGGGGCAGCTGCCGGCCAGCACTGGAGGGGCGGCATCGCCCTTGTGCGCAGCTGCAGAGATGGAGGCAGACTCCCGTTTTACACAGGCCAGGAACCTCCCCTCCCCCTCCTCCTCCCCCTCCTCCTTTGGCCCCAGGGTGGGGGCTGCCTGCACACCCCCCCTGGAAGTCGAGAGAGGTGGCCCTCACCCTTCCAGTTCCTCTGGATTCCAGGCTGGGAGGTTTGTTCCCAGGAATGTTGTGCTGGGGGCCAGTTTGGTTTGGCAGCCTCTGCTTCCAAGGCTTTGCTTGCATCCAGAGCGCCCCACCCCAGCTGGCTCCCTGGAGCCGCTCAGGAATCCACTGGCTTTTGGTGGGGGCGGCTGGGAGACTCGGGGCTTGCCTTGCACCTCGGTGGCAGCTGCACCCCGGCTCATTCCTGAGACTCTCTGCAAGGTTCTGCCAGGGTGGGGCAGACATCCCCCCCTCCGCCCAGCTCCTGCCTGGCCTCATGGAGGCTCCAGAATCAGAGGCAGATGTGCGTCCCTCTCACAAACCTGCCCCCATTTCTTTGCTGTCCTGAAACCTCCCTCTCTGTCCTCCCCCTTGGAATGGGGCACCTCTGAGAGCCTCTGGGGATGCCAGCTCTCCTTCCCCTGTGAACAGCCTTGTGGAAATGGGGGGGGGCACTCACAGTTCCCCTGGTGACCTGCCAGCTGTGGGAGTGTGGTGCAGTGGTTAAGAGCAGTAGACTCGTAATCCGGTGAACCGGGTTCGCTTCCCTGCTCCTCCACATGCAGCTGCTGGGTGACCTTGGGCTAGTCACACTTCTTTGAAGTCTCTCAGCCCCACTCACCTCACAGAGGGTTTGTTGTGGGGGAGGAAGGGAAAGCAGAATGTGAGCCGCTTGGAGACTCCTTCGGGTAGTGAGAAAGGGGGGTATCAAATCCAATCCAAACTCTTCTTCTTCTCCCCCCCCCCCCGGCTTGGCTCTTCTGGGGAGGGAGATGTGAGGGGATTGGCCCCCTGAGGGCTTGATCCCCAGCTGAACTTTGTTCCCCTGTGTGGGGCACAGGCCACAATCCCTTTGAATTGCAGGTGGGCAGAGATATCGGGGAGTAACTGGAGGGTGCTGGGGGGGCCTGGTTGTCTAGCAGGAACTGGCTCCTGAGCTAAGGAGTGAGCGCTGGGACAGGCCCAGGGGACCGCCTGAGAAAAGCCTCCTGGAGGGGCTTCTGCTGTTGGGTGGAGTGGGGTTTGTGATGAGGAAGGGCAGGGCTAGGCAAGGGGAGTGTGGTGTAGTGGTTGGAGTGTCAGACTAAGACCTGGGAGAGACTAGGGTTTGAATCTCCCCACTCAGTCATGAAGCTCACTGGGTGTGACTGGGGGGGGGGGGAGACACAGTTGCTGCCTCTCTCAGACTAACTGGCCTCCCAGGGGCTTTTGTGGGGATTAGGTGAGGAGGGGAAGATTTGAGCTCATGGACAGCTCAGCTGGTTAAAACATGGTGCTCATAAGGCCAAGGTTGTAGGTTTTCTGAATCCTCGAATGTTAGCGTTAGAAGGAACCCCAGGGGCCATCTAGTCCAACCCCCTGTGATGCAGGGAACTCAACACACCGCCCCCCATCCAATCTGAAACCATACCTGACCCTGCTTAGCTTTGCAAAGTTCCTGCCAGTTTTATTGTTGCACTACTAGTGTCTGTCCCCATCCTTGCATTGCAGGGGGTTGGGCTAGATGGTCTTTGGGGTCCCTCCAAACAATTATTTGATTGTATCCTTGGAGGTGGGGTATAAATGCAATATATAAATCCATGAATAAGTGGGCTCTTTCAGCAAAGGTGGCTGCTTCTCCCAGGGCCTGAGAAGGGGCGGAGGCCAAGGGATGTGGCCAGCGTGGGTTCATCCATTTCACTGCATCTACTCTGAGTAGGACCTGGTGGCTTTGCTGCTTTATGTAACAAGGGAAACTGAGCTAAACAGGCTCTCCCTCTCGCTCTGTAAAGAGGAATTGTTTTCACTTGGGCTTGTTTTTTCTGGCCCGAGCTGCCCTGGGGCGTTTTCGAGAGAGGCTGAGGAGGAGAAATGTCCCCATATCAAATAAATAAGTAACTCTGGCCGAAGGAAAGGGTCCCAGAGGCTCTGACCTGTCTTTGGAAGAGGCGAGGCTCCACCTCTCCGCTCTTGGGGGGGGGAGCATAGCCCCGCCAAGGAGCCAGACGGGGTCCTCCTTGCCCTTGGGACCCCTTCTGATTCCAAGCACAGCCTTGCTGCCCCCCAGCCTGCTTCCAGGAGGGGTCAGTGAGGGGCACCCTGTGGGGGGGATGCTGCTGCTCATGATGTGGTAGTGGGGGGTCTTCCTATAGGGCCTGCAGCCAAGGAGAGCCTGCAGGATCCATCCTGCCTCCCTCCCTTGGCTGCATGCAATTAAGCAGGGAAGTGGAGCAGCCTTTGGGGGGGGATGGGGCGCCCCCTCTCCCCACCCACTTCCGCCCTCGCCTCCTTTCTAATGGATTCCTCTGGCAGCTGTGCGACCCCTCCAGCTGACACATGGCAGGGAGGAGGGAGAGGAAAGGCCTCTTCCGGCTGGGAGGGGAGCCACCACCACGCTTGGCCCCAGCCAGCCAGAGCTGACTCCTGCCAGCTGCTCCTTCCAGGCAGAGCCCAGGCCCCAGCAGGCCCCTCTTGGGAGGGGGGACGACACCCACACCTCCCAGGACACTGCTCCAACAGCCATGGAGAATGCTGGGAACCGTAGTTTGCTAAGGGCACGGATCTCACGGAGATACAGTTTACACCACCAACCCCTTTAGTTCCCAGCACTCTTCCTTACTGTCAAAGTAGTGTATAGTAGTGCTTTAAGCTTACAGACTAGAATCATAGAATCATAGAATCCTAGAGTTGGAAGAGACCCCAAGGGCCATCCGGGCCATCCAGTCCAACCCCCTGCCAAGCAGGAAACACCATCAAAGCATTCCTGACAGGTGGCTGTCAAGCCTCTGCTTAAAGACCTCCAAAGAAGGAGACTCCACCACACTCCTTGGCAGCAAATTCCACTGTCGAACAGCTCTTACTGTCAGGAAGTTCTTCCTAATGTTTAGGAATAATAGAATGTTTAGAATAATAGAATCAAGTTGGAAGGGACCCCCAAGGGTCATCCAGTCCATCCCCCTGCAATGCAGGAATCTCAGCAAAAGCATCCATGACAGGTGGATAATAATAATGGACTCCATAATAGTGGAGTTTGACTAAATGACCCTCGGGGGTCCTTTCCATCACTATTCTAAGATTCTATGCCATTTTAAAGTGTGGTGTCTTTGGAGGGGGGGAGTTATTGGGTTGTTTTAATTTTAATTATGTATTTTGTGGTTTTATATTTTGATTTTAATTTGTGAACTGCTCTGAGACCCCCGGGAATAGGGCGGTATATAAATTCTAATAATAATAATAATAATAATAATAATAATAATAATGTCTCAGCCCAGAAGTGTGCTGACTCCGCCGCCGACGGCGCTTTTGTTTCGAGAGTGGACAGTCCGGCTGGGGGGCTGGGTGCGCTTTCATGCAGCCGCCTCGGACCTCCCAGCGCGCGGGTGCCCCCCCCCACCGAGCCCGTCGGGGGCCCCTCTGCCTCGCAGGCGTCGGCCCGGCGGGGGCTCCTGCCTGGGCCTGCCCCCCCCCCCGTGCTCCGGCTCCGCGGGAGGCGCTGCCGCATTCCTGCGCGTCTGAGCCGCTGCCGCCTGCCGTGGCCCGGTGCCAGCCAGGCAGGGAGGGCAGGAGGCGGCCTCCGCCACCCGGGGCGGGCGAGGGAGCAGGTGCCACCTGGAGCTTGCCGGAGAGGGGAAGGCTCCGCCTCCGACCCCCGGCCCCACCACCCCCAGCGACCCTCCGAGGGCCGCTTTGTCTTCCTTGCGCTCGTTGCCCTCGCGCCCCGTCGCGCCCCGCTCCTCCATTCATGCGCCAGGCCGGCTCTTGGCAGCGGCAGTAGCCGGGCGTTCCCGGGCTGCCTGGGAAGGCAGGCGGGGCCGGAGCCGAAGGAAAACACACCGAGCCGCAGCCCTGCCCAGCCCGTCGCAGGGCATTTGGCAGCCGGGCCAGCGAGCCTGGCGGGACGCCCCGTCGAGGCAGAGGCAGCTCGGGGTCACGCAGGGCGTGGGGAGCCCGCGGCCCGGTGCCTCTCCGGGAGGGAAAAGACGAGGCAGGCGGGCGCCCCTGAGCATATGCAGAGTGCCTGGACCCAACGCCCCGTGGGGCGGGCAGGGGGCCTGGACGTGGGCTCAGTTTGTTCCAGGAGCTGCGAGGAAGACGCACCGCGCCGGGTCTTGAGCAAGCCGCCCGAGCTGAGTCTCTCCTCTCCTCCGGTTGTCCCGTCGGGCAAGGAACGGGCGGGGCAGGGGGGTCTGGAGGGCGGCTTCCTTCTTGCCGCCGCCCGCTCCTTCCCTCCCTTTCCCTCTCGCCAAGTTGCTGGAGAACAAGGGCGTACCCAGGATCAAAACTGGGGGGGGGGGGGAAGCCATGGTCGTTCAGGTTTGCTTTGAATGGACGCTGATCATTTTTGCTTCTAGGGCTGCCTTCTGGGGGGGGGGCAGCTGACCCCTCTGCCCCCCCTGGGTACGCCCATGCTGGAGAAGGCAGGAAGGCTGGTGACTCCGATGCCTACGGAGGGGCAGGGAAACTGGCAGGCAAACGCCCCCTCCCCACCTTGACTGCCAGGACTCATAAACATATCCCATCCCCGAAGCCCTCCTTTCCATCCATGTTCTCGGAGATTCTGTTCCTGGGACCTTCAGGGCAGCCTCCATCCCTGCGAGAAGAGGAGAAGCAGGATGCGCTCCCCGCCTCCCCCATCAGCATCCCAGATGAGTTTTAGCCCTGTGTCCCCAGTGAGGAAGGTCTAAGCCAAGGATGGAGACATGTGTGGACCTCCCAGTGTTTGGACTCCCAGAGAGTCAGATGATTAATCAATTGATAAATGGCCTTAATGTGATTTTGTGGAATTGGGGTGTTTATTGGAGCCTCAACTGAACGGAAGCAGCAGTCTTCCACCAGAGCTACTGGGGCACATTCCTCTCAATAAGAATGTCAAGCATTTTTTTTTTTTAAAAGACCCCCCCTCCCCAAATTGCCACACTCTTCTCTGCTCCACATACAATTTATACTCCCATGAATTTACAGAGGGGGTATTTCTGTCAATATCCTCTGTACCACCCAGCCCCAAAGCATAACTGTGGCTACAGATGTGGAGGCCTGTTGGGGGGAGGGGAACCACATAGAAATTGGGCTGGAAAATGTTTTTCCCAATTTTTCAGAAAATGAACCCCCCCCAAGTGAGGAGATAGTGGCACTCTGCACATGTGTAATGGTACACTTTCCTAAATAAGTGCTATACAAGTCCTATTGCGATGAAAACAGCCAGGTTAAAAATTGCCGCCCTCCCAAATCACACAGTACCAGTCACCCATGAATGTAGCATTTCTTATTTAATTTGAAACCTGTGGTTCTAATTGAAATGGATATTGATGGCAAGAGACAGCAAGTGTGAGTGGATAAACGGTTAGAGGGAAATTGGATGGGAGGGACTGAGATACCCCCCCCCCGCCTTGCCTCACCAATAAACAATTTGTGTGGCTGGTTACCAGTGGATGGGGGGGGGGCTCTGGCTGTGTCTGCTGAATGTCCCAGGCAGGATCTGGAGCGAAAGGCCCCCCTTTGCCCTGCCCAGGTGAGCAGCTGGCAGGACGTCTCCAGACCAGAAGAAGGCGCCCATGGAGCCCGCATGGGGCAGAAACATTCCGGTTGTGCCAAGTTCTTTGTGCAGACATTTTTTGTCAGACCTGGGAGGGGAGGAAGAAGCGAAGTTTGGGGCCTAGAGCCTCCCTTGTGACTCTTTGATCTGCCAGCCTCGAGGGGAGGGGCAGAGCCACTTTGTACTCTGCTGGTGGGGGAGCCCTGTGACCCAAGCCTTTCCTGGAGCAGCTGCTGCCCCCTGCTGGCCAGTTCTGGGGAGCCACAAACCCTCCTAACGGGCTTTTAAAAGTCCATGTTTCCTTTCCCGATGTCCAGCGGGACCGTCCTGTAGTGCAACCGCTGGCACAGGGCGGGGCCTGAGGCCTGATCCAGAGGGGTGCAGCTGCTCCAGCTTCTCTCTCTCTCTCATATACCAGGTTGAGGAGCCCCTCGAAACATCCTCCTCCCCCTCCCCAATTGACAAGAGTGGCCTCTTCTCCCTGGCCATTCGCCATGCATTCCCTGGACGAGCCGCTGGACCTCAAGCTGAGCATCTCCAGGCTCCAGGCGGCCCACGCGAAGGGCGACCAGACCCTGGGCAGCTCCAGGCCCCGATCCTTCCGCCAGGACTTCCGGATCCGGGAGGACAGCAGCCCCGACTCGCCTCATTCCCCACTTGACGGTGAGTGGCCGAGGGGTGGGCTTGGTGGGTGGGGGGCTGGAGCCATGGAACTGGGACAGGGCAGGGGAAGTGCAGGGGGTGCCTCTTCATTGCATCTCTCCCCCCCTCCTTGGCAGGCCTCCAGTTGCACTCCAAATGCCACGACAAGAGGGACACCCGCTTCTCCTCCACCCCCACCATCGACCTGAGCCTGTCTCCTCCTCCTCCTCCCGGCTTGGACTCCCCCGGCGGGGGCCGTGCCTCGCTCTCCCCCGACAGGCAGAGCGGCGGGGAGTTGGTGAGCTCCTCCGCCCTGCGGGTGAGTTGCTGGGGGCAGAGGAGGGTGCTGTGCTCCAGGGTCCTGCGCATGGGATGTGGGTGGCTCTGGCACCTTCCCTGGCACCTGAATGGGACATGGCAACACTCAAGGACCAGAGCCTGCGGAACTCCAGCTCACCGAGAGGAAGCCAGGCTCTGGCTGAGCTGGGAGGGCAGGGGGGTGGGCTAGATGGTCCATGGGGTCCCTCCCAACTCTACCGTTCTATGGGTCTCCTACAGGGGTGGGTGGCAGATGGGGTATAGATGGGGAGGGGGAGCCACCCTTGCCATTCCTTGCCAAAATAGGAACCTGCAACCTGTCACATAAAGTAATAGTTGTTATATTTAATTAATTAATAAATAAATAGTTGTTATATATATATGTTTATATGCCACTCATCTGACTGGGTTGCCTCAGCCACTCTGGGCAGCTTCCAACCAATTAAAACATCAAACACTAAAAACTTCCCTAAACAGGGCTGCCTTCAGGTCTTCTAAAATTCAGATAGTTGCTTATTTCCTTGACATCTGGTGGGAGGGCGTTCTGCAGGGTGGGCACCACCACCGAGAAGGCCCTCTGCCTGGTTCCCTGTAACTTCACTTCTTGCCTTGAGGGAACTGCCAGAAGCCCCTCGGATCTGGGCCTCAGTGTCTGGGCTGAACGATGGGGGTGGAGATGCGCCTTCAGACATACAGGACCGAGGCCTTTTAGGGCTTTCAAGGTCAGCACCAACACTTTGAATTGTGCTCGGAAACATACTGGGAGCTAATGTAGGTCTTTCAGGACCGGTGTTATATGGTCCCTGCGGCCGCCCCCAGTCACCAGTCTAGCTGTTGCATTCTGGATTAATTGTAGTTTCTGGGTCACCTTCAAAGGTAGCCCCACGTAGAGCACATTGCAGTAGTCCAAGTGGGAGATAACCAGAGCATGCACCACTCTGGCGAGACAGTCTGCAGGCAGGTAGGGTCTCTGCCTGCGTACCAGATGGAGCTGGTAAACAGCTGGCCTGGACACAGAATTGACCAGTGCCTCTGCATGTACAGAGTTCATGACTCAGAAATCTATTGTACCATTTGAAAGAATTGCATCTGTTGGTTAAATTACCATTTGAATGAAAAAGGGAAGTTTGAGGAGTAGAATTTAAAGAACAGGGTTAGACAGAAACCCAGCAATTTATGCTTTTATCAAAAGTAGCTTTTGGTCAGTTTAAATCCAATTTCCTAGTTTTGTGTCCTAAGACATTTCTGATACATATTATTTCCTGTTTCTTGTTGCTTACGAAGTAGGCTTATAAAATCTTAAAACTTTATATAGGACTTCAACATGCAGGCCACCCTTCCACCAAAACCATAGATATAAGTTTGAACATACCTGCACCCCAGGCAAAGAAATTGGGACCAATGCCTCGCCTCCTTTATCTACAGGATTGGAGAATCAAATAAATGGCTAGCGGGTCAGAATTAATATTTTATTGTTCATTAAAGTTTTACCATTTCTGATTGATTAATTTTTATGTGCTTAAACTTTAAATGATAGACTTAGATAAAACTTTAAATGGTAAAACCTTGATAATTACTCCTTAAAGGGGGGGGGGAAACTAAACACACTCTGTTCTAAACTCTGAAACCAATCTTTCTATCTCTCTGTACCAAAAAGCAAAACTTGGCTGAATGTTAACCTAGCATCACACCAGGATTTTTAAAATCACCTCTCCAAATGCTTGCACCTTTCACATAGCCATAAATTGGGAGTTGGAAGGGATCCAGAGGTCACCTAGTCCAACCCCTGAAATATAGGGTTCACAAGATATGTACTTCCAGAGAGAGACACATACTTATGCACACAGACTATCATGGAAGCACATACGTGTACTAAGAGCAAAAGAAAAGTACCAACTTTACACAGAACCATTTTGTAGATCTCAAGGTGGAACTCCCCCCCCCCTTTAAACTAAAGAGCCTAAGGGGTGCTTGTAACACACACAAAGATACCCTGATTGGGCAAAGTTTCTAGAGAAGAATTATAAGATCATGATAAAGAGTGAACACTTTCCTGGAATTGCATGGTAAGCCTAGGAAAGGAGTAATTTGAGGGTAAAAATAGTAAATACACACAGAAAGTGAGACAGGGTGAGTACCTTTCACAACAAATGGGAGTTCCTAGGAAACACTGCCCCCTTTGCAGTTGCCTCATGAAAGGAAGCTTATTTGGGAGTAAATTCTCCTGTTTAAGCATAGAAGATGGGAAGGGGCATTTTAAGATTTCTCAAAAGACCTTTTACTTTAAGTAAAGCCAGATACTGCATTTTTTTATCTTAAAACATCTTGCTTAACGTAAAACTTTGCAGTAGGAAAAATTAATTCCAGGAGACTGGATTCAGTCTCCTCAGAGCTTTTTTGAGTTTATGAAGTAAGACATTTTCAAAGTTTCAAGCAAACCTTTTTAAAGTTACAACTCCTTCTTTTATACAGATTCCTCAATATTTGCCATGTTGAGTTGGTTAGACTGAAACCATGGCTCACACACAATTTATTTATTTATTTTGGAGGGGGGGGAAACGTTTCTTGGGGTAATCCCCCTCTCAGAACACAGGTAAACACAGGAATTATTTCCTTTTTTTTTTATCACTTGGAGGAAGACTCTCTTTTGGAGCCTCTCTCAAATAACAAAACATTGGTGCGCCTCATTCTTACATTTGCCATGTTTAAGATTGATCAGGTCTCACATGGTTTCTTTAAACTAAAATTTGAAGCAAGCTTGCAGCTTTAAACTATGCACACTTAAGAAAGGCAGCCTGTGGATTTTGTGGCCAATTTTAAACACAAACCCCTTAAACACTTCTAACCTCGAGTACATGTATTATTTACTTAGAGGGAAACAAAGTTCTCTAACATACAGGCTCTCAGACTAGATTTCTCTCTTGCCTTATTATTATTATTATTATTATTATTATTATTATTATTATTATTTTAAAGCTCACTGAAGTTACACAAGGACAACAAAATGACAGAGACACAAAGAACAGACTCACACACACATACAGACAACATGTAACATGTAAACATATTTTTTAGTTGGTTATTGTAAGCTCTCAACCTGGCTAGACTCCGATGGGTTTTGAGCTCACAGGGAAACAGAGTAAGGGGAAGAAAGGGTTCCTGTGGGGCTCTCAACCTGGCCAGACTCCGATGGGTTTTGAGCTCACAGGGAAAACAGAGTAAGGGGAAGAAAGGGTTCCTGTGGGGCTCTCAACCTGGCCAGACTCCGATGGGTTTTGAGCTCACAGGGAAAACAGAGTAAGGGGAAGAAAGGGTTCCTGTGGGGCTCTCAACCTGGCCAGACTCCGATGGGTTTTGAGCTCACAGGAGGGAATAGAGTAAGGGAGAGAATGGGGTTCCTGACTATTAAAGAGTTCCATGTACACCTATAATCATCTAGTATCCTTTCCAGACCCTTAGTCTTCCTATTCCTTATTTCCTATTCCTTAACCGGGGTTTATCTACCACTCTGCCGTTTCCCGCCCTTCAGCTTAGGAAACCCATCCTGGCAACCTCCTACCTATCATCAAATCTTGAGAAAAGGGGGCCCTACTGGACGCCCGCGAGTGCGGTGCCAGATCGGGGGTACCCTGGACAGAATTGCGTTCCGGAAATCCCTCCTTGCTTTCAGAAGCGGGTTCACACACAACACACGTGTACATGTGACCTGACAACACGCGTGTTGTATGACTCGACTGGTGCGGCTAGGGATGTGATAGGAAAGACAGTCCTTTTACCCCTTGCTTTCGGTGAGGGTCCTGGTTGCAGAGAGAGAGCTGTTTAGGCAATTTCTCTGGCTAACGGCCAGGGTTCACCGGTGCGGCTGGCAAAAGTACGAAAAAGAGCTCTGACCCCTTGCTTTTGACGGAAGTCCCGCCTGCAGAGAGAGAGCTGTTTAGGCAATTTCTCTGACTAACGAGCGGATGACCATCAGTGCGGCTGGCCAGAGGAGAGAGAGACAGAGATAGGGCTCAGGACTCCCCTTGAGTTGAGCAAGGTCCGGGACCTTCTGGACCAAGAGAAAGGCAAGAAGTAATGATAGGGAAGAGGGCAGAGAATTGGTTGCCAGGAGGTACCACCCCAAAACCACCAGTGCACTGGGTTTTCCTTTTCTATACTCACGCGTCTTGCTGAGATCCCGGGATCGATGAAAGCCGGCTGCGTTTGTCTTTGCTCCCTGGCTGGTCCCTTCGAAACCCACAATTACCGCCCGGGAGATGGCTGGAGGCCCTAAGGATCTTCCCAGACAAAAGGTCTGGTGCCGGCTGAAGACTTCGGGGCCCCCAGTCAGCAGCACGGGAGAACCGTAGGTCCCGGGTTTCGGCACCAACTGATACGGCAAAATCCCAGGCACGAGTCCTCTCAGCGACCTGGCCCTTCGGACAGGAGGTCCGTGGTACTACGGAGCTAAAGATGAGACCAACCAGCAACTGGAGCAAAGGACAAAGTCACTTTATTGCGCAACAGGTTCAAGTAACAGAGACTGAACCCTGAACAAAGGGTGGCAGAGACTTTTAAAACTTCCCGCTATAACCCAGAATACATTTCGAAATACATCACTACTACATCACAGATACATAAGCAAAACGTCAAGAAGGGGTGGAGAGTAGGAGGGTGTAGGAAAATTAACATATGGGTAAACAAGATTAGCATACAGGTGATGGGTCACAGGAACAGGTAAATGACACTTGGGTGGGTCAAATATACATTTTGAGTGGCAACCGGGGAAGAACAATGAGAAGCATCCAGGAGACTGTCTGTCGTCTTGGAAACCTGATGATGGGTGCTTGAGAGGATTGCCCAGGTGTGGCATTTCCTGGAGCACCTTGGGTGTGCGTATGTGATGTTCTGCTTAGGGGATTATGGCAGACCAGGGGTGACCTGGGGGGCAAGGCCAGCAGGAGTAGAAGGGCACAAACAGGGAGAAGATCCATGGAGGCTGTGATTTTAAATGAATTTCCAAAGGTTTAAAGGCTCTGCACATGCTCAGAGTTCAACTTGATACAATATATCCAAATAGTATTAATAACCACTTGAAACTGAGTTTCACGAGGGTTTGTGTGTGTGCTTGTATTACAACCTGTGGGGTAAAGGGGAAACTAGAGAAAAGGGGTGAGACCTGGGCGAAAGAGGGTCCCGCACTGGCTGCCGCTGTCTCTGCGGCAAGCGGAGGGGAAAGACAGCAAGAAGGGGTGGGTACCCCTCCTCAGCTACCCGTAACACCTCCATGGACAGCTGAGAGTCCAAAATGACTCCTAGGCTGCGCACCTGGTCCTTCAGGGGCACAGTGACCCCATTCAGGACCAGGGAGTCCCCCACACCTGCCTGCCTCCTGTCCCCCAAAAACAGTACTTCTGTCTTGTCAATATTCCTCCTCAATCCATTGACTGCCTTCCCAGGCTTCGTGAGCCAGACCATCAAGCCCTCTGCATTGCCAGAAAACTGCAGGGGGCATTTCTGTTCCTTTCCAACCACCCCTCTTTCTCTGGCCCCCCAGGACCTCCAGTCCCTGCGCTACATCGAT
Organism: Darevskia mixta; assembly: GCA_034641385.1. Lineage (NCBI taxonomy): Eukaryota > Metazoa > Chordata > Lepidosauria > Squamata > Lacertidae > Darevskia > Darevskia mixta. Next base: position 3,668,852 of record JAWWNH010000124.1, on the reverse strand, counting down.
GGCCTCCGCAGCTCCTTCCAGTTCTTCCTGCCCCTCAACTCGGGGGGTGCCTTGCACCTGCCTGCCTCAGCCTTCCTGGGGGCCCCCAAAGAGAAGCGCCTCTCCCCAGAGATGCCCCTGCAGAAGCAGCTAGTGTGCCGGTGGTCCAAGGTGAGCAGGGCCTTTGGGGTGGGGGCACCTCTCCCTCCAGGGCCTGCTGGTCTCTGTTGAGGCTGAAGCCCGCCCCTCCCTCCTCTGCTTCTTCCTTCTCCAGTGCAACCAGCCCTTTGACCTGCTGCAAGACCTCGTGGACCACGTCAACGACTTCCACGTGAAGCCCGAGAAGGACGCTGGCTACTGCTGCCACTGGGAGGGCTGTGCTCGCCACGGAAGGGGCTTCAATGCCAGGTAAGCCACCTGCTCACTGCCCAGGCATCTGAGAGGTGGGAGAGACCCCCGACCCTCCCTCAAGGGGCTTGTAGGCTTCCCAGGGACCCTGCGCACCAGGCAGAGGAGCGAGATGGAGAGCAGCATCTCCCTTGTGCTGAGCAGACTTCCAGGCATCTTCTGGCCTTGCTGGCCATGGGTGCGAGTTGCAGGCTGACAGCGCCTCGGATGGGCACCACGTTGGCTACCCGTGGCTCAGAAGAGGGGGCCAGCAAAATCCCTTGTGTTTGAGCTCCCCAAATTCGCCTGGCTTGTGCAGAGCACAAGGCTCCCCTTTGAGACGTCTCTTGCGCTTTGGGAGAACTTGCAAGTCAGGCTGCCCATTTTGATTGGGGTGGGGGTGGGAAGCCCTTTATTAACCCCGTGGTTCTTGGGTGGTGGATCCCCAGGGCCAGGCTGCTGCCAGCGGTGCCCCTTCCCTCCAGGACAGCCTTTGGGAACTTTCCATAGAAAGGAGGAAGCCACCTTGGTTTGGGACCTCCTGCTTCGAGGATGCGCGCGCTCTCTCTCTCTCTTCTCCCCTCCGGCAGCCCTCTGGCTGTGGGGAGGGAGACGGATCCTCAGGAGTGGCCAAACCGGGGGGGGGGGGAGCCTTGGGCCCCCTCCCCGCCTTGTTTGGCTCTAGACTCGCCCCAGCAGTCTGCAGCGCCAACAGTCAGGGGCAGCGGCATTGCAAGCCCAGATTGTACTCGGTGCAGAATTTTTTTTGGCACCCCGTACGAACTGCGCATGTGCGGCATTCCGCGCATGTGCACTCTGTACAGAATGCTACACATGCGCAGTCCATCCATGCTGCTGCTTACGCACCGCAACCTTACGAGCCGCCGAGCAAGGCTTTTTACTGGGCGGCGGGGCTCAGCTTGGGAGTCATGGGGGGGCGCCGAGTGTCCCCCCCTCCAGGGTGGCACCTGGGGCAGACCACCCCCAACGCACCCCCTTGCTCCACCCCTGGTCAGGGGTGACCATGGCAGCCGCAGGTTCTTTGCCCCTGTTGAAAGCACTCTGGGAAGAAGTCTCTGCTCTCCTCCATCTCCTTCCATCTTGATGGGCTCCTTCCATCCCTCCCCAGGTACAAGATGCTGATCCACATCCGCACGCACACCAACGAAAAGCCCCACCGCTGCCCCACCTGCAACAAGAGCTTCTCTCGGCTGGAGAACCTGAAGATCCACAACCGCTCCCACACAGGTGAGTCTTGAGGCCAGGGAGGGGGGCACACTTTTGCAAGCCCCTCCGGCAGAGTCCAGGGGTCCCTTCTGAGCAGAGCAGCTGCCTTGCAGGGGAACACGATGGACGACAAAGCTTTGCAAGACGATTGGGCAAGTTCACGGAGGAGGAGAGGGCTATGGAAGACTACTAGCTGCAGCGACTATGCTTCTGGATATTGGGTGCTGGAAACCACAGGAGGGGAGAGTTGCTTTCTTGCTTGAATCCTGATTGCTGGCTTCCCACAGACATCTGGGTGGCCGCTGGGAGAAGAGCACTCTTCTCATGTTCCTTTGGAATCCTAGAACTGAAGCATGGGCGGGACCCCTGGAGTCATCTAGCCCAACCTCCTGCAATGCAGAATTATGTTCCTAAAGCTCTGTTGCCCTGATTTCCAAGTCTCCCTGCCCACTTTCCTTGGGGGAATCCGAGATGCTGGTGGCTGCCAACTAGAGTCTGCCATCTATAGTTTGGAGTGTGCCGCCGTTTGGAGCAGAGCTTTCCAGACTTTTAATGTTGGCGACACGCTTTGTGCATCATTTCGCGACACAGCAATTCAGTTTTACAGTCAAACCTCGGTTCTCGAACGGCTCCATTTTCGAACGTTTCAGCTCCCGAACACTGAAAACCTGGAAGTAAATGCTCCGGTTTTCAAACGTTTTTTGGAACCCAAATGGTTGAGTACAATAAGCTCTTGCAACCAATCAGAAGCTGCGTCTCGGAAGTCAAACAGGCTTCCGGAACGGATTATGTTTGACATCTGAGGTTTGACTGTACTAGAAAACTGGAGGTTAAACTCACCCCTTTCAGCCCTGGGAGGAGCGTTTGTGTGACACACTGCAGCCAACACACTAACATGTTGCGACACGCAGTTTGGAAAGCTCTAGTTTAGAGTGCCTTCTGGGCCATCTCTTTGCAATCTATTGAAGGATGAAGGGGGCACAAAACGGTGGCGTGGCCAGGCACCCTGGCACCTGGGCACCTGCACTCGTTCTCAAGCGGCCAATAGCGGGTGCAAATTTCGACCGCTGGTTCCAAGGAAGCCTTTCCCTGAATCTCTTGCATGTCCCTTCCTTCCCCCCGCAGGCGAGAAGCCCTACATCTGCCCCTACGAAGGCTGCAGCAAGCGCTACTCCAACTCGAGCGACCGCTTCAAGCACACCCGCACCCACTACGTGGACAAGCCCTACTACTGCAAGATGCCCGGCTGCCACAAGCGCTACACAGACCCCAGCTCCCTGCGCAAGCACATCAAGGCCCACGGCCACTTCATCTCGCATGAGCAGCAGGAGCTGCTGCAGCTGCAGCCGGCCCCCAAGCCCTCCCTGGCGGCCCCCGCGGACGTGCCTTACCTCAACGGGGCGCAGATCATCATCCCCAACCCCGCCGCCCTCTTCGGCAGCCACGGCCTGCCTCTCCCGCTGGCGCCCGCCCCACTGGACCTCAGCGCCCTGGCCTGCGGGGGGCTGGCCGGCCTCCACAGCCCTGTCCTGGCACCCCTCAACCTGGCCAAGAACCCGCTCCTTGCCTCACCCTTCGCTGCCAGCAGCCTGGGGCTGCCCGTCGTCTCCTTGCTGGCGGGGGCTGCCTCCGCCAAGGCCCTGCCCGAGAGGAGCGTGGCCCGGCCCGGCAAAGGCGGCGGGGGCGGGCAGGGGCCGCCGCAGAGCTGCAAGGAAGCCAGCGGGAGGACTGAGCGGGGTCGGGCGGGCGCAGAGGGCCTCTCGCTGCTGCCTGCAGGGGGCGCCCTGGACCTCTCCACCGGCATGAACTCGGCAGGCAGCTCGGATGGCCTGCCCCCCGGTTGGGTGGTCATCCCCACAGGCTCCGTGTTGCTGAAGCAAGCCGTGGTGAACTGATGGGGGGTGGCAGCCCACACCAAGGATGGGGGGAATCCGGGACCGGCAGTGGCCAGCAAAGGACCCCAGGCAGCCCTGGAAGAGCTTCTGGCCTGTGCCGAAAGGTGCCCCCCTCTCTTCCCCCCCCACCAGACACACACTCACCATCTCCTCCCCCCACCCCGCTATGGCTGCTGGGGCTGGCCACCCCCTCGGCTTCCTGGACACCCACGACGGAGGAGCCTGGCTCTCCTGAACAAAGCAATAAGCAGCATTTCCCTGAGCAGCAGCTGTGACTCCCCGTTCTGCCCGCTAGCTACCTCCACACAGGCATTGCGGGGGCTGGACTAGAGGACCCTTTGGGGTCCCGGGCCTTCGCCCTCTCTGCATACAGAAAAGGAGGGCGCTGGCTCTTTCTCTCTCCGTCTCACGCCCAGAGCGCCTCTTAGCGCCCCCTGACATGCCGGCGTCTCTGCTGCACCCCCTCCACACACACCCTGGTCTACTGGCCTCCCCTCTGTGCCTGTTGGCTCGGGGGGGTCTTCAGAGCTGGGGGGGGACTTCTGCTTCCAGCGCTTGGCTGCTGTTTAGGGAAGGAGCCCCCCCCCAGCTGAGATTAGAGGTGCTACCCCTCCACCCCCCAGGGTGGAGCTGACTCCCTCCCTCTTACTGAACAAAAGCAGCCAGGTCTTTTCCTGGCTCAGCGCCCCCCCCCCCCGACTGACAAGGCACACCCAACGGCTGTGCCGCTCACCAGCCCTTCTTCTGCCTCCCACCCCCCAACTGACGTGGAGGAACTGAAATATTCACTTCCCCCTATTAGCCGTTCCGGATGTTTCAAAGCTGACCTGCAAATCTCCCGGCCTGAGATGGTCCTGCGTGGGAACAGCAGCTGACATGCCTCCCTTGGTTCTTCTCCCCCCCCCCCCCAATCAGTTTCCTCTGGCCAAGATCCGTGCGGATAGATGGGGCCCAGAAGGAGCAGGGAGGTTTGCTGTTGGTCTGCGCTTCCTCCAGGAAAAGCCCTCTGGAGCACAGCTTGGCCCCAAGGCAAGAGGTCCAGGGAGCCCCCTCCCTCCCTCTGCAAAGACCGGGCACCCATCTGAGGAACAAGACCCCCCACGTCCAGGCACCAATGCAGGGGAGAGGAGCAGAAGCCAGGAGAGATGGATACGGCATCTCACCTCCAGCAAAGGCCGCCCAGTCCTTTAATGCCTCCGTCTCCACCTGCAGAATGGATGGGTCTGTCGTCAAACTGTCCCACCCAACAGGGCTGTTGTAAGGATTGCTTCGATAATATATCTGCTTTGTGGGGGGGAGGGCAGGAGGCCAAGCAGTCCCCATTTGCGTCTGGCAGTGGGATGGGGCCAATATTAGCAGTGCAAACCCTTGGGTGTGGCAAAAGAGCCAATAGGAGCAAGACCTGAGGGGTTGCCAGTCACACCCATTGGCTCTTCCCATTGGCTGAGACTGGGCAGGGGCCTGACTCACAGGGCCAGGAGAGGGTCTTCCGTAGAGGCTGGAGGGACCCACTGCAAATGGGGTGCTGCTCCGGCCCCCTGACTGGGGCAGCTGTGAAAGCCACACTTACTCTTGTCTGTGCATCTGGGTTTCTGAAGGGTCCCTGGCTCCCCTCTTGCCGCCCGTCCCAGCAGCAGCAGCAGGAAGGCCCCCTGCTTCTCCTCCCAAGCGCCCGCTTCACCTCGACTGCCCTCCCCAATTTGGAGGGGTCCCGCTGCTTTTGGCTCCGGTCTCCCCGTACAAGGGGGTCCCCACATACCTCTCTCCACGCCGCTGTTTCAGCGGGACCCCTGCTCTGGGCTTCCACTCAGGCAGGCTCCTTGGGCCTGCTGCCGCCCCTTCTTCCAATGCCCCCCCCACAGGTGCTGGCAGGGGGAGGCCCCGCACCAGCCCCACCCCCAGCACTGCCTGGGGCGCCTGGGACCACGCACTGCCGCTCAGCCGAGGGGAGCTGGCCTCCCAGCCACGCAGTGGAAGGAGGCTGAGCACAGAGCCCCATGCGCCCCGGGGCCTGACCCTGACCCAGCACGCCTTGCTGAATGACCAGGCCTGCGAGCCGGTGAATGTGTCCGTTTCCTTCCCCGTCGTCTGTTGTCGCTCACTCCGGGCCGTCAGTATTTTAAGCCGTTTCTAAGTGCCTTTCGATTGTAGTTTCTGTTGGATTCCCCGCCCCTCTTGCCTCCATCACTGTTAGCGTAGTTGACGACAGGAAGAGATAAGCTACGACCCAGGCCTCTGCGACAAAAGGATGGCTACTATGACGGAAATAATAAAAGTGGATCTTGACACTTTGCCCGGCGCTGCCTGCTGTCTGTCTCCTGGGGAGGGGAACCACACCGAAATATACGTATGTACACACATCAGGGTTTTCCAAACGTGGGTCTCTGGCAGTTGTTGGACTACAGTTGCCATCATCCGTGGCTAGCAGCACAAGTGGTCAGGGAGGATGGGAACTGTGCTCCAAAAACAGCCGGAGACCCACGTTTGGGAAACCCTGGTCTGCGCACACAGCCTCACAAACACAGCTGGGCTCTGCATGCTCAGCCAAACCAAAACTCTGGCACTGAAGGTACAGCAGATCCTGCGTCCTGCCTCTGCCGACCTCAGGGAAGGCCAGAAGCGCATGGGAAGCTGTTTCCTGACACGGAAGCCAGGCCCTGGCCACATCTAGCTGGGAACTGTCTGCATCAGAGACAAGGAACCTGTGCTCTCCCCCCCCCAAAAAAGCTCCCGGACTCCCAGCACCCACCTGCTCCAGGCAGCACCCTTAGCAACCAGGTGTGGTTGGAACTGGAGCTCCCATTCCACAGTCAACCATAACTGGCAGCAGCTGCCCAAGGTTTCAGGAGGACCTTCCCCAGTTCGGCCTGGGCAGGCCAGGGATGGAGCCTGCGGCCTTCTGCCTGCGAGGAGTTGTGGGGACCAAGTGGGGTGCTGCCTAGGAATTCCCCGCAGGCTCCCACAGGCTGTTCAGCATGCTTCTGACGCAGCTGGGCGACGACCGCAGTCAATCCACAGGCCGGGCTGCTCCTCACAGAGCAACCAGCTGCTGGGGCAAATGCCTCTCTGCAAGCTTTGGGAAGCAGATCACAGAATTGTTTGTTGCTTGGCCAGAAAAGACACTCCTGGGAAGGAGGGACGCACACTCCAGCCCCTGCGTTCTGCACCCTCCTGGCGCTGCGTTCTGCACCCCCCAGTCCCCCCCTGGCAACAGACTGCGAGGCCGAGAGGAGCAAGCTACACAAGGGCAATTTATTGGCTAGCTAGACTTGAGACGGGGAGGCCGGTGGGAGTGGGCTCTGCTACGTGTCTGGCTTGCGCTCTGCGTCTTGTTCTCGCCGTTGCTGCGACTGGATCCGCAGCTCTTCGTCCAGACGCTCCTTGGCTCTCACCACCTGCAGGGCACAGACTTGGCACTCAGTAGCTGCTGCTGCTGCTGCTGCTCCAAAGAGACGGCAGGAGGCCAACACACACAGAGGGCGAGGGCATCGGCTGTGCCAAGGGCATCCACCAGAGGGCTTTGAAAACAGCTCCGGAGCAAGCAAGGAAAAGGGGGGTGGGGGTGGAGGAGGAAATCCTGGCTTTGGGGCCTCTGATCTCTGGGAACCCCAAGGAAATGAGGGGGCTTGGCTAGAAGAAAGTGGGCACAGGGCAGAGGTCATTCAGGTTACCCCTTGGGACACACTGCATATTATTTATTTGGGGTGAGTTTGGATCTCTGAAAATGATGCTCAACTTGCCAATAAACTACAAGAAAGGGAGGAAAGCCTACTAATTGCACCCCCTAATTCCACCTAAGGGACTGCCAGCCAGCCCTGAAAGCACAATTTTATTGTATTATATTATTATAGATAATAATAATCCCTGACAGGGACTCATGGCAGCTTACAGATACAACAAGAGCAGCTAAAATCAGAGAGAAAAAGTCCCAATCATTAAAAATAATAATCATTAATAGAAATATATGTATATATACAAAATTCTAAGTGTGAGGGGAATGAGCAGTTTCTTGTGGCTTCCTAGGGGGAGGAGGCACAAGCACAGCTCCACCCCCCCCCAACTCACCTTCGACTGCAGGTAGAAAGAACCCCCCACGGATTTGTCGTTCACCTTGAATAAATGCTCGTAGTTCTGCCAAGGAAAAGCAAACAATACCCGCATGACCAAGCTGCCTAGCGGCACAATTAATTGCCCCGTCCCTGCCCTGCTCTGGGGAAACCAGTGGACCAAGGGAAGTAGGAGAGCAGCCTGGCTGGATTGGAAGAGAAGGCCAGAGGCCTCCAGGGAGCCCACAACAACAACAACAACAACAACAATAATAATAATAATAAAGCGATAAAACATCAAACATCAAAAACTTCCCTAAACAGGGCTGCCTTCAGATGTCTTCTAAAAGTCAGATATTTCCTTGACATCTGGTGGGAGGGTGTTCCACAGGGCGGGCGCCACCACCAAGAAGGCCCTCTGCCTGGTTCCCTGTAACCTCACTTCTCGCAGGGAGGGAACCACCAGAAGGCCCTCGGAGCTGGACCTCAGTGTCTGGGTAGATTGATGGGGGTGGAGACGCTCCTTCAGGTCTACTGGGCCGAGACCGTTTAGGGCTTTAAAGGTCAGCACCAACACTTTGAATTGTGCCCAGAAACGTACTGGGAGCCAATGTAGGTCTTCCAGGACCAGTGTTATATGGTCCTAGTGGCTGCTCCCAGTCCCCAGTCTAGCTGCTGCATTCTGGATTAATTGTAGTTTCTGGGTCACTTTCAAAGGTAGCCCCACGTAGAGCGCATGGCAGTAGAACAGTTTCCTGTATTCCTACGCAAAATCTCTGAAAGCACAATTGTGGGTCTCAGTCGCCAAGGAATGAGCCCCGTCCTCTCCCCACCAAACCTTAAAAGTTGGTATTTACCTTCTGAATGTCCTCTGGGTTGAGCTTACAGACGTTGAGGATCTGCTGGGCTTCCTGCAGGCTGAGGCCAGAGATGCTGGAGGCTGCTTCTGACTGAGGCCCTGAGCGCCCTCGCGCACCTGCCGCTGCTTGGCTGGCTGCTTGGAAAGAGGGTCTCGGTTACCCCTCTCGGTTCCCCCACTCTGGACAGCAGGGCTGGCAGCGCTCATGACGCAAGTGGGCTCAGGGTGGCCTTGCCAGCTGGGCTGTCCTTGGGAGCCGCCCAGCCCAGGGTCACAAGGCTGGCATTGGCCGGCCCAGAACATGGAGACTTCAGTGGCAGCTACCCGGGACCCCCAAAGAGAAGGTCAAGGCCACATTGCACCAAGTCAACAAAGTGTGGGGAGGCCATGGGAGCAAGACAGGTAGCCCACAATGTCTCCCCCACCCCCCAAAAAGCAAGCATGGCGGAGAAGGGGTAACCACATGGCACTCACCTGCGAACTCCTGTCGCAGCGCCCGGGCAAAGGCTCTGCCCACCACCTGCACCCCCACGAGGATGATCTGCGCCAGGTACTTGGCCTGCCGAGGGAAGAGTCACCATGGTCAGTGCTGCAGCATCTGGGATATTGGGGGGGGGGGTTCGCCAGGCAGTTGCCACCCCCTCATGCTTTGTGTGTGTCTCGGAGGGGGGTTGTTGTGTCACCCACTGGACCAGCAGGTTGCTCCTGCCCTTGGGAACCAGCCACTGAGCCCCCTCCCAAGACTCTCTGCTGGGTCTCCCTTCGGGGGCAGCGCAAGGCCCACCCCCACCCTGGATGGGGATGCCAGGAAACGGCAGGAAGGGGGGCACTTGATGGGGAGCCAAAGCCCTCTGTGTGTGGGGGGGTCCTTAGGGTGGGGGGGGAGAGAAGAGGAGGCCTAGGAGGCTAAAGACTTTGCTCAGCCCAAGCCAGGGGGGCGAGGAACGAGGGCGAAGGAGGGGGATGCGCTCCTGTTGCCTGCACATCACGCAACCTCAGGACCGTGGAGCTGGAAGGGACCCCCGGGGGCCATCTAGTCCAGCCCCCTGCAACCTTTCTGCCCCACGTGGGGCTCGAACCCGCGACCCCGAGGTCCAGAGGCGCCAAGTCTCTCTCTGGGCAACGGGAAGCAAATTGAATTAACTTAGGAAGCAAAACGGAGAAGGCGGGGGGGGGAGGGCAAAGGGAGCCCCGGACGCCTGGGTCCCTTCCTGGGTCTCCCAGGGAGGAGCGGGGGCGAGGGAGGCGGGAGGACGGAGGGATCTGCGGAGGCCACGAGGGTCCCCTCCGTGTGCGGCTGAGCGGGGGGGGGGGTGCGCACTGCTCGGACGCCTGGGTCCCTTTCCCGAGGGGGGGCGGGCGAGGGGCTCCCGGACCCCCTCCCTCCCCTCCCCGCCCCCCCGGACTCACCATGCCTCTCCCCCCTTCCCTCCCCCCTCCTTGGGCGGCCCAAGGGCGAGATGATCCGGCGGCTCGCTGAGAAGGAGGGCACCATAGAGACGAGCCGGGCCGAATGGAGAGGCCCCTTCCGCCTTCGCGACCGGAAGCTGACCCCGCAGTCGACTTGGGGCCTAGAGCGCCGCCCCCGGTGGTGCTTCGGAGTCGAGGGCGGCCCCTAGCGGCCGGGAGGCGACGCGCAATGCCGGGATCGCGGCCGAGTTGGAAGGAAGGGGGCACCTAGTGGTCATCTAGTCCAGCCCCTCGACGCAGGGACCGCGGCTAAAGCATCTCTGGCAGGCTAAAGCATCTTTCTGAAAGCCTCCCGCGAAGGAGAGTCCCCCCCCCCACCGTATGAGGAGCTGGAGCCGGGGAAGTGCGGACTTGGGAGGGGCACCCAGGGGCCATCTAGTCCAGCCCCCTGCAATGCAGGCACCAGGGACGGGGTGAAGCGGCTCCTGCATGCCCGGCTGCTAAAAGCAAAGGAGCAGAGGGGGGAAAGAAGAAGAAGAAGAAAATAATAATAATAATAATAATAATAATAATAATAATAATAATAATAATAGACTCTTGAGAGTCCCACGGATTGCAAGAAGATCAAGCCTATCCATTCTGAAGGAAATCAGCCCTGAGTGCTCACTGGAAGGACAGATCCTGAAGCTGAGGCTCCAGTACTTTGGCCACCTCATGAGAAGAGAAGACTCCCTGGAAAAGACCCTGATGTTGGGAAAGATGGAGGGCACAAGGAGAAGGGGACAACAGAAGACGAGATGGTTGGACAGTGTTCTCGAAGCCACCAACATGAGTCTGACCAAACTGCGGGAGGCAATGGAAGACAGGAGTGCCTGGCGTGCTCTGGTCCAGGGGGTCACGAAGAGGCGGACACGACTAAACGACTGAACAGCAACAACAAGGTGGCAACTCTGTTGGTGGCGGACTAGCAGATGCAGTAAAGGGTGGCATTTTCTTCAGGGAACGACGTCTGAGCCTTCGAGGGGCCTGGCTGCGGCCGGAGCAGAGCAGGCAGCCCCGTCCAGCAGTTCAGTGCCCAGTTTCCCACCACGGCCAGCCAGTCCTTCCTGGGACCTTTCTCTCTCCTCTGTGGGTGGTGCTGGCTGGGTTGCACTGGTGCCCTTCGTGGGGTCATCCCCTCCTCTTGAATGGCACTTTCCCACCCTCCCCGAGTTCTGGACACCTGGGGCCTTTGCAGGTCTTGGCTTACCTTTAAAAAAAACAAAATTGTACGTGGAACTGCGCAACCAAAATCTCAATCGTGTTTCACGGTTTGGGGATTTGTGCAAAAGAGCAGGTTGAAAATGTATGTGTTGCGGCTGGACCCACCAGCAGCCCCCCCCCAAAGGAGCGCATACCCACAAGGTCAAGCGAGGACACAGCTAAAGGAAAAGGCTTTGGGGTGGAATATAGGGGGAAGCTGCCCCCTCCACTTCCGAAAGAGAGAAGAAGGGAGGCTCTGCTTTGTCGTGGGAAAGCCTTGTCTTTTATTATGGGTTTTCCTTTTCTTTCTCCTCTAACTACAAGGGCACATTTTATGTTTAATGCGGCTGCTTTCCGCTGCAGCAAAAGCAGAAAAAGAGCTGTTTTGCTGCAAATGTTGCACCCTTTGGAACAGGGGCCAGCAAACGTTTTCAGCAGGGGGCCAGTCCACTGTCCCTCAGACCTTGTGGGGGCCGGTCTATATTTTGAAGGGGGGCAAACGAGCGAATTCCTATGCCCCACAAATAACCCAGAGATGCATTTTAAATAAAAGGACACATTCTACTCATGTAAAAACATGCTGATTCCTGGACTGTCCGCGGGCCGGATTGAGAAGGTGATTGGGCTGGATCCGGCCCCCAGGCCTTAGTTTACCTACCCATGCTTTGGAAGGACCGGAGCAAAATGAAAGTTCGTAAAGTACAGACAGGTGTGAGGCCTGTCCTCAGGTGGAAAAAGCCCAGGCTTACAATGTGCTCCAGAGTCCTCTTACATGCACATTTATAGTGGATTTTAATCCCTTGTCCGATTACTCCTGGATTGGGATAAATCTGAATTTAATGGGGGCCAAGAGCAGCTGCCAGTTGTTGGAGGAGATCATGTGGGCAACCCAAAAAAGACTGGAGACAGGAGGGGCTTCAAACCCACAGGAATTTCCTGTGTGGACAAGCCCAGGATTTGTCAGCAGAACAACCCAGGATTCCCGAGCCTGACTTCTTTCTTGACCTGACCAGCTGCTTCTGGACTTTGATCCTAAGAAAAGCCCTGCTGGATCAGGCCCAAGGGCAGCAGCGCGCAGGAACTAAGGAAGGGAGGCGTTTGCTGTCATGGAGGAGGAAGTGAGGAGGACAAACTTTCCCCTGGGGGAGACTGGCACCCCTTTTTCCAGGCAGGGAAGCCACAGCCCACCAGCCAGAAGGTCTGCAAGGCAGAACCAGGGTCTGTAAGGCAAGTGGGGGACACCAGCACCCGTTCCGGGGTGCAGAAAGGTCTACCAGGCTGGGATGGGTGCTCTCCATCCCTCTAGGGGTGGGGAGGAGAGTCACCTTGGGGAGAAGGCTGGTGTTTTGAATAACAGACACAAGAGGCGAAAGAGCGGAAATCAACATTCTTTCAAGGTACACTGGCAGGGCAGACACAGAAGGTGAGCTTTGCTCCCAGCGAGACAATTCGGGGCGCAGTTGTGACGAAAAGGCACACCCGCCCTCGTAAATCCAACCCAAGAGCTGCAGGGGGGAGAAGGAGCCCCCCAAGCAGCCTCCCTCCGCTCCCAAACAAGTTTGGAGACCCCCAAAGCCACACGTTTCTTATGGATGGGCCCTCCAGAGAGGCTGGGGGCCTGGCAGGCACACAGCAGCTCCAAAAGTAGACCTGGGCTCAGCAGCCAGAAGTGCTGGTCGGACTGTCAACGTGGGGGGCAGGAAGCGGGGCAGCAGCCCAGACGGAGGAGGATCCAGGGGGAGGAAGGAAGACTCGGCGGGCAGGATCTCCTTGGCATCTTGGTCGAGATGTGGGCAGGCGGTGGCCTAACCCAGGGTGGCAGTGTTGGCGCAGAGTGGGGGGAGAGGAGCCTGGGAGTCAGCCTGCTCCTCCCAGGGGGGCCTGAGGTCTGGGGAGCCTCCAGTTGACGGAGAAGAGGGTGGCTGGAATCCGGCTGCAGGGGGTCATCCGGGCAGAAAGGCCACTGCGTGGGGTCCCTGGTCAAAGCGTCCGCCGTTAGTCCTATGGAGCAGGAGAGGGAGAGAGAGAGGAGGGATGGATGGGAGAAGCCAGACTGGCCACCGCTTTGGGGCGTCTCTTGCGCTCGGGGCGCTGGGAAGGGCACCCCTGCCCACAAGACCCCCCTTGCCAGCCCTTGGGAGGGGAAGGGGCACGGGAAATAGCCCAGAGACCACCAGCCGCCCTGGCCCAGCCCCAGGATGGGGAGAGGGAACGTGGGCAAAGCTGCGGAGGATCAGATCAGAGTGCCCCCTCTCCCCCACAGCACTCCCAGTGGGTGCCTTTTGGACCACCAGCAGAGCCGCCTGGTGGGTTACAACACAAAGCTGGGGTCGGAAGCAGCCCCCAGGCGCCAGGATGGGCACAGGCGGACGGACACGGCTCTCGTCCCCGGGCGTGGCGCTTCCAGGGGGCTCCTGCCCAGCTCTTACCCACTCCTCTTCATCCACTCCTTCGAAGGCGTCCTGAGGGAGGGGGTCGTCTCGGTTGCCCAGCTTGGCCACCATGGCATTCAGGAGCTGCAGGGGAGCCAACCGTTGCCAGGATGTGGGCACGAGAAAGGGCTGATGCGTCTGCCACCCCCAAGACCTCCCCCCCCACCGCTGATCCTCATGGTGCCCCCTCAACACTTCTCTATTGGGTGTATTTCTATCCCTCCTTTTGCTCCCTGAGGAGCTCAAGAGGGCGGCCGTGGTTCTCCCTCTCCCCCAACAACCCTGCGAGTTAGGCTCGGCTGAGAGGCAGTGGCTGGCTTCTGAGGTCACCTTGCGATCTTCACCACCACGTCTCTCCTAGCCGGACACTAACCACTATGCCGCACTGCCTCTCACCCGCTCCGTGGTCTTTTGGACGGGTTGCATTTGCCTTGCCCCCAGTGACAAAGCCGTGGGCATCAGGGAGAGCTTGCCAGCCCCCTCCCCACCTTCCCCTGCCCCCCAAGCCAGAGCTGCCAGCCCCGCAGGGTCCTCACCTCCTCCTTCTTCTGCTCATCCGACTTCTCCTCCAGGTAGACGGAGGACGGCACATATTTCCGGCTGGGAGCCTCCTTCGGGGCTTCGCTCACTGCGGAAGGAGGTTGCATGGCAGGTCAGCGGCTGAAGGGGCCTGGAGGCGGGGGGGGGGCGCTTTCCTCAGCCACAAACCCCCCTGGGGTGTCTCCAACACAGGAAAGGCCTTTCCATGGCCAGATGGGGAACGGACTTTCTGTGTGCTGAGATGCCCTGCGCCCAGCAAAGGTCCTCTATTCCTTCCACTGTGATTTCCTCAATGCCACCCCTTCACACAGCCAGACAAGGGCATGGGGGGGGCAACCTCCCTGCCCCCGGGGGCAGCCAAAAGGGATTCCTTGGAGGTTTTTAAGCAGAGCTTGTGTCACCAACTGCCAGGGATGCATTGGCTGTGATTCCTGCATTGGGGGGTGGACTAGATGACTCTGGGTGTCCCCTTCCAACACTGATTCTATAAACCCTGAACAGCACTCACTCACACCCCACTGATGCGCTCCCCCTCACCCCCCTGCCACATACCTGGGGTCATGTCTTTCGGCCGGAGGCTGACCTTGCGGTGCTGACCGTCAGAGCCGCCCAGCCAGGCAGCGGCCGACAGTGCGGGTTCCCACCGCACCTCCGTGAGAGGATAGAGGTCGTCCTGGAAGAACTCTTTCTGTGGGGGAGAAGGGGCAGGGCAGAAGCACGGAGGGCATCAGTCCGTGGGTCCCTCAGCCTGCGCACCCCACGTGGTGGGAAGGTTCAGGGGAGAGAAAGGATTCATTCATGCAGAGCCTGTGGAACTCCCTCCCACTGGAGGCAGCGTTGATGATGATCACTGGCTTTAAAAGAGGACGTGACAAAATCGTGGCGGAAAGGGCTGCTTAAAGCCATCCACGTTGGGGGCCCCCAACACCTCCTGGGGCAGGTGAAGCAGTCCTTCCTTCTATCTGCCCTGAATCTCCCACAGGAGGCAGGGATGCCCACCAAGCTTTAAAACACTGAGGTCCAGCGCCGAGGGCCTTCTGGCGGTTCCCTCATTGCGAGAAGCGAGGTTACAGGGAACCAGACAGAGGGCCTTCTCGGTGGTGGCTCCCGCCCTGTGGAACACCCTCCCACCAGATGTCAAAGAAATAAGACATCTGAAGGCAGCCCTGTTTAGGGAAGTTTTTAATATTTAATGCTGTATTGTTTTAATATTTGATTGGAAGCCGCCCAGAGTGGCTGAGGAAACTCGGCCAGATGGGCGGGGTAAAAATAATAAATTATTATTATTATATTATTAAAAGAGGATTGGGCAAATTCCTGGAGGGGAGGAGAGGGCTCTGGGTGTCTCCTCTGCCCTGCCTCCGCAGATGGTGGAAGAATTTCTCTCTCTTCCTTTCAGTCCCTGCCCAGCGATGGAAGCTGAGACACTCGGGTCCGACTGCGAATCCTCGGCCGGCTGGGCCTGTTCTGAAAATGAGTGGGGTCACACTCTGGGAAGTTTGCCGAGATGCTAGCTTGGGGTGGTGTTGTGGCTAGGGGTGGGCAGGGCAAAGGGGCAGGGCATTGTTCGGAGAGGGTGCCAAGACCTTTCGCGGTGCTGCCTCTCTAGTCCGAGCCGTCCCTCCTCCCCTGCAAGAGACCGAGGGCCCAGGGGCCCAGCACCCTACCTTCACCCGGGGCACCCGGAAGGCCACGGGCTCAATGGAGGTCTGCCGGAGGCGCAGGGCGCGGGCAATCTCCACTTCCCGAACGTCACACTCCGTCTTGGGCAGGAACTGGTAGCCCTGTGGAAGTCGAGGGGTCAGGACCTCGCGGGGACACCTTTCTCGGAGCGTGGCCGCCAGGGCACAGCAATGCCCTCTGCCCCTCTCAGGGCCTTGGAGGTGAAGCAGGGGGCCCATCTGGATGACCACCCCTTGGGGTGAAGTTGTTCCTCCAATGACGCCACAGATGCTCTGCCCAGAACAACCACAAGAGGGCAGGCCAGAAGCAGGTTTTGCAGAGCGGATAAGGGGGCAGAGCGGAGGAGTCAGCCCCCTGGAACTTCACTGCCCCAAAGGATGCAATTCTGGTTCCTCACAGGGATTGGCGCCCCCAGTAACAGCTCAAGAGGCTGCTGGATTCAGGCTCATTCTGTCTCCCACAATGGCCAAGCGACATCCCATTCCCCTCCCCAGCCCCCGGGAAGCCCCCACATGATAGCCACCCTTTGCATTTCCCTGGCCCCCACTCCAAATTTAGGGGTCCTCCCCACTTGAGCCAGGAGATTTCAAGGACAGCTGCTCTGTGGACATTTTATCCTCACCTCCAAATCTTGCAAATCCACATTCTTTTCCTTTTTAAAGGAACCAAGCCGTAGCCCAGGGGTAGGCAAACTAAGGCCCGGGGGCTGGATCCGGCCCAATTGCCTTCTCAATCCGGCCCACGGACAGTCTGGGAATCAGCATGTTTTTACATGAGTAGAATGTGTGCTTTTATTTAAAATGCATCTCTGGGTTATTTGTGGGGCATAGGAATTCATTCATTTTTTTTTCTTCCCAAAATATAGTCTGGCCCCCCACAAGGTCTGAGGGACAGTGAACCGGCCCCCTGATGAAAAAGTTTGCTGACCCCTGCCATAGCCCTCATGGCTGCAGAGGAAAGCCCAGAGAGGTGGACTGAATTAAACAAAGACTCTGGGGCAAGAGGGGGGGGGCTCCATCTCTCCCAGGGACATAATTGCTGCCCAGATTCCCCCCCTCCACCGCTGCAGCCTTACCTTATGGGGGTCAGTGGACGGGAAGCTGTTGCACTCCAGGAAGAAGGGGGCCTCTGGGACCACCTCATAGATGAACACCCTGGTGTCACCCTAAACACAGGGCAGAGAGAAGAGGCTTTGCAGGGTGGAGGGCGGCCTGCCTTCCCTGAGCAAGGGGGGGCGGTCTGGGATCCAAGTCAGAAGGAATGGGGGCAGGGGAGGGACCTAGAAAGGGGGTGCCAGCATGGTGTGGTGGTTAAGAGCGATAGACTCGTAATCTGGTGAACCGGGTTCGCGTCTCCGCTCCTCCACCTGCAGCTGCTGGGTGACCTTGGGCTAGTCCCACTTCTCTGAAGTCTCTCAGCCCCACTCATCTCACAGAGTGTTTGTTGTGGGGGAGGAAGGGAAAGGAGAATGTGAGCCGCTTGGAGACTCCTGAAGGAGAGTGATAAAGTGGGATATCAAATCCAAACTCCTTTTCTTCTTCTTCTTCTGCTCAGCCGGCCAGGCTCACGGTGACCAAGCCCCTCCGGGAATCAGGGCCAGGAGACTGGCATGACTCTTCCCACCCCCCACCCCCAGATCTGGACCGTGGCTTTAATGGGAAAGTTAACAAAATAGACCCTGTGCTACCCGAAAAACAAAGAACGGGTTTTCTAAAGTTTGGCATCCATTTCAGCAAATGCATTGAAGCCCCCCTTCCATCGGGGCTCCTATGGAAAAACCTCCTTGGCTCAGGTGCTTATGAAGGACCACCGTCCGGAAATAGAATGCAGTTTTGGGAAAGATCCCTCCCTCCTTCCCTCCCTCCCCTTCTTTGGCACCCTGTGAAACATAAATGCGCAGAGTTTTTAAAAAACTGGGCAATGGCCGGCCGGCCACAACTCCCGAACCTACCCTGATCGGTCAAAACAAAGGGGGCAGGGGGCAGGAGATCTTTACCACCGGACGCCCCCGGTTTCCCTTTGGCAGTGGCGGCAGCAGCAGCCAGCAGCCAGCCTGGTAGCGCAGTTGGCTCTGGCTGGCTTCAGGAGCTGCTCACTGCCGTGGCGCCTGCCATTTTTCCTCGCTGGAAGTCCCCATATTATATATCTTGTGCGCAACACATCATATGGGGACTTCCGGTGAGGAAAAATGGCAGGTGCCACGGCAGTGAGCAGCTCCTGAAGCCAGCCAGAGCCAACTGCGCTACCAACTGCTGAGGCTGCCGCTGCCACGTTTCCCAGGGACAGATTTGCATATCCGGGGACTGTCCCCAGGAACATCTGGTAATCCTACTCTAGGTCTGCCTAGTTGCAGACTGGCCCCCTATTTCCCTAGGCTGGAAGTGGCATGCAGCCCCACCGCTCTGCAGCTATGGGGCTCAGCATCTTCTCCCCCCCCCCCCTGGCCTGACCCTGCTTGGGCCTGCAGGCCATTTCCTGGAGGATCAGGCCCAGGGCCCCCCGCTCACCTTGCCCGTGAGGAAGACCACGCCTGTGTCTGCGTCGTAGAAGGGGATGAGGGTGGATGGAGAGACATCGAGGCCGACCGTGGCCACCGGTGGCCCCAGAGACTCCGCCGGGTGGAGGGAGAGCTGTCGCTCGCTGCGGCTGCAGGAGGAGGAGAAGCTGTTGGGATCGGGGCCGCCTGGGGCTCCTGGGAGGCAGCACTAGAAGGAGGGAGAGGCCAGCCTTACCTGTCAAAGCCCGATACCAGCAAGTATTTGCCTCCGCACACCCAGACGATGCGGGCACCCCGTCCGCCTTCGGGCCCCGGGCCTTCCTGTGAAGAGAGATGGATGCCTCAGAGAGCGGGGGCCACGGCTTCTCTCTAGGTGGCCCCCCCAAGACAGGAAACAGGGGCTGCCAACACAGCCCTCCAGGGCCGACCCTTGGGCATCTCCCCAGGGTGAGGCCACCCGCTTCTCCGCCAAGCCCTCCCTCATAGGAACCTGGGAAACTGCCTCACACAGAGTCAGATCATCGGTCCACCCACCCCAGGATCGCCTGCACTGGCTGGCAGCAGCGCCTCTCCAGGGTTTCGGCCCGGGGCCTCTCGCAAGGCTACCTAGAGATGCCCGCGGGGATTGAGCTGGGCACCTTGCAAGGCTGGTGCTCTGCCCCTGAGACGACTAGGCTCGCTCCCCCCAGGGAGAACATGCCCCCCCCGTTCCTGAATAAGAGGCCTTCTCCCTCTCCCCCTCCCCACCTCTGCACATCTCTTCCTGCCTAGCACCCCCCAACTCACCTGCAGGGGCTGGGAAGCTTTTCGGGGCTCGTAGACCCTCACTCGGCCATCCTTGCTGACGGTGGCCAGGCGGCGTCCGTCGGGGCTCCAGGCCAAGCTGAAGATCTGAAAGGCCCCCAAGGAGGTCAGTCCCCTCACCGCACAAGGGCCTCTGGAGGGCTGGGCCAGTCCCAATTCATGGGCACTAGGGGCCTCCCTCCAGGTCCAGCATCCTCTGAAGGGGTCTTCTGGCGCCTCCCCGCACGGCTCCCAGTCTCGGCTGGCTTTCATTTTAACACGGCAGGCTGTGCCCTGTGGAACTCCCTGACACTAGAGGGTGAGGCAGGAACCCTCCCTCCCTCCGTGCAGATGCCTTTTGAAAAATTCACTTCATTTTAGACAGGTCTTTGCAATACACAGTGGAACCTCGGCTGTCGAACATAATCCGTTCCGGAAGACAGTTCGACTTCTGAAACATTCAACAACTGAGCCACGATGGACAGTTGGCAAACTCCACTGAGAAAATGGAGAAACGCGCCTTAGAAGCCGTTCAACTTCCGAGGTGCATTCGAAAACGGAAGCATTCACTTCCGGGTTTTCGGCATTCGGGTTCCAAATCGTTCGGCATCCGAGACGCTTGAAAACGAGGTTCCACTATTAACTTTCCTTTTTAGCCACTTGGAATTATTAATTTTTACAGATGCTTTTGTTTATTATATTCTCATACACTGCAATACCACATGGAAATATTTTTATTTATATATAAAATTGTGGATTATAAGAATGCAAATGGGTAAAGTCACCAAGGGGGAAGGAGGGGGGCTGTCTGGCATGAACTGGTGGCGCACGGAGGGGGCTGAGACCTCCCTCTGCTGGCTCTGCTGCCCCCCCTTGCCGGGCTGCTTGCTGGGCCTTCCTACCTGGTCCCGGTGCCCCTCCAGCCGCAGCACCTGCCCGCCAGAGCGCAGGTCCCAGATCCGGACGCTCATGTCATAGGACGAGGAAGCCAGGATGTCCGCAGCCAGCGGGTGGAACTGGATGGAGTAGATCTTCTCCGTGTGGCCTGGGGGGGGGGGGAGAGAAGGTGCCTGCTAGCTGGGCTCTAAGCTGGCCAAACCCCCTCAAGCCAGAGGAGCAGGGGGGAGAAAAGTGGGGCAGGGGGAGCTTCACCTTGTAGAACCAGCTCAGGCTCCAGCATTGTCTTCTGCAGACCTCCCTCCTCGACCCTCCACAGCCGGATCCTGGCGTCTTCTCCAGCTGCGCCAGAGGAAACAAGGGGGCACATGTGACAGCCCATCATGCCTGGCTGCAGAGAACCCCCCACCCTGAGCCCAGACGATGCCGGAAGGCAAGGCGAGAGAGCAGGGCTTTGGAGCAGTCTTGCTTCGGGAATTCCTGCAGGAAGTCCGGAGGCCAGCGGTGGCTTCTTGGTGGGCCCAGTAGCTCCGGAGTGGGTGGGGTGGGTTACATACCAATCGCCAGGCGCTGCAAGTCAAAGGGGTCCCAGCACAGGTCAGAGACGGGGGTCCCGTTCTGGATGGTGGGGAGCGATGTGTCTGGGAGGCGGCCTGGCTTGGAGAGCTGGGGGAGGAGGGCAGGGGGAGTCTCTGAGAAAGGCAGGTGGGGGGCAGGCGCTGGGCACTCTCCTCTGCCCTCCCCCCAAGACTGGGGCCTTCACAGGCACCCCACTTCTGCCGCCCCAGTGGGTATGGGATGTAATCCATTGGAGCAGTCAAACACAACATTCCTTGTTTGCCTAGAGTAGACACAGACAGGGGGGTGTTGATCCAGCCAGTTGAACTTCCTCCCCCTGCATGTGACCAGGTAGGCTGGCATGACCCTTGCAGACCCCACAAAAGGTCCAGTCATGCAGCCCTCTTCCTCTCTTGATGCTCTTCTCTACCATTTTGGCCACTGGTCCTGATGCTGTCTGCTGGCTCTCTGCCAGCAGCACATGGACCCATCCGTACGAGGGTGAAAGCCACACTGTATCTGTAACTACAGGCTAATTTAAAGCCTGCCTTCAGGGATCTAACTGTGAACTGAATGTGAGTAAACTTTTCATTACTTATAAGGAAAACTCTTATTTCTTTTAGGAGGGAATCAAAGGGGTCTTACCAGGAATACACTCCAATCTGGGCATGCCGGATTGGATTGCTTAACTAAAGAGATTCAAACGAATCTGCAACTAGCTGCTTGCTGTGTAAAAGGGGGAATGAGCTCTGCTATATGTAACTCACTGGCATGAGGGAGGGAGGATAATATTTAATCAATATATCCTCTCCTACTATCCACAACATTCCCACAGTGGGCAAGCTGGCGGGTGCTGGTGCTCAGGACCAAAGATGGAAGGCATTGGAAGCTGCCTGCCACCCAGCCAGAACAGTGGGGCATCTAGCCCAGTGTTGCCCACCCTGACTGGCAGCCACTCCCCTTCCTGGAGGCTGAGCCTCGCGCTTGTGAGGCTGGCGCTTGGCAATGGAGCCTGGGGGGCCTTCCCCTATGAGGCTCTGCCAATGCAGGCGGGCATCAGGCTGGGCAGCTTGCCCCACAGGGAGCCTGAAAGGCGCCCCCTCCGTCACGGCCTCTGCCCCCTTACCTCCAAGACAGCCACCTGCCCTCCAGCAGAGAGCAGTGGGATGGCCACACAGTGCCGGTTGGCGCAGAAGCCGTCGCACTCCCCTGGCGTGGTCAGGTTCAGCCCCCGGAGGTTGGTGATGTGGGTGCTGCGGTGAAGGACAGCACCCTGGATGTGGCGGAAGCCCGAGCTGGGTCCTGGGGGCAGAGAGGCGGGTGAGGGGTGGGCAGGAGATAGGAAGGGACACCCTCTCTCCCCTCCTGGCTGTGCTGCCCCTGATGGAAAACGCAGAACCACCTCTGCGCACCGGCAGCGCGGCGGGGAGAGGGGATCTGCCAGGTGTCCCCAAAACACCCTCTGAGCGGCACAGGTTGTGGGGCCCACCATTCCCCCACCTGGGGGGTGGGTGGCAGGAGGCTTACCCAGAATGCTCTGCAGGGACCGCTGGCTGGGGCTGGAGGCAAAGCCACTGGTGGCCGAGAGGGAGGGTGTTGTGGTGCCAGAGGGGGACGTCAGGGAGCTGGTGGGGGAGGAGAGGGGGCTGCCAGCCTGGGAGAGGGAGAGAGAGCAAGCCTCAGAGCCTTGCAGGGGGCTGGGCTAGAGGACCTTTGGAGTCCCTTCCAGTGATAGAAGATCCATGGGGCTCAGGGCTCTGGAGCAAACGCCCCAGGCTCTGGAGATGCTGGGAATGGCTATCAATGCCTCGTTGCCACAATGGCTACACTCTGCCCCCACAGCGATGCTTCTGGACGCCAGTTGCTGGAAACCCCAAGAGGGGAGAAGAAGAAGAAGAGTTTGGATTTGATATCCCGCTTTATCACTCCCCGAAGGAGTCTCCAAGCGGCTCACAGTCTCCTTTCCCTTCGTCCCCCACAACAAACACTCTGTGAGGTGAGTGGGGCTGAGAGGCTTCAGAGAAGTGGGACTAGCCCAAGGTCACCCAGCAGCTGCTTGTGGAGGAGCGGGGAAGCGAACCCGGTTCACCAGATTACGAGACTACCGCTCTTAACCACTACACCACACTGGGAGGGGAGAGGGCTCTTGTTGTCAGATCCTGCTTGCTGGTTTCCCGCAGGAAATCTGGCTGGCCACTGTGAGAACAGGATGCTGGCCTGACTCTTCTTAAGGTCTTAGGGGAGAAGGAGCCAGGCAGAAGGCTGTTGGGAGAGCTCTGGAGAGGCCCAAAGGCCAGAGGACCCCCTCTGGAAAGGCCTCTGCAGGGTCTGGGGCTCAACCCCATCCGCACCCTGTTTTCCAAGCCTGCAGCTGGCATGAGCAGAGGTGCCAGGAGGCCTGGGAGGCAGAAGCGGCACCTTCCAAAATGCACCAGGCTTGTCTTCCCAGGAGCATCTTTGCGTCTGCATTGCCCAGGCTTCCAGAGCAGGGAAGAACCATCCAGCCATAGAACCACCAAACTGTGGAGCTGGAGGGGCCCCAAAGAGTCGTCTAGCTCCAGGGGTGTAGCGTGCCACTTGGCTACCGGGGGCGGCAAGCCAAGCGGCACCCCTGGGGGCGGGGTGTCACTCCGTGCGCATGACGTCACGACGCGCATGCGCACGGAGCAACGCCTCCGCCCCTTGCCTCCATGCCGCGGCTTTTTTCGCCACTGAAAGGGGGGGGAAGGAAAACAAAGCAGGCGCTTTCAAGCGCCTGCTTTGTTTTCCTCCTCTCCCCCTTTCAGCGGCGAAAAAATTCGCTGGGCTCCCTAGGCGGTGCCGCGGCATGGAGGAGAGGGGCGGGCCAGCCAGGAGAGGTGTCACCCCCTCCTGGCTGGCCCGCCCCTCTCCTGCATGCCGCAGCTCCGCCCAGGGAGCCCAGCGAATTTTTTCGCCGCTGAAAGCGGGGGGGAAGGCTATTTTCGGCGCTGCAGGGGCGGAGCTGCAGGGGCGGCCAGCGAGGGGGGGGGGGTGTCACGTCAGCGAACAAGCGTGACACCCCTCCTCGCTGGCCACCCCGGCGGCTCCGCCCCGGCAGCGCCAAAAATAGCCTTAAAAAAAAGAAAAGCCCAGGGCGGCTTTGGAGGCGCGGGGGCAGGGCCCCCGCCCCAAGTGTCACCCCAACCAGGGCGCTGCCCGGGGCGTACCGCCCCCTGCCCCCTTGCTTCGCCCCTGTCTAGCTCAACCGCCAGCAGAGGAGAAACCACAGCCTCCAGCACAAGTAACTCTGAATGGAGATGTCGGGGGAGCAGCAGCAGTCTGTCTTTCCAGGGGTTTGGGGGGCTCTTGAATTGGCACCACTCACACTCATCTCCGGGTCCTCGGCCTGGTCCCCTGCCCCTGGCTGGGTGGAGGGGTCGGGGGTCCGGTGCTCCTGAAGGCAGGGAGAGATGAAGGCCTTGCTGGGCCTTTGGGCAGGATGGAGGCTGATCTTGCCCACCTGAGGAGGAAGAGGGAGCCGTCAGCAGCTGGGAGAGACACCCAGAGGCAGAAGGTCTGGGGCAGGATCTCCGGGCCACGGAGAACCCTGCTGTGGGGCAACGGGGGCCGCCTAGCAAGGCTTCAGAAGCAGCTCCTCAAAGCCAAACAACAGGGTTCAAAATTAGCCGGGCGCCAGGCGCATTTTGTGACGGGGAATTGTATGATGGCCAGCCGTTGGAGAAGTCTTGGTGCCGCATCCGGCGACTGAGATCCACATTGACGCTGCTGGCGCCGAGGGAGAAAAGCCACCCTAAACATGTGAGTTCCAATCTAGCACAATACTTTATAGAACAGATGTAATAACATGGGGCTCAGCCCCTGCAATTGGGGCCAAAACCATAAGTCATTTGAGTAATTAATGTTTACAGATACCGGCATACATGTATATGTATACACAAACACACATGCCGGCATTGGTAAATATTAATTACTCAAATGACTTATGGTTTTGGCCGCAATTGCAGGGGCTGAGCCCCATTTATGCTTGCGGTGTCCAATTAAGAATTCCTATTAAAATCGAGGTATCAACAATGTGTCACCGATGCGAACTGTTTATTAGTTCATGGGTTTCGGAAAAATAATTAGGAAGTGCAGCTGCCCGGGGGGGTGAGGGGGTGGAAATGGCAACCCATGTTCCAGGAGCCAGGTGGCAAATAGCCTTTCTACCCCCGTTTCTAACACTGCCCCCCCCCCCAAGTCTCAGGTACAGCTGAGGGGGAACTTTGCAGAAAGAGCCCCTGTGAACAGAAGCAGAGACCTCTTAGGGCCTGGCAGGGTGGCACAGAGGGCACCTGAGACTCGGTCAGGCCAGCAGAGGACTTCCCCGGGTTTAGAGGAGCTGGAGAGGCTTGCAGGGTTGTTGTTTCTGGGCAGGGGGTTCTCCCTTGGGTCCTTTCTTCCAGCCCAGTCACCTGATGGGCAAGGGGCGGGTGGGCAGGCGAGGGCTCTCACCTGGCTGTTGTCTCCGGACCACCAGGCCTGTGCAGAGGCCGCAGGGACGTTTCCTGCACAGTCGGGGAACAAGTCTTTGTGGAACTCCTGTGTGGACTGAAGGACAGGCTGTGAGTGAGCCCCGCGGCACCGGCCACCTCCAGGCCCGGCCACCCGGCCCTTCTTATTCTGTCCACCCATGCCCCAACGCTGCCCCAACGCTTACCTTCCGGGGCACCACATAGCTGATGGGGGCGATGCCAGCTTCGCTCAGCTGCAGGACCCGCATCACCTCGCAGCCCATGATGTCCAGGGCGAGTTTGGGCACCTGGGCGATGCCCTGGCACTTGGTCTCTGTCAGGCACTGGTTGACTGGGCGAAAGGGAGAGAGGGAGAGAGAGAGAGAGAGAGAGAGAGAGAGAGAGAGAGAGAGGCTCCTGGGCTGCCTTCTCTCCAAAGTGGGGCTTGTCATCCTACTACCGGCCAGCAAGGGGAAGTGGAGAGAGAGAGACTGCCAGGACCCTAAATTGGCCCTCCTCTTCTTTGGCACTCGCAGCTGCCCAATAGCCGGCCCTGGCACAATGCTCATGCAGGGGATGCCCGGCAGCTGGCTACTCGCCCATGAAGTGGAAGCCAAAGGCAGAGCAGGGCTTGAGTCCCTGGAGGTGCCATGTCTCCAAACAGCAGAGCCTTTTTTTGCCCCCTCTGCCAGTGCCAAGTTGCCCCCTCTGCTCCCACCCCCTCCCTCGGCAGCTGTGGGGAAGGACGTGAGCAGGGCACCGCCGGGAACCTGCAGAGTCAGGCACGGGCAGGAGGAGGAAGGTTGGGATCTGCTTTCTGCTGACAGTCACTGAAGGCCCACACAGCTTGGCATTGCCTGCACTGACTGGCAGCAACCCTGACTCTCCAGGGTTATAGGCTCAGCCCTGCTGGAGATGCTGCCATTGGGGGTTGAGCCAGGGATGTTCTTGTACCACGGTTCTTCTTCCCCAAGGCTTTCCCCCCTCTCTCAGGCAGTGCCAGGCTGGGCAGGACCAGGCCTGATGCCCAACTATCTCCAGGGCCAGGAAGAAGAAGAAGAGTTTGGATTTGATATCCCGCTTTATCACTACCCGAAGGAGTCTCCAAGCGGCTCACATTCTCCTTTCCCTTCCTCCCCCACAACAAAGACTCTGTGAGGTGAGTGGGGCTGAGAGACTTTGACTAGCCCAAGGTCACCCAGCAGCTGCATGTGGAGGAGCAGGGAAGCAAACCCGGTTCACCAGATTACGAGTCTACTGCTCTTAACCACTACATCAAATATCTGGAGAGGGTCTCAGATACTCACCTTCTGCCAGTGCCGGCTGGCTGGGCAGCACCTCATAGCAGAAGAGGACGTTTTCCCCCTGAAAGGAAAGGGCCAAACTGAGCCAAATCCTGGCTCCTTCCCTTGCGAACTGCCTTCCTTGGCCTCCCCAGGGAGGGAGGGAAGAGCCAGCAGACCCAGGAGGGCAAGGGGCGAGCGCTTACCTTCCCTGCCAGGACGAGGAGGCCAGTGCTGGGGTCAAAGAGCGGGATCAGGGCCCTGCAAGACACACACACAAAGGGTCACCTCTGAGAGGAGAGGACAAACAAAGAGCAGCGGCTGGGTTTGGGCACAAGCACATTATTACTATTGTTGTTAATTATTATTATTATTATTATTACCACCCTTCATTCATGGATTTTGGGGCAGTCCTTTTCTTCTTGTGGCTTCCTGCTTGTGGGATACCCTCTCCAAAGAGGCTCATCTAGCGCCTTCATTATATATCTTTAGGCAACAGGCATGAACTTTGCTGTGTACGTTACCTGCCAGCCTTTAGGGAGACTGGCAGAGTGCAGAGCCCTATGGGAAGACGCACAGCCTTGTGGGAATTTATCAGAAACTTATGCTTATGAATCAGGCCCAGTCAGGATGCTTTCATCCGACACAAGGGTATGATTCGTATTACATAATCTCTCATAGTAATCCCAAGGTGACTGCTACAACCTCCACCGTTGGAGGCTATAGGCCTCCAAACACTAGTTTGCTGGGAATTAGGATTCGATTGCCGAGTTGGAAGGGACCCCGAGGGTCATCTAGCCCAACCCCCTGCCATGCAGGAATCTTTTTGCGCAGCAAGGGACTCGAACCCACGACCCCAAGATTAATAGTCCCATGCTCTACTGAGCTATCCCCTATCAAGTACTGATCGATGGCGCCCTCCCTGCCCTGGCTGCTCCGCAGGACTGTGAGAACAGCTCTGGGCAGCTCCCCCCTCCTGCCCCCGGTTTATGGCTTCCCATGTCAGTCTCCTGTAATATACAACCCCAAGGCTGACAGAGGCTCCGGCCCAATGCTGCCCTGGCACTGCCAGCCTCCCCTTTCTGCAGGTAGCTGGCCTTCCCACGCTCGCGAGGGAGCGGAGCCCAGGCCCTCACCCGGGGTGGCAAGAGGAGCCTGGCGAAATTCCCAGGAGGCCAGTCTTCACCCAAAGAGAGCAGCTATTGTTGTCTGACCTAGGAAGGCTATTTTTGTCTCTTGTTTTGAGATGCAAGGAAGCCTCCCTTGCTCACCACCTGCAACCCTTTTCCAGCCGCCTGGGGCAAGGCCTTCTCCAAATCAGACGGGACCCAGAGGCTGTAATAATAATAATAATAATAATAATAATAATAATAATAATAATAATTTATTTATACCCCAGCCACTCTGGGCGGCTTCCAACAGAATATTAAAATGCAGCAGTCTATTAAAAATTAAAAGCTTCCCTAAACAGGGCTGCCTTCAGATGTCTTCTAAAAGTCTGGTAGTTGTTTTTCTCTTTGACATCTGGTGGGAGGGCGTTCCACAGGGCGGGAGCCACCACCGAGAAGGCCCTCTGCCTGGTTCCCTGTAACCTCATTTCTCGCAGGGAGGGAACCGCCAGAAGGCCCTCAGAGCTGGACCTTAGTGTCCGGGCTGAACGATGGGAGTGGAGACGCTCCTTCAGGTCTACTGGGCCAAGGCCGTTTAGGGCTTTAAAGTTACAGCTAGGTAGCCGTGTTGGTCTGCCATAGTCAAAACAAAATAAAAAATTCCTTCCAGTAGCACCTTAGAGACCAACTAAGTTTGATTTTGGTATGAGCTTTCATGTGCATGCACACTTATTCAGATACGAAAGCTCATACCAAGAACAAACTTAGTTGGTCTCTAAGGTGCTACTGGAAGGAATTTTTTTATTTTTATTTTGTTTTGACTAGGGCTTTCAAGGTCAGCACCAACACTTTGAATTGTGCTCGGAAACGTACTGGGAGCCAATGTAGGTCTAAAAGGGAAACTCATCAAGGACGGAGAATCCCCCAAAGGGAGCCCCAGGGCTGGGCAGTTAATGAGCCCAGGGCCCAGGGCATGGGAAGGGTCCTGCGACAGGCAGGCAGAGACTTGGGGGGGGGGGGTCTCTGCTGGCAGAGAGCGGTCAGTATCCCAGCAGGCTTGCAGAGCCAGGGGTGCCTGCATCCCTCCCAGGAAGCTCCCGGCACCCCCAAGGAGGCACCCCCCTCCTGCCAGGGGAACCTTTGCAGCGAAAGCAGCAGAGACCCTGAAGTCTCTGCTGCAGGTGGGAGACCCAAAGGCGAGGCAGAGAGGAGGAGCAAGGCGGCCGCCCTCCTTCCTAGTGCTGTGGAGCATTGCTGCGTGTCCTCTCCCTGCATGACTCAGGATCATGGCCAGAGCCCTGGAGTCGGCTCAACCGGTCCCAGCTGAACCTCCTCCCCACAAACAGGCTCAGCTGGTCTTCCCACCTGGCGGCAGCACGCCTGGCTGGCGGCAGGACCATCCCGGCACGAGGCCTGGGTGTGGCGGCTGGCACCAGGCGCATCCAGGGACGCTTAAGGAGCCTGGGTGTCTCAGAGGGTGACTGAGCTGGGATGGGGGGGGCAGGAAGGGCTGGTTCTTCTTTAAAACCAAAAACCAGGCAGCGCCCGCAGGTTTCGAAGAGCTGTGGGCGATTGCAGGATCCAAGCTACACATTGGCCGGTGGAACCGCTGGGCTAAGCTGGCTCGAAGGGCTGGTTCTTTATTTGGAGGAAGGGGTCAGGAAAGGGGTCTTCCCAGGCCCCAAGTGAGAGAGAGGGGTCTGCCAATGGGGCAGAGGCCCAGCACTGCCCCATGACCAGCACCCAAGAAATGCTGCGTCCTCTTCTCCTGTGCCTGCCTTCTCCATAGAGCCATAGAATGGTAGAGCTGGAAGGGGTTCCGAGGGTCATCCAGTCCACCCCCTGCCTTGTCATCCAAACTCTGCTTAGAAACCTCCAAGGAAGGAGAGTCCGCCCCCTTCCTCCTGCCATCAGAAAGTTCTTCCTGACGCTTCGTCCCCCAAATAACCACTGGCCTGGGACCAACAGCAGAGACCCCCAACCTGACTAGAGGGCAGGGGGAGCAGGATCTCCCCAGCCTCATGGTTGTGGTCTCAGCTGCCAGGTCCACGCAGGGGCTTCTATTTCCAGCAGGGGGGGGGGGGAGAGAGAGAGAAGGTGCCAAACACCAGAAGGGATGCATACACCCCCATTTAGTGCTCAGCCCCACCAGCGAGCAAGCTGGGAAGCGGCCATGTCAGGCTTCGCTGGCAGAGGGGCTGTGCCCGGAGGGGGGAATGGTGGGGCCTGGGGCAAGAGGGAGGGTCCTGCCCCACAGTGCCCTGCTCCCTGGATGCAGCACAAAGAAAAAAGGTGGCAGATCAACACCTCCCCTGGGGAGAGCAGGCTCTATCGGCAGGCAGGCGAGGCATGGCAGGGCAGGGCCCCCTAACACACACACAAGGTCAAAACCAGCTGGGTGAGTGAAGGAAGGAGTGATTATTTCTGTGCCAGCCAGTTGCCTGACACCCTTTGTCTAGGATCCAGTTCCTTGTTCCGTCTGTGACTCAAGCACCTCTTTCGCCTATTCTTTACCGCAGTACGTGGCAGAGAAGAGCTATAGGGAGAGAAGAGCTACCCGGGCACCCCACCTGCAGATGCAACCTCCAAGAAGCCACAGTAGGATGTGGCAGCCAGAAGCCCTCTGGGCACGTGCAAAGAGCTAGCACGGGCCAGCCAGAACTGTGTGTGTGTTTGTGTGTGTGTGTGCATGCTCTCATGGGGTTCGGTTGAGGCTCACAGATCCTGCCAGGCTGGGAGGACGGATCTGCCAGTCTCAAAGCGGACACTTTGGCTCTGCAACGTAGGGAGCTGTGCCAGAGGGCATCTTGCCAAGTGTGTGCCCAACAGTTTAACTCAGGAGCAGGCCCCCAGGCACTCGCAGCCTGGCACAGCCCTTGAAAGAGCCTTCCGTCTCCTCTGGGCCTCAGGAGACAAGGGGCTCCTGCCCAGAGGGAGGGGGCTGCTGCCCATCATCGCAGGGTCAAGGGTTTGAGCCCCACGTTGGGCATTGTAGGGGGTTCAACAAGATGACCCTCGGGGTCCCTTCCAACTCTGTGACTCTGTGAGCTTCGTAACCCCCGCCCCAAGGAAAGGAAGGACGATTTGAGCAGTGATGGGGTTCTGAACTTCCTGCCATCTGATGGGGGGGGGGCAGTCCAGTTTCTCCAGGGTGGCAGCAGCTGAAGGCTGTTCTGCGGGGCAACAGAAAGGGAAAAGCACTTGAGGAACCCGAGAGGGAGGCGGAGGCCTCAGCCCCTCTGTTGACCTAAGATAAAGGCAGGAGGGGAAGCCAAATACCAGGGCTCTCTCACTGGGGAGAGAACAAAGGCCAGCATATTAGGTTCCAGAGGACATTTTTGTGGTTGCCCAGGTGGGGGAGGGGGAGAGGGAGAGGAGGCACTGCTGCCGAGGGGCCTTTGGAGGTCACACACAGCCTGCAGCTTGGAGGGGCAACGCAGTGGGGCTGGTGAAGCCCCCTTGAGCCCCCTTGGCATGTGTGGGTGTTGCCATGCCTTCTGAAGCAAGCCCTTGGCTATTTCTGGGCATCCAGGCAGTGCCCTCCTGGTCTGGAATAAGCTCTGTGTTGAATGGGGACAGGACAGGCCCACCAGAGGCTGGGCACGAAGGAACACACCTCCCCCTTCTCTCATAGAACTGTAGAGTTGGAAGGGACCCTGAGGATCATCTAGTCCAACCCCCTGCAAGGCAGGAATATGCAGCTGTCCTATATGGGGATCGAACCTGCGACCTTGGCGTTATCAGCACCACGCTCTATAATAATAATTTATAATAATAATTTATTATTTGTACCCCGCCCATCTGGCTGGGTCTCCCCAGCCACCCTGGGCGGCTTCCAGCAAATATTAAAAAACAATGGCTCTAACTGAGCCATCCACATTTCACACATGTGACATATTACAGGGCCATTTATTTCATTGCAAGATGAAGGGACCTTATTGAGGGCTCTTCTTCCCCAGCCGTCATCCACTGGAGTCTACGGGAGGGGAGCCCACCGCTTCCCTCTGGGCGCTGGTTCAAACCTCCCACAGGCACCACCGGAATCTGCCCCCAGAGAGTGGCTGGGGCTTTTCCCAAGCAGGGGGGCCTGGAATTAAGGCTGCTCTAGGTGCCCTGGCTGTGTCACTGTGTCACATCTGCCCCAGAGGGGAGCCAGGAGAGGGTGGCTAAGAAGACTCACCTCCTGGTGCCAACCCCTGGGCAGGGGGGCAGCCTGCTCACAGGCCGGGAGAATGCCCTTTGGCACATGGGGCTCTCAAGGGCTGGGGGGGGGGGGCTTGCTAGGCTCCTCAGCCCTGAGAGTCTCATAAGGAGAGCCTGCTGGATCAGGCCGGTGGTCCATCTAGTCCACTCCCCCCCCCAAGAGAAACTGGCCAGCAGGACCTGAGCACAAGAGCTCCCTCTCCTCCTGCAATATTCAGAAGCATTGCTGCCTCCAACCTTGGAGGGTGGATCACAGCCGTTGTGGCATTGTGGCAGCCAGCCCTACCTGGAGGAGGATGAGCGTTCCTCGACCTCCAGGCGATGAGGCCTCTGCACCTGAACTGCCCAGGCCTTCCAGGGAAGGTCAGTGAGGAGCAGTTAGAGATGGCAGAACGGGGCACAAGGGCTCAGTGCCAAGTGGACCAGGCAGAAGCACAGGAGGGGAGACACCCACCCAGGGGAGTCACAGAGCTGCCAGCTCCAAAAAGGGGTTCACTCCAGATGCAATCACCTGCAGGCAGGGGGACTTGCTGCCCTCAGCTGGCACCCCCAGAAAAGAAATCTCTAACCCCAACCCTTGTCCTATTCTCTTGGGCGGTGGACCAAAGAGCAGCAGCAGAGCCCTGGATCAGGCCGCAGTGCCACTGCCTTGTCCTGGCTCCTTCATCTTCCTTCAACACCTCCGGGGGCTCAATGGCAGCCTATGGCGGGGGGCCGCGTCGGCACGGGGCTGCCGGCCAGAGGCCACTGCGGGGTTGAGGGAAGTGGTCCTCTCTGCGCCGCCGAGGAGGCGTCGCATCTGCCCCCGGCCAGTCAGCCAGCCGGTCTCTCGCAGGAGCAAACCTGTGTCGGGGTGGCGGCGGGAGAGGAGAGGAGCAGCCCGCCCGGGGGCTGGCAAGGAGGCAACCCGCTCCGCAGGCTCCTCCGCCGCCGGCTGCCCCTCGGAGCAGCTCCCCGGCTCCACCTCCGCGACTCCGCAGCCAATCCGGCGCGGCCGCCCGTCGGAGGAGCCTCTTCGCCAGCCGGACCCGCCTCCTGCCGCCTCCCGCCCCGTCTCGCCTTCGCTCGGGCGCCGCGCAAAGGAGGCAGCAGCGCACGGCCAGGACGCGCAGGAGCAGCCGGCGATGGAGCGCGCGCCCCGGCAGTCGCCCCTCCGCCGCGCCGCGCTCTAGACCCCGACGCCCCGGTCCCGAGTCGCCGCCCGGCCCAGTCGGTAAGTCCGCCGCCGAGCCGGCCGCTCCCTCGACGGCTCGCTCGCTTCTCTGGCTCCGCGTTCGCGCTTGCAGACGGAGTTTCTCCGGGGAAGTTGGCGGGGAGACGCCAAGCGCGCCGCACTCGCCCGGGCCAGCCAGGAGTCGCCCGTCCGCGCTTCCATCCCGCGCAAGAAGGCGGCCGCCAGTCGCTCATCAGCCTCGCCTGCCTCGCAGGGTTGTTGTGCAAGGCGAAGCCCTCCTCTAGCGGTGGGGCCTGACTCACTGGCCCGATGCCCAGCAGCGAGGGGCAGCTCGAAAGCCTGTTCCGAGGCGCCTCCCCACGAAGGGACAGAGCCTGCGCTGGGCATGGACAAAGTCCCGGGTCCAGTCCCCAAGTTGGGCTGGGAGAGCGAGCCTTGCCGGAGACGCGGGAGACGGACTCCCGAGCTCGGTGGGAGCCAACTTGCTCCCCCCCCAAAAATATTTGAGGGCCCTGGGCTCCCCCAAAGTTAATGGGCATTGCCATTCAAGTGGTGTGTGATCGATTATGCGGGGCCCCCAATATTTTATTCAAATTGGCACCCCGGCAGCAGCTCCCCTTGGTAAGTTGGCAACCCAGGCAGGGCCCAGGCTCCCTCTCCTTGGGCCAATGCAAGGTGCTCCCCCCTCCCTTTGCCTCTGGCTGCAGCGAAGCAGGAGTCCTGGCCCTGGGTTCAGCTCTGGGACAGAGCATGTGCAGAGTGCTTTTCCTCCCTTGCCACTGCCAATTTATCTCACTGTCATTCCCAGGGAGTATTCCTCTGGCACATCATTTCTATGGGGCTCCGTCAGGACAGCTCCCAGCTGGATGGGGGCCTAGCGGTCATCTATTCTGCTGAGCTTAAAGGCACCCCAAATCTCACTCCTGGGACAGCCGCACGTCCCCCCCCCCCCAGATGGGCTCAGTACCATTTGCCTTTTCCCTTCCCGCTTCCCAAGCAAAGCAGGCCTGGGAGAGGAACTCTGAGCCAAGATTCAGGAGGAGGGGGTTTGGGGGTGTCTTGGCTAGAGAAGGAGGCTTGGGAGAGCCAGCAAGGGCTGGCAGCTCTTTCACTGCTGGCGTCAGGCATGGACTCCGGGGGGGGGGGGCTGTGCAGAGCTGGGATGAGAGGTGTGGGTTGCCTTGTGGAACAAACATGTAGGAAGAGAGTCTGGCGGTCTCCCCTTCTCCTCGAGTTGGAACACCCTTCCCGCTCAACATTTGGGGGCAGGCTGGGCATTTTTGCCCTGCCCCCCCCCCCGCACGGGTTCCTTTCTCTTCTCCCCCCTGCCATTTCCACCCCGTGTGTTTATTTTCTTCCGTACTTTATGAGTGGGATTCTGGGAGGTTCTGTAAACAGAGTGTCAGAGGCAGGAAGGAGCTGCGTGAATGAATGACAAGCCTGGAAGTCATCCAAGCCCACCCTCACCCCGGCCCGACCTGGGGTGGCTCTGTCACTTCCGGCCTGCTGCAGGACTGCCACCCACGGGGGCCGAGGGAGGGGGGGTGCAGAGGCGGGCCCAGGGCCACTGTGCCAGGTGCCAATCAGGAGAGACTGCAGGGAAAGGGTCTCCTGGTGTTGCCGGGGGGCCAGGCTGGGGCTGTAGCTTCACGAGTGACCACTTGGGGTTCTGGTGCAGGGCATCAGGCAGAGTTGCGGCAGGGGGCCTCCTGCTCATTATTCATGCATGTGTCCCTTGGGTGCTTGGGGGAGGGCAGGGCGGAACAGACTTTTTTCTACTTTATGGAGACAGAGAATTCTACTTTATGGAGACAGAGAATTCCCTGCCACTCTCCTTGAGGGTGGCAGGGAAACGGTAGCCTGAGACTTGGCTTGCATGGGGGAGCCAGACTGCAAATGTTAACATGGCCCAGCAGCCGGTCTCTCTCTAGGAGCTGTCGTTTTGTGGGGTGCTGGGGGGGGAGTGGCTCTAGAGGTAGAATTCTCAGGACTGAGAGCAAACTAAGCTTCTCAGGATTCCTTGAGTAAATCTGCAGTATAGAGATACAGATACCCGAAGTAGTGAATCTAAGGAAGAAATGTGTTTTGTTTGTAAAAAAATTGTACCGCCTTAATAGAATAATAATAAAAATAAAACCCTCTTAAGTGGTTTTTTAGATAAAAAATGCAACAACGTTCAACAAATTATGTCTTGGAATTAATCTTCAGAAACGAAATCCCTGCTGCATTTCCCCTTCCACTGCCCACCTCCCCCCCCCCGCCGCCCCCTTGGCATACTTTTCTGTAAGTTGGCGCAGAATGCTCAATTGCTTTAAGGAACAAGTTGCTTTTTCAAATGCTACAGGGCTCCACGGAGCCACCGGTTCTGAACATATTCCCGGAGGATCCTGGGGGATCCTGGGCTTGAACTGGATTGTGCTCTCTGCTACAGGGGAAACTGAGGCAGGGCTGGTGGCAGCGAATGAGTTGTGTGCTCAACAGATGTGCAGCTGCCGCCCTGCCGCTTAGGGACCCTGCATCTGTTGCTGTTGTAGCTGCTCAGGTTAGATACTGCGGGGTGGGGGCCAGGGGTCTGCAGGCCACGCATGTGCCATGGCTGGGGGCACAGGGGAACAATGCCCAGGGAGGAGGGGAAGGGGAAGGAGAAGGCAGGGTGGCACAGAGGGCATCTGAGGCTTGGTAAGCTCACGTCCAATAATTTAGCAAGCCCAGCCCAACTGCTAAAATGACCTGCAGTAGTTGCATTTGGGTGGTTTAAAAGAGATAAAGATGATGGTTTGTGCCCCCACTATGTACCTTGTTAAGACAGACGTAAAGCTGGAGAGCAATAGAATTGTAGAGTAGAATGGGGCACCCAAGGCTCATCTAGTCCAGCCCCCTGCAATGCAGGCATCTCAACTCAAGCATCCCTGACAGATGGCCATCCGCCCTGTTTTTAAAAAGCTCCACTGAAGGATTGTCCACCAAGTCATTCTCCTTGCTCTTTATGATCACAAAATAAGAGCCCTGATGGATCACACGGACAGTCCACTTAGACCAGCACCCTGTTTCCAATAGGGGACAGGCAGGTGCGTCTACAAAATTCACAGCCAGGCTTGAAGGCAACAGTCCTTGCTTCCTCTGCTGCCCGAGCGGCTGGCGTTCAGAGGATGCCACCTCCAAGACCGGCAGATCCTCTGCACTAATTCACAGGGATCTCGAGGATGCAAAGCTGTCACCTTGCCAAATGAACCTTCTAACTATCGCTTTTGGGCCATGGCTCAGCGGCAGAGAGCTCTCGCTTTGCATCTGTAAGCACCCCTGCCCTTAAAGCCCCAGCCAGGGCTAGGATAGAGCCACCCCTGCTATTCCAGAGGGCCACCAAGCGAGATGGACCACGGCTCTGAATCGGCAGAAGGCAGCAGCTTCTGACTTAAGAGATAAATACGCAGTTCTGAAGCAAAGAGTTGCAGTGAGGATCTCCTCCAAAGAGGAAAACACCCCTCCGAGCTCAGGGGGGATGCTTCTTCTAAGATGGTGCTGGTTGCTACCTGCAGTTTTTAATAACAGTTTTAAAATATTTAAATAATAGTAATGCTCTAAAATCTGCTGCCTGCTTAATCAGAAAAAAAATATTTGATGAACAGTTGTTTTTAATCAAGGAAAACACCAAGAATATAAAAAAAGACTGCTGGATCAGGCCCGTGGCCTATCTAATTCTGCATCCTGTTCTCATAGTGGCTGACCAGGTGACCCAGTGGGAAACCAGGGAGCAGAACATGAGCACAAGGGCAACACTCTGCCTCTGTCTGCGGAGGGCAGAGCATGATCGAGTCTCATCGACAGCCCTCTCCTCCTCCATGTATTTGTCTGATCCTCTTTTAAAGCCGCCCAAGTTGGTGGGCATCCCTGCCTCCTGCAGGAGGGAGTTCCATACGTTAACTACGAGCTGCATGAAGAAGGACTTCCTTTTTACAATGCTGAGCTTCACTGGGAGCCCATGAGTTACGCCAAGCAGAATTTTACAAATCCCTGTCGTGCTGCCTCTGAACTAAAAAGTCCCAGAATTTTCCATCTTTCTTCACTGCAGCTCCTTACGGTGCCTCCTGAGCCGCCAAGTGACCCAGTCCAAAGTCAGACCCTTCCACCTGGCTCACCTGAGGGGTGCCCCCTCCTCCCCTCCCTCCCTGTTGCGCAGCTTCAGCCCGGCCTCTTCCTTCGAAGCATCCCCAACCAGAAAGGCAGCGGCTGCCTCACAGCATTGGAATTCTCATTAGCTGGTCCTTGGGGAGCAGCATTCCTGGCGGTGCGTGGAAGGCGGGAGAGTGCGCAAGGCAGGAGGGTGCGCAAGAGGTGCGCCAGCCCTCCTTCTCCCACACAACTGGCTCTGGCCGTGCGCAGCGGCTGGAATCAGTTTCTTCTTGGAAGGCTGGGCTTCCTGGCTTGCCTCCTCCGGAACACCTGAGGGGGAGCCCCAACCCCCCCCATGCCTGCCAGAGAGGAAAGAGGAGGCTGGGCTGGGAAGATTGCAAACCCCGTTCCAAGCAGACAGGAGAGGGGAGAAGAGGAGGGGGAGCAAAGGGCCAAGGGGTTGGGCAGGGGGCCTTTCTGAGCTGCAGTGCGTTGCCCGGGGATTGCCAGAGAGCAGTGCCAACCTTGGCTGCCCAACTGATGCCCAGAAACGAACCCGGCAGAGGAGAAACAAAGGCAGCGGCTCACCAATGTGTGCATCTAGCCAACTCTGCGAGGGAACCAATGGGATCCTTGCGGATTTTTAAGCAGAGACCGGGTGGCCATCTGTGGCGGGTGATCGAGATTCCTGCATTGCAGGGGATGGACTAGATGACCCTCGGGGTCCCTTCCAACTCTACAATTCTATGATCATGTCAGAGAACCTGAGCACAGTCAGAAGTCCAACAGTGAGGTCTGTACCTTCGTGCAGGGATTGGAAACAGTTTGGCTGGAGAAGCCAGCTGACCATTGACTTGCTCCATGGCAAATGAGTGCCCACATTTGCCAGGCGAGAGGCCCAGCGCAGAGAAGCAGGGAGGGAGCCCTGTGAGTGGGCAGCTGCCCAAGGAAGCCTCTGGCGCTGTTCTGAAAGGGCACTGGCACTTGCCCTCACAGGGTGGATCCTTGGGCAAGAGCGCCAAGCTGCTACCTCCGCCACCTCCCTTTCTTCTTCCTGGTCTGGCGGCTTCTTGCACCAAACTCCAGGAGAGACGGCTCAGAGGCCAGCCGGCCTGAGCTGGACAATGGCTGCCTTGTTTGTCGTGCTGGCGAGAGGAACTCGCCAGGAAGGTGAGCTGGCAGGAAGCGTGCCCAACAGGCAGCTCGGAGGCAGCTCCCTTGCCTGTACTGTGGCAGACTGTGGGGAGCCCAGTGTGCGGCGGAGGCAGGGGGGAAGGAGCCCCAGCCTGCCTGGAAAGGCTTTGCACATGGGACCCCCGCTCTTCTTCATGTTCCCCCCAGCAAAAAGCCCAGGAGATTCCTTGGATGCCCTGTGCCAAGGGGCTGCGACACCTGGCAAGTGGCGAGGCTCTGTGTTTGTGTGGAGAGCCATTTGTGGGAAGTGGCATGCAGATAAACTGACGGTGCCAACATGATCAGGGTCAACCGTGCCCAGTTCTCTTCCCTCGCAGGAAAGGCAGCTCTGGAGGGAAAGTGAGTAAGAGGCAACATGATTGTAGTTTATAAAATTATGCAGGGCGTGGAGAATGTGGACAGAGAAAAGCTTTTCTCCCTCTCTTAACACTCAAATTCATGGACATTCGGTGAAGACGAGTGCTGGACAATTCAGGACGGATAAAAGAAAGTCATTTTTCAGACAGTAGATATATATATATATATAGATATAGATATAGATATAGATATAGATATATAGATATATAGACCAGGCAGGTTGCTGGAAACCTCGGGAGATGAGAATAGGGCTCTTGCGCTCAGATCCTGCTTGTGGGCTTCTTCCCATGGGGGCATCTGGTTGGCCACTGGGAGAACAGGAGGCTGGAGTGGATGGGCCACGGGCCTCATCCGGCAGGCTCTGCTTATGCTCCCTGCCCGCAATGCGCTGCTCGCGAGGAACTCTCTCCTGTGCGGCACAGCGGAGGGGCCTCCTGGCTGGGCACAGGTGCCATCAGTGCAAAGGCCTCTTTAGTAGCAGAGGTGGTGGTGGTGCTGCTGCAGCCGTGCCAACCTAGCTGACTCGCTGACAACCCAGCCGCAGGAATGCAGGTCGGCCAGCGCCACCCTGAGCTAATGACGGGTTACCTCTGTGTGCCTGGCTAAGGATAGCTTGGTGTCCTTGTGGCGGCTGCGGTCAAGGCCAGGAGGGAAGGGGAGAGGGGCAGGCGCCATTGGTCACCTTCTGTGCCCCACAGAGGGGCAGCAAAGCAGGCTGCAGAAGGGGGGGGCTCTGAGCCATTGATACCCAAATGCCCCTGAGCCATTGCGGCTTCCCTTGTGGGCGCTGTGCTCTGTCCCGATGGCGGCTGCAGCCCCGGGGGCAGCAGAGAAGAGCCCAGAGGCCGAAGAGAGCTCAGCGGCTGAGCCCCAGGAGGATGGCCAGAGTGCGAAAGATGGGGCAGCTCTTGCGAAGGAGAGACAGCAAGGCAGAGGCGGCTCACCGAACCTGTCCCTGCCGAGCCCCAGGGAGGAGGAGGAGGAGGGTGGAGATCCGCCCTGCAATTAATCCTGTGGCAGGCTTAATCCTGGCACTGCGGTGTCCCACTCCTGACCTGGGTTGAGGCTGCGCTTGGAGGAGCCCTAATTAAAGGGGCAGCGGCGGCAGCAGACGTTACTCAGCAGCCTGGATGTGGCAGCCGCAGTGGCAGACACGTCAGCGAAACCCGAGCCCTGCCGTTTCCGAGCAGCATTCCAGCGGGCGAAGGCTGGTGCTGGGCACTCCTCCCAGTGCCCTCCCAAAGCCCTCCTCGTCGTCGTCTGCTGCTGCTGCTGCTGCTGCCGCCCTGGTTATGTGGCATGGCTCTTCCTCCCTCCCTGCCCCCCAATCCAATTCCCCAACTGGGGCCCAAGCCAGTCTCAGAGGCTCTTTTCTAGCTCTCCCTGGGACCAGCGCAGACCAGCTCTGGTTGCCCCAAGCCCCAGGCTGAGCAGGGATGCCCAGCAGCCTTTTCAGCACTAAGCAACTTAAGCCGGAGCAGGAAGCTCCCGCGCTCATGGAAGAAGGGGGAGTCTGGGCTAAGTCGTGTAGTAGATGAAGGACATACAGAGAAAGCCAGCCCTACTCTTAGACAGCAGCAGCCGCCCCCTTGGTGGGAGGGCAGCCCCCTCCCCTGTGGCCTCATGTCTTTGTGTGTGTGAGGATGCACCAGCATGCGGTTCGAGTGCTGGGCCTGTGAGCGTCTGTCCGCAGAATGGGGCAGGGGGGGGTCGCCAGGCCCAAATGTCTCAGGCCAGGCCTGCATGCAAACAGCTAAGTTCCCCTGAAACGGGCGAGGTTTCCATGCCCCCCCCCCCAGTTTTGCAGACCTCAAAAGCGAATTTAGTCAATGTTGCTTATGGGTCTAGTAGACCCAATGGGAGTGGCACGACTCTATTTGATATTTTCCCCACAGTAGCTATTTCCGCCATCCCAAAGTTTGAGAGTTAGCAGCGCAGATGCTGTAAAGCAGGTGTGTCCAACAGGTAGATCGCGATGTACCGGTAGATCACTGGACGTCTTGACTCCCCCCAAAGAAGCTGAACAACTGTGGCTCCCCTAAAAAAAAGCTCAACATTTTACCTCCTCCCTGAAAAAACTCAACAACTTTGACCTGAACCCCTCAAAAATGGGCCTTCCTCCTTCCTAAAAAAAGCTCAACAACTTTGACCTGAACCCCCAAAAAGGGGGTAGATCACTGCCAGTTTTTAAACTCTGTGAGTAGATCACAGTCTCTTGTGAGTTGGCCACCCCTACTGTAAAGGTTCAGTGGTGATCTGTTGTGGAACAACCCCACTGATGGAGATCACAGGGGTCACCCAGACCCCATTGCTGGTGGCAAGGCTTAGGAGCTCCGGCTTCAGGGCCCCCCAGATGTAAGTCCGCCACAGCCCAGAAGCAGGCATGCAAACCCTGAAATCCTGCTGCTCGCACATCATGTGCAGGCGGGATTGCCCCGGCTGAGCGCAGCGAGGGCCCCAGAACACACTGCGCGCTCTGCCGAAAGGGAGAGTGAACTGGGAGAAAGGCAGCATTGAACACGGCACCAGCCCCTCCCCCCCGTCTCTCTCGCACGTGCAGAGGAGACCCCCACTTGGCAGCTCTCGGCAGATCCCAGGTGTTTCCAATGCTGCCTGGGCTACTGACAGCCCAAGAACGCTTTCTGCTGGGGGGGGCATTGACGGTGTCAAGGAGGGGCCTGGCTTTAAGGAAAAAATCCGGGGGGGGGCGGCGCCTAGCATGTGCAAGCAGAGCCTCTGATGTGCTGCCAACCGCAGAGCCAGCTGCCCCCCCCCCCCCGGGCCTGGGGTGGTGGGGTTTTTTTTTTAGCAGGCGCAGGAGGGAAGCGTTAGGAGACGCCTCTGGTTGGGGTCGGTACATCTTGGGAGCAGATGCGTCTTCCACTACAGAGGAGCTGCACATTCCTGCGTGGCCCAAGTCCCATTCTCCCTCCCCCCCCCCCCCCGCCGCAAGCCAGGATTTGGGGGTGGGGGGAGGCGGTGCGCTTTGCCCTGGAGGCCACAAACCTCACAGAGTTCATAAGGCAACTTTCTCGCTGCCAAGGGAGGAATGGCCTTGGGACTCCCCCTTAGCTGCCCTGCGGAGGTTAAGACTCACATTGGGGGGGGGGCAGAGAAAGAGGAAGCCTTGGCCAGGATCTGGGGAGCGGAAGCTGCCTTCTTCCACCAGCCTGTGACCAGGAGGGGTCTCGCCAGGGCCCTTCCACACAAACCCCATTCCTCAACAACTCCCCCTCCAAGCAAAATCTCCCCTTGCAGACCTGCTCCTGTTGCCACAGCCAGCAGGCCTCTCATTCAGTGCGCCCCAATCAACCACTTCCTTGCATTTCCAGAGGCTTTTCCCTAATCGATCCAAGCCGCGGCGATGAGGAGCCAAGCGGGCTTTGCAAGCGTTTGGGAAACTCTTTTCGGTCGTTGGCTCGCAACGCAAACACAAAAACCGCAGGCGGGAGAACAAACGCACCCAAAAAAACCTGCGCAGACAGAAGACCTGCGGGAGAGTAGAGCCCAGCAAGGGTCCTCTGTGGGGTGGGGGCAGAGAGCAAGGCGACAGCCTTGCTCTCTGCCCCCACCCCACAGAGGACCCTTGCTGGGCTCTACTCTCCCGCAGGTCTTCTGGGCCAGCTGGAAGGAACGGCTGAGAGCTTTTTGGACCCAGCTCCAGGATCCAGTCGGCTGAGCGCTGAGCTCATCGGGCAAGAATGAGCCTCAAAGCCACAGCGGTGTGCAATTGTGTGTGTGTATGTGTGTGTTCACCTCTGCTAATCTGGCTCCAGCCTGGGCAGTGCACTGACCCTTCCAGGCCTGGCAGAGCCTCCCCCCCCCCCCCGCCGCCAATTAAGAGGACTTTCCTGTCTCAGATCCCGGACAACAAGCTCTCCTAATGAGCCCATTTTGAGGCTCTGATGGAGCCTCTGAGTTGCAGCAGCCCCTTCGCCTTGGCGCATGCCCAGTGGCTGCGGGGGGGGGGGTTCAAGGGGGAGAAGGGCTGCCCCCCCCCCACCAGTGAGGAGAATGGAGAGAAAGTTGAGCCAGCGGCTCTGGGGTGATGGGAGAGACAGCATCTTAGTTTACACGAGATTCAAGGTGGATTGGAAGCACATATAGTATTTGAAGTGGGGGTGGGGGCAAGAAGCTAGACAAGGGCCAAACCATTTTACTTTGGAAAAAAAGCCAACTTTATTTGGGGGGGGCGGGGGCGGCAGAGGAGTATAGAATTGTGCACAGCATGGAGAAAGTGGAAAAGAGAGGCGGCTTTTCCACTCGGTGAAAGTGAAGGCCGGGAGGAGATTCAAAAGGAAGGACTTCTGGACACAGAAACGTAGCACTGGAAGGGACCCCAGGGGTCATCCAGCCCAACCCCCTGGCAATGCAGGAATCCCAACGAAAGCATCACAACACAGCAGTAATAATAATAATTAATAATAATTCTTTTATTTGTATCCCGCCCATCTGGCTGGGTCTCCCCAGCCACTCTGGGCGGCTTCCAACAGACACAAAATACATTAAAATATCACATGTTAAAAGCTTCCCTAAATAGGGCTGCCTTGAGGTATCTTCTGAATGTCAGATAGTTGTCTATCTCCTTAACCTCTGCTGGGAGGGCGTTCCACAGGGCGGGTGCCACTACCGAGAAGGCCCTCTGCCTGGTTCCCTGTAGCTTTGCTTCTCGCAATGAGGGACCCGCCAGAAGGCCCTCAGTGCTGGACCTCAGTGTCCGGGCTGAACGGTGGGGGTGGAGACGCTCCTTCAGGTATACTGGGCCAAGGCCGTTTAGGGCTTTAAAGGTCAGCACCAACACTTTGAATTGTGCTCGGAAATGTACAGTAGCCTTTTTAGTGAAGGTGGCGGGTATGTTTGTGTGCCAACATTGGGAAGCCCAGCTAGAGAAGGCTTTGCAGTGCAACCCACATCCTTGTGGAACTCACTGCCACAAGACGGGTGGGTGGGAACTGGCTCGTGGGGCTTTAACTGGGGATGAGACCAATTCCTGGAGGATAAGCCTGTCTCTGGCTACTAGTCATGATGAAGGCAGATAGGGAGATGGGGGCAGATAAACAGATATAACCTCTGGCATCTGAGTCCGTCTTGGAGGCTGTTGCGCCCTGGTCCTGGTGCTACGGGCACCCCAAGGACATCTGCCTGGACACGGCTGCAAACATGGGTGTTTGATCTCACCCCGCAGGGCTGGTTTTGTGTTGCCTTCCTCTGGGGCTCAGCAGAGGGCGGGAGCTCAGGAACAGCGCAATGGGCGGCTTGCAGAACCCTCTGTACTTTTTGCTCGCGAATTCCCCCCTCAGACCTTCTCTCTGCCGGACACACGCTG
Source organism: Darevskia mixta (assembly GCA_034641385.1). Classification (NCBI taxonomy): domain Eukaryota; kingdom Metazoa; phylum Chordata; class Lepidosauria; order Squamata; family Lacertidae; genus Darevskia; species Darevskia mixta. The sequence goes on along the minus strand of JAWWNH010000124.1, from coordinate 3,625,189 downwards.
ACCCCATTGTTTGTTCCCTATTCACGGGCTCCTGGTGGAGTACAGGATCAGGTTTAAGGTGCTGGTTTTAACCTTTAAAGCCCTATATGGCCTAGGACCCTCGTACCTACGGGCCGCCTCTCCTGGTATGCCCCACGGTCTGCAAACAACAACACTCTGAAGATCCCGGGCCCCAGGGAAATTTGACTGGCCTTGACCAGAGCCAGGGCCTTTTCGGCTGTGGCCCCAGCCTGGTGGAACGCTCTCCCATAAGAGATCAGGGCCCTGCGGGATTTTACATCTTTCCGCAGGCTGTAAGACAGAGTTGTTCTGCCAGGCCTTTGGTCAGGGCTCAGCCTGACTCCCCTTCCACGAAAGAGGCCTGATGAGCATTTACTGTTCCCAACCCAAATCCTGCATAAAGCCATCTAATTCAGATTTTAATTTTATCCTGACTTGTTTTTAAGAGGTGATTTAATTATTGTTTGATTTTATATCAATGTTTATATTTGATGTTAGCCGCCCTGAACCCGGTCCAGGGAGGGTGGGATACAAATGAAAGTTGTTTATATTATTATTATTATTATTATTATTATTATTATTATGGCCAAGCCCAAGGCAGCCCTCCTGGGAGGAAGAGGTTGGCAGCACTTGCCCCCGTGGTAGATCTGGGTCACCTTGAAAGGGCAGCAAACTTCCCATTATTCAATTTATTCTTGCGTTTTGACTGGGGCAGGAAGAAGGAAGGTTCTGCCGCAGGAGCCAAGATGCCTCCTTCCTTGGAGGTTTTTAAGCAGAGGTTGGATGACCATCTGTCATGGTTAATTTAGCTGAGATGCCTTCGTTGCAGGGGGCTGGACTAGATGACCCTTGGGGGTCCCTCCCAACTCCACGATTCTAAGATTCTAAGCCGACTGGTTTATTGCTCAGTAAGGAAGTTGACGCGGAAGAGGTTTGAGGTTTGGGGTTCCTTTTGGTTAAGGTCCAACAGCCGCAATGGGGGATGTACGGGGCTGGGGGTGATCAGGGATTTTCTTTGGCCCGTCTTGCTTATCCGTAGGTAAGTGAGGAATTCCTTAGTGGCAAGGAGGCTGCCTGGCAGCTCCCAGGAAGGAGAGGGGGGGGCCTTTGCTGGCTGCCCCACCCCCACCCTCACCCCTAATCCTGACCGCAAACAGGATGCCAGGGAGAAACCGGAGAGGCCTGACCCTGCGATCAGGCCGGGGTCAACCCCACTTATCTCCTTGCCAGCAAAACACAGCAGGCCCTTCAGGAGGCCTGGCCTGGCCTGTCAGCACCCCCCCCCCCCAGCACAGCTGGCTCCCATTACCCACAATGCTCCAGGCCCACCTTCGCCCCAGCAGAGGGGCCCACGGTCTGCCTTCACCTGACAGGTTAAGAGATTGCAGAGGGAACAAGAGGGCAGATCGAGGGGGCGGGGGAGAGAGACTGTGGGGCACCCAAAGCAGGCAGGGGGAGGGAGAGCTCATGTGGGGGGGGTGCAGGAGGGCTGCCAGGAGAGGACCCTGCAACAGCTGCCTGCTCCACCCTGTGTACTAAAGGGAGAGGCAAACACACACACCGCCGCTGCCATGCAAACACACACCCATCAACCATCAAGGACCAAGAGCTCGTCAGTTGGATGAACCCATTAAAAAGACATTTCAATTAACTAAAAGCCAATTAACTAGGCAGCGGACTTTAAACCCTTCCAACTCTACCATTCTTTGAAGCTTTCATATATTTACACGTTGCCTTTAGAAGAGGTGATGACGCCTGTACTGAGAGGTCACCCTGACGCAGGTAACACACGCGTGGGCATCATTTAAATATGTAGAAATATTCCCACCAGAATGCAAATGTACTTGATTAATCTACCAACAAAAACGCTCCATCAGTTTGGCATTTCTTGAGCCAGGTCACACACCCAAAGTGACTGCAGAGTCAAGGAGGGCAGCAGGGCGGGTCGGCCGACCAGGTACAGCTCCCAGCTTTAAAGGGCAGGTAGGAGACGCAGGTGGTGCTGTGGGTTAAACCACAGAGCCTTGGGCTTGCTGATCAGAAGGTCAGTGGTTCGAATCCCTGCGATGGGGTGAGCTCCCGTTGCTCAGTCCCTGCTGCTGCCAACCTAGCAGTTCAAAAGCACGTCAAAGTGCAAGTAGATAAATAGGTACCACTCCTGCGGAAAGGTAAACGGCGTTTCCGTGCGCTGCTCTGGTTCGCCAGAAGCGGCTTTGTCATGCTGGCCACATGACCCGGAAGCTGTACGCCAGCTCCCTCAGCCAATAAAGCGAGATGAGCGCCGCAACCCCAGAGTCAGACACGACTGGACCTAATGGTCAGGGGTCCCTTTACCCTTAGGAGACGTGGGCAGGATCAGGCCCAAGGCTCAAGAGCAGCCAGGCAGGTGCCTCGGAGAAGTTCAAACGCAGGGAACAAACACCAAGGTGCTTCATTGTTAAATATTTGATTTTCTTTCAACCTCAAAACAAATAACTGTATACAATACCAGTGCAAGACTGGCTTATTACGTAAAGCATGCCAACCCAGGGAACGCTGCCCAAAGCCTTTAACGCAGGACGGGCACACCTGTCCCTCCAAAACACACAAAGCCGCTTCTCATCCAGATCTTTCCCCAAGCCCTTTGTCTTTCTCAGCTGACTTCTAAGGAGCGATTTGGCAGATCAGATCCCATACCACCTAGCTAAAGGAAGCCCAGTCCAAGATTCCCACCGCCAGCTCCCTCGTTGCCTAGCAGCAACTGAAAGGAAGCTGGCACGGAAGCTCTGCCCCTGCTGTTTGCCCCCCACCCCAGTGCCCTGGTATTCAGCATCCATATGCATGGAGGCCCATGGCTGCAGAGGGACCCACAGGCTGCAAATGCCTCTAACCCAGCGCCCGGTGCCCCAGACGTTGGGGACTACAACTCCCATCCTGCCACACCTCCCCCCCAGCTAGAGGTGATGAGAGCTTCAGCCCCAACTTCAGAGGGGGCACCATGTTGGCCGGCCCCTGCCATTGGGCGAGAGAGGGAGGTGGTTGCCCCAGGCGGCAGCTGGTGAATGTCAAGAAAGGGCAGCAAACGGTTATTTAATTTAGTAGCCAGGTATTTTTTGCCTGCAGGGAGACACAATTCTGGGACTTTGTGTCTCGAGTGCCAAAATAACTTGGCCGGCCTTGCAGGTAGAGAGCTGCCTTGCACTGGGAGGGGCAGGATGCTGGGCTTGGAAAGGAAGGCGAAGGAGGAGAGGCGGACGGAGTTGGGGATGTTTAGCCTGGAGAAGACGAGACAGAGAGGGGATGCAAGAACCATCTTCAAGGATCTCAGTACATTGCGTGGAAGAGGGAGCAAGCTGGAAACCAATGGAATCAGGTTCCAAGAAAGAAGATTCTGACTGAACATCAGGAAAACATTTCTGACAGTCTTCTTCTTCTTTGGCGATCCCTCGTAGCCGAGTAAGATTGTCTTTCATAAACAGGGTTTTAACAGTGAGTCCGTAAGTGACTGCGGAGGCCAATTCTGGATCCACACGTCCTTCCACAGTGGGGACATTGGTTTCTGGGCAGGAGCTGATCACGGTGTGTATTTGCCTTCCTCTTGGCACGTTTCTCCCTTGCGTCCTGAGTTCGAGTGTCTTCAAAGCCCATGACACCTTTGGTAGAGGCTGTTCTCCAACTGGAGCGCTCGCAGGCCAGTGTTTCCCAGTTGTCGGTGTTTATACTACATTTTTAAAGATTTGCCTTGAGAGAGTCTTTAAACCTCTTTTGTTGACCACCAGCATTACGCTTTCCATTTTTAGAGTAGTTGCTTTGGAAGACAATAATCAGGCATCTGCACAACATGTCCAGTCCAACGAAGTTGATGTTGACAGTAAAAGCTGTTTGACAGTGGAACAGACTCCCACAAGAGGTTGTGGACTCTCCTTCCTCAGAGGTTTCTAAGCAGAGCTTGGATGGCCACCTGTCAGGGATGCTTCAGCTGAGATTCCTTGGCCCTAGTGAGTCCCTTCCAACACTATGATTCTATGAACCACACGCTCTCCGCAACAGCCCGGCAGGGGGCTGGACTGGATGACCCTTGGGGTCCCTTCCCACTCCACAATTCTACAATCTAGCTCAGAATTGTTGACGCTGACTGGCAGCAGCAAGGAGAGCCCTTTGCCTCTGAGCCTACCTGGTTCGGTGGCCCTGAGCACCATCTCTGGATGCGGCCTTATGGGAAGCATGTGCTGTTACTCTTTCTCTCTCGCGCTCCCCCGCCAGCCAACTTTTGGGGTGGGGTGCCCCCAAGTTCTATCGTTGCAAGAGGGTGCAAAAATGCCCCTCCCCACCGATTCCCTTCAGCAGATTTCTTCCCTTCGAGACCATCGGTCATCCTGCCAGGGAGGGGGCCCATCCCAGGCCTGCCCCCTCCCCTCCTTCCTCCAGCTGCACATTCCAGCCTTTGTTACCTGTCTGTGTGGTGCCAGCTTTGGGGGGACCTTTCCAGAGGCCCCCCTTCTTTTCTGAAGTTCATTAGCTCACTTATTAAAAGGGCTGACAGACATGCTGAGAAACAAGCAGTGCCCCCCCCCCCGGTGACCCCATCGTGCTTTGGGGAGGGGGCATTCCTGAGCTGCCCAGGACCCACCCCAGCCTCACTCCCACTTCAGGGAGCAAGAAGGGGAGTTCTCCTCTCCCTCTGCTCTCCCCCCCCAACTAAAAAAAAAGCAGCAGGATTAAACCCATGGCTTTGCTAAGAACACAGAGAGGAGCAGAGCCGCAGTCTTACAGATGTTGAGGGGACAGGCCCTGCCCTACATCATGGGGTCTGGGGGATCCCACTGCTCCCTCCTCCTGGGATGGGCAAGGGTGGCAGCCTGGGGGGGGGTCCCAGGCCAGGAAAGAGCAACTGCGGGTCTCCTGAGCGAGTGGAGGAGCAGAACCACGACTCTCCCGCTTGGGCAAAGCAGCGTTTCCTGCCCTGGGTGCCCGCCTGCACTTTTTCTAGCGGGAGAAATCACTTGGAAAATATTGCATCCAAACACAAAGTTCATGCCAGGTTTTTGGGGGGGGCGGGGGGGAGGAATCCTTCCCAGTTCAAACCCAAACCCTGCACTGCTTGCCAGTTTTGGGATCGCCTCTTCCAGACACTTAAGCACTTCCATGTGTGTGTTTGGGGGGTCCCACTTGCAGGAATGAGCCCCACCCATGAGGCAGCCCAGTGCGATTCCTGCATTGCAGGGGGTTGGACTAGATGACCCTCGGAGTCCCTTCCAACTCTCCATTTCTCTTTGTCTCCCTCAGGGATTGAGAATCTCCAGTCCACCTGGGCTCTTGATTCAGTCTCTTCCAGGGCACTCTGAAAGCAGGCCGGGTATTCAGCACCTTTAAACCCAGCACTCAGCGCCAACCTTGCTGGGATTGGCCCTACAGCAGAACTGCATAGGAGAGGAGCTATGGGGGTGGGGGGCGTGTGAAGCACCTCTACAGGCCGGCTGCTGGCTCTGACCTCACCAGGCCTCAGGTGATTGGCAGGTGCCCACCATGATCCACCTGTCCAGATCTAGATACCGGTATGTCCAGCATACCCGGTTCAGCTCCTCACTCTTGGTCTACTTGCTGGAGAGGGAATCGCATGGCGGGCAGGGGCAGAGAGAGGCACCCGCTGCAACTCTTTGGGAGTTTGTGGGATTCAGGAGCCTAGGAAACTCTTAACCCAAGGCAAGGGCTGCTCTTGAGATACGGGAAGAAGCCAAACAGGCGTTTCGTCACCCGTCTGGAGAGGGCAGGGTTCCTCCTGGGCTTTTGACACTTTTGGGGGGAGGCAGATCCTCGTGGAGAGAGGGGAGTGCGTGTTCCCCCCCAGATCTTCCCCACACACCCCTTTCTCTGCCCCCCACCCACGGGTGTCCGTCAGCAGCACCCAAAGGCCAGGGGTTTCCAAAGGTTTGCTCCGTTTCCTTTTGTTTCCTTGCTGGGGGGTCTCTCTTGTGCAAGACTGTTCCTCTGCTCTTTTCTGGTGACCTTTGGAGGCATGAATGGATGACAGGCTAGGCTGACCCCCCCCCCCCCGAGACATTGCTAATATATACAAGGAGGAGAGAATGGTTGCACAGAATGAAATCATCAACTGGAGTGAGAGAGGTGGGAGTGACACTGGAGTGTTTTGACACACGGCTGCCCGACTCACAATGCGCAGAAAAACGCTCTGTGACTTCCCAGGGACTTGGCAGCAAGGAAGCAAGATGGGTTTTTCCGGCTAGTCACAAGACGCCTCTGTGCGACCAGGCTGACGTGGCTGCAGTGAGACATGCGCCACTCCCTTTGGAGGGGGGAGCGCATGGAGCTGCTCTTCTCCCCCCCCCCCGGGGTGGGAGCCACCTCTGCCCATCACAGGGAGCAATAAATGTAAATCATAGAATTGTAGTGTTGGAAGGGACCCCTAGAGTCATCTAGTCCAACCCCTGGCGGTGCAGGAATCGCAACGGAAGAATCCTTGGCACATGGTTGAAAACCTCCAACGAAGGAGAGGTTAAGTGCATTCCACTGCACATACCATCAGACCCTTCCCAATGTTGAGTCAGAATAATAATAATAATAATAATAATAATTTATTATTTATACCCTGCTCATCTCACTGGGTTTCCTCAGCCACTCTGGGCGGCTTCCAACAAAATATTAAAAATACAATAAAGCATCAAACATTAAAAACTTCCTTAAACAGGGCTGCCTTCAGATGTCTTCTAAAAGTCAGGCAGTTGTTTATTTCCTTGACATCTGATGACAAGGGCGTTCCACAGGGCAGGCGCCACCACCGAAAAGGCCCTCTGCCTGGTTCCCTGTAACCTCACTTCTTGCAGGGAGGGAATCGCCAGAAGGCCCTCAGAGATGCACCTCCGTGTCTGGGCTGAATGATAGGGGTGGAGACGCTCCTTGCCATTTGGATTGATGGGATTGGGTCCTCTCCTCCGGAGCAGCAGAAAACAAGCTTCCTCCATCTTGCAGGGGGCAGCCCTTCAGAGGTCTCTCCCATCCCCTCTTCCCTTTTCCAGTCTCGGATGCAGTTTGGGTAGCAAGAACTCCCCGTTTGCGGAGCCCTGAAGACGCCTCTGCAGGATTGAGGCCCCGGGGGCTTCCTCCTGAATGCTCCTGCCCAGAGCCAAACGCAGCTGGGGGGCTGGCAGGGCAAGGGCTCCCCCCACCCCGGGCTGCGGGAAGTCCAGTTTGCTGCAGCTGGTGGGGAGCAGCCCTGGGTGGCAGGAGACACAGCGCAGAAGGAGTCTGGGTGGGGCTCCCTTGACTCGGGCCAGATGGCTCTACCTCACTTGCCTGACTCAAGCGATAGACATTTGGGGCCAGGGGCAGCCAAGGTTCGGCGCAGGGGCGGCAATCTGGGGCAGGCCTTCACCCCGCCTTCAGCAGCTTCGGAGAGCGCTGCACTGCGACGCCTGCGTGGGGCTGCGTGGTCTTTAATCCGTAGCTCCGTGAAAGGATGCCTGCTTGGCATGTAGAATGTCCCAGGCAGGGCTGAGAAAGGCTGCCTCCTATTCCGTCCTTGGTGAGCTGGGCAGAGGCACCAGCTGCCAGGGGTGGGCAGAAGTGGGGAAGAGTAACAGATGCGGGTCTTGGAGCTGTTGCTCCGCTTTCATTTTCCTCCCTCTGAGTTTCGTAAGTTGACTCCCTGGTGCAACAGCCTCCAGAGCTGCGGCAAGAGCTGTAAAGATGGTCTGTCATTTCCAACATGGGGTCAAAAAATATACCTTCCAGTAGCACCTTAGAGACCAACTAAGTTTGTTCTTGGTATGAGCTTTCGTGTGCATGCACACTTCTTCAGATAGCACACGAAAGCTCATACCAAGAACAAACTTAGTTGGTCTCTAAGGTGCTACTGGAAGGATTTTTTTTTATTTTGTTTTGACTATGACAGACCAACACGGCTATCTACCTGTAACTCAAAAAATATAGTTTGCAAATCCACCTCATGCCAGATTTTCTGATTCTGGTTTTGCCCAATTATCGCAAAATATAAGCTTTGCCATTTCTGACATGCCCAAACCACAGACTTCATTCTAACCATAATTCAGCTTTCGATTAGGTTTGTCCCAGTAATGGCTTTTGACTTCCAAAAAAAATCCTCTCTAAACCATCTCCACTACTGCATATCAACAACTGGGAAGGAGAAATCAATAAAAATTCTCTTAAGAATTGTTTAACTAGTGGTGTCAGCACCGACTTGTGTTAATCTCAAAGTTGTGGGGTTGACACCCACGTCAGGCCAAAGATTCGGTTTGACTAGACGAGGACCCTTCCTTGTGCTCCCTTCCGACTCTGCAATCCTGTGATCCTCTGATTCCCATGTGACCCTTTGGTGTCCAGAAAGCACAGCCTCACCTGAGGACGAAGCCGGGAGGGGGGGCCCGCCCAGGTGTAGTTTTTATGATGGAATCCACACCCCCACGTTGCACGAGACTGAGCCCATAGACAAATAGCCTCCCAGTTCCTAAGGAACAGTAAAGATTGGGGGGGGGGGAAGAGATCTGTACACTATTGCTTGGAATGGGGGGGGTGTCTCATATGCATCTGCCACTGCCTTGCAGGAGCTACCCCAATCCCCTCCTGCGCTAAACCCTCACCATGCCTCCTTCTCTGGGCATAAACCCAGTCAGAGAATCCAGCCGGGCTGCCAACCACATTTCCGGAAGGGCAGGAACTGGGGGGGCAGGGGGGGCTTGCAGCAGAACGGTGAGAAGTGCCCCTGTCCAACCCGTCTCTCTTTCACCCGCAGGAGCCGCGCCATGAGGCAGCTGGCGCTGTGGGCGCTGCTGGTCCTCCCCGCCGGGATCCTGTCCGGGGGCTGCCCCTCCGAATGCCAGTGCGGCCAGCCCCAGACGGTCTTCTGCATTTCCCGGAGGAGCCACGCCGTCCCGCAGGGCCTCCCCCCGGACACGGCCAACCTGTACGTCTTTGAGAACGGCATCCGGTCCCTGGGCGAAGACAGCTTCGCTGGGCTGCCGGCCCTCCAGCTGCTGGACCTGTCCCAGAACCTCATCGCCAGCCTCCCCAAGAACGTCTTCCGGCCGCTGGCCAGCCTCCGCAACCTGGACCTGTCCTCCAACCAGCTGCGGGAGGTGACCAACGAGAGCTTCCACGGCCTGCGGCTGCTGGAGCGGCTCTACCTGGAGCACAACCACCTGCAGCACATCCACCCGGCCGCCTTCGACTCGCTGGAGAACCTCCTGGAGCTGAAGCTGCAGGACAACCAGCTGCGGGCACTGCCGCCCCTCCAGCTGCCCGCCCTGCTCCTCCTGGACGTCAGCCGGAACAAGGTGACCGCCCTCGAGCCAGGCGCCTTCCGCGTCCCCAACCTCGAGTCGCTGAAGATCGCCGGGCTGGGCCTGGGCCAGGTGGAGGAGGAGCTGCTGCGGAGCGTGGCCGCCCTGCACGAGCTGGACGTCTCCGACAACCTGCTGCCCGCGGTGCCCCCCGCGCTGCAGCTCCTGCGGGGGCTCACCAAGCTCAGCCTAGCCGGCAACGCGCAGATCTCGCACCTGCGCCCCGAGGACTTCCGCGAGCTGCGCAACCTGCAGGAGCTGGACATCAGCAACCTGAACCTCAGCAGCCTCCCGGGGGGGTTCCTGGCCTCCTTCCCCCGGCTGCGGGCCGTGGCGGCCGCTGCCAACCCCTTCAACTGTGTCTGCCCAATGAGCTGGTTCGTCAGCTGGGCCGCCAGCGGCACAGCTCTGCTGCGGAGGCCCGAGGAGACTCGCTGCCACTTCCCGCCCAGGAACGCCGGCCGGCTGCTCCAGAGCCTGGAATACGTAGACTTCGGCTGTCCGGCCACCACCACCACCAGCAGCGTGGGCACGCAGAAGACCGCCAGGCCGGATGTGGCCAAACCTGCGCCCAGCCGCCCGGGTGAGCCCAGCACGGCCAGCCCCACGGAGCCGACGTCGCCCACCTCGCCCACCACCCCAGAAGACCTGCCCAGCGCAGAGCCTCGCCTCTGCCCGCCGGGCACCTGTCTCAACGGGGGGCTGTGCCAGCTGGATGCCCGGAACCACCTGGAGTGCGCCTGCCCTGCGGGCTTCACCGGCCCGTACTGCGAGACTAGGGCCCGGGCAACAGCCGTGCCCACTGCTGCCCGGGTACCCGCCCCTCCCGAGCGGCTGGCCATCAAGCACGTGGGGGGCACCTCGCTGAAGGTGGACTTGCAAAACGAGGCCTGGTCGTCTTTGGAGCTGAAAGGGATTCGCCTGACGTACTGGAGTCTCTCCGGGCCGGACAAGCGCCCCGTCACCCTCCGCCTGCCAGCCTCTCTGCCCGAGTACACTGTGCGGGGCCTGGCGCCCAACTCCTCCTACCACATCTGCGTGGGGCCGCTGCGGGGCAAGGCGCATGAGGACGACCTGTGCGTGGAAGCCCGCACCTTGCACCTGACTCACCAGCAGCACGCGCCCGTCATCCAGGGCAAGGGCACCAGCCTGGCGCTCGTGGTGGTGCCCGCCGTGGCTTCCGCGGTGCTGCTTGCTGCCGCCGTGGCGGCTGCTTCCTACTACGTGCGCTGGAGGAGGAGGAGGAGACAGGCGCATGGCGCCTCTGGAGCTGCCGGCCCGCTGGAGCTGGAGGGGGTGAAGGAGAACGGGGACTTGGGGGGCCACGGCCAGAAAGCGGCCCCCAACGGCCTGGAGTACGAGGTGCCGCTCATGCAGCCGCAGACGGCCGGCCGCCCTGCGCCCAGGACCCTGCGGCCTTCCTACTTCTAGAGACAAAGAAGGGGCCGAGCGAAGCTGGCAGTCTGGGGCGGAAAAGTGGGTCCCAGCCCGCCTGGGGGGGTTGCCTCGCAGCAACACGGAAGTCCCCTAAGGCATTCAGAGCACAGCATCCCCAGGGGTGGACCCGATGCCGTCGGACTAGGCGGCTGCTTAGCCGTGGCCGCCCCAGGGATGCCCGGAGCGTGGCCAGGGGCCACGGAGCAAGGCAAGAGGGCTCCATGTTCTGGCAACGAAGGATCCTTTTGCCGAGCCGGGGGCAAGCAGATGAAGGAAGGACCAGCAGCCCCTTCTGCTGGGGGGGGCTTGAAGTCGGGGTGGGGGGGAGGGGGGACACCAGACGGAGCTCTCTGGGGGAGCTTATCGGGAAACAAAGCTTTACGGACGCTTAGAGAATATTTATAAGACAGGATTATGTCCCATTTCTTCTGGGAACTCTCTTTTCTAACACGGACGGAGCCAAGGTCCTTTTTGTAAAACCGGGCTGTGGAAGCGTTTTTGTACAAAAAAATAAAGATTTTAAAAGGAAAGAGGGGTTTCTGGAGTGTGATGGGTGGGGTGCAGGGGGGAGAGGGGGGGCTCGAGGGTTGCGTGCGGCTGGGGTGGGGTCATCGCCCCTTGCCATAAGGGACGGTGGCAGGAAGGGGGAGATGGGGGGCTTGGACAGGATGGGAAGTCGAGGCACGGCCTCTAAGCCAGGGGTAGGCAACCTAAGGCCCGTGGGCCGAAGGCTAAAATTCTATTTCCATTTATTTGTGGAAGGTGCTGCACACAATTCCTTCCCCTGCACATTTTCCCTTTACAACAACCCTGCGAGGTAGGTGAGGCAGAGAGGTTGCCATTGGCTCGAGGTGACCGATGTCGATGAGCAGACGACGTCTGCCTGTGCCGCAAGATCAAACGCTGGAGAAGCTTCCTGATGGGAGAACAGGACGTCCCTATTTTCATCAGAGAAATGTCGGCTGGTATGGGTTCTATCTAGCTCAATACTGTCTACACTGGCTGGCAGCAATGGCTCTGGTGTCAGGCAGGGCACATTCCCAGCAGCCTCTGCCTGGAGACTGAACTTCTGCTCTGGCATGGGGCCACGATGGCCGTTCCCCTCTGGACGCTGCGAGGACCCGATCCGCTGAAGGGGGAGCCAGCAGTTTTTGCCGGTCCATTCCAGAACTCCTTGAGGATGCTCAGAAGGAGATGCTGAGCTCCAGAGGCAGCCTTCCTGTTTCAACACCTTGCCGGAGTCATCCGCAAACTTGGCCCTCCAGCTGTTTTGGGACTACAATTCCCATCATCCCTGACCACTGGTCCTGTTAGCTAGGGATGATGGGAGTTGTAGTCCCAAAACATCTGGAGGGCCGAGTTTGCGGATGTCTGCTCTAGGGCAAGGCTGGAAAGGACGCCCCCCGCCCCAGAGACTCCAGGCAGCTGCTGCCAGTCAGAGCAGGCCCTACTGGGAAGCCAACCTCTCTTCCTCCACAGGCCTGATACAGCAACTGGAGCAGGCACGGCTGCCTGCCAGTGCCCCCTTGGGCAGAGCAAGGTGCGCCAAAATGCCTCGGCTTCTTTTCCGCCAGAGCCAAGCCCGGGTCCTGTTGACACAGCTGCCTCCCATCCCAGACTCCTCTCGCCGGCCAAGAGTCTAGGGCGGCTTCTCCCTCCCCACCCGCTGCCGGCTGCGCATGGACCGGGCGAGCGCCACATGGATCTGATTAGGCGGAGGGGCTTTCCAAGGCTGGATTGCACGGCCGCGGCCCCACCTAGCAGGAACGCAGCTCTTTCCCTGTGGCTCAAGGCGGGGGGGGGGGGCTTTCCTTCCCTCTTGGTTCCAGGCACAGCCTGGGGATGCTGAGCGCTGGGCAGCGGCGTCTTAATGCGCAAACCGTGCCTCTGCCACGCTCTTGTTAAGAGGACCGGCTGTGCCACCGGGGCATCGGTTCAAGGTGTTTTGCTGCCCGAGGCAGAGCGGAAAACAACATCCCCACCCGTGTCAAGCAGCAGAGTTGTGAATTATGTGCCCTGTTCTGGTCGCCCCACCTCCAAATGGATATGGAAGAGCCAGGAAAGGTTCACAATACAATCAAGGGGATGATGTGAGGAAAGGATGCGGCATTTGGGGGGGGGTTGCTTTAGAGAAAAGGGGAGCAAAAGGCGACATGATAGGAGTTTGTAAAATCGTGCCTGGCACATCTCTAGGATTCTAATACGAGAGGCATTGCAAGCCCAGCTCCTGTTTCCCCAAAGCCACCGGCCGCTTTCCAGCGTGGGCCCCTTGCCCTGCCCCCCTTGCAGGACCAAAGCCTAGCAGGGTGCCCTGTCTGCTCCCCAAGGCAGCCCCCGCCCTGCCTGCCCTCACCTCTGGGCCTGGCACAAGGCGAAGGTTTCCTCGGTGTGGGGGGAGCCAGGGAGGGCTGGGGGGCTCAGTGGGCAGGCCGGCCCTGCTCCCCACGGGGTCTCGGTGACACGCTGAAAGGGCCCATTGTCGGCTTCCCAGCAGATTTTTCAAATTAGCTTCCCAAATTCCTGCGAAAACTGCTGCTGAGCAAATATTTTCCTTAAGAGCCATGTGGATTTTCCGACCGCAACAGGGAGGGAGATGAAAGCGCGGCTGTTACCCAGTGAAGGGCGGTGGACAAGGAAGGAGGTGAAGGAGAAGAAGAAGAAGAAGAAGAAGAAGAAGAAGAAGAAGAAGAAGAGGAGGAGGAGGAGGAGGAGGAGGAGGAGGAGGAGGAGGAGGAGGAGGAGGAGGAGATTTCTGGACAGACCTGCACCCTCACATTGCCAGGAGACTTTGCCGGCCAGCTTGAGGCTGCGCTAACAACAGCCCTGAAGGGTTGGCAAGGCCTCCAGCCAATGGTCAGGGGGGAGGGTCAGTTGGGAGTCCACCCGCAACATCTGGAGAGACTGTTTATCAAAATGCAATCGATATACTGCTCCCAAGAAGTCTGAGGGGTTTACCACGTAACAAATCACAACTTTATATATATATATTAAAATAATGCAATTAAAATAAATCCACATTTTAAAATGAGGAGACGCTTCTTTGCCCTCTTGCATGAGAAAATCCGGCAGGGAAGGCGCTGGGGGGACGGGTGGCTCGATCTGCAGCCCCCCCAAAGGACGAGACTTGGCAGCTTAGAGTGACCCACAAGCCTCAGAGATATGGGGGGGGGGCGATAAAGCAGCCAGGCTCTCACATGAGAGGGAGGGGGGAGCCTACACACACACACACACACACGCTCCCCTGAGAGAGACCCACAGAGCGAAAGACAGGGCAAAAACGGAAGCGGCGGCTACTGATTCCAAGAGCCTGACTCTGCGCCAGGAAAAGGCTTCCTCAACCCCCAAACGAAACCCAAATCCCACTTGGATGTCGGAGCCAAAGGGGGGAAGGAGACGGAGGCTTTGGAGGAGGAGGAGGCTGGGCTTCCCGAGGCGCCTGCCAAGCCCCCCCCCCCCGACCAAGGAGCTGCCAGGCTCAGCCCCAAACCCCTGGCCTGAGACACTGAGCAGCCCCAGCAGCAAAGCGGCGGGTGCCGGGGTCCCCCAAGCAAAGGGCACAGACAGGCAGCCGCTCTCCGGGGTTCAGCCAGGATTCCTGTCCCAGGAAACGCCGGGGATCGAACCCAAGACCTTCTGTATGCAGAACAGGTGCGCTGCTGCAGAACTACAAGGGTCCTCCCTGGTTTATTCTGCACTGCATCCTAACCCCCTTTTGACACCAGCTGCCATTTATGTTGGGCATTCTTAGCAGCCACCAGGAGGAGCAGTCCTGGTGAAACATAGAACTATCGTTGGAAGGGACCCTAGGGTCATCTAGTCCAACCCCCTTGCAGTTCAGGAATATTCAGGTGTCCCAAACCTGCAACCTTGGCATTATCGGCACCGTGTCCTCATCAACTGAGCTACATGATTCTCTCTCGCTGCCACAAAGAAGTTTCCCTCTCAATCAGGGCCCTTCTGCGCAACGCGGGGGGGGGGGCGGCTATCATAATGTATGGATAGTTGTCTCTTTTTTAAAAAGAGATCTGTTGCATTTATATACCACCTTTTCTCCCAAGGCGCTCAAAGTGGCATACATGATTCTCCTCCTCTCCTTTTCACCCTCACAACAACCCTTCCAGGTCCTAGTTCAGCACTCTAACCACTAGGCCACACTGCTTCTATGGAGCCCACACCTGCGGGGCAGGGAAAGTGTGTTTCCCAAGCATGAAAGCTGCAACTGCACAGGGACACACACACACCCCAGGATATTATGGGGTCGCTGGTTGTGATGGTGACACTCTTCTTCTTCTTCGACACAGCACCCCTCTCACACCCCCTAGATCAGGAGTCAGCAACCTTTTTCAGCCGTGGGCCAGTCCACCGTCCCTCAGACCATGTGGTGGGCCGGACTAATTTTTTTGGGGGGGGAATGAACAAATTCCTATTCCCCACAAATAAACCAGAGGTGCATTTTAAATAAAAGGACACATTCTACTCATGCAAAAAAAAAAAAACAACACGCTGATTCCCGGACTGTCCACGGGCCGGATTTAGAAGGGGATTGGGCCGCATCCGGCCTTAGGTTCCCTACCCCTGCCATAGATGCCTGCCTGAACCACCTTGTGAACTTTTAACATTTCTTTTTGAAGTAAAACCAAGTGTTTTCTTTCCAGTGTCCTTGGTGACCGTGCACCCGCCTCTCCCGAAACGTGCTGCCATGGTGCGGTTGAATCCGGCCAGCACCGGTTGTTAAAAAGCAACATCTCTGAAGGACGGAGGTTCTTCTGCAAACCTCTTATTTGCCTTTATTTTATTTTTTGCAAGTCCTTCTGAACCCGCCCAGTCTCTGGTCTGTGGCTGGCAGCCGCCTCCCCTCTCTGTCCATTGCGAAGGAAGCAGCGCTCAGCCCTCAAGTGAGAAGCAGCTTCGACTTTGAGCAAAACAAGAGGGTCGCTGCAACCTCCTCAACTCCACTTGCCCTCCTCTGTTTTTGGGGCAGGGCAGCCAACAGCCAGAAGTGGCTTTTCCAGCTTAGCCTAAATCAGATCCTTATCGCCAGCCGGTCTGGCATCTGCACTAATAGCCTGCAGATGATTAACAGCGCTTGCAATCCAAGGGGGGGAGGGGGGTGCACTGCGCAAGGAGGGCAGCAAGAGGCCAGGGTTCAGCCCCGCTTGCCAGGGCTGCAGGCACTCTGGGCACAAGGGCTGAGGGAGATCTGGTTTTCAACATTGCGATATCACCAGCTAAACATATATACTGAACATATATACATGCTTTTTAATATCTATATGAAGCCGCTGGGAGAGATCATCAGGGGGTTTGGGCTGGGTGTTCATCAGTATGCGGATGATACCCAGCTCTACCTCTCTTTCAAATCAGAACCAGTGAAGGCGGTGAAGGTCCTGTGTGAGTGTCTGGAGGCCGTTGGAGGATGGATGGCAGCTAACAGATTGAGGTTGAATCCTGACAAGACAGAAGTACTGTTCTTGGGGGACAGGGGGCGGGCAGGTGTGGGGGACTCCCTGGTCCTGAATGGGGTAATGGTGCCCCTGAAGGACCAGGTACGCAGCCTGGGAGTCATTTTGGACTCACAGCTGTCCATGGAGGCACAGGTTAATTCTGTGTCCAGGGCGGCTGTCTACCAGCTCCATCTGGTACGCAGGCTGAGACCCTACCTGCCCGCGGACTGTCTCGCCAGAGTGGTGCATGCTCTGGTTATCTCCCGCTTGGACTACTGCAATGCGCTCTACGTGGGGCTACCTTTGAAGGTGACCCGGAAGCTGCAATTAATCCAGAATGCGGCAGCTGGACTGGTGACTGGGAGTGGCCGCTGGGACCACATAACACCGGTCCTGAGAGATCTACATTGGCTCCCAGTACGTTTCCGAGCACAATTCAAAGTGTTGGTACTGACCTTTAAAGCCCTAAATGGCCTCGGTCCTGTATACCTGAAGGAGCGTCTCCACCCCCATCGTTCAGCCCGGACACTGAGATCCAGCGCCGAGGGCCTTCTGGCGGTTCCCTCATTGCGAGAAGCGAGGTTACAGGGAACCAGACAGAGGGCCTTCTCGGTAGTGGCGCCTGCCCTGTGGAACGCCCTTCCAGCAGATGTCAAAGAAATAAGCAGCTATCCTATTTTTAAAAGACATCTGAAGGCAGCCCTGTTTAGGGAAGTTTTTAATATTTAATGCTGTATCGTTTTAATATTTGATTGGAAGCCGCCCAGAGGGGCTGGGGAAACTCGGCCAGATGGGCGGGGTATAAATAATAAATTATTATTATTATTATTATTATATCACCATGTCTGAAATAAGGATGGAGCTATGGAGAGGACCATAAAGAAAGACCATAAAGAAGGCTGATCGCTGAAGAATTGATCCTTTTGAATTATGGTGCTGGAGGAGACTCTTGAGAGTCCCACGGACTGCAAGAAGATCAAACCTCTCCATTCTGAAGGAAATCAGCCCTGAGTGCTCAATGGAAGGACAGATCTTGAAGCTGAGGCTCCAATACTTTGGCCACCTCATGAGAAGAGAAGACTCCCTGGAAAAGACCCTGATGCTGGGAAAGATGGAGGGCACAAGGAGAAGGGGACGACAGAGAACAAGATGGTGGGACAGTGTTCTTGAAGCGACCAACATGAGTCTGACCAAACTGCGGGAGGCAGGGGAAGACAGGAGTGCCTGGCGTGCTCTGGTCCAGGGGGTCACGAAGAGGCGGACACGACTAAACAACCACATGGAGAAGAACTGGCTGGCTTCATGGTTTTCCCTGCATCGTGATTTTGACATAGCATGCATCCCCACCCCCATGATTTGCAATATATTGCCTGGTCAGTAATAATAACAAAATTATTTTTATTATTAATACCCTACCCACCTGGCTAGGTTTCCCCAGCCACTCTGGGCAGCTTACAGCAAATGTAAAACATAGTAAAATATCAAACATTAAAAACTTCCCGATCCAGGGCTGCCTTCAGATGTCTTCTAAAAGTTATGTAGTTCTTAATCTTGACATCTGAAGGAGGGCATTCCAAGGGAGAGCATTGTGAAACGGTTATCACAAGATGCACTTCAAACTGGTTTTGGACGATATGTCACCCAACTCTAACACGCATCATGATTCACGATATATCATTAGGGCAAAAACTATGGAACCAATATCACAATACAGTGGTACCTTGGTACGCGAACGGCTTGGCTCCCAAACAAATCAGCTTCCAAATGCCACAAACCCGGAAGTAAGTTTCCCAGTTTGTGAACGTTTTTTGTAAGCCAAACGTCCAACACCGGCTTCCACAGCTTCTGATTGAGTGCAGGAAGCTTCTGCAGCCAATAAGAAGCTGCACCTTGGTTTTCGAATGGTTTTGGAAGTCGGGTGGACTTCCGGAATGGAATAAGTTCGAGAACCAAGGTACGACTGTATGGACTTCAAACCGGTTTTGGATGATACATCACCCAACTTGAACACACATCATGATTCGCGGTGTATTGCCAGATCAAAAACTATGGAACCAATACCACAATATTGGTTTTGGACAATATATCGCCCAGGCCTAAAAAAGCTCCGTTGGGGCTGCAGAACTTTATGCAAGAAGAGGCGTCCTTCTCCGGGCAGACCTTACCAGGGCAGAAACAACACAAAGCGGTTGCTTCTGTCCACGGTGCCACATTACGGCTTCCCCTCTGCCATCACCATGTGCTGGGAAAGCAAGCGGAGCCCCAAGGGGGGCAACTGGGATTGTTGGCTTTTGGCACCAAAGCATCCGAGGCTGGCAGCATCAAACCTCCTCCCGGCAACTCTCCTCGGCACCCCAAATCCCAACCCCAGAGCTTGAGGGCACCAGCCGTTTCCCTCCTTGTGGCGGCCAGCCAAAGGAGCGATGTGCGCCCCCTCCCCAGACCACGTCCTGGAAGCATTTGTGCCGCTTCCTGAGCTGCCCGGGGCTCAGCGGGGTGGGCCTGACCTCCCCACCGCTTGGCTAAGAAGCAGCCGCCAACCAGCTGGAAGCACTTAGCTGCCGAAGCCGGCAGCCACCTGATGCCGCGGTGATGCCCGCTAAGTGCAGGAGGCCCCTCAAGGGTGAGGCCAATTTGAGGGGGACAAGGTGCCTGGGGGTGCGGCAGCCGGAAATGGGAATCTCTGCGTTCAGAGCGCCGGATGAGACCCAGCAAGGGCCCCGCTGGTGGGCGCCAAGAAGGCAGATGGCTGGCCCTCGTGGAAGACAGCCGGGCACCTTTCCCCAACCGAGGCTGGCTCCTCACACTGCAAGTCCCACCAGACTAGTGGGAGTTGTAGTGTAACAGCTCTGGAAGGCACCAGGCGGAGGAAGGCTGGACTCAGGGAAGGGCTGTGGGGTCTCATGGAGAATCTCTGCCATCCCTAGGTAGGCCTGGGGAAAACTCCTCTCTGAGTCCCTCTTTCAAATACGCGGGACAGGGACCAGTTGTAATCCATCCCCCCTGATGCACTGCTTGTCTCCATTTTCTTGGCATCCGCAGGCGGGAGCCATCAAGATATGAAGCCTCCTCCCCCCTCCACCCCCTGCAAACAGGGTTTCTTCCTGGTGTCCTCAAATAGGACACCAACATCATGGTTATTTGTTTTTTGTATGGGCTGGTGGTAAACTAAAAAAAAGAAAGGAATTGGGGGTGGGGGAAGCAATGCAGTTTGGAAAGAAATGAGGAAGCCTCTTGTTTTTAAGAACGAGCGGAGTATTTGTGAAAGCAATGGTTCAGAACAATATTGGCCAAGGGAACTCAGGCTGCTGTAATAAGGCCCAGAGGCAGCCAAGGCAGCGTTGCTAAGAGAGGTCTGTCTGGATTGCAGCTGGGTTTGCGATAGCCAGCCTGGCTCTATAAAAGCACAAAGGCGGGAAGTAAATATTCGGAATTACACGTTTCAGTTCCCCCACCCACAAAATTTCCATCCACGCAAACACTGGAAACCCCCCAGAAATTTTAGATTTCCAGGTGAGCCCAAAGTCTCCTTCACTTGTTTCCAAGCCCCTTCACTGGAAGTTTATAAATGTGGCTGTCCCCTTCTGGCCATTATCAAGGTCCTTCCCCACTGCCAGTGTGGTGGGGGCCATTTCCAGCAAGACCCCCACGCTCACCCCCTTCTCCTGCCATCCACAGCACAGCACTCTGCATATTGGCAAGATGGAGGGTGGGCAGAGGAAGGAGACCGAGATGATGCAGGGTCTTTTCCTCCAGCCTTTGAGGAACAATGGAGAAAGTTGGGTGTGTTCAGCCTGGAGAAGAGGAGATGGAGAGGAGAGGGGGGAGCCACCTTCACATACCAAAAGGGTTGTCACACATAGAATCATAGAATCCTAGAGTTGGAAGAGAACCCAAGGGCCATCCAGTCCAACCCCCTGCCAAGCAGGAAACACCATCAAAGCATTCTTGACAGATGGCTGTCAAGCCTCTGCTTAAAGACCTCCAAAGAAGGAGACTCCACCACACTCCTTGGCAGCAAATTCCACTGTCGAACAGCTCTTACTGTCAGGAAGTTCTTCCTAATGTTTAGGTGGAAGACTGGAGCGAGCTTGCTTTCCTCTGCTCCAGCGCGAGGACCCCAAACCGATGGAAAGGAGGTTCTGACTAAACATCAGAAATAACTTTCTGATGGAAAGAGCTGTTGGACAGCGGAATGGACTTCCACAGGAGGCGATGGTCTCTTCCTCGTGCCATTTCAGATGAGACCAGGAGGCTTCTCAACAGAGGTTGGGTGGCCACCCGACAGGAATTCTCTAGTTGCCATTCCTGCATTGCCGGGGGCTGGACTGGATGACCCTTGGGGTCCCTTCCAACTCTTTGAAGAGTCAAGGCCAGACCAGCGTTGTGCCCTCCTTCCTCCCAACCCCTACGTGTGCTGAGGCACCCCCAGAGCACCATCGAGTCCAGGGCGTGCCATGAGGAAGGGGGCCAGCGAAACACGGCTGGGGGAGGGGGCTTCCCAAAGCGAAGTTGCACAACTTGGCCGTTTGCACCAGCTGTGCTGCCACACACACACACACACACACACACACACCCCTTCATGAGCAGCCTCCCCACCTGCCCTTGGCCCCTCTTGCTACCACAGCTAGCCCCCCTCCCCACAGCATCTGCTACTAATTAACCAAGAGGAAGGGAAACGGCTCCCTGTTTGCTTCTGTCGGGGAAGCAGGGGTCTCTTCTCTCTGCTTGCCCACCAGACTTTCAAAATCCATTTCAGATGAGATCAGGAGAAAAGCTTGCAGGAGCTTCGAGAGCGGACCCCCCGCCCTTGACGAGAAGCACCACCGATGCAGCCCAGGCCGTGCCCCCTGCGCTCTGCCTCCCCCAGCCCTGAGAGAGGCTCCTGCGTGTCTGGAGGACAAAGCACGTTTGGGCTCGGACCCCTCGGCCAGGTCCCGGTCACCGCACATGCCAGGCCCCTCTGCTGCTGCCCCACACGGGCCGATGAGCATGGAGGGAGGGGGCACTGCGCACTCCTGCGCGACGCCAGCTGCTTCAGCAGTTTCGCTGACCCCCGGCAGCCGCGGAGCACAGAAGCGCAGAATGAAAGGCTTTCAGCCCCACAGTTTGCTCTGCAAACAGCCCCCCAGAGGACTCAAGGGCCATTCATGCGGTGTGCTTGGCAAGGCGGAAGGAGGGCTTCGGAACAGGACTTGGCAACCGGCGGGGGGGGGGGGGCGGGAGGCAGAGAGAGAAAGAGGCGGCAGAGAGGGAGGGGGGAGAAGAGGGCATTTGTCTTCGGAGCCTGGGCAACCATTCTGCACACATCCCCAAGCCTCATGTAAGAGCCTTCTGGATCAGGCCCAGGGCACTTCTGGTCTGGCATCCTGTTCTCACAGGGGCCAACCAGATGCTGCAAGCAGGATCCCAGCACAAGATCCCACTTCTCTGCTCCTGCAGTTTCCAGCAACTGGGATTCAGAAGCACAGCTGCTTCCGACTGTGGAGGCAGGGCAGAGCCATCGATAGCCCTCTCCTCCTCCTCCTCCTCCTCCTCCATGAATTGGTCTAATCATCTTCTACAACAGGCATAGGCCAACTCTGCCCTCCAGATGTTTGGGGACTACAACTCCCATCATCCCTGACCCCTGGTCCTGTTAGCTAGGGATGATGGGAGTTGTAGTCCCAAAACATCTGGAGGGCCGAGTTGGCCTACGCCTGTTCTAAAACCATCCAAGCTGGTGGACATTCTTGCCTCCTGCGGGGGTGAGTTCCACAGTTTAACTCTGCGCTGCATCAAGGACTTCCCTCCCGGAGCTTTGTCAAAGCGATAAGGGGCATCTGAGGGCTCAGTCTGGGATGCCGATGGAGCTGGGGTCCAAAACATCTGGAGGGCACCTGGTTGGCAAAGGCTGGGCTAGCCACACTGCCACGGTGGCTCTCACTAGCCCAACGCCAGGTGGGAGGGAGTTCCACAGTTTAACCCTCCACTGTGTGAAGGACTTTCTTCTGCCCCCCCCCCCGAATCTCCCCACATTCAGCTTCTTCGAATATCCACGAGTTGCAAAGTTAGAAGTGAAGGAGAAAACCCTTTCTTCCTCTCCTTTCTCCATGTCATGAATAATTTCACAATCTTCCATCATGTCCCCTCTTACTTTCTTTTCCTCCGCCCCCCCCCCCCAGCACGGCAGGAGGAGAGCAAAGGCGGCCCTTCCTGGGCACAAGGAGCTCCAAGGTTGGGAGGGAGGGAGGGGGTACCCCAGTATTTTGCCTGGGGAGACAGCAGAGCTTAGCCCACCTTCCAGCACCGCAGGCGGGGGCGTAGGTAGCTGCTCCGGCATCCGGGGCGGCGGGGGTGGGGCGATCCGCCCATGGGGGCACCGTGGCGATCCACCCAGGGGGGGCCGCACAGCGAGCTGCCCGTGGAGTCCGCCTGGCGGACGCAAGCCCCACGCTGCCGTGACACCACATCATTCCCAGGAGAGACGCTGCAGGCCAGGACCCGTGGGAAGTGCCCCCCCCCACGGTGTGCCATTTTGTCACCCCCCTCAAGGATGACACCTGGGACAGACCGCACCCCCCACCCCCCTTCCTATGCCCCTGACTGCAGGAGCAGCGGCAGCAGCTAAGCCAGCTAAGTCTGTGGTTGCCCAGAAATGGGGCAATTTGGTACCCCCCCCTCAGGGGCTCACTTCTGCTCACTTTGCCTTTCCAACAGAAAAAGTGTGTGTGTGTGTCTGTGTGTGTGTGTTGATCCATATTTTGCATATCACAAGTCCAACCAAGCAGCCAAAAGCCCTGCAAGCAACTCATCTCGTTTCCAAGAGCTTGAAGGAATGGAATCTGGACGCAGAACAATACGCCTGCTGGATCCTGTTGCTGGCTCAGAAAAGCCCCCCTTGCGCAGAAAGCTGCGCAGGAGCAACAGGGCTCCTCATCGCTCCCCTCACCCGTCTCTCCCACCCCCCCAAGTCCCTCAGATCCTCTCCCGCTCCCCTCCTTATCAGGCCGGGTCCCGATGATACACGGGGGTCACCTTCTAACCCCGGCGCAGCAACATAGGCCGATAAGAGAGGCTCGCAGCAGCCGCCAGCCACATTCCTCCCCCAGCGGCGGCGGTGGAGATAGAGTCCCCCAGCCAAAACAAGCCAGCCGCCTGGAATCAATTGACTCCTTCGCTCAGGGTTGCTTGCGAGGAGGAAGAAAGGAACTGCAGCCGCCCACCTTGGCAGCAGCCACGCAGGCCCTGCTGCAGCCAGGAAGGGGGGGGGTCTCTCTGCCTCTCTCGCCAATGGAGGTATCCTGCAGCACCCCCAAGAAGCTGCAAGTCCACACTGACTGACTCATTTGCCCAGAGGGAGTGGGGAGAAAGAGCCTGGAGGTGATTCTGATTCTCCCCAGGCGAGCAGCCATCCCAGAGACTCGTGGAAAGATCACAGAAGGCCGGAGCGTTACGCAAAGTGGGGAGGGGGAGCCACCCCACCTCCTGACTTCCTGCTGGGCATCGTGCGCAGGCAGCATTCATTCACTCATTCGTTCGTTCTTTCCCAATATTTATACACCACCTAACGGCAAAAGTCCTGCGGGTGGTTCGCAAGTAAAAGATCGAAAGGCATAAAATACTAAAGGAAACGATAATCTTGCACAGAATAAAACCCGCAAGCAGAGAAGGACGTCAGTACGACAAACGCAAAAGGCAGTGGGGGGGGGATTATGATGAAAAACGCCTCCACCCGGCACCTAAAATAGGTCATTGTGCAGGTACTATGCAGACATCCCTGGGGTGCCAGGCCCTTCTCTGGAGTAGACAGTCTCATGCATTTCAGACCTGAAGGAAACACACCTGGCCTGGCCTGGCCTGGAGTCAGTGGCAAGTGCTGAAACTGGAGAGACCCATGGGGTTGACCCCCCCATCACAGAAAAAGATCCTCGCCTTCCGCCTTCCAGGCAGCCAACAGATGCATTTGCCCGACATGCAGGGGCAAAGCAACCTCAAAGAGAGCCCCGTGGGTTGTTGCGTTAAAAACCTAGAAAGCTCTGACGCATTAAAGCCAGAGGTTCCCAAATTCTTTGGGGCCACCGCCCCCTTGGCTCCTCTGCCCCGTAAAAAGTCTTATTCAGAACAGCGCTTCGCACAACCCACAAAGGAAGATAACAGCACAATAAAATTCAGAATGGTACTGATCCCTTGCCTCTTATCCCCAGGTCACCGCACTTCGTTAGCACTGGGTTAAGCACACCCCTGTTCTGCCTCCAAAGCTAAACTACAAATCCCCCCTCGCCCCCACAGTGGCAACTCAAGCCGAATAGCCCCCTGCCTGCCCCCTCCGCCTCACTGGTCTTACCTGGGAGATGCATCCAGCGTGATGGAGGCCAGAGAGCTGCCGAATCTCCGTGTGTCCCAAAGCCGGACTTCGCGCTCCCTCACCTGGAAAACAGGCAGGATGCTGCTGGTCTCTGGCAACCGAAAACTCCCCATGAACTCGGCTCCTTGCTAAGTTGAGATTCCTGCCTTTGCAGGGGGTCAGGCTAGATGACCCTCGGGCCCTTTCCAACTCTACAGTTCTATGAAAGCTAACGAGAAAGAGGCAGCTCCTCCACCCCGGGGTTGGCTCCCTCCAGATGTTCTGGTCCACAACGCCCAGCCAGCACCGCCCTGTAGACTGAAACATCTGGAGGGTGCCAAGTTCGGGGAGATGGGCCTTTGGCTTCATTTCAATTGGCTGTGCTGACCAAGACGCTAGTCCTCAGGCCCTGTGTGTCAGCTCTGCACCAGAACCGCCAGGTAGAGAACGCATCTCAGTTCCTGTCTGCTCCAAGCCCAAAAAGTCTTTGCTCCCACCTTAGCTCATTGGCCAGCACTAATTTCCCTCTTCATGGTTTCCTAAAGGTGGGATAGCTCAGCTTAATCTCAGGGCCGTGGGTTTGAGCCCCACCTTGGGCCAAAGATTCCTGCATTGCAGGGGGTTGGACTAAATGACCCTCAGGACCCCATCGAACTCTATGGCTCTATCTATTATAAAGGGGATGGAGGCAGGTACCGTACCTGGTTGAATCCGACGGAGAGGAGGCAGCCTTCGGCGTCCACCCAGATCAGCCGCGAGTCCTTGCCGTTCGCGTGTGCCAGGACGCTCTGCAAGGAAGGAGGGGGAAAGGGTATCAAGAGCCGGGCTGGGAGAAGAAGCCGCCCATTTCGCAGGTGCCTCGCCTGGAAAACTGACTCCCACCTGCTGTCTCTGCCCTGTCTCTCTCAGCTGTGGGTTTGGCACGGGTCCCTTGGGCCTGCATCTGAGCGATTTGAGCATGTGCAGAGGAGAAACGAACGAGAGAAGCCCCCAGGCTTAAAAACAGGAGAACAGCGGAGAGAGGATGACGCAGGGTCCCTCTAAGCCAAGGGGGAAAGTGGGGCAAAGAGACCCCAAAGAGTGAAAACACCATGGAATCCAATCCCAGAATCACAAGGTTGGAAGGGATGCAATGCAGGAATCCCTGACAACCTCTGTTTCAAAACCTCCAAAGTGTTGGTCACATTGCTGGTTTTGTTCTTTGTGCTTTGTGGTTTTATACAGAATTGCTGCAAATGACCTCGGGAGCAAGTGGGACACCCCACCCCCATCTCCAGCCCCTGAGACTCATGTCCCCCTCCCTGCTCCTGCTCCCAGCCCCATGTTCAGGTTGGAGGGAAAGACACCCCCAGCTCAGCCCTTGGCCTCTGAGGGCATGGTTTTTTGCAATCAATGCACCCCAGTCCAGAGGGCAGAAGTTATTCTGTGGGGTGGGGGTGAGGGCAGAAGAGGCGCCTTCCTTTGGGCAGGTTTGGCCACTTCTCATTCATCGGTTCTGCAGCGAGACTTGAGTCGGAGATCAGCACAGACATGAAAAAAGGCTTCTCCCAAGAGACCCGGGCGCCATAAAACAGCAGCTGATACGATAGCAAGGAAATGGTCTTTTTTTTTAACTTGGCAGTTTGCGATTTCTTAGGTGGCAAGTTTAATTCCTTTTTAAAATTTTACTCCTCCCAAGAGTAAAACAGCTGGCCTAATTCAAACATGTAGTGAGGAGCCCCTCCCTCCCTCCCTCCCTCTCATCTCCTGCCATCACTGACTTCCAGCCCCCATAAACCAGCCTGCTGCCGGCCCCCTCCCACCCCCCCTTGAGAGGAGGGCAGGCGCTGGACCTCCACCTCTCGCTGGTCTGATTTGGTGACCCCCTCTCCCCAAACTCACTCTCTCCCCCGCTTTCCTTCCTGCTTTCTGAAATGTACATTCTGGTGTCATTTGGGCAGGGGGCATTGGTGGGGGCCGTGGGGGGGGCACACTGACAGTCAGCCAAGCTCCATTTTTAAATCTCAGGTCGGAAGACAAGGAAGCGTCAGTCTGTGGAACTCTGAGCCTACCTCTACTTTGCTTGCAGTGGCAATGGGAGACGTTGAGAAGGGCATGAAGATCACAGCATTGTAGAGTTGGAAGGGACCCCCAGGGGTCATCTAGTCCAACCCCCTGCAATGCAGGAATCTCAATCTCATTGCCCCACAGTTGAAAAGGGAGACAAGCAGAAGGCTGGCCTTTATCTGCACGGTCTTTTTGGATGAAAAACTGGTCAAGCCGAAGGTTTTTCTTACATAAAAAGGTAAAGGGACCCCTGACCACTAGGTCCAGTCGTGTCCGACTCTGGGGTTGTGGCGCTCATCTCGCTTTATTGGCCGAGGGAGCCGGCGTACAACTTCCGGGTCATGTGGCCAGCATGACAAAGCCGTTTCTGGCAAATCAGAGCAGCACATGGAAACGTTGTTTACCTTCCCGTTGAAGCGGTCCCTATTTATCTACTTGCACTTTGATGTGCTTTCGAACTGCTAGGTGGGCAGGAGCTGGGACTGAGCAACGGGAACTCACCCCGTCGCGGGGATTCGAACCGCCAACCTTCTGATCAGCAAGCCCTAGGCTCTGTGGTTTAACCCACAGCGCCACCTGGGTTTCTTACACAGAAGCCCACAAAAGCAAAGGTATAGCCCGGCTAGAAGATACACTGATGGTTTGCTTGGAAAACCCCAAGAAGTATATACCAATCCAGGAAGGAATTCAGGTGATGTTTGCTGGCATTAAGAACAACAGGGGAGAGGGTGGATTTAATAAGGAGGCCACTTCTAACCAACGGCTTCTGCGCCCTTATTTATTCCACCCAACAAATGGAAAGGACTCTCTGATGAGATTGCGTTTTAAACTGTCTATTTTCACATGTCCTTTGTTGCAACACCTTCCAAGAACCCTCCTCGTCAGCAGAGAACTTTGATATCATGGTTGGTTCTTAACATATGTACTGGTTCTTGTACAGCGGAACCTCGGTTGTCGAACGTAATCCATTCCGGAAGACCGTTCGACTTCCGAAATGTTTGACAACCGAGGCGCAATGGGCGGCCGGCAATTTCAATGGAGAAAACGGAGAAGTGCGCGCCGGAAGCCGTTTGACTTCCAAGGCGCGTTCGGAAACGGAAGCAGTTACTTCCGGGTTTTCGTTGTTCGGGTACAGGTTCCAAGACGCTCAAAAACCGAGGTTCTACTGTATTGTAATTCATAGAATTGTGCCATTGGGCTGGATTGAGTAGAGTCAGGGTGACTGTACAGTCTCCTGATCATGTAATTAAAAACAAACAAAAAACCCTATAAAAAAAGGTCTCTGCCCATGGAGGGTCACACAAGGGAGGCATCTGGGTCTATTTGGGCCGCCAACTCGTGCCTTTGCAGGCCCAGGAAACCATAGCCCAGCAAGAACACTGAGCATGCAGGAAACCAAGACCGGGGGGTTGGTACATGTTGTATGTTCAGTCCCTTTCTAGGTGCCCAGATTCATATCCAGACCTGGCCGTAGACTGAAACTGGCCTTGGCGCAAGACCTCCAGATGTTGTGGGGCTCCATCTGGCCAGTTGATAGGGTCACTGGGAGACATGGTTCAGAGTTGCACCAGGCACAGCGAAATCCCCGCAAAGCCCAGTTCACACATCTCAGCAGCAGGAAGCCCTGGGGCCTGAGGCCAAGTAACGCCCCCCCCCCCCAGCCCCTTCAGATTTCCAAGGAAGAGAAGGAAGAGGGCGCAGCCGTTCAAAGGCAGCTGCAGAAAGCGAGGAGGCAAAGTCTAGGGAGGGAGGGAGCACTCAGCCACATCAGCATTGGCAAGAGGGGGGAACAATTGCCTTACACACACAAACACACCAAAGCCGCAGCCTGCAGCTCTGGGTCACAGCCTCTCAGGGAACTTCAAAAGCTGCCCTATAAGCAAGACGTTGTGCCAGAATCTCCTTCCCAGACTTTTGCTCACTTCCTCCGCCTCCTTCCAGACACAGATTCCTCCACCTCCACAAGTAACAACTCGAGGTGTGCGTCACTCTTTCTCTCTCTTTCTCTCTCACATAAACACACAACACAGCCTCTTGAACCCAGGGGGCAGCCCAGATTGCCCAAGTTCAAGACTCACAGAGCAGAGGAACAGGGATCAGTTTCTCCCCTTCCACAGCTGGGCCAGGGGCCCCACTGGGCTCCTGAGGGCCCCAGAAGCAGAGGCTGGGCCCCTGCTGCTCTCTGTGGCTCTTCCAGGACTGGCTGCACCCCCCCCAAGTCAATAGTGGGCTCTGTAGCCCCACATGTGCCACTTCCACAACCGCCTGTTTCTGCAGAGTGGGGCCATCCCAGCAGGGATCCTGGTCGCAACGCAAAGGCCCCGATCCCCTCTGCCAGCAGCTGCGCAGGCATTGCTGTTGGGGCACCCTGACACTTTCCCCCACAGGGAGCTGGAGGGTGTGCTTGGGACCCTCTGCCTTCGGCCCCCGCCTTCCTCCCTGCTCAGCCTCCCCCCGGCTTCCTCCTCGGTGCAGCATTTCGGGACGCAGCAGCAGCAGCGATTTGGAGGGGGTGGGGAGGGTGAGAAGAGAAGCGGAAGCCCTGAGGCCGCCCCCCCCCCTGCTCCGCTGGGTAGCAGGAGCCTGAGAGCGCCGGCCGCACGCTGCTATAAATAGGCCTTCCCAAAACCTAGGCCAGCTCCCTTCCAGAGCTTCCCACGGCCTTCTTGGGAAGAGGGGAGGCTGAGGACTTCCCACCATGCGGGAAGGACACTTGGCTGCCGAGGGTGGGAGCCAGGTACCCCCGAGGTGACCTCTGCGGGAGGGAAGTGGGGGGTTGGGAGAGGGAGAACGAACGCCCCCCCAAACAATCCCACAGCTGGATCTGGAGCAGGAGAGGTACGCACAGCTGGCTCCCACGCAGAGGGGAAGGGGTGGGCCAAAGGGGGCTCTTTCTCTTCCTTCTCCTCCTCCTCCTCCATCTTCCCAGGAGCCTCGCCAGGTAAGAGATGCAGACATGGCTTGCTCTGGGGGCAGCCCCCCCAAGGTGCAGGGATTTTGGGGGGCATGGTCAGAGGAGAAGGGGGCACAGAAGCAAAACACCAGCAGCCGCCGTCAGTGCAAGTCAGGAGAGGACTCGCTGAGACGCACAGGAAAACCAGGCGGGGGACAAAGTCTTCCCCAAGACGGCCCCTTTCCAGGATTACAGAGCCGCAAAGGGCAGCAGCTTGTTTTAAAAGGAAAAGTCTGCTGAATGCAGAGGAACAGCAGGGCAGAGCACAGGCCAAGCACCTCTTGCTAAGACGCTGCTTTCCTACATGAACCAAAACAATAAAATGTGTTTTGTTTTCTACGTGGGCATCCAGACATGGACTCCGGCCCCTCCAACTGGAGGCTGGCGTGGGGCAGGAGAGGAAGTGTTTTGCCACTTGACTCTGAGGAACTGGCCCAGGCTGGCAGCCACCAGGAGCACCAGCCCTTCCTGTGGCTGGCCTGGCACCAGCCTTGCCGTCTGCCCTTTGGGCGATCCCGCACCTGTGAAATTAGGGCCCCTCCAATGGAAAGAGAGGATCCATGAATTTCTGTAGTATTTTTTTAAAGCCAAGTTGGTGGACATCCTGGCTTCCTGCAGGGGTGAGTTCCACAGTTTAACTCTGCGCTGCATCAAGGACTTCCCTCCCGGAGCTTTGTCAAAGCAATAAGGGGCCTCTGAGGGCTCAGGGTGGATGCCTCCACACATGATACGATGCTGATCGAGGGCACCTGGTTGGCAAAGGCTGGGCTAGCCACACCGCCACTGTGGCTCTCACTAGCCCAACGCCAGATAACATACCAGCCGCCAATCCCCAACCCCACCCTGCCCCCAGCCAAAGAGGCCCACATACCTGGCAAGCCGTAGGTTTGGCACGTGGGTCAAAGATCCGCAGCTTTTTATCCTGAGGACAGAGAAAGAAAGGGGGGTCATGAGGGTCGGGTGTTCTCCACAAACGCAGCAGCCCATTTTCAATTTAGTCAGGCACTATACAGAGAGCTATAATGCTTAAGTGTCCACAGTATCCTTGCAAGAGAGGGTGGAAAGGAAGGCAGAACGTAGCCATGCCCCAGTGACCTCCTGGTACCCCGACCTGGCACAGTGGGTACCAGCCAAAGCCTAAATAAAAGGTATAATCAACAGTCGCCTGGTTCGCACACTTTGCTAAGCCGTGGTTTGTTGAGCTTAACTCTGGTTTGTTTGTCCAAACACACAACAGGCATCAACTATAGGCTTGCCATACGTCAGGAAAATTCCTGACATGACCTGGTTTTGGGGTGCAAAAATGGCATGGGGGGATTTTGTTGAATCGACAAAATGTCAAGGGAAACCTGGATGCATGGCAATGCGATGGAAAAAGCAGCAGAACCAGCTCAAAAAGCTTAAAATCACTATTTTGGGGTTAGGTTTCCCCAAAAAAGCTGAACAATTTGGGTTTGTTTCAAAAAAAAAAAGCTTAACAATTTGGGTGGTTTCCTTAAAAAAGCTCACCAATTTCTCAGGTGTCAGGAATATGGCAACCCTAATCCACTCTGGTCAGCTGTCTACCAGCAGACCAGAATGTGAAACGATGGTTTGAAGCTGCCTTAGGAATCTCTGCTTGCATGAATGCTCTGAAACGCGTTCGCTGGCTTCATTCTGGTTTGCATCAGTGCCCAGCCCTCAATGCTTGCTGGTCTACAGAGGCACAAGCCCCCCAAACGCCAGAAAAACCAGAACCTTAAGTGAAACTACACATGGTCCCTTTGCTCATCTGCAAGACCGATTCAGGTTAAGCATTCCCAAACACACCTGGAAAGGTTGCAGAGCTTCCTAGGCAATGGTTCCTATGCTAGCAGATACCACAATGCTTGCCGCAGTGGTTCATGCATGTTATTATTAGTCGATAAAGCCTTGAACAACTTGGGGCCAGTTTATCTACAAGATCCCCTTAGTCTACATGCGCCCCCTCCAGGTGGTGGAATGGGCATGAGTCTACTACAGGTGCCACCTTTGTAAGAACCAAGTCGTTCCATGTGGCAGCATCTACACTTTGGAACTCCCTGCCTATTGACATCAAGCACGGGCCTTCACTGTACTCTTCTCGGTGCCTGCTAAAACCAGTATTGTCTGCCAGCCTACCCAGATCACAGAACAGCCCCACCCTCTGCAACGCTGGATGCTTAGAAAGTTGAGGCGAATTTTAATCCGCTTTCCTCTTCTTAACTTCTCGTATGTTCTAAAGTACGGCTGCGGATTTTTCTCGATTTCATCGCTTCATCTTTTTGCAAACCGCTTTGGGTTTGTTTTGTTTTACAATCAAGCGCCGCATAGATTTTATGAAATAAAGACATTTGAGGAGGTGCTCTTCGATTTGTTTCCAAGCGGAGAGAAACCAGTGACCAAATTGCAGTGGCTTTTCAATGCGCCTTTTTGCACCAAGCGTGAGTCCTTGGGAGCCGCATTATGTGCACGTGTTGCGCCACCCAGTGTTCACTTGTGGTATAGGCCATTCAAAGCGGTATCCTACCACCTTCCACAGCTCTGGCTTCCCCCAAAGAATCCTGGGAACTGTAGTCTCTTAAGGGTGCTGAGAGTTGTTAGGAGACCCCTGTTCCCCTCGCAGAGCTACAATTCTCAGACTGGTTTAACAACCAATCCCTCTTCCCAGGGATCTCTGTGAGGGGAACAGCAGTTTACTAAGAACTCTCAGGTCCTTTAAAAAACTACAGTTCCCAGGATTCTTGGGGGGAGAGTCGTGGTTGCCTAAAGTGGCATGATACTGCTTGTTTATTTACTAAATTTATAGCCCACCTTTTCCTCAAGGCGGTGCATGTGCTCCTCCTTGCCCTCCCCAGGTCATCCTCACAACAGCCCCACGAGGTAGGCTCGGCTGAGAGATGGTAAGGTAAAGGTAAAGGGACCCCTGACCATTAGGTCCAGTCGTGACCGGGTTGCGGCGCTCATCTCGCTTTATTGGCCGAGGGAGCCGGCGTACAGCTTCCGGGTCATGTGGCCAGCATGACTAAGCTGCTTCTGGCGAACCAGAGCAGCGCACGGAAACGCCGTTTACATTCCCGCTGCAGCGGTACCTATTGATCTACTTGCACTTTTTGACGTGCTTTCGAACTGCTAGGTTGGCAGGAGCTGGGACCGATCAACGGGAGCTCATCCCATCGCAGGGATTTGAACCACCGACCTTCTGATCAGCAAGGCCTAGGCTCTGTGGTTTAACCCACAGCGCCACCTGAGAGATGGTAACTTGGCCCAAAGTCACCCAGGGAGCTGCATGGCTGAGTGGGGTCTCCCACTGTGCCACGCTCTATAGGGCAGGAGCAAAGAGGGTGCAGAACAGCACAGAGATCTGTGGCAGCAGCGGAGTCCCTTTTGCTGGCGCCACTTATTTCTCCCAGCTGCTCCTTTCGCTCACGCAGCAGCACCCCTGGCGTCATCGCAAGAGCAAAGTGGGTCACGGCGCAGAGGCTGGAGCCCGAGGAGGATCACTTGGCCGGCACCCGCTGACCTGAAGGGCAGGTTCACACACAAACACACCGGCCCCTTGAGCCCCAGCACCTGGTCTACTACGCACCTTGCAGGATGTGCCCAGCAGACAGCCGTCAGGTTTCCAAGCCAAACTCTGGACCTGGTCGTCGTGAGGCTCCAGCTCTGCAGGGAAAGAGAAGAGATAAGATAAAGTTCCTGGCAAGTGCCACTTGTGGAGCAACCTGATCGCCCGGCCTGAGAGCGGGCAGAATAACAGGGCAGCAAAGTGCAATATGACCTGCACCTGAAGATGATGCTTCCAGGAGGCTGAGGAAGAGACAGGCCATCACTGCCCTCCCAGACATCTGCCTTTTGCTGCTGTCAGCCTCCTCTGGAGTAAGGATGTGGGAGCCTGCTGTAATGCATGCCATCAGCCTCTCCCTTCTGAACTGTATTTCAGCCAGCCCTTGTTGTTTAGTCGTGTCCGACTCTTTGTGACCCCATGGACCAGAGCACGCCTGGCACTCCTGTCTTCCACTGCCTGCCTATCTATCTATCTATCTATCTATCTATCTATCTATCTATCTATCTAGCATCTATCTATCTATCTATCTATCTATCTATCCATCATCTGCCTGTTGTTGTTGTTTACTTGTTTAGTCACGTCCGACTCTTCGTGACCCTATGGACCAGAGCACGCCAGGCCCTCCTGTCTTCCACTGCCTCCCGCAGTTTGGTCAGACTCATGTTGGTGGCTTCAAGAACACTGTCCCACCATCTCGTCTTCTGTCGTCCCCTTCTCCTTGCGCCCTCCATCTTTCCCAACACCAGGGTCTTTTCCAGGGAGTCTTCTCTTCTCATGAGGTGGCCAAAGTCTTAGAGCCTCAGCTTCAGGATCTGTCCTTCCAGTGAGCACTCAGGACTGATTTCCTTCAGAATGGATAGGCTTGATCTTCTTGCAGTCCATGGGACTCTCAAGAGCAGGGGTCAGCAAGTTTTACTTCACCTGGGCTGGTTCACTGCAGTGGAGACCTGGATCGCCGAGTCTGTGTCTGCGCAGACGCAATTTCCGCCGCCACGGAAGCGAGTCCCTGTGCCACACTGTGCTGCTTTAACGCAGTGCCCGGGGACTTGCCGAGCGGCCAGCTCGGTTTGGGGGGTGGCTCGTGGGCTGGTTAAACGACCCCTGTGGGCTGCTTGTGGCCCATGGGCCTTAGGTTGCTGACTCCTGCTCAAGAGTCTCCTCCAGCACCATAATTCAGAGGGCAGCAAGACCAGGACCAGAAAGTTTATTGCCAGCTCACTCTTGTTTTGCTGTGGATCCATGTACTTCAGCCCGGATTATTTTTTGTAATATTGAGGAGGGTTTTTTTTTCCTGTGTTTGCCGAATTGTTGATTTTTGTCGTTTATAAATTTATACTGGTGTGCTCTGTATTTTGGTATATTTGTATTTCCAACGCTCTGTATTTCGATGGCTTGAACGTTTGCTGTAAGCCACTCTGGGGGCAGCTCACAGGGGGAAAGAGGCATCCGATCAAACCAATCGAGTAAAACAAAACGTTTAAGGGGCACAGAGGAGCATCCAAACAACTGAGTGGCTCAGAATCCCCAAGAAGGGAGAAGATCTGCCAGATTCCCAAGCCACTTTGCTGAAGCGAGTGGCCCTGAGTCCCAGGCAGGTGTTTGTCGTCGCTGGATGGATGCGCTTTGCTCCTTGGAAGAAAAGAGTAATCCCAGCACAGTTCAAAATGTTGGTGCTGACCTTGAAAGCGCTAAACGGCCTCGGCCCAGTATACCTGAAGGAGCGTCTCCATCCCCATCGATGGACCTGGACACTGAGGTCCAGCTCTGAGGGCCTTCTGGCGGTTTCCTCATTGCGAGAAGTGAGGTTACAGGGAACCAGGCAGAGGGCCTTCTCGGTAGTGGCACCCGCCCTGTGGAATGCCCTCCCACCAGATGTCGAGGAAATAAAACAACTACCTGATGTTTAGAAGACATCTGAGGGCAGCCCTGTTTAGGGAAGTTTTTAATGTCTGGTGTTTTAATGTATCTTTTGTTGGAAGCCGCCCAAAGTGGCTGGGGAAACCCAGCCAGATGGACGGGGTATAAATTTATTATTATTAATTATTATTATTATTATTATTATTATTATTACTCCTAGCTATGAGGGCTAAGCTGGGCCTCTACGGTCACAGACAGCAGTGCTTCTGAATCCCAGTTTCTGGAAACCACAGGAGGGGAGAAGAGGGCTCTGGTGCCTGGATCCTGCTTCCGGGCTTTCCATAATGGGCATCTGGTTGGCCCCTGTGAGGGCGCTGGGCTAAAAAGGCCATTGGCCTGATCCAGCAGCCTCTTCTGACGTCCGTAGGGCTAGCAAGACAGAGCCAGATCCTGTAGCAAAGGACACATTGCCATCCTTTAGCACTGAGGCTTTGCTCTCCTGCTTGGCTCTGCTCCAGGAAGAAAGTCCCCCCTTTTTTAAATAATAATAATTTTTATCAATTTTCAGTCAGAGGCCATCTCCTCCTCTGGGATCCTTTTCGGTCCTGAAGGAAATCACCTGGCTCCCAGGGCTGCAAGGAGAGGACAAGGCTTTGCATTGGGCTGGGAAGGAGGAATTGCTACCCGGGAACAGTAATTCCATCCCAGAGTTGGGGCTGCAGAGCCTCCTGGCCGGTTGCTAGGCAACAGGGCCTCCTTGCGGTTCCCGTTTCCTGTTCACACAACATTCCTGGCCTGGGGCGACAAACACCGCCTGCCCCTTCCTCCCCGCATCTCACCGGAAATGGACCCTCCTCCCCACAACCTGGTGCCCTGCCAGCTGTTTTCGAACTACAACTCCCACCAGCCCCAACCAGGGCTTGCTAAGGCTGATGGGAGTTGTAGTTCCAAACATCTGGAAGGCAACCGTTGGGAAAGGCTTGTCCTTGACCTCTTCCCCCAACATTTGTGTGCTCAGAGAAAGAGGGGAAGGGGTGGGGGCACAAGGGGCTTTTAACCCCACCTGCGCCTTGAGAAATGCCCCAGAGCTGACTGTGACACCCCCCCACACACACCCCTTTTGCCAGGGAAGCAAAGGGCAGTGCTCAGCTAGCCTGCCACGATGCACTCGTAGCCGCCTTTACCTTTATTCTGCTTCCAAACAGAGTTGGAAGGGACCTCCAAAGGTCATCAAGCCCAGCCCCCTGCAATCCCTGACAGAATATTCAGAATAAATTCAGAATATTTAGCAGAAGACCCGTTGGGAAGCGCAGAGTGCCCCTCTTCAGCTGAAAGAGACCAGTGGCAAACACATACATAAGAATATAAACCACGTGTCTGAAATAGTACAGGAGAGCAATCCTGAAGCCATTTTGACTCTCCCAAATTGACCTCAAATATTTCTCTGCAAGGAGGAAGGAAATGGAAAAAGCTTTCCAATTGTCCTTGGACTGTAGGGGCTGACACACCTCCCTGTAAATACAGTCTGGCAAGTATCTGTCAAGCTGAGCACACTATCAATTTATGTAAGAGATTCTGGAAGTATTTACCATCTCCAAGGAATGGCCAGGCTACCCAGAAAAGGCAATTGATAAGGCATCATCAGGTATCCTGGCAGACAAGAGAGAAGCAACACACTCCAATTTCTGCTGGGGACCACCTCTTTCTGTGATGCATGTATGATGTTTTTTGGGGGGGTGGTCTTGAGCTACAGGGTGGGCAATTTCAAAAGTCTATATAAGAGCTTGCACACCAATGTTCTGGGTTCCTCCTCCCTCCTGTGTGGGGTGAGTAAGGACCCTGTTGCAACAGCTTTAATAAAGATCAGGCTTACTAGCTGCTTTGCTTCTCAATATTCTCTGGTTGGCCTCTGCTATTTTCTCCTACAGATAGAGAACCTACATAAGGGCTCCTGGGTACCCCATAAGGGGAAAAGGAGCAGTTTTTCCTTATAACACCCCCAACCTGAAAGTGCCCCACCACGGAGCTCACCTGCCAGAGTCTGCCGATGCCCCACATCCCAAACCTTCACTGCCTTCTGGGCCCCACTGGCCAGGATGCCGTCTGCCGTGGGGTGGAAGAGGAGCACGTCCACCGGCCGGCCCTCCGGCCCCAGGGCAATGTGGGGGGAGGACGAGAGGTCCTGGCCAGAGTCCAGGAGGCGCCACACCTTCACCTGAAGGAGCAAAGGTCAGTCCGTCACCCTGGGAGAAGATCAACCCCGACCCACGAGGGGGGGCCCCAGCAAAGTGGGGGAACCACAGCAAAGCCAAGCAGACCCCTCCAGTCAAGGGATGGAGAAAACAAATGCCCCATCTTCACTTATGTTGTTGTTGTTGTTGTTTAGTCGTTCAGTCGTGTCCGACTCTTCGTGACCCCATGGACCAGAGCACACCAGGCACTCCTGTCTTCCACTGCCTCCCGCAGTGTGGTCACTTAATACTTCACTTATAAAGTGGTATTAATACTCCTCTAAACAGTCATGGCTTGAATCAGGGCCGGATTTACGTATAAGCTAAACAAGCTATGGTTTAGAGCTCCACTCTCTTGGGGGCCCCCAAAAAATTTAAAGGAAAAAAACCTGGACATTTCCAAAATATAAGATAAAAAACAAATAAAATAAAACCTACATACAGCAACAGTGTTTT
Organism: Darevskia mixta; assembly: GCA_034641385.1. Lineage (NCBI taxonomy): Eukaryota > Metazoa > Chordata > Lepidosauria > Squamata > Lacertidae > Darevskia > Darevskia mixta. Next base: position 3,587,581 of record JAWWNH010000124.1, on the reverse strand, counting down.
GTGTTGTGTAGGCTCCTATTTGTTATGTGCAAATGGCTTTAGATAACTCGTAAAGGGTAAAGGGACCCCTGACCATTAGGTCCAGTCGTGGCTGACTCTGGGGTTGCGGCGCTCATCTCGCTTTACTGGCCGAGAGCCGGCGTACAGCTTCCAGGTCATGTGGCCAGCATGTCTAAGCTGCTTCTGGCAAACCAGAGCAGCACACAGAAACGCCGTTTACCTTCCCGCCGGAGCGGTACCTATTTATCTACTTGCACTTTGACGTCCTTTTGAACTGCTAGGTGGGCAGGAGCAGGGACCGAGCAACGGGAGCTCACCCCGTCGCGGGGATTCGAACCGCCGACCTTCTGATCGGCAAGCCCTAGGCTCTGTGGTTTAACCCACAGCACCACCCGCGTTCCTTCTAGATACCTCTTAGGTCCATCAATTACCATATAGCATATATTCAACACAAAAAACAGCGGCAATTTGTTGTTGACAAAGGACAGCTGGACTTAAAAAGGGCCCCATTACCTTCAGTAGCTGAGGGCCTCATCAAACCTGAATCCGGCCCTGGCTTGAATCCTGGGAACTTTAGTTTGTTATGGTTTCTGGAAGTTGTTAGGCTCCCATCATGGAGCTACAATTCCCAGAGTGGTTTAACAGCCAATCATATGTCCCAGGGAACTCTATTTAATAAAATGGTAATGATACCACCTCAAGATGTATTTACTGGCACCTTATTCCATGCATTCCTTTTCTGGGGAAGGGGGGGGTCTTATTGCGGGAATTGCGCCAAGGTCCCCAACCACCTTACTCCAGACTTGCACCCAAGTGTGCCCCCCCCTCCAGGCCCAAAGCCCTCTCCAGAAGCAGCAGCAATCGGGCAAAGGTCTTGGGGGCCAGTTCCACAATCAGCCCCCCAGGCACAGATGGAGCCTGGCAGGATCTCCTCTACGACCTGCCAGTGTCTTGGCGGGGGGGTCTGCCAAAGGAGGACCTCTTCACTGAACACTCACCACTTCATCGGCCGAACATGTGGCCAAGAGCTGCTCGTCAAAGGGAGAGAAGTCAAAATCTGTCACCACATCTGGGGGAGAGAGAGAGAGAGAGAGAGGGAGATCATGTTTCTTCTTCTTCTTTGCATATTGTTATCTATTTTCAGAATAACATCTAGGTACAGAATAAGAAAAAGGTCTTCAGTAGTACAGTGGTACCTCTGGTTACGTACTTAATTCGTTCCGGAGGTCCGTTCTTAACCTGAAAACGTTCTTAACCTGAAGCACCACTTTAGCTAATGGGACCTCCCGCTGCTGCTGCGCCGCCAGAGCACGATTTCTGTTCTCATCCTGAAGCAAAGTCCTTAACCCAAGGTACTATTTCTGGGTTAGCGGAGTCTGTAACCTGAAGCGTATGTAACCTGAAGCGTATGTAACCCGAGGTACCACTGTAAACCCTACACAAATCTGGAGTCCCTAAGACGCCCTTCCGGCAACTCCTGCAGCCAAGAGTCTTGCTCTGCTTTCCTTTGGGCCACATCAGTGAAGCTGGGATCAGGGCCTTGTCTCCTGGGCAGCCCAGGACCTCCAGGCACACTGCCCAGGCTTGCACCCCAGAGATACACACATAATTTTACTTCTCCCAATATTTAATTTTTTTAAACGTTTTATTCCGATGTTTTGAGCTGTTCTCATTTTTATCTGTAAGCCGACTTGATTCTCTGTCAGGGGAAAAGGCGGGGTATAAATAACAAACAACAACAACAACCACCTCCATCTCGAGGGCAAGTGGTGTGGGGGGGGTGGAGGGAGGGAGAGGACCTGGCACAGAAATCGGCCGCCTGGCTGAGGCATCTGGCCTGCCCGGGAAAAGTAGGTCGCTGTGTCATTTTCCGTTTCCACAGGCCTGCAGCAGATGCCAGCGACTCGTGCCAGGGCTCCCCCTGCGCCCAGGCAGGCAGGGACCAAGAGGCTCTTCCCTTGATTGGGGCTTAACTGGGACTGAACCGTCTCAAAACAACAGCCAGGCTCAAAGGAGGGAATTGGAGAAGCCAGGAACCTGGAGACACACGAGAAAGAAGGAGGTGGGGATTTCAGGGCAGGAAATAGGAATCTCGTGTGCCTATAAGCTGGCAGAATTTACTATATCATTGCAGGGGGCTGGACCAGATGACCCCTGCGGTCCCTCACGACCCCACAATTGTATGACTCTATGACTTATGCTGTATTTGTGACGTTCAGCCTGTTCTTTTAGTTGCTGGTTTGTTGATAGCAGATTGTAATTGTTTCACCGATGCTTTGTTCTTTATATTATACGATTTATGCTGCGCTTGTGATGTTTTGTTTTGTCCCTGTTATTTATTAAGCCGCTTTGGGATTCGTGTGAAACGGAAGCGGCACAGAAATACAATCAAATCAATCAAATCCATTGTATATTTATCATCACAAGCATAACGTTCAGTAAACTTTTTTGCGCTTGCTGTAAATCTCCGACGGCACCTTGACGTTTCCGTTTTGTAATGGTGTTGTGAATTTAACGAAGTTTCTGAAAAGGAAGCTGGTGCTTGGCTTGGCCTACCCCAACCCCATCACCCCACCTAGGCAGGCAGGCAGGCAGGCCGGCTCCAGCCCTGCCAGGTGCCAAGCTCACCTGAGTGGCAGCCCAGCTGCGAAACGACCCTCTGGGATCCCTTCTGGCTCTCCAAGGGCACAAGGCCCAGCACACCTGGAAGGGGAAGGAACGAGACAAGTCACAGGGAGCGCCAATAAACAGAATTTCCCTTTTAGTTCTTTTTAGGTTTCACTAATAACCTTTGGGCATGATGCTAGCACAGGCTTCCTCAACCTCAGCCCTCCAGATGTTTTGAGACTACAATTCCCATCATCCCTGACCACTGGTCCTGCTAGCTAGGGATCATGGGAGTTGTAGGCCAAAAACATATGGAGGGCCGAGGCTGAGGAAGCCTGTGCTAGAAGCTACACAAATGTCCTGCAGGAAACAGCCACCATCACCAGAAACAAAGTCATTGTATGGGACAGAACCGGGAAGATTCAAGTCATGCCCATAGGCAAGTTCCCCAACCCGATGTTTTAGAAATAAACACACACTTTGACTTGGCACATTGCAATTTACAGGCAACTTAACAAGACTCCCGTCTTGTTCATCTTGGTAAGGCATGTGGCTATATCTGTGTCAACACAACAGTATCAACAGTGTAAAGCTATGTACAGTGGTACCTCGCCTAGCGAATGACCCGCCCATCGTCTTTTTCGCCGAAGGAACGACTTCTGGGGGGGGGGGGAAATGGCCGCCGCTAGCGAATTTCTTCGCCTAAAGAACAGGCGTCGCGGCCGCTTTGAATGGGGTTTTTTCGACGAACGAAGTTGGGAATAGGATTTCTTCGCCTAACGAGTTTTTCCCCAATGCAGCCCTATGGGGGATTCGCCGAACGACGTTTTCGCCTAACGGAGATCGCGACGGAACGCATTATCTTCGCTAGGCGAGGTACCACTGTATTGTGTTTACACTTAATTTTCTGTGAACCACCTTGAGACCCCCAGGTATAGGGCGGTATATAAATAATAATAATAATAATAATAATAATAATAATAATAATAATAATAATAATAATAATAATAATACAAACTCAGATATATCATCTAATCGCCAACTGGCACCTTAAGCCTAGGTGTTGGTGGCTGCTTCTTTACTTCTTTGTATTTTACAGAACAAATCTCAAAGTGGTTTACAACACATTAAAACATCAAATCAAACAATCCAGAATAAAACAAGGAAAATATTTCAGATCCTTCTCTAAGTGCCACTTTGCTTTCCCCAGCTGCCAACCTGGCATGCGGAGATCTCCACGTGGTCGCAGTGGGACCCTCACCAGTCGCAAAACGCGCCTGGCTCATTTCTAACACCGCAGGCAGCCCCTTGCGGGCATCTGCCAGCGACTGAAGGAGCCCACAAAGGGCACTGCGGACCCTGTCCCAGAAGGGACCTTGGATTCCGCACAGACAGTGCTAAGGCCCACAGCCAGGACCTGGAAGGGGCACCCAGCCCCAGGTAACAGGGTGTCTGGCGGTGCTGCGGAAAGCCTTTCTTCAGCAAGAGGGCCGCATTCCCTTAAGGACAGACTTCTGAGGGCCACATGCCAGAGGCAGGTGATGCCGGAGGCCAAAGAGGGCAGAGCCAGTGCATTTTTTTCTAAAAAAATGATTAGGGGTATGCATACCCCCGGGGGGGGGGAGCACTGGGCAGAGCAACTGGTGCAACTCAGACCTGTGTGTAACTTCTGGCCGCAGAAAAAGCCAGAGGTTTCTGCACACCTCCCCCAGGCAAGGAAGAGGAACTTTCTCAATTCAAGGATGTGTTCTTGGGGGTGGGGGGTACAGCAGGGCTGGCAAGGGAGGTGCAGAATGAGAGGCCGGCAAGGCCGCATTCTGCACCCCAGAAACGAGGTTCCGCACCCCTGCCTTACAACAGTGCCCAGCCCAGATGAGTCCCCTTGGGACAGGAGTTCTCCAGCCCCAGCCCCTCAAGCGAAGGGGGCAGGGACCGCCCCTGCTCTTCCCAAGAGAGAAGCCGGGAAGTGCAGGCAGGAACCTTTGGGAGCAGGTAGGGCATGAAGGGAAGCCCCAGCCCTGACAGCAGCAGCGGCAGGAAGCATGAATGACAAGGTCCCTCCCTCAACCCCTCCTCGTCTTCATCCTGGGGGTGCCTCCTCCCCGGCAACTGGACCTCCCAAGGAGTTTCCCATCCTCGTGCAACTGGGACTCTCTCTGCTGCCAGGCGCCAGTTCCCAACTCTCCCCCCCCCCCCAGCGCTGTGTCATGCCTGCACAGGTTGGCGCAACCTCTCCGCCCGAAGTGCACCGTGCAAGCGTGCCCCACGGAAAGTAGCGGAGCCACCCACCGCAGGGCAGGGCAGGGCAGGGCAGGGCAGGGCCCGGCCTCGCCCAAAGCTTACCTGCCGAGTCTGTGTGGAAGGCGATCCAGCGGCCGCCAGCCTTGATGTGGTTCCCCGAAGCAGCCGGGAAGCCGGCTCGGAGGGCTCCAATCCAGGCCTGCAACACAGAGAGAAGGCACAGCTGAAGGGAGGGGGAGACCCATTCCCTGCCCCACAGCTCAGCTCAGGGAACCACCTGCAGCTTTGCCACAGCCTTCTCCGCCAAACCAAGAGCAAAGAGACTGCAGCTTTTTCTCTCCTTCCTGCAGAGCTGCGGGGACCTCCGTGCAGTCGGAGGAGGAGAAGCATCTGCACCCCAAGCCCAGGGGCCAGAGAGGGGTTCTGTGCCCACCCCGAATTAAAGATGAAGCAGCCCCACACCCACCCTCATAAGGAAGCAGGGGTGGGGAACCCGAAAGCGGAAGGGACAGGCCCAACAGAGCACTGCACCTCCCCATGCGCCTGGCGCAATCCGCGACACTCTCAGTCCTTATCCCAGCCAGGTAGAGTGGCAGCGTGTACATGCCAACACATGTGTGCAGTGTGCGGCCCATTCTTGGAGGATGGATGGGGGCTAATGGATTGAGGTTGAATCCTGACAAGACAGAAGTACTGTTTTGGGGGGGACAGGTCTGGGGGACTCCCTGGTCCTGAATGGGGCAACTGTGCCCCTGAAGGACCAGGTGCGCAGCCAGGGAGTCATTCTGGACTCATAGCTGTCCATGGAGGCCCAGGTCCATTCTGTGTCCAGGGCAGCAGTCTACCAGCTCCATCTGGTACGCAGGATGAGACCCTCCCTGCTCACAGACTGTCTCGCCAGAGTGGTGCATGCTCTGGTTATCTCCCGCTTGGACTACTGCCATGCGCTCTACGTGGGGCTACCTTTGAAGGTGACCCAGAAACTACAACTAATCCAGAATGAGGCAGCCAGACTGGTGACTGGGAGCAGCCACCAAGACCATAAATCACCAGTACTGAAAGACCTATATCGGCTCCCAATATGTTTCTGAGCACAATTCAAAGTGTTGGTACTGACCTTGAAAGCCCTAAACGGCTTCGGCCCAGTATACCTGAAGGAGCGTCTCCACCCCCATCATCTGGCCCAGACACTGAGGTCCAGCTCTGAGGGCCTTCTGGCGGTTCCCTCCCTGCGAGAAGTGAGGCTACAGGGAACCAGACAGAAGGCCTTCTCGGTGGTGACTCTCTGACTTTTAGAAGACATCTGAAGGCAGCCCTGTTTTGGGAAGTTTTTAATGTTTTATTATAGTTTTAATATTTTGTTGGAAGCCACTCAGCGTGGCTGGGGAAACCCAGCCAGATGGGTGGGGTATAAATATTATTGTTGTTGTTGTTATTATTATTATTCTCCCATCTCCTGGCTCTCTCCATCCCTCCCTCCCTCCCTCCCCACTGCCTGTGGTCTCCTCCACCCTAAACCGCACGGAAGACAAACGGCCAGGCAAAGGAGTTCCCAGCACTTCTTCCTCCTCCATCCACATGCTGCCGGAACATCCCTCCCTGCAGCTCCCTGGTGGATTGTGCTCCAGGCAGATGTTCAACAGGGAGGACTAAAAGCCTTGCATTATATGTTCCTGGTCCAGAGGGGAACCACAGCTTCTGTGGCCAAATTCCAAAGCCTCAAACTTTGACGTGGGAGAATTGTAGCAAGCACGGCTTCTCCCATCCCTGTACCTGAGGGGTGGGAGAAGCTGCAGCTCTCAGAATTCTCCCTTCCTGTGAAGAAAGGACTAGGAAGACCTGTGGGAAGCTGCTTGGGAAGGCGCGGTGCGCTCCACACCATAGCAGCACGGGGGGGGGGGGGGGCTCCTTCAAGACAAAAAGTGGGTTAAAAGATGACACTGAGATTATGCGCAGGAATTCTCCTCATGCCCCAGCTCTGCCCACCTGCCCTTTTGCGCTCAGTCTCCAGCAACAGCCCTCAAAAACTGCACAGCACCAACACAAAGGGAGGCTTGTTGGCTGCCTGGTTTTATTCCGCTTAAAAATAGGCTCTTTCATGCAACTTCTGCTACAAACACCAGCAAAGCAGCCCTCACACTTTCAGCAGGCAGAGGAGGTTGCCCAGGCAACAGAAAGCCTGACATTTCCCTGGTTTTGCAATATTATATTATATTAATAATAATAATTCCTGCAATCATTGAAATTTCAGGGCATTCATCTGATTCTGGCCTTTAGGCTGAGAAGTCAGCCATGCCGCGTTGGTGGTGCCACCACACAGGGGGCCCTGCAGAGAGCTCACAATCCGAACCGCATGAGATGGCACATGCAAGAGAGTCGCTGCTCAGACCCGCAAGAGGGGGAGGATTGAAGGGGGCAGGGGCCTCAGGCTCCCCCCAAGGCTGTCAGGGTGCTCCCTCCCAAGGCCTGTGCTCTTCACAGCCAGCCACTTTGCTCTGCGCAAACTAAAAAGAGACACTTTGGGGGGCCTCCTGGGCACCCAAACATCTGTCTGGTTTGTGGGCAGTGCCCTGGAGGCCACCCCAAAATGCATCCCCTTAAGGAGGGGGCGCAGCCCAGTGGGAGGACACCTGGGCTCAGCACCCTGTTGCAGGAACACCACTTCCTATTAAAATAATCACAGAATTTTGTAGAGATGGAAGGGACCCAGAGGGAATCGCAGCTCTTTGATAATGATGATAATAATAATATTAATATTAATTTATTATTTATATCCCGCCCATCTGGCTGAGTTTCCCCAGCCACTCTGGGCGGCTCCCAATCGAGTGTTAAAAACATGCCATGTTTAAGTTGATCAGGTCCAACATGGTTCCTTTAAACTAAAAATTTGAAGCAAGCTTGCAGTTTTAAACTATGCATACTTAAGAAAGGCAGTCTGTGGGTGTTGTGGCCAATTTTAAACACAAACCCCTTAAACATTTCTAAACCTTGCAGTTTTATCTCTTACCGGTATTTACTTCAGGGAAACAAAGATCTCTAACATACAGGCTCTCAGAGTGGACTTTTTTTTGTAATTCTTTCTGGTTTTCTCTCTGGCCTTCTCTCATAGACTTCTCCAGGGAAAGAAGTAAAAGGCGGATCTACATGGATCCTCATGAATTCATATGATTTTTTCATTCAAATTAAATAAAACCACCATGATACTGTAGACCATGTCTTAGTCTGTAGGCAGCATCAAAAAAATCATGCATCCACTGTTTCGTGGGGCCGCAGTGGCGCAAAAACGTGGTTCTGAAGCACGGATCCTCATGGATCCTCATGATTTCTGCACGAGATCAGCCCGAAGTCATCATCAGATCAAACATCATGACCATGGGCACAGAATGCACCACAAAAATCATGGATTCACCGCTTCCTGGCGACACCACGGCGCAAAAACGTGGTTCTGAAGCACGGATCCTCACGGATCCTCACCTTTTTTGCATTGGGACACACCAAATTCACTGTCAAATCTCCCGTCATAGCAAGGGGCACAGCCTGCACCAAAAAAACTGTGGCTCCACCGCTTCCTGGCGACACCGTGTCCCAAAAACGTGGTTTTCAAGCACGGATCCTCACGGATCCTTATGCTTTTTACATTGGGCTACACCAAATTGACCGTCAAATAACACAGCATAGCCAGGGGCAGAGCCTGCACCAAAAAAACCCCCAGATCCACCGCTTCCTGGCAACACCACGGTGCAAAAACGTGGTTCTGAAGCACGGATCCTCACGGATCCTCATGGATCCTCATGATTTTTGCACTGGGCCACACCAAACTGACCATCAAATCATACAGCATAGCCAGGGGCACAGCCTGCACCACAAAAATCACGGATCCACCGCTTCCTGGCACACCACGGCGCAAAAACGTGGTTCTGAAGAACAGATCCTTACGGATCCTCATGATTTTGCACTGGCCACACCAAACTGACCGTCAAATCATACAGCATAGCCAGGGGCACGGCATGCACCACAAAAATCACGGATCCACCACTTCCTGGCAACACCACGGCCCAAAAACGTGGTTCTGAAGCACGGATCCTCACGGATCCTCATGGATACTCATGATTTTTGCACTGGGCCACACCAAACTGACCGTCAAATCATACAGCATAGCTAGGGGCACAGCCTGCACCAAAACAAACCCCAGATCCACCGCTTCCTGCAACACCACGGCCCAAAAACGTGGTTCTGAAGCACGGATCCTCACGGATCCTCACCTTTTTTGCATTGGGACACACCAAATTCACTGTCAAATCTCCCGTCATAGCAAGGGGCACAGCCTGCACCAAAAAAACTGTGGCTCCACCGCTTCCTGGCGACACCGTGTCCCAAAAACGTGGTTTTCAAGCACGGATCCTCACGGATCCTTATGCTTTTTACATTGGGCTACACAAATTGACCGTCAAATAACACAGCATAGCAGGGGCAGAGCCTGCACCAAAAACCCCCAGATCCACCGCTTCCTGGCACACCACGGCGCAAAAACGTGGTTCTGAAGCACGGATCCTCACGGATCCTCACCTTTTTTGCATTGGGACACACCAAATTCACTGTCAAATCTCCCGTCATAGCAAGGGGCACAGCCTGCACCAAAAAAACTGTGGCTCCACCGCTTCCTGGCGACACCGTGTCCCAAAAACGTGGTTTTCAAGCACGGATCCTCACGGATCCTTATGCTTTTTACATTGGGCTACACCAAATGACCGTCAAATAACACAGCATAGCCAGGGGCAGAGCCTGCACCAAAAAACCCCCAGATCCACCGCTTCCTGGCAACACCACGGTGCAAAAACGTGGTTCTGAAGCACGGATCCTCACGGATCCTCATGGATCCTCATGATTTTTGCACTGGGCCACACCAAACTGACCATCAAATCATACAGCATAGCCAGGGGCACAGCCTGCACCACAAAAATCACGGATCCACCGCTTCCTGGCAACACCACGGCGCAAAAACGTGGTTCTGAAGAACAGATCCTTACGGATCCTCATGATTTTTGCACTGGGCCACACCAAACTGACCGTCAAATCATACAGCATAGCCAGGGGCACGGCATGCACCACAAAAATCACGGATCCACCACTTCCTGGCAACACCACGGCCCAAAAACGTGGTTCTGAAGCACGGATCCTCACGGATCCTCATGGATACTCATGATTTTTGCACTGGGCCACACCAAACTGACCGTCAAATCATACAGCATAGCTAGGGGCACAGCCTGCACCAAAACAAACCCCAGATCCACCGCTTCCTGGCAACACCACGGCCCAAAAACGTGGTTCTGAAGCACGGATCCTCACGGATCCTCATGATTTTTGCACTGGGCCACACCAAACTGACCGTCAAATCATACAGCATAGCTAGGGGCACAGCCTGCACCAAAAAAACCCCCAGATCCACCGCTTCTGACAACACCACGGCGCAAAAACGTGGTTCTGAAGCACGGATCCTCACGGATCCTCATGGATCCTCATGATTTTTGCACTGGGCCACACCAAAATGAACGTCAAATCATACAGCATAGCTAGGGGCATAACCTGCACCAAAAAAAACCCCAGATCCACCGCTTCCTGACAACACCACGGCGCAAAAACGTGGTTCTGAAGCGCGGATCCTCACGGATCCTCATGATTTTTGCACTGGGCCACACCAAACTGACCGTCAAATCATACAGCATAGCCTGGGGCACGGCATGCACCACAAAAATCACAGATCCACCGCTTCCTGGCGACACCATGGCCCAAAAACGTGGTTCAGAAGCACGGATCCTCCCGGATCCTCATGCTTTTTGCACTGGGCCACACCAAACTGACCGTCAAATCATACAGCATAGCTAGGGGCACAGCCTGCACCAAAAAAACCCAGATCCACCGCTTCCTGGCCACACCATGGCCGAAAAACGTGGTTCAGAAGCACGGATCCTCACGGATCCTCATGGATCCTCATGATTTTTGCACTGGGCCACACCAAACTGACCGTCAAATCATACAGCATAGCCAGGGGCACGGCATGCACCACAAAAATCACGGATCCACCATTTCCTGGCAACACCACGGCCCAAAAACGTGGTTCTGAAGCACGGATCCTCATGGATCCTCATGATTTTTGCACTGGGCCACACCAAACTGACCGTCAAATCATACAGCATAGCTAGGGGCACAGCCTGCACCAAAAAAAACCCAGATCCACCGCTTCCTGGCAACACCACGGCCCAAAAACGTGGTTCTGAAGCACGGATCCTCATGATTTTTGCACTGGGCCACACCAAACTGACCATCAAATCATACAGCATAGCCAGGGGCACGGCATGCACCACAAAAATCACGGATCCACCGCTTCCTGGCAACACCACGGCGCAAAAACGTGGTTCTGAAGCACGGATCCTTACGGATCCTCATGATTTTTGCACTGGGCCACACCAAACTGACCGTCAAATCATACAGCATAGCTAGGGGCACAGCCTGCACCAAAAAAACCCAGATCCACCGCTTCCTGGCCACACCATGGCCGAAAAACGTGGTTCAGAAGCACGGATCCTCACGGATCCTCATGGATCCTCATGATTTTTGCACTGGGCCACACCAAACTGACCGTCAAATCATACAGCATAGCCAGGGGCACGGCATGCACCACAAAAATCACGGATCCACCGCTTCCTGGCAACACCACGGCCCAAAAACGTGGTTCTGAAGCACGGATCCTCATGGATCCTCATGATTTTTGCACTGGGCCACACCAAACTGACCGTCAAATCATACAGCATAGCTAGGGGCACAGCCTGCACCAAAAAAAAACCCAGATCACCGCTTCCTGGCAACACCACGGCCCAAAAACGTGGTTCTGAAGCACGGATCCTCATGATTTTTGCACTGGGCCACACCAAACTGACCATCAAATCATACAGCATAGCAGGGGCACGGCATTCACCACAAAAATCACGGATCCACCGCTTCCTGGCAACACCACGGCGCAAAAACGTGGTTCTGAAGCACGGATCCTCACGGATCCTCATGATTTTTGCACTGGGCCACACCAAACTGACCGTCAAATCATACAGCATAGCTAGGGGCACAGCCTGCACCAAAAAAAAACCCCAGATCCACCGCTTCCTGGCAACACCACGGCCCAAAAACGTGGTTCTGAAGCACGGATCCTCACGGATCCTCATGGATCCTCATGATTTTTGCACTGGGCCACACCAAAATGAATGTCAAATCATACAGCATAGCTAGGGGCATAACCTGCACCAAAAAAAAACCCAGATCCACCGCTTCCTGACAACACCACAGCGCAAAAACGTGGTTCTGAAGCGCGGATCCTCACGGATCCTCATGATTTTTGCACTGGGCCACACCAAACTGACCGTCAAATCATACAGCATAGCTAGGGCACAGCCTGCACCAAAAAAAAACCCATATCCACCGGTTCTGGCAACACCACGGCGCAAAAACGTGGTTCTGAAGCACGGATCCTCACGGATCCTCATGGATCCTCATGATTTTTGCACTGGGCCACACCAAAATGAACGTCAAATCATACAGCATAGCTAGGGGCATAACCTGCACCAAAAAAACCCCCAGATCCACCGCTTCCTGGCAACACCACGGCGCAAAAACGTGGTTCTGAAGCGCGGATCCTCACGGATCCTCATGATTTTTGCACTGGGCCACACCAAACTGACCATCAAATCATACAGCATAGCCAGGGCACGGCATGCAGCACAAAAAACATGGATCCACCGCTTCCTGGAGACACCACGGCCAAAAACGTGGTTCAGAAGCACGCATCCTCACGGATCCTAACTCTTTTTGCATTGGGCCACACCAAACTCACCAACAAATCATACAGCATAGCTAGGGGCACAGCCTGCACCAAAAAAAACCCAGATCCACTGCTTCCTGGCAACACCACGGCCCAAAAACGTGGTTCTGAAGCACGGATCCTCACGGATCCTCACGCTTTTTGCATTGGGCCACACCAAAATGACCGTCAAATCATACAGCATAGCCAGGGGCACAGCCTGCACCACAAAAAAACCCAGATCCACCGCTTCCTGGCAACACCACGGCGCAAAAACGTGGTTCTGAAGCACGGATCCTCACGGATCCTCACGCTTTTTGCATTGGGCCACACCAAAATCACCATCAAATCATACAGCATAGCTAGGGGCACAGCCTGCACCACAAAAATCACGGATCCACCGCTTCCTGGCAACAGCACAGCGCAAAAAGCTGGTTCTGAAGCACGGATCCTCACGGATCCTTATGATTTTTGCACTGGGCCACACCAAACTGACCGTCAAATCATACAGCATAGCCAGGGGCACAGCCTGCACCAAAAATAAACCAGATCCACCGCTTCCTGGCAACACCACGGCGCAAAAACGTGGTTCTGCAGCACGGATCCTCACGGATCCTCATGATTTTTGCATTGGGCCACACCAAACTCACCTGCAAATCACACATCACGGCCAGGGGAACAGCCTGCACCACAAACATCTGAGATCCACCACTTCCTGGCGACACCACGGCCCAAAAATGTGGTTCAGAAGCACGGATCCTCACGGATCCTCATGATTTTTGCACTGGGCCACACCAAACTGACCATCAAATCATACAGCATAACTAGGGGCATGGCATGCACCACAAAAATCACGGATCCACCGCTTCCTGGCGACACCACGGCCCAAAAATGTGGTTTTCAAGCACGGATCCTCTCGGATCCTAACGCTTTTTGCTTTGGGCCACACCAAACTGACCGTCAAATCATACAGCATAGCCAGGGGCATGGCATGCACAAAAAAAAACATGGATCCACCGCTTTCTGGTGACACCACGGCCAAAAAACGTGGTTCTGAAGCACGGATCCTCACGGATCCTCACGCTTTTTGCATTGGGCCACACCAAATTCACCAGCAAATCACACAGCATGGCCAGGGGCACAGCCTGCACCACATAAAACATGGATCCACCGCTTTCTGGCGACACCACGGCCCAAAAACGTGGTTCAGAAGCACGGATCCTCACGGATCCTAACTCCTTTTGCATTGGGCCACACCAAACTCACCAGCAAATCACACAGCATGGCCAGGGGCACAGCCTGCACCACAAAAAACATGGATCCACCGCTTTCTGGCGACACCACGGCCCAAAAACGTGGTTCAGAAGCACGGATCCTCACGGATCCTAACTCCTTTTGCATTGGGCCACACCAAACTCACCGGCAAATCACACAGCATGGCCAGGGGCACAGCCTGCACCACAAACATCTCAGATCCACCGCTTCCTGGCGACACCATGGCCCAAAACGTGGTTCTGAAGCACGGATCCTCATGGATCCTCACCCTTTTTTCATTGGGCCACACCAAAGTCACCGTCAAATCACACAGCATAGCCAGGGGCACAGCCTGCACCACAAAAAACATGGATCCACCGCTTTCTGGCGACACCACGGCCCAAAAACGTGGTTCAGAAGCACGGATCCTCACGGATCCTAACTCCTTTTGCATTGGGCCACACCAAACTCACCGGCAAATCACACAGCATGGCCAGGGGCACAGCCTGCACCACAAACATCTCAGATCCACCGCTTCCTGGCGACACCATGGCCCAAAACGTGGTTCTGAAGCACGGATCCTCATGGATCCTCACCCTTTTTTCATTGGGCCACACCAAAGTCACCGTCAAATCACACAGCATAGCCAGGGGCACAACATGCACCACAAACATCTCAGATCCACCACTTCCTGGCGGCACCACGGCCCCAAAACGTGGTTTTTAAACACGGATCCTCACGGATCCTCACCCTTTTTGCATTGGGCCACACCAAACTCACGGGCAGATCACACAGCATAGCCAGGGGCACAGCATGCACCACAAAAAACAAGGATCCACCGCTTCCTGGCAACACTGTAGCCCAAAAACGTGGTTTTTAAACACGGATCCTCACGGATCCTCACCCTTTTTGCATTGGGCCACACCAAATTCACCGTCAAATCACACAGCATAGCCAGGAGCACAACATGCACCAGAAATATCATGAGTTGCACCACAAAAATCAGAAAAATGACCTCATCAGCACTGTTCATGTCACCACTGTAACGTTATTATTAGAGCCGAGAGGTGAATGTACTACTATATATTGTACCAAGATATGGTTCATCTTCAAGAACAGATCAAATACAAACTGAAGTATTAAAGGGGGGGAATATAAAACTGCTTACATACTGTCAATAATATCCAGATTCAAGAAAGATAATATGGCTAAAAGTTAAATCAGTGAAAAGACATTATTTGAGTCCATCATAACAGAGGTCTACCTTTTGAGTAAAATTTATAAACTATTACTCAAATTTGACACTGAGCCCGAACAAGCAAAACCTTGTTTGACAAAATGGATGCAAAAATTCTAAGAGCAGGTTACAGTGGGGCAATGAGATCAATTATGAATAAAGGAATAAAATTCACTGCAAATTAAGCCCTAAAACAAAATTGGTACAGTGGAACCTTGGGTTGCGGACGTAATCCGTGTCGGAGACACGTCCGCAACCCGGAGTGTTCGCATCCTTAAGTGCCGGGTCTGCACAATTTGGCGCTTCTGCGCATGTGCGAAGTGCGATTTAGCGCTTCTGCACATGCGCGAAGTGTGTTTTAGTGCTTCTGCACATGCAGAAGTGGTAAAACCCGGAAGTAACCCATTCCAGAACATCCTGGTTTCCCGCGGTCCGCAACCTGAAAGCACACAACCTGAAGTGGCGGTACCATGAGGTATGACTGTACAAAAATGTTCTTTCGATAGTATATAAATTTGAAAGATATACAGAAGATGAATGATGAAATGAATGGACATTGCTAGAAATGTCATAGACCTCAAGGGACCTTCTTCCATTTATGGTGTACCTGTGAAAGAACCAAGTTTTGGAGGAAAGTTCATTTCGAAATGCAAAAAATGTAAATAAAAAAAAAACACCCTAAATTTGCATTGGACCCCAAAACTATGCTGTTGGGGATGACTCCTTCAGCTATTGTGAAATCGTCAGTGGAACTATTCAGTTATATGACCACAGCAGTCAGAGTGGTGTTGGCTAACATATGGAAATCTGATATATGTCCTGAAATAGATGCATGGAAAGAGAAACTATCAGAATATGCAGTAATGGCAAAACTCACCAATTTAGTAAATAATAGACCCATGGAGGAACATAAAAAAATGGAATCTTTATAATTTGTATACAACTTAACAGAACTGTAACAAAATGAACATCTGTATGGATTTGTATAATAGACCTTAGGTTACAAAAATATTTCCTGTTTAAAAATAGAAACTTTATGTGCATATGATAAATAAAGAAATATAGAGTAGAATAAATATTGTCTGTCTGATCTAGAAATGAAATCATATTTTTAAATAATTTTTGCTTTAGACTTTTATAATCATATATGGAATTTCTCCAATGGCAAATTACCTAGAATTGGAAATTGTGTGTGTGTGTGTGTGTGTGTGTGTGATCTTGAAAGTTTTAACAATGGGTGTGGATGGCATGCATACCTCAATTATGGGAAGGTAAAAATTAATAAAGAATTTACAAATCAGATACTTAGAAGTGCACTATATAAGGTCTGCAACAAATATAGACTACAATTGGAACCACAGACACCTTGGTGGATATTGCCGCTGGAGGCGTACGCTGTGAAAAAATTGAATATGAGAACAAATTGGCCAACATATAGACAACTATTGGAAGATGAACAAGGGAAACTCGGATTAAAACCCTTTGAAGAGATACGGCAATATGAAATTGAGAGATGACATTATATACAATTAAGAGGCATATTTAGTTCTGATCAAAAGAAAGGCTTTGCAAAAGAGGACTGAAAATCCAATATTACAATAATTCAGAATAATAATAAATTGTTATCTAAAACATATAATCTCTTACTGGACTGGGAACTGATGGATGAAGAAGTGGGCCCAAGATGTCGGACATACCGGTACTATTTATTTAGACTGAGCAATGGCAGAAACTCTGGCGAGAAGATATTCGATTTACCGCCTCATACACAATCAAAGAAAATTTTGTTAAGATGTTCCACAGGTGGTATCTAACACCAGCTAGGTTGGTAAAGATATATACCATAAATTGAAATCCAACATTTGTTGGAGATGTGGTAAAGAAATAGGAACAACAATACATATGTGGTGGAGATGTGAGGAAATTAATAAATTCTGGACAGTAATACATGAAGAATTAAAGAAGATGCTGAAAATATCAATAAGTAAAAAACAGAGATATATCTCCTTGGCTTGATAGGGGAAGAGTTACCACGGGGGTGGAGAGATAATCTTCTTATATGCAAGCACAGCAGCCAGAGTAGTGATTGCTGCTAAATGGAAATCACAAACTCTACCTTCAAGGGAGGATTGGATTTGTAAATTAAATGAATACTTAGCTTTGGCAAAACTAACAGCTATTGTAAGAAATCAATCAAATCAAAAATTTAAAAAGGAGTGGAAATGTTTTATGAATATATGGAAAAATATTGCTAAAAAAGAGATATGCTAATATGCCTAGATTAAAATGTAAAGTATCTGAGGGAATGGAAGTTAGTAAGGAAGGACAATAAGAATACATACTGTATATACTCGAGTATAAGCCTAGTTTTTCAGCACATTTTTTGTGCTGAAAAAGCCGCCCTCGGCTTATACTCGAGTGAGGCAGGCAGTGGCTCCTATGAAGCTTTCCCAGGTTTTTTGTGGTGAAATTGGGTGCCTCGGCTTATATTCGGGTCGGCTTATACTCGATTATATACGGTAGATGAATTGAGAAGTCTGCAGAATGCAAAGATAAATGTAATCTCAGAATGTAGAGAAAATTGAGTGGGGGCAGAGGGAAGCGGGGGGAGGGAGAAAAGAATATTATGTTTGATTGACTTAAATGATAAATATATGTGGGGATGGGGATGATGTGGGGATAGCTTTGGTATATTTGCATTGTGATGTAATATGGAATAAAATTAAAAAAATAAATAAATCCCAAAGCAATTTACAAGCTGAGTAAAAATGCAATAATAAAAAAATGTGTAAGCATGTTTTTTAAAAAAGAAAAAGAAAAAAAAAGAATGGGAAATAAAATTTGGTACCCAAACCTTTGTTTAACTCTTGATAAATGTCAGCTTGCTGAGTTATTTTGCACCATTGTAATTCAATGTTATATTTGCATTCAACAAGGGCCTGAAGGTGTTGCTGTGCAATGCTAGGTCAATGATTCATAAGAACACTGCCATCCATGACTTGATCGTGGATGGAGGACTTGACCTGGCATGTGTAACAGAGACTTGGTTGGCTGAAGCAGATGGGCCTGTCCTTGCCACTGCTCGTCTACCAGGTTTCTCGTATGTACAACAACCCAGGTCATATGGGCGGCGGGGGTGGGGCAGGTTTGCAGTGATTTTTAGGAAGTATGGTGCAGTGGTTAAGAGCGGTAGACTCGTAATCTGGTGAACCGAGTTCATGTCTCCGCTCCTCCACATGCAGCTGCTGGGTGACCTTGGGCTAGTCACACTTCTCTGAAGACTCTCAGCCCCACTCACCTCACAGAGTGTTAGTTGTGGGGGAGGAAGGGAAAGGAGAATGTTAGCTGCTTTGAGACTCCTTCTGGTATTGATAAAGTGGGATATCAAATCCAAACTCCTCTTCTTCTTCTTCCCCTCTGCAGGGAGGTGGGTCCGATTTGGATGGTCCGCTCCACCACTTAATGGATCCAAATGGTTTCCAGAGAGTGGTTGTTGTTTAGTCGTTTACTCATGTCCGACTCTTTGTGACCCCCTGGACCAGAGCACGCCAGGCACTCCTGTCTTCCACTGCCTCCCGCAGTTTGGTCAGACTCATGTTGGTAGCTTCGAGAACACTGTCCAACCATCTTGTCCTCTGTCATCCCCTTCTCCTTGTGCCCGCAATCTTTCCCAACATCATGGTCTTTTACAGGAAGTCTTCTCTTCTCATGAGGTGGCCAAAGTAATGGAGCCTCCGCTTCAGGATCTGTCCTTCCAGTGAGCACTCAGGGCTGATTTCCTTCAGAATGGATAGGTTTGATCTTCTTGCAGTCCATGGGACTCTGAAGAGTCTCCTCCAGCACCTTAATTCAAAAGCATCAATTCTTCAGCAATCAGCCTTCTTTATGGTCCAGCTCTCACTTCTGTACATTACTACTGGGAAAACCATAGCTTTAACTATACGGACCTTTGTCGGCAAGGTGATGTCTCTGCTTTTTAAGATGCTGTCTAGGTTTGTCATTGCTTTTCTCCCAAGAAGCAGGCGTCTTCTAATTTCGTGAGTGCTGTCACCATCTGCAATGATCATGGAACCCAAGAAAGTGAAATCTCTCACTGCCTCCATTTCTTCCCCTTCTATTTGCCAGGAGGTGATGGGACCAGTGGCCATGATCTTAGGTTTTTTGATGTTGAGCTTCAGACCATATTTTGCGTGAGAGTGGTAGGGGATGCTTTATCCCATGTTGATGGCCTTTCAGCTGATTCCCTGGTGGCCCGCTGGAATGCAGAGTTAACCAAGGCTATCGACTGTCTGGCTCCGAAGCGCCCTATCCGATTGCATGGAGCCTGGACAGCCCCGTGGTTTGCCATGGACCTGAGGGCAATTAAACAATCGCTGATACGGCTAGAATGCCAGTGGCGGATAACTCATTCTGAATCGGACCGGACATGGGTTAGAGCTCAACGTCAAGCCTACCAGGTGGCGATAGCGACGGTGAAGAAGACTTTCTTCACTGCCTCTATTGCATCTGCAGAAAACAGCAGCAGGAGACTCTTTCATATGGTTCGCAGTTTAAGGGAACCACCTTTACCATTGGGGCCTTGTAAAGACCCCAATATATCCTGCAATGATTTTGCAAAGTTTTTTGCAGATAAAGTCGCTCGGATTTGGAAGGAGCCGTAGACACCACGGTGGGAGCAGGGCTGAGGCGGGAGAGTGCTAGAGCCCTGTCTGGTCAAGTTGCATGGAATCAATTTCAATCCGTTACCCCCGAGGATGTGGACAGGTTGCTTGAAACCAAACACCTGTCTCCTTGATCCTTGGCCATCCTGGCTAATAAATGCTAGCCGGGAAGGGCTGGGCGATGGGCTCTGTGAGGTGGTGAATGCTTCCCTCTGTGAGGGAGCATTCCCAGACCCGCTTAAAGAGGCGGTCATTAAATCGCGTCTTTAAAAAAAAATCTTTAGACCCAGCCAGTATGAGCAACCATCGCCCAGTCTCAAATCTTCCATTCTTGGGCAAGGTGATTGAGTGGGTGGTTGCTGAACAACTCCAAGCACGCCTGGAGGATGCAGACCATTTGGATCCCTTCCAGTCAGGATTCAGGCCTCATCATGGGACTGAAACTGCCTTGGTCATGCTGGTCGGTGATCTCTGGTGGGCTAGGGACATAGGTGTAAGCTGTTTCCTAGTTCTGCTGGATCTCTCAGCGGCTTTTGATACAATCAATCATAACATCCTTCTGGACCGTCTAGAGGGGCTGGGAGCTGAGGGCATTGTTATACTGTGGTTCCGCTCCTTCCTCCTGGGCCGTGTCCAGAAAGTGGTGTTGGGGGATGAGTGTTCAGACCCCTGGGCCTTCACTTGTGGGGTGCCTCAGGGATCCGTCCTCTCCCCCATGCTTTTCAACATCTACATGAAGCCGCTGGGAGAGATAATCAGGGAGTTTGTGCTGGGTGTCCATCAATATGCGGATGATACCCAGCTCTACCTCTCTTTCAAATCATAACCAGTGAAGGCAGTGAAGGTCCTGTGTGAGTGTCTGGTGGTGGTTGGAGGATGGATGGTGGCTAACAAATAGAGGTTGAATCCTGACAAGACAGAAGTACTGTTATTGGGGGACGGGGCGGGCTGGGGTGGAGGACTCCCTGGTCCTGAATGGGGTAACTGTGCCCCTGAAGGACCAGGTGTGCAGCCTGGCAGTCATTTTGTATTCACAGCTGTCCATGGAGGCGCAGGTCAATTATGTATACAGGGCAGCTGTCTACTAGCTCCATCTGGTAAGCAGGCTGAGACCCTACCTGCCTGCAGACTGTCTCACCAGAGTGGTGCATGCTCTAGTTATCTCTCGCTTGGACTAATCCAAAGCGCTCCACGTGGGGCTACCTTTGAAGGTGACTACAACTAATCCAGAATGTGGCAGCTAGACTGGTGACTGGGAGCAGATGCAGAGACCATATAACACCAATATTGAAAGACCTACATTGGCTCCCAGTACGTTTCTGAGCACAATTCAAAGTGTTGGTGCTGAACTTTAAAGCCCTAAACGGCCTCCGTCCAGTATTCCTGAAGGAGCGTCCTCACTATTGTGATAACGGTCTTTGTCCACCGAAATCAAACGCAGCGGGCTAAGGTGTGGGGTTAACGAACCCCGGCACCCACAGCCTATATATTCAGCTGCGTTCCGTGTCCAGGCGCTTCCTTCTGCGTGGACACTGCTCACAAAACCTTTCTTCTTCTCTTCTTCAAAGCATAGCAGAGCTCTTGGCAAACGGAAGAAGATTAATGAGTCCTTGGTAATAAATCACAGCACAGTCTGGCTGATTATTAAGATTTATTAGGTTTAAGGGCGTAGAGCCCAGCAAGATGAGAACCCATCCACCGGATATATGTGGATATATATGTGTGTATAATCACTCTGTGGGCTGGGCGAACAGTCTGAGCTTGTTAACCCTGTAAGCTCAAAATCCTCACACCCCCTCTCGTCCAGCACCACACTCACCCCTGTCGTTCTGCCCAGACACTGAGGTTCAGCTCTGAATACTGATAGTAATCATTTTTAAAAGGAAAACCATGCTCTGCCTAGATTCCAAACATGGATTGAACCACTCTGTGATTGATGCAATAACATCCTTCTTAGCATATCTGCATGAGATGGATTCAAAATGTCCCTATAGTTTTGCGGACTGGTCATTTTTTTTGCACCAACTGATATACCCAGGCAAGGTAATTCTAGTGACTGCGGTCCTTTCACATGTACCATTGCACATCTAATTGCTTCTGATGCCCAAATACAGTTCACACAAAAGGATATGGCTGCCATTAGACCCTGGATTGCTAAAGAAATAATACAGTACAGTGGGAAAACCTATCATGAAGGACGACAAAATATTTTCAACTGGAAATTGCTCCTAAGAAGAGACAAATCTTGAAAGAGAGTCACATTACTGTGTCTAGATCATGCCCAGAGGGATGGAAGGATACACTAACCTATTGCTTAAATATTTTATCTTCCTTGTTTGAAGACCACTGGTCACTACCGGTATGTTTTTTGAAGGAAGGGTGCAGGAGGCCCAGTGGTGACCTATCTATGGTTTACTGTGAAGGAAACTGCAAGGACTGGTACCACTGCTTTTGCATAGGCATTGATTCGAAAGATCTTCAACAGGTTTTCGTGTGTCCAGATTGTCAATCCACTGTGGCCAAATAGATTTTGAAACTGCAAACTGTCATATTCCACAGGTTGGTATAATAGAGCAAAATCCAAACACATAGTTTTCATCATTATGGCAGGGATGGTCCTTTTCCATAGAATTCTTATTCATGGAGTTGGTTTTTATATCCTGCTTTTCTCTACCTTTAAGGAGTCTCAAAGCGGCTAAAAATCTCCTTTCCCTTCCACCCCCACAACAGACACCTTGTGAGGTAGGTCTGGCTGAGAGAGTTCAGAGAGAAGTGTGACTGGCCCAAGGTCACCCAGTAGACTGCATGTGGAGGAGCGGGGAAGCGAACCAGACTCTTAACTACTACACCACAGAAACATACACTATCTCTTAAAACTCTGCAGCAAGCTGGTCACTACCGGTATGTATTCAGCCTCATAGTGATACTAACTTGCGGAGGGAGGGTTGGTGATGAGCAAGATCTGTTCCCATTTCCCAACACAGAGACCATAGAGCAGTTTCTTTTGGGGGCTGAACCTGCAGAGTGTCTCTGTTCAGAGTTTCTGTGGCAGAAATTGGCCAAGTGCCTTTATAAACATTCAGCTTCTCAAATAGAACCCCATCATGAAACTCTCAGGTGTACGTAGCTGTTGGAGGTGGAGGGCAAAGAAGGTGCTGGTCCTTACCTCCCTCCTCACAGCCCCATTATCAGTCGCCCAATGGATTGAATTTCAGGGCTTTTGTATGTAAAGGGCAAGCTTGTTCTTGTTTGGACTATTTAAACTTGGGAACAGATATTTGGCCCCATGACCAAAATTACCAAAAGGGTTAGCTTCTAGAGGACTGGAAAGATGATGGTTGTACCTCCCCTCAGCCCTAGCTCTGTTGAGTATTTTTTTGTAATGAGACTGAGAGTTTGGGGCTGATGCTGTAGCATTCTTGTCTGGGGGGTTGGTGGAAAAACAGAAAAGTGACCCTCACCTAACTCTCCAATGCCCTTTGACAAGAATGCTGTAGGAAATATTGCTAAGCCCAAAGGGAGGCAAGCATTTGCTTCAGTTCACCCTGTTAATGGGAAAGCAAAAGCTACCTGTATGTGTGTGTCTGCTTTCAGGACTGATTTTTGAACCCTCTTACATCAGGCCACATGGTCACTAAAGGTGGCCCCATCATGCAGACTTGCCTATCCACACAGGGACCACCCTTTTTCTTTTATTCTGATACTGGATTTTAAGTTACACTAACATCTTTTAAAACAGCTGTCAGTATATCACACTGTATTGCACCTGCCTTCCAAAGGAACACATGGCTCTCCCCATGTAGTGGGTTAGGTTGAGACTGCTGATCCAAAGTGAACAGTAATTTTTACGGTAATTACAATCCTGCTTTCCCTTGTACCAGCTTACCTTGATTTCAATAAGGACTTTGAAAAGGCCCCCCATGATATTATTGCAAAAAAGCTAGTAAAATGTGGACTAGACAAAGTTACTGTTTGGTGGATTTGTAATTGGTTGACGGACCGAACCCAAAGAGCGCTCATCAGTGGCTCATCTTCATCCTGGAAATAAATGACTAGTGGGGTTCCACAAGGTTCTGTCCTGGGTCTGGTGCCATTCAATATTCTTATAAATGATTTGGATGATTGAATAGAGGGCATGCTAATCAAATTTGCAGATGATACCAAACTGGGAGGGGTTGCTAATACCCCTGAGGACAGGGTCAGAATTCAAAATGACTTGAATAGCCTAGACAGCTGGGCCAAAACAAACAAAATGGAGTTCAATGGGGAGAAATGTAAGGTACTACACGTGGGTAGAAAAAATGAAATGCATAGATGGAGGACACTTGGCTTGACAACAGTACCTGTGAAAGGGATCTGGGACACTATACTCCTATTGATGCAGCCCAGAATTGCATTGGCTTTTTTAGCTGCTGCATCACACTGTTGACTCATGTCAAGTTTATGGTCTATCAAGACTCCTAGATCCTTTTCACATGTACTGCTCTCAAGCCAGGTGTCACCCATCCTGTATTTGTGCCTTTCATTTTTTTTGCCCAAGTGTAGTACTTTACATTTCTCCCTGTTAAAATTCATCCTGTTTGCCTTGGCCCAGTTCTCTAATCTGTTGAGGTCACCTTGAAGTGTGATCCTGTCCTCTGGGGTATTAGCCACCCCTCCCAATTTGGTGTCATCTGCAAACTTGATCAGGATGCCCTCAAGCCCATCATCCAAGTCATTGATAAAGATGTTGAATAAGACTGGGCCCAAGACAGAACCCTGTGGCACCCCACTAGTCACTTCTCTCCAGGATGAAGGGGATCCATTAATGAACACCCTTTGGGTTCGGTCAGTCAGCCAGTTACAAATCCACTGAATGGTAGCATTGTCCAGCCCACATTTTACCAGCTTCTTTACAAGAATATCATGGGGCACCTTGTCAAAGGCCTTGCTGAAATCAAGATAGGCTACATCCACGGCGTTCCCTTCATCTACCAGGCTTGTAATTCTGTCAAAAAATGAGATCACATTGGTCTGACATGACTTATTTTTCAGAAACCCATGCTGACTTTTAGTGATCACAGCGTTCCTTACTAGATGCTCACAGACCGTTTGCTTAATGATCTGCTCTAGAATCTTTCCTGGTATTCAGAAGGACAGTCCACAGGGCATTACGATTTACAGTGTTGAAAGCCTTAGTCAGGTTGATTAACGCCATATACAGGGGTTGGTTTTGTTTTCTGCATTTTTCCTGAAGTTGTCGAGCAGTGAAGATCATGTCCACTGTCCCCCTAGAAGGCCGAAAACCATTTTGGGATTCAGAAAGGGTTACCTCGGATATTGTTAAGAGACGGTTTGCTAAGATCCTTGCAAGAATTTTGCCGGCCGCAGCTAATAGAGAGATGCCTCAATAGTTTCCGCAATCAGTTCTGTCACCTTTTTTAAAGAGAGTGATAATTTTGGCACCCCTGAAGTCTGCTGGGATCGCTTCTCTTTTCCAGATTTTCTCGATGAGCTTGTGAAGTTGTTGTGTGAGTTCAACTCCACCCACTTTGAAGATTTCAGCAGGTATCCCATCAGGTCCACTGGCCTTGTTGTTTTTCACATGGTTAATAGCTGTACACAACTCTCCCAGATTTTGAGATACTGCAAGCTCATCTCTAACTTTTTTTTGTGAAATTTGTGAGAGGACCTCAGCAGCTACGGGG
Organism: Darevskia mixta; assembly: GCA_034641385.1. NCBI lineage: Eukaryota > Metazoa > Chordata > Lepidosauria > Squamata > Lacertidae > Darevskia > Darevskia mixta. Next base: position 3,562,048 of record JAWWNH010000124.1, on the reverse strand, counting down.
GAGTTGGGGTTAAGAAGATGTTGGGAGTGTTCTTTCCAGCACAGTGCAATAGCTTCTTTATCTTTTAGAAGTGTGGTACCATCTGCTGAGCGTAGGGGGCATATGCCATGATTTATTGGCCCATAGATGGTCTTTGTGGCTTTAAAGAAACTCTGTGCATCTTGAGTGTCGGCTAAGTGCTGGATCTCTTGACCTTTTTTTATCCACCAGGTGTTTTTTAGTTCTCTGGTTCTTCTTTGAACCTCAGCCTTAGCATTGGCATAGGTTCTTTTCTTAGTGGCACAGTTTCTATCTCTTTGCCAGAACTGAAAGGCCTTCCTTTTCTTGTCAATCATGCGTTCAATCTCACTGTCATTCTCATCAAACCAGTCCTGGTGCTTCTTTGTTTAGTATCCAATAGTTTGTTCACAGGCTGCAATAATGGATGTTTTTAGCTTGGTCCAGTGTTCCTTGATGTTATCAGGGAATTATGAAAGCAGATGGTCCTTAAGAGTTGTTTGGGAGCAATCCCACTTAATGGGATCTTGAAGGGCTTGAGTGTTCATTTTGCGCCTTGGTTTCCTTCCTTGAAGCCTGCGTTGAGGTATAATCTTGATAGCCATCATGGAGCGTATTAGTCAGTGATCTGTCCAGCAGTAGTCGGGGCTTGTCATAGCTCTGGTAAGGAGCACATCATGGCAATCTTTAGCACGGACAATAACATAGTCTAAGAGGTGCCAGTGGTTTGACCGAGGATGCCTCCATGAAGTTTTAAATTTATTTTTCTGTCAGAAGAGTGTGTTGATAATAACAAGGTTGTGCGCTGCAGATAGCGTCAAAAGTAAGATTCCGTTCTGGTTGCTGTTGCCAACTCCTTCTTTCCCAATAGTCCCAGGCCACAGATCGAAATCTCGTCCAACTCTTGCTTTAAAATCACCCAGGAGGATAATTTTATTTTCCTTAGGTGTCTCTGATAGGACGGTATCCAGCTGAGAGTAAAAATTTTCTTTAATGTCTTCATCGGCATCCAGTGTTGGTGCATAAGTGCTTATAATAGTAGCCTGTTGGTTTTTTGTGAGCTTTATTTGAAGGGTTGAGAGTCGCTCATTAATGCCGGTAGTGACTTCTGACAGGAGCTTCATAAGGTCGTTTTTGATAGCGAAGCCTATCCCATGTATTCAATGTTCTTGTTCAGATAGACCTTTCCAGAAGAATGTGTAGCCTCCTTTTTCTTCCTTCAACTGTCCCTCGCCTGCTCTTTGAGTCTCTTGAAGCGCTGCAATATCTATCCATACAGTCAATACATTTATCCATACAATACATTCCTCAAAACATTCATCCATACCTCAATACATTCAATCCTCCATTCGTCTATACATACTCCAATCTACCTGCACATACATACCCATTGCTTCCTTCCTTCTTTGAAGCGCTGCAATATCAATGTTAAAACCTCGCAGCTCTCTTGCAATGATGTCAGTTCTATATTCAGGACGCTCGTTCTCTGTATTATCCGACAAAGTCCATATATTGCATGTTCCAAAGTTGGATTGTCTTTAATGACCACTGGGTGGTGACCCCACTGGGTGCAGTAATCCAGACAGGGAAAAGGGGAGGCAGACTATGTTTAGGGCACCTTTTCTAGCCCCTCCCCCTTTTCAGGGTGAGCAGAGTGGATCTTAAGTAGGGTTGCTCAGTCATGGATACAGCTGCCAAGCTGCTCAACTGCCTCGTTCCTTGAGTCAGAATGACTGAATCTGTATCCACCACCCATGTGCCAGTTCATGACCAGGGACTTCCAGATTTCACAATCCTGCCCCCATTACCATTTGCCAATCGCCATGGGACTTTGGGGGTTTGGGTTGGGTTTTTGGAAGACGCCTGTGCATGAATTTGTTTTATGCGTGTAGATCAGTGCATGCTGACCAACGCACAGTCTTCGCAGTAGGGTTCTGTTCCGATGGCATGAGTAGTCATTACAAACTGGTAGATCCTATCTGCTGCAGCCTTCATCTGCCTTCACAGCTGTTGTAACATACCGCTTGTTATCATCCGCCTGTTCTGCCGTTGAGGACTTCTTGGATCATTCTTTGTCTAGCTCCTTCCCTTTGACCTTACCACCTTGAGTGACCCTGCTGGGAGTACGAGATTCCCGACGGCTTCGCTCACAAGGGTCATAGGAATGTGCAAGCCCACTAACCACAACAAGGTGATGATCCAGGGAGTGAGAGAACTGAGATAGATTGTGCTGAGCCCTGGTCTCATTAGACAAAGTGTTCCACCAAAAAGGCTCTGGTTCTGGTTGAGGACAGCTGGATGTGTTTTGGGCCAGGGACCACCAGTAGGTGGCTGTTAGATGAGCGTCACACTCTTTGGGGGGTGTATTGGAAGATAATTCCCACAGATAAGAAAGGTCACAGACTGTTTAGGGCTTTAAAGGTTAGCACCAAAACCTTGAACCTGATTTGATACTCCACCTGGAGCCAATCCAGCTGATGAACCACCAACTGAATGTGGGCTCTCCACAAAGTCCCAGTAAGAACTCATGCACCTGCATTTTAGACCATTTGGAGTTTCTAGACTCTAGAGCAGTCTCAAGGGTAGCCCCGCGTATCTTTCTTTCTTTCTTTCTTTCTTTCTTTCTTTCTTTCTTTCTTTCTTTCTTTCATCATCACATTTATACCCCGCCCTCCCTGGCTCAGGTGTAGAGCAAGTTAAAGTAGTCTAGTCTGTAGGTGACTGCTGCATGGTTCACCATGGCTAGGTTGGAAAGGGACAGGTACGGTACCAATTGCCTAATCTGTCAAAGATTTAAAAATGCCAGTTTGGCTACATTTATGACGAGTGCCTCCATAGAGACAGAAGCGTCCAGGATCACACCCAGACTCCTGATAGCGGGTACAGGTGACTATTGCGCGCAATCAAGAGCTGGGAGCTGGCAAAACAAACTGAAATCATTCCGGCCAAGCCATTGGACTCCCATCTTTAATTAATTGAGATTCAGCCGACTCCGTTTCCTCCATCCCAGCACACCCACCTAAAAATTGGCCAATAGATCCAGAGTAGCATCTGGCCAGGTCCATGAAGCAGTAGATCCATGATTTTTGTGGTCAGATCTGTGGTTATGTAGAATATATTTGAGTAAAGGGTGAATTTGGGGTGGCCCAATGCAAAAAGAGTGAGGATCCGTGAGGATCCTTGCTTGAAAACCACGTTTTTGGTAAGCGGTGTCGCCAGAAAGCGGTGGAGCTGTGTTTTTTGTGGTGGAGACTGTGCCCCTGGCTATGATGTGTGATTTGCCGGTGAGTTTGGTGTGGCCCAATGCAAAAAGAGTTAGGATCCATGCGGATCCGTGCTTCTGAACCACGTTTTTTGGCCGTGGTGTCGCCAGGAAGCGGTGGATCTGAGATATTTGTGGTGCAGGCTGTTCCCCTGGCTATGCTGTGTGATTTGCTGGTGAGTTTGGTGTGGCCCAATGCAAAAAGAGTTAGGATCCGTGAGGATCCATGCTTCTGAACCACGTTTTTTGGCCGTGGTGTCGCCAGGAAGTGGTGGATCCTTGTTTTTTGTGGTGCAGGCTGTTCCCCTGGCCATGCTGTGTGATTTGCCGGTGAGTTTGGTTTGGCCCAATGCAAAAATCATGAGGATCCGTGAGGATCCGTGCTTCGGAACCACGTTTTTTGGCCGTGGTGTCGCCAGGAAGCGGTGGATCCATGTTTTTTGTGGTGCAGGCTGTGCCCCTGGCCATGCTGTGTGATTTGCCGGTGAGTTTGGTGTGGCCCAATGCAAAAAGGGTTAGGATCCGTGAGGATCCGTGCTTCTGAACCACGTTTTTGGGCCGTGGTGTCGCCAGGAAGCGGTGGATCTGAGATGTTTGTGGTGCAGGCTGTTCCCCTGGCTATGCTGTGTGATTTGCCAGTGAGTTTGGTGTGGCCCAATGCAAAAAGAGTTAGGATCCATGAGGATCCGTGCTTCTGAACCACGTTTTTTGGCCGTGGTGTCGCCAGGAAGCGGTGGATCCATGTTTTTTGTGCTGCAGGCTGTGCCCCTGGCTATGCTGTGTGATTTGCCGGTGAGTTTGGTGTGGCCCAATGCAAAAAGGGTTAGGATCCGTGAGGATCCGTGCTTCTGATTTGACGGTCAGTTTGGTGTGGCCCAAAGTAAAAAGCGTTAGGATCCGAGAGGATCCGTGCTTGAAAACCACGTTTGTGGGCCGTGGTGTCGCCAGGAAGCGGTGGATCCGTGATTTTTGTGGTGCATGCCGTGCCCCTGGCTATGCTGTATGATTTGATGGTCAGTTTGGTGTGGCCCAGTGCAAAAATCATGAGGATCCGTGAGGATCCGTACTTCAGAACCACGTTTTTGCGCCGTGGTGTTACCAGTAAGCGGTGGATCTGGGGGGTTTTTTGGTGCAGGCTGTGACCCTAGCTATGCTGTATGATTTGACGGTCAGTTTGGTGTGGCCCAATGCAAAAAGCGTTAGGATCCGAGAGGATCCGTGCTCCAGAACCACGTTTTTGGGCCATGGTGTTGCCAGGAAGTGGTGGAGCCGCGGTTTTTTTGGTGCGTGCCATGCCCCTGGCTATGCTGTATGATTTGACGGTCAGTTTGGTGTGGCCCAGTGCAAAAATCATGAGGATCCGTAAGGATCCGTGCTTCAGAACCAAGTTTTTGCGCCGTGGTGTTGCCAGGAAGCGGTGGATCCGTGATTTTTGTGGTGCATGCCGTGCCCCTGGCTATGCTGTATGATTTGATGGTGAGTTTGGTGTGGCCCAGTGCAAAAATCATGAGGATCCGTGAGGATCCGTGCTTCAGAACCACATTTTTGCGCCGTGGTGTTACCAGTAAGCGGTGGATCTGGGGGTTTTTTTGGTGCAGGCTGTGACCCTAGCTATGCTGTATGATTTGACGGTCAGTTTGGTGTGGCCCAATGCAAAAAGCGTTAGGATCCGAGAGGATCCGTGCTCCAGAACCACGTTTTTGGGCCATGGTGTGGCCAGGAAGTGGTGGAGCCGCGGTTTTTTTTGGTGCGTGCCATGCCCCTGGCTATGCTGTGTGATTTGACGGTGACTTTGGTGTGGCCCAATGAAAAAAGGGTGAGGATCCATGAGGATCCGTGCTTCAGAACCACATTTTGGGCCATGGTGTCGCCAGGAAGCGGTGGATCTGAGATGTTTGTGGTGCAGGCTGTGCCCCTGGCCATGATGTGTGATTTGCCGGTGAGTTTGGTGTGGCCCAAAGCAAAAAGCGTTAGGATCCGAGAGGATCTGTGCTTGAAAACCACGTTTTTGGGCCGTGGTGTCGCCAGGAAGCGGTGGATCCGTGATTTTTGTGGTGCAGGCCATGCCCCTGGCTATGCTGTATGATTTGATGGTCAGTTTGGTGTGGCCCAGTGTAAAAATCATGAGGATCCGTAAGGATCCGTGCTTCAGAACCACGTTTTTGCGCCGTGGTGTTGCCAGGAAGCGGTGGATCCGTGATTTTTGTGGTGCATGCCATGCCCCTGGCTATGCTGTATGATTTGACGGTCAGTTTGGTGTGGCCCAGTGCAAAAAGCATGAGGATCCGTGAGGATCCGTGCTTGAAAACCACGTTTCTGAGCTACGGTGTTGCCAGGAAGCAGTGGGTCCATGTTTTTTGTGGTGTATGCTGTGCCCCTGGCTATCATGTGTGATTTGACGGTCAGTTTGGTGTGGCCCAGCGCAAAAAGGGTGAGGATCCATGAGGATCCGTGCTTCTGAACCACGTTTTTTGGCCGTGGTGTCGCCAGGAAGCGGTGGATCCATGTTTTTTGTGCTGCAGGCTGTGCCCCTGGCCATGCTGTGTGATTTGCTGGTGAGTTTGGTGTGGCCCAATGCAAAAAGAGTTAGGATCCGTGAGGATCCGTGCTTCTGAACCACGTTTTTTGGCCGTGGTGTCTCCAGGAAGCGGTGGATCCATGTTTTTTGTGGTGCAGGCTGTGCCCCTGGCCATGCTGTGTGATTTGCTGGTGAGTTTGGTGTGGCCCAATGCAAAAATCATGAGGATCCGTGAGGATCCGTGCTTCAGAACCACGTTTTTGCGCCGTGGTGTTACCAGTAAGCGGTGGATCTGGGGGTTTTTTGGTGCAGGCTGTGACCCTAGCTATGCTGTATGATTTGACGGTCAGTTTGGTGTGGCCCAATGCAAAAAGCGTTAGGATCCGAGAGGATCCGTGTTTGAAAACCACGTTTTTTGGCCGTGGTGTTGCCAGGAAGCGGTGGATCTGGGTTTTTTTGGTGCAGGCTGTGCCCCTAGCTATGCTGTATGATTTGATGGTCAGTTTGGTGTGGCCCAATGCAAAAATCATGAGGATCCGTGAGGATCCGTGCTTCAGAACCACATTTTTGTGCCGTGGTGTTGCCAGGAAGCAGTGGATCTGGGTTTTTTTGGTGCAGGCTGTGCCCCTAGCTATGCTGTATGATTTGACGGTCTGTTTGGTGTGGCCCAGTGCAAAAATCATGAGGATCCATGAGGATCCGTGCTTCAGAACCACGTTTTTGCTCCGTGGTGTTGCCAGCAAGAGGTGGATCTGAGATGTTTGTGGTGCATGCTGTGCCCCTGGCTATGATGTGTGTTTTTCACGTGGCTTCTGGGTGGCCCAATGCAAAAAGCATGAGGATCCGTAAGTATCCGTGCTTCAGAACCACGTTTTTGCGCCGTGGTGTGGCCAGGAAGTGGTGGATCTGAGAGGTTTGTGGTGCATGCTGTGCCTCTGACTATTCTGTGTGATTTGACGGTCAGTTTGGTGTAGCCCAATGCAAAAAGCATGAGGATGCGTGAGGATCCGTGAGGATCCGTGATTCAAAACCAGGTTTTTTGGCCGTGGTGTCGCCAGGAAGCGGTGGATCTGTGTTTTTTGTGGTGCATGCTGTGCCCCTGGCTATGATGTGTGATTTGATGGTGTGTTTGATGTGGCCCAATGCAAAAAGCATGAGGAACCATGAGGATCCGTGCTTCAGAACCACGTTTTTGCCCCGTGGTGTCGCCAGGAAGAGTTGGATCTGAGATGTTTGTGGTGCATACTGTGCCCCTGGCTATGCTGTGTTATTTGACGGTCAATTTGGTGTAGCCCAATGCAAAAAGCATAAGGATCCAAGAGGATCCGTGCTTCTGAACCACGTTTTTTGGCCGTGGTGTCGCCAGGAAGCGGTGGATCTGTGATTTTCATGGTGCATGCCGTGCCCCTGGCTATGATGTGTGATTTGACCATCAGTTTGGTGTGGCCCAATGCAAAATCATGAGGATCCGTGAGGATCCGTGCTTCAGAACCACGTTTTTGCGCCGTGGTGTTGCCAGGAAGCGGTGGATCTGGGTTTTTTTGGTGCAGGCTGTGCCCCTAGCTATGCTGTATGATTTGACGGTCAGTTTGGTGTGGCCCAGTGCAAAAATCATGAGGATCTGTGAGGATCCGTGCTTCAGAGCCACGTTTTTGCGCCGTAGTGTTGCCAGGAAGCGGTGGATCTGGGTTTTTTTGGTGCCCCTAGCTATGCTGTATGATTTGATGGTCAGTTTGGTGTGACCCAATGCAAAAATCATGAGGATCCGAGAGGATCCGTGCTTGAAAACCACGTTTTTCGGCCCTGGTGTTGCCAGGAAGCGGTGGATCCGTGATTTTTGTGGTGCATGCCGTGCCCCTGGCTATGATGTGTGATTTGACCGCCAGTTTGGTGTGGCCCAATGCAAAAATCATGAGGATCCGTGAGGATCCGTGCTTCAGAACCACGTTTTTGCGCCGTGGTGTCGCCAGGAAGCAGTGGATCTGAGATGTTTGTGGTGCATGCTGTGCCCCTGGCTATGCTGTGTTATTTGACGGTCAATTTGGTGTAGCCCAATGCAAAAAGCATAAGGATCCAAGAGGATCTGTGCTTGAAAACCACGTTTTTGGGCCACGGTGTCGCCAGGAAACGGTGGAGCCGTGGTTTTTTTGGTGCAGGCTGTGCCCCTTGCTATGACGTGAGATTTGACAGTGAATTTGGTGTGGCCCAATGCAAAAAGGGTGAGGATCCGTGAGGATCCGTGCTTCAGAACCACGTTTTTGCGCCGTGGTGTCGCCAGGAAGCGGTGGATCCATGATTTTTGTGGTGCATTCTGTGCCCATGGTCATGATGTTTGATCTGATGGTGAGTTCGGGCTGATCTCGTGCAGAAATCATGAGGATCCATGAGGATCCGTGCTTCAGAACCACGTTTTTGCGCCACTGCGGCCCCACGAAACAGTGGATGCATGATTTTTTTGATGCTGCCTATAGACTAAGTCATGTTCTACAGTATGATGGTGGTTTTATTTAATTTGAATGAAAAAATCATATGAATTCATAAGGATCCGTGTAGATCCGACTTTTCCCCAGTCCCCTTCTCCAGCCTCTAAGCTCCTGTCTAAGAGCAGCAGGGGACGGGAAAGAAGCCCAAGACGGCCACCTGCCTCAGAGACCACCCTGGACTAGCTGATCCAAGGCCTGAGGCTCAGGATCCGGACCCCACCCCCACTCACGATGAGGGCAAATGGAAATAGGGTGCCCAGGGTCGCCCAAAGCAGACAATAGAAGGCGCAAGGCTGTGGCAATGCCCAGATCGCAGGCAAAGTAGCAGCTCCTGGGGGGGTTTCCTGCCCACCCCATCCTGTATTGCAGGGGGTTGGACTAGATGACTCTGGTGGTCCCTTCCAACTGTGCAATTCCAAGATCTATGGGACTCTCCGTCCTCGGAGGTTTTTAAGCAGAGGATGGATGGCCGTCTGTCACTGGTGCTTTCGCTGAGATTCCTGCTTTGCCGGGGGTGGGACTAGATGACCCTTGGGGGTCCCTCCCAACTCTACAATTCTATGATGATGATGATCCTCATCCACTCCTCGGAGGGAAAGGAGGCGGGGCTTCAGCCCAAGGCAAGCTCCTCCCCCCGCCCCCCGATTCTGCAGGCGCCACCTTCCCCCCCTGGCTCGCGAGGAGGAAGCCGGCTGCAAGCCCGGAGAGGAGCTGCACAGGATGGGGAAGAGAGAGCGGAAGCCGCAAGGCGCGTCTTGTGACCCACGCCCAGAGCGCGGCTGCCGACGCCCCGAAGGCGCCCCACCTCTTCGGCGGCCGCGGCTCCTAAGGGGTTAACCCCGAAGGCGCCCCCGCTGCTGCTGCTGCTGCCGCCGCCCTCGCCCTGGGCAGGGGAAGGAGTGCCCGCCCGGGCGCGCGCCGGCTGGTGGGCAGCGGGAGCCCCCGGGGGCGTCCCCGGGCTGCAGAGGGTGCCAATCGGGAGCAGGGCATCCCGGGGGTGGGGGGTGGGGATCGGGGGCAGCAGAGCCAAGACCCCCCACCCCACCCCGGAGGCAGGTGCGGGCGGCGGGCAGGGAGGAGGGCGCCTTGGGTTGCTCTCCGGGCGGGGATCGGGGCCCTTCCCGTCGGGGCGCCGGCAGCACCCACCTCCTTGCGGGCCACTCTGGCCTCCGCGTGGCGGAACTTGGACACCTTGAAGCGATTCATGCTCAGCCTCCCGCCGCCGCCGCCGCCGCCGCCGCCCGGGCTCCGATCCGAATCGCCGCCAAGCCCCGCCCGGCCGGCCCCGCCTCCGCCTCCTCCTCCTCCTCCTCTGCCGCCGCTCCGGGGACTGAGCACCATCCGGCGCCCAGGAGGAAGGAGGAGCCGGGCGGAGGGGCGCTTTCGCCCGGGAGGCGCCGCGCAGGTACGGCGGCGCTTCCACCTGGAAGGTTTGGGGAGAAAATCCGGCCGCCGCCGAGTTCAGCCCACGTGGCTCAGTCTCGCCCTCCCCACTCACCTCAGTTTTATCCTGACAACAACCTTGCGAGGTAGACTAGGCAAAAAACAACAACAACCAACAACCCACCAGGGAGAGGATGCCCTAGCCAGCTTTACAGCTGAGAAGGGATTTGTTTATGAACGAAAAGATTAGGCGCCGCCTTTGTGCCCTAGAACGTGACCCTCAATTTTAAAGCCACCATTTAAACAATCATTTTATTTACTTACTCAATTTATATACCGCTCTCCCTCTGTGGAACACAGGGGGTCTTGCAGGAAGAGTTTCTTAAGGATCGGAGGTGGGTGGACTGGGAAGTCCTCCCTTCAAATAGGAGGAGAGCCCTGAGGGTGGTCTCCCAGGCTGGCCTGTTGGTGCTTTATGGAAGCGAGTCTTGGGCCACTTACAGCCATCAGCAGCGACTGGCTCAACACTTTCCACGTGTGGTGCTTCAGGAAGATTTTGGGCATCAGGTGTGGCCAATGTAATAGGGGGGGAACTGAAAGGGGTAAATACCTGTGTTAGCTTTACTGGCAATCGGGAGAGCAGGAGCAAGATATAAAAGATTAGAAAAGATTATTACATATTTGTTGGTGAGGGCTAGAAGGTTGGTCACTAGGAACTGGAAGCCTGCAGACAAAATGATCTCCATTGGGGCTTCTGGGGTTCAGAGCTGTGGTGTATAGCAATGGCTAAAAAGTTGACATATCAGATAAACCTGGCCAAGGGCACAGCAAGGGGCATCCAATCTTTATATGACTGGGCACAATTCCATTCATTGCGCAACCAAGAACACAGATGCCAGCAACTATCAAGTGGGGAAATGACCTGATTTCACGGCGAGGCCTTGCAAAAGGATGGCTTGATTTAACAGGTAAAATGAAACAGGGCATGGACACAGCTCCCGTTATCCAGAAAACTCACCTGCCACAAGATAGGAAAAAGAATGACAGGAACTATGCTCAATGAGCCTCCTGGGTGTTGATTGATTTAGATTTATTTTTTCCTTTGATCATTTAATATGCTGATCATGGAATTTTGTATCTGATATTTTTGGGATATTTGGTTGTTAAACATGCTTATTGTTTAGGAAGGAAGACAATAAAACTTGCGGTAAAAGCAACAAAAAAAAAAAATGTAATGCAAAAGCAGCCTAGAACATATAAGTTTTAAGGCGCATTAGGTGGCCTGCCCTGCTGGGGTCATGTATGGGTGTTCCACAACCCTGGGGCCAGTACTAAGAAGGTACCGTCTCTTGCGCTTGTCAACCTGCTTGAACTTACCGGGAGAGAGCAGAGGCACAGGGCGTCTGGAGCTGATCAGGCAGTCAGGGTCATATGGGTGCAAGCTGTCATCAGACAGCCTAGCCGCATCTCTTCCTGTATTCCCTCGACTCCTGGCCACTTAGTTTGTTATGATTTTGTCTGTTGTTGATTCAAGGTGCTCTGTATGGAGATTAGTTATGTTTAAAAACCACTCATCCTCGTGCCGTTGGGCAGGGCGATCCCGTGGTCATCATAACACAGTTCGGAGAGTCAGAATTGTAGAGTTGGAAGAGATCCCCAAGGGTCATCTAGCCCAACCCCCTGCAATGCAGGAAACTCAGTTTACACAACTGGTTTCCGGAAGGGAGGAAACTAAATGTTGCTCAGGTTGCTCAGGCTGTTAAGCTGCCGCTGCCCCTTCTCAGGGGAAACCAGTGTCCCTCAGCAGACAAGCCTGGTAGCAAGCCACGAGGCATTTGTTCAGGTGGAGTGTTATAAGAAAAAACTGCTCCTATATCCCTTATGGGGTATCCATGAGCCCCTATAGAGTCCTTAAGTGGGTTCCCTATCGGTAGAAGAAAATAACAGAGGCCAAGCAGACAATATTGAGAAGCAAAGCAGCTAGTAAGCAAATTGAGAAGCAAAGCAGCTAGTAAGCGAAGCAGCTAGTAAGCAAAGCAGCCATCTGTCAAGAATGCTTTGATGGTGTTCCTGCTTGGCAGGGGGTTGGACTGGATGGCCCTTGAGGTCTCTTCCAACTCTATGATTCTAGAATTCCTATAACATGGAGCATTGCAAAATCGAGCCATTAGCCGACTGGAAGCTTTTCTGCAGTGGTTTTGTCCCCAGGCTTGCAACATTTTATTAAGGAAGGCCAAGGACTGTGGAGGCTGCGCCCCACGATCCTCGCCTCTGACCTGCACTTTGGAACGGGAGAAAACCCGAGCAGCTGCGGAGCGAGTCTCTGCAACACCCGGGCGTGACCTCGCCTCTCCTGTGCACTTCAGGGAGGAAAAATATTTGTTGGTATTGGCACAGTTCCAAGGAGGAGCGTTATGCCCAGAGACTGTGACAGCGCCGTGCAACGCAGGGCTCAGCAACATCTCCTGACCGCTTTGGACTCCCGTGTCACAAAAACAAGGCCGCTGGTGCAAGGATTTCCGCTTGCACAACAGAACTTCCTCTCCCTGCACCGTCCTGTGGAGGAAGAGGGGAAGGGAAGTTCCACTGTGCTGGCAAAAGTCTTTGGGCTAACAGAACGGGTTTCTAGATCTCAGCTGCAGAGGTGAAGCCTGGCTCTGTGTTGGTTGATCTCCCTAGAGGCCAAAAAGTAGGCAAGCGGGCACAATGTGGCACACACACAATCGATTAGGAACAATGTGATGAATGGAAGAGTTTGAGTTTTAGTACAGAATGCCAGAGCCACCCCCCACCCCACTTCTCAGTTCAATTATTCCATCCCAGGCACTAGAATGTGAGCCAAACCTTCCAAGGTTCTCCTTTGAAGCAGAACTATCTGAAAATGATTTATAGATGGTATCCAACCCCAAGCCGACTTGCTAACATGTAGAAGTCCGAATCAGACAAGTGCTGGAGGTGCAATGAGGTAGAGGGTACATTTTATCATATGTGGTGGACTTGTAAAAGGGTATTGGGAAATGATATATAATGAATTTAAAAAAAAAGTTTAAAAGTGCCTTTCCCCCAAAAAACAGAGTCCTTTTTGTTGGAGATAATTCAGAGGGAAATTCCCAGGTGTCAAAAAAGATTGTGTATGTATGCTACTACTGTGGTCCATGTTTTGCTAGCCACCAAATGCAAAACGAGTGAGGTCCCAACCAAAGAAGAATGGCAACTTAAACTGATGGAATACGTGCAGCTTGCAGATTTAACGTACAGAATAAGAGAACAAGTAGAAAATATGTTTAAAGAAGACTGGAAAATGTTTACTGATTATTTGGGTGAAAACTGTGTACATTTAAAAACACTGGTAGCATTAAGATAAATTCAGCAGTGTAAATAAGTTTTGATGGTGTAACAATGGATTACTGAATGGTTTAGTTCATGTAAAATATGCAGGGCTGTATGGTATGCAAAATGAACCACTGAAAGAGAAGAAGGGAAGTCATTGATTTAAGGTTGTCTAAACAAATATCTTGAAATGTAAATTTGAAAAATTTAATAAAAACTATATAATCCATGTATGGAATGATGATAATGCTATTAAGGATTTCTTGTGAAACTGAACGGGTAAGGCTGGATGTAGACTTTTGAAACTACCCGTATTCACCCTGTTTATGGGCAGAGAGAACAAAACTCTTAATCTCAGAGTCATGGGTAAAAGCCCCATGTTGGGCAAAAGTTTCCTGAACTGCAGGGGGTGGGACTAGATGATCCTTGTGGTCCCTTCCATGATTCTATGTATAACATCTGCAGCAGTTTCTTGGTGCTGGCACTTCTTTCTGACCCCACCCCACCCCAGAAAAAGTTTGGTTTGGGTTTTGCTGCTGCAAGTGTTGCTATAGTGCATCTGTCTCCATGGTACCCCGGCCCCTACCTAGCAGTAAAGCTACACACACGCAAGTTAAAGGGAAAGGGGATCGATCCTGAAATAGAACTAAGGAAGAGTACCTTTAAGATTAATCAATTTATTGTGAGGTTAGAACCCGCTTCAGTGGATGCTATTGACAGATTGCATACACAAACGAGGAATAAACTGGTAAGCCGCAGTCTCTATTATTTACAGTAATTACAGGCCATGTCATCATCATGGACTACTGCAATGCGCTCTACGTGGGGCTACCTTTGAAGGTGACCCGGAAACTGCAATTGATCCAGAATGCGGCAGCTAGACTGGTGACTGGGAGTGGCCGCCATGACCACATAACACCGGTCCTGAGAGATCTACATTGGCTCCCAGTACGTTTCCGAGCACAATTCAAAGTGTTGGTGCTGACCTTTAAAGCCCTAAACGGCCTCGGTCCTGTATACCTGAAGGAGCGTCTCCACCCCCACCATTCAGCCCAGACACTGAGATCCAGCGCCGAGGGCCTTCTGGTGGTTCCCTCACTGCGAGAAGCAAAGCTACAGGGAACCAGGCAGAGGGCCTTCTCGGTAGTGGCGCCCGCCCTGTGGAACGTCCTCCCTTCAGAGGTCAAAGCGATCAACAACTACATGACCTTTAGAAAACACCTGAAGGCAGCCCTGTTTAGGGAAGTTTTTAATCTGTAATATTTCAATGTATTTTAGTGTTTTTTGGAGGCCGCCCAGAGTGGCTGGGGGGACCCGGTCAGATGGGCGGGGTACAAATAATAAATTATTATTATTATTATTATTATTATCATACATAGGACATTTCAAAGCGGCATGCAAGAAGATACAAGCCGACAATATAAACAAGAAAAGCACTCTACATGCAGTTTAAGGCAGCTACAGCAACTGAGTCACTGATAAATGCTAACTCAGGAATCCTTGGAGGGGGAGCAGGGAGAGTCTTTGCCATGGCCGACAACACATGCGCCATGTAAGAGGGGTGTGAGCTCTTCCACAAAGTGGGAACCACAAAACCAACGGCCCTCTTCCATGTTACTGCAGTGGAGCAGACCGCAGGAGCTTCGTTGGGCTGCCTGTGAAATGCAGGAGGTTCTGCCTGCGATTATCCCATGGGTGTAGTCAGGATTTTTGTTAGGGGGGTGATTGGTCAGTTAGTTAAGATAAGATTTCTTTATTGTCATTGTACAAGTACAAGTACAACATTGTACAAGTGCAACAAAATTGGATGCCATCCCATAAAAACAAAACAAAAAAACAGCACAAAAGACAAAAAAAATCACATTTTCAGCCACACATGCACATGCATACATACCCATCACAACTCTCCAAGGTTATATTATCTGGTTCCAGCATTTAAGATGGTTATAGCTCTTGGGTAGAAACTATTCTTCAATCTATTTGTTCTTGATCTAATTGTTCTATATCTCTTGCCGGAAGGCAGTGTTGCAAAAAGACTATATCCCAGATGAGATGGATCCTGTAAAATATTGTCTACTTTTTTAAGGCAACAGGAACTGTATAGTTCTTCCAAAGATGGGAGAGGATGCCCAGTAATCTTTCTTTGGTTTCACTAGAACTGGGGAGGCAGCTGCCCCTCCCTGCCCCCCCTTGGCCACGCCCATGAATAATCCCATGTAGAATTAACCTGTCTGCAAGTGTTAAAGCTGAATCGGGCCAGTGTGGGGAACCAGGAGCCATTCCAGGGGGATGAGAGCAAACCCAGGGGCCCAGAAAGACCAAGGTTGGCCAGGTGAAGTCCCACCCCAAGCAAGAAGCCCTCCATGGCACTTCCTGGGGGCCCAGGAATGGAGTGGGTGGGCCCATGGGCCAGTGCGCCGCTTGATGACTTGACAGCTCAGGGAGATGCTCAAGCTGCAGTTCTGATGCTCGCCATGCGAGGGTGGAGTGACTCTTCCTGGTTCCCTCCAACCTGAAGGCTCAAGGCCACCTTTCAAGGCTCCTCCTTGGTTTTCATACAGGTTTGAGAGCCAGTGTGGTGTAGTGGTTAAGAGCAGTAGGCTCATAATCTGGTGAACCGGGTTCGCGTCTCCGCTCCTCCACATGCAGCTGCTGGGTGACCTTGAGCTAGTCCCACTTCTCTGAAGTCTCTCAGCCCCACTCACCTCACAGAGTGTTTGTTGTGGGGCAGGAAGGGAAAGGAGAATGTGAGCCGCTTGGAGACTCCTTCGGGTAGTGATAAAGGGGGATATCAAATCCAAACTCTTCTTCTTCTTCTTCACCCCCCTGGAACTTGCTCAGTCACGATCAAGGGGCTGGAGCAAATCCCCTGCAGTGAAATGTTGGGACTTTTGAGTCTTCTTGGTAAATAAAGGACAGGGAGCGTGATAGAAATGTGTAAGGTTATATACGCATGGCATGGGGAAAGGGGTAACACTAGGACCAGGGGGGCCCACTCCACGGAGCTGAACTGTGGAAGATCCCGGACACACAAAAGGAAGCGATTCTTCACACAGCACATGGTTAAGACTGTGGAACTTGCTGCCACAAGATGTAGTGATGGCTGCCAACTCGGATGGCCGTAAGAGAGGATTGGACACATTCACAAAGCATAAGGCTATCAGTGGCTACTAGTCAGGATGGCTTTGTAATACTCCCAGTGTCAAAGGAAACACATGCACTGCCTCTCCCCATATGAACCAACCCAGACCTTGCCATCGCCACCTGAGACCCTTCTTCACATCCAGAGGGTGGCAACATGACAGCAGACCTTTTCAGTGTTGGCTCCCTGCTTGCGGAATGCTCTTCCCAGGGAGGCTCACCTGGAACCATCACTGTATAGCGTTAGGTGTCAGGCAAAAACTCTTTTCCCCAGGACTTCTGATTATCTGCGGCTTCCTTGAGTGGGTGGGATGCCGTTTAAAAATTGTGTTTCAGATTTTTCCTCCCTTTCATGCAGGTTTCACTGTAAGTGTTCATTCATATACGGTATTAGAAGTCACTTGGTTAAAAAAAGGGGGGGAGCATGACATTTAATTAATAATGATAATTATTCCAGTTGCTGAGAATCAAAAGAGGGGAGAGTCTGGCATTCAGGTCCTGTTTATAAGCTTCCCTCTGAAGCCTTTGATTACCTATTTGAGAACAGGACACTGGAAGAGAAGGGGTCCTTATTGCCACCTGCACTGGACAGAGGGACACCTCGCATATTCCCCTGCCCCCCCTCCTGGCCCTGGCAGGCAGTGCCGGATTTACGTATAGCTAAACAAGCCGGTGGCTCTGTGGGTTAAACCACAGAGCCTAGGGCTTGAAGATCAGAAGGTCAGCGGGATAGGTACCGCTCCGGCGGGAAGGTAAATGGCATTTCCATGCGCTGCTCTGGTTCGCCAGAAGCGGCTTTGTCATGCTGACCACATGACCTGGAAGCTGTACGCCGGCTCTCAGCCAATAAAGCGAGATGAGCGCCGCAACCCCAGAGTTGGTCACAACTGGACCTAATGGTCAGGGGTCCCTTTACCTTTTTAAACAAGCTATAGCTTAGGGCCCCACTCTCTTGGGGGCCCAAAAAAAATCTAAAGGGAAAAAACTGGATGTACATTTCCAAAAGATAAGATAAAAATAAAACAAATAAAATAAAACCTACCTACAGCAACAGTGTTTTGTGTTGTGTAGGCTCCTCTGATGTAAGTCAGGGGCCCCGCCTGCTAGCCTGCTCCCTCAAATATCACTGCTTTGCTCCTTTCTATATATAGGGTGCCTACATTCTGCATGGACTGCTGGCATGGCAACATATGCAAATGATTTTAGATGCCTATTAGGTCCATAAATTACCGTACACTATATATTCAACACAAAAAACAGCGACAATTTGTTGTTGACAAATGACAGCTGGACATATAAAGGGCCCCATTACCTTCAGTAGCTTAGGGCCTCATCCAACCTAAATCTGGCCCTGCTGGCAGGGGACTCACTCAGCCCCCTGGCCTCTGCCTGTTTGCTCTGAACCCCAAATGTGATCATCTGGCTCAGGAATAAGGGCAGGCCAGGTCTGGGAAGTTATCCTTGAAAGTATCAGCTCAAGAGGTCCCAAGGAGGGTGCGGGGAGGCTCCCCAAGCTCAGCTCCCCCCCCTCAAGTGCCAGGCTAAAGAAACTGGAATACTGTAACGAAGGGAGAAGTCAGTTTGCAGGAGGGAGCGGCGATGCTTAAGGGATGTTAAGGGATGGGAGGGAGGGAGAGAATCCCCAACTGCAGAGGCCCCCAGAAGACAAATTCCCATCTGAGATCCTCAGGGAGGTCTGGGAGGACAATGCCTGTGTGGTCAGAAAAGCAAGGAACTGCAATGCACAGCCAGCAAAAATGAACTGGGTGGATTTTTAATTAATAATTTCACTGAGATGTATTCTCCTGTCTGCTGAAGAGGCAGTCAGAGCAGCACTGGACGGATTGAGGAACGGATTCCGCCCTCCTGGGTTCTGCCCTGAAGCAGAGCTCCGCTGCCTCCACGAAAAGACATCTCTCTGCACCCGAAGCAGCAGGGAGCACAGAGTCCGTGCCTGCCAGTTCGGTGAGAATGCAGGAGCATCCCTCAGGATGAGGCCCGCAGGGTGGCTTTCTGCGCAGAGATCGTGGTGGGCTGAGAGCCCAGGCTCCTTCTCCTCCTATCACCCTGGCCACCCACCCCCTGCAAGCTGGAGGATAAGGCAGGCTGTGTCTCTGAGGAGATAGCTGGGGAGGAGACTCTGGCAGGGCAGCTCCCTCCTTCAGGCCTCCAGCGACTCTGGCTCTTTCTGCCAGCCAAAGAGTCCAATTCTTCACTGGGAAGGAAATCAGCAGCAGCAGCAATATGGATGGGGATGAGGACTCCTAAAGTGGCTGTCCTAGAACGAAACAAAATAAAAAAAAATCCCTTCCAGTAGCACCTTAGAGACCAACTAAGTTTGTTCTTGGTATGAGCTTTCGTGTGCATGCACATTTCTTCAGATACACTGAGACAGAAGTCACCAGACCCTTATATATAGGGAGAGGGTGGGGAGGGGTATTACTCAGAAGGGTGGTGGGAATGGGTGATCGGCTGATAGGTGTGGTAAACCTGTTGGACTGTTAACGACTGCAGGAAAAAGCAAGGGGTGAGATGGCTAAAAATAGCTTTGTCATGTATAATGAGATAAGAATCCAATGTCTCTATTCAGACCAGGTCTCTCCGTGGTTTTAAGCTTGGCATTCAGTTGCCTAGGCAGCTTCTACGGTATTACGTATCTCTCTGTGCAGCTCCTCTCATGCCCAAAGTCTCCTCCCCACCTCCTTGCTACTTCCCCGCATCCCCCGCCTTGCCTCGCACAGTCTAAAGGGGTCGTGCAGGGGAGGATCAGGGGGCTTGGAGGAAAAGAAACACCCAGGCATTTCTGTGCTGGGGGGGGGAGAGGGGGATTTTCCAACCTATGCTGCGAGATTCTCTCCCGGTCGCGCAAAAATAAACAAGGAGCTCTTAATCACTTGCACCCTTGCAGCACCTGTCCTTAGGTGTGCATTGCTACCTGCAAACTAAGGGGAGTTGTGGTGGTTGTTTGTAACTTTGGATAGATAGATGATAGATATGAGAGAGAGAGAGAGAGAGAGAGAGAGAGAGAGAGAGAGAAGGGGAAGGGAAGTCAAGGATAAAGGAGGCTTGGGGGAGAGGGCTCCAGTGGGGTCAGGGAGGCCAGTCACTCCCCCTCTAGACCAGCTCAGGATGTGAGGTCCAGTCAGGAGGTCTGAAGACAGCTTCGGAGGTTTAATTAAATTATTTCATTTAATTTACAGCTTGATTGTTAAAACACACCCACACCAAACACCTGACATCTATCTATCCCTCGCATGAGATGGGACCATCAGCTGAGACAAGTTCCCCAGACCGACCAAAACATCTGGAGAGAGACACTGGACTAGAGACTTAGAAACTGGTTCTAAGCAATGCTTCCAACTTTAAGCTGCTGTTATAACTTTTCCCTAGAAATGACAGACTAACTTCTGCTGCCTATTATATGCTTAAAATTATGTCCACTATATGTGGGGGGAAACGATAAAATATATTATTTTACAAAAAATAAGCCATCACGTGTCATTGCATGTCCCAGTTGGTTTCGGAAGGGGGAGTGTAGGGGGCAGCCTGGAGGGAGGGGGGCTCTTTGGAACGGGGTGTTGTGGGAATAGGGTAAGCACCCCTCCCTCCCGGAGCAGCCAGAGCCCGGAGCCCCTCCAGGAGCGCCTCGGGAGAGTTTAGCTCTCCGCCCGAGCGCAGGCGACCTCTCCCGCAACCCGGCTCTTCGCGATAAGAGGGCGGCGGCTGGAGCCTCGGCTCGAAGGGGCGGGCAGAGGCTATAAAAGCGGCGGCCCCTGCAGGACTCCCAGCTCCGCCACCTCCTGGGACTTACAGAGCAAATCGACCTCCTGCCTGCTGCCAACATGGTGCTGACTGCTGAAGAGCGCAAGTTGATCCAGAGCACCTGGAGCAAACTGGCCCCGGAGCACGGCGATCTGGGCGGCGAAGCGCTGACCAGGTAGGCTCGACGGGGCGGCCAAGGGAGAGAAGCCTCTGGTTCCTCCCGTCCCGTCCCGTCCTTTTCCCTGACGGCCCCCTTCCCTCCCCGCAGGCTTTTCCAGGCCTACCCGCAATCCAAGATCTACTTCCCGCACTTCGACCTGTGCCCCGGCTCCAACGACATTCACCGCCACGGCCAGAAGGTCGTCAAGGCCCTCGACACCGCCATCAAGAACCTGGACAACATCCGCGGCTGCCTGTCCGATCTCAGCGACCTGCACGCCTACAACCTCCGCGTGGACCCCGTCAACTTCAAGGCAAGCGCGCCGACGGGGCGGACGAGGGCGGCAAGGGGCGCCTTGGGTCCTACAGTGCCCGCTCCTCCGTTGGGGCTGCCCCCACCCACCTGACCCCCGTCTCTCTCTCTCTCCTTTGCAGTTTCTGACCAGGTGCCTCCACGTGACACTGGCTTCCAGCCTCCGCGGAGAATACACCCCCCTGGTCTACCTGGCCTATGATAAGCTCCTCTGCACTGTGGGCGAGGTGCTGACTGAGAAGTACAGATGAGCCCCCCGCCGCCCGCCCCCTCGCCTCGGAGCTGCCGTTTGCCCCCCAGTCTCGGGCACTCCGCCTCCGCTGTGCCACTGAGCAATAAAACGCATTAACCACTCTCTGCTGTGCCGTACTTTTTTGGTGGGGGGGGGCAGGGTTGAAGGAGGGGGCTCCGGACTCAGCAGGCGAACTTGTATTCTGCAGAAGAGCTCAAAGGGGATGGGGGAGTCCAAAGAAGGGATGAAAGCCCCCTTGCTGTCCATCTTCAGGGCGCGAGCCTCAAGCTCCTTCCTAATAAGCCTTGAACCTGCAGCCCCTTCGCTGTACTGTATCTCCTTCTCTTGGAGGTCGGGAAGGGGGCGCGCAGGAGCCTTCAGACCTTCTCTTCAAATCGGGGCCGCCAGCCTTGTTCCTCGAGCGAGGGGGGCTTTAGTGAGGGGCGGCCAGGCCTGAGGGTCTTCAGTAAGACCCTTTTTTCTCCCCTGGGTATAAGGCTCCCACCAACGACTCCCCCGACCGTAGGAAGGGAGGGAGGGTGACGGGAGACCTGGCCTGCCTGCGTCGTCCCACCACCCCCATAGGACTGTTGCCCCAGCGGAAAGTGAACCCAGGTGGGGTGGGAGTGATGACCACGGGGGGATCCCTGGAGCTGGGCAACATATGGGAATACAGCCGCAGACAGAAGGGTGGGGTCCTTCCACTAAGCGAATATACTCCACTGGCCCCCGGCCCCCCGCCAGGGCATGGAGTGGGGCTCCTTGGGGCGCAGAGCTTCTTCCCCGAAATCAGTTGAGGGGGGGAAGAGTCCCCCTCTGCCCCTCACCGCACGAGAGGGCGCTGGGCGGGCTGCTGCTGGGTCCGGAGGTCAGAGCTTGGAGATGGAAGCAAGGAGGGCATCGTCCAAGGAGCCCAGAGAAAGCCGATGGGGGGGCAGCTCCTCTCGCCCCACAGCAGCACCCCGCGATCGCCCCCGTCTGAAGGCCAAACCGTCCGTCAAACTGGGGTTTCCAGCTGTTGTCGGACTACAACTCCCTCTGGTCCTGCTAGCTAGGGTTGATGGGAGTTGTAGTCCTGCTTCTTTGGCGATCCCTCGTAGCCGGTAAGATTGTCTTCCTGGAAGACTCTTCCAAGAACACGGTCTTCACAGTGAGTCCATAAGTGACTGTGGAGGCCAATTCTGGATCCACACGTCCTTCCACAGTGGGGACATTGGTTTCTGGGCGGGAGTTGATCACGGTGTGGATTTGCCAAGCGTGCCTTCCTCTTAGCACGTTTCTCCCTTGCGTCCTGAGTTCGAGTGTCTTCAAAGCCCATGACACCTTTGGGAAAAGCTGTTCTCCAACTGGAGCGCTCGCAGGCCTGTGTTTCCCAATTATTGGTGTTTATACTTCATTTTTTAAGATTTGCCTTGAGACAGTCTTTAAACCTCTTTTGTTGATCACCAGCATTACGCTTTCCATTCTTAAATTCGGAATAGCGTAGTGGGGACCCAAGTTTGAGAAACACTAGTAGGGGAACGGGGCGATTCTGAAGCTGTAAACAGTAACCTTAGACGGGGCGGGCAGGACAGCCTAGCGCAGCTGCCTGCTCCCTCCTGCCAGGTACCCTCTTCCTCGCACCTCCGTTCCCTCCCCAAATGCCCCCAGGTCCGTCCCCATCGCTGACCCAGCGGGGCGACCTCCGCTGGAGCCGCAGCATCGCGCGCAAAAGTCAGCCGCCCCGACTCCCTTCCGACGTGTCCGCCGGGCATCCGGCCCTCCCGGTTGGTAGCTCCAAGGAGGACGAGGCGAGATCCAGACACTGGGGAGACACACGCGCCTGATCTCGCCGGTTCCTCTGCCTGCTGCTTCCCTCGGCCAGAAAGATGCTTGTATGTACGTATCCGCGTAGCCGCTGGCTCTTTCTCCTAAGCTGCAAATGAAAGAACCGCCCACGAAAGCTCTTCCCGCCGGCACCAACGCGCTCGTCTTCCCGATGCCGCAGAGCTCTTCGTGCCCTTTGCGCTTGCAACGTGAAGCCTGGAGCAGGACGGGCGCTAGGACCCAGGAGCAACCCGGAGACCAGGGAGCCGCGGGGTAGGTTGACCGCTAAGAAAGGTCTAGGGCCCGGCGGGGGAACAGAGAGCGAGCGCACGCGCAGTACGGCCGCCCCGCCTCCCGCTCCCGTGCGCCTGCGCAAACGGCGCTCTTGTGGCCGCCGGCGTCTCCTGCGCCTGCGCAGTGTTTCCCGGCGGCCCAAGATGGCGGCGGCGGTGCGCGCCTCGCTGCGGCTGTCGGCGGCCGTTGGCGGTGGAAGCCGGCTGGGCAGCGCCGAGGCCCGGCGGACGCTGCTGGCGCTGCGCGTGGCGCGCTGGCTGAGCGCGGGCCCCACCTGGCCCCCCGCGACCCGGCGGCTCGGAGGGGGCTCCGGTGAGGGCGCGCGTGACGTCACGGGGCGCCGCCTGTGGAACTCCCTGCTACTGGAGAGAAGCGGCGGCATGGGGGGGGGCTTTAGAAGGGGGGGAGATTCACGGGGGAGGCAGTCGGTGCTTCCGCATGGGGGTTGCCGGAGCTCTTGGGCTCCCGCTTCTCCGCTGCCTGGCTCCCCACAAGGG
The DNA here is from genome assembly GCA_034641385.1 of Darevskia mixta. Classification (NCBI taxonomy): domain Eukaryota; kingdom Metazoa; phylum Chordata; class Lepidosauria; order Squamata; family Lacertidae; genus Darevskia; species Darevskia mixta. Next base: position 3,538,871 of record JAWWNH010000124.1, on the reverse strand, counting down.
GCAGCTGGTGGGCTGCGGTGAGAGCAGGACGAGATCGGGCCCCCTTTGGCCTGATCCTGCAAGCTGCTGGCCAGCGACCCTTTCCCTATAGAACAGGCATGGCTAAACTCGGCCCTCCAGATGTTTTGGGACTACAACTCCCATCATCCCTAACTAACAGGACCAGTGGTCAGGGATGATGGGAGTTGTAGCCCCAAAACATCTGGAGGGCCGCGTTTGCCTATGCCTGCTCTAGGTCTAGGACACCCTTCTCCAACCCCCGTGTCCTCCAGGTGTTGTGGGAATGCAGCAGCTCTCCTGGAGAAAACGGACACAGTTTCTGGGCGTTGACAGCCAGCTGTGTGACTTGTGGCAGCACCGGTGCCTTACGGGTCCTAGGATCCTTGGCATGTCATTATCGCCATCCAGTTTTAAACGGACATGAGACAGGTATCCTTGCTTATTGGGTCGGCCGAAGGAGAAAAAGCAGATTTTAAACACACCCGTTACTCATTTACCTATGGACTTTGGTTAGGCAGGTATGGTGCCCAAGTTCTGGTTTACTAGGATAGGGGGATTGTTCCGATTGGTGTCCTGAATGCCAAAGGACTCGTGACGCTTTTTGCACAGACCACGTAGCTAAGAACAAGACTGTTGTCCTAAAACCCCGTTTTGTTCTTTTGCAGGAGTGATACATCATCCTCTTGCCTGCACTGCCTCGTTTCATACCAGCCCCGCAAGCTGTGCCAAAGAGGACTATTACCAGATCCTGGGGGTGCCTCGAAGCGCCAGCCAGAAGGAGATCAAGAAGGCCTATTACCAGGCATGTTTGCTGAACAGAAATGTATTTGAGAAAATATATTTCTCAAAATAGGAAGGTAGCATTGGAGTTACAGGGTGCCAGCTTGTTCCATTTGTCCTCTTCCGCAGGGTATCAGCGTACAAATGTTTAACTGCAGTGCGTTATGCTTTCTGAGTCCCCTCAGGGGGAAAGGTGGGGTACAAATAAGCATATAATAATCATGGTAATTTTTGAGTAGCCTTTAGGAAGGGATGGGCTAATGGAGAGGAGGAAGTGTTTTTTTTTATGGAGAAGGACATTCTAACGTGATTGACCAGTTTTAGAGGAGCAAACTGGTCCATAGTGGTTCAAAGAGCAACCATGTTTGTTGCTTTGAAGCAAAGGGTCCCAGGTTTTTCTATTTATTTTTTTTAATCAAGGGTGTCTTCTTACTAGAAGTCCACATGCAGGTAGGTATGTTTTTCTCTACCCTTCGGAATGGAAATTGTAGAGCTTTACCTACGCAGCACTCTGTGCCACACTCTTGTCAGGATATTTTCCAGCCTTTTGTCTTCAGCATCTGTTCCCTGATTACTCTTTCAGCTTGTCTGCCACAGGCATTGGCTTTCTTAACTGCTGCTTTTGGTTTTCATCTTGATTAGAATATACTGCACAAAGGAAGTCCACTTTCGAAGGCCTTACTAAACGAAAAGGAAAAGAGAATGATTAGTATCTGAATTATTTTATGTAAAAAGAATTGGCTGAGGATAGCTTTGTGTTTTGATGCCTAGGAAACAGACTCCTCCTAGTAGGGACACATCTATTATGAACAGCTCTTTCTCAGCTTTTCTTTAAAAGAAATTCTCTAGGCACATCCATTCCCTTGGTGGGGGACAGAACCTCTGCACACTTGAGATTGATGGAATCCTGACATCTCAGGGTTAAAGAAAGGCTTCATACACTTCAACTGTGGATTATGCGTCTCAGCATGTGGACAGGTGGGAAGTCAGGATGATGAGCTCTTCTAAATGTACCAATAACACTGACAAGTGAAAAGAGCAGATAAAACTGCAACGAACATCAATAGCAACAGACCTGCAGACAAAACCTAAACCATAAAGACCTGCTGGAATAGGGCTTTTCTTTTTCTTTTGGTACTGAAAGCTCACTGATGCCAGTACCAATTGCATCTCAGGAGAGAGGACACCACCTTTCATTAATAGCTCTTGGATCTTGGGTAGTAATCCTTTGCTTCCAGTGAAATTGTAAATATTTTTCTAATGCAGCTGGAGTCCTATTTATCCTATGTATGCTTTTGAGATTTAAGCCATAGTGCTAATAGACCTATAACCTCCCATTTTCACAGATATTTCATCAGATTGCATCATCTGACCGTAGCTAGAAATAGTGATTATTCTTGTAAGGCCATTGTGTTTCCATGTTACAACAGAAGCCAACAAAATTATCTTCCTTTACATCAACCAGCTTATTTTGAAAGTTTTCACCTTTTAACACCATATGTGTTACTATGTTCCTTTGGGAATTACTTTATTTTGGATTTATGATGCTCTTGTTATTTGTTACTCTTATTGCTCTTGTTACTCTGGCACAGAAACTCTCCTTGTCGTATGGTATAAAATTTGAGTGATGCCATACTCTTCTAACTTGAGCATAATGCAGTTGCTTTGAAATACAATCTCGTAATCAGTAACAAAAAGAAGCAGCGATGACAGTGATTCTCTTGTGCTTCATCTTCACATTTGGGTCTTTTTGCTTAGCTTGCCAAGAAATACCACCCTGACACGAACAAAGATGACCCTAAAGCGAAGGAGAAGTTCTCTCAATTGGCTGAAGCCTACGAGGTAACGGGACTGTTTTTTCAAGGGGGGTGACGGTGGGCTCCTTCTGGAGTGGTCCCATTGCTCAGAATGGCGTCACGACTTCAAAATCCAGCCATGTTAGCTCTGTGAGGCAAAAACAAAGCCCTCATCTTCCTTCCTTGTAGGTCTTAGGCGATGAAGTGAAACGGAAACAGTTTGATACTTACGGAACAGCCGGTTTCGACGCAAGCTCAGCAGGATCCGGGCAACAGTATTGGCGTGGCGGCCCATCTGTGGATCCAGAGGAGCTGTTCAGGAAGATCTTTGGGGAGTTTTCAGGGTCCCCTTTTGGAGACTTCCACACTGCCTTTGACCAGCCCCAGGAAGTGAGCATAACAATCTGTCTGCATGTGTAGCTTTTAAGGAAAAGTTACTTGGAAAAAGTTCATTATGCCTGGGATTCTAGTTTTGACTGCCCCGTTGTCCAATTTGATTTGTAGGTAGTAATTCATTAAATGACTGATTTAATATTTACAATTGCGCTGTTTATGAGACAGGGCCATTCCTAAAACAGGGAAACATTTAGCCCCACATCACTGTCTTCTGCCGCGTGCAAAATGGTGAGTCAAAATAGCTGGCCCTGATCTTTGCCTGGGCATTGAGTGATGGCTGCCTTTGCTCCCTCTCTCTCTTTAGTATATCATGGAACTGACATTCAACCAGGCTGCCAAGGGCGTCAACAAAGAGATTCAAGTGAACATCAACGACACCTGCCAGCGCTGTGATGGCAAAGGGCACGAGCCGGGCACCAAAGTGCAGCACTGCCACTACTGCAATGGCACTGGCATGGTAAGTGTATTGATGGGTCACAACGCAGAGGAAAGCAGGCTCCGCTCACCTCGCTGCTGTGTGGAGCCTTCTTCCTGTGCCAACTGGACAACTTTGCTTTTCGGAGGATGGCAGGGAGCTTTCCCCCTTTGCTTGCTTGATTTAGATTCATTGGGAAACATGAGCCACTGGAGACTCCCACGCCTAGGAAATGCCAAAGAAATAATCTCCGCTTGCAAAAACGCCCAGAAAGGCATCACCTCTCTCTGCATCTTCTCTCTCTCTCTCTCCCCTCACCCAAAAAAAATTAGGAGACAATCAACACAGGTCCGTTTGTCATGCGTTCTACGTGCCGGCGATGTGGCGGACGTGGCTCAGTTATCACGACCCCCTGTGTGATGTGTCGCGGCTCTGGGCAGACCAAGCAGAAGAAGGTGGTGATGGTCCCAGTTCCTGCAGGTCCGCATGCGCTGCCTTGTTTGGGTTGTTCATTCGATGGGGTTGCTGCTGCCATGCTTTCATGAAGCTTGGTTGGTTCACAGCAGAGGAGCAACAGCTGCTTCCTGCAGAATGGATCAAGGGAGGGCTGGGGTGGAGTGGGCCTTTGCAAAGGTGGGCTGCTGAGGATTGAAGACTCCTTTAGCTTATGAGAGAAGCAGGAAGTACCAGGGGAATGCCCATGTTTACTACGCCCTTGCTCTGGCTTCAGGTGTGGAGGATGGACAGACGGTTCGGATGCCTGTAGGGAAAAGGGAAATCTTCATTACCTTCCGGGTGCGTATTTGTCTGGGCTCCCGTGGTTCTCTGCCCTGTTTGAAAACGGCACCCGTCCGCTGCTGCCATCTCCATGAACTGTACCCTCTTTCTGGATTCAGGTTCAGAAGAGCTCTACGTTCCGGAGGGACGGAGCAGACATCCACTCAGACCTCTATGTCTCCATAGCACAAGCTGTCCTGGGCGGCACAGCCAGGTCTCCTGGTCTGTACGAGACAATCAGCATTGCGGTATGTAGCAGCAGGTCCCTCGATGATGGGGAGCATGTGGGTGGTCTGTATGGCTGCGCCTTCTGGTCGCTGTCAGTTGGTGATACGGTTCAGGTGTCTCACTCCAGAGAGCTCAGCCTGGATGGCCAAGATCTCCCAGCCTACGGTGTGGGGCACCCTGTTCATCTTACTATGTTTACTGTGTCCAAATGGAAAGTGTATTTAGAATTGCATCACTTGTGTAAGCGTATTCAGAATTGCATCCTGAATCTGTGTCGGCTGTTATCCTTTCCCCTTTACCTCTCCTGTGTCTGACTGGCTGCTTACACACTCCTGTGGGAGCTGTGCTTATTTTAAATTGAGTTCTCTTTGTCTGGTTGGAGAGGGGGCCTCCCTGGAGAAATAAATAGAACCGGACACATATGGTTGTACGCAAAATGCTGAATAAACCCTGTTCCTCCACCTCTCTGCCAGATCCCCCCCGGCATTCAAGCTGACCAGAAGATTCGGATGAGTGGGAAAGGCATTCCCAGGGTTAACAGTTACGGTTACGGCGACCACTATATTCACATAAAGATCAAAGTTCCCAAGTAAGTGGGAGGGGGCCTGGGGGGGATGGTGGCGTTCAGCAGGAGCATGTTAGACACGCAACTGTGCAAAATGCAAAGCGGCCTTTGTTTTGGGAGATGTAGCGGGGAATGATGGATACAGGGGAGGAAGTCCACCTCTCCTCAGGCCACACCCCTTTTTGTATTAAGCAGTATATAATTGGTTATTAGCGAGCCCTCATTGGGAAGAGGCACCTCGGTTTCAAAGAGAGGATCCAGCGCTGCAGGACGGTGGCTTTGGGGAGCCTGGCAGACACCGGGGGAAGAGCCTGCCTCTTGCTTGTAGGCGTGTTCATTAGGCGGTTCAGGTTTTTCCCAGGACCGTGAGCCTTCCTGCCGAGTGGATGCCTCCAAGGTAGCCCTTTCCCCCCTTTGTGCTGCAGGAGGCTGACAGACCGCCAGCGAGCCTTGATGCTGAGCTATGCAGAAGACGAAACCGAAGTGGAAGGGACCGTGAATGGTGTCACCAATACAGCCACTGGTAAGTAAAGCCCTGCGAGGTAGCACGCCCGAGGTGTCTTTGGGCGCTTGGAGGTGGCGGGGGACCCTCCCGCCACCTCATTAAATGGCCTGCTCTGCAATGTGGTGCTTATGATGGTATTGAGCTGGGCAACATGGGACTTACATGGCCTAGTTGCAATGGCAACGGTGTGACCTGCATCCCTGCTGGAATGGAGGTCTCTGCATTGGTAAATGCCACAAGGAACGAGTCTGGTTGTGTTGTGGTCCTCCCTTGGGGGAGGGATCAGGTGGCATCTCTTAGCATCGCCTTACCCGTCAACTATCTTCTTAAGCTAAAGGATTGCGATTCTCCCTTAAAAAGGAAGAGGCAGGTATTAACTTTGGGACCAGAGGACATAGGATGTAGTAACAGGCATTTCAAACAGCCTGGATTTTATTTTTTTTAAGTAGTTTTCTTCACATTCTTGGTCTCCTTGTGACAGTTTCCCTAACAGGGGATACAGTATGATATGGATCTGAAGGCCTAGGCTATAAAGGAAAGAGGTGGGGCACTTGGAGAAGCTGTTTATGCCCTTCCTTGCACAACTGCCTTGTAAAGATATGGCGTCCAGATGTTGGACTTCAGTTCCCATCAGCCCTAGGAGCCAGCATAGCCAGTGGTCAGGGATGATAGAAGCCATAGTCCAGCAAGATTTAGGGGACCACGAGTTCCTCGTGTCTGGGTTTAAAGGAGCTGGACGATCTTTCCTGACACAGCTGAGTGACAGAAAGGAGACAAAAGAGCCAGGCAGCCGTTCCCAAGCAGGTGGCCCCCAGATGCTTTGGTCTGCATTGTCCATCGGCCCCTGGGAGCACAGCCACAGGACCCTGGAGTTCATGGGGTTGGCAGTCCAGAATGGCTGGAGGGGCACCAGGTTGGCAGAGCTGGCATCTAAGAGATAGAATTGGAATTGCAAACCAGTGCTGCGAGAAGCAGCAGAGATACTGCCTGGAGATGAGAGCCAGGCACGAGACCAAGAAGCATCAGTTGGCAAAGCAATATAATGGGAAAGTGCATCTCGGTTGATCCCAGGGCACTTCCAATACATGGAACATAGGCTGAAGCGAAATGAGTTTGTTAGGCCTTCCAACACGAGCATGCCCCCCCCCCCGGCCTTGCCTCTCCTCCTTGGGCAAGTGTCCAGGAAATGTTTCCAGGTGTGGTGAGCCAATGGGTGGTGGCAGCAGCACTGCCATCTCACAATTGCATATCCTGATGCAGCTCTCTGCTGTTTGTGTCTAGGTGGCAGGGGGACGACTAGATCGGGGGCAGGCGAGGAGAGGCCCGAGGCCCAGGGGGACGGCAAGGAGGGATTCCTAGCTAAACTTAAGAAAATGTTCAGCTCCTGATTTGCCCCGCCAGAGGTAGGAGGCCTCTTGTGTTCTTCTGTGCTCACTGCTGCTGAGCAGACACAGAATTGTTCGCAGCTGGGTGGGGCGGCCTATGGAGACCCTTAAGGGTGGGAGACCCTTCTTCCCTCCCTAGAATCCTGTAAAGAGCAGCAGCTGGTCTGGGGCCAGCTCTGCCTGTTGAGCTACTTCCTTCCTTGACCCACTGGGCCTTCCTCTCCTCTCTGCTGTCCCACCCCACCAGCTTTTGGTTGCAACGGCGACCCAACAGCCACGCAAATAAATGCTGGATGCTGCATCTACTGCAAGCCACGGGTGCCGGTGCTGTGCGAGGGCCTAAGGCTTTGGGTGTCGGTAGAATGCATCAGATTCATTTGTGAATTGCATATGTGCAATCCTTCAGGAAAGGGCCACTTGAGGCCCTGAACCCTTGGAACTGCCTGCCACTGGATGCTGGCAAAGCGTTTCAAAAGGCTGGAGCCCACTGACCAGGCAGAGGCCCACTCTGCACCCAGGATGTCAGAGTTGGAGGGGTTAACCTGCAGGCCCACAGCTGTCAGTAGCTGCAGGGTTGATGAGGCTTCTCTGTGGCTACAGCTGGTTGTCTGTTGACTTCCATGGGGGAGGGGGCAGCCCTTGCCAGCAAGCTGCTCATTGCAGTTGAAGTGCAGACTTTCCTTTTCCTTTTGGCTCCAGGGAAACGTTCTGCTGGAAACTAGGATGATGTGTGGCAGCGGTCGAGCGGCTGTCCTCCTTGGAGGGGAAGCCATCGCAGGAGCCTGGCAAGAAGAATCCTAGACAGACTCACTGGAACTTGCTTGGCAGGACGTCTGCGCAGGTGGAGGGCTTTCGCCTCTGGAAGCAGGACTTGGGAGGGGCGGCCTCTGCCATGTCGCCTACGGGAGCTGCAAAAGGTTCCAGGTTCCCTGGAGAGGACAAGACCCTCCTCCTTTTCCAGACAGATGCAGACCACCGAGTGGGAACCTCGACAGCAAAAATCAGGCACCGGTCTAGTTTAGCAAACAGTCCTGCTTTCCCGAGGTTTTGACAAGCCCCGCAGAGAGCTCCTGAGATCACCAGCCTGCTCCCAAAAGCGGAGAGGCAGGGGAGAGCCCACGAGTTCCCTGCACCCCTAGTTCTTTTGGCCGCCTGGGGAATTTGACTTCGGAGTTTTGTGGCACAGCCTGGCCTCAGGAGAGCGGCTTCTCTCTACTGCAGCAGCTGTAAGTAAACAGCCAGGGATTCCTCCATTGCAAGTGGGCAGGCAGGGAGATCTGTTGCGCCTCTTGTGTAGGTCTGAAATGCATCTGAATTAGCTGCCCCTTTGCTCTCCTGCTAGCTCATGGGGTTGCAGTGTGGGGTGCTGGGGGCAGCTGCTTCGTGCAGCAACATTGTTTTTTTGTAGGAAAGCAGCAGTCAAATACAACGACGTGCCTCTTCCCATTTACCTGTACTCAGAAGGCGTGTCCCATAGAATTTGCTGTGTGTGGAGCATCTCTCTGCCCTTTTGGCCTAAGAGGACAGTTGGTGGGGGAAGCGAGAGCAGAATGCGCCCCATTGGCCTCTGAAAGAGCTGGCCATGAGGCTGGGCACAGCTGAGCCACAAAGCAATCAGGACTGCTGGGGGTGTGAAGGTGGCTGCTGCATCCAGCTGCTGTTACTTACTTGGCTGCTTTCAGATATCCTACCCCACCCTGCAATTAAATCCACCTGGACTGGAGCTCTCTCCCTTCACTTGCTAACAGACGGCATGTGCAGCCTCCTGAGCCATTTGGCCTGCAAGGTGATTCTGTATCAAATGTAAAATACACTCTATAAAAAAGATCTTTAGAATCCATCCGTTTGTTCTTCTCCCTTTCAAATGTCACAGCAACCTGGAAGGATGCGAGAAGTGGAAGAATATTCTTGAGCTTTTTCTTGGGTGAGGGAGGGAAAGGGAAATGGTATCCTTGAACCCTGCTGCTAGGGTGTGATTCAGAAAGGAAAGCCGTCCCATTGAACTCGCACCTTTCCCTAGTTTGCCTGCTTGACCCTGCATATGAGGACGTGGCTTCCTACATCCAGCTGTTAGATCCAAAGCAACAAGGCAAGTCCCCATTTCCTGGTCCTGTAGTCACATCCCAGTCTGCCAGCCCTATGACCTTTTATCTGGCCAGAGAGCCTGAGGCTTTGCTGCTACGCTGGTCACCTCCCATTCTTCAGGCTTCCAGAAGGGGTGGGGTAGAGCTGGCCAGCAGCCCCTGGAGTGGAAGGCAGGCTGCCTTGCTACAGGGTTCCACCAGGCCAAAGGGTCAAAATCACTTACTGGCCCAAGCCGATTCCCAGGTATGACTTCTCCCCTGCTTTGGGTCACACAAGCAGATGTTACGTTTGGGTGACTGACAGCCTTGGGCTTTGTAACTTTGTCCAAGGCAAATAACTACCCAAGACTTGAGTGATCTGTGGTTGGAGCTGCCGGGTCTCCCCCCTTTGTGGTTTGACTTGAAGCAAGTGAGCCTCAAAACCGCCACCCCTCCCATGAAATCAACCCTACAAAGAGAATGGAATAACGGTCCAAGCCATCTTTTTTATTTAACAAAGCAGGTGATCCCAGGGAGGCCCCTCCCCCGCTAGAGATCCTTGAAGGCAGCTTTTTCCTCCGCCACCCACTCCTCAAACGTCCTGGCCTTTGGGTTGAGCTTCAGGGTCAAGGCGGGATCTCGGACTGGGCCCAGGGTGTTGAAGCGGAACATGTTAGCTAACTCTGGGGCACCAGGAAAGTCCAGCTTCTCATAGGATTCAAGCGACATCTGCAGAAGGAGCAATAGAAACTTCACTGGTCCAACTCGCAGGTAATGTTGATCTGGAAACAAACGGGCCTGGGAGCTTTCCACAGCATCTGGTGCTCTGGCTGTGGCATTTAGGTACAGATGGGTGTAGCCTGTTCCATCCAGCGAGTGCCAGCTCGGGGGTCCTCCCCAACGCCCTCCCTGGGAGGCTGCCCATGCGCCTGCCTTACCTTGGCATCTCTCACAGGCTTCCCAGTGTACTTTTCCATCAGGGCTGCATACTCTGCCACGGTGTGCTTGCAGCTGCTCAGCCCGATGTCCTGGCCTATGTACTTCTCCGGCTCTTTCATCAGCCGAACCACAACTGGCCCAAGATCAGCCACAGCCATCCCATCCATGGGTACTTCTCCCATGGGAATGGCTACAAAAGAGGGGAGAAGAGGGAAGGCTTGAGCAGGAGCTGAGGCCTCCCAGGACAAGGAGAAAACAGCACAGGCAGAGCAAGAGCAGGGGACCATCAGTTGCAACCCGGATGTACAAAGAAGAGAAGAAGAGTTTGGATTTGATATCCCGCTTTATCACTACCCGAAGGAGTCTCCAAGCGGCTAACATTCTCCTTTCCCTTCCTGCCCCACAACAAACACTCTGTGAGGCAAGTGGGGTTGAGAGACTTCAAAGAAGTGTGACTAGCCCAAGGTCACCCAGCAGCTGCATGTGGAGGAGCGGAGACGCAAACCCAGTTCACCAGATTATGAGTCTACCGCTTTTAACCACTACAATCGATGCATCCCAAACCACAAAATAGAACTTCATGAGACAAACACCTAAAAACCAAACCAAGGTTGTCATGGGATGTTACATTCACAAGAAGAAATTATAAAGCTGGTTATCTGGATATTTGCAATAAGCAACGTAGACAAAGGGAAAGTACCACTTTAAGAAACGAGAGAGCAAAAGGTGTGGCACACGGGACTTGCAAAGGTAGACAGAAACACAAACCTATGACTGAAACCATCAGAGGCACCAATAATACAAAGCTCTATAGTATAATAATGATAAAATTCAACCAGTTCCCCAAATTTATTGGGAGGTCTGTGGAAGGAGATCTGTGCTAGCTATCCTGCAGGCACTTTCCTCTGCTGTGCGTGTGTGTAGCCAAGGGGGACACTTGCCCCCCCTCGATCAAATAAATCAATAAGAAAACTTAACTGAAGCTTGCCCCCCCCCAACATGAAGCCTGCCCCTCTTAGGTAAATGTAAAGGGACCCCTGACCATTAGGTCCAGTCGTGTCCAACTCTGGGGTTGCAGCGCTCATCTCGCTTTATTGGCCGAGAGCCGGCATACAGCTTCCGGGTCATGTGGCCAGCATGACTAAGCGGCTTCTGGTGAACCAGAGCAGCGCACAGAAACGCCGTTTACCTTCCCGCCAGAGTGGTGCCTATTTATCTACTTGCACTTTGACGTGCTTTCGAACTGCTAGGTGGGCAGGAGCTGGGACCGAGCAACAGGAGCTCACCCCGTTGCAGGGATTCAAACCGTCGACCTTCTGACCAGCAAGCCCTAGGCTCTGGTTTAACCCACAGCGCCACCTGGGTCCCTCTTAACATACCGGTAAATCCTGGCTATGCCCATGCTGCTGTGTGCTTCCCTGAGATCTATGGATAAAGGGCGGTATACGCATTTAATATATGAAAATAAAGTATGAAAGTGTGTCCAATTAACCCTTTGGAATGGGGTGAGGAGGGCAGTGGCATACTAAGGAAAGCAGCTGCCCATCTTTTTTGCTGCCCAAGGTGAGGCTTGAGGCCCCCCTGCCCTGCCCTCCTTCGCAAGAGAGAGGCATGCCAGTGGCACCAGACTCTCTCCTGTCAATCTGGGCAGCAGGTGAGGCATCATCTCTTAAGGGCAGAAGGAGGGATGCTGTCACCTAGTTCGTAGCGGTCTCCATCTGGGGCTTTCTGGGGTCGGAAGATAGTGATGAAGTTCTCAAAGTAGCAGGGCAGCCGAAGGCTGGTCATGGGCACCCCGACAGCCCGGAAGTATTCCTCCACCTCGCCTTTGCCGTCAAAGTGTGGCACCTCCAGCTGCCCCTCCGTTAGTTTCTTCACGTTCTCGAGGCCGCTGTAAACCACGTAGCCCAAGGCCAGTCGCTTGGCTAAGTCTGCCATGCGCTTCCCCTGAGTGCAAGACCAGACACAGAATGAGAGGCAGGAAGCACTGGTCTTCCCCAAATTTATCCCTCAAGGAAGAAGGTGGCTCCCTCCCAGGCAGGGGGTTGTCCTTACCTGCGCTCCCTGCAGCAGTGAGAGAACTTTGGCAAAGGGGCGGCTTGGGGGGCTGTGGGTTGCGGAGGCCCCTGTGGGCCACTGGAGTTGCCCCTGGCCTGGCCTTAATGTACAGCTGTCGCCCTGGGGGCCTGGGGGCGAGGAGTAGCTCTGGCCAACTTTGGCTGGTGCAACAGCTGTGACCATTCCGAGACCAGGATAGTTTAGCCACCGTCGATTGGCTATCAGGCTTATTATTGGCATGTGGTGCTCTTAATAGCATATCAAACTGCTGCCGACGCAGCCTCAGCAGCCAGTTCTGAAAGAGAATCCCACCCCCACCCCCACGTGCCTGTTGGGCACTCCTCACACCGCACTACGGGTTGCCCCATCTTTGAGCTTAGCCTCGTCTCCACCTGGGCAACTTCCCGCTCTTTGCTGAGATGATCCCAGAAATCGGTCACGAGGAAGACTCCGTACGCCCCTCGCAGGGCTTGCTCCAGGCTTGGCACGTCCTCTAGGTCTGCCTTCACCACTTCAGCACCCTTCTTCCCCAGCTCCTGGGCAGCCTTCTGCTGCGGGTTGCGGGTGACAGCACACACCTGGAAGGTGCCATCGTCCAGCAGGGCCCTGGCCACTGAGCCTCCCTGGAGCCCTGCGGGAATGCAGAGTCAGAAGCAGGTCAGCGAGAAAGGACGTGAATGAAATCCTACTCGGCCTAGTGGTCTCAGCAACCCTTCCCAGCAGGTCTTGCCCCTATGGAGCAGTGTGCCAGGGCTGAGGGTCCCTGCCTTCCACCCCTACTAAGATGCTCCTCTCCCAAGCCGTCTCAAACTGCATCTGCGTACCTCTGGCCTCTGTTCTGCTCCCCTCACCCCTCATTATTCTCCACGTTCTTGGAGACCAGGAGAGAGGAGCTTGCCACAAGACAGAGAGGGAGACTCCCTGGATTCTTCAGCAGTCTGCAGTTGGCAGCATGCACCAGAGACTCATCGCAAAGAAGGACAAGGCCCTGCCTTAGGCAAGGCCAGTTCCTCAGGTCATCTAGTTGGGCACTGTCTAAACCACCCTTCCCAAACATGGTGTCCTCCAGAGGGGACTTTGGCAGCAGCTGATGGGAATTGTAGTCTAGGGCACGGTGGCCTTGTGAACTTCTCTCAGGTTGCCTGCAATGCCTCTGCGGATCACAGAACCACGGAATGGTAGAGCTGGAAGGGACCCTGAGGGTCATCTAGTCCCACCCCCTGCAATGCAGGAGTCGCAACTCAAGCATCCCTGACAGGTGGCCCTCCAACCTCTGCCTATAAAAGCCTCCCAGGAGGGGACCCTGCCATCTTCCGATGTGTGGAGGCAGCACATTCGTCACATCAAATGCTCATGTTCATTTTAACTGCATTGCTGCTGCTATTTCATTGTACAGCACTACAGTTTGAAGGAATAAAAACAATACAATTAAAATCAATGCTGCATCTAGAACAGTGTGTTAAAGTTGCTACAACAGGAAGGGGAAAGTCATTAAATGGCCCACCCTAATTTTCAAGGGGCGGGGGAATTGGTGAGGAACCACCTAGGGGGCAGCAAGTTTGGGAGGGCCGACTTCTCTTGACCGGCAGCGGCTCTTCTGGGGTTTCCAGCAGGAGAGCTGGATATGGCCAGAGACTGAAGGAGGAGCAGGAGACTCTTTAACCTCAGGGTTACGGTTCGAGCCCCAGATTGGGCAAAAAATTCCTGCATTGCAGGGGGTGGGACTAGATGACTCTCGTGGGCCCTTCCAACTGTAAGTTCTATGATTCGATAACCTACCACTGGGGTATACTCCCTAAAAGGGGGGGAGGGAGCGCACACACATGCAGCAGTACTGCCTAAGCACACTTTGAAGCAGGCAAAGCAATAAACATTAAGGCCAGGCATCCCCAACCTGCGTCCCTCCAGATGTTTTGGCCTACTACTCCCATGAACCCTAGCTAAAAGGACCAGCGGTCAGGGATGGTGGGAATTGCAGTCCAAAACATCTGGAGGGCCGAAGGTTGGGGATGCCTGATTAAGGCCATTTAAAGCCCCTGAGGTCCAGAGCCTGACATTCCCTAACTGCCCCCGGGGACGCAGATCAGCCCCTCTCCGTGTGAGATAAATCTTCCATCTCCCCGCTGCGCCTGCAGGCGGCCTGCTTGAGAGATGCGCCCACGTCCCGCCGAGATGCAGAAATGTTTTCCTAGTCTCCATTTTGGAAGGTTACCTACCTGTAGCTCCAAAAACCACCACCCGTTTCTTCTCCGCCATCCTCGGAGGAGCTGGGGTACTCTGGCAGCCTTGGAGAAAGGAAGAAAGAACTTTTGCAAAGTTCTCGATGGAGATTGCTCTCGCCTTGCCGCTGCTTTCCTGACAACAGGCAGGAGTTGGAGGGGGACCCCCAAAGGTCACCCAGCCCAACCCGCCCTGCAATGCAGGAATTGCAATGGAAGAATCACGGGTCGGATGCCCGTTTCACTCTGGCTGAGCCACCAGTTAGTGGCAGCAACGTCCCCTCCCCTCTCCTCCCCTCGCCCCCGCAGGAGACCCCACTTGGCACAATCTGGAATGACGGGGGTGGGTGGGATTTCAATACACGTGTTAAAGGTAACGCCCTGGATGCACATGGCCAGAGACTCACGACTCTTGGTGATCCCGATGATCCGCAGGAAAAGGAGTCCCGGTGCGAGGGAGCCTTGCGAGCAGCGCGTGACTCCGCCAGGGCGGGGAAAGGCACGGAGATTTCGTCACGCAGTCCAGGCCGCGGGAGGGAAAGGGAAGGGGAACGGAACTCTGCATATGCTCAGAGGCACTCTCTCCCCCGCAGGGGCTTCACTGCAGCAGCGGCATTGCTGTGTTATTTTTTTTTATTTTATTTTACTGGCTTTGTGGCAATAAAGATAACACTGTACAACAAAGTCCCTTCGCCGCCTCCCTCCCTCCCTCCCTCCCTGCAGTGCCATGCAGGCGCCGCACGGGGGCGGAGGAGAGGCGCGCCTCTCGGCCTCCCTTCCCGCCGCCCTCATCTCTCTGGCCTAGCAGGGGAGGGGGCGGGGTTTTACCCCCCCGCCTATTTCCAGCCCCGCCCCCGAGGGGGCGGGCCCCGCCGCCGCCGTCACAAACGCGCAGCTCGCCCGCCGATAGGCCGCCCGCCGCGCCTGGGAAGCGGCCCTTTGTGCGCGTGACAAGCGCGAGGGGCGGAGCTCCGTCCGGCGGAGGAGCTGACCGGAAGTGCCTCTAGACCGTGAGGAGACCCGGAGGAAGCGGCAGGAGCGGCGGTCGGCTGAGGTAACGGTTCCGCGGCGGCCGTTGGCCGGGCTTCCCCTGGGCATGCGCAGAGGGCCGCCTCCGAGCCCCCCTCCCCCTTTCCACCCCCCCCCCGAGGAGCGCGAGGCCGGCCAGCTGCCGCCGTGCCTCCCTCGCAGGGGTGTTGTTGGGGGGGGTGTCCAGTGAGGACTAGGAACCTGGGGCAGAACCAGGACTCGTTTAATCTCTCTTGCCCCCCCCCGCCTACCCCCACGCGCTGCGACCTTGGAAGCGCCTCCCTCAGGCCTGGCCTGCCTCGCAGGGTTGTTGTTGGGGATTCAGAGAGGAGGAGGAGGGAGAAGAGCCGCTCACCCCGCCCCCTTGAGAAAGGTGGGGGTGCAATAACAGTACAAAGGAAGTCAGACTTCCCTCACCACAACAGCCCTGTGAGGTAGGTCGGGATGAGAGAGGTGAGGAGAGGCTCAAGGTCGTGCCCAGTGAGGCTGGTGACGGCTGAGCTGAGGGGGGAATTCGAACCCTGGTCTCTGCTGGGCCTGGTCCTCCTCTGATCCCCACAACAACCCTGTGAGGTAGGCTCAGGGAGGCAGTGCCAGGCTCCCAACGTCATAATAATAATAATAATAATAATAATAATAATAATTAATTTGCTACTTATACCCCGCCCATCTGGCTGGGTCTCCCCAGCCACTCTGGGCGGCTTCCAACAGGAGATTAAAAATGTAGTAAGACATCAGTCATTAAAAACTTCCCTACCGTATACAGTGAGCTTTGTGGCCAAGGAGGGGATTGGAAACCGAGTTCTAGTCTGACACTCGCTCTCTCTTAGCTGCATGGGCAAACCATTGTTGCCCACTCTTAGCTGCATGGAGGGGGATTTTCTCTCCCCCCCCCCCCGCAAATTTCTACTATTCAGCCTCACTGGATTAGGAGAAAAGGAAGGACTTTCTTCACAAATGTGAAAAGGTTTTTTACACCTGCATCACTGCCGCACGTTACTTATTTATTGGTTAAAAAGGAGGCTGAGAGTAGGAAGAAGTGGACAGGCTCCACCATGGAGGGATGCAAGAGCTATATCTGGACTTAGTTCTTCCCTCCCTCCCTTGCGAAGAAGCTCCATTTAAATTACCTGATTTTATGAACAAGTTTCCTGGGGAACCCCATTTCTTGCACCCCTCCATTCTGGGAACTGTCTTATCTATTCCTACTCTCAGCTTCCTGTTCTTTAACTATGGTTCTGGGATTTACCCAGATAGGATCCTGTTACCAACAGCAACCAGCAGGATGCTGCCCGGAAGCATCCATGTGGTGCATGAAGATTGCAGCCCTCCTTCATTTTACCACCACTGCTCCCGGCCCAAGCAGTTGGTAATCTGCAGCCTGCTGCTTCTGGACCTGGAGGTTCCACTAAGTGGAGGATGCTTAGGTCTCCTGCCTGAACATCTGACGGTCGTGCTGTTGCTGCTCCCTCTTGAATGGGGCCTGGCACTATCCTGAGCATCCCACTCCTGTATCAGAGGAAGGATTGGAACAGAGTGCTAGCAAATGGCCCCTTGGCTTGGTCTGTCACTCTTGGGTCCAAGATTCAATCAGCTTGGAAACTGAGTGTCAAAAGTGCTGGAAATATAGTTAAGCTGCTAACTGTGGTAACTTATTAGCACTTCATTGTCCTGTATACTTCAGATGCATTTTTTGAGTAGGCGACTTGTGATTTTCCTTTGGAACTGTACTGGTCCAGCTGAAATTTTTAGAAGCAATGTCAGAGGGAATTCGTTTTGGGGGGAGTGGGGCACTCATATAAGTTCCTAATGGATCCTTTCCCAAGTTCCTTTGGAACTGTTGGCCTCTGAGAAAGAAATAATAAATCCCCAGTCTCTGGAAGTGAGCTGTGCCTGAGCTGCTTGTAAGTGGGTCATTCTGCCAGCCCTAGTGATATGATGCAGAGGTTTCCCTGAAACGAAGGCAAAGGCAGTGGGAGGCTTCCTGGTATCAACAGCCTCCTGACGTCAAGTCCTTGCCTAGTTGGCACGGTGGAGACTGGAATCCTGTGGCAGGAGGTGCCTGGGGTGCCGCCTCCTCCTGGGACGTTTTAGAGAAGGAAGTCTTGTCTCTTGAACTGTAATTTGGCTGATGTTTTAATTTGTATCTCCTCTGTAATTTGGCCTTGAAGTGTGCACATCTGTAGCAGCGCTCAGCTGGTTCTTGTGCTCTGGGATGGGAATAAATTTTGCCCCTGTCCATCACTTGTGTATAATAAGGTGCCTTTGTGGCTGGTATGTGGTGTCCTTTGGGGCAGTGGCGACTCAGAAAGGAGCTGAAGTAGCAGTGATTTGCAAAACGTCTCCATGTTCCCTGTGGTCTAAGAAAGGAACTGGCAGCAGGGTGCATGATTTGGAGCAGGTTTCTGAGCAACCAGTGTCCTCTGATGGCATTTCTATGGAGGGCATGTCTGTGGCTGGTAGTTGATGCGTCACCAGGCTTGTGCAGCCAAATTGAAATAGGGTTATAATGTACTGCGAAATCTCTAGGCCCGGGCCTGATTAGGTGTTGAGGGCTGACTCTTTTAGCTCCTGCTTGAGTTGCTCATTTGCAATTTTCCATCAAGGCACCAAATCAGAAATGCATTAGTTAAGTCCAGGATTTCCCTGAGGGGGCCTGGGTGAGGTGGCGCAAGGCAGGGGCTGGCACCGTACCTGCTGTTACTTTGTCCCCACTAACTTGAGAAGATACAGTTCCCATATCTCACCTCTCTTTTTCTGTGTGCCTCCCTGTGTCTTGCTGTATCTGTCTGTCTGTCTCTCTATCTCTCTTTCTCATATCTGCCTGCAAGCCCTGCAGTGTTTCTGACTACCTTGTTGTTCCTGGCCATAGGTATCACCTGTCTTGTCCCCTGCATGTCCTTCATGGCATGGCAGGCAGAGCTGGCTCGCATTCAGCTTTGGCTGCTCCCTCCCTTTGTGCCTCTGGAGCAGTTTCAATGGCTCACCAAGTAGAGGTGGTTGCTGCTGCTGCTGCAACCCAAATCCCAGAAATGAAAGGCAGGCATTGAAGGACTTCTTTGCTACTCTTTCTGCTGCCGGGGCAGCTGCAGCCCAAACAATGGTTTGCTCAGCAGTTGCACATCACATTGGGCTCTTTGCTCTCCTCAGTTCTCAGGCTAACCATAGAGCCTAGTCGGAGGCTGTTCTTACTGAAGAGTGGGCAGTTTATTGGACCGCACAGTGAAAGTTGCCGGTGACAAGGACTTACATTTGGGGTGGTAGGCTTAAAATCCTGCACTTCTAAGTTGGCTTGGTCACAAACGGATCAGGTTAATGCTTCGCACCACCAAGTTGTTAGCTTTTGATTTGCAAAGCTTGGTTTTCAGCTCCAACTGCAAGGTTAAGGATGCTGCAGACTAGCGGCTGCGTAACTGACTCTTGCTTTTTCTGAACAGGTAATTGAGGATTGAGCAAAGTGTCCTGCAGCCCAGCCGAGATCCACTGGTTGCAGAATGTCGTCTGATGTAACAGAGGCGCTAGAGGAGCCTGAAAATCTGTCCTATGAAGAGTTGGAGGAGGATGACAATGTGAGGTGAGGAGAAGGAAGTATTGGCAGAGGCCGCAATGGCAGGCTGGGAGATCTTGTCCTTGTGGTTCGATGCATTATTACTGTGTGAATGTGAGTCGGCCTGGAGCAAGAAAATGGAGTGAAAAGCCCCAAAAGGAGACTTAAAGGTAAAGGTACCCCTGACCCTTAGGTCCAGTCGCAGATGACTCTGGGGTTGTGGCGCTCATCTTGCTTTACTGGCCAAGGGAGCCGGCATTTGTCCGCAGACAGCTTCCGGGTCATGTGGCCAGCATGACTAAGCCGCTTCTGGCGAGCCAGAGCAGCACAAGGAAACGCCGTTTACCTTCCCACCGGAGCGGTACCTATTTATCTACTTGCACTTTGACATGCTTTCGAACTGCTAGGTTGGCAGGAGCAGGGACCGAGCAACGGGAGCTCATCCCATCGCGGGGATTCGAACCGCCGACCTTCTGATCAGCAAGCCCAAGGCTCAGTGATAACAAAATTTATAGGCGGCTTAATAAAATAAAAGCTTTTAAGTGATCTACATAAAATAGTGGTTATCAACAATACTGAAAAAAGCAACACTCTTTAACAACAAGTTGACAGAATACAGTGATCAAAAATACAGCTTCAACACAATTAACTTTCTGCATATTGATGTTGCTGCTGCTGCCTCAGATGTGGGCACTTGAAGAAGGAACGCTGGTGTTTCAGCCTCGGGTGTTTGTCATGCTGGGTGAAACCCCTTCCCTGCTAAGCCAGATGCTGAATGAAGGGAAGTTTGTTTGGTAATCAAACCCACTCCTCCCTGAGAGATTCTTAGTTGGGGGTCTTCAGAGTCCTCAGCCTGCCATATCCAGAGAGTGCTTTCAGAGTTCAGTGTCTGTGCTGCCAAGAAGCCCCTCTAGGAAAATGGCACATAACTCAGCTCTCTCTGAAGGTGTTATGGAGCTCATTGACGGAACCAAATGGAAGCAGGTGGGCTGGGGGGAGTCTCCCAGATTAGAGGACTCATCCAGGTAAGGCCAATAACTCTGGCCAAGGAGGGGAACAGCAAGGGCACAGGCAGCCTGTAGGCAGCAGGACTGGGAGGCTTCCTGGGCTGTTTTCCAGGCATGTACAAGGCTCTTGGAGGGCAGGTTGGTGAGGCTTGGGGTGCTGACGGCACATTGCAAGGAGGGGGTGAGTGTAATGCCTTCTCTTGCCCTGGAGTGCAGAAAGGCACAGCAGTGTTTGTGGTGGCATGGGGCTTGGGAGGTCTGGACTGGTTGCTTTTGGGTGCTGGGAGGCTGAATCAAGCACTTGCCAGCTGCTTCCGATCTCGGGTTGTGCATGTAAGACATCTTCCCCATGGGCACTTCTGTCTCTCCACAGCGCCACAGACTTGTCTGAGCTGCTCAAAGAAGGGACCAAGGAATCACATGATCGGGCTGAAAACACTCAGTTTGTCAAGGATTTCCTGAAAGGGCGCATCAAGAGGGAGCTCTTCAAGGTGCGTCTTGCTGTGTGCTGGCTAAGATTCCTCTTTAGAGCAGGTGGGGGGAACCTTTAGCCCTCCAGGTGTTGCTGAACTGCACCTCCCATCAGCCCTGGCCATTGACCATGCTTGCAGGGGCTGATGGGAGTTGTAGTTGAGCATCAGCTGGGGGGGCAGTGGCAGAGGTTGCCCCACCCTGTTTTAGCAGATGGGGAATGCGATTCATATGTGCTGTGTGGCCTGTAGGGAGCTATCTCCCCCAGCAAAGAACTTAGCTCAGCTGCTGAACACAGATGCTTCTGGCTCTGTTGAATAGCCCCCTGTGACTGGTCAGAAGTGGGCTTAGTGGCAGCTGCTCAGCCTTCCCTGTTCACTCGTCAGCGGCTGGAGATCTTATACACCACTTGATGATTTAAAAAAAGACAACTCAAGAGTGTTTATAAAAGATACCGTATTGGCCTGAATATAAGCTGCACCAATAATAATAATAATAATAATAATAATAATAATAATAATAATAATAAATTATTTATTATTTATACCCTGCCCATCTGGCATGGTTTCCCCAGCCACTCTGGGCGGCTTTCAACAGAACATTAAAAGCAGAATAAAACTTCAAACATTAAAAAACTTCCCTAAACAGGGCTGCCTTCAGATGTCTTCTAAAAGTCGGATAGTTTATTTCCTTGACATCTGATGGGAGGGCATTCCACAGGGCGGGTGCCACTATAGTAACCTGGCTCAGTAGCAACCAGTGCAGATTTCCAAGCACAGGTGTTCTAGACTGACATGGCCTCACTGCTGTCAGCAATGGCGCCACAGTATTCTGCGCTAACTGCAGCTTCCAGATCAAGCACAAGGGAAGACCCACAGGCAGCGCATTGCCGTAATCTAGCCTTGAAGTCACTTAATGCATGGACTACAGGGGCCAGGCTTTCCTGCGCCAGGAATAGCCGTAACTGTTGAACCAGTCGCAGCTGGTAAAAAGCCCTTCTAGGCACTGAGGCTGTGTGAGCCCCCAGCGACAGTGCTGGATCCAGAAGCATCTCCTTCGGTGGGACCATCCAGGGGGGCAACATTTTAGCCCACAGCACCCAGGACTGTTCCAGTCTCTAGTCTTTTGCCTCAAACCTGCTGCCCCTCCATAGTCCATCTTGCACTCATCAGATCGTGGGGGGAGATCAGTGAAATTCAAGCAGCCGCCCGATAGGCTCCAAACCCCTCATTTGAAAGGAGTTGCTGACTAGTTGCACAGCCAGTTAGGTGCCCACCGGAGGGTTCCCAAGCAGTGTGGCCTGGGGCGAAGGAGGCCAGCCTGAGTGCAGCCGAGTGCCCTAGCAGAGCCCCTGCTTAAAAACGGTTCAGGCAGCAGCGCCTGGGAAGACTCTTTTCTGCCTGAGACCCAGGAGAGATTCTGCCAGTCAGGCATTGTAGGCTAGAGGTGGGCAAGCTGTGCCCCCCACCTATGCCAGGCCCCATAATTCCTGACCAGGGGAGGATCTCTGGAGGGGAAGCCGGGGTTCCCTGCTGTCTCCTTTCCCCACATGGCTCCTCTTCTCTGTTGCAGCTGGGCACCGTGGCCCTGTACTTCACGTACTCTGCCCTGGAGGAGGAGATGGAGCGGAACAAGGACCAGCCGGCCTTCACCCCTCTCTACTTCCCCCTGGAGCTGCACCGGAAGGAGGCCCTGATGAAAGACCTGGAGTATTTCTACGGGGAAGGCTGGCGGGAGAAGGTCCAGTGCTCAGAGGCCACCCAGCGCTACATTGACCGCATCCGGCATGTGGGGCAGCAGGAGCCCGAGCTGCTGGTGGCCCATGCCTACACCCGCTACATGGGGGACCTGTCAGGGGGGCAGGTGCTGAAGAAGGTGGCCCAGCGGGCCCTGAAGCTGCCCAGCACCGGCGAGGGGGTCCAGTTCTACATCTTCGACAACATTTCCAACCCCCAGCAGTTCAAGCAGTTCTACAGAGCCCGGCTCAATGCCCTGGACTTGGACAAGGGGACCAAGGAGAGGATCGTCGAGGAGGCCAACAAGGCCTTCGAATTCAACATGCAGGTACGGGGGCAGGGGAAGGCTGTTTCGGCTGCGGAGAGGACCCCACCTGGAGCTCAGGAGGCGGAAGCCGCTTCTGCCGGCAGGAGGGGCTACAAACCCTGACCTGCTGCCTGCTGAGGTGCTTGTGGGAATCCCCCTGTCATTTAGCCAGCCTTTGCCCTCCCTGTAGTTCTCAGCTTGGCTTTGAGGCTGGCCCCTTGGTGCTTTCTCCCGGGCAGCGTGGTGCCTCCGGCCTCTGCTCTGGACCGGGTTGGGTGCCACCTCCCCCCACCTCCCTTTTGCCCTCCTTGGCCCACATCCTCAAGGGAGCAGTCAGCAGCGCTGGCTCCTGGGCTGTGTGCAAAGGTCACAGATCTGTGGCATCCGTTGCCGGGGTTGCGACTGAACAGCCACCTGGCGCAGGAGGTTGAGTGTTGTTGTGAAACAAGTTTCTAGCCCCGTCGGCAGCATGGGCACACACACAAAGTCTCACTTCCCATTGCCAGTAAGGCATTGCCCAAAGGGGCAGTCCTGCCATTTGAGACCCAGGGGCAAAATGTGTCTTCCCGCTGAAGAGGTCCCACTAAGGCAGTGATGGCTAACCTTGACACTCCAGGTGTTTTGGAACTACAACTCTCATCATCCCTAGCTAACAGGATCAGTGGTCAGGGATGATGGGAGTTGTAGTCCCAAAACATCTGGAGTGTCAAGGTTAGCCATCACTGCACTAAGGGATGAAGAAGCCTTGCTGAAATCTCTGCACCGCCTAGGCAACTGCGGCCTGTGAGGCTGCCAAGGCCTTGGCTTGGTTGGTGCCAGGCCCTGGGCTGGGATTTGCCCGCAGCTAACCACTGTTGGGCCTCCTTTGACTAGAACCCCAGGCTTGGCGCAGGTGGCACTTCAGGGCCAGGCCTTGACTGACATGGGAGTGCACCAGGGCTCCGGGGGGTGGTTGCTCTGGCTCATGGCTTCCCCTTGCCCCTTCTCTGCAGGTGTTTGAAGAACTGGACAAGATCGGGGCTTTGTTAGCGGAAGAAGCCCAAGAGGGGGGCCTCCCCGTGCACGATGGGAAAGGAGACCCGCGCAAGTGCCCCTTCTACGCCGCCAAGCTAGGTGGGTCTCCTTCTTACACCTCCCACTCCCTCTTTGGGTGCCTGGCCTGTGCCCCTGCCAGTCTCTGATTCCACCCTTCTCTCCCCCCTCCCTCTCCCCAGGCGTTGCCGAATGCTCCAGCTGCCCCTGGGACATGGCCTTGGCTCTGCTGAAAGTGCCCACCGTCCAGCTGGTCCTGGCGGCCTGTGTTGCTGTCGCCGCAGGAGTTGTGGCCTGGTACGTGATGTGAGGAGGCAGCGCACTCTGATGCTGCTTCCTGGTGACGGTGGCACTTACTTGGCGGGACTCGTGACTGTTTCCCACCGACTCAGGTGGAACGATTTAATTAAGAAACCATTAAACCCAAATGCACAAGGAATGAGCGAATGGGGGAGATGCCTGCCTGCCTGTCTGTACATGAGCGGTGTTTCGGTGGGTTAGCTAGCAAGATGGCACTAGAGACACCCCCCCTGGCCTGCTTGCTTGGCACTGCGCTTTGTTGAATACCAAAGCCCTGGGTGGAGCCTGGCAGCTCGTTCCCAGATCCACAACTCCCTGCCCGCCTTTGCCTTGTGCAGGTGGAGAGGGAGGTCTGGGCGCTACCATGGGTGGGACCAAACAGTTTGCCTCCTTGCAAGGGGAGGCAGGGAGGGGGCAGGAAGCGCCCTGCCCCTTCCGCTTCCGCTCATGGTGGTCTCCGACTTGGTGGCATTCCAGGTATGTAGTAGACAAACTGCAAACTTTCAGTTACCGTCTTGTACATAAGATAAATGCTAACGGTTTAGTTTCCCTGTAACTTATGGACTGTGTTAACGGCTCGGAAATAATAAAATTTATACTTCGGTGTCTTAAAACTGCTGTGTGACTTGGGGATGAAGAGGAAACAGCCTGACTGCAGGCAGCTCTCCTTGCCGGATTTGTGAGGAGGCCCAGCTGAGTGTGCCCTGCAAAGCCTGCTAGAGGCTCAACTGCCCCCAGAGCCAGTGGCCCTGCTCCTCTCTCTCCCTCTTGTGGTGCATCAGCTGCCTCCACTCACCACTTGGCAGTTGCCCCAAAGCCCTGCATGGGTGACTTCCTGGTGAGGCTTTTAGTGTCTGGCAGACAACCCCCACTTGGTTTTTCAAGTCCTCTTTTTGGCTAACTCCTTGGCAAGTGGCCGGCTTTCACTGCTGCGGAAACGGAGGCCTTTAAAGTCAACAGTCGGGCCAACTTGCCAGCTCAGATTTGTCCTAGCCCATTCAAGGTTTGGTGGCTCATTTACGTTGGGGCTTGGAGTAGCAGCTTTCTCAAGATTTTGAGGTCTGCCGAGGGCAGTGTTTCTGGCCATTTCCCTTCCCTCCCCCCCCCCCCTGAGGAGGCAGCAGAGCACTGAACTCTCCTATCCAGCGGAGGATTAAGGACAGCTCTAGTAAGTCAGCCCATTTAATCTAACTTGCTGCTTTCCAAGCAGATGCTGAGGAAGATCACAAGCAGGGTCCCTCCCCTCCCATGATGGCTGCCTGGAAACTACCACCAAGTCCATTTAGCCATTACTAGATTTCCCTCCCCCCTCGCCAAATCCTCACTATTGGTTTAATCCCCCTGAATTCATAGCTGTCCCACAGCAGTGGCATTTCAACTGCTGAGCCGTCCTTTTCCTTTTGGGAGGGGGGCCCCCAGGTCAAAGGGCAGTGCTCCTTGGGTGGCAGAGTTTCCCCTTCCTACCAGCATCTAGCACTTCCAGCCAAAAGCCTCCCAAGTAGATGGAGGTGGGAAGACGGGGGCTGTCGTGGTAAAATGCATCCTAATTGGAGGGATGAAACTGGCCTTGGCTGTGGCATTCTCCTGCTAGAGAATTTCAACAGGGCAGAGTAAAACCGATGAGCAGACGCCAGCCTTCCCAAAGTTCAGGAAAGTCGGAGTAAGGGGGCAAAATGAATGTGCTGACAGCAAGCATGCAGGGAAGGGCCGATGCCCCGTTGTGGTCTCAGGTCCATTCCTCAGCGTTTCCAAGCAGGGCTGGGAGAGCAGCTGCCAATCGGTGTCAGCACTCCTGAGCTAGATGGACCAGTGGTCTTAGTCTAAGGCAGTTTCCTATCTTCCAAAAGCAGGCAGAACCTCCTCATTTGTGTCTGGTTGCAGGTACACTCAGAAGTGCGATCTCCTGCTTGTGCATTGGCACATACAGGGGAGAAGAGGGAGCCTCCCCCTCTCTGCGTTTCTTGAGAATGGTCAGTGCGGCCCAGGGAAGGCCAGAGGGGGTCCAGCTTGCCTTCCTCTCCCTCCCCACCTCCGCCAAATAAATCTCGTGTCTCGTCTCGGTCTTCCTGCTGAGACCAGGAAGTATCCCCACCCAATGACCTCTGCCTGGCGCCCCACCTGTAATCACAACTGGTCTCTCTCACACAAAAACACAGAGAGTCTTGTGGGTCTGTATTTTAATTATATAGAAACATGGAAAAGCATCAACAGGTTGCCTCTGAGAAAGAGCATGAAACTCCCTGCTGGGTCAAAATACTTCACAGATGCATCCGGAGTGTTCAGAGCCAAGAGCCTTTTTGCATTCCTCATGTCTTCTATGCAGCAGCCCTTGGGACGGCCGAGGCACCCAGGGCAGGGAGCCAGAGGGCGTGGATCTGTGTCTTAAGGGGGTGGGAGGCCACGCACGCTGGAGGCACAGCATCAGGAAGGGGGGGGCACATGCCAAACTAAGGTGATACCCGCCATCGAAACGGAGCATTTGGCAATGGACTCGAGCCCCCTCGGTGTGGAATCTCAGGACACGCCCCCTCGGCCCTGCTTTGTCCTGTTGCTCATCCATGCAACGCAGTGGCTTTTCTGGAGGAATTAGTGCAAAAACGGGGGGGGGGGACGGAGGTGTGCACAGGGCCTTCACATTTCTGTTAAGTCACAGTTAAGAGCTTTAATACAAATGGGGGAAAACAAACCACACCACAGAACTTGGACAAGCAGACTCAGATTAGACAAGGTATTTACATGTGGGGAGAGGGGTCTGGATACAGGGGCCTCCTGGGCCGCCTCTTGGCCTCGATATGCCAAGGAGAGGCAAAGAAGACGGGCGTAGGGACACGGCCCAGGGCACAGCCCCACCACCACCAATGACGGGGGAGGGAGCTGGGCAAGGGGTGCAGAAGAGCCTTGTGGAGGCAGCGAAGCTCACGGGGGAATGAGAGGAAGGGACTACTTCCTCAGGGGCCTCTGCCCTCCCCCCAGCTGCCCCTGAGCCTGGCACGGGTCACGCAGCAGCAGGCAGGAGACACCCTGGCTCCTGTTGCCCTCTCCTCTGCCGCCCCAGACCAAAGAAGGAGAGCAGCTTTTGGCAGGGTGCAAAAGGAAAAGTGAGGGGCGGCAGCAGCCCCCCAAGCACAACGGCCAAGGTTTTCCTTTAAACGAAAACCACCCAACATGCCCCATGATTCATGCCGCGCCTGTGGGGACAATGGAGGTCTGCGGCACCTTGCCTGCCACGCCAGGCCTTGGCCCCCTTCCTCAGCGTCCCAGGGAGGTGCTCCACAGGGATGAGGCCTTTCTCGTGCGTAAAGACAGCCTGTGGCCCCTCTAGTCCAGCATCCCGGTCTCGCTGGCCAACAAGATGCCCGTGGGAATCATGCGGCCAGATCCTAACTGAGAGGTGCTGGAGGCAGAGAGCCCACACATGCACATGAGGGGGGGGGCAAAAGAGGCCGGCCACAGCTCGCCCGCCTGGCGGTTGTGGCGCCCGCCCTGCAGCTTCCCCAGGCAGCCCCAGGGACCCCGCGGTCCTGAGGCCTTCAAAGCTCTCTGCGCAGGAGGGAGGAGGGAAGACACAAGCAGGGGGGAGCGTTGGGCACAGGTGAGTCAGGCCAGTGGCGCGAGGAGGGGAGTGGACGTCTCCTGGCCCAACGGGCACTGCTAGCACATGCGCTTGTACGTGTAGATGTAGGCCTTGCAGTTGGGGCAGGTGTGCGTCACGTCCTTGAACTCGTCTATCAGGCAAGGGATCAGGCAGCAGCCCAAGTCGCACCTGGAAGGGGGAAGAGGAGGAGGCGCCCGCGGTGAGGCCAACAGGCAGACCGGAAAACCCCAAGCGGCGCCAATGGCACACCCACCTCCCCGCCCAGTCAAAATCCCAGCCAAACGACCCATTTCCAGGCTCCTGCAGGGAGCGGGAGATAGCCAGACCCCAGCAAGAAAAGCTCATTTATAAAAAGTATTTCTATACCGCTGTGTCAGAGAAATACATCACAGCGGTTGACAACAATGCAAGAACCATAATATCATACAGTAAAATCCTAAAAAATAGAAGCACGTTGAAAGCAAAAGAAAAACCAGGCAGCAGTAGACCATTGTGGAAGGGTGTGTGCTTGATGGCCTACCCAGGCCTGGAGGAATAGAAAAGATTTCAGCAGGCATTTAAAAGTTGGCACAGAAGGCAGATGCTGAGCTTATTGCAAACTCTCACGGCCTTCCCCCCCCCCCTGGAGGGCTCCTGTTTCAGCCAGCTCAGACACCTGCAAGCACTGTAATCCCAACTGCCCTCCCTTCCCCCCTATTCTTTATTTGCAAATTTAATGGGGGGAGGGGAGGAGAAAACAAAAACATTGTCAGCTGATGTTAACAATAATTATCCTCATATATTCCTTTTATTATTAATTGATGCGCCCAGGGCAGGTGACAAGAATTGAAGATAACAATTAGAACGGTTTAAAGCAAATTGCAATCGCCGGAATAGGGTGGGTCCTGAAATATATGGGTATCGAGTGTCAAAGGGCGAAAAGAGGAGCGACTTCAGCATACAAGAACACCTGTACCTTGAAGGCATCAGGTGAGCCTCTGTGGGGAGGAAGTCCCACAGCTGGGGGGGGCACGGAGGGTGGAGGAACTACCAAGAGGGCCCCCTCTGCTCATCCTAGCACTTGAGAGGGTCTGTGAGGAAGGAGCTGGTCCTCAGGTATTTGGGGCCTGAGTCATTTAGGGCTTCAAACACTAATAGGACCACCTTGTTCATACACCTTGTTCTGCAATACTTAGCTAATTGGGAACCGCTGGATAAAGCGAAAGATTATGAGTCATGGAGGTGGGGGGGGTGAACTTCATAGTGCCTACCTTACTTTTTAGTTGCTGGTTTTGCTAATAGTGTCATACAGGTGAGAACTGTGCGGCTGAGGATTTGTTAACTATACTGTATGCTCTATGCGGTACCTGCGATGTTCTACTCCGTTGCTGTTATTTGCTGTTTGTAAGCCACTCTGGAAAGTGATGTAGAACTGCAAGTGAGCGAGAAGGAGCTGTAGGATGAGACCCAGCCCCTGCCCGCCTCCCTCCCTCACTTACCCCACAAAGCAGCAGAAGAACCCCAGCAGGAAGTTCATGAGGCCGATCTCGTGCGTGATCTTGGTGGTGATGGCCTGCTGGCAGTGCGGGCAGACGGTCGGGACGGGGGCGGCCTGGAAGATCTCGCCCTGCAGGACCGTCACGGTGGCCGCGGCCCCCGAGGGCACCAGCACCGTGGCCGTCTGGCCCCCCGCAGGGGCGTAGGGGCCTGCCGAAGGGTAGTAGCCCATGGGGGGATGTGGTCCTGGGGGCATGTAGAAGCCTCCTGGAAGGAAAGCACACGAAAGGGGGGCACTTGCTGGAGGCCTGGAGCCACTTGAAAAAAGAGAGACCCTCTTGCCGCCCGCCTCCTCCTGGACATGGGCACCCCTTGCTCCCAGGTGGGCACAGGACCAGTGCCAGCATAGATGCCCCGCCTCCCTGCGACTCCAAACAGGAAACCTGGTGCCCTTGCTCCAAAGGAAGAACCCTTTCTCTGCCATTCTGGGTGGAGCTGCCTTGCTGTCAGGAGCCAGAGTCAGGGAACGGTCAGCAACAGCTAACGCTTTATTCAAGGAAACCCAAACAGCACATGCCTAGTGGTCACAGCAGCTCTTCCCAGTAGGCCTTGCTCCTATGAGGCAGTGGCAAAGACTGAAGGTCCCCACCTTCCCACTGCTGCCCAACTCCCCTCCTCTCCAGGTCCCCCCCCCACCGCCATGTAATCGGAGACTGCGCCCACACACAACCAATCTCTGCTCTTTTCATTTCTCTGCTCTTGGAGACCAGCAGGGAGGGGAGCTGGTCATAGCAGGAGGGGCTTACTGGATTCTTCAGCAGCCTGGTTCCTCTCTGCCCCTTGGCCGCCTCCTTTCCCGCCTCCGCTGTTGCCTCCGAGTCTGGACCGCTCTCTAACCCAGCCTCTTCCCGCTCACTAAACCCTGTTGCCTCTTCTGTTTCCGACACTTCTTGCTTCCTCTAACCGCTTGCTGTCATCCCGCCACTAATCCCCAGCCTTTGAGTGAGTCTTCTGCCTTTGGGGGTCCCCCAGCTGGTGCCTCCCCCCACTCCTCAGCATCCCTCCAGCCCATGATGCTTACCCTCCTGGCCACCATGCTGCTCTTGAGATGCTGCCTTATGGCAGAACACACACAGCCTCACACACACACCCCTGCCCTGCCCAAGGGAGGTGTACCCATGAAGGGGTCGCCCTCCTGCACCCCCCTCCTCTGCCCACCCACCCCCAACTCACCAGGTGGCATGTAGGGCATTGAGCCATCGGTGCCCATGTGCGGGGGGATGAACCCCGGCTGCAGTGGAGGTTCGTACGGCGGGGGTCCGATGTCCATCGGGGGCTGCGGGGCTCCTTGTGGCTGCACCATTGCGGGCGAGACTCCGCCTGCAGGAGGACACGGGTGACAAAAGAGAAGCGGGCTGCTCAACCTGCCCAGCTTGCATTTTCGGCTCGTTAAGCCATGTAATTATTACCATATCCCCTCGAGAACCAGTTTAAATTTTTGTTTTTATGTAAATACGCTTATATGAAGCAAAATATTTTGCGACTGTATTTCGACACAAGGGAAAATCAACCCAAAATTAATTAAAAGAAAGGGGACTGTTTGCATCTGCGGAGCGCAAGGCAAACCCTTTCCCAGGACTGCGCGGAGTGACCTGCAAGGACCAGCCCCCCCCCCAATCTCAGCTGGACAAGACCCTCTGAAACTCTCCAGCAGCCTCCGGAGGATGTCCAAGACAGTCTCCAGGAAGCTCTTCTCTGGGCGCAGAAGGGGAGGCGATTCCCCACTCTTCTCCCTTCCCGTGCCCTTACCTGCTGGGAAAGAGTAGCCATCCTTCTCTTCTATGAGTGGGGCAGAGGGTCCCCCCGGGTAGGGTGGAGGTGGGTCACTCGACATGCTTTACGGCCAGCCTGGAGGAGAAAGAGAGAGAGTGGACATAAGAAGAATGGCTCATCCTGACCACACATCCTGTCCTCGCAGTGGCCAAACAGATGCCCCAAGGGGAAGCCCATAAGCACCAGAGCCACACTCTCCACACCTGCAATTCCCAGCTGCTGGCATTCAGAAGCACTGCTGCCTCCCACCGCAGAGGCCCAGCCCAGCCACTGGGGCTGTTAGACACCTCCGGCAGCCCTCTTCTCCATGAATTTGCCTCAACCTCCTCTTTTACAGCCATCCAAGTTGGTAGCTGTCACTGGCTCTTGTGGCAGTGAGTTCCACAATTTAACTATAATATTATTATTTTTTATACCCCGCCCTTCCCAGTCCAAAAACCGGGCTCAGGGAGGCTAACAACAAATACAAAACAATGATTAAAAACAACTTTTAAAACAGCTAAAAACAGCATAAAAAACAAACATCAGTGGGATCACCAGGGCTAACTGGCCAAGTTAGTCTTGCTAGGCCAGTAGGGAGACCAGGGAATAATTTTAATATGGGGACCCAGTAGGGTTTCTTCAGAAAAAAGGGAACGGGGAAAAGGAATAGGGGATCAGGCTAGATTGAAGGCCAGGCGGAATAGCTCTGTCTTACAGGCCGTGCGGAAGGAGATCAAGTCCTGCAGGGCCCTAGTTTCGTGGGATAGAGCATTCCACCAGATCGGAGCCAACACTGAGAAGGCCCTGGCCCTTGTGGAGGATAATCTGGCTTCTTCTTATGTGCTGTGAGGAGGAGGACTTTATTTTGTTTCTCATGAATCTCCCAACCATCAGCTTCACTGGGTGTCCACGAGTTCTGGGGTTTGGAGAGAAGGAGAAAAGCTTTTCTCTATCCACACAATCCATTATTTTTTAAACTTCTGTCCGACTCGCCTTTTCTCTAAACTAAAAGGTCCCAAACCCTGCAACCTTTTTTCACTGGGAAGTCACTCCACCCTGTCGGTCCTCTTGGCTGCCCTTCTCTGAAGCTTTTCAAGTTCTGCAATACCCATTTTGGGGGTGAGGGGGCCAGAACTGTACAGTGATGGAGAGGGAGGACAGGGGTCGGTGGGTGGGTCGCTGCAACCATGCCGGGGGGGGCGAGGAAAACCAGTCCCCCAGGCAAGACCAGGTGGGTTGTGTGTCCTGGGAATCAAGGGGCCAGGTTCCCAGTCCTGGCTCAGCCTCAGAGAAGAGAGCATTGACGTCTGCAGGGAGGGGGGGGGGGCAAGAGCAATTGCTGCCCCCTGCCCAGGGCTCTGCCTTCCCTGTGACTATGGAGCCTGCCCCTGCCTCCTGCCCCACATATTTATTTATCTTACAACATTTATACACTGCTTGACTGTAAACAAACAAACCTCAACGTGGTTTACAAAAAGGGGGAGGGGGAGGAAAAATAAAAAGGGAGCAGATTAAAGCGTACGAAAAGCTAAAATAGTAAAGCAGATGAAAATTTGCACCAATTTTCTTGGCATCTGGGTCGGCCTGTCCAAACAGGCCTTGCCTTTAAAAGTACAGTGCAGGCTCCTGATTGATATCAAGAGGCAGGGAGTCCCATATGCCTACCCCCCACCATCCTGAATACCCCCCCCCAAATTAACACTGCTTTTAAAAAAACAAGACTCAGGCTTTTTGCTAGAGTTCCCATTTACACATTTTACAGTGGGATCTACTGTCACGCATCTCACTTTAGAAGTTATAATAAAAAGAGGCCCAGGGGGAGGGGGAGGCTGGCCCACGGGGGTGCTCCCCCCCCCCCGGGAGAGGCAGTTGCCACCCAATGACCTGCACGACCTGGTTTCGTTTCCCAGGCTCAGGTGCCAGGATCCAGTTGCGGCTGCCTCCTGCCCTGCCCTGCCCTGCGTGCCCAGGATAGAGAGTAGTGACCAGAGAGAGAAACCCACAAACATAGCCAATAAAAAAAAACCCTTCCCGCCACCGATTGCAGAGAGCGGCCTTTCTTGACCAGTAGCCACGACCCAGATAGCCCAAGCATCATCCTCAAAGCTTCCTGTGTACACATCTGGACCACGCTGAAAACCCAGCGGCGCCCCAAAAAGGGCTCCTTCCAAGGCAAGGGGCCCCAGAAACCATCCCACCTGCAACATCCCATCTTTGTCCACAGAGGAGCAAGGCAACCATGAGCAGCTGCTGTGAGACAAACCTGCTGGGATCCTGCCCTCTGCCGCATCCGGGGCTCAGCTCCACGTCCCCGGCCACAAGTCGGCCGCGAAGAGGAGCCTCCTGAAGGCACTGGGATGCTCTCCCCCCCCCCCTCCAGAGCTGCAGATGCAGGGCTGGCGTACACAGGGAGGATGTGCTGGCCGATCCAGAGATGGAGAGGAAGAGGCCAGGCTCTCTCCCGGCCTGGTCAGCCGGAGTCCGAGAAGGGCCCCCTGCCCCCTCTCCGCTGCACAAGGCCTGGCAGCCGCAGAAGGGCAGCCAGAGGGTCACTTGCCACAAGCGCAGCTCCTTCCACTGCGTGATCTCAGCGGCGCCACGTGATGCAGCCAGGAAAGCAGGCCAGCCTCGCTGGGAACCAACCAGGCACGGGAGAGCCAGGCCTTCGCGGCTCCAGTTACTCCGCCTGCTTTTCTGCTGGGTTCCTGGCAAAAGAAGAGCCAAAACCTGCCTCTTTCCTTGCTATCCTTCCTCCAGCAGGGGAAAGCCTTGGGGAGCTGACGGCTGTTAAGGAAAGGGCTGGCACCATGTCATTTCTATTGCAATTAGTTTTAATAGATCCTCTCTATCTACCTACGGTTTTAATTCTAGCTATGTTTCATTATTTGTATCTGTAAGCCACCTTGACTACGTTAGGGGAAAAGGTGACATATGAATAAATATGCCACAACAACATATTAGGGTGGAGCAGGAGACTCTTAATCTCAGGGTTGTGGGTTTGAGCCCCATGTTGGGCAAAAGATTTTTGCATTGCAGGGGGTTGGACTAGATGACCAGAGCTGTCTTTCCCATAGGGCTTAGTGGCGCGTTGTGCCAGGGCTCCGGCCTCTCAGGGGCGCCCCAGCGAGTGGGGGAGCTGCGCAGCTTTGCCGGTGGCCTCCCCTTTCCCTGCACGCCTGCCAGCTGTGCCCCACCAACTATATGGCTGGCGGGCGTGCAGCTTCCCTCCCAAGCCTCTGCAGGGAGTTGCACACACCCACACCCCAATGGCTGGCAGTGTGCAGCTCCCCCCCCCATGGTAATTTGGGGGTGCTGAGCGGATATTTGCACCCCAGGGCCGCATCTGCTAAAGACGGCCGTGTAGATGACCCTCACAGTCCCTTCCAACTCTGATTCTGTCAACAACAAATACCTCAACTTCCTTGTTGCAGCTTCCATTAAGGAAACGATTCAGGAAAGTGGAAGGAGATGGGCTGTTTTTTTAAACCGCTGGACACTGACACACACCAAGAGCCGCCTTGGACTGCGGTGCCGTTTTCAGTGCCCCGGAACAGAGACCCTCTTTGTGCAGAGAGGCTCCCAGGATTTCTGCTGCCGGACGGGAGCCAAAAACCTCGCCAAACGCCAGGAGCCTTGGGGCTCCCCTGCCAGCAGCCGAGCGCCATGGAGACCATCCTGCAGCAAACAGGCCCTGAATCCCAAGTTATCTCCTGCATCACGCGCCACTTGCCAGACTCCTTGCAAGCAGCTGGTGCGGAGCCAGGGCAGCCTTGCAAGCGATCCAGCCCAGGTCTTCCAAGCGGCCTAAGCAAAAACTGGCCACTGGTCCAGGGACAAGGAGGAGGGAGGTGGCCTTTTGGGGCAGGCCGCCCCATCAGCCAGGAGCCCCCCCTCCCCACAGCTCAATGGTTTTCACTCTGCATGCCGGTATACGAAAGTGCGGCTCATACTAGTTTAAATGCAAACAAACAGGTTTCCACAGTGCTGGGAAGAACCGGGCACATGTCCGGAGGAAAATTTCAAGGGTATCATGTGAATAAGTAAATAAATAAAAGTATTCCGCCCTGCGCCCTCCACATGAGACAGTTTTGACAAGTGGACTGGGCAATTCACCTGTTCATCCTGTGACGTCATTATGTCACATGATTTACAGGATCCCTGCCCACCTGCCAAATTCCCTTGTGCCTGCCAATCATAAATCCAGAGACCGGGAAACACTTGGGGAAACAACATCTCGCAGCGCTGTTTGAGGCAGCACCCCCTCCTTTAAAGAGGGCCAGAAACAAACTTAAAAAGCAGGGTGGGGGGCTGCTTCAAACAGAGCTGCAAAAGAAGGCCTCCGCCCCCAGCAGTCTTTTCAGCCTTGAGCCCTCCCATCAGATCTTACTTGAGGGAGCTTCTAGTCCTCATGGCTACGGGGATCACTCTGGAAGCCCCGCATTCGCCCACCTGCAAGAGGCTCTGCACGGAGACGCTCCCGGCCAAGGCTGCCTTTTGCCCGTTCCCCACATCAGCCGTGGGCGCCTCAAGGAATACGAACAGAGCTTGCCAGAGTAAACAGTCAGCTCCTCTGGGGCTGGCAGGTGGCAGTGGAAGAGGCAGCCTCCGCTGCCACTGACAGGATCTCACTGGGGTAGGAGGAACAAAGCTGCAAAGCCACAACACTTCCGCCAGTTCAGGGTGCCCCCTCAGGCCAGGAGCGGGCAGAAATCTGGCTCAACCGGGTCATTTGCAGTAGATCTGCGAGCATTTCTGTCTCTCAGTTACTTAACAAAAGCAGCTCCACCCCTGCACTGAGGAAATGAAGTAAGTGTGGGGTAAACCAAAAGCAAGCCCCTTTCATAGAATCATAGAATCATAGAATCATAGAGTTGGAAGAGACCACAAGGGCCATCCAGTCCAACCCCCTGCCAAGCAGGAAACACCATCAAAGCATTCCTGACAGGTGGCTGTCAAGCCTCTGCTTAAAGACCTCCAAAGAAGGGGACTCCACCACACTCCTTGGCAGCAAATTCCACTGTCGAACAGCTCTTACTGTCAAGAAATTCTTCCTAATGTTTAGGTGGAATCTTCTTTCTTGTAGTTTGAATCCATTGCTCCGTGTCCGCTTCTCTGGAGCAGCAGAAAACAACCTTTCTCCCTCCTCTATATGACATCCTTTTATATATTTGAACATGGCTATCATATCACCCCTTAACCGTCTCTTCTCCAGGCTAAACATACCCAGCTCCCTAAGCCGTTCCTCATAAGGCATCGTTTCCAAGCCTTTGACCATTTTGGTTGCCCTCCTCTGGACACGTTCCAGCTTGTCAATATCCTTCTTGAACTGTGGTGCCCAGAACTGGACACAGTATTCCAGGTGAGGTCTGACCAGAGCGGAATACAGTGGTACTATTACTTCCCTTGATCTAGATGCTATACTCCTATTGATGCAGCCCAGAATTGCATTGGCTTTTTTAGCTGCTGCATCACACTGTTGACTCATGTCAAGTTTGTGGTCTACCAAGACTCCTAGATCCTTTTCACTTGTACTGCTCTCAAGCCAGGTATCACCCATCCTGTATTTGTGCCTTTCATTTTTTTTGCCCAAGTGTAGTACTTTACATTTCTCCCTGTTAAAATTCATCCTGTTTGCCTTGGCCCAGTTCTCCAATCTGTTAAGGTCATTTTGAAGTGTGATCCTGTCCTCTGGGGTATTAGCCACCCCTCCCAATTTGGTGTCATCTGCAAACTTGATCAGGATGCCCTCAAGCCCATCATCCAAGTCATTGATAAAGATGTTGAATAAGACTGGGCCCAAGACAGAACCCTGTGGCACCCCACTAGTCACTTCTCTCCAGGATGAAGAGGAGCCATTGATGAGCACCCTTTGGGTTCGGTCAGTCAGCCAGTTACAAATCCAATGAATGGTAGCATTGTCTAGCCCGCATTTTACCAGCTTCTTTACAAGAATATCATGGGGCACCTTGTCAAAGGCCTTGCTGAAATCAAGATAGGCTACATCCACAGTGTTCCCTTCGTCTACCAGGCTTGTAATTCTGTCAAAAAATGAGATCAGATTAGTCTGACATGACTTATTTTTCAGAAACCCATGCTGACTTTTAGTGATCACAGCGTTCCTTTCTAGGTGCTCACAGACCGTTTGCTTAATGATCTGCTCTAGAATCTTTCCTGGTATTGATGTCAGGCTGACTGGGCGGTAATTGTTTGGGTCCTCTCTTTTCCCCTTTTTGAAAATAGGGACAACATTTGCCCTCCTCCAGTCTGCTGGGACTTCACCTGTTTTCCAAGAATTCTCAAAGATTACTGCCAGTGGTTCTGAAATCACCTCTGCCAGTTCTTTTAATACTCTGGGATGTAGTTCATCTGGCCCTGGAGACTTGAATACATCTAAACTAGCCAAGTGTGCTTGTACTACCTCCTTACTTATTCTGGGCTGTGTTTCCCCTGCTGAATCATCTGCTCCATATTCTTCAGGTCGGGCATTGTTTTCTTTTTTGGAGAAGACTGAGGCAAAGAAGGTATTGAGGAGTTCTGCCCTTTCTGCGTCCCCTGTTCGCATTTCACCTTCTTCTCCTCTAAGTGACCCCACTGTTTCCTTGTTCTTCCTTTTGCTACGGACATACCCATAAAAACTCTTTTTATTTGTGGCACTCAAAATATATATGGCCAGAATAGTGTATGGGGTTTCTGATCGCCAGGCTACAGTTGGTGGATCTTGCAGGTAATAATAATAATAATAATAATAATAATAATAATATATTATTATTTATACCCCGCCCATCTGGGTGGGTTTCCCCAGCTACTCTGGGCGGCTTCCAACAAAATATTAAAATACAACGGTCTGTTAAACATGAAAAGCTTCCCTAAACAAAATGCACAAAGTGGACCCGGAGCAATGGATTCAAACTACAAGAAAGAAGATTCCACCTAAACATTAGGAAGAACTTCCTGACAGTAAGAGCTGTTCGACAGTGGAATTTGCTGCCAAGGAGTGTGGTGGAGTCTCCTTCTTTGGAGGTCTTTAAGCAGAGGCTTGACAGCCACCTGTCAAGAATGCTTTGATGGTGTTTCCTGCTTGGCAGGGGGTTGGACTGGATGGCCCTTGGGGTCTCTTCCAACTCTAGGATTCTATGATTCTATGACCCCCTAAGCCAGAGGTCTGCCCCCCCCAACTGCCACCAGCTTCTTCCACATAAGACAGGAAAGCCCAAGATTGTGCCCCAGAAGCAAGAGCCCCTGGCACCGACCCAACACTTGGTAAAAGCAGCAAACGTGGGACGAATGGAAAGCGAAATTACAGGGGCTTTGGCTACGAAAGGGCAGACAGAAAAGAATTTCCTCGGACTGGCCAGGAGTGAAAATGCTGCTTGCAGCTGCAAAGTTGTATCTGTTACCATCCGCCAGGTTCCAGGAGAAACATTCAAGAAGAGAAATACGAGCCTGAAACGGACTCCAAGGTGCCTGCAAGCTGAGGAACCTGAGATCGGCGACACTCGAGTTGTGAGAACAGGGCAGCTCTTCCACACAGCCATCCCAAGGATCAGCTGCAAGAGGGAGAAGGGCGGGGCGGGGGGGGGCAGCCGGTTTCTGACTAAAGGACCTTCTGAGGGCATCCCTATAAGGGGGGGGACACACCTGGCTTGCCAGCAGTGCATGTGAAAAGGAACCAGGGGTCTTAGCAGACCCCAGGCTGACCATGACTCAAGAGAAGCCTAATGTCCAGATCAAGGAAAGCAATAGTCCCACTTGATTCTGCCCACCTGGAGTCCTGCGTCTGGTTCTGGGCACCCCATTTGAAGAAGGAGATTGACAAGCTGGAAGGGGTGCAGAGGAGGGCAACCAAGATG
This sequence comes from Darevskia mixta, assembly GCA_034641385.1. Classification (NCBI taxonomy): domain Eukaryota; kingdom Metazoa; phylum Chordata; class Lepidosauria; order Squamata; family Lacertidae; genus Darevskia; species Darevskia mixta. Next base: position 3,500,580 of record JAWWNH010000124.1, on the reverse strand, counting down.
TTACAAGGTCTGGGAACACCCAAGCCTTATGAGGAACGGTTGAGGGAGTCGGGGATGTTTAGCCTGCGGAAGAGGAGATGAGAGCCATCTTCTGAAGGGCCGTCACATGGAAGAAGGAGCAAGCACAGATGGAAAGACACAGCCCTGCACACTGTAGAACAGGCTCCCTCAACCTCGGCCCTCCAGATGTTTTGAGACTACAATTCCCAGCATTCCTGACCACTGGTCCTGCTAGCTAGGGATCATGGGAGTTGTAGGCCAAAAACATCTGGAGGGCCGAGGTTGAGGAAGCCTGCTATAGAAGAATGGCTGATAAAATTATGGGACTTAGTTGAGACGGCAAAGCTGACGTGTTTAATTGCAGAAAAACCATTACAGTACTAACATTTGTTAAGGATTTGAAATTTCTTAGGCCCTTTTGCGAGAAAGAGAAAATTAAGTTGTAATATCTGGGTTTGAATACTGAAAAAATACTGGCTTATAAAAGATAGAATGTTTGGATTTTAAATAATGAATATCACATGTAGCTACATAGAGCAGTCCTTTTATTCTACTCTTTAGTTTTCTTTCTTTCTTTCTTTCTTTCTTTCTTTCTTTCTTTCTTTTTCTTTCTTTCCCTTCTCTCTTGTTTTCTCCTTCCTTAGATTTCTCCTTTTCTTGTATTTTCTTCCTTCTGAGTTTGCTCTTTTTTAGCTGAAGTAGCTGTTTTATCTCAGTATATTATATAAAGATACTTTTTAATGGGTATATCTATCTATCTATTACTTTGAATTAGTTTCAACATTTTAATTTTTTTAAAAAGATGGAGCCAGCTTGTTTTCTCCTGGTTTCCCGGGGGGGCGGGGTAGGACTCGAACCCATGGCTTCAAGTTACAAGAAAGGAGATTCCAACTCAACATCAGGAAGAACTTTCTGGCAGTAAGAACAGTTTGAGAGTGGAACAGTCTCCCTTGGGAGGTTGTGGACTCTCATTCATGGGGAGTTGGACGGTCGCCTGTCAGGGGTGCTTTAGCTAAGATTCCTGCATTGCCGGGGGTTGGACTAGATGACCCACAGGGTCCCTTCCATCTCTACAATCCTATGATAAGCAAGTGAGGCTTGGGTAGGGGGCGAGAGGGAGAACAGCCCCTTCCCTTCAAGCCTTCTCTTCCCCAACATGTTTTCCTCCATCGCAGGCTGGTTGCCAGCTTGTCCCCTCTTCCCCCTCCAGCGGTGCAGACGGCCTCACCCCACAGACTTGCGCCTTCAGATGGGGCAGAATCAGCACCAGGCAATGTCCACACAGACTCGCATCCTGAACGCTTTCCCATCTCCAACTGTGCCCCTTTGAGTCATTTGCTAGTCCAGGCAGCAGGGCACATCCCTTGCAAGCTCAGGGGCCACCACAACTCAGCCCCCATCCCTGGCAGAACCAATGCGATAGGCCTTCCTTCCCCCCCAGCCTCTATTCACAACCACCAGCGGATGGCGTTCTCTGAAGCACATCCTTTGCTTTCATAACAACAGCCTCCCAGTAGCAATTTCTGCATAAACCTAGGCAAGCCTGCCTTAAGTGCTGTGTTTCGGAAGCCGGCAGTGCCCAGGCCAATTGGCAAACTGGCAACACCTGCGCCAGACGCCGAGAAGTCAGCCATGGTGGAAATGCTGGAAAGGCACTCTGCCCATGCTCTGCGACACTCCCTTTATTCCCACACACTCCAGAGCTGAGAACTGATTTGACACACTAGAAGATCCTCGGCTATTTGCTTCTCTTTGTCCCATGAGTGCCCTTCCCTTCCTTCCTCCAAGGACCTTATGGCCGCCCCTGAAGCCTCCGGGTGGGGGAGTCCCGTGGAGATCAAATTTCAAAAAGTCAGAAGAGAAGGAAAAGAGCCTTTGAGGGTGGGTGGGTGTTTTTTTTTGGGGGGGGGGAGAAAGACCATTAAGAAGAGAGGCATAAATATATTAAATGTTATGTAGGGTCTTCTTCTTCTTTGGCGATCCCTCGGAGCCGAGTAAGATTGTCTTCCATAAACACGGTTTTAACAATGAGTCCGTAAGTGACTGTGGAGGCCAATTCTGGATCCACACCTCCTTCCACAGCGGGGACAATGGTTTCCGGGCGGAAGTCAATCACGGTGTGGATTTGCCAAGTGTGCCTTCCTCTTAGCACGTTTCTCCCTTGTGTCCTGAGTTCGAGTGTCTTCAAAGCCCATGACACCTTTGGGAAAAGCTGTTCTCCAATTGGAGCGCTCGCAGGCAAATGTTTCCCAATTATTGGTGTTTATACTACATTTTTTTAGATTTGCCTTGAGACAGTCTTTAAACCTCTTTTGTTGACCACCAGCATTACACTTTCCATTTTTAAGTTCGGAATAGAGTAGTTGCATCCACACAACATGACCAGTCCAAGGAAGTTGATGTTGAAGAATCATTGCTTCAACACTGGTGATCTTTGCTTCTTCCAGTACACTGGCATTAGTTCGCCTGCCTTCCCAAGTCATGTGTAAAAATTATATACCATATACGTGTGGGGTATGCAGAGACCAACATTTCCCCTTCTCATAAACAATTAAAAACAGGTTTTGTTAAGCAATTAGGTGCAGGGCTAACAAGCACAAGATTAATTTACGCCGGGGTCTCTAGTGCCTCAGGAGGTTATGCCACTGGCTTGCATAGCTTTAAAAAGCATAGAAAGGATAAGCAGCCCCATTAAGCTGTGCTAGCCAGATAGAGCCTCCTCATTCCGAGGCAGTCTACCTCCCATTGGCAGCTGATGGGGAGCAAACTTCGCAAGCTGCTTCTGGGCTTCCCCTTAGGTTCTTCCTTGGGTTCCACCATACAGAAGCAAGCACCTGTCATGGATGCCGGAAGGTCCCAGCTGGCAGGAGAGGAAGGAAGACTCACACGCAATCCTGGCGCGTCAGTGCGGGCAGCACGGAGCAAGGTGGGCAGCCTCCTTGGAGAACGGGGGGGCAGAGCCTCCACGCGCAGGAGCAGTCTATCTTTGAGCCGCCAAGGAAGGCCGACAACACCTTGGTGCCCCACTCTGGCACCAGGCTGGCACCCGTGGGGAACGAGATGCGGGAGCCCACCTCCCCACGGCCTCGCTGCCACCCCCGCGGGGGATTTCCTTGCAGTCGGCCTCCCCTCCGCCAGGGCCAGCCCGGGGCCACTCGGCTCTGCATCGCCCCCCGCCCATGCCTCCCCCTTGGCGCCCCCCTCCGGGGCTGATCAGCCACGTTGGCATCCGCACCTGGGTCTCTGCGCTCGCCTGCCCTCCGACTCACAAAGCTGTCGTCGCTGCTGCTGCTGCTGCTGCTGCTGCTGTCGCCGCCACCGTTGCACCAGCTGTTTCCTCCCCCCGCTCCTCCTCTCCGCAAGGGCGGCGCGGGGGCCGGTGGGAGTGGTAGTTCTCCGACTGGGGCGCAAACCACAACCCCCAGCATGCACCGCGCGGCGCCCGCGCCGGGTCCTCCCGAGTCGAGCGAGACCTGCACGGGGGGCGTGGCCGGCCGGCCGGGGGCGTGGCCAGCTAGTTCAGGGGCAGGTGCGGATCCAATCCGGATCCGGACTTGCACGTCGGCGGGCGAAAAGCCTGGGAATTACGGAGGCTGATGTATGTTTATGCAAAACTATTCACAAAAAAAATTATGCAATGCTCTGCTGTTAAAAAAATAAAAGAGCACCTTTCGAGAAGAATAAAGGCATCGGTGAAAAAAGGTTAAAATAGTAGCTTAAACATTCAAAAATTAAAATCAGGGATAAGAAAGAGATTGAAAAGTCTCTATAAAGTCTGTGGCAGGATTTGAATGACCTCCGTGTTACGATGGATATTTATAAGAGAATATATTATTGGCGATTAAAAAGAAAATGGAGATTAATGGTGCATTAGATCAGTGTTTCCCAACCTAATCTAGGCAACGGCACACTTGTTTCATTAAAAAAATCTCGCGGCACACCGCTCCTCCCCGGCCCGGCTGCGCCGGGTCTCCTGACCCAGAGTTACCTCTGGGATCAGCTGTAGCGCGGCGTCCTTTCTCCCGCCCATCAGCTGGGGCACCAGGTCGGGGTTCTCCCGCGAGGCTTCTGTTGCTGCTGCTGCAGCAGCCAAGGGAGCAGCGCCGCCCTGGCTTCCGCTTCGCCGCCGGGCTCCAGCATTGCCGCCGCCACGGTCCTGTGCAGCACGGGGCTGCAGGGCACCCTGGGCTCTGATTCTCGTGCAAGGCTTCCGGTCGGGATTCTCGCACGAGGCTGCTGTTGCTGCTGCTGCAGCAGCCAAGGGAGCAGCGCCGCCCTGGCTTCCGCTTCGCCGCCGGGCTCCAGCAGCGCCGCCGCCACGGTCCTGTGCAGCCCTGGGCTGCAGGTCCCTTTTCCCGCGGCACATCAGCCGGTGTCTCACGGCACAATAGTGTGCCGCGGCACACCGGTTGGGAAACGCTGCATTAGATAAAATAAGCAGTGAATGCATGATGGGGTGGCGGGAAGACGTAGGGAACTCAAGAAGAATGTACAGTGAACAAAAAATACGATTATCTTTTTGTATTTCTGTTTTGAGACATTATATATATATATATTTATATATATGTTTCTTATAGCCTTTTCATATTAAAAAAAGCATTTAAATAAAAGAAAGAAAGAAAGAGATTGAAACGCACACCATCGTTCTAGAAACAAAATAAAAAATGAAAAAATTCCTTCCAGTAGCACCTTAGAGACCAGCTAAGTTTGTTCTTGGTATGAGCTTTCGTGTGCATGCACACTTCTTCAGATACACTGAAACAGAAGTCACCAGATCCTTATATATAGGGAGAGGGTGGGGAGGGGTATTACTCAGAGGGGTGGTGGGAATGGGTGATTGACTGATAGGTGAGGTAAACCTGTTGATGACTGTTAACGGCTGCAATTGGTTCTAGATGTGGGTGGGTAAGTTCTTTATTTTGGTGTTAACTCGTGCTGAGACTGCCTTGCCTGCTCACAGAACTGTAGGACTTGGAAGGGATCCCAAGGATCTGATCCAGTTCAACCGCCTGCAATGCAGAATCGCAGCAAAAACTGGGATGGCTCCATTGGTAGAAGAGACTCTTAATTCCAGGGAGCCCCATATCAGGCAAAAGATTCGGGTTGGACCAAGACGATCACCAGGATCCCTTCCAACTCTGTGATTCTGTGATTCCCTCCCCACCTGGAATAGCAAACGAGAAGGAGCAGCTGCTCCTTTCTTTAACAGCCTAGACAGTGATGGCTAACCTTGACACTCCAGATGTTTTGGGACTACAACTCCCATCATCCCTGACCACTGATCCTGTTAGCTAGGGATGATGGGAGTTGTAGTTCCAAAACATCTGGAGTGTCAAGGTTAGCCATCACTGGCCTAAGAGCATCAGAATAGCCTGCTGCTGGATCAGGTCTATGGCGCTTCTCTGCAGGACCAGCATCCTGTGTTGCCCCAGGGTCCGGCCAGGCAGCGCCTCCACATCCTGGTTTCGTTCTTGTTGTTTAGTCGTTTAGTCGTGTCCGACTCTTTGTGACCCCATGGACCAGAGCATGCCAGGCACTCCTGTGTTCCACTGCCTCCCACAGTTTGGTCAAACTCATGTTAGTAGCTTCAAGAACACTGTCCAACCATCTCGTCCTCTGCCGTCCCCTTCTCCTTGTGCCCTCCATCTTTCCCAACAACAGAGGACGAGATGGTTGGACAGTGTTCTCGAAGTGACCAACATGAGTCTGACCAAACTGCGGGAGGCAGTGGAAGACAGGAGTGCCAGGCATGCTCTGGTCCATGGGGTCACGAAGAGGCGGACACGACTAAACGACTAAACAACAACAAGCAGTTCGAAAGTACGTCAAAGCATGGGCGTACCCAGGGGGGGACAGAGGGGGGCAGCTGCCCCCCCTAGAAGGCAGCCCTAGAAGCAAAAATGATCAGCGTCCATTCAAAGCAAACCTGAACGACCATGGCTTGCCCCCCCCCCAAGATGGCTTGCCCCCCCCCCAGTTTTGATCCTGGGTACGCCCCTGCGTCAAAGTGCAAGTAGATAAATAGGTACCGCTCTGGCGGGAAGGTAAACAGCGTTTCTGTTTGCTGCTCTGGTTCGCCAGAAGCGGCTTAGTCCTGCTGGCCACATGATCCGGAAGGTGTACGCCGGCTCCCTCGGCCAGTAAAGCGAGATGAGCGCCGCAACCCCAGAGTCGTCCGCGACTGGACCTAATGGTCAGGGGTCCCTTTGAATATAAATTGCAAACAGATAAACACACTGGCAGGATTATTGTAACAACCTGCAGTTTCATAAGAGTATATATTTAAAGTAGATAATTAAATGAGCAAATTAAATGAATTTGGATATGCAAAAGATATTAAAAAAATAAATTTAAGAGGGGGAAGGAAGTCAAGCTTTGAAATGTTAAAATCATTGTAAAATTAATGAAATGTATGAACCTGAAAAGTATAATTAAAAGAAAAAGACATTAAGGAAAAGGTTTTCTGCCTCTGCCAGGAGCAACAACTGGGCTTGAACTGGCCAGTGGCTCTAGTTTGATGGGCACCAGGGGAAGGAGTGCGACTTGCCAGCCTCCGCCCAGCTCCCAGGGTGCCAAGGCACAACACCCCCCACCTTCCAGCTGAGCGGCTCCAGCCCCCTCCCTCGCTCATTTCCAAGAGCACCGTCCCTTGGCACCAAATGCTGTTTGAGTATGTGGCTAATCTGGCTCCTATCCAAGTAGCCCCGTGATTCACAACATGCTCGGTTTGTTCCCTGCCTGTGCTGCTCATCTTCCAGATCTCCCCGTGTTCCGGCATCTCCTAGCAACCAGCAGAAACTTTCAGTGTTGAGCAGAACTCAGAGCAGCAAGCCTGACACTGTTTTCCCCAGATAAATCCCTTGCGCACATTGTCAGTGACTGATTAACTCGGAACCTACTGGGCTGTGTTGCTGTCCCGTCCCCAAGACAACCAGCTAAACTCAGTGGAAATCTCGATATCCAGCTCTTTGGAGTCCGGCCGCCGGAAGAATCATGAGCTACAGCATCTCCTTTGCAGAGCTGATCAACCTGGCCATTGGGACGCCAGAACTGGGCAGTGTCAACTTCAACGCCCTCCATTTATTCCTGCACAGCCTCTTGGATCACCTCCACTTGAAAGACATGAAGAAGGAAATCACCGACATTGAGCTGGACTTCATCAGGGGCCCCAGAGACCTTCCCTCAAGCTTGGTGTCCGTCGATGTGGTCGAGCCGTCCACGACATCCAGCTCTATCTTCCACCAGCTGCACGACAGGGTTGTGGCCCTCGAGAAACAGCTGAATTTCCTGAACGATGCTCCCTCCACCGCCGAGCTGCTGGCCCGCAGCCAAGGAACTGTGCAGCCGGCCCAGGACATGTGGCAAATTATGCAGCTGAAGAAGAAGATGGAAATGAATGAGGCCGGGATGACCAAGGTGAGTCTCCCCCCCAAAAAGAGAGGCGCCTTCTTTCCTTCCTCTTTTTCCTGGGCAGCTGGCGCAGCACACCTGGATGTGGCCCCCTGCCCCACTACCTGCAAAAGAGAAGGGACCAAGATGTTTGCAATGGCCCACCATTTATGATCAGATGGTGGTCTGGAAATGGCCCTGCCTCTGTGGAAGGTGTAGCCAAGACCTTGAGGGCAGGGATGGGCAAGGCCTCCTGGGGTTGCTGGACTCTGGTTCCCATCAACACCGGCCAGCATAGGCCACATTCCAGGGACGTTGTGGCCCAAGAACATCTGGAGGGTCCTAGGTTCCCCATCCCTGGTCCATATCCAACTTCTGAACTCAAAGGTCTGCATGCGGATGATGACCAAGGGCAGAAATGGGTGGATTGTGCAGAAAAGGAGAGGGCCTGAAGTTTGCAGAAAAGGGGTGTGGGTGTGTGTGGGTGTGGGTGTGTAGACTGAGCACACTTTCCATAGTTCCTATCAATGGCCAGCTCTGCCCAGCCCTCCTGCTGATGATCTCCCCAGATGTCTTCGTCTGGTTCCAGCTGTGGCTAACTTCCTCTCTGTCCTGTTCAGGCCATGAATACCTTGCAGGATCTGCTGAACAACATCTGCAGCCTGCAAACAGCCACAGAAAACTTTCAAGGAGAGCTGGGGCAGCTGAAGGAGAACTTCACCAAAGTGAGTATCCCCAGAAGATGGAGACGACACCAGGAAGTGGCCTCTTGCAGTGGGGCAGAGGGCATTTTCCTTTTAAAACGAGGGGGCCCCTGTGAATGAAGCCTGCCTGGGCCAGACCCCCAGAGGTGCCTCTCAGAGATGTACAGCCCAACTGTGGTTACTCAGCTGGCATGGGGAGACACTCTGGACATGCTCAGAGCCCCTCTTTGTGCTATTGTTTTATTATTATTAGCAGCAGGTCCAGCTATTCTGTTTTAATGGCAAGGGGCCGAGCTGCACCCGAGTCCCCTCTCCAGCCCTCCAGAGCAGGGGCAGCCCCCTGGTTTATGAGGTCATGATCAGGCCCAAAGATGACTGAACTACAAATCTTGCTAGGGCAACCAGACACGCCTAAGAGCACGTAGTTCTTGGCAGGGGAGGCCACAAATGTGGCCTGCTTTGTGACCTTCATTGCATCTTCAACTATCCATCCACTGGAGGTCTTCCAAGTGGTGTGATGGCTGCTTTCATCTACCCTGGAGAGACTAACTCTGGAATCCCCAGAGCCAGGTTGTGACAATTTTGCAAGATACTTTAAGGGCCACCTCTGTGCAGCTCCGAGTGCTGCCTGGACCACCAATCCGGTTTTTGGGGGTGAGGCAACAAAGGGGCAGCGGTTCAGCTGCAGATGCTGTTGGATGAAGCTCATTCCCTGGGCCCATTTCTGCCAAGGTCTGGTTTGGGGGCACAATCAGCTTCAGTCCTCCTCCGGAGCGTTACGGTGGGAGAGTGCGGATGGGGAATCCTCAATGCCATTGTTTGGCTCATGGCTTTTATGTAAGATGCTTAGAGACCAAAGTTGATACCACTTACTATTACATAATAACCATGTGATAAATAAACAGCTCAACGCTGACGAAATGAGGGAGAAGCTCAGCCAATTAGATGACCAGGCCAGACAGATGGACGGGATCACGGAGAAATTGGTGAGTGCAACCTCCCCGACTCCCACCCACCCTGCCCTACATCGCGGAAGCGGAGGAGATGCTGTTGCTCTGTACTGAGGCTGGACAGGAGGCTGAAATGTTGCTTGTGTGTTTGGAGCCAAGAAGAAGAAACCCGGGACAAGAGCAATGCCTTCCTTCCAGCCTCCTGACCGACCTTCCTGTGACCAGGTGGCTCTTCTCAAAGCTGGCTCTGAGCCTAAGAGCGTGAAAAGGACCCGTGGCCCATCTAGTCCAGCAGCCTGTTCTCACAGGGGCCTCTTCTGGGAAAGCCACAAGCACAGCAGCCCTCTCCCCTCCTGCTGTTTCCAAGCAGACCCTCCTCCTTCCCCAGAGGAGGGCTTTGTCCCTGTTTTAGATGGGAGACCAGCCAGCCTCACATATGACCCCTGGACACCCACGGCTCACTCTGAGCACAACACACACCTCTCTCTTGACCCCTCTGCCTCTTGTTGCCGCTGCCCTGCTTCTTCCTGGCCCAGCTCTCTCCAGGGACATCGATGGAGGCGAGGGGAACGTCAGGCGTCCGCCCTGGTCAGCTAGGAGAGGAAGGGTGGGGTATAAATTTAATAATAATCGACCGTATCCTTGCAAGCAGCAAGATTTTTAACCTCTGTGTTGTCTTATAAGAGGCAAAATGGAATGCTACAGGAATTTTGAAAGGGTTTTTTATGTATATGTTTTATATGTATACTAGTTGAATTAAGCCCATTAATAATGGGCGCTAGCGGCGGCGACGGGGACCCGAGGCGCTTCCTTCTCCCCGCCTCAGGCGGCCAAGCCACCACCATGGCGGAGCTGCCTGTTGCCGCTGCCCCGCCGGCAGCCCCGGCGACGGCCGCCCTCCCCGCCGCCGCCACGGGCGGCTTAGGCGGGGAGAAAGAAGGGAGGGGGAGAAGCAGCAGCGCGCGGAGAGCAGCCGCCATTGCGGCTGAAGCGGAGAGGTTCGGAGGCTCGTGCTGCGCTCCAACCTCAGGCTCCTCCTCCTCTCTGCGCTCCAATCCGTGTGTCAGTGGAGCGCATGCGCAGTTGCGATTTCCACTGACACACGGACGGCAGACGCAGGGACACAGGGAGATTATTATAGAGGATATTACTGGTTGTATCTACCCAATACTGGCTGTGTCTATTTTGTATGTGCATATGAGCTTAAAGCTGCAATAAACCTGATTGATTGGTTAATAATAAGCACCTCAATAAATGCTGTACCAAATCATAGCAATCAATGGGGGGGTGCTTCCAGCAGGAGATGCAGGAGGTGGCTGTTGTCCCAGGTTTATTAATCAGGGACCCTTCCACAAAGCGGCTCAGCAGGGCAGACAGCAGGGGGGGGGAGGTGAGCTTTGCTGCCCCTCACTGGGCCCAGTCTCCCTACCAAGACAAGTGGCTCCGTGTGGCTCATGTAGAGAGGCTGGCGATACGGGAAGACCGCTTAGCCCAGCTGAGCCCGTCTGCGGGGGGGGGGGAGTCTCCTGGTTTCTTTATGGCCTTCATCGCTCCCAGGCTGGGCCGTGAGCGATGGCCTTCCCCACGCAGGTCCTCCTCACCTCCTCCTTTCCCAACACAGGGGATGTTGGGCCCCGACCCTTCGGACCTGGTGCACTGGAGCTCCCTCTGCGAGATGCTCACGGGACAGGTGAGTGCGGGGACAGAGGGGGGGCAGGAAGGCAAGTTCCCAGCCCCCACGCCCAGGCGGCCCTCGCATGAGATCCTGCAGCCCCGTGGAAAAGAGAGGGAGGAGAACCTCAGCGCAGAGGCAGCAGGATCCCTGTTGGGCATGCAGAAGGTCCGCACGCCTCCACTAGAAGGGAGTGGCAGTGACAGGGAAGACCCCTCCCTGCCCACCGGCCCTGAGAGCTCCTGCCAGTCCAGGGTTGTCACACGTCCGCAATTTCCCAGACATATCTGGAATATTTATTTATTATGTGTTATTATTTTATTTATATACTGTACCGCCCTATACCTGGAGGTCTCAGGGCGGTTCACAGAAAAGACCACAATATATAGAACCAAAATCAAAACAATAATCCAATAACCCCCCCCCCCAAAAAAAGAGCCACATTTTAAATATAGGCTGTCTCTAGGAGTATTCAGGCGGGGGGGGAGCGCAACAACTTTTCTCTCTGGGTTTGAAATATGGCAACCCTATGCTATGCCACTTGAGTCTGTGTTTGCCACGGGAAGTCAAGAAACTCAGCCGGCTCCTATAGCTGCCTCCAGGGGACAGGGGGCCTTTCCTTCGGTCCCTGCCCCTGGTCAGTCCATGGAAGGCTGGCCAAGCCTCTTCCCATTGCACTGCCCCCCATATCACCATCTGGTGCTCAGGCAAAGGCCATGGTATCCCGCAGAAGCTGGCTTCTCCTTGACCGCCACATCTCACATTTCCCGAGTAGCCCTTGAACTAGAAATTTCCGACAGTGGAACGGTCTCCCTCAGGAGACGGTGGGCTCTCCTTCCTGGGATGTTTTTAAGCACAGGTTGGATGGCCATCTTCCCTGGCTGCCTTAGTGGAGATTCCTGCATTGCAGGAGGCTAGACTAGAAGACCTTCGGGATCTTTTCCAACTCTCTGATTCTATGAGTTTGTCTCACTGTCAAATGGCTCTCACTCAAGGCTCAGACAGTCAGACCCTTGCTCCACCCAGCCCAGTTTTGTCTGCTCTGGCTGGCAGCAGCGGCTCTCTGGGCCTCTCCCAGCCTAGGGATTGAACTTGGGATGTTCTGCATGCAAGGCAGGCGTTCTCAGTCCACCCATCATCCCGGTTTCCCCTCCACGGTCTCTCCTGCACATGTGCTTGTGTTGCAGAGCCACACCGACCCGGAAGTCTTGGAGAAGCAAGATGGCGTCGAGGTAAGGCACGCCGGTCGGCACTCCCCCACAAATTTTGCCTTAGCTCTGTTTTAATTGCCGTCCGATAGTCAATTTTATCATCTGAGAAGAACTTCAAAGATTGCATTACTTTGAAGCACCTCATTGCAACACTTTGAAGTACTTTATAGCCTCCTGTGAGCTCCTTTGTGAGTTCTGGCCTCGCTCCAGCCTCGGCCCTGTTCCAGCTTGTCTTGGCTTCTTCCTGCCCTCTCCTACTGGCTGTGGACTAGGCAGTTAGTAAGAGTAAGAGAGAGGACGCCGCTGTTTAATTCGGCATAAGATCTGCAAACTGCTGAGCCTGGGACCTGTGAGCTGCTGAGCCGTTTGGAAAAGGGGGCAAGGATAGACTTATCAGCGTCTTATCCAATTTCCTTTTACATCCCAATTCCTGCTGATCAACTCCCCGGTCAATTCCCTGGGAAGGCCAGCCGGGAACTTGGAGGTTAACTGAACGGAGGATCTCATCTCCCCCCCCCCCCCCGTGGGGTAGAACAGCCAGATCATCCTCCATCCAGAAAGTGCTGTGAAGCTGTGAGACTCAGAATGAGTCAGCAGTTTTGATCCTACAGCTAAAGAGGAAAGTTGACGAGTTGCGGCTGGATCAGACTGCTATTAGAGATCTTTATTAAGAGCTTCATTAAACTGGACAAGATCTTTCCGAGGGTTTTTGTAAGCTTAGCTTTAAGCATCAAACAAGATTGTGCTTACAAGGCACAAATATAAAGAACTAGGAATCCCACTTGCTCAACTAGAAGAAACAAAGCCAATAGGAAAACAGACCAAAATCTCTCAATATTTCAATCCTATAGGAGATTATATAACAAACCTTGAGAAAACTAACCCCCATGAATGGTCTATTGACCGCACCGGGTGTGGGCAGGTTATAGAGGCAGAAGATAGAGAGGGGGGAGTTGATCTGGCAACCGAGATCAAAATAGCTAACTTGGGAAATGAAGCTCTCTTGGACCAACATAACCAGGAGCAGGAGCCTCAAGCAGGCAATTCAAGAACTAAACCAATTGAGATAACTCAGCTATACACATATGCTGAGAATGTGGAAATTCCCGTCGAGTCTACCCTAGAGGAGGGGCTGGAAAATACAGGAACACACTTTCTGGAAGGGGAAAGCTATTTTTATATTATAAGCGGACTATATAAAGATCTGATAAACGAACATCAAGCTCAGATAAGTAAAGAACTTTGCCCTATTAAGGATCTTCTCTCTGAATGTCTAGGTTTACTGATCTCCTTGGCCGAACTAATTAGGAGAAATGAAGCTATCCACCCCCTCAAAAAAGATGACAATTTGACACATAGAAATAAAACTCAGCTTGTCAAAGAGATCAGGCAATCGATAAGGAAGGAGGGGAAACTTATAGACAACAAGAAATATTCCCCAAAGAGAAAGTGCCATAAGAGCAAGGAGAAAAAGGGGAAAAAATCAAAGAATATTAAGATGGGACGGAAGGCAAAACCACCAGTTTGGTATAAAAAAATGAATTTTACAAAGCTTTATAAGCTGCTAGAGAACCTTAATATTAAGAGCTCCAAGAATCCAATTATTCCTCAAGATAAGAGTCGTAGCCCTAGCCCAAATACTGATAGAAATCACCAAGAGGTCAGACTCCGAAATCCAATAGATCATTCAAGTCCAGGTGTCTTAGAGGATCATTCGGATAACAAACAAGATAACAGCACAAAAACAGCTCGAAATAACGGGAATTTAATATTAAACAAATACAAATTAGTATTTTTACGCGTATTCATATATGGAGATCTTTTTACGTATGCACAGCAGATAATTTATTTTCTCCAGAAAATTGACTTAGTCCTGAGAAGACTGATTCCTGCAGAAAACATTATCGATATTAAGTGCCTCCCATATGACAGCGTTCATAAAAGAGTGATGGTAACTTTTAAGGACTGGTGGTCTACTAAACAAATATTAGCTAATAGATATATGTTAATTAGGGCAGGACTGCAGGTAATGCGTCTATTTGATGATTATGGAGACCTTTCACCACTCATGATGCCATCCAAGTATAACAACGAAAAACCTAAACCAACAAAGGCCGCCTGCTCTGCCAATGTCAATCAGCTGCAACCAGTGGCAAAGATCCAAAATACATACAGTGGTGCCTCGCAAGACGAAATTAATTCGTTCTGCGAGTTTTGTCGTCTTGCGAATTTTTCGTCTTGCGAAGCACGGTCTTGCGAAGCACGGTTTCCCATAGGAATGCATTGAAAAGAAAAAGGAAACTCGCAAGACGTTTTCGTCTTGCGAAGCAAGCCCATAGGGAAATTCGTCTTGTGAAGCAACTCCAAAAACGAAAAACTCTTTCGTCTTGCAAGTTTTTCGTCTTGAGAGGCATTCGTCTTGCGGGGGTACCACTGTATATGAATAACCCGGAACAGAAAAAACGGGTAAAGTCCAATATAGATGACAATTACAGGATACAACAACAAGAATCAGATACGACCAGCTCACAGATAGATAATCTCCAATCCTCACCTCCCGCAGTTGAAACAGAGAAAGGCACCAATAAAGATTATGAACAGCTCTTCGCCGCCTCCTTGGAGCAAATAAAAGAATCTCAGGACATGCTCTTAACCAGACACCTAAACATTAGGAACTTTCTCTCCCTCCTAAGACCACCCAATCCTTTGGAATACAACTTCGCCCGCTCTACCTCAAAGCCGCTAACAAACAATGAGTGGACAGGGTGTCGCTTTCTGAATCCAGGGGAATTGGGTTCCCCATTGCCTCCAGCTAGAATTAGGACAATTACACACAAAGCCGAAATAGTAGCGCCGATGGTGGGGAACGGTTCAATCTTAATGGACAACTCGGGATTACTGGAGGTCATACAAGAGGAAAATTGAACGACGCACATAGATAATGGGCGCTTGGGGGCAGAAATCAACAAAGCTAAATCACTAACCTATAAAATTGACCCCCCTATACTGGACTGTTCATCAGCATCCCTAAATCGAAGATCACTTCAAACTTGCTCAATTATGTCCTGGAATATAGCTGGACTTTCGCGTAAGCTAGCTGACTCTGATTTTAGGCAGTTTCTTGACTCTCATTATATAATCCTCCTGCAGGAAACTTGGGCTCTTAAACCATTACAAATCCCGAATTTCACCACCTATAATTTACCCGCCACCAAGACCTTAAAAAAAAGGCCGTCCGAAAGCAGGTTTGATTTGCGGCATTAAACAGTCCACGAGCATCAAAATCAACTATACTAGGAATATTGGACAGTATGTTCAACTGGTGTCATTGTCGAAGGATAACAAAGAAATTTTTCTCCTAAATGTTTATTTACCACCTATTGAGGCGGAATTTAAATCAGACCACGGATGGAATATGGTCTCTGAAGAGCTGCACTTAATACGCAGCAGATCTCCAAACGTCCCCATGATTGTAATGGGAGATACTAATGCACGAACTGGTCCAAGTAACGCAGCTCTATACGAATACTATGTCTCATCCTTAACTGAAGACTCTCCGCTTCCATTGAGACTGGGGAGGAATTCAAAAGATAATATTATTAACAAAGCGGGAGGAAAACTATTACAATTAGCTTTGGATTTTAATCTTGCTTTATTGAATGGGTCAATACGGCCTGATATCCCAGGAGACTTTACCTTCTACTCCAAAAGGGGCAGGAGTGTAATTGACTATGCATTAATATCGGTAGAAATGTTAGATGAAGTCTTCTCCTTCTCAGTTGTAACCCGCTCTGAGAGCGACCATTTTCCAATCGTGTTAGAAATTCACAGAAATTTAAGCAGCATAGATATTCGGATCCCTACTTGTACCGACAAGCATATCTATGCCAAAAGAATTTATATAGGAGAGAAAAATAGGGGCGAACTATTGGCAGTATTCGAAAACAATCCAGCCTTTCCTGAACCTTTGGCTAACCAAATCCTGCCACTAGTGCAAGACATTGATTATTATTACAATACTATCCAGGAATTATTTGCTCCTTTTATCAATGTCCAACCTAGAAAAAATCCCTTAAACAAGTATAATTGGTTCGACAAAGACTGTATCAATTATAAGAAACAACTCAGAACCTGCTTCAAGAAAGCCTCTGTTATTAATTCCCAAGATATATTGAATACTTATTTTGAAATGAAAAATGATTTCAAGAACATGCTCTTGGAAAAAAAAGCCATGTTTGCACAAGCCAAATGGTCTAAAATTGTAACCGCTTTAGAAATTAAAGACTCGAAAACTTTTTGGTCACTTCTCTCAATAAAATCTACTACTGAGCTCCCCGATATAAAGGATGAAGCGTGGGTTACGCATTTTACCTCTATTTTTCATGATCATCTAGCCCCTTCTAAGAGCCTGCATATATCTGTGCCTAGAACCACACATCTTCAAATTACCGTTGAGGAGATGAAAAGGATAATTCTCCCCTTTAAGAAAGGAAAAGCCCCTGGCATGGATGGCATTTCAATAGAGGTGTTGAAACTTAACTTAGAATGGTGGGCAATCACTCTCGTCCCGCTTTTCAGTGCTATTTATTGCTCAGGTCATATACCCAAATCTTGGAATAACTCGATAGTGGTCCCGATTTTTAAAAAAAGGCGATAGGAATTCCCAAGAGAATTACAGGCCTATCAGCCTGTAAAATCTACGCTAAAATCTACGCTAAATCCCTACTTATCAAGCTGGAGCAATGGATGTCAACTAAAGGTCTGCCTGGCAAGGAACAAATTGGATTTAAGGCTGGCTCTTCAACTTCTGACCATTGCCTAATTTTAAGCCATCTAGTAGACAAATATGTCATGAGAAATAAGCGAAGACTCTTCGTGGCATTTGTAGATTTAAAAAGTGCCTTTGACTCTATTGACCGTAATAAACTTTGGATTAAACTGAAACACCTTGGCATAGACCGGAATCTACTTGCCCTGATCCAAAGCTTACATTTTAACAATCAAATATACGTCAAAGTCTCAAATGACAGCAGACTTGCTGGCCCAATCTTGAATAACCGAGGAGTAAGGCAAGGATGTCTCCTTGCCCCCACCCTATTTAACCTATTTTTATCGGATTTACCAACCTCTCTTCAGAATGTAACTTCTCATATTCCCCATCTAAAAAATATCCCAGTTTTTATATTGCTTTATGCTGATGACACAGTAATTATCTCACTCTCTTCGTTGGGCTTAAAGAAATTACTTAAGAGCCTCTCAAATTACTGCTCCTCTAATAGTTTAAAAATCAATTATGATAAGACCAAAATTATGCAGTTTAAAAAGAGAGGAAACCCAAAAAACTATATAATTAATGGACAGCAAATACAGGAAGTGAAACAGATCAATTATCTGGGAATTTTATTTAAAAACAACATGAACTGGAATGCACACATCTCTGTGGCAATAGCCAAGGCCAAAGGGACAGCCCAGCAGATTAAATCATATTTTTTCTCCCCCGAAGGAAATAGATATATCCCAGCGGCACTGCTAGTAATTGATATGAAACTCTGCCAGCAACTTTTATATGGATCCCCACTATGGATCTCAGGGGACCTCAAGAAGCTGGATAAATTCCATGCATCTCTCCTGAGATCATTATTTGGATTCACAAACTCTGTAAAATATGAGTCAATATGCTGCGAGCTGGGAATACTACCTTTAGCAACAAGAGCTTGGCTGAGGACTTTGAAATACTGGATCTTCCTCCATAATAGAGCCCTATCCCCTAACTCTCTCCTATACGATCTTCTAAGTGATAACACTAGTAATACCCTTTCACTGATTTGCTGGAGAAAGTTAAACTCAATAGGATTAAAGATAGAGGATTTTGAAAACATTGACCTCAAAGATGTATGGAAAATTATTAGAAAGACTCTTATAAGGGAAAGTATTCTCTACTTAGTCGAGGTGGCGGGGCGCAGTACCTGCTCCCCTCTATATCTGAACCTGCCTATGTGTAGAGACTTTAAAGGGGGATATATGGCCAACCTGAGGAGTCAGGAAGGGTGCAGGCTCTTCATGCTGGCTAGATTCAACGTGTTTCCCTCCAAGATGACAGAAGGAAGATATTTAGATCTCCCAAAAGCCGAACGTTTATGTAAATGTGGGAAGGAGGAGCTAGATACGCTGGACCACATTTTCTTCTCCTGCAATTATGGTATTAACGCGAGAAGGCGTTTGTTGAGTGCTATACAGGTGGACGCATCGATTGCTGCATCGCCTACAATTCAGGGATTACTGTCGGACAACAATGACAGAGTTACTTTAGCGGTGGCTGAGATTCTGTGCCAGGTTTATTCAGAGAGAACAGGCCACTGCGGAGGCGTTCAGGGGCTGCTTATTGAAAATTAACATATTGTGTTAAATATAGAACTAATGAAGATGTATTTTAATATCAGGAAGTTTACTAATTGAAGGCTATTTTTAATGCTGTACTTATGCTCCTGAATTTGTGGCTTCAGGAAGTTTATAAAGTGATTGTTTTATTTTTTTTAATAACCCTGTTCTTAAGTATTTGAACTTGATATGCCAATAAAGGTTACGAAATCGGAGAAGACGTCCCGGGAAGTGCTGGCTACCCTGGGACAGCTGCCCGAGAGGCACGAAGCGCTCCTGGCCCAAATCACTCAGCTGGAGGAGCAGATGAAGCAAGCCGGCCTTTGGGGTGAGTCCATGGGTGACCCCACTCCCACCCCAAGCATGGCAATGGGAAGGAAGAGCCATACGCTGGGGGTGGGGTGGGGAGCAGCACCCACTTGGGGCTGACACCTGACCCAGAGGCCCCACCAACACAGCTGGGGCGGAATTGCAAGGCACACCCACCCCAGCCTCATCAGCTGGTGGGCCGGTCTGGAGCCGGGCTCAGGGGCCAAGTGCGGAGATGCGCTCTCTGCATGCTCAGAGGCACCCTCTGTTGCAGTTACCTTGGCTCCTCCAGAGTCAGAGCAATGGCCCATCCAGCCCAGCCTCCTGTTCTCCCTGTGGCCAACCAGGTGCCCCAAAGGGAAACCAGTAAGCAAGAGCTGAGCAGTGCGGGAATGTTCAGGGAGGCAGGGGAGGATATGTTATTAAATTCCTTCCTAACTCGTGCTAGCAAGTTCTATAACTTAGCAGAGTTTTACATTCCCCTTTTAAACGCACAGCAGATAGCTGGTTGCAGGCTTGTGTAAGCCTTTCACTATTAAGTTCCTGGTAAGTTCCCTTCTATCCCTCTTAAAAGAATAAACACGCCACAATCTTGTGTAAAGTATATAAAAGAAGTTTACCCGCATCATCAGTTCACAGTTGGATCCCTGAAGGCAGACTTAGTTACAAAGTATATACATGTGGATCTATCCCATATGGGGATAATCTCAGTGTCCAACAGAGCATCTCTAGCTAAAAAGCTGATGCAACGACGGAGGAAGTCAAAGAGAGAGAGTGTGCAGCGTGCCTTGTGCTTTTGTTACCTGGACAGGTAAGGCCACGCCCACCTCTAGTCACATGCAAGAGGAAGGATGCTCCAGGCCAGGAGGAAACAGGAAGTTTTTGACTGGCTGGACCAAACATTCCCCTGCATGTCCACTCTAGGAAAACAAGGAATGTTGTACTTGACTGCTACTTATGTCTCACATCCCACATAGAAGAGCAACTTTTCCTTCCTGCAGTTTCCAGACACTGGGATTCAGAAGTGTGGCTGGCTCAGACTGTGGAGGGCAGTCGTCCTCCAGAAATTTGGAGGATGAGGCAGCCCAGCTGTGAGCCTTCTCTCTGCTTGCAGGCCTTTCTGGAGAACCACTCGAATTGCAGAATCTGATGGAGCGAATAAATTTGATCCAAAGTCAGGCTGAGAAGGTGACTTTTGGAGCACGGGGCAGGAGGGGAAGGGGGGGCTCAAGAAAGTCCTCCACACCACCCAGCTCTTGCCTGCCAGGTGGGTGTGCACCCGGTAGCACCCAAGGGTGCACCTGCTGAAGTCTCCCAGCTCCTTTGCTTGCTTTCCCCAGGAGAAGGACTCGCTGCAGGGCACCATGAATCAGATGCAACAACTGAGGGATCAGTGCGAGATGCTGCAGACGGGGATGGAGAGGCTGATGAAGAACACGTCAGACATCCAGGTGAGCAGCATCACTCACCTGGGAAACTCTGTAAGGAAATAAGAAGAGGGTCCGTCTAGCTAGTAGCTGTCAATAGCCGTCACTGCTGATGGCAAGGAAAATATAGGGTATAAAAGGAGAATTCCTGGATGCCAGGATACAAGTTTGGGGCAAGTACTCTTTGGCAAGAGAGCCCCAGCAGAGATTTGAAACCACAAAATATACAGCAAATTGTGGAGCTAATCGGCTGTTACAATATGCCCTTCTAAGTCTCTTCCAAAGTTCCCCTCTTCCTCTAGCGTAGAAAAAGACCACACATTGGGTGAGTTGAAAATGGTTTACTTACATACTCTCCAAAGGTCAGGTTCATGTGCCTTTCCATACATCAGTCAGAAAACACAGGCGGTACAATTTGGTTCAGTTACAGTGGTGAAAGTTCCTACATTGTTTATATAGAAACACAATAATATTATTATTTGAAACCCGCCTATCTGACTGGGTTGCCCCAGCCACTGCAACTGGACTTTGAACACCCATCATCTCTTGGCCTGATGGAAGTTGAAGAGTCCAACAACATCTGGAGGGCAGCAGGTTCCCCATCCCTGGCCTGTTGTATCTCAAAACTTCCCCCACCCACCTCTGCCTTTCCAGATGTGGCCGGTGCATTATCACCTTGCTGCCAGCCAATACCCCTCCTCTTCTCTTCTCTCTTGTTGTTTTACTCTTGCTTAGATTAGTTTGCTTTTTTATTGTATTGTATAATGTGGGTAGGGCTTACCGATCAGAAGGTCGGCGGTTCGAATCCCCGCGACTGGGTGAGCTCCCGTTGCTTGGTCCCTGCTCCTGCCAACCTAGCAGTTCGAAAGCACGTCAAAGTGCAAGTAGATAAATAGGTACCGCTCCAGCGGGAAGGTAAACGGCGTTTCTGTGTGCTGCTCTGGTTCGCCAGAAGCAGCTTTGTCATGCTGGCCACATGACCTGGAAGCTGTACACCGGCTCTCGGCCAATAAAGCGAGATGAGCGCACAACCCCAGAGTTGGTCACGACTGGACCTAACAGTCAGGGGTCCCTTTACCTTTACCTATAATGAAAAATATCACTTTAAAACGTGTGCAAAAAACCCCAGGGCCTGGAGACACACGTGTGTTCCGAATAATCTCGGGGCACAAATGCCGGCTCCAAGTGTGGCTTCTGTTCCTGTGCACAGACCCTGCGCATCATGTTGGAGCAGCTGGATATCACAAAGGCAGACAAAGTCATGATCGAGGAAGAGATGAACGTGGTAAGTGGGCCACGTGGAGCTAGGAAGGGGCTCTTGCCTCCAGGGAAGGCGCATGGTCTGAGTGACAGGGCCCCTTCCTACTCTGAGGGCTTAGCCTCTAGGGGAGGGTTGTCTTCCTTGGCCCCCCTGCTGCTGGAGGGCACTGGGGAGGGTCTTGCTGCTTCTCCCCGCAGAAAGCCGACAAGAGCCAGCTGGAGGCCAAGGTGAACCTGGGAGAGCTGCAGTCGGCCACCGACCAGCTGAGCGAGATGATGCAGGACCTGCTGCAGAAGATGTCCCTGCAGGACAAGGACTGGCAGAAGGCCCTGGAGAAGCTCTTCACCGACATGGACTGCAAGGTGACGCCCTCCCTGCAGAGCGGAGCCTGGCAGAGCCACCAAGCGCAGGCGGGCATAAGGGGCAGTCCGGCTGAAGCCTCGCTTGCTGGGATCATGTGGGTTCCGGGTTCCGGCAAGACCTTGCGAGAGCAGAGGCCTCCGTGTGATTTTGCATGGCTCTTGCGAGCTCTCACCGGAAACCACCGCGGTTGCTTCTCTGGCAGCGGAGGGGCGCCCCTGGAAGTGCTGCTTGGAATCCGCCGCCTGAGGCGAATGTCTCCGTCTGCCTCATGGGTGGCCCAGCCCCGGCAGACATCCTTAGCGGTGGGCAAAGTTCCCAGCCTGCAATCCCAGGGCTCAGTGTGGTGTAGTGGTTAAGAGCAGAGGCCTCGTAATCTGGGGAACCGGGTTCGTGTCTCCGCTCCTCCACATGCAGCTGCAGGGTGACCTTGGGCCAGTCCCACTTCTCTGAAGTCTCTCAGCCCCACTCACCTCACAGAGTGTTTGTTGTGGGGGAGGAAGGGAAAGGAGAATGTGAGCCGCTTGGAGACTCCTTCGGGTAGTGATAAAGCGGGATATCAAATCCAAACTCTTCTTCGTCTTCCTCAAAACCTCCTGGCGTTCCTTGCCTGGTGTCATGGGCTGGTTGGATGCAGAGGAATGGTGGGAGGAAGTAGCTGTGGAACCCCTAAGGGAAGAAGGCTCGGAGTCTGGGGACGATGATGAGGGGTCAGAGGGAGAAGACTGGTAGGAGGTGTCAGAAGAAGGAACAGGGCTATGTGAACTGGGAGAGTCAGTGGCAGAGAGAAGTCCAGAATCAGAGGCAGAAGCTGATACAGGAGAGGAGGGAGGCCAAGAGGCAGAGATGAGTCCGGCTGGTGAAGAGGCACAGGGGTCCTCTCCTGCTGCAACTCCTGCTGGTCTCCCAGAACAAGGAGAGGCATGAAGAGGGCAGAGAAGAAGTTAGCTTCACACAGGCATAGTCTCAGATTGCTTGGGGGAAACCCTGGAGCGGAGGAGACATAGTCAGATGCGGGGACATTGTTGTTAAAATGCGTATATCCTCTTGACCTTCAGTCTTGGCCGCTGATCTGTGGGGAGGGGCAAGACCTACTGCGGATGAGCTGCTGTGCTCATTTGGCCAGACACTCCACCAAGTCTGTGCGGATCCCGTCCTTGCTAATAAAGCATTAACTCCAAAGTGCACAGTGCGACTGACCACTGGCTCACTCCTGCCGCTACCCCACAGCTGGACCGCATGGCCTTGGACCCTGTGAGCCGGAAGCTGGAGGAGGTGTGGCAGGTCATCAAGAAGTACCTGAGTGAGGGCCCCCGCTTTGACGCAGACAGTGCGGCCGGCTTTAAGAAGTGAGTGGGGGGGGGTTGGCGGGGGGCTGAGCATCTTCTCTCCATCATCGTGAGAGGCCCGGCAAGGGCATCTCCTCTGCAGTGCCAGTGGCCACTAATTTTTGCAGCACCGCTGCAAATCTGCCCCAAGGCTTGCAGGGTGTCAGGATTTACGATCTCTCACACCAAGAGACAGCAGGCTGTCGGTTTGATAACTTTCAGATTTATTGGTATTTACCCAGTAGTTTGGGACGCAGGTGGCGCTGTGGTATAAACCACAGAGCCTAGGGCTTGCCGATCAGAAGGTTGGCGGTTCAAATCCCTGTGACAGGGTGAGCTCCCGTTGCTCGGTCCCTGCTCCTGCCCACCTAGCAGTTCGAAAGCACGTCAAAGTGCAAGGAGATAAATAGGTACCGCTCCGGCGGGAAGGTAAACGGCATTTCCGTGCCCTGCTCTGGTTTGCCAGAAGCGGCTTAGTCATGCTGGCCACATGACCCGGAAGCTGTACACTGGCTCCCTCGGCCAATAAAGCGAGATGAGCGCCGTAACCCCAGAGTCATCCGTGACTGGACCTAACGGTCAGGGGTCCCTTTACCTTTACACAGTAGTTCAGTCTGAGCACACAGCCCAATCTTCCTCACTCGATGAGTCAGTTGAGCCCACTGGAGGGTGGACTCTTTTCCAACAGGGTATACGCCATCTGCTCTGCCTGACGCCAAGCCTGAACTCTGCTCATCCTCCTATTCCGAGGAGACTTGTGAGCAGATTGTCCAGTTTGCCCCTCCTCCCCTGAGAGTGTTCTGAAAGCTGCTGCCCTTCTGTCTGCCTTTTGCTGTCCAGGGAATTTACAACTTGCATTCCAGGACGAGAGGGGCTCGCTTCACTCTCCGTATGTGAAGAAAGCAAGCCTCTGTCACTTTCTGCCCTCTCTGTCACTCTGGGAAGGGACATTCCTGACACAGGGCTTGGCACAGATGCCTGAGTGGCAGAGTGCAGGCTGGCAAGGGGGCTGGCTTGTTCTGCCAGCCCTGTGGGTGCTTGACCCCCCACCCAACCTGCCACATGAGACATCTTCAGGTGGTCAACTCGGGTCTCTTTGTGCTTTTCAGACAGCTCTTTGAGAGAGTGAAATGCATCTCCTGCGACCGGCCAGTGACCATGATGACCGGGCCGTGAGTACAGAACCCCTTGGTATCTTGTGGGGTGGGAGGAGGGTGGCTGCTTTGGGGGGAGGAGGCAGCCCTGGGGACCCCCTGTCTCACCCCCCTTGCTTTCCTTCTTTGCAGACACATGGTGACCATGCGGAAGGACAGACTGCGCCGTCGTCCGGCTAGTGCCAGCGGCTATGAACACCTGGATCGGCTGCAGAAGAAGTAAGGAGGGGGCACTGCGATGGGGGCAGGAGTCACGGTTGGGGCCCCCCGTGCTGATCACCCCACTCAGAGAGATGCTAAGGGGGGGAGGGACAGGTGGCCTGGGCCCTTTCTGCATCTGAAATCAGGGGCAGGCAGAATCGGGGCTCAACCAAACTTAAGGGTCATCTTTCATGATATGGCTCCCTGTGCCAGGCCAATATCTGCCTCCCCCAAATGGATCTTCTCAATTAAGGATGTTCTCGATTTTGCACCCCCTCGACTTGGTGCCCTGTGCAGGGGAACCGCCCCCACCACCCCAAATCTAGTGCTGCAGACATCCACTTCTCCCAGGCCATACGTCCAGTTTTCCCCGGACATATCCAGGACTCCAATGGCGAAATAACCATTCGGGGAAAATTTATAAAAATCGGCAAAATGTCCCCCCCCCAAAAAAAGCTCAACAACTTTTTGTATCTGGATACTTCCTGAAATACAGCAGCCCTCGTCTGGGCAGTTTCCCACTTCATCTGTGATTTCTATACATGGGTCTGAGCAGTTTCCCCCTCGTCCCGCTCCTCTCTCCCTTTAAACCAGAACAAACAGCAACCTTTGGGGAACCCAGCTGTCCGATTGAGTGCTAAAGAGCAGTTTTCCCTGGGGGAAAGGCAGGGAGGCAGGTTTGGAGAAGCCCTCAGCCTCTCTGGTCCAATGTATTTTACCTTCCTGTTTCTGGTGGCCAGCTTCTCTCCAAGCGCCCTTTTGTCCCCAGGGCCAGGGCTTTAAAAATAAAATAAAATAACCAGGGGGAACTCACAGGAACTCAGTTCCGGCACCTCTCAGGTGGGTTCTGCCTCCTCTCTGGTGAGTGCCACTGTCCAGGGGACTGGCAGTCTCCAGCCCTGGTGGGCACCACACCTTGGTGCTGAGCCCCCTGGCCTGTTCTTCTTTCCTCAGGGACGGGGAGGCGAGCGAAGAGAATGGCCAGCCCCCGAACACCTGCTGGCAGTGCCAGGCCCATCACCAAGCATGCAACATGAAACACCTCACCAGGTCCCAGGACCTCGCCACCATCTACCCCTACGCAGACCTGGCAGTCACCAATTTCGACAATGTGAGCAGCCGCTGGACCACCTCAAGCCACCTGCCGGGGGGGAGGATGCTGGGTGCGGGGTGGGAGATCTGCCTGGAGGACCACAGCAGCTAAGGGTGGCCCTACTGGATCTGGGGCACCAAAGGCCCATCCAGTCCAGCCTTCTGCTTGTGGCCAGGCAGGGCTGGTCAAGAAGCCGGCAAGCCCAGCTGAAAAGCCAAAGCCCCCGGAACTGCCGGGATGTAGACTGCATCTGAACATGGAGGTTTGACTGCTGTGATCCTTCTCTCCTCCTCTGTGAAGGCATTGGGTGGTAACGCTTTCTTCAAGAAATCTGATCTGGTAGTTGGGCCTGGGTTGGGTCCATTTGTTTGTTATTCCCAATACCGTGTTTCTCCTAAAATAAGACATGCCTAAAATATAAGGCATGGAAGGATTATCACGGGGTCGCAAAATATAAGGCATACCCCGAAAATAAGACGTACTGGGTACTGGTGGAGGGCGGCAAGGAAGAGGAAGTTGGCGGCCGGAACCGGATGCTGCTGCAGCCCCGCTCCCGCCAGCTCTCTCCCCCAGCAGCAGCAGCGGGCACCGCTTGGATCCGATCCAGCGGGACCCAGCCGCAGCTGGTGGATCCCCAGTGGGATCCCCAATCCACCAGTGGATCTAGCACCAGTGGATCCCCAATCCACCGGGAGGCAGCAGCAGCGCGCTGAGCGAAGCCCTGAGTGGCTGGGACCCGGACCCAGCCGCAGCGCACGCCACGTGGGTCTCCGATCCACCGGGACTCAGCAGCAGCGCGCCGCAGCCGCTGGAAGCCGCTAGAGGAAGTAGCAGCATCCTCGCTAGTTCCTCCACCAAACCCCGCGCAGCCCGCTGATCCCAAAAGCAGGCTTCTGCTGTTGCCTGCCTCTGATGCTCGCAAGAGCAGGGATCGGAGGCGGCGGGGGTGGGGGGGACAAGCGGGAGAGGCGACAGCAACAGCAGCAGCAGCAGCACCATCAGCCCCTCCAATTCCTCCTCCTCGCCACCTCTAGCCTCGCCTTCGCCCTCTCCGCCCTAAGGGGCCCTCACGCAGCCCTCCAGCGTCCTCCTCCTCCTGGTTAGGCACGCAGGTTAGGCACGCAGGAGGGAGAGCCTCCTCAATCCTGCACACTTTCACCTCAGGGCGCTTCCCGCCCTTGCAGGGAGAGGGGCTTCCCCCTCCCTCAGTCGGGTGTGTAAGGGCTGTCTCCTCCCCCCCCCCACCTCTCCATTTCATTCGGCTCCTTCATTGCTCTCCTGCTGCAATCCAAACCTGATTGTGGCTTTTCTCTTTTCTCTCTCTCCCTCCCTCCCTCCCTCTCCCTCCCCTCAACTTTCCCCATGCTTTCCTCTCTTTCTTTTCGTGTCCCCCGTCGTCCTTGAAAAAGCCTTCCTTCCTTCTCCCTCTTTCTTTCACTCTTTCTCACCACTTCCTTCTCTCTCTCTCTCTCTCTCTCTCTCTCTCTGTCTCTCTCCCCTTCTGTCTGTCTGTCTTCCTTCCTTCCTTCCCTCTCTCTCTTCCCCCCCTCTCTCTCACTCCTTCCTTCCTTGTCTCTCTCCCTTCCTTCCTTCCTTCCTTCCTTTCTTTCTTTCTTTCTTTCTCTCTCTCTCTCTCTCTCTCTCTCTCTCTCTCTCATCCCTTCCTTCCTTCTCCCTCTTTCTTTCACTCTCTCTCACCCGCCAACCCCGTTCGCCAAAGCAGGCTTGTTTTAGCGATCGGGGTTGGCGGGGAAGAACCAGCAGCATCCCTCCGCTGCCCCTCCCAGCCTTTTAGAGGAGGAAAACCAGAAAAATATGCCCTATGGTCCGGAGCATCCTATGGAGCGAAAAATACGGTAATTATAATGGAATAAAAGTAGATTGCTGTATCACACTTAATAAAAATAAGACATCCCCCGAAAATAAGCTATACTGTGTTTTTTGGAGGATAAAAAGATTATAAGACGGTGTCTTATTTTAGGAGAAACACGGTATATGCCACCTAGAACGAGTAAAAACTTTAAAAAGCATAAAATGCAACTTGAAACTAAAAATCTAAACAAAAAGCATTGGAAATATTTACGACTGCTGTTGTCTTCACCTGGCGCCTAAAAAGGTCATTGTGTAGGCCGACCTCTCTGGAGGTGCCAACGCTGGAAAGGCCCTGCCTCCATTTGTTCCATTTTGCCCACACTCCGCCCTGCCCTTACTGGGCCTTGGCTCGTCTCGTCTCTCACAGCCTTTGTCCCCCTTTCAGACCGAGGTGGACATCCTTGGCGTCAACGGCGTCCTCTACAAAGGCCGGATGGGCTCCCAAGCAGTGGCGCGCTCCCTCGCCCTCCAGAGGGAATTCACAGGTGCAGCACAGGGCTCTCCCCCTTGGGGGCAGTGGGCACGTCTATGGCAGTCCTCTTTGGGGTCCAGTTGCCCTTCTGCCTGGGGCTTCATCCGCACAAGCACCTGGCCTCTAGCTCTCTCTCTCTCTCTCGATGGGTTTTTTCCATGACTGGCTTGAAGCAGAATTAAAACAGGGGCTCCGAGCAGCGAATCTCAGCTCTGCCCCTGGTCTCCCAGGTCTAGTGTGCCAACTGTACCTGCTACACCACACTGCCTCTCCTGCTGGAGCAAGAGGCAGATGAGTGAGCAAGCAGGCGGCCAATGGGGAAGGGGAGGAGGAGGAGCAGGTTCAGGGGCTTTCGGTGGTGGGCTGACCAGCCTTCTCGCTTTCCTCCCCTGCCAGTCCTGAAGCCCCCCCGGCCCCCCTTGATGACCAAGATGGAGAGAGCACGCTCTGCCTATACCGACTTCAGCGCCTCCCCCTATGCAAGTGAGTCTTCTAAGCACGCCTGGGCTGGGGGAAACGCTGGCAACTGGGCACCAGGGAAGAGGGGCTGGAATCGGACTTGGGGGGCCGTGATCTGTGGGGGACGGGAACCAGCTGGGAGCTGCAGAATGGGCCAAATAAGAGAATCCCCGCTCCACAGGGTTGTTTTGAGCCTGGATCCAGCAAAGACTGTATTGCAGTTGCTAAATCATACGGCAGCAGAAAGCACAAACGGCTGTTGCTTCTCTCTCTCTCTCTCTCTAATAATTTTTTTTTAATTTTTTTAATTTTTTATGCATATAAAACAAAACCATTTCAAACATTAAAATACAGAGTTCTTTTGAACCCTTAGACCTCCTTCCCTCCCTCCATGGGTTACATCTTTAAGATTAAGTTTACTGCATCTTTTACCCATATCTATCTATTATTGTTGCTTAGTCATTTAGTCGTGTCCAACTCTTCGTATATAAGCTATCTATTCTATAACCATAATTACCATTTAAAAATTCCACATTACAAGTGTCTGTACATCCCTGCCAGTGATTTTAACTGTTTACAGTGGTCTTTTAAATAAGTTACAAATTTACTCCAGTCTTTAGAAAATACCTGTTCTTCCTGGTTTCGGATCTTCCCCATCAGTTTCGCCATCTCCGCATACTCCATCAGTTTCACCTGCCATTCTCCTTTTGTTGGCACTCCTCCTTCCTTCCATCTCTGGGCTAATAGCATTCTTCCTGCCGTTGTTGCATACATAAAAAGTCTTATCTTCTCTTGGGAACTCTTCGCCTATTATACCTAGCAAAAAGGCTTCTGGTTTTTGTACAAATGTATTTTTAAATATTTTCTTTAACTCATCATTTCCCAGAAAGCCTTTACCAATGTCCATGTCCACCACATATGATAGAAAGTGCCCTCTTTCTCTTTACATTTCCAACACATTTTAGAATTTGTTTTGTACACTTTAGCAATTTTCCTTGGGGTTAAGTAAAGGTAAAGGGACCCCTGACCGTTAGGTCCAGTTGTGGACGACTCTGGGGTTGCGGCGCTCATCTCGCATTACTGGCCAAGGGATCCGGCATACAGCTTCCTGGTCATGTGGCCAGCATGACTAAGCCGCTTCTGGCGAACCAGAGCAGCGCACGGAAACGCCGTTTACCTTCCCGCTGGAGTGGTACCTATTTATCTACAGTGGTACCTTGGGTTAAGTACGCTTCAGGTTAAGTACGCTTCAGGTTAAGAACTCCGCTAAGAACAGAAATCGTGCTCTGGCGGCACAGCGGCAGCAGGAGGTCCCGTTAGCTAAAGTGGTGCTTCAGGTTAAGAACGGACCTCCGGAACGAATTAAGTAGGTACCACTGTACTTGTACTTTGTGCTTTAGAACTGCTAGGTTGGCAGGAGCTGGAACCGAACAACAGGAGCCCACCCTGTCGCGGGGATTTGAACTGCCGACCTTGGGTTTAGATACCAACAAATACATCATTTTCATATAATTTCTCTCGCTCTCAGTGCCTGCCATCCGAAGGTCACCACCAGGACGCCAACAGCCGGTGCAGTTGCAGCAAGAGATCAGCTTCGAGACGGTGGATCGGACTGTGGCCTCCACCTTCAACCAGAGCAACTTCAAGAGTGGTGGAAGGTTGGCGGGCCTGTGAACTGCGCCAGTGCCTTGCCCCTTGGGCGGCTCTGCCAAGCAGGTGGGCCTGCGACTCAGGAGTAGCTCCAGGGCTGCCCTGCTGGGCGTCCCCCCCTTCCCTTTGCCTGCCCAACTGAGAGAGGCACTTCAGAAGACAACGGCCTTGCCACCTCCTACCACCAGCTGCTGTCTATAGAGGCCCAGTTGCCCCTGGGAGATTGGGGGGGGCCTTAGCAGCAGCAGTTGGAGGGGCAGAGTTTGCCCCCAGCCAGGAGCGGGAGGGGGTCTGGCCGGGTGCCCCTGGGCCTCTCCCCACCCAGAGTTGCCAGAATGCCCCTTTTGCAAGAGACCCTGTCCCCTGCCCTCTCACCCGGGGGCATCGGGGGCCGCAGTCAATGCAGCTCGTCCCTCTAACCACGTATCCACATACAAAGTGGAAGCTGGAGGTTGTCCGAATGAGTCTTACTTTAATGGGAAAGGAGAGCTTTAGATGCCAGAGAGAGAGAGAGAGAGAGAGATTGGGGGGGGGGGCATTTCCTGGAGTTTGCAGGGGGGGTGAGCTGTGCATGCAATGACCCCCCTCCCCACTTTATCTGTGGGAATGTGAATTATACCTCCTTATTCCCTGGGCAAAAGCTGGCACCAACTCCTCTCCAGCTCTTGCCGCCTGCCAGCCACCCCAATTTCTTTCCAGGGAGGGCCACAAACCCCCAAATGCCTCCCATGAGACCCCTGGAGCTACTCCTGATTCTGTCCTTGGGTGGATGTGACTTAAGAGTTTGTCGAGCGAGGAAGAAACAGAACCCATAAAGTTTTTATCTGTCTTCTTAATTTGCTGCCAGCCGTTCTTTCGTCACATTTGGCAAGGCTCACAGAAGTTGGGCTGGGGGGGGTCGGAACCACTGGGCCTTCTTTGCTGGTATATTGGGGTGGGTGGGAAGGCTGGGACACCCTTGGAAGGACCCCCTTAGCCGCGAGCCAGCCCCAAGCACACAGCAGATACACGCAGGTCCTCCTTCTCCTTTCCCTTCCTCCCCCACAACAAACCCTCTGTGAGGTGAGTGGGGCTGAGAGACTTCAGAGAAGTGGGACTAGCCCAAGGTCACCCAGCAGCTGCATGGGGAGGAGCGGAGACGCGAACCCGGTTCACCAGATTACGAGTCTACCGCTCTTAACCACTACACCACACTGGCTCTCAAAGACATCCCCGTCACTGTGAACACCCCCTGGTGTGTACACAAGCAGGAATGATTCCGACACAAATGAAGCAGGGGTGATGTGAACATTTGCTCCCAATATATTCTAATTTTAGGACAAGTCCAAAAATATGGCAAATAGCTCCCTGCTGTTTGTTCTTTATTGCAGCTCCTCCACACACCAGGGCCGGCTCTATCATTGGGTGGAGTGAAGGGGCTGCCTCGGGTGGCAAAAATTGAGGGACAGGGAGTTGTGTGAAGGTGCCCTGTGTGGGTTACCTTCTGCTCCCTAACGGGCGCATGATAGCCTCCATGTCCCCATGTGACTAAGAAAATGCACAGCCGGCCGGATCCTGGCCTCGGAGGAAACTCTTGAGTGGTGGTTGCCTGGAACAGAGTTTGGGCCACAGCCGGCCCGTCCACGAGTCAACCGAGGTAGCTGCCTTCAGTGGCAGAATCCAATGGGGTGGCATCCAGGGAGATCTCACGAGAGCCCAGCAAGATCTCGCTGAGAGCAGCGGGTACAAAACCCCGCTAAGCATGGCTTTGGCGACACCTTCCACACCCTGCCATTTCACCTCAGGCAGCAGAAGAGGATGATCAGCTCTGGTGGGGGGGCAGAACTGAACCCCGCCCTCGCTGCCTGGAGAGAGCATGGGAACCTGGCCTGGGGCATAAGGGGGCAGCCCCCCTGGCATTCTGCTCAGCCTTGCTCCAAGGCTCCTTTGCAGCAAGGTGAAGGTTGGAAGGGGGGCAGCATCCAGTCTCCACACCACACCCCCCAATGGTTCCTCCCAATCCATGCCACAAACAACACACCCGGAAAAGAAATTTAATCCCTTTTAAAAATGGCAGATTATTAAAGCAGAACAAAACCAAATCCCCAACCACCACCACTGCTTCATGGTAAAGGTAAAGGGACCCCTGACCATTAGGTCCAGTCGCGGACGACTCTGGGGCTGTGGCGCTCATCTCACTTTATTGGCTAGCGGTACCTATTTATCTACTTGCACCTTGACGTGCTTTTGAACTGCTAGGTTGGCAGGAGCAGGGACCGAACAACGGGAGCTCACCCCGTCGCGGATTCAAACCGTCGCGGGGATTCAAACCGCCGACCTGCGTTTAAATCCGAGCATGCGGTTTGGTCCATGGGTGGCAACGCCCACCTTGGGCAGAGCTGAGGTGGCAGAGACAGCAGAGAAGTGAAAAAATTCCTTCCAGTAGCACCTTAGAGACCAACTAAGTTTGTTCTTGGTATGAGCTTTCGTGTGCATGCACACTTTTTCAGATACGCATGCACACGAAAGCTCATACCAAAAACAAACTTAGTTGGTCTCTAAGCATAGCTGTCAACCCTCCTTTTTTTGCGGGAAACTCCCTTATTCCAATGCCGTTTCCCGCTGCTATCCCAGATTGTTGATATCCCTTAAATTTCCCGGATTTCAAAGGAAGCAGCTCCTCTCCCTCCCTGCCGGCCAGGGAGGCTCCTCAGCTGCGTTGCTCGGCTGCCAATAAGGAGTCTGAGACTGACTGGGGGTGGAGCTTGCATGCCTTGTGCAGCCAGACCCTCACGCCCAACCAGACAGACAGACAGCCTGCCGTCTATGCGCTCGCTCTTTCGCTGACCCGTTCGTGTGCAGCCTCTGGAGCGCAGGGTGGCGAGGCTACTTGGTGCCATTGCACCGCCCTCGCGGCATCCCTTATTTTCAAATCCGAAAGTTTGGGGGGAAATCCCTTATTTTCAAATCCGAAAGTTGACAGCTATGTCTCTTAAGGTGCTACTGGAAGGAATTTTTTCCATTTTTCATTTTGTTTTGACTACGGCAGACCAACACGGCTACCTACCTGTAGCAGAGAAGTGAATTGCTGAGAGCCCAACAGGGATGGGTTTCCTCCAGGAAAAGCCTGCAAAAGTGTCACACACACAGACCCCCTGGAGTGGGGAAGCAGACCTCTCTCCTGCCCACCCCCCTGCCAAAGCAAGACCTTGCTCTGAGTGCGTCCCAAACACAACACAACACCCACGCAGATCCAGGCGAGCACAAGCAAAGGAGATCTCTGCCCTGTGATTCCTGCATTGCAGGGGGTTGGACCAGATGACCCTTGAGGGTCCCCCTTCTTCCCACTCTGCAGTTCTTCGCCCTGCCGCTTTCTCGAGCGCTGCGTCGACTACATTACCCAGAAGCCTTTGCTCTGTGGTCCTACTTGTTGCGGGCGGGACTGACAGGTCGGGCCAACCAGTGAGCAAAGGCGCTCCGCGGGCAACCTGACCATATTATGTAAAAGAAGATCCGGCAGGGCCAATGAGCTTGCAGAGGAGGCGGGCGCAGGGAGGGTCCCCGTCACGTGGCGGCCCCGGGGCAGGGAATCAGGCCAATCTGGCAGAGGGCGGCGCCCGTCGGCTTCGGAACCGCTGCTGCGCGCAGTTTATAGGGAGGGCGGGCGAGTGAGTGCGGAGGGTCCTCGGCCGAGGCCTGCATTTCTGGGCTCTTGCGCAGGACTTTCACAGAAGCATAGAATTGCCGAGTTGGAAGGGGCACCCAGGGGCCATCTAGCCCAACCCCTCGCAGTGCAGGAATCACGTGCCCTGCTCTCTGTCAGCTGTCATGTAGCTGGTGATACGAACCCAGGGCAAGCGCCTGGAGCCCCTGCGATCTCGCGCACCGCTTGGTGGAGATTGGGGTGGGCTGTAACAATATACCGTATGGAAATGTTTAAGTTCTGTGTAACCGTTTTTTTAATTATTGAGTTGTCCTTTAAAAACAGGACAGAAGAAGAAGTGAAGAAGTGTGCATGCACACGAAAGCTCATACCAAGAACAAACTTGGTTGGTCTCTAAGGTGCTACTGGAAGGAATTTTTTTATTTTGTTAGGACAGAAATTGTTGTTTAGTCATTTAGTCGTGTCCGACTCTTCGTGACCCCGTGGACCAGAGCACGCCAGGCACTCCTGTCTTCCACTGCCTCCCGCAGTTTGGTCAGACTCAACACTGTCCAACCATCTCGTCTTCTGTTGTCCCCTTCTCCTTGTGCCCTCCATCTTTCCCAACATCAGGGTCTTTTCCAGGGAGTCTTCTCTTCTCAGGAGGTGGCCAAAGTCTTGGAGCCTCAGCTTCAGGACCTGTCCTTCCAGTGAGCACTCAGGGCTGATTTCCTTCAGAATGGATAGGCTTCATCTTCTTGCAGTCCATGGGAGTTTCAAGAGTAATTAATATCAGGATGTCTCCCCACCTCAATTCAGGGTGGAAACTCCACATTCCTCCATAGACAGCTGAATTGTCACTTTAAACTACATTTTTAAAAAGCAAATATATTTTTTTCTTAGTTTTCAGAGTGACCTAAAAACCCAGCGCGAGGAATCTGAGCTAAATAAACTCACCTCACTCCCCCCGCCACGTTCAGAGTGGAAGCTCTACATTTTCCTATCTCTACCATCCCGCGCTGCCATTGGCTGACGGAGGGGCCCCGCCCCGCGCCTCCCACGCCCTCCCATTGTTGTGTTTTTCTCTTTTCCGAGCGCGGCGCGGCGCCTCCTGGGGGTTGTAGTCCGCGGGCGGGCTCTCCTTCCGCGGCGAACCACGCGAAGGGCCTGGGCGCGAGGACTCTCTTTCCCGTGGTGCCCCGCGCGGGAGAGGCCTGCAGGCCTCGCTGCCTTGACGGAGTGTCTGAGGGGCTTCGCTGAGGGAGGAGAAGAGGCTTCGTCCGCGTCGCGCCGCCGACCGACCCGCCGACCGCCATGGGCTCCCTGCTCAGCCGCCGCATCGCCGGCGTGGAGGACATCGACATCCAGGCCAACTCGGCCTACCGGTACCCGCCCAAGTCCGGTAAGGCCCCGGCCCTCCGCCCCCGCACCTAGTGGAGCCAAAGCCCCCGAACCTCTTGAAAGGAATAATAATAATAATAATAATAATAATAACGGTGATATGGGTAGTAGGGATCCCTCTTGCTCCTCAGCCCCCTCGGCTTCCCCTCCCCAATTTTTTTTTCGGGGGAGGGGCTTCTCCTCCCCCCAACCCACCCAGCGCTGGGGGTCCCTAGTATTTCCAGAAGCCTGAGAGGAGAGGCGGCTGTGTCCCTCGGAGCGGCCGCCCAGGCTCTTCCTGGGTGGCAGGGGGTTGGGCTAGATGACCCCTGGGGGCCCCTCTGGCTGCCATGCCTGCCTTGCAGGGGCTCGGGCTGCCGCCGCCGTTATTCATCCCCCCTGAGGATCTCAGGGGCGTTTGGCATCGCAGAAGCCCATCGCAAAGCAGTAGCGCAGTTTAATTGCTTTTTGATAACAGTTTATTGATTTTCCAAAAATAACAGTAACAATAACAATACAAAAACAAAGCAAACTGACTTCCCTCTAGTGTCCCTAAGGTTCCATTGTTTTTCAATATACTGTATTGCATGTCCATTGTGCAATAGCGCAGTTTAAAAGGCCCATGATATAAAGAGCCTTTTTGCTTGGCACCTAAAGATGCAGGTGAGGAAGGCGGCAGCTGAGCCTCCCTGGGGGAAGCGCTCCAGGAAAGGGGAGCCACCACTGAAAAGGTCCCTCCTGCTGCTGCTGCTGCTGCCGCCCTCTGGGCCAGTTTGCCTGGAGGGATTGGGGTCCTGGGCCATTGAAGGGTCCACAGCAGCATGTTGAACAGGGCCTGGAAACTGATGGGCAACCAGGACGAGAGGACCCTTGGCTTTCCCTCCCAACTCCTGATCCCCCACCCCAAAACGTGACCAGAAGCCCCCCCCATCAGAAGAGCCTGGTGACAGGTGCCTCTTCTGAGAAGCCAGGAGACCACCTGACCATAGCCCCCCTTTCCCCCCCTGGGGGACCCAGCCGCTAAAAAGAGGCCAGTCAAACGGGCAGAGAGGAAAGAAAACACCTGTAAATATCATTGCTGGTTTTTAATCGTTTGAACATTTCGAAGAGTGGCTTTTCCTGGATGATTTTAATGTATTATTATTTTCCTTGTGAGTCACGTAGAGTTTTTGAAGTTCTTTTATATTCTCTTACGCACAGCAACCCAGGCCATCTGGGCGGGGAGGGGGGGTTGCAGTGATTTTTAGGAAGTCATTAGTTTGCACCAGGTGTCCTATTGGGAAGACCCAGTTTTCTGAGTGCATGTTCTGGAAGTTGGGCAATAGGGGCAGTACAGGATTCCTTTTGGTGTACCGACCTCCCCGCTGCACCAAGGATTCCCTGCCCGAGCTGCTTCAGGTCGTGGCGGATGTTCTCCTCGAGACACCTAGTTTGGTTGTCCTAGGGGATTTTAACATCCATGCCGACACGACCTTACAAGGGGCCGCTCGGGACTTCGTGGAAAGCATGGCCTCCATGGGGCTGTCCCTGAATAAGTCTGGCCCAACTCATAGCCGCGGACATGCCTTGGACCTGGTATTCACCTCTATGGATGTTGGTGATCTGACACTAAGTAAAAGCGAAACAAAAGAAGTGCCATGGTCAGATCACTTCCTGGTGCAACTGGACTTCTCCGCGACCCTTCCCCTCTGCCGGGAGGTGGGACCAATTCGGATGGTCCGCCCCTGCCACTTAATGGATCCAATTGGCTTCCAGAGAGTGGTAGGGGATGTTTTATCCCATGTTGATGGCCTTTCAGCTGATTCCCTGGTGGCCCGCTGGAATGTGGAGTTAACCAGGGCAATTGACTGTCTGGCTCCGAAGCGCCCTCTCCGATTGCATGGAGCCCGGACAGCCCCATGGTTTTCCCCGGAGCTGAGGGTGATGAAACAGTCGTTGAGACGGCTAGAGCGCCGGTGGCGGAAAACTCATTCTGAATCAGACCGGACACGGGCTAGAGCTCAACTTCGAGCCTACCAAGTGGCAATGGCGACGGCGAAGAGGACCTTCTTCACCGTTTCCATTGCATCTGCAGAAAACAGCAGCAGGAGACTCTTCCAGGTGGTTCGCAATTTAGCAGAACCACCTCCGTCATCGGGGTCTGGTAGGGACCCCAAGATCTCCTGCAATGCTTTTGCAAAGTTTTTTGCAGATAAAGTCGCTCAGATTCGGAAGGAGGTAGACTCCACCGTGGGAGCAGGGCCGGGGCGGGAGAGTGCTAGAGCCCTGTCTAGTCATGTTTTATGGGATCAATTCCAATCTGTTACTTCCGAGGATGTGGACAGGCTGCTTGGACGAGTGAAACCGACCACCTGTCTTCTTGATCCTTGCCCATCCTGGCTAATAAAATCTAGCCAGGAAGGGCTGGGCGATGGGCTTCGCGGGGTGGTGAATGCTTCCCTTGGCGAGGGAGTATTCCCAGACCTGCTGAAAGAGGCGGTCATTAAACCGCTTCTTAAAAAAACATCTTTAGACCCGGCCATTATGGCCAACTATCGTCCAGTCTCAAATCTACCATTCTTGGGCAAGGTGATTGAGCGGGTGGTTGCTGAACAACTCCAAGCACGCCTGGAGGATGCGGACCATTTGGATCCCTTCCAGTCGGGGTTCAGGCCTCATCATGGGACTGAAACTGCCTTGGTCGCGCTGGTTGATGATCTCCGGCGGGCTAGGGACAAAGGTGAGAGCTGTTTCCTAGTTCTGCTGGATCTCTCAGCGGCCTTTGACACCATCGACCATAACATCCTTCTGGACCGTCTAGAGGGACTGGGAGCTGGGGGCACTGTTATACAGTGGTTCCGCTCCTTCCTCCTGGGCCGTGTCCAGAAAGTGGTGGTGGGGGATGAGTGTTCGGACCCCTGGGCTCTCACTTGCGGGGTGCCTCAGGGTTCCGTCCTCTCCCCCATGCTTTTTAATATCTATATGAAGCCGCTGGGAGAGATCATCAGGGGGTTTGGACTGGGTGTTCATCAGTATGCAGATGACACCCAGCTCTACCTCTCTTTTAAATCAGAACCAGTGAAGGCAGTGAAGGTCCTGTGTGAGTGCCTGGAGGCGGTTGGAGGATGGATGGCGGCTAACAGATTGAGGTTGAATCCTGACAAGACAGAAGTACTGTTTTTGGGGGACAGGGTGCGGGCGGGTGTGGGGGACTCCCTGGCCCTGAATGGGGTTACTGTGCCCCTGAAGGACCAGGTGCGCAGCCTGGGAGTCATATTGGACTCACAGCTGTCCATGGAGGCGCAGATTAATTCTGTGTCCAGGACGGCTGTCTACCAGCTCCATCTGGTACGCAGGCTGAGACCCTACCTGCCCGCAGACTGTCTCGCAAGAGTGGTGCATGCTCTAGTTATCTCCCGCTTGGATTACTGCAATGCGCTCTACGTGGGGCTACCTTTGAAGGTGACCCGGAAACTGCAATTAATCCAGAATGCGGCAGCTAGACTGGTGACTGGGAGTGGCCGCTGGGACCACATAACACCGGTCCTGAGAGAACTACATTGGCTCCCAGTACGTTTCCGAGCACAATTCAAAGTGTTGGTGCTGACCTTTAAAGCCCTAAACGGCCTCGGTCCTGTATACCTGAAGGAGCGTCTCCACCCCCATCGTTCAGCCCGGACACTGAGATCCAGCGCCGAGGGCCTTCTGGCGGTTCCCTCATTGCGAGAAGTGAGGTTACAGGGAACCAGACAGAGGGCCTTCTCGGTAGTGGCGCCCTCCCTGTGGAACGCCCTTCCAGCGGATGTCAAGGAAATAAGCAGCTATCCTATTTTTAAAAGACATCTGAAGGCAGCCCTGTTTAGGGAAGTTTTTAATATTTAATGCTGTATTGTTTTAATATTTGACTGGAAGCCGCCCAGAGTGGCTGGGGAAGCTCGGCCAGATGGGCGGGGTAAAAATAATAAAATTATTATTATTATTATTATAAGCGGCGTATGAATTTTGTGAAATAAAATAAATAAATAGCCACCGGTCCCAAGGGCTCCTCAATGCCCCTTGGTCCTGGAGGCAAAGAGAGTGCTGTCGATTTCATGTCTCGCTTGTCTGCTTTCTGGCTGAACGGGGATGTTTGCAGAGTTTTGCTCCAATGTGCTTGAGAATGGAGCCTCTGTGCTCAGTGGCAGCCTACCCCTGAGTCTCTGGTGAGGAGGCCACCTTCATGCCCAGCTTGTGAGCTTCCCAGAGCTCACTGATGGAAACCAGGTGCTATGGGTGTCTCTCTGCCCCTGCTCCCCATGTACAGCTGTAGTGGGCACCCTGAGAGCTGTTGCCCTCGGATCCTGCTTGCAGGCTTCCCTTTGGTTGGCCACTCCGAGAGCAGGATTCCGGAACGGATCCAACTGCAGCCAGGCTCTTCTAATGTTCTTATCATGGCGTGCCCCTCCCTCCTCTGAGCCATTGCTTGGCAGCAGCAGTGGGCTGCCCCCTCCTCTTCTCTCCCTCCCCACATATCGCCTGCCTGCCAGCTCTCTTCTTCCAGGCGCCTGTCAAACAGCAAGGTTGTAAGCCTGCATTGCACTGGGTGGGTGGTTGTAAGCCCACGAAAGGGGCTCCCTCCACCAATCTTGGGGTGGGGGGCAAGTGAAGCTTTTGGCTGCCAACTGGTGTGGCTGTCTGCCCTCTCCCACTCCAGAGAGAGGTTGCTGAGCCCCGCCTTGTGCCAAAGTCCTGCCAGTGCCCTTTGCATCTGTGCCCGATCTGCGGTGCAGGTCCTTTCTCAACTGTGAGGCTCACTGTGTGACTTTGGGCTGCCCTACCCTACAGGGTTGTTGTGAAGATAAAATGGTGGGGGGGGGGAAGAACTCTGTATGATGACCTTGAGATCCTTGTGGGGACGACGGTGGTTAAAAATGGAATAAATACACACGTAAAACCAGGCCTTTGCCTTCTCTTCAGGGAACTACTTTGCCAGTCATTTTTTCATGGGAGGTGAAAAGTTTGACACGCCACACCCTGAGGGCTACCTTTTTGGGGAGAACATGGACTTGAACTTCCTTGGCAACAGGCCCGTCCAGGCAAGTACTCATGATTTTGGTGCACCAAAATGAACTGGGGGGGGGGGAGCACCAGCCATCCAGCCAGCTGTTTCAGAGCACAGCCCCATCACAGCCATTGGATGGGGGTTGCTGTTGTCCCGAACAGCTAGAGCCTGCCAGGTCAGAGCAGGCTCTCCTCACAGGATTTCACCTGAATTATGTCCTCTCAATTCGAAGGATTGCAGGTGTATGTTTTTAAACAACTTTCCCCTGAGGTTGAATGGGGTTCAGAAAAACAAAGTGAGAAATACTGATGGATTTCAATTCAGGGACAGACGGACCCATAGGTGTCAACCTTTCCCTTTTCTTGCAAGGAATCCTATTCGGAATAAGGGAATTTCCCGCAAAGAAAGGGAAAAGTTGACAGCTATGGACGGACCCCTGATTGCTGAATGTTTACAGCTCTCCCTTTTTTGTTCTGGCTCAAACCCTTCCAGGGGTAGCAGACGACCCTGAGTGGATGTTTCCTCCTGTGTGTGCAGCTGGAGAGAGCCAACTTGTGCCAGTGGGGGAGGGGGGAGAGTGGCCTGCCCCCCTCACGTCCTTCTCCAGACCTTCCCCCTTGCTTTGTGTCTGCTTTCTCAAGAGGCTCCTGGTTTTTCATTCCAGTTCCCCTATGTAACCCCAGCACCTCATGAGCCAGTGAAGACTTTGCGCAGCTTGGTGAATATCCGCAAAGATTCCCTCCGCCTGGTCAGGTACTGCAGACCCAAACTCCTATGGGGTGAGACTTTTCAGGGGGCCAGGGTGGAATCACAGCTGCCTTAGCCTATGCTCTGCTGAGGCCAAGCAGCTTAAAATGCAGACTCTGTGATGAGTTGGCACAGGGGGCTGAAATTGTGTCCTTTTGCAAAGAAGGTGCTTAACTTGCCTTCTTTCCGTCTGAGCATGTTGCTTGATTTTCTGACATTCAAAGGCTTAGTATCGCATTCCACACTTGCAGTGAATTGTGAAAATCTGGAAATACACAAGATCTAGAAAGCAGGTGGTTTGAAACCCTTGCTTTTGCTTGTTTCTAATTCTGGCCAAAATGGAGGGATTGAGAGGGATGAGTTGAGGGGCTTGAGGAATCTGGGCAGGGGAACATGAATAGAGGCAAGGAGGCAGAGGAGTCTGTCCCTGAAGATCAGGTGTTTATTATGTATAATCTTATTGTGATAATATTGTTTCATGGCATACGTGGCTTCAGAGACCATCTAATAATAATAAGCATCAATATAATAAAACCATTAATGTAATAAATATTGTGTGTATCTTTAAAAGCATTTTAGACAGTCCCATCAGGAGAGCTGGAAATGTGATAGTTGTGAAGATAGCTGGAGTGGGTGGGTGGTAATAAAGAAACAGAGACGGCTCAAGGATTGAGTTTCTGCGCCAGGTGAGAGATTGCAGCAAGCTTAATGCCTGAGCTCACCTGCCTTGACTCAGCCTCCCTTTACCTTAGGTACAAAGAGGACGCTGACAGCCCCACCGAGGAGAACGGGAAGCAGAAGGCCTTGTACAGCCTGGAGTTCACCTTTGATGCCGACGCACGCGTTGCAATCACCATCTACTGCCAAGCGACGGAGGAGTTCATTAGCGGCATGGCCGTGTGAGTGCTGGGACCCTGGCAGCGAGGGGCCTTGTGGGGAGCCCGTCAAAGGGATCGTGTGTCTCTTGGAGACATCGTCTTCACCCACCCATAGTTCTGTATTATTTTATTGATAAAAGTAGTTACACACAGCTGTTTCATTTTTTAAAGCAGTTTAAAACAGTAGTACATAAAGCCATACAACAAAAGCCATATAGAAAAGTTAAAATCAGACATCAGATAGCTCTTGCGGAAAGATGTACTCTCATTTGCCCGCATCAACCTGGCAGAATAGAAGAGTATTCAGCAGGCATTTAAAGGTTGAAACAGAAGATGCCTGCTTGATCTCCAGTGGCAGAGAGTTTCACAGGACTGGGCCGATGACACTGAAGGCTCAGTTTCGTGTTGTTGTCAGATGAGCCTTGCCTGCTTGGAGAATGACCAGTGACCGTCCTGACATAATCTCCTCGAATGAGCGGGGCTATGAGGGATTAGGGGATCCCTGGGGCTCAGGGCTTTGCAAGCGAATACA
Source organism: Darevskia mixta (assembly GCA_034641385.1). NCBI lineage: Eukaryota > Metazoa > Chordata > Lepidosauria > Squamata > Lacertidae > Darevskia > Darevskia mixta. The sequence continues at coordinate 3,458,511 of JAWWNH010000124.1, read as the reverse complement.
CGGACCTTGAACCTGGCTCAGTAGTAGACGGCCTTTAGCAATGAAGCCCCTGTTGTTGACTAGACATTCTGCGCCAGCTGGAGCTTCTGAACCAGGTCCAAGGGCAGCCCCACACAGTGGTCAGGCTATCCCTGTTCTGGAACGGTTGTAGCTGGCGAACCAGGTGAAGGAATAATAATAATAATAATAATAATAATAATAATAATAATTTATTTATACCCCTCCCATGTTGCTGGGTTTCCCCAGCCACTCTGGGCGGCTTCCAACAGAATATTAAAATGCAATAGTCTATTAAACATGAAAAGCCTCCCTAAACAGGACTGCCTTCAGATGTCGTCTAAAAGTCTGGTAGTTGTTTTTCTCTTTGACACCTGGTGGGAGGGCGTTTCACAGGGCGGGTGCCACTACCGAGAAGGCTTCTGCCTGGTTCCCTGTAACCTCACTTCTCGCAGGGAGGGAACCGCCAGAAGGCCCTTGGAGCTGGACCTCAGTGTCCGGGCAGAACGATGGGGGTGGGGACCTTAGCTCTTAAATTCACCAGCTTGGCTCAGCAGAAACTATATTGCCACCCCCAAGGTCTGGCATCCCTGCACCACTGAGAGCTCCACCCTGGGGTAGTTTGGAGACACCCTTCTTTTCTTTATGTCCAGAAATGTGCTAGCTTAGCTTGGGGTGCCAGCAGGTGGCTGCAGGAGGCAGGTCCGCATGCACAGGACATGGTTTGCTGCGGCTTCCGTTGCTTTCGGCCTGGAAGGCTCCTGGATGTGGCCTGTGAGAGCCCAGGAGCTGCCTCTGGGTGTGATGCTGAGCCTCTCCTCTTCTCCCTGCCTGCAGCTACAGCACAAAGAACCCTTCTCTGCAGTCGGAAACGGTGCATTACAAGCGAGGAGTCAGCCAGCAGTTCTCGCTGCCGTCCTTCAAGATAGACTTTTCGGACTGGAAAGACGACGAGGTGACATTCCTGGCCTCTTAGTGCCTCCCAGATTTGGGTCTTCTAGCTTAGCAGAGTCACATAGGCTTGTGTTTCTCCCTCCTACCTCCCCCGTCTTCATGATTTTGCTCCTGGGGGTTTCGGGGGTTTGAAAGCAAAGCAGTTGTGGTGCCATCAGCACGAGAACAAATTTATAAAGGTGCTGGGAAACGAGCTAAAGATCTTCCAAGAGGAGGAGCTGGAAGGAGGGAAGGAAGCTGAGTGGCTACTTGTCCTTCCTCCCCATCCTGTTCTGGCCTCCAGGCCATCGTGGCAACCACAAAAAAGTATCCCCCTCCCCCCCAAAAAAGGAGGTTTTTGTGACACCTTTTCCTTGGAGGAGTTCCATATGGAAAGCCACAGGACTCCCTACCAGCAGGACTAATCCCTCTGTTTGCTCCTTCCTTCCAGCTGAACTTTGATCTGGACCGCGGCATCTTCCCCGTCGTCATCCAGGCTGTGGTGGATGAAGGCGACGGTAAGACCCCCGCTTCCCCTCTTTGCCTTCGTGCCCCTGGCAAGCGGGAGCAATTGGGCTGGCTCAGGTGCACCAGCAGGGTTTGGCCCAGTGGCTGGAGTGGCCTTCCCAAGGGGCCAGGCTGTGCTGGAATCTACAGTCCACCATGCTGGGTTCTCTGTGCTGGGGCTGAGCAGGGAGCAGGAGGGGAACTGGTTAGCTGACTCTTGGGCGGGATTTGGCCCATGCCACCTCCACCTTCTGTTCCCATCTGTGCCGGTCTCCTTTTTCATATGCGTCTTCTGGCATGGGACGCAGGAGAGGCCCTGTGCCCTGCTAAAGAAGGCCTGTGCTTTAAGCCAAGCAAAAGACCCACGCTGCCCAAGAGATTTGGATCGCCAGCAGTGTTAGCAGATTAACTTCAGTGTTTCCTATTCTTAGAATAATTGCATACCCCTTTTCCCCCAGAATTTAGTCTTACTGGTGTACCCTTTCTCAAGAGAAGTATTTTTTAGATTTTGCTAGAAGCCGCCCAGAGTGGCTGGGGCAACCCAGTCAGATGAATAGCATATAAATAATAAAATTAAAGGTTTTTTTAAATAAAAGAATTATAAAGCTATTTTTTAAAAAAACATATAAAGCTATTTATAAAGAATTATGAAAGCTACCCCCATATTATTATTATTATTATTATTATTATTATTATTATTATTACTACTACTACTACTACTACTACTACTAATAATAATAATTGGGTAGTTTTAATAATACAGTTGTACCTTGGTTTTTGAGAAGCTTAGTTCTCGAACGTTTTGGCTCCCGGACGCCGCAAACCAGGAATTGACTGTCCCAGTTTGCAAACTATTTTTGGAAGCCAATTGTCCTCTGCAGCTTCCGATTGGCTGCAGGAGCTTCCTGCAGCCACTCAGAAGCTGAGCTTTGGTTTCTGAATGTTTTGGAAGTTGCACAGACTTTCAGAACAGATTCCGTTCGACTTCCAAGGTACGACTGTACTGCTTTATCTAGCTGAGAGCAAATTCTGCCGTGTACCCTGTGAAACGCTTTTGTGTGCCCCTGCGGATACACAGACCACACTTTGGGAAACACTGCTCTAGTTTCATCTGTGACACTTCAGAGACAACTGGGGCCTGCTCTCCTTCGCCTCCATAGTGGGATCTCTTGGGCTGGAAGCCTTCAAGCCAGGATGGCAGAGAGGAAGCCTCTTCTCTCTCCCTGCCCCCACTTCCTTCAGTTTCTGTGTGTCAGTAAAGCTGGAGACAATGGCAATGTTGTTTGAAAGAGCTATTGCCTCTCCCTGTTAGCTTTTCCCATCATGCCGTGGGAGAGAAAACGAAAATATTATCTTCTGTTTTTGTAACTGGTAGCCTGGGTCAAGAAAGCACCCCCACCCCAAGCCTTGGGTCACATGACAGTTTGATGAAGAGGTCAGCCCAGCGGGCGGCAGCTGTGAGAAAGGCGAATTCCATGCCAGGGAGCATTAGGAAAGGAGTCGGAACAAAAACGGCCTATAGCACGATGCCCTGTTTGGAATCCTGGGTAGAGTTCTGGTTGCCTCGTCTCAAAAAGGAAATTACTGAGAGGGAAAAGGATTCAGAGAAGGGCTTGGTACAGAACCGCCTGTTGACCTCCATCGTATACATTGATTGCGCACAACATCTTCCTTGGTCATCTTGAAAGCTCCACTGCCCATGGGACCATTTGGGTAGCCTGTGCAGCTGGGCTGGTGAGAAATCCCGACTCCCGAGAGTCCTACCGCTGGAGGACTCGGACCCTGATCCTCCTCCCTTGTAGTCTGGCCTGAATCTCTGTCGCCTTGCCCCTGATCTCATGGGCCTTCCGCTTTCCCCGCAGTTGTCGTGGAAGTGACTGGCCATGCCCACATCCTCCTGGCTGCATTTGAAAAGGTAAGAAGCCTCGTTTTGCCCCATCTGAGCAGGAGATGGCTTTGGGTGGTTTCTGGACTAACAGCACTGGCAGAAGGGCGAGACATTGCCTTGCCTTCCCCATGGCTCCAGCCTCTCTTGCAGGGCCCCTTTTCGCTCCTCTCTTGCCCTGTTCTGTTTGGTGCTTTGAGTGGGACAATCTGCAGAATCTGACAGCTTGGATTGTGTAATCAGAATAAACCCTGAAAATGCAAGTGGGTCTGTGCATGGAAGGAGGGGTTTGCTTAGCAAGCGGCTGAAGACTTTCCATATTAGATGTGCCAACCTATCTCTCTCGTGTCTTTTCCCCTCACCAGCATGTGGATGGCAGTTTCTCGGTGAAGCCTTTGAAGCAGAAGCAGATCGTAAGTCTTTGCCTGCCTGCAAGAATATATATAGGCACACACACACACACACATATATCCTTAAGGATGTGGCTTGGCAGAGGTGCTGGCTGACATCCCAGAGAGGCCTGACCCCTTTCCCACTACCCAACTTAGCAGGGCCCATTGGATGTACTGCACTGAGAAGGTGTAATGCAAATATTTAGACAGGTTTTTCAAAAGGAGGTTTAGGCAGATTCACAGACGATAAAGTTCTCCCTGGGTCCTAGGCACGGTGTCCACAGGACTGAAGGCAATGTGCCTCTGAATCAATGCCATTTGTTGCGAGTCCCAAATAAGAACATCAGAAGAGCCTGTCTGCTGGATCAGGCCAGTGGCCCATCTAGTCCAGCACCCTGTTCTCACAGTGGCCGACCAGATGCCTGTTCTGGAAGCCCAAAGGCAGGGCTTGAGCTCCCCCCCTCCCCTTTCAAGCAACCAGTGTTCAGGTGCATGGTGCTTGAAAGGGGAGGGGGGTGCAACATGGCCATGGTGGCAAGTAGCCATTGACGTGGGGAGGATGCTGCTGCTGTTCCTCCCCTGCACTGCCTATGGGGTTCCCAGAGTCTTCTGATTGGCCACTGCGAGGACAGAATGTGTGGCCACATGCGCTTCCTTTGGCTTAGCCAGCAGCCGCCAGGTTCTTCTGACTTGTGCTTATGCTCAATGAAGAGCAAATTGCTGCCCTTTTGTTATTCTGGTTTCGGTTTCCCACCTGCCTTCATCCTTTTTTCTCATTTGCCTTAGATGGTTGTTTCTTCGTGTTCAGTTTTCAGCTGTGTATTTGTGTCGTGTTGTGTTTAACTTCCATTGCAAGCCTCCTAGAATATCCTAGTGGAAATAATACTAATAGTTAAGAGCAACGATTAAGAAAGAAGCCAGCAGCATTTCCTGCTTCCCCACAGGTGGACCGGGTCAGTTACCTGCTTCAGGAGATCTATGGCATTGAGAACAAGAACAACCAGGAGACTAAGGTGAGGAGGGAGGGAGGGAGGGAGGGGAGGCCATCATATCTCCCAGGGCTGAGAGGACCGCATCCCTCTGTCTAAAAGGGGAGTAAGCAGAGGTTCTCCCTTGAACGTTCCCTTTCAAGAGGGAGAGAAGTTGTCTATTGACCCGCAGCAACAACTCAGAGCTGTGGCTTTCTTCCAGCATCTGCTGAAGCCGAATCCTGCTAAGGCACCTTGTGAGTGTGGGCCTCCCAGGTCCAAAATTGGGGGGGCTTTGCCTGATCTTTCTCTGAAGGAGGAGGCAGCCCACGAACCACTTGCCACCTGCTGCCAGTAGCAGAGGGTAGGATTGGGTGGTTCTGTCTGTCTGAGTCCGGAAAGGGGCCCCTGGATTTCTGCAGGATTCTGAACGCTGAGCTGAGCCACAGGAGCATTCAGTGAGTTCTCTGTCCCCCCCCCGTCCCCCCCCCCCAGCCCTGTGACGATGAGAACAGCGACAACAGCAACGAGTGTGTGGTGTGCCTCTCCGACCTGCGGGACACCCTCATCCTGCCCTGCAGGCACCTTTGCCTCTGCAACTCGTGTGCCGACACCCTGCGCTACCAGGCCAACAACTGCCCCATCTGCCGCTTGCGTGAGTAGCAGGGGGGCGGGGCAGGGTGGGGCAGAGGCGAGGGAAGAAGCCCTTGGCAGGCCAGGAGGAGGCCAGCAAACCCGGGGCTTGAAGCGCATAGACTCTTCTCCACCTTTGATAACACTGGGCACCTTTTCCACTGGGGGCTGCCAGGCTCATTGGATGGCGCAAGCCTCTTTTCTGCTGCCAAAGGATTCGGGAGCCAGCGGATTCAGGTCTCAAGAAAGGAGATTCCGACTAAGCATTAGGAATAATTTTTGGAGGGCAAGAGGTGTTTGACAGTGGGAAGGACTCATAGAACCCACAAGTCCCTTGGAAGGTGGCCGTCTCTCCTCCCTTGGAGGTTTCTAAGTGGAGGTCCAGGGGGTAGATGACCTCGGGGTCCCTTCCAACTCCACAGTCCTATGATGCCGGGGGTGGGGGCACATTTGTTCCCCCCCCCCCCCGTTCAGTGAAACACTCATGGGAAGTCCTTTGCTGATGGGCAGGGATGGAGCAGGGAAGCATGAACTCCGTGGATTCAATTTCTGTGGTATAGCGAGGTGCACATGCCTTGCCATATGAGCGCAGAAGGAGCATTGCAGGATTCCAGGTTCGGTGCCCATGCCTGTTTCTGAGGTCCGTCCCTTTAAGGGGCTCTGCTGGGGCAGCAGCTGATCTGCCCTGGCACCTGGAAAGGTTGCTTAAGTTAAAGCCGCCTGCCTCCCTTTGCAAGAGCAGTTGCTGCGTTCCTCAATGAGCGTGGCTAGCAGGTGACTTTGGGATCCCGACTCCCAGAGGACTCTGCCCACAGCCCAGCTCATAGGAGGCAAAGATGACGTGCCTTGCCCCTGGCAGATTTTGGGCACAAGAGATGAGACTGGGCTCCCTTTGCCTTCCCCCCTCAGCCTTCCGAGCCTTGCTGCAGATCCGAGCCGTGAGGAAGAAGCCCGGGGCCCTGTCTCCACTCTCCTTCAGCCCCGTCCTGGCACAGACCCTGGACCACGATGAGCATTCGGTGAGAAGCAGCCTCAGGCATCCGGGAGGGGTCAGCAGAAGGGCCCCAAAGCACACTTGAAGCACTGGGTCTCTCTGTGTGGGGTGGAGGGGAGTTGGTTTGGGTTCTGGGCAGACATGGGCTCATCCCCACCTTTGCTGGGGGCTGCAGGTGGCCTTTTCTGCTGAGCCTTGGCTGTCCCCCTCAGGTAACGGGGATGGGGTCAGCCTGCCTCGTAGAAGGACAGGCCATAAAAATAGCAAAGGAGGGAGACAGGGAAGGAGGAAGAGAAGGTGTGTTGCTATCCCGGTGAATGGGAACAGCTGTTTTCTTTTGTTTTCTTACTACTACAGTCATACCTCGGGTTGCACTCGCTGCGGGTTGTGCGTTTTCAGGATGCGAACGCGCCGAACCCGGAAGTACCGGAACGGGTTACTTCCAGGTTTTGACACTCGCGCATGCGCAGAAGTACTAAATTGCTCTTTGCGCATGCGCAAAAGCGCTGAATTGCGTCATGCACGTGCGCAGACGCAGCAGCGCGGGTTATGACCTGAGCGTCCACTGTACTACTACTACTAATAATAATAATAATTTTTATGCTGTCCATCCAACTGAGTTGCCCCAGCCACTCTGGGCAGCTTCCAAACATTTAAAACACAGTATCCCACCTTCCCTCCATCCGGGTGCCCATGGCAGTGGCTTACAGGGGGTTCCCAGGCAGCCTCCCACCTGGGCTCTGATCAGCCCCAGGCCTGCTGAGCTTTAGCCTGGGGGGTGGCTTCTTGTGCCTCCAGACTCTCCCCTGGGACTGTTGGACAACCCTGAGAGTCCCCAGCTCAGTTGGCCTGAGAAACAGAACGTAAGGAGCCCTTCTGAAGATAAATAGCAGCAACAAGAAAGATCATTCCTCACAAAAGTGACTTGAAGCAACTTATGAAGATAAACTCATACCTAAACAAAAGACCATAACAAGAGCCGGCTGGATCAGGCCAGAGGGGGCCCATCCAGGCCAGCCTCCTGTTCTCACAATGGCCAACCGGGTGCCCCTTGTGGGAAACCGGCAAGCAGAACATCGGCACCAGAGCCCTCGGCCCTCCTGTGGTTTCCAGCAACGGGTTCAGAAGTCTTGCTGCCTCCGACTGTTGAGGAAATGCCCAGCCATCCTAGCTAGCAGCCGCTGAGAGCCCTCTCTTCCTCCATGAATTTGTCCAGCCCTCTTTTCAAGCCATCCAAGTTGGTGGCCATCACTACCTCCTGCAGGAGGGAGTTCCATAGTTTAACTGTGCTGTGTGAAGTAGTGCCCCCCCCCCCGTAAGATGTTTCTTTCCTATCCTGATATGGAGTGTCAGATTTGGGGAAGATTTCAAACTACTTTTTGTGGTTCTTGTTATTTTTCTCTCTGGTGTTTTTGTTGTCCTTAAATGTTGTAAGCTGCCTTGTAAGGGGTTAATCTTAAAAGATGGCGTATAAATGTGTACATTAATTCCGTGGGCGTCTTCTAGTGCCAGGCAGTGTGCTTAGCTGCAATTCCTGCAGTGGGGGTTGGACTGCGTGACCCTGTGACTCCCTTCCAGCCCTGCAGTTCTGTGAGGGCAGAGCTGAAGAGGCTTCAAGGCTGAGCTTCTGTCTTCCTCCGCTCCTCCCTCTGCAGTGTTCGGACAACATCCCTCCGGGCTACGAGCCCATTTCTTTGCTGGAAGCCCTGAATGGCCTACGCTCCATCTCGCCCTCCATCCCCTCGGCTCCCCTCTACGACGAGATCACCTACACGGGGGTCCTGGATGGGCTTCCCCTCTCTGGAAGACCCCTGGTGGGGCTGGACCGAGCTGTGGAGGGCAGCCATCAGAAGAGCAAGCGCAGCAAGTCTCCAGACAGGTGAAATCTTGTGGAGAAGCCTCTTCGGATCACTCCCTCTCGCCCTCCCCTACGCCAAGTCCATCCAGTTGAAACCTTCCTCTGCCCAACGCCTGAAGCTCAGGGCTCCTAGCGCCTTTGCCTCCCGCCCCAGAGTCAATCCCCCCCGCCATGCCAGCCGCTGCCAATCCTTTGGGTCACAGCTGTGTCTCTTGTTCTCTGCAGCACCCTCCGCTCTCCCTCGTCACCCATCCATGAAGAGGATGAGGAGAAGCTTTCGGAGGACTCAGACTTGCCACTCAGCGGGACGGAGCTTGTGCTGCAGGAGGCCAGCTCCCCAGAGGTGAATCTCTCTCTCTCTCTCTCTCTCTCTCTCTCTCTCTCTCTCTCTCTCTCTCTCTCTCTGTCTGTCTCCTGCCTCTTTGCTAAGCCTGGAGTGGCCTGCTGATGGGGTGGGGCTTGGGGCTGCTGTGAGCCTTGCTGAGTTGGCAGCCTCAGAAAGGCGCCTGCCTGCTGACAGTTGAGCAACCGCAAGAGCTCCTTGGCCAAGTTGGACTGTGTGTGTGTGTGTGTGTGTGTGTGCAAACTGACAAGTGGAGGTGTCTGGTTCTGTGTCTTCTTGGAGAAAATTGTAGTTGTTCCTAGCACTGGGAGGTGGCCAGTAAACAGCAGGTGGGCTGTTTGGGCCGCCCACCATGAGCTGCTAGAGCCGGACGCTCCCATGGGTGGTCCTGATCACCCATCTCCTTCCCCCCCCCGACCCTCATTGGTTCCTGGGGTCCCATCCGCACTCCAGGGGAGAGATGAGCGGCTCTTGCCCTATGCTTGCAGCAGTGCTGATGGCTAGGGGAAGGGGGCATGCCCTCTTGATGTGGGGCAGCAAGACCACTCTCCTCCAGGGCTCTGGCAGGGGCCTCCCTCCCCACCAAATCTGATGATTGAGGAGGAAGGATCCCCTTCGGACTTCACCGTCACGCTGGGAAGAAGCATCCCCTCCATTGCTGGCTTCTGCTCTGTTCCTCCCCATCACAGCCTTGCTTAGCCCACCAGTCCCTTCCCACAGGCTTCCAGGCCCTCTCCCCAGCTCTTTTTCCTTCTCCATTGACTTGTCAGCCTCAGAAGCTGAGCGCAGCCTGGCTACCAGATCAGGGGATTCCCCACTGGGTGTGGAGGGGGCAGTATTGCCTCTCTATCTCCCCGCTGGCCTTTGGTGCCTGGGCTCCCACTTCCACGCAGCTGCTGCTTGGGTCTAGCTGGAAACTGTCGGGTTCTTGACTTTCCAGATTGGCTGGGGGGGCGGGGGGGGACAGTCGTCCAGAGAGGCCTTGGCAGCAGTCTTCCCATATTTAGCCCAGTGCTTGAACCCTTGTGATTTATTCCTGCTTACATGTCTTCTTACTGGGTTTTGTGTCATATTTTTAATTTTATTTCTATACTGCCCTATACCCGAAGGTCATATGCTAAGCCTTTTTTGTCATTGTGGTCACCTGCTTTGAATATACTTTTTTATAGGAAAGCTGGGCATACATTTTACTAAACCAAAAAATTGCCCTTTTCCCCTTGAGAGCCCCATGTGTCTCTTTCAACGGGATCTGGAGCAAACCTATTTCCTGCATGAAAACAAAACTCCCTGCTCTGGAATGGTAATGGTGTTGGTTTCTGCCCATTTGGAACGCAAAGCAGGGGGCTGTATAGCCGCCCTCCTCCTTGGCAGAAATGAGACCCTTTTCTTTTTCTCCTCCTCCTCCTCCCCCCCCCATCTTTCAAGAGCCTGACAGCGGAAGAAGCAGAGGCAGCCACCCCCCTGCAGCAAGGTGAGCTCTGGCTGGGACTGTGGTGGGTGAGAACTGGCGGGGGGGGGGAGGCATCCTTACCCTCTGGCCTGATCCCCTCCTGGGTATATGTTGTGCCCGTGCTGTTGAACATGGGCCTGGAAAGAACCCCACTGCCGGGACTGGCCCCCTGGAGGGGCAGCCTGGGCAAAGTGGAGCAGGCACGAGAGCAATGGGTAGTGGTTAGAGTGCTGTACTAGGACCTGGGAGACACCACCATCCAAATCCATCTCTTTCAGCTTCACCTACCTCGCAGGGCTGTTGTGGGGATTAAATGAGAAGGGCAGGAGAACCAATAGATAAGAATTAGATAAGAAATGCAGAAAAGGGAAGGCCTTTGGTAAACCCAGACCCTTGACCTGGGGCCCCCCTGCCAAGGCGCTGAGGCTTCCCCTTCCTTCTCCCTCTCGCAGGTGCCCAGCCTCCCTCTGTGGAGGCCCTTGTCCAGGAGAGCAGCAGCGGCGGGGGCGGCACCTGTGACCCCAGCAGCCTCCCCATCCTGGAGAGCGAGCTGCCAGCGGACGTCTACCTGCCAGGTAACGTCGAAAGGAGCCCTCGGTGGTGACTGGCGCTTCCTTGCCCTCCGCTGAGAGGGGGACGATGCCCTCGCTTGGCCAAGAAGGAAGGGCCCTGACCCACCTGCCCCCCCCAGCTTCACGCGCCATCCTGGCTTTTCCTGCTCCTGCACCCATGGCCCGGCTGCCTTTGCATCGCTGCTGCTTTCTGTGCGGCAGCCATGGCCCTGTTCTGTGCGTCCATGCCAAGGAGGAGGGCGATTGGGAACGGGGGCGGGGCGCACATGCAGAGGGGGCCAGAAGAGGCTTAGAGGCAGAGGGTGAGGCTTGTGGTGGGTTGCAGAAGAGGCCTCCACCCCGCTCTCGGGCACCACCCGATGCCCACGCATGGAACAGCAAGGGGGCGTCTGTCCGTCCGTCTTTTCTGATCGCTTTTTCTAACGTCTCCCCCCTTTCTGTCTGCCCCGCCTGGGCAGCCCTCGGCCCGGACTCCTGCTCTGTTGGGATAGAGGAGTAAGCTGGTACGTCTCGTCTTTCCTCCCTGTATGCTGGCGGGGGCCTCTTGGGAGGGAGGGTGGGGAAGGGCAGCCAGAAGGGGGGCTGAGATGCGCAGGGCAGCTTCCACCCTGCTGTTGGCGGTCTCTTTCAGCGGCCAGGCACCCACCTCGGGGGCCCTGCCTTGCTTCTTGCTCCCACCCTATGCCTGGGGGGGCAGGAGGGCTGAGAGGGTCAGCAGCAGCAGCACCAGGGCTCCTGAGCCAGCCTCTTTATCTCTCTTCCCCCCCCCCCCAACAACCGCAGGATCTTCTGACTTCGCTGGCACCCTCCCTGGCCGTGGGACCAGCCAATCCGGGCAGCCCTTCCTGTTCAACAATCCCCGCCTCTGCGTGGAAAGCGGGCAGAGCCCGTCCTGAGCGCCTGGCTCAGGGTTTGAAAGCCGCCTCCGCCGCCGAGTTGCTCACAATGCCAAATGCCCGGGTGCATCCTCTGGGGCGGCTCCTCTTCCTGCCTGCTTGTGAGGAAGCAGCCCCCTCTGCCTCCCTTCCTCTTCCACCAGCGAAGGATCCTTTACGGGACACCGATTCCGATGCTGCGGCACTAGACGGACATTTCCCCTCTGTGGGGCTCAGCCTCGGACCAGGACTCTCCCCCCTCCCTCCAAGGGACTCTTCTGTGTCATTGTACATAAATGCATGATATTCAATGCCCCCTCCCTGCATTGGCCGTGAGGCTCATGTGGTGGGAAAGGTTTCCTCCTGCCTTGCTGTGCTCTCTTCCTGCCCCCCCCAACCCTCTTTGGCCTTTTTAACCCCCTTGCCTCTCATTTCCCCCCTCCTGCTTTCCAGCCTGTCTGCTGTGCTCCCGACTGGCACTTGGGGCTCCTGGTAGGACCCCCCCATCTAGGCACATGGGGTGGGGGGCTTCTTCCTGCTCCTGCAGAAAGGGAAAGTGGGTCAGGCACAAGGCACTTGCTGCCCTCCTCCTCCAGGGGGGTGGCTGGACTCCAGAGAGGAAGCCAGCGAGGGGCGAAAGGGCGCTGGAGGGACTCGGCTGGAAGTGGCCTGAGACTCCCTACTGGGACCTGCGTCTTCTGCCCCACAGCTACCCCTCCTCCACCACGACCTCCACGGTTTGGGGCTGTGCCCAGGTGGCCTTGTGCCTTCTTCTTCTCCTCCTCCCTCCCAACTGCTTCACCCAGAAGGCAGTGGGGGTGTCCTTGTGGACTAGCTGCCTGAGGGGCTGCCAGCTGCTTCCTTGCCCCCCCCCACTGCCGCCTTTGAGGGGGCCACTCCCTTTCCAGGCCCAGAAGGCAGAGCTGGGCCAATGTGTTTCTATATTTATAGTAATAAACCCCTCCTGTGTCAGTCTGGTTGGTGCTGGTGACTGGAAGTGGCTTTTTCTTGTTGGTTTCTTCTTTCCCGATGTCCGGGGGGGGGGCACACTGACCATGTGGATGGGGGCACACACAGTTCCAGTCTCTTCACTGACCTGAGGAAGCCTCTTGCCTTTATGGGCCTTATGCCAAGTCAGACTGTTGGTACCTTGAGAGGAGTGACAGAAGTGCTCTGGGTTTGCCTTCTGCCCCTTCCTTGCCTGCCCAACAAGCCACCGCACACACACACCCGGCCCCAGTCAGGAGTGGGTCTACAGCATCCTTGGCACGTGGCCCACGTCTGCCACTCACCCCTTGGCACTGCAGCCAAATCCACTGGCAAATGCCCTCTCAAGCCGGGCCAGTGGGGCTGGTGCAGGAGAGATCCACCTTTCCTCCTTCAGGGGGCGGCAGCTGCCTTGGGTGGGGTGCCCCAGGGAGAGGAGGGGATGGTGCTGTGCTCTCAGCCAGGCCTCGCTGTCCCCTGCCCTCACAGATCTCTCTCCCACCCTGACAGGTGAGCAGGACAGTTTGTTCCTCTGAGGAGGCTGGCCGTTTGGAGGAACAATGAGCCAGCACCCAGCCAGTGTGCCCGTCCGTCTTGGCTCAGGCTGCCACTCTTTGTCTCCAGAGCACTTGCCCAACTGCCCAAGGCAGGTCCAGGCTTGTCTGCTGCCCGGTGTCCATCTCTTCATCAAAGCACAGGAAGGAGAGTCTGTTTGCCTTCCTCCCTGCCCATGCACAGAGGAGCAGCTGGCACATGCCTTAGCACATGCGTGGCATGGGAATGCCCACCTCTCTCCCACTGGCACCTTCAGGGAGTTTGCCAAGGGAACTCCGATGCTCTTCCTGGCCTGCCTTTTAGCTGAACCCCTTTCCTGCCATGGGAGCTGCTCAACAAAGCAGAAACCAGACTTTGCTCTCAGACAAAATTATTTGCATGTATTTACTTACAAACATTGTGCTGCCAAAGTTGATTTGGAAAAAGGATATTGGTTTTGCGTGCACAGGAAGGGAAGGAGGGAGAGGCCTTAAAGTCTTCTGAATAGGGAGAGGACGATAAGTGCCCCCTTTCCCCCCGGTTTCTTGGCCCCCAGCCCTTTGGCAGACCTACTTTGCCCATCCTTGCACCTCTGAGAGTGTGCTCACCGGTTTCTGAAAAAGCTGTACATCCCGAGCTAACGGAGCTCTGTTGTGCCTTTTGACATTTGGGGATACAGGCGCTCTGTGACCTGCTGCCATACACACCACAGCAAGACGTGTATCGAGCAAGGCTACGACTGTGACGGACACCCCCAGCCTCTGCTCTGGGGCAGGGCTGTCCGCCCCTGGCAGAGGTCAGCTGCAAACCAAGGCCACTTGCGCGTCTGCTGCATCTTCTCCTTGTCTCTTGGGGGCCTGCAGAGCTCATGCTTCCCACGGCTGCATCTCTGCTAGGAAGCCCTCGGCAAAGCAGGTGCCGCCCTCCTCCTCAAAGGCCCAGGGGGGTCCCAGCGACGGCTCCGTGGCTGCTTCCTCCTCCCCCCACGGTTGGCCCAGGGGCTCGGCATACAGAGTCAAGTCTTCCACCAGGGCTGTGACAGGGTGAGGGGGACCTTCTTGGCTCAGAGCACTGGCTGGCTGGTCAGGGGAGGCCAGGACCACCTCCTCAGCAGCAGCCAGGGAGCCAAGGGCGGCCGTCAGCTCCAGGTCTTCAATGCTGCTCCCGCTGCCAATGAAGGTGTCCTCCAACACAGATGCCCAGCTGAGGTCCCCTGGCAGAGCCACCCCCTCTCTGCCCACAGAGGCCAGAGGCGAGCGGGCACCAGTCCAAGCAGCCTTGCTGGTGCCCTGGCCTGGCTGCTGCTTGCACTTACCGAGGTGGCGCTGCCCCCCGGGAAGGCGGGGCATCTGGTCCTCTTGCAGGGGGCCTCGTCCCCTCCCTCGGAAGCAGCCCAGCTCTGCACCGGAGGCAGGCAAGGGGGGTGTTGCCTGCATGGCCGAAATGCAGGGAAAGGTTGGCACGCGCCTCCGCCGGAATATCCCGTCGACGAACCTGTCTGCATGCTGGGGGTTGATCCGCCAGAAGCCCCCCTTGCCAGGCTCGTCTTTTTGCCGCGCCACCTTCTGAAAACACTTGTTCAAGGACAGGTTGTGGCGGATGGAGTTCTGTGGAGGAGACAAAAGGCCCATGGGGAGGAGGAGAAGGGGGAAGAGAGGGAGGGGTGAGCAGAAGGACATGCAGAGAGCCCTACGGGATCAGGCCACAGGCCCTCATCCTGCTCTCACAGGAGCTTGCCAGATGCCTATTGTGAGAAACTTGCAAGCAACACCTGCTGCACACCAGAGCCAGTGACTGGCATTGTGCCTTGTAGCCACCGATCGCCCTCCATGGATTTGCCCAACCTCTTTTAAAGCCATCCAAGTTGGTGGTCATCACTGCCTCTTGTGGCAGGGAGTTCCATAATAACTTTGTGGATAATTGCTTTCTCTTCTCTTTGTCCTGAACCTCCCTGTCTTCAGTTTTGTTGCATCTCCACAAGTTCTAGCGTTTGCAGGAGAGGGAGGAAAACCTTTCTTGATATATCCACTTTCTCCAAGCCAGACCTAATGTTCTCAATAGCTGCCTCTCCCTTGCATTTCCCCCAAACTAAAAAGTCCCAAATGATGCAACCTTTCTTCCCGAGTGAGTCCCTCTGCCCCCTGGATCATTTAAGTTGCCCTTTGTCTCTCACCCTGCAAGAGAGCTACCTGGCAGAAGTTACTCGTGCCCATCAGAGGAATGTTCCGCCCCCACCTCCACCTGCCCCTGGTTGCAGCAGCCCGTCCTGCCCTGCAGAATGGGGAAGGGCACCTCTGGGGCAGGGGGAGAAACTCGCTTCCCATTTTTGCAAGGCCAGCTCAGTCTCCCCCTTCCCACTGGGCCTGGCTCTTCCTGCCTTTTGTCACAGGAACACAACATTCTGCCTTGTGTATGTCCTTGGTCCATTTAGCTCAGCATTGTCTACATTGACCAGCAGCAGCAATGGCTCTCCAGGGCTTCAGGCAAGAGTCTCTCCCCTGCTCTGCCCATGGGGATTGAACCTGCATGCAAGGCATCTGCTTGCAAGACCACCTGCTGCTCAGGCACCGCCTCACCTGCCAGCTGGGCTCTGCGTGGCGGTAGTAGCAGAAGTTCTCCGTGATCCAGGCGTAGATGGCCGAGAGAGTGAGCTTGGCTTCTGGGCTGGCCCGCATAGCCATGCTTATGAGGGTGGCGTAGGAGTAGGGGGGCTTCACCTGCCCGTTGGTCCGGTAGTCGACCGCCTCTGGGGTGGGGGCAAGGGGCTGCAGGGAGGAGCTGGAGCTAGTAGGTTTGCCCATCCATGTGGGCGCTCCCATGGCCGCTGTGTCGCCCGCGGGCGGGCTGGCTGGCGCGTAGGAGCCCTGCAGGAGGCGCGGGTGGCCCAGGAGGCTGGCCGAGGAAGGTTTCTCCGGGCTGGCGGTGAGGAAGGAGAAGCCCTGCAGCCACTGCAGGTTGGTGAGGCTGTCGTCCACAGCGCCAGCCCCGCAGGAAGCGCCCCAGGGCTCTGCGCCCAGCAGCTGCTGCTGCCCCTCCTTCGGCCTTACGAGGGACATTCTCCACGACCCGAGTCCGATGCCGTCTTTTTCTCCTGCGCCTGGGGAGCCAGCGGATAGGCAAGGCGACGGGGGCGTTGGACGGGAGATTCTCCTGCAGGGCCAGAGACAAAGGACAAGCTGTTGCTCGGCCAGGTCCCCCGCAGGCGCATTTGGTTACACGGGCTTCATTCGCCGGGGCCTCGCCAGCCCGCCTGTGGGTTGGGGAAGCGGCTCCCTGGGGACGAGCGATCCGGTTTCGGAGGGTGCGCAGGTGGCAGCCGCCGAGGCTTCGTCTTTACATTCATTAGGGGAGTGCACAGCTCAGCTGTAACCCGACACGGCCTCTCCTCCTCCACCCTGCGCTAGAAGACCCCAGACGGCTGCACGCCTGGCCAGCCCTGCCCGCCAAGGCTGCTGCCCTCCTCCTGGCGCCCACCTGCGGGAGACCAACTCGAGCGCGGCGGCTCACAGGAAACTGGGTTTTTAAATCCGCCGCGTCCTCTGGTGCCACCTGCGTGGGGCAGTGCCCCCTTCCTCCACCAGTCTCTCTGCTTCTGAGGAGCGAGCACCCTTGCCCGGGAGCACCCAGGCAGCTGCCAGTGCCACCCACGCGCAAAAAGACGCCCTCAGAACCAGGGAGAAGCGAGAAGTTGGGACGGGGGGAGCATGGTCAGGAAGGGGGACTCTTACCAAGGAGGTGTCCCGGGCTGAATGGAAGGAACATCGAACTGGCCGGAAAATTAGAAGAGAGGTGGAGGGGGTGCAGCCGATGGGGGGGATGGAGGGGGTGCATCGTTATTAGCCATGAGGTTTCTACGTTTCTCTCTAGCCCCCCAATTTTGGGGTGCATCCCCTGTGCAAGGGCCTCGTGCAAAACTCTGAAAAGAAACAAAGCCCCCCCCTCCCTCAAGTTCCAGGTGCCCCCTCCCCTCCAAGCGCCTACCTGCTGCCCCGCAGCAACAGGCGAGGTGCGGGCCGCCTTCTGCGAGTGCCAGGCGAGAGTGGCGCGTCCGGCTGGCTCTTTGCAGGCGATGGAGAGAAGCAACCTGTTCAGGCTGCCACCCCCCCCCCCAGTCAGCCCCACATTTCATTGGCTGTCGAGGCCACCTTTTGTCTCAGCCGCCGCCACCTTGTGAAAGCTGCTGCGCTGCGGGAAGAGAAGGAGGCAGTTACTCGCAACATCACCAGGTCCTGGAAAGTTTTTGGGGTCCCCAAAGAGGCTCCCAGGAGGCTTAAGAAGCAGCTGCTGGCAGCCAGTCTGTAACGCCTCCTCTTGGCTGCCTGGCCCGACTCCTGCCCCAGAGGGCTCTGCCTGGCACCGCTGGGGCCAAGGGGAGCTCGGAACATCGGGAAGGCAGCAGCTTCGCGGGTAGGACAGGTGTTCATGGGGCATGGCGCACACACAGCAGAGGCAGCCTTTTTGCCTTCACAGGTCTCCCCGGCGAGGCGTCCATGGCATCTGTCCTGGGTACCTAAAAGCAGATTGCACATGTCAACCGCAACACACGGTTCAACTATGGAACTCACTGCCACAGGAGACCTACTTGGATGGCTTTAAAAGAGGATGGGGCAAACTCGTGGAGGAGGAGAGGGTTGTTGGTGACTCCTGAATCCCAGGTGCTGGAAACCACAGGAGGGAAGATGGGCTCTTGTGCTGCAATCCCGCTTGCGGGCTTCCCATTGTATACCACAAATGGCATCTCCTTGGCCATTGTGAGAGCAGGCGGCACTGCACCGGAAGGGCCACTGGCCTGATCCAGGACTCTTAAAGGTTTCTTAAAGGTTACTTTTCCAGCCGGGACCCCGATGGACCTTAAAACAGGGCTCCTGCGCACAGTCAACTCATGCCTCTCTCTTTCCTCTGCGAGTTCATTCCATTCATTTATTAAACTTGTTGTCACCCAATTATAATATTGATATGGCAACGTGGAAAGACTGTGGAAAGGAGATTTAAAATTTACAGCATGCTACGCATTAAAATAAAACTACATGAATATGTTGTATAGATGCTATTTGACGCCTAGCAAGCTGACAAAAATGTACAAATCTAAATCCAATATATGCTGGAAGTGTAAAGAGAAAGAGGGTACTTTTTTTCACATGTGGTGATTCTGTAAGGTTGCAAAAGCCTTCTGGGAAATTGTTTATAATGAATTGAAAAAAATGTTTAAAATAACTGTTGTTAAAAAACCAGAAGCTTTCCTTTTAGATATACTTGAAGAGGTGGCAAAAGATTAGAGAAAAAAAACTATGTATGCTATCTCGGCTGCCCTAATTATATATGCACAAAACAGGAAAGAGGAGCGGATGCCAAAAAGAGACGATTGGCAACTAAAACTGATGAAATACGAGATGGCGAAACTTACTGGAGGACTAAGATATCAGGATGATAAACTCTTTGTAGCAGAATGGGGGAAATGTATTGGACATACGAAAACAACCTGTAAACAACTAAAAACATTAGCAGGATTGATATAAACAGGAGCCATAAGGATTATAAGGGAATTAAAAAGAATAAGGATAAATTAAGATATTCAGTAAGAACTTGATAGAAAAAATAAGAAACCGCAGGAGGAGGGAGGTAGCAGGAAACATCACTGGGTTTTTGTGTGATTTATATTTATTGTTTAATATAGTAAAATGAAAAAAATAAATTAAAAAAGGAAAAATAAACGTCACCCAAACAATCCCTAATTACACTCATTATTCACCACCTTATGTCCCTTAAAAATAATGTTTATATGCTTTATTAAAAACAACAAAAACGAACTGGGCCGGAGCGAAACTGCTCAGTCGCGTCGACAGCCGGCACTCTGCACATGCCCAGGGCATCCTCGCCCGCTCCCTGCCTCTGAACGGACCACATTTCCCAGGACGCGCAGCAGCAGGGCGGACCCCGTCTAGCTCCGCCCAATCGAGTCTCGAGGCGGAGCCGCTGTGAGGCGAGCGGCCTCTCCATTGGGCCGAGCGGCTGCCAGTCCGCCACGCGGCGCCCCCATTGGACGCCGCGACCTCTCCCCGAGCGCCTCCGCCTCGGCCCTGCAGCGTGGCCGAGCTGAGGCTCCTGAGGCGCTGCGAGGCGCTCCGCCTGGGCCCCGGATGGAGCCCCTCCGGCCACTCCCGGCTCTACGCCCCGCATCCCGGCATGCTCTTCGGCCGCATCCCGCTACGCCGTCCTGGTGAGGGGCGTGGCTTGCGGAGATTGGGCGTGGCTTCCGAGAGGGGCGCGGCATGTGGGAGCGATGGCTCCGCCCGCGCAGGGACGCCACGTGCTCAACATCCCACGTGGGAGGCCAGCCTAGTTTGCAGAGGGGCGCCTGAGCATCCCTTGTGGCTCCTCCAGCATTGTTGTTGTTGTTATTATTATTATTCCCAGTCTTTTTTTCCTAGGACGGGACAGAGGGGTACACATACCCCTACACATTTTGTGAATCTAAATTTGGTCTCATTGAGGGGCAATATTTCAATATGAGTAGGAAGATAAGAGTACCGCTAAACATTTTTTTAGGGGGGAAAAGAAGAAGAGTTTGGATTTGATACCCCGCTTTATCACTACCCGAAGGAGTCTCAAAGTGGCTCACATTCTCCTTTCCCTTCCTCCCCCACAGAGTGGGGCTGAGAGATTTCAGAGAAGTGTGACTAGCCCAAGGTCACCCAGCAGCTGCATGGGGAGGAGCGGAGACGCGAACCCGGTCCCCCAGATTACGAGTCTACCGCTCTTAACCACTACACCACACTGGTTATTCCCTTCATCAAGAGACCACAGGGAGGATTATTATTATATTTATTATTATATATTAACACTCTACCAATAGAAACTCAAGGCAGCCCCCCAGATAAAAACATAAAACACAAAAATACATAATAAAATCATAGTAAACTAGTGGACGTTCAGCCCGTTAAATTAACGGGCGCTAGAACATATGTGGTGAAACATTTTTAAAAACAGGACTTATTTCCCTCAGGCAAGTGGGATTAGGACAGCAGCCTTCAGGTAAGGCAGCCGGGCCTCATCCTGCGGCGCGTCCGAGAGAAGCTGTGAGGGAAACTGGCCCCTCCCATTACATAAAAGTCCCTAAAGCGTGTGGCGGAGGAGGGGGAATGGGCTCAAATCCCACGTACTGGGGAGGGGGGGTCCGGTTTCCCTCCGTAAGCAAACTCCGTGTGGAAACGGCCATGGCAGCCCCGCCTCTCTTTGCCCTTTTGGCTCCCAGCCCCTTCACGAACCACACCGAGTTCCTGTACAGGGACATGGCGAGGACGGGACGGGGGCTGCTTTGAGCCCCTGAGGGAGGGAGGCCTAGGGCGGGCGTGTGAGAGGAATCCTTGTGTAACTCCCATCACTCTCACACACAAAATGGCCGCCAGCAACTTTCTTTGAGTGCAGGGCGAGGCAGCCCCTCCCCTCCCGCACTTCCGATTGGCGGCCTCCGACCGTCTCATCTGCATAGAGTCTCTGCGCTCCAATCCCTGTGTCCGTGGGGCACATGCTCAGTAGCGCAGTTCCTCTGACACACACCACGGACGTGGGGACATTAGGGAATTATTATATAGGATGAGGATGGAAAGACAAATCACAGACACACATCACTGTGTGCAGAACTGGGGCGAGACAGTCTGAGCATAATCTTGGCCCATCTGCACTCTGAGCCCAATTCAAAGTGCTGCCGTTGAGCTATAAAGCCTATTAAGCGGCTCAGGACTACCTCTCCCTATATAAACCAATGCTGTGATTACCATCTGAGGCCCTTCTTCATGTTCCTCTGTGAGGTCTGGAGGGTGGCAACACAAGAACGCACCTTTTTTGCAGTGGCTCCCCATTTGTGGGACACTCTCCCCAGGGAGGTTCACCTGGCGCCTTCATTGCCTATTTTTAGCCATCGGGCAAAAACGTTTATCTTCAAGCCAGGACTTGGGCCGATTGTGTTTCTGTGTGCTGTGGCACTCATCATGGTCCTCTGTGCACCAGAAGCAGTTTAGTCACACTAGCCACGTGATCTGGAAAAGCTGTCTGTGGACAAATGCCGGCTCCCTTGACCTGAAAAGCAAGATGAGCACCACACTCCATAGTCACCTTTGACTGGACTTAACTGTCCAGGAGTCCTTTACTTTTATTGGCTGATTAATATTCTACAGCCTTGTAAATGTGTCTGTGGGAAGGGGATTTTTTGTTTTGTTGTTTCTTAACTCTTTCATCTCTCGTTTTTTTCCTTATGAACTGCCCCACATTCTTCTGATGAAGGTTGGTATATAAATCTAATAAGTACATAGTAAATAATAAACAACCAACCAAAGGCCATGGATTGATTAGAAACCGAAGGACTGGTTGAAGAGGAACATTTTCGCCTGGCACTTACCAAGATATGCAACGAAGGTGCCAGGCAAGCCTCCTTGGGAAAAGCTTTCCACAAAAAAGGGAGCCACTGCAGAAAATGGATGCACTATTAACATGCTCCTCCTCTTCCTCCTTCTGTGTTGCAGATGCAGATGCGGTTCAATGGCCAGCTGGGCTTCCCTGGAGGGTTTGTGGTCTGGCGGTTCTGGTCGCTGGAGGATGGCCTGAACTGGGTGCTGGGCTCGGGCTTGGGTGGTGAGTGTCTGACGGAAGCCAACTACCTGGCTTCACACACCACGGAGAGCCCCCAGCGCGTGGTGGCCCACTTGTATGCCAAGCAGCTGACCTTGCTGGAGCTGCATGCTGTCAAGATCAGCGCCGTGCAGTCGCAGGACCATGGATGGGAGGTGGGGCTCTGGGGGTCGACAGCAGCAGAGGGCAGATGGAGGTTCTGTGGAAAGGCTGCTTAGGAGGGCTGCTGGCCACACCTGGCCAAGAATATTGGAGGGGACAAAGAGTTAATGGGGTGGGAGAGCTTGATAGGGCTTCCCCTGGGTGGGGGCTTTCACTTGGTGGCCTTAACCTCAGGGCAAAGGGCATTCCTTAATCTTCTGAGCAGTGAGGCTCCAGACTGCAGTGCAATATACAGGTTTTCCTAGTGCAGAGAGGGAAAAGAGCCCCTTGCTGACCATTTTTTGTAGGAAGGCGTACGAGGCACTGGCAGTTTGGCTTGGTGTGGGTCACGGCAAGCAGGAGGGAATGTGGGAATCAGAGAGACCAGGGAAAGGCAAGTTGCACCATAGAATTGGGAACTTGGAGGAAGCATGAGGGTGGGTGAGGGTGGGCTGCAGCATGGTGGTATTTTCTGGTCACAGAGCATTTGCCTGTGCTGTTGCAGGTGATGGGAATGGTTCGAGTGCCCCTGTACACCCAGAAAGATCGCATGGAATTCCTTCTTCAGCACAGCCAAGTTCCAGCTCCTTTATGCCTTGAAAGTCTTGAACATGGTACCTGTGGAGAAGCTGGCAGAAGCTGTGGCTGCCACGCAGAAACCCCAAAAGCCTTTCTCAGAAGCAGCCTCAGCCACCCCCACAACCGCTCCAGCATCGTCTCCTGCCGCCTTCTGCACTAACAGCCAGGCAGGTGCCAGGGGGACAGCTTGGCAAGCGGCAGACAAAGTGCAGCCTCTGCAGCAGGAGGAGCTGCTCTGAGTTGTTTAGGGACCGAGTGATGAGGACCAAAGATGGGTAAGGCTTTTGCCACAAGCCTGCACTGTGCTGCCATCTTCTTGCCACCCAAAGCCCTCTGGAAGGCTCTGTCCTGAGGAGACATTCCACTTGGTGCCCTGTGAACTGCTGGTGCTGGCCACTGGATTTATTTATTTAAAAAGCCTGTTTGTGAAAAGGCCTCTGAGGTCAGGGTGGGGTTTTCGGTTCCTACTTTTAACACTGCACTTCAGGATTTTTTAATGTGATAGCTTTGAGCACCAGAGGAGTCAATTTTGCTGCTGTGCTGAAAGTGGAGACCAGAAGAATAAAAAACTTTTTTGTTGCACCTACAGAAGACTGGGCTTGTGTTTCTACCCAGCTGACCTTTTGTTTGAACCTACATAGCTTAACACAGGGATGCTTCAGAATGCTGCTTCTCTCCCACAGGGGTATACAGCTAACTCTCTTCCTATCTCCAAACGGCACAGTCAGGCTTTCCATAAATTTCCAAGATTAGTCCAAGCTGCCCATTTAATCTGAAAGCTTCTACCTCTCATGTGATTTATTTCAGGTATCTCTACAAGCGAAAGGGTAAAACAGCCAAAATCTGAAATGCATTAAGAGTTCTCATAAACCTAGCCCACCCCTTACGAAAGATTTACTCAAAAGGGACACAGATGGCAGCATAGGAGTCAAGAGCACAAGCTAGGAGCCAAGCTCAGCGGGTGGGCTAAGCCTTAGGCAAAGCTACTTCCTTAGTCACTCAGCCATCCGCCATAGGGCAGCAACAGCACTGCCCTACCATGAAAGGAGCTTTGCAGTAAGGGCAGTCTACACGTGGGGTAGAATCTACCAGCAAAGCTTTTCCTAGACTGTACTAGCTCAAAGGTATGCACCAGCCCTCATCTGGAAAACCAGAGCATCATGCGGAAAAGCCCAGCAGCCTCACTGGTGGTTTCCTTCTCCAAGTATTAACATTTGCTTCAGAAGGAAATGACTTAAGCCCATTCCGAAAGGGCTCCCTTTCATACAAAGCTGTTTGACTTTGTTAGCCCACCAGTCAGTCTACTTCACAGCTGCTTACTGTGACTAGCAGTGGCTCAGAGTCTCAGCTGGGGCCTGGATCTGTGATCTTAGCTGTGCAAAGCACTAAGTCTACGGCTGGATCCTTCTCCACCCTAAGCACAGACCAGCTCCAGCAACAGACACTACCTCTTGCTGTTAATTTCCCCCCTTTCAGCTGCTGTGTTGCCTGGCCTTGCCCTGTGCACAGGGAGAAATACTGTGTTTCCCCAAAAATAAGCCATACCCCGAAAATAAGCCATAGTGACGCGGCGCCTCCCTTAAGACGGCCTGGATAGGCGTGGCTATGCAGTGTACTGATGCGGAGCGGTTAAAATAAGACATCCCCCCGAAAATAAGCCATACTGTGTTTTCTTGAGGGAAAAAATATATAAGACGGTATCTTATTTTCGGGGAAACATGGTAGGCAAATGCCACAGGGTGCCGGGGTGGGGGAACAAGTGGCAGTAGCACAAGTCTTGGCAGGGGCAGCTGCCTTTGGTGTGTGCTTCTGAAAAAGCTCTTCCGCCCCAACAGTCTGGCTTCATGGGCCAGAGCCCTGAGGAACAGAGGCAGGAGACCACACTGTTGTGCAAAGGTTAAAAACAAGACAGGAGAACCGCAAACAAAACAAACTTTTTTAATCAAAGACATTTAAAGTGACTGGCTGACCTTTGCTCTTCAATAAATAAGGGTTGTGGCAAACACCACCGTCTTCTCAAAGGGGGCAGGCCCACAGCTGAGGCCTTTTGTTTCCTTTTCCTGAAGCCATCTGTTTAGGAGTAGTGTGTGCACACACAACAGGCAAGCAGGCAGGCAGGCATACAAGAGCCACGAAGAGCTCAGACAAGGAGTATACAAAAGCATGAAAAGAAAACCAAAATACACATGGAAACAATAACAGCTCAGGACATTCTCAGGCAAAAGGAAAGTTTCAAACTGAAACAAAAACCCACCACAACACACACTTAAATGAAAATCACACACAATGATTGTTATTTAAATGGACTTTCCTAAATCCAAGCTTGGGGGCCCTTGGAGGACATGACGCCCCCACCTTTTATGCAAAGGGCAGCATTGCCAGTGCAATCAATCCATGGGGCAAGGAAGCACCCAAAGTGTCAGCTGAGCCTGCCAGGGATGTGCCTCTTAATTTGAGAGCCAAAGCTCTGGAAGATTTTTGCCCTCTGCAGCATAATGGGGGTTCTTGATCGTTACTGGAAGGTAGGTAATGTTTTATCAAGCCCTAAATAGCAGGAAGTACCACTGAAGCCTTGCCAAACCCAGCACCACTGTGGTGTACACCAGCACCCAAAATGCTAAACCTGTTGAGTTTGGGAAACTGGAACATCACAGTCCCTCATGAGCCAGGTGACCAGACACAGTGGAGGGGTTCTGTGTCTACCCTTCCTCTTAAAGAGGCAGCTCTTTTCCCTGAAGCCATACATAGATAGGGAGCATCTGCCTAGGCTTCTGAATCCACCTTCTGATTAGACAAACAGCAACATGATGGAAGAGGAAACCTAAGAGTTGTTTTACTCCTTAAAATCTAAAAGTGCAAGTCTCAGAACAGAGCTGAGCATGCAGTCAGATTAAGCCAATATTGGGGGAAGGGACCCCTTTGGGGCAGGGGAGACCGTGGGCCCTCCATCATCTGCTAGACACTGCAATATCCCAGCACCTTCCTGCTGCAAATGCGGCGAGATCTATATTGCTTTCTAATTCCAACTGGAAATTCAGGCCTGCTGCTTCATCAAGCTTTGTATAATCTCAACTGGGTGGTAAACAAATGGGCATTCTGGAAGGGAGAGAAGAGGCATCTGGTCATGCAGGGGCCTCCTAGCGCCAAGGGTCCACTCGGATGCTGGCAACTCTTCCCAGAAGACGACAGCAGAGGGACAGGCTGTTTGCCCTGCATCCAGCACACCTTGACTTCATTGCAGTCATATAGTGGGGAGATGCCTCCTGAGAATCAGAGAAGTCATAACCCTGTTGGTGCTGCTCTCTGCAAAGCACTCCTTCTCCGGAGAGGTGCTGTGCACAAGAGCCAAGCATCTTATCCTACTGGCTTGTAGGGCAGCCATACGGGATAGCTGTGGCGCAAAGCCCAGATGGGGCAGTGCAGTGCAGTTGTGCCCCACCCCACGCTTGAGGGACCAGAGGTCTACACCATGCACCTTTGGACAGCAGAGCCAGTGGTTAATAGTTAAATGGGGAACGGGTGTTGTGTGCAAAACGTGGCAAACAAAAAGCATCCATTGAAGGCCCCCAGGGTGCCTCAACAGACAGCAGGAACCAAAGGTGAGACTTCTGCCTTGCAGCAAAGCAAGTGTCTCCTCTGAACGTTCTCAACCCTGGCTGCAACCTCATAGGGAGACCCATTTCCACAATTATACCTTGGGACACTGGGAAAACTGACAGGCAAGCACTTCAGGCTCCCACCGGAAGATTCAGCAAGGGAGGAAGTGAAGGGCCCCTGAGTTTCCACAGCAAGGTGAATTCCTCAAGTCAGATCTTCCCACACCTTCACAGCATCTACAGGTCTTCGAGTTCTAGCTCAGTCTACAGGCAGAATTCTATATACACAGTGTATGTTGAGAAATACACAGCCACCCACACATTTCACTATGAAACAGCCAATCCAATATGCTTCATTTAAAACCAACCCCAGGCAAAGGAAGCCCACGTGAGAGGGGAAGCGATGGAGCTCTGGGCTTCCCAGCAGCCGACAAAAATAGAAGTGCAGCTTATGAAGCCACAACTTTTACACCAAAGGAGTGAAAAACCACCTCGGGCTTCTCTGCTCCTAGTCACAGCATCAGGAAAAAAATCAACAGTCTTCCTTTCTTTTCTGCAAGGTCCATTCTCACCCCAAGCAGAGGGCTTGGAGCACACCTGGCATCTCTCGGGCAGCTGCTGAAAGACTGGCTGGGGGATGAACAGCCGCTCACCTACAGCGCAGGAGGAACATCTACAGGAGAACCATGACTTTTGACCTGCAAACTCTTCCTTAAGCCCTGGGCCAACACAGGAAACGAGAGCCCAGCAAGATGAGGAGATCTGCCAAGTCTTGGCTAGTTTACAGAGGGGCATCCAGGTTCATGGGATGGATCAGCGAGCAAAGCCGTTGTCCGTTTCATCACGTAGAGAAGGACCTGCCTACAAGAGAACCACTGTTCAGAATCATCAAAGAACAAGTATTGTGCCACATTCAAGGTGGAGCCTGCACCAGTTCTAATGCACTTGCACCTTAATTTAAAATTTTACTAAACAAAGCATACAACAGTGGGTGCCAGGGTGGTCTCCACCTCTTGCTCCCAGCACAAGCAGCACCACAGGACAGGGAAATGGCATGGCCAGGCTGCAACTTACCTTAGAATCACATTGTCCGGCTGTATTCAATGCCACTCTTTGCTGAAATGCCCGACCACGGCAAGAGACTGCAGAGGAGGCTCTGAGCTTGGCGGTAGATCCTCTGGGGAATTGTGCAGGGGCTCAGACTGGCCAAGGTCGATCCGATGTGCTGAAGATAGTCAGTGCACTGCCGTTAAGGAGCCCCAACAATGAAGACTGAGACAGCTGAAATGGCCAAGCCAAAGAGGAAGAAGAAGCAAGTGCCATCGCTGCTGCTCCCTCTAGGAGGAGTCTCAGCATTCCATTTTTCGAAGAGGGAAAGAGCACGCAAGCGGCTGGACAGCGCTGTGGGTGTCAGCTCAGTGGCACGGCAGGCTCAGGCCCACAGAGCGCCAGTATGAACAAGCTCTAACTTGCATGTTAGAGCAAGACACTTTGGCGGCAGGGCAAGTTCTTTGGGAAATATTGCTTCCCATGGAAAGAGGGTCCACTGCCTGCAAACTCTAATGTGCTCTGGGTCCCCGCCCCAGGACACTGGTGTTGCTCAGGGTGCCTCAGGGGAGCAGCATAAATATTTCCATGTAATGTGCATCATAATTTAGACTTTGTGCCTCTCAAGGCCAAGACACTTGGGCCCTACTAAAGAGGCAATCCATAACCAAGTCAAACATGAGCACACCTGGCAATTATTACTTGTTTGTGCACCAGGAGGAAGCACTAGACACAGAAAGCTGGCAGCTCCACAAGGGTAGGAATTCTTTCCCCTGCAGATTATCAAAATATGAGAATGAAGTCTATTCTGGAAGTGGTGCAGGGCCCAGGAGAGTAAGCAAATACGCAGCAATTTAACTTATTTCAATATACAGCATCTTGCATTGCACTGCACATTTTGTCCCAGGTACAATGTCTATGTTAAGAGAGTCCCATTTGGTTGCAGCAGTGGCCAGACCCCCCCTAGCGGTGCCAGCCTGGCTCTGGGTAGGATGACGGGGCTCTCACCCTGCCCTGAGCTGCCAAGCACCAGTCCCTGACCTCTGCTCATGCAATGTGGTGCATGGCTTCTCAAAACACCACAGACCAGATCATGAGCAGCATCCCACAGCTTGCCAGACCACCAGCAAAGGATATAAGATTGTCCATGGAGGGTGCCCACCATTGATGTACAGAACGTAAGTGAAGCCATCTTTGAGGACGCCTCTTATAGAGTAATAGTAGGGCAGGTAATGGTGCTGCTTAAAGTCTCTGTTTTCATAGAAGTTTATAGCAGTGTTGTTAGTGGTGAGGACATGCAGGTAGATGGCTTTGCAGTGGTCCTGGGCAGTCGTTGATATGTGATCTTTCAAGCTTTCAAGTAAGAGAGAACCTGCCACGGGAGGGAAAGCGTTAGAAGCAACAAACGCGGCCAACCCACTATCCATGCAGCCTTTGCTGCTGATTTGCTGTGACTGAGTTTTAGCTGCAGTAACATGCCCTTACTCTGACGCAAGGGTTCCCCCCTGCCTTGTACCCCCTCCCTGCTAGTGCTGGAACAGGAATGCTTCCATCTCTTAATTTCTGGACTACTTAGCAGAAGCGACACATTGCACAATGTTGCCAAGTGTGACCCTGGCCAGTGGACACGGGTAGCCTGGCAAGGGGCTTCTCAGGTTAATTAAGCTTGAAACATATATTCTGGGGTGAGGATGAATGACCACTTGTGCCCATTAAGGGGCAGGCTTTCTGCAGTTTTAAAACACAGGCTTGGAGCTGTGCTGCAGTGAAGACCATGACAAGGGCTCTGCACCCTCTGCCTGACAAGGCTTCCACGCCAGCACTTTCAACAACCTCTCATGGGTAACGTGCACAAGTAGTTGCCACGCCACATTTCCTGGCATCTTCAGCTAAGACTGGGGGGATTTTTCGATTGCAGTATGAAAGCGTCACAAGCACCTCTGCTTTTAGTTAAGAGGAAAGGCACATTCCCAGCTCCCATGTTTGTGAGGATAGGCTTGAAAGCATGCAGGCAAAGAATGACAAGCTCTCGGAAGCCACAGGGAGGCAGGTGGTAGCTGGGGGTCCTGCCTCAGAGGGGACACATGGGATTCCTTGCCCCCAGACATGGAGAGCACAAAGTAGCAACACTCTTAGTCCAGAAATGTGAATTCCCTTCTTTTTCAA
Source organism: Darevskia mixta (assembly GCA_034641385.1). Taxonomy (NCBI): domain Eukaryota; kingdom Metazoa; phylum Chordata; class Lepidosauria; order Squamata; family Lacertidae; genus Darevskia; species Darevskia mixta. The sequence goes on along the minus strand of JAWWNH010000124.1, from coordinate 3,429,429 downwards.
GTGCAGAGGAGTATACACAGATGTGAAATCAGCTCTTGTGCTTGTGATGCAATTACACAGCCTTTTTTGGGTTTTGTTTGACTGACTACAGTAGTGCAAAGTATTTAAAGTGCAATTCTATGTATGTCTAATCAGAATTAGGTCCCACTGTGTTCAATAGGGCTTACTTCCAAGGCAACTATGCATATGAGATTGCAAGCTAAGATACTCTTACCTATGCCATGCTTTCGAAATTCTTTTACCACTCCTAAGCTTAAAATGTAAGCAACCTGAGTATCCACCGGGAAACTGGAAGCTAAAATGTCACCATCCTAAAGGGGAAAAAAAAACCACAACAGAAAGGCATTTACTCAACACGCAAAGATACAGAACCCATTTTTCTGGCATGCTTCGTGCTTTTTGCCAAGCAGCCTCTTTGCCAATCCAGCAACTGTTTGGAAGTTGGATGGAGGCAAGGAAGATTTGGAGCAGTTACACACACACACACACACACACACACACACACACACACACACGTCCAGGGGAGGGGAGCCAAATGGAAATTGGCAGATGGTAAATAAGAACATGAGAGTTGAAACTGGAGTCTATGGAGAGGGGCAGAGAACAGTAGTGGTGCAGGAAGCCGCTTGGGCACCCGGAGCGGCAAACATGGCATGCATCTGGGGGCAGGGCGTCGTTACGTAGTGCGCATTCGCCGCGGCACATGCGCGCTATGTAGCGGGTTGCTGGCACCGCCGCTCCAGCACCGTACAGATGGTGCTGGAGCAGCGGTGCTGGCAAACCGCATGCCTTGTCACCCCTGGAGACGTGGCACCTGGAGTGCACCGCCCCCCCCCCACCGTCCCCCGTTGCGATGATACTGGAGAACAGTCAAAATTGAGAAAATCCCTACCCAACACCACTGGAAATCCCTTTCAAGCCCCAGGATCTCTAGCACACGGTTGAGGAGCCTGTGGCCCTCCAGATGTTAATGGACTGCAACTCCAATCAGCCCCCCCCCCAACATGGCCAATGGCTGGGGATGACGGAAACGACAGTCAACAATTTGGAGAGCCACAGGTCCCCCACCCATCCTTTTGCAGATGCTGCCTTCCCAAGCGCAGGACGGAAACCATGAAAGGCGGTAGCTTGCTGTCCCATTATAAAGACAAACATGGTCTCCATGATGCAAGCCTCAATTGCTCAATGGCTGGTGGGTAGGCAAGGGTTGTGCACCTGTTCCTGGAGCGGGGCCCTCTCTCATACCTCTTTGTGCACTTTTGTTCGACTCTTGATCTCAGCTACTATCATTCCCACAATAGAGCCTCGGTAAGTGGCTGCCAGGGAAAAAAACTTCTTGTTGGAGGTGATGTCCCGATACCATGAGTCAGGGTACCTGGGAAGAAAGGTACAGTGATGAGGGGAGAACCCAACAGATCTCATACAAGCTGCAGCACGTGTGCAGTGGAAAGATTTCCCCTGCTGTTTCTTCACATGGAAAATTTCCCACTTCTAAACATAGAATTGTACAGTTTGAAGGGACCCCGAATTTCATTTTTAAAAACCCCACTGTAACATAAAGATAGATGGATACAATACCAGTCAAGCTGGGTAGTTGCTAAGTTGTATTTAACTTGTTTTCTAGTGACTTTCCCTAGAAAGCACGCATTAATATAAATAGGATGTTAATAGCATTCAGAGTTTGTTTACAATTTAAAGGGGGGCAGTGATGTGAGGAAGTGTCTGCTATTAACAGTCATTTATGGGGAGAGCCTTGAGGGCAAGATAGTGAAGCCTGAAGGGTCAACAAACATCTGGGCCCAAAGCCTGAGGTTCCCTACCCCTGTTCTATATGGCCTTTGGTTGGCAGTTTTCTCATTTTATGATCAACTGCCCCAGCATAACAACAGGACCTCTGAGTTGTCAGTGTCAGCTCTGGCTGTGGTTACACCTGCCAGTTCATGAAATTCAAGGATTCCATTCCTCTTCCTCCCCCCACAAGCAAATCCGTTGTAGGAGCCAAGGCTGCAACATACTCTATTGGGAACCAATCACCGCAGAGCTGCTTGACTGTGTCTATGTCATCATGGCACAGAAGACGAAGGTATATCTCACTAAGTGCAGTTGGAGGCACCTCCTCTGTCATTCACACCTGGAAAACAAAAGAAAGAAAAGGTTTTTAAGCAGAGGTTGGATGACCAACTGTTATGGATGCTTTAGCTGAGATTCCTGCATAGCAGGGGGTTGGAGTGGTTGACCCTTGGAGTCCCTTCCACCTCAACAATTCTATAATTCTATGATCACATCCTATAAAAATAATATAAAATGACTGGCTCGCCTTGAAAATATTCAAACTGTCAGCATAAAAAGATACTCAATAAGCACCTGAAAATTTATCCCACCTCTGCAAGCACCTCCGACATCCTGATGCTATAGATCTAAGCTCATTTTGCAATGTCCGCCTCCACCCCCCCCAACCTGAAGGAGGCCTGCAACTGGTCTTGAGCTGTCTGCTTCCTATTCACTTCCTATGAGCTGGAGAGCTTTGCCAAACGATGCACTCCAGGAAATTAAACTGAAAAGCAAACAAGTTTGCTTGGTTTGAATAAAGCAGGTGAAGGGAACATTTGACCTTCCAGATGTTGCTGAACTACAACTTCCATTAGCCCCAGAAAGCATGGCAAATGGCCAAGAAATGATGGGAGTTCCCCAAACCTGGAGAAGAACATGATTAGATCACTAAAAAACAAACAGTCTGCCTGAGCAACAGGTGGAGATTTCCCCTCAACATACAAGGTACAAAGGACCGGTCTGTGTGTATGCATTCTTCACATGATAAAATGAAAGCTTCTGTTGGGGCTAAATTGGGGGTAGGTGGGTATCTTGCTGCTGCATTAAGCAATAAGCATTGCAATGCACTGTGTACACCAACGGCAACCTAGATGTTCCCAACACCAAGCAGGAAGAGCAAAGCATTCTCTCTTTTCCATGTGTATGTTTACCTGCCGCAGACAAGTCAAATCAAATGACTCTGACTGTGGGAAATTCAAAAGGCCCAGAGTCTGCCTTGGCAAATGCTACTACTGCCAGACATAAGAAGGGAAATGGCAGTGCTGCTAATCTTTATTCAATTCCAGGAACATTTCTGATGTTAATGCAACTGCTGGACCATCTGTTACCAATTTATTTTAATCTAAAGCCCTCTACCAGTGTAAATGTAATCCAAGCAACAATTTTGTGTATTGAATTCAGCAGAACTTACTTCCAAGTAAACAAATGTAGGGTCAGAAAATATAGTTCTCTTATATGACTTTAGTGGGACTACTTTCATGCACAGGATCACACTCCATGGCAGAAGTAAATCAGACTGACAGGCATCAGTAACGTGGTTTGAGAGGAACATCTGGCTCAAACCCTCCTCCTGCTCCAGTTAGTAAGTGGGGAGGGGAGTTGATGAGTGGAAGATCTAGCCTTGGGATGGACAGTCCAATTTGATAACATTTGCCTTTTTTAAGTGCCACAGGACTTTTAATTATTATTATTATCCATATTTATAAATTGCCTAACAATTCCAAAATGTAGTGCACAGATTAAAAACAAAGACAGTCCCAGCCTACAGACTTACAACCTGAAAAACACAACATGGAAGGAAAAAGAGATGAGGAGGGAAACACAAAAGCAAAACCCAATCACCAACTGTTAAAGTTAGAGTTCTTATAATGACAGACTTTAACAGAAGGAAATAGTTCAGGGAGGTAAAGCGCCGAACACAGCTGACTTCTCGGCTGAGTTGAAGGAGATGGCCCTGGTACCCACCTCTCCTTCTCACCTGTCAGATTACTTCCTCTGCTGCAGCAGGAATTCTGGCTAAAACCTTTGTCTGGGAAGTAGGAAGACTACCCAGACTCAAAGCAGCAGGAAGCAAAGAGGCACAAGCTGCCAGCTTACCTTCCAGAAGAGGCCGACAGCCAGAGGGGACAGAACTAGTGCAGTGTCAAGCAGACTCTCCCTTCCTTGACCAAACTGCCTCCTAGCAGCAGGACCACAGCAGCCCTAAGGTTGCACCCCCTACTCATGATGCACACCTTTCTTAAGAATCACCAGAGATTACCCCTGCACAAGTAGAATCCAGCACTCCCGATTAAGCCAGCTACCACCCAAAACCTCCTTTCAGTAGCTTCTAGGTCCTCTTAATAACACAAAGGAGGCAGGCTCACGACAGTTTATTATTAGTGTTGCTCTAAAACTGGGTCAAAACACCATGTGCTTTGCATTTTGCAAAGAAAACGCTTTAACACAGCAGATGGGAAATATCACCATGGGGACTTTGCTTCCTGCAAGACAGCTGAGTCTTTTGGGGTCTCGTCACACAGCAGCTCTGACGGCTACCAGACACAAAGGGACGAAAATCACCACCAGCATGAGAAGACATTTTGATAATACTGTATATTTTTGGACCATACACAGTACTTCAGAATTACGGATTAGGATTATGTGGTAACTCCTCCCCGAGCAGATGCACTCTTCAGCCATCCAAAGTAAGTCCTGCTGACTCGTGCTGCAATTGCAAATGCTCTCTTCCCATGTCCAGAACAACTTCTACTGTAATCCTGTCTTCACTTTCCAGAAAAAAAACACATTCCTTTAATCTCACATTTGGCAGCTATCCAGTCTTGGAAGAGGTCAAGCTTTAAACTGACTTTCTAAAAAGCTTTTGAAGAGCTTCCTTCAGAATTTCCAATGGCCTGTTTGAAAATGACGAATATTTCTTATTCTTTGTCTGTTATGGACTCTTATGGCTCATTCAGACTTGTGCTTCTCCCATGCCTAGAAAGCACTGGTCCCAGCAGTTTTGCCCTTGCCCCGCTGCTTCCCCCTCGAAAACTGCTCTTTAGCAAATGTCAATCTGGAGAAAACCCAGTAGATATCAGGTTTCCCTGGGGGGAAACAGTGGGGCAAAGGCAAGTCTCCAGCACATGGAAAAACACTGACCCAACAAGTTTCTCACTCTCAGCATTTCAGGTAAAGGTCCTGTTGCTATTTCCATTCAGAGTGGTATCTTTGCATCCTCCTTGTGAGGCTCATCCCATTGTTGCTTGCTACCACATCTCATGGCCATGAACTGTAAAGGTTAACTATGTATAAAAACGAAGTCTTTGATATATTTGAAACTCTTCACATCCATTTCTTTGGATACACTCCAAATCCGTTTTTCTCATGTTCCCTCACACCAAGCCAGGTGTGATTCTTACGCATTTTATATTTCCTTCTACCCACAGAAAGCTCTCTCCCCAGCAGCATAGGGTCCTTCCAACCAGCAACCAAGGCAGAGGTTCGGAAACTCTCTTGCTATCAACATGCACAACCTAGTCATATTAAAAAAAAAAACCTGATAAGAGATGCAAAATAGCTTTTTAGTAACAGGCATACAAATTATTCAAGGTCCAAAGTTCAAGTTAGAAATAAGAACCAGGTTTTTAATTATTTAAAACAGAGATGGCAATTAATCACAAGGATAGAATACCAGCAGGTACAGCAAAACTATTATCACATTAGCATCTCCCTGTCAAAACCTAATGGCTTCCATGGGAGACAAATAACACAAATCAGTGAACCCAGACAGAAGCAGCATAAATCCAATGAAATACAGCGGAACCTTGGTTCTCGAACTTAATCCGTTCTGGGAGTCTGTTTGACTCTCTGTGTGCCATGTTGATAGAAGTGCCACCAGTCTTACGAGGATGCAGAAAACTTTGCTAGCAATCAACCACTTGCAATTCAAGCTCTTCAAGGACACTTCCAAAAGGCAGAGAAGACTTGGCATCCTGCTTTACCTTCTGAGCCATGACCTTGACCATCCTCAGCACAGTCACAGTTATGCTCCCCATCACACTTTAAGCTACTCTCACATAAAGTCCTTTGTTTCCCCTTTGCCTGCTTGTTGTCATCCCAAATGGCAAATGTTCCAATTTTTCTCTTCTGATGCACTTCACAGGAGGCCTGCCTGTTTCAGGTTCCCTTGCAATGAAAAATGTAAAGGTTGAAGATGATGTCTTCACCCAAAGACATCTGCCTGGGAAACAAAACACTCACGGTTCCTATACCCATCCTTTTAAAGAAGGGGAGGGCCTACCAGAACTGTGACTTGGATCTTTCATTGGAATGCAAAACAACATCCCACACATTCCGTCTCTCTCTCTCTCACACACACACAAACAAAAGCAAACCTGAATGCTATTTTCAACTTTAAAATATCAACATATTCCAAAGAGGCAATCAGGAGCAACCCAGTATAGATACAGCCCCTGCCCTGGCTCACCTGCAGTAATATTAGGACTAGTCTTGACTTGATCTTACTTTTGGGCTGCTGTAAAGTCCAACTGCTAAGAGTCCAGGGTCAAGAAATCCTGTGAAAAGTGGTGAAGACACTATTACACACACCTCATCTCCCTCTTCTCCTTACTACTTTGAAAGAATCAAAACCATACCTTTATTCAAATACGGATTCCAGAGCAGTAAACAGAAAAAAATCTAAGTATCAATAGAGTATTAAAACCAACAATAAAAACAATATATTCAAACAAATCCTGAGAGTTAACAGACCAAAACTACTCAACAAGCTAAAACAAGAACACTAAATACAGCCGTGATGTAATAATTAAGAGCACTGGACTAGGACCTGGGAGATCAGAGTTCACATGAAACACACAATTAGTCTTATGGCAGAATCAAATGGAAGCAACAAGCTTCCCCAGGAGCCACAAGTAAATTATGTTTACTCCATCCCCAAGTAAATTATGTTTTCAGGATGGTTAGTTTTTTATGGTGACTGTTGTGGCTCATTGAATGTTTGAAAAAGCGGCATGGAACTCTTTCAAACAAATAAATTAAACTTCTTATCTCATGGTGACTTTTGGGAGGGGGCAAGGTCAAGAGAGAGGGAAGTGAGATGCCTCCTCAGGAATGCCAGACCACTGTTAACCTGAGGGGAAGTGGCTGGCACAGGACCTGCCAGGGGTAGGGAGGGTTTCCTTTGCAATCGTGGCAACTGCTTGCTCTGTACTGACAGGGGGGCCTGGGCAGTTTCTTTCGCATTAATGCCTCCCACTAAGCAGGTTGCATATGCTTCTTAGAATGGGTGTGCTTTTATTTTTATTTTAATGTATTTTTATTAAAGATTTCTTGGTTTACAAAAGTATGTACAATGTCTCTTTTTTCATTACATTTCCTACAGATCAGTTTGCTGAGACATAAGTGTTACATTAAGAAAAGGGGGGAAGAGGTGGAGTAGTGAGTGGGGTCAGGTGGCGATGTTTCTATTTTACTTAATGTGTGGGGTTTCGTGTCAGCGAGAACGGGTGTGCATTTAATGTATTATTTTAATGGGTTTCTAAGATGCATTTATATACGTGGGGTTTTGTTTATTTGGGTTTTTCACTTGGTTGAAAGTTGCTTTGAGTTGCATTTGGCGAGAGAAAGCGAATAACAACAATACTAGTTACAGGTAGGTAGCCGTGTTGGTTTGCCGTCGTCGAAACAAAATAAAAAAAATCCTTCCAGTAGCACCTTAGAGACCAAATGAGTTAGTTATTGGTATGAGCTTTTGTGTGCATGCACACTTCTTCAGATACCTGTGCGTATATAATAACACTGTATGTGTTGTGAGCGTGCGTGCTGCTTACAATATTTCAATACATAATAATAATTTTTCTTTATACCCCGCCCTCCCCAGCCAAGACCAGGCTCAGGGCGGCTAACACCAGGTATAAAAACAATTGATTAAAATACAACATTAAAGTGCAGCCTCATTTCAGCAGAAACTCAAATAAAAAACTGTTTGGGGGAGAAAGCGTCAAATCTTCGCCCAGGCCAAGTATCCAGACTTTGCTTTAATGCTGCGACCTTCGATAACATTACGCGCCCTTTTGCTCTGAGGGCCCATTCGCGGCCCCAATCCCGGGGCGGGGGGGGGGGGGCCTTGCTCTCAGGTGCGCGGAGGAGGGAAAGGCCGGGCTGCCTTTGGCGCCGCCGCTTCTCCCCCCGCAGTCGGGCCCTGAGGCGGCCGGGCGGCGCGTCTCTCCCCGAAGCGGCCCGGCGCCCGCTCAGCGCGGCGTACCTGAGGAGGGGCGGCGGCTGCCCCAGCTCCAGGCCGGAGGCGGCGGCGTCCGGACGCGGCTCGCTTAATTCATCCCGGGGAGGGATTCCGGAGGAGGGCGAGGGCGGCGGAGACCGAGCGGGGCCGGGAGCGGAGACTTCAGCGGCGGCAGCGTCAAGCTCACCTCGCAAGAAGGCGGCGCCCCATTGGCAGCGCGGCGGGAGGGCGGCGTCACGTGACTGCCCGTCACCATCGAGGGCGGGCGCTGCGGCCGCGCACGCGCAAACCGAGGCAGCGGAGTCAGGCTGCCTGTAAACAACGCCGAAAAGGAAGCTCCGCCGGCCGGCGGCTCCGCGCATGCCCAGTTGCACTCCCTCCTCCCCGCCCGCTTCTGGTCCTTGGCTGCCTACTAGCCAGATGGAGCCTCCCTGGTCAGGCGCAGTCTACCCCTGGATTCTGGATTGCTCTCTTGGAACCACAGAGAGACCCCCCTGAGGGTCATCTGGTCCAACCCCCCTGCAATGCAGGAATCCTCTCCTGTTTTATGGGCTTTCCATAAAAGGGGCCAGGGTGGCCTGTGGGGGACGACTGTAAATGACTTCCCATATCGCAGGCAGCGTCGCCATCATATTTATTTAAACCCCGCCTTTTTCCCTGAAGGGACTCAGGGTTACAGATAAAATGAAGGCAGATAAACACATGGGGGGGGGATAATTTAAAAGACAATTAAAGAACATTGAATTCACACACACAACAAATCTATTTAAGACCATGCAAATAATTGCCCCCCAAATCCAGCATGGCATGGCACCAGCCCTTTCAGTAAAAGTCCTTTCCCAAGATCCCCTTGGAATGTTTTCAGCTGCTGGCAGGACAGCAAGGAGGCAGCCGATATAACTTCTCTAGGGAAGGTGTTTGTCTTGGGAGCAGCCACCACCAAGGAGGCCCTCTCTCACATCCACAACAAGTGTGCCCCCGAAAAGCCAGTTGCAGAGAATGGCAACTGACCTCCTGGAGGGGGGCAGAAGCAGAATTCTGAGCTGAAAGGGGCCTCAATGCAGATCCAGCACAGCTCTCCTTACAGTGAACCTGCAAAAACTTGTCCTGACAGGTTCTTAAAGAGCTACTTTCTATTATAAGAGAATGTTATGAAAAGCCATACCAGGGGGATAAACGGACACCTCTAAATGTTAACCGAACGTTAAGTAAAGCTGCAAGACTAATTTGAGGTTTTGGAAAAGTCAGCCTTTGCCTGTTTCTCTAGAGCTATGTAAGTCAATAGTGTCGCCCAGCATGGGCACGCTTGGGTCTGGGTGGGTGTTTGCTTGTGAGTAGACACACACATGCCCGCACCTATATTTGTAATTCTTACAACCACTTCCCATGCAGAATTAAGCATGGCTAAGTCTACTGAAATTCCCTACTTCTGCACAGGATTAGGCTGCTTATCTATACAAAAAGATGGCAGGATTCAGGGCACCCACCAATCTAGTTCATCTATTGCTTAAAAGCCCACATTCCTTGATGCATATTCACCAGCTGTCCACAATAATGAAGAGAAGATTGTCAATAGTACAGCTGCGCTTCAGCTCAGGGGCACTTTCAGCTTTCTAGAGCCAGTTTGGCATTTGTAGTCAGAGACGGGTCTCAGCTGCAGAAATCAAGGCAGATCTGCCTGCTGTTTGCCTGACTGAGGCTCAAGAGGTCCAACTTCTTTCAATAGGATAAATTGATCAATACTAAATAAATAATACCAAATTCAATGAAGAGAATAGTGGCAAGATGACCTTAAGTTGAAAATCAGAAGTAACATGGCCCAAGGGACAGATACTGGAAAATATCTGTAACTAGAGAAGACATTTTGCATTTCAGAGTAATCAGTGCCTTCCCTTTCAAAATGCAAGGAAGACTTACCAAGGCCAGTCTGAATCATTCATGTGTCTTGAAATTAAGACAGAGATTATTTCTCATTAGAGGGCTTGACAAGAGACTTTCTGCCCTCTGCCGCAGGCAAGATGGAGGCGGACACAAACGCCAGGATCCTTCATTGTTAATTTAAGAGAGTTACAAGCCACATTACAAGCCTTTTGGCTTGAAGTCTGTGGACAAGGCACCGTGGAACATGTGGCGTTATATCTCTCCATTACCAAATGGGCCAATGGCAACATTTTGAAGGTTGTCAAAGCATCAGGCCTCTCTACACCAACCTCTGAAAGTTAGAAGGGCTTGAAAGAGAAAAAAATAGACCTTGTTTGAGCCAAGACCATTCAGCTCCTGAAATACATCCTCATTAACATATTGGCACTTTTGTGTAGTTCCTAAGGTCCGAAGCAGGTCTGTGTATGCCCCAGGAATGTCTTCTGTAAAGACCAGGAAACAACTCCCATCCCCACCCCCATTTCATAGTGGACTAGACCAAGACCCCCACCATCAGCAGCTATCAGAGAGGGAGAGAAACAGGGATGCAGAGCCTCTTTATCAGCTCTGCTGAAAGACCAGCAACTTTGGGCTCCTCTCTTTGATGTATTTCTATTCCACCTTGTCATTACAAGAAATCTATAACAAAGAATTAGCGCCTGAGTTTTCTTTTTTCCTCCGCCCAACCAATACCTTTTCCTTTTGTGCCATGGGACTGTCTTATCACTGACATTTGTAAGTTGCTCTGTGAGTCTTTTTCTGCTGAAGAGCAGGATAAAAATGCTTTAAATAAAAATGCAGTCCCACCTGCCTTGATTTGAACATCATCCCCTTAACAGCAACGTCTGAAGTTAATTTAAAATTAAATGTCACACAATTTTAAGATGTGATTTAGTTTCTGCTTTAAAACATGTGAAATATGTCAGATGGACACCAATATTTCTGAAAAAAACATTTCACCCAAATTTACCCTGTGAAAGATACCAACCAGAGCAACAGAGCAATGAAGGTTCAAGTTTCACCTAACCAGCTGTAGACATGTTGAATAATGTAAGAGAAAGAAATTGAAGGCCAGTAATCGTTGCTTTTTTGTTGTTGCTTTTACAGAAAGTGCCACAGACTGCTAATTTTGAAGGGAAAAAAAGCTGCAATTCTTTCTTTTTTTAAAAAAATGTACTTGCACTGAAATCATACATATTCACATAAAAAGGACCCCAAGAAAACAGCTTTAAAACACAGCGGGGCTGTTCTCTCCAGGCTCTCTTGCATAAGAACCAGTCAAACATCTTCACTTAAGGGCTGGGTGGGAGGAAGGAGTTGCAAACAGATGTTCTGAGTGGAATACCAGATCACGACATTTACCCTCCTGCGTAAAACCGTCATACTGGGTTGACAGTAAAAAAGAAATATCCCATTCTTTCCAGTCAGATTAGCGTCTCCTCCTCATTAATACAAGATTATTTCTTTTTAAAAAAACAACTAGCATCCCCCTGTGCATTTTAATGCCCAGGGTCTTCAAGGTCTCTCCTGGAGGAGGAATTGCACAGCCCTGCCCTGCCCCCCGCCCAGCAAAAAGTAATGGTTGGTTCTCTCTGTAATGGGTGGAAAACACCTCTTTCCCTGAAGAGAAGAGAAGTCCAGTTTCTTTAGCGGATCGGCCGATAAGGAAAGGCCATGCCTGGAATGAATGTCTGTACGGGGTGAGCTGGGAGAGCTGGGTGAGCTGGCATTGCTGGGTGGGCTGCATGGGCGGGATACCCCAGAGGGGGTGTGTGGATGGGGGGGTAAAACCCAGGGGGCAAAGCAGCGTGGGTGGGCTGCTGGACTGGACCCGAGATCACCAGCTGGAGCAGGCTGCAGGAAGAAGAAGGAGAGAGACAATGGTGGGTGAAGGCAGCTGGCCTGCTGAGGAACAGGACACTACAGCGATATTAAGCAACGCCTACTGCAGGCATAGGCAAACTCCGGCCCTCCAGAAGTTTGGGACTACAATTCCCATCATCCCTGGCCACTGGTCCTGTTAGCTAGGGGTGATGGGAATTGTAGTCCCAAACATCTGGAGGGCCGGAGTCTGCCTATGCCTGGCCTACTGGATCAGGCGCATGGCCCCTCTAGTCCAGCATCCTGATCTTACTGTGGCCAACCAGATACCTCTTCTGGGAAACCCGGTGAGCAGGATTTGAACACAAGAGCCCTCTCCCCTCCTGCGGTTTCCAGCAACTGGTATTCAGAAGCACTGCTGTCTCCAAATGTGGAGGCAGGGCAGGGCCATTGTGACTAGTAGCCAACGATAGCCCTGTTCTCTAGGAATTTGCCTAATCCTCTTTTAAAGCCAGCCAGGTTGGCGGTCATCACTGCCTCCTGTGGGAGGGAGTTCCGCAGTTTAAATCTGTGCTGGGTGAAGGACGACTTTCCTTTTATCTGCCCTGAACCTTCCAATGTTCAGCTTCATTGGATGTCCATGAGTTCCAGTGTTAATTTAGGAGAGGGAGAAAAACCTTTGACTCTCCTGGCAAACATAACACTGGGCTCAATGGGAGGACTGCCACCCAGTCCATGGCTATGTAAGCAGCTAAAAATGGCCCTGTTTTCATGTACAGAGATAAGATTCAAGCACCCACAGTGGGGTCCTTGAACCATTAGAACGAAGCAAGCCATTTGCAAAGCAGGGGTTGATATGGAATGCCAGCAGGGTGGCCCTGAGTCCTGGCTGTCCTTGTCACAGGCAGACAGTAAGGTGGGGGGAGAAAGAGTTGGCTCCACCGCACCTTTGTCAATTTCACTTTCCTGTGGAAGCACAGCTTGCCAATCTACACCTTTCTGCTTTTGTGAGTGTCTCTTAGACAATACCTCTAGGAAGGGCACAGCAGTTTCAGTTCCGTTGTAAACACAGAGCACTGACTTACTTGTTGTGTGGCAGTCTGGCGCACACCGTCCTCAGATCCTCTGGAAGGAGAGAACAGGGGAAAAAATGGGGGTGGAAACAGCAAGACAAAGGGGAAAGCTCTCTCCTGGGGGGGGGGCAGAACTCTCGCTCAGCTTCTCCATCCCAGACCCATGTGGAGAACTGCTCTTCAATAACACGGCAACCCTGGAGAAGCGCTTTGTGGAACTGCTGCAGCAGAATCACAGGGTTGAGAGGGACCCAAAAGATCCTCTCTTCCAACCCTATGCAAAGCAGAATCACAACTAAAGAATCCCCGATGGGTCCGACCTCTGTTTAAAAACCTCCCAGAAAGGAGTCCTTCCATGGGAGTCTGATTCCACTGTCAGGAGAGGCGGGTCTGGAAATTCACATTCCTGTCCTGAACAAGGAGGTGGAGAGATTAGGAGAACTGGGGAGCAAGAGCACTAGGGAGAGAGAGCCACAGGGGCCGGTCAGCTGTCAAACAGCGAGCAGGACCCCCTGATGTTTGGTCCCAATCCTGATAAATCAGCAGAAGAGGAAGCAGGTGTGTTGCTGGCTGGGATCCACTTTTACAGCACAGTGGCCCATTGGGTTATGTTACCTTTGAGTAATGTAACTTTCAGGTTGCGAATGCGGCAAACCCGGAAGTGTATACTTCCGGGGTTCACCCCGCACGCATGCGCAGAAGCGCTCTATCGCGCCATGCGTGTGCACAGAAGCGGCGCCTCTAGATGCGGACCTTTCGGGGTACGTACAGACCCCCCGGAACGAATTAAGTTCGTATCCGGAGGGTCCACTGTATTTCTTTACTATCAAAACGTGTAGGCTACACTTCCTCCCCAAATGGTGTCCAGGGCAGCTAACAACATAAAACCCAACAAAACCACACACAGGACACCATTGTTAAAATGACAGCTGTAAAAATGACAGTGCCAGCACGTTCCTACCCACTTCCGTGCACCCAGGCAATAAAAAACCTCTTCAAAGGGTGAGGGAAGGAAATGATTCTTCCTTTCCCCCGGCAGGAGTGAGTCCCAGCCAGATGGCATTCTGCTCCCTGGGCACTTGGCGGGGGGGTCGGGGCAGGGAGCTGAGGGATGGTCAAGTGTGCCCCGAATGTGACCCACCACCACACACAGAGAACCAGGGCTGATGCAAAAGGGGGAGGCAGCCCAGCTCAGCGGTTTATCTGCACAGACTGCAGGCAGCGTGACCTCTGGACAACAGCCTCTCCACCTTAGCTGGATTCATGCTACACTGGAGGAGAGGGCAACAGCCAGAGAGCAGGGGCTTAGCCGCTGCACAAGTGCCAGGGTCAATCACCACCGTCTGCAGTTGAAAGGATCAAACAGCAGGCAGCATTGGGGAAGATCCTGAAAATGGGAGCAGGCTTCCCCACTATGTGCTGCTTCCCCTCTGGATATTTAGACTCCCAGCCACCTTGGCCAACGGTAAGGGATGGTGGCGGAGGAAGAAGTTGCAGCCCAGCAACTTCCGGAAGGAACCACACTGGGAAAGTCTGGAGTAGGCAATTCTGGCCCAGATGGACAAATCCTCTGACCTGGCCTGGGCAGCTTCTATTATCTCTCCGTGCAGCTCCTCTCATGCCCAAAGTCTCCTCCCCACCTCCTTGCTACTTCCCCGCATCCCCCGCCTTGCCTCGGCACAGTCTTCTGCCGGCTTGCGCGGGCTCCCTGGTGGTGGCCCCCAGCGCTTACCTCTTGTGCACAGCAGCGCTCCAGACGCCATGGCCACTTGCAAGGCCTGGGCCAGCCGGTCGAGAGCCAGCTCGGTCTCCTTGGTGGCGTTGAGGGGGTTGAGTTCATCGGAGAGCCTGCTCATTTCCTCCACGAGAGCCACCACGTGGTCGAAGGGCACCAGCCCCAGGCGCCCGTACAGGTTCTTCTCCGTCAGGTGCCCCTGCAGCATTATCAGGACCTGGAGGACGCTGAGGTGCAGCTTGGAGTACAAGGGCTGGCAGCCCTGGTCCAAGACGGCTGCCGGGTCCTTGGCAAGTTTCCCTCCCGGGTGGCCGTTGGAAACGGGGGGCTTCCTCCGTTTGTAAGCCAGCGGAGCTTTCACGCACCAGCGGATCAGGCCGCTGAGCGGCGTGAGCTCCAAGAACCCAATGGGCAGGCTGGCTGCGATTGGCGTGTTTAGGAAGGTGATGAGGATCAAGCGGGGGTCCTCGAAGATCCAAGACACGACCATTTCCAGCAGGTCCAGAGGCGGGATGAGGTCTTCTGGAAAAGAAGGGGAAGCCAGCTTTGGAGACCACAGAAATGGCAGGACTGGAAATTGCAGCTGGGCCCTGGAACCAGGGCCTCCCACACCCAAGTGTGGGCTGCAGGCTGCTTGGAGAGGGGGATGCTGTAGTAGATCAAGGGCCGAGGGGCCAGGCAGCCTGGAGTTCCAGGCTCTGTCTCTTCCCAACATAGTTGCTCTAGTGCAGTGATGGCTAACCTTGAAACTCCAGATGTTTTGGGACTACAACTCCCATCATCCCTGACCACTGGTCCTGTGAGCTAGGGATGATGGGAGTTGTAGTTCCAAAACATCTGGAGTGTCAAGGTTAGCCATCACTGCTCTAGTGTTTTCATGTTTATTTTAGAACCAGCAGGCTCCCAGCATAGGCTGGGAATTCAAAGGAACCCAAAAGATCAGTGCAGTTTTCAAAGGTTCAGTCTGCCATCTGGATTCAAAATGATGTCTCATTGTATCCAAACAGACACAAAAACCTGCACCTTGATCTCATGTAAAATTTGGTTCCAATATCTAAAGAAACATCCGAATGCACTGCGAACAAACAAACGGCTTTCCAAAATAGATAGTAGATTATTTAAAACATTCCTATCCCACCTTTCGACAAAAGGGCCAAGGCAGCACCCATAAACATAGGAACTGCACTGCCAAGAACAAAACTCGAGGAGATAAAATCTAAATGACAGAGAGCTTAAAAACGAGAGATATCCCAAGAATCCATCAAACATACCAAGCAAAGGGGAAGAGGAGGCTGACCACAACGCAGCACTGAAAATACCTGGAGAGTCAATCATACACATCGTAGTCTCTGACTCCGGCCCTGCCCTGGAGTGAAGTTGCACACGCACCGATTCAGGCCACCACAATTTGTTGCAACCTTAGCATCAGGATGTGTGGAACATGACACGTCTTCGTGTATCGTGTCTTGTGCCTTTTCAAACGGCACCGGGCAGCTTCTGGTGCTTCATTTGGAGGAACTTACCTGACGACATGTCGTACAGCATGGTGACCGATGTAATGAACTGGCAGCAGAAGCGAGGGCTGGCACTGAAGATCTGCTTTAGGGTCTGGACGGAGCCTGGCACTAGACTGCAGTAGTCATCAACCAGGGCTTGGGCCAGCCGCACGCAGTAGATTGCTGGCGTCCGCTGCAAAAGAGACGCACGATTAGCCACCATGAGAAACTGGGGGGAGCGGCGCTGACGAAGCCACACACAGCTTGGCTCCAGCAAAACACAGGAGGCTGCATGAAGGCACAGTGGGAGTGACGCTGGCTGCGACCCGAGCTTGTTAATAGCCTTGAAGATGAAGAGCTCAAGGATCTGCAGCCCCCAAAGGCGCCTGAGTGAGCCTACCAATCACAGAATAAGAGCACTGGTCCTTCAAAGAGGATCAGACAAACCCACAGAATATAAGGCCGTCAATGCCAGATGCTGGGAATCACAAGTGGGGAAGAGTTGCTACTGCGCTCAGGTCCACCTCGCAGGCTTCCTGAAGGCCCCTGGCTGGCTGCTGTGAGAACAGGATGCTGGGCTAGATGGGCCTTGTGCTCAAGCAGGGATCTTTTCATGGATGATGGGAGCTGTAGCCCAACCCTGGAAGACCACACGCTAGCTACTCTGGCCTAAGTGCCTTTCTGAAAGGTGCACCCCAGCCCAAGACCCCATTCTGAACTTGTAGCTTTACAAGAGCAATATGAGGAATACTGAGCAAGATGTGACCTGGAAAAACAGGCCATTCTATCTCCTGTTTCTGCATATACACCAGCAGCGTAGGGTCCAATTCAGCCCTGCCCAATCTGATGCCACCCCCCCCAGCAGGTGGCACAGCAGTTCCCTTGCTGAAGTGAAGCAGGTCTAGTCTGGTCGCTGCCTGGAAGCTCCTCTGGGAGGGAATAGAATAGAATAGAATAGAATAGAATAGAATAGAATAGAATAGAATATATTTTATTGTCATTGTCCCCTTCGGGGACAACGAAGGCAAGGTCACGTGCACCTGGGGTAAACTCTCACCTGCAGCCATGAAGCTGCACATTCCAGGACAGGCACTCTGCACACAGCTACCGCCATCGAGACGAGTTTCCCCAACAAGGCCATTCTGCTGTCATCCGTCTTGTTCCCTTGCGGGCTGAAAAGGGAGGAGAAAAGGATCTGCCGGACAGAGTCCTTGCTTTGCTCCTGGAAATAATTGCACATGATCTCCAGTAACTGAAGTTCCTGCAGTGAGTTCAGCCTCTGAAAGAGAAAGAAAAGAGGGGCCATCTATGAGCCAAAGCCAAAGCACCTCCCCCCCCCCCGCAGGAGGGTCCTTTCTAACCACATGCCAATCATCACCCAGGCTGGCATGATAGCATCAAAGAAAACAAGAGGACTGTTTTTGCATGTGTATCTTGACCAAAGACATTTGTTTGGCTATTTCATCTTTAAAAATACTACCCACCAGTTTTCCTGGGACAAATGTTAAGACAGCTGGCCGGTAATTCCAGGATCTCTCTGGATGGCCAGGGATTATGGGAGATGTCATCCAAAATACCTGGAGGGCCACAGGTAGAAATCTTCCCTATCCGATTTTCACAGAATAACCTTGGAGCTACTCAGTCAGATCAATGACCTACATAGTCTGACAAACAAGAAACCTTGAAGAGTAACAAATGGGCCCCCTCCATCTCAGTGAGGCCCTCCTCAGCAATGGCACTGGCTATCTTTTTATGATATAGCACTATACAATTATTTTTATTATATATAAAAAAAAGGATCCAGCCAGCAGGACAGATGTTGAGCTCCCTCATCACTGGCAAGGCACTTTGACAGATGAGCAGGTTGCACACCTATCAATCACCTGATTTCACCTTTGTGACCCTGCTTGACCTCAAGCAGAGTTTGCAGGCCTGGATGTTGCCCAGCACTATTCTAATCAGACATCAGCCCCACGTGGGAGGGCAGAGAGATTTCCTCAAGGGTGGCTCCTGAAGGCAAATAGGAGGCTCCAGATGGAGAGGAGCAATGTTGGCTACATGGCCCTTGATGGGGCTTGATGCCCAACGACCTACTTTGGGTGGGGAGTTGCGCTCCTTGGGAACCTGGAAGATGAACTCCTCCAGAAGCTCGATGGGGCCTTTGTCCACAATGGGGAGCGGCACATTCTGCAGCTGGCTGCTGAAGTAGATGTCCAAGTGGTAGAGCACTTCCTTGGCGGCGCTCAGGGCATCCCGGCGGAGCAGTGAGTGGCGGATGTCACTCATGGTTTTCCTGCAACAGGAGGTCCACACGTTATGCTTCACAACTTTCTTTCTAGAAGAGCTAGAGACTTCCTTTTTTGAAATGAAAGCTCAGAGTCTGGGGCCTTTCATTGGTGCAATTGCTCCAACTACTCCTTTATAAATACGGCCCTGTTGGAATCCCAGCGATTCCTACTATGTAGTGTCCAAACAACTCACTTATCAATCACAGCTCTGACATCACTCATTGGCTAAAATCACTGACAGGAACAGCCAGGCTGGTCATTTAACATAACCTGCTTTAAAAAGTGCACATTATGCTTCATAACTTTCTTTCTAGAAGGGCTAGAGACTTGTTTTATGTTTTTAATGAAGGCTCAGAGTCTGGTACCGCTTTTTGAGGGTGCCAATTAAGGTCTTCAGAGGTTGATGGCCCCCACCCTAATGGGCCAGGCCTCCTCTGACTTTAATTGGGGAGCAGGAGAAAGGAAGAGTGGAAACAACACCACAGACCAATACTAGAATTCAACAACACCAATTCATTGGTGTTTTAAATTTTAAATTGACTTTTTAACCTGTATTTTAATTAATGGTTTTTCTTTTTATACTTTATTGTAATTTTTACTGTTGTTAGCCGCCCTGAGCCCGGTTTCGGCTGGGGAGGGCGGGGTATAAATAAAATTTATTATTATTATTATTATTATTGTTTGTAATCATGTTCAAAAGTAGCCTTCTCAGCAATGCAGGGGACCCTAGGAATCCACCAGCGCAGAGGACTACAGGAAGGGACCTTATTTATTATCATTATATTTATTTATGCATTTCCCCCTGACAGGGATTCAAGGCAGCTTGCAGATAAAATAGGAGCAGCTAAAACATAGAGGTTGGGGAATAAAATAATAATAATTAAGCATTAATAAAATTAAAGCCATATACGTAGAATGAAAGATCTATTAAGCACACCCAGAAAACTGCAGTAAATGCAGCTCAGTCGGCGCCCTTGTTTATCCCCCACTGCCCCCACTTCTACCGGTATCTTCTCCCACCGGGCGCCTTCCAGACCACAATCCCCACCAGCAGGGCGCTAAACTGGGGAGTCTGGCCCACACGGCCCGACTGGTTTTCCTCCTGACAGCGCTGACCGGAGATGCTCGGGAACCTGAACGCGAGACCTTCTGCCCTGACTCGACCCCGCCCAACACGGGTGTCCGGTTCACACGTGCAAAGGGCCCGCCCTGACACGCCACCCCCCACCCAACGGCTAGGGCGACGGGAATGGTCGCGCCGTCCCGGGCGGCAGCGGCAGCCGCCTCACCTCTTCGTCCGCCTCCCGCCCCAGGAGCAGCTCCTCCGCGGGCGCCTCAGGCCGCCATGTCCGGGCCGCTGTTGCCGCTGCTGCCGCCGAGGCAGGACGGGGACGGCGGCCCGCGAGGGCCAAGAAGGACGGCCTAACGCGGCGGCAGCGGCCATTGGCAGGCTCGGCTCAGAAACTGACCAATCCGAGCGCAGCGCTGCCTACTGGCTGCCCGGGTCGGTGCAGGTGGGGGGCGGGGAAGGTCACATCGGCCACGCCCCCATCAGGTGGCTCGGGGCGGGGCGGCGGTTGCCATTCGCCGGGGCGGCTCAGAAGCTGCCCAATCCGAGCGCAGCGCCCAGTTCTGGTGTCGGAGCCACGCCCCCTCAGGAGCAGCTGCTGCTGCTGCAGGCACGTGTGAGCGGCTGGGGTGCTTCCCAGCCCGCGTCCCCCGTCCACGTCTCGTCGGAAATTGAATGCCTTAAGATGCGTGAAGTTGAATGGTCGCGCATCTAGGAAGGGCAGGGGACTAATTCCTGCAGCAGCACATCGTGAAGCTGTGGGATTCAGCTGCCGCAAGACGTGGCGATGGCGGGCACCGACGTCGATGGCTTTAAAAGGGGCTCCCGAGTTGCTGTTTCCCTTCTCGCGGAGGCCGAAGCTGCCCACGTGGCTAAGGGGCAATATATGCCCGGGTCCCATTTGTGGGGAGTGGGGGCAATTGCTTCCCTTTGGCACTACGAGGAACGGGATGCTGTGCTCATCCAGCAATAGTCAGGCTGTTCCGGTGTTCTTTGGCGCAGCCCCCAATTGCTACCGATGCACAGCTTTTGAAATTACAATGCAGTTTTTCCCTACCGTACCATTTCCTGCAAAGAATTTAAACTGTGGAACTCCCTCCCACAGGAGGCAGAGATGGCCGCCAACTTGGAAGGCTTTAAAAGAGGATTGGACAAATTCATGCAAGATGCCTTCACTCTGCCTCCATGGTCAGCCAGAGGAATGTTTCTGAATACCAGTTGCTGGAAACCACAGGAGGGAAGAATTGTTCTTGCGCTCAGATTCTGCTTGTGGGCTTCCCATTGTGGTGTCCGGCTGGCCACCAGAGCCTTAGCTAGGTGATCTTGCGCCCCTGGCAGAACCTTCCGGATTGCACCCCCTAAACACAGACAAATTAGCTCTTTCTGCCTCTCCTCCAACACCCCCCCCCACCATTCAATTCACCCTCTATTAAAAACCTTTTCTTATGAGCCAATATTCGATATTTTCTTGTATAGACATATTTATGGACATATTTTAAACCCGATTTTGCGCCCCCCCCACCTGTGCCCCTGGTGGGGGCCCACCTCACCCCCCCTAGCTATGGCCCTGCTGGCCACTGAGGCTAACCAGGATGCTGGTCTGATCCAGTAGGCTCGGGAGTATCTAGCCAGGTTCATAGAGGTGAGGGGGAGTTGTCCTCATTTTTGACAATCACAACAGCCCTGTAAGGTATAAAGCAACCAGCTCCAGGCTACCTAGCCAGCGCTGGGATTGAAATATGAGCTACACTGCAGGGTGGATGAGGTGTGTGTGTGTGTGTGAAGCAAAGGAAGTCCATTCCCCATCCCAGATCAGAACCTATAAGTTGCTTTTACGTAGGGCCAGGGTTCTCTTCACCACATCTCTCATTTGTTTGTTTAATTATTTTATTTTAAGCCTTCCTGTTCACCTCCCTTCTGTTTCAGCAGCTGTTTTATATCTTCCAGAAAGGCAACACTCATTTGTAGTATTTGCTTCACCCATTCAGGGTCATGCAACATGAGCTTCCGGTGAGCAGGCGCAGAGAGCTTTATCTTCTTTCTGGCCCCTAAAAGTTTCGTACTTCTTTGTCTTTGCTCCAAAAATCCAAAACTGGGCAATACGGCCCTGCCCCTTTATTTGGACCAACTCACGATATCTCCAAATAATGGCAAGCATTTTTCACCAGGCCAGATATTACTTAAGGCAGGAGCTGTAACGTTTTGCCCTGATGAGGAGATCTAGATAACCTGAAAGTTTGTCACTCTTTTGTGGGGGATTTTATGACAACCGAGTTGCCCAATTGTGGATTTTGGAATTCCACCCTGGCCTTCTTCATATGGACTAACCTGATCGTCTTTACTTTTTATTTGCTCTCTCTCTTATTATCTCGTTGGTAAAATAATCCAGTGTGATAAGAAGGGAGGAAAGACTAAGGAGTAAGAACAAAATAAACAATAAAAAATTCCTTCCAGTAGCACCTTAGAGACCAACTAAGTTTGTTATTGGTATGAGCTTTCGTGTGCATGCACACTTCTTCAGATACACTGAAACAGACTTTCACAAATCCAGAGTCCCTAGTTGGATGGGGCCTTGTACGCCTCCTTCCATCAGCTCCTGCAGCCCAGCTGGTGCCAAGTGTCTTTCTCGGCTTTCCTTTGGACCACATCAGCGAGGCTGAGGGTGTGTGTGTCCAGATTTGCACCCCCGAGAAATCACTTTGGTGCTGCTAATGCAGTAATTTGAGGCACATTCCGTTGCCTCTCAAACAGAAGCCAAAACATAATAATCCAGTGGAGATCATCGGTACCTTGTTTGAACCCTGATGTTGGAGGACACAAGATTGAGGAGACAAGATAGCATTGACCAGGGCAGTAGAAATGAGGGGGACACAGATCTGACTCAAGGGGGTACAGTCCATCAAAAGATCCCTTTGTGGCTGTTTGGGCTTTCAGCCTCGCCAAAATAACAGGCCTGGCCTGGGCTGCATGCAGGGGCACAGAGACACGTTCAACGCCACCCTTCCTGGCTTGCAGCGCCAGCGCAAAAGCCACACAGGTGCCTTTCAAGGCCAGAATAAATCCTTGGCGATAAAGGAATGTAGATAACGAGCTGCAGCCAACAGCACAGCTGGGCCAGGGAAGAAGCCTTCTGCACGGGTCGCAGAGGTGGCCAATGCGGTGCTCTCCAGCTGTTGCTGAACTACAACTCTCTTCATCCCTGACTGTTGGCCATGCCACCTTGGGCTGATGGAAGTTGGGAATCCCAACGACCTCTGAAGGGTGTCAAGTTGGCAGCCCCGGGGCCCTGAATGCAGCGGGGGGGGGGTGAATCAGATGCACACCCAGGCGCACTTCTGGGGCGGCTCTGTGCTCCTTGCAAACAGGCCATGTCGGAGGGAGGGACTCTAGCTCTGCATACAGCATGGCAAAGTCTGTGCATTTAGCCTGCTTGCACATTACAATGCGTGGCATAAGAATCCTCTTGCTTGCTCAAGCTCCACACAGCTACGGGTCACTTTGCTGCGTTTGATACAGCTGTGCAGCTGGGCTTCAAGCGCAGACCTGTCCAGTGGCAGACCTTCATTTGGGGTGCTCTGAAGCTTGAACTGAGATTGAACGCTGACTTTATCTGTTGGGGGAGGGGGCCACCCATTTGCGGTTTTGCACCAAGCTCCCTTGATCTTTTGTTCTCCTAATGGCCCATCACCCAGGCAATCACCCCAACACAGGAAGAAGTAATGATGATGATGATGATGATGATGATGATGATGATGATGATGATGTTTGTTTGTTTGTTTGTACCCTGCCCATCTGACTGGGTTGCCCCAGCTACTCTTGACCGGGCTTCCAACGTATATAAAACATAATGAAACATAGCTTCCCTATACAGGGCTGCCTCCAGATGTCTTCTAAGGTTATACAGTCGTACCTTGGTTTTCGAACAGAATGCATTCCAGAAGTCCATTTAACTTCCGAAACGTTCAGAAACCAGGGTACAGCTCCCAATTGGCTCCCAATTGTGCAGGCGCGCCAGAAGCAATAGCGAAGCCACATCGGACGTCCGGCATCCAAAATAACGTTCAAAAACCAGAACATTCACTTCTGGGTTTCGATCGTTCGGGAGCCAAAACGTACGAGTACCAAGGCATTCAACAACCAAGGCTCTCATCACCTTGACATCTGATGGGAGGGCATTCCACAGTGTGGGCATCACTACCGAGAAGGCCCTCAGCCTGGTTCCCTGGCTTTATTAACTTTAATTAGATTTTAAAACTTGCTAGATCCAGGGATCATTTCTCTATGGTAGTCGATCTTAAAGTTTTTATGTGTGTATATGCCTACCGCATTTTAAAACTTAAAATCCATTGTTCTATATTGTTTTAAATGTTTGTTTTGCCTTTGGGATTGTAGTTCCATTTGTGTTTCACAAGCTGGTCTCTGACCGTAATAAATAAATTCAATTCAATTCTGGGATTAGAGGAGTCTGGCACTCACAAATTCATAACATTATTACCTCCCGAATAAAGGTTAAGTAATGCCAACTTTGGACATTTGATCACATTTTGCCCCATTATTGCTTTTATTTCCCTGAACACACCTTTCCAGAGGCGTTCACCTTTGTGCAGGTCTACTTGAATGCTAGTTTTTGAAGTGCAAATCAATTTATTTGGGCTATTCTTGGTGTCCAGTACCAGCAGGGTGATGTTTCTGCAGCCAGACGGAATGCTGGCTGTGTTTGTGGAAACTTCCATTGTGACTCTTATCTGCTTCAAGAGGAGCGATTTTGAAAAACAACAACCATAAAAGCCCCACACCGTACCTAGCTACTACTTTTCCTCCTCGGAAAGCGGCCGTATGTCTCCCATACACCTGTACAAATATAATAGTAAGTAAACAGCTGCCAAGGTCACGGCTGTGAAGTGTTTTAAGAAAGCTGGGGTGCATGGACCATCTCCAAATGATCGGGAACGGCGAAGGTAAAGAGACCCAATGCAATCTGTCATCCACGTAGATTTCAGTTTTCTCTGAGTGCAAGGCTTCCTTGATGCAGATACTACACAGCGACAGACGGACACACCATGGCTGTGGATGAGAGCCGGCCGTTCCCAGCATCAGGGCCATTGCTAAGTCCTTTGGGGGGAAAGCTCTGGGCAAATGGCGCACACCTGCTTACAGTTTGTGCAAATTTAGCTTTCTGATAAAATTAAGACAGTGGGTGGCTGGGTGGGGTAGCTCATTGGCACAGCTCTTCATAGCCCAACTGCCCTGTGAGAAAAGTACAAGGGGTGTGTGTGTGGTAAGGTGACAAGAAAATTGGGGCAGAAGATGTGGGGTCCAGCACAAAAGGCTCAGGGCTTGCAAGCAAAGCCCTTGATTTTTTGGGCATCGTCTTGACCTTCCTGCCTTCCTGGATCGCAGCCACGTCTGCCTCTTCCTATTTTGTCTGACCAGGCCAAATCCCACACAGGAGTTTAAAGGTAAAGGTAAAGGGACCCCTGACCATTAGGTCTAGTCGCGGACGACTCTGGGGTTGCGATGCTCATCTCACTTTACTGGCCAAGGGAGCTGGTGTACATGACAAAGCTCCTTCTGGCGAACCAGAGCAGTGCACGGAAACACCGTTTACCTTCCCGCCAGAGCGGTACCTATTGATCTACTTGCACTTTGATGTGCTTTCGAACTGCTAGGTTGGCAGGAGCAGGGACCGAGCAATGGGAGCTCACTCCGTCGTGGGGATTCGAATCGCCAACTTTCTGATTGGCAAGCCCTAGGCTCTGTGGTTTAACCCACAGCGCCACCCGCATCCCTCACACAGGAGTTTACGACCCCTTTATTAGGAGGGGACAAAGAAGGAAGGAAAGAGGAAAGGTTCTGAGCACGAGTGCCCCTGCCCACCTCACAATTTATGGCCCTGGCCCAGGAGTGTCTGGTGCCCTGGAAAAGAGAGAACGAAGAATTAGCAGAAGCCTTCCCCCAACCAAGAAACAATAATGTCTTTCACCAGGAAAAGGTGACCTTCGCAGAGGTGTGCCTGGAGGGAGAACGCAGAGACCCAAGTCAGCTGTAGCCGGTTCCTTGTCCGCACGAGGGGAGCGGGGCCACAACCTTCAGGAAACATGTAAGAGCTTCCAGCTTGGAGGGGTCTGGGTGGGTGAGAGCAGGGTCCGCTCGGAGGGTCGGTGCACGGAGACGGCGTCCTCCTTTTGCACCTGCCCAGTTTTCTCTCTAAAGTTTTGGTGGGGACAGAATTTGTAGCAACTCTCCTGCCTCTTGAAGCTCTTTCGCCGGCCTTTGGGGGCCGGTTGACGCAGAAACCGGACCTTGCGGTTTCTGCTTCTATTGAATTTTGGCAGTTTCCCTTCCATTTCCACAGGTGCTCTGTGATAAATAAACAGGTACAGGTTAGTGGCATAGAGCAATGTGAACGTGTTCATTCTAGGATCTAGGGGGCATATGTCTCTTTCTAAGTTTAGTGTTTCAGACATACTGGGGGGGCGGGGGGGTTGGATGACGTGCCTGGGATCCCCATGAAAGTGGCTCACTCTGCTCATTGTCTTTGTTTCTGTGCTCAAAGTTTACCTCACTCCAAGCAAGCAGAACTGTTTTCCTCTGACAGATACCTGGGTTTGTGTGTGTAAGGAGGGATGCATTCAAAGTTATCACCTGCCTTTCTCCCTGGATTTTGGCATTCCCAATTCCCCAGCCTGTCTCATTCCCTTTTAAAAATAAAAATATTTTTTATTAAATTTTACATAACAAATTTCAGTTTAAACATATCAATTACCTTTACATTTAGGATTCTCAGAATCCCTTGACTCTGTGCTGCCCTTGCCATCCCTTATTATTCAACTTATCCCTTTTCTCCCAATTTATTGCATCTATTATTAACTTTTCCATTATATTTTGTCTTTTACAAGTATTGCTCTAATCCTGCCAAAGTTTTCAACTGTTTACAATGTTCTTTTAAATGAACTACACATTCCCCCCATTTTCTCCTAAACTTTTTCTCGTCCTGGTCTCTGATTCTCCCAGTCAATTTCGCCATTTTGGCATAGTCCATCATCTTCATCAGCCTGTCTCGTTCCCAAACCGGTGCCAACACACCAGGAGCCCTCCATTTAATTCCCCACCTCCCCAATTTTCCATTGAGTGCTCAGGCTGTGCAGCTTGGCACCAGCTGTTCATCTCTGCCTTTTCCTTCCCTCATCACTATCAGTGCACACACATCATGTGATTTAGCAAAGCACTGCGGAAGCAACAGCGGTGCAAAAGTATGGGCAGGTATATCAAGATTCCGTTTGCGGTCTGCTGATGCGCAAGAGCACCTGCTCTGGAGTTGTGAAGGCTCCACAGGGAAAGACCCAAGGTGGCACCAGAATGTACAATCACACCCAGATTGCTTTTTTTTGTAGCGTGTGCAGAATATCAGGAATATGGGGTGTCAGGGGAGAGGAAAGATCTGTGAACTGTGAAGGCACTGGCAGCTGTGGCTAATAACCGCATACACTCCGGTTCCAGAATTAATTTAGAATTTCGAGGCACAGCAAAGTTCTGGCAGAAGGCGGGAGTTGAAGGAGGGGAGATCTGCCTCTGCTCCTCCTCCTCCCAAGGGCAGGCCCTTGCAGAGCCAGGCAGAGGCCCGGCCAGGTAGATAATGTGGCCCCCTTTTTTTTACCCTGGGAATCTCCGATAACGTAATTTTTTTTTATAATGTATTATAATTTAAAATACATTTTACAATAAATACATTATTCATTTTTAAATGTATTATACAATTTTTAATAGTTCAAAAATGTATTTAAAAATCTATTTTTAAGTAGACAACTTTGACTATTATTTATTATCTTCTTATTCTACTCTTAAAAAAGATGTATGCTTGTGAGAAAGCCACTATTTCTTTAAAAAACATGGTTTCCACCAAATTTTATCCTCATTGAGCTATATGTACTCCTCGGGTGTAAGTAATATTCCTGGCCTAGTCAACAAATGTTTAAACAAATGGCCACATCTTCATCAATTTTTCATCATTTTCAAAGAAAAATCAGCGATAACAAAGCCAACACACTTATCTTTAAGTTAAAGGTAAAGGTAAAGGGACCCCTGACTATTAGGTCCAGTCATGACCGACTCTGGGGTTGCGGCGCTCATCTTGCATTATTGGCTGAGGGAGCCGGCGTACAGCTTCCAGGTCATGTGGCCAGCATGACTAAGCCGCTTCTGGCGAACCAAAGCAGGTCACGGAAACACCGTTTACCTTCCCGCTGGAGTGGTACCTATTTATCTACTTGCACTTTGACGTGCTTTAGAACTGCTAGGTTGGCAGGAGCAGGGACCAAGCAACAGGAGCTCACCCCGTCATGGGGATTCGAACTGCCGACCTTCTGATCGGCAAGCCCTAGGCTCTGTGGTTTAACCCACAGCACCACCCGCATCCCCATCTTTAAGTTACGTGTGGTTTAAATTTTTGGCAAACAAGATTTCAAACAAAAACTCACCAACTTTTAACAGCATGAAAAACATGGCCCACCACAAACACTTGACTTGACTAAGACCTTACTTGCTTACCTAGGGCGTATTCACAATCCCTCACCTCTCCAACACAACCAGGTGAGCGATTGTGAATATGCTGACTGAGGCCCCCTTTGGAATCGGAGGCCTGGGCCAAGTGGCCCATATGGCCCACCCTCTGTCTGGGGCTGCCCAAGGGTTCTAACCAGCAGGATCGCATCTCTCTCTGTGCAGGAGAAGGACCATGACATCAGTGCCTCTGCTGGTCTTCCTTAGCACGGCAGCCCACCTCCTGCAGCCCACCCTCTGCTTCAGAGTGGGTGCTTTCAACATCAGAACCTTTGGAGACAGCAAGCTGTCCAATGCGACCGTCACAGACTTCATCGCCAGTGTGAGTCCACCTGACCTCCAATGAGAGACACTTATTCCAGGGGTTCTCGTTCAAACCCTTGGTGCTGGGCTCCTCAAAAGAAGCAATCTTTGCGGCTTAACATGGTGCAGACATGCTCCGTGGACCCTTGGAAACTTTCCGCACTCACTGTTAGCAGTCAGGCTGGGGTTTATGGTCCCCGACTATCTCATTTTCTATGTTCATAGAAGATAGCTGTCACTTGCCACCCCAATCTCTCCGCAGTGGAAGAATCCAGGGGTCCCAGGCACTTAGTCAGGGTTCAGTTTCCTTGGAACGAAAGTCAGCAGAGACGGCGGTGTCTTGTTTCCCGCTGCTATCCCGGATTGTTGATATCCCTTAAATTTCCCGGATTTCAAAGGAAGCAGCTCCTCTCCCTCCCTGCCGGCCAGGGAGGCTCCTCAGCTGCGTTGCTCGGCTGCCAATAAGGAGTCTGAGACCGACTGGGGGCGGCGCTTGCATGCCTTGTGCAGCCAGACCCTCACGCCCAACCAGACAGACAGCCTGACTGCCGTCTACACGCTCGCTCTTTCGCTCACCCATTCACGCGCAGCCTCTGGAGCGCAGGGTGGCGAGGCTACTTGGTGCCATTGCACCGCCCTCGCGGCATCCCTTATTTTCAAATCCGAAAGTTTGAAAAAATCCCTTATTTTCAAATCCGAAAGTAGACAGCTATGACCAGAACATCCCCACCTTTCCTCGCTGCTCACCTTCTATTTTTCAACATCCAGCTCCTCGCATTCATCCAAGCTTGAAGCTGGTGCAATTCTCTCTGCTCTGCCTCCTTACAGATTCTGTTCTTGTATGACATCACCCTCATCCAGGAGGTCCGAGATGCCGACCAGAGCGCAGTGAAAAAGCTGATGAACCAACTGAACCAGTGAGGTTTTTTGAAAAAAGGGTATCTAGAGATCGAGTGGCTTTTAGGTGCAATCCAAACTTTTTCGCTCAAAGCACTCCAGGTCCAGGATTGGGGGAGACTGGGAGGGTGGCGGGGATGACAAGTCCTGGCAAAGTCCCTTTTTCTCCCAGAAGAGAAAAATCCTAGGAATTTTGCCCTGGGTTCGGCCCCAGCAACCTCACGCCCTAAAAGGGGAACATCGCAGCAGCTGTTGGGATGAGTGAGATGGCAGCTCTTTAAGCAAGAGGCAACACCGCAGATTACCACCCCACTTTCTCAGTTCTTCCTGTATTTGCCTAGAGTCAGGCAAATTGAATATATTTCCTTGCTAATCTTCTCTTAGGGCATCACCATATCCATTCAGCTATGTGGTCAGCAAGCCTTTGGGTCGCAACAGCTACAAGGAGCAATACCTCTTCGTTTACAGGTGAGAGCCTCAACCAGAGCTGAGGATGTAAGGTGGGGGCAGGGGGGAGCATCACTGGAGGGGAGATTTCCAGAGGGGCAGCCATGTGACTCTCTAGCAGCAAAACAGTCCTGTGCGGCACCTTGACAACAACAAAGTGTTATCGCAGAAACTTTCATCAGATGCAGGACGTGGGGTCCTGAGTGGCAGGTAGATAGCTTTACATTGCTGGTGGTGAGGAATTGTAAATATAAGTTACAGGTAGGTAGCCATGTTGGTCTGTCATAGTCAAACAAAATAAACAATAAAAAAAATCCTTCCAGTAGCACCTTAGAGACCAACTAAGTTTGTTCTTGGTATGAGCTTTCGTGTGCATGCACACTTCTTCAGCTACGAAAGCTCATATCAAGAACAAACTTAGTTGGTCTCTAAGGTGCTACTGGAAGGATTTTTTAATTTTTTTTTGTAAATATAAGGAAAGGCAGTGCAGGAAAATGCAGTTACAAAGCCCGATGGCTATTTATGTGCTTTTAACTCACACAATTTCTGTTAGCATTTACCCCGCCTGGGGCAGTTTGTGAGACTGCCCCAAAGCCAGAGCAAAGCTGTGTGCGCAAATCCCCGGCTACAGAGTCTGGTGGTGCAGTAATATGTGATTGTTCGCAGATTGAAGAACAACACACACAAGCCATACATTAAGGCTAAACTAATTTATTGTAATAATAGTGCAGAGAGATTCTCTGCTGCCAGCCTGTTAAGACGGAGCTGCCATAATTCTGTCCTTCCAGCTTGAGGACTAGCCAGAAGAGAATGTGAGCACAAAGGCTCGGATTACAACAGTACAGTAATACAAAAACATTCCATGCAGGAAGTGATAAGACAGCGTTCTCACGGTTCAGTGAGACAGGCAAAAGTGAAACCAGTCCTCGCTGCAGCTGGTGCCGCTCGGCTGAGACAAAAATCACAATTGAAGGCTGTCTGGTTTAAATCCCACACGTTAAATGCAAGCAAGGAAGAGAGCTCAAAAGTCATTTCCGTAATGGGCTTTCCCTGTGGAAAAATAACTTTTTAGCTCTCTGCCTTGCATGGCGAGGGTGGGGTGCGAAACTCTCATGTGCCGCCTCCAGAAGCCACAGGGCTCTTGCACGAGGATGCTTCTTCCAAGGATATGAATTTGCACACTTTTGCATATTTGCGGAACCCATGGAACTGAATCCCCACCTAAGATGTGATTGCACTGTAATTACATATTTTGTGTTTGCCTCCCAGAACACTTTGCAACGGGCTGGTACCCATCTGGGAGCAAAGGAACTTAAAAGAGAGGCTGCAACATAAAGTTTTAAACTGTTTCCTAATATTTTGGTGTGATGTTGCCTTGTAATGTTGTAACCCACCCTGGGACCTTAGGGTGAAGGGTAGGGAACAAATTAATAATAATAACAACCCCCACCTCCAGCCCCAACTGTGTGTGTACCAGGAACCCAGGATAACTAGGACTCTGGTGCAGTGGATTATAATCTGTGAAATCTCTCTTTTTTTGCCAATTAATTTTCATTGCTTTTCAGTCTTTTAAAAGAATTCAACAACACTTTAATTCTAATTTAATGCCAATTTGAAAATGACTTCCCAGCCCACCCCCCTTGTTAGCTGCTGTAATGCGTAAACTCTCGTGCCATGATGTATTTGTTCGCCCTTAAGGCGGCACAAGTCTCCCAGGAAGCGGAGGTGCCCTCGGTGCCTCTCCCAGACTTTGTTGC
The DNA here is from genome assembly GCA_034641385.1 of Darevskia mixta. NCBI lineage: Eukaryota > Metazoa > Chordata > Lepidosauria > Squamata > Lacertidae > Darevskia > Darevskia mixta. The sequence continues at coordinate 3,397,993 of JAWWNH010000124.1, read as the reverse complement.
AAACTGTCACCTTCTCCCTTTGGTGGTCACACTCTGACCCATCACCTGCAAGGGACCCAAGCAAGGAACTGCCGCTCTCCTCCTAACTTCTCTTGACACAGGGAGGACAACGTCATTCTCCTGGACAGCTACTATTATGACGATGGCTGTGAGCCCTGCGGGAACGACACCTTCAGTCGGGAGCCCTTCATTGTGAAATTTGTGGTACCTCAGACACGTAAGCAGCCCCTGCCTCCCCCTCTCAGCTGATGCAGCTGACAGGGCACCCCAGGGAGAGGAGAAACTGGCCCTGCCGCCTCCTGGCACCATTACAGGTGCCACATAACGCTCCGCATCTGCAAGAAATCAGTCTTTCGGTGAGGTGGAATCTACACTTTGGAACTCCCTGCCTCTTGATATCAGGCAGGCGGCTTCGCTTTTTTATTTTTTTTATTTGGTTTTTCAAATTACAGTTTTACAATCACAAATCCAACATACAACATATAGACAAGATTCTATAGAATCTCCTGGACTTCCCTCCTTCCCTTTGTGGGTCCCATTATTAATCATTTCCTCCTGCATCTTTTATAATAATCCAAATCTTTCACATCTCCATTATATCTAAAATTCACCATTAAACTACAAGTGTTATTGCAATCCTACTAACAATTTTAACTGTTCACAATGGTTTTTAAGATAAATTATACATTTCCCCCATTCTTTATTAAAATTTTGGTCTTCCTGATTTCTGATTTTTCCAGTCATTTTGGCCATTTCGGCATAATCCATCAACTTGATCTGCCATTCTTCTCTGGTCAGGACATTATCTCTTGGCAAGTCTGCCAAGATATCCAGCATGCTAATGTGTTTTCAGTTTATTGGTGCTCTTGATTTTTCGAATGCTTTAATTTTTTCCTGCTAATAATTTTATGATGCTCTTTTTTTGTAAACAACACTGAATCCTTTTTAACAATCAAGGAGTATATAGATGTTATGAAAATCAGTAAGTAAAATAAAAGGGTTGCCCTGACAATGTGGTCCTGGGCAGAATGGCCGGTTCAGCAGGAGAGCCACCCACAAGGCAGCTAGCTATCCACCGGGTGCCCTCCAGACGTGCCCTTAGGGTGACAGCACCCACCAGCTCCAGCATCAGGCAGCCGAGGTGGGGGTGGGGGAAGCGGGTGGGAGTTGTAGTTCAAAGCGCCTGGAAGGCACCCGCTTGGCAGAGGCCGAGGAAGAAGCTGGGCAGGGAGGGTGTCGCAACTTCACTGGCCCAGCACCCAGACCTTCCCTAGCCCATTAATGGAGGCCCAGATCCTGGACACACTTAAGTCAGGCTGATCTTCTCCATGCCGCATCCCCGGTGTGGGAATGTTCAGGGTGCCGGGAGAGGACATATTGTTTATTAATATCCTTCCTAACTTGCGCTAGCAAGTTCCTTTACTTAGCAGAGTTTGAACATTCCCCTTGAAAACTTATTGCAAACTCGTGTGAGTTTCTTAAGACAATTCACAATTCAGTCTGGCTTGTCCAGAAGCAATAAAGGAGCAATAAAAAGAAAGTTTACTTGCGATCAGGCAGAGCACAGTGTGATCCCTGAAGGCAGGATTAAGGCTTAAAGTTGCAAAGGTATAAAAACAGGTTTATTATCCCATAAGGGAGATGACCTGGGGGACTGTTTGGCTGGCAGCCGGCAGTTTATTCCAGGAAGTTCGCAGGACAAAAGAAAGATGGAAAAGAGAGAGAGAGAGTGACAGCATGCCTTGTCCTTTTCCCAGGTCTGGAAAGGTCACGTTCCCCCCCCCCCCACTAGTCACCTGCAAGGAAGGATGCTCCAGGCCAGGAGGAACAGGACGTTTCGACTGGCTGGACCAAACATCCCCTTGCATGTCCACTCTAGAAAAACAAGGAATGTTGTATTTAACTACTCCCAGTGGATTACATCCCACACCCGGATTGCGGCTTTGGGGCAAGAGGTCTGGCACAGCCAGGGGAAGAGAGGAGAAGGCTATTGCAGGGGGGCGGGGGGGGGGGGAGAGAAGCCATACTCTGTGTCCCCAGCTGGAGGCAGCAATGCTTCTGGATCCTGATTGCTGGAAACCATGGGACAGCGTTTTGGTGCTCAGATCCTGCTTGCTGGTTTCTGGTTTGTGTGTGTGTGTGTGTGTGTGTGTGTGTGTCTGGTTGGCCTCCGGGTGAACGGGGTGCTGGAGTGGGTGGGCCGTAGGTCCATAGCTGTCAACTTGAAAATAAGGGATTTTTCCCAAACTTTCAGATTTGAAAATAAGGGATGCCGCGAGGGCGGTGCAATGGCACCAAGTAGCCTCGCCACCCTGCGCTCCAGAGGCTGCGCGCGAACGGGTGAGCGAAAGAGAGAGCGCGTAGACAGCAGGCAGGCTGTCTGTCTGGTTGGGCGTGAGGGTCTGGCTGCACAAGGCATGCAAGCTCCGCCCCCAGTCGGTCTCCGACTCCTTATTGGCAGCCGAGCAACGCAGCTGAGGAGCCTCCCTGGCCGGCAGGGAGGGAGAGGAGCTGCTTCCTTTGAAATCCGGGAAATTTAAGGGATATCAACAATCCGGGACAGCAGCGGGAAACGGCATTGGAATAAGGGGGTTTCCCGCCAAAAAAAGGGGAGGGTTGACAGCTATGCGTAGATCTTGACCCATCAGATGCTCTTTGGATGTTCTTAACTGCGGCTTCTCCCTCAGAGGTGGGGGAAGTGATCCTGGTTCCTCTGCACGCCGCTCCCAATGAAGCAGTGGCTGAGATAGATGCCCTCTACGACGTCTTCCTGGATGTGAGAGAGAAGTGGGGGACAGATGTAAGTTCCCCCCCCACAAAGTGGTGACTTTTGCTTGACTATTGTGGAGATTAGACCCCAGCCCCACTTATATGTATATTGTTAAGATTTTGTGGGTAGCAGACAGGGGTATACAAAAAAAGTATCAGGTGTTATAATAATTGTGATCAAACAAAACCAAAACACCAAAGCACCAAATTGGCTAATAGATATTAGGAACAGTTTACTCAATCAAACATATTAAAATTGCACCTTAATGTGTTGATTTTAATACCGGTATGTTTGATTGAGTAAACTGTTCCTAATATCTATTAGCCAATTTGGTGTTTTGGTTTTGTTTGATAGCAGACAGGGGTGCCAACTTGAATAAAATATTGGGCGGGGATTTGAACTGCCAACCTTCTGATTGGCAAGCCCTAGGCTCAGTGGTTTAGACCACAGCGCCACCTATAAAATGCCGTAAATTGTTTAATTAGCCAAAGGCCTGGGAGAAGAGGAATGTTTTTGCCCGGCGGCTAAAGACATGTCAGGCAAGCCTCCCTGGGGAGAGCATTGCACCAACGGGGGGCCAGCACAGAGAAGGCCTCCTCTTACGTTGCCACCCTCCAGACCTTTCGTGGAGAGGGGCGCATGGAGACGGGCCTCCGATGAGGATTGCAGGTTCTGGGCCAGTTCATATTGGGCATGTGTGTGTGTATTTGCCCAAGGGTCAGCTCCAACTCTGAGCAGTGTCTTTCCTGGGGTCCATAACCGCCTCCTGAGCTTGTTTCTTCCTCCTGGCAGGAAATGCTATTCCTGGGAGACTTCAATGCTGGCTGCTCCTACGTCCGGCCTGAGGACTGGCCCCACATCCGCCTGCGCACCAACAGCGCCTTCCAGTGGCTCATCCCAGACACAGCAGACACCACTGTGACCAACACCCACTGTGCCTACGACAGGTGAGTGGCGGGAGGCCAGGGCCCAGAGGCTCTTTCTCTCCCCCCCCCCACCCCCCAGAGCCACTTGGGGACTGCAAAAACAGTGCAGCAGTATTGAGTTACTGGTCTCTGCAGCCACGGCAGGCACTGCGATTCTCATAGAATCATAGAGTCGGAAGGGACCCCCAGGGTCATCTGTTCCAACCCCCTGCAATGCAGGAATCTTTTGCCTAATGTGGGTCTTGAACCCACGGCACTGAGATTAACCGTCTCATACTCTACCGACTTCACCCCCGGAGGCATACTCCATTGTCTCTCGAGACAGGCGGATGGCAACAAAAATAAGATTCACCCCACTGTTCTTTTTTATTATTTGCTGATATTTAACTGAAAGTTTTATTGATGGCTTCCCTGTGTTGTTGGGTTTGGTTTTTTTTTTTTGGTAATTTTGGTCTTCAATGTTGTCTATACATTTTGCTTTTTGCTTTTCAAAGATTATTTGACTGTGTGTTCTGCAAACCGCTTAGGGATTTTGCCTATGAAGCGGTATCCAAATATTATTGACGAGGGTGATGGGCAGCCCTGATGGCTCTGACCCATTTTAAAGTCACCTACGCGTGGGGGGCTGGGGGGTGCCCTCGCATCCTGCGGAGCAGGTTCCCATATGTAACTGTGGCCTTGTGGCGCCTTGCAGGATTGTGGCAGCCGGCCCCAGACTCGGAAGCGCCATCCTGCCTGGCTCAGCCAAAGTCAACGACTTCCAGCAGACCTTCAAACTGCAACAGAAGGACGTGAGCAGCTCTTTCAAAAGTCTTGCGGGTTTCTCCAGAGGGGGAGAGGGATGGACGGTGACTACCGACAGGGCTAGGCATGGGGAGCTCCGGTCTTAGAATAATTTACCGTATTTTTCGCTCCATAAGACGCACTTTTTTCCTCCTAAAAAGTAAGGGGAAATGTCTGTGCGTCTTATGGAGTGAATGTGTGGTCCCTGGAGCTGAACTGCCCAGGGGCAAAAGCAGATCGTGCTTTTAAAAAGAGAGAGAAAGGGGGTGTTGAAAGGAAGCCCTTGAGCAGCTGCTCAGCAAACAATCGGGGAGAGAGATAAGGGAGAGAGATTCCAGGCCCGCCCCCTTGCAGAGGGAGGCTGTTTCCCCAGCGACATGTGACTGGCTAATTAGATTATCTGTCTGGAAACTGTAGAAATGGCTCCCTTTCCTGAAGCTGCAGAACTGTGAGTTAAACCCCATAAAACAGGGTTTTTCCCCTTTGCAAAGTAAGCTCAACACCTTTGAGCTGATCCTCAAAAAATGGGGCTTTTCTCCATTGCAAAAGAAGCTACAGAAATTTGAGCTGATCCTCAAAAAAATGGGGCTTTCCCCCTCTAAAAACTAGGTGCGTCCTATGGTCAGGTGCGCCTTATAGAGCGAAAAATACGGTAATTTCCGAGTTGGAAGAGACCCCCAAGGGTCCTCTAGTCTAACCCCCTGTGGTGCAGGAATCTCAGCTAAACCAGCCATGACAGATAACCATCCAGCTTCTGCTTGGAAACCTCCAGTGAGGGAGAGCCCACCACCTCCCAAGGGAGTCTTTTCCACCGTCATGAGACCCCCAAAATGAGCGGCTTTCCTTCCGGTGCTCGGGCGCAACTCAACTGACACACGCCAGAGTGCCAGACTGAAAGAAGGAGCATTGCTGGCCCAGTGCTCTGGCATAAGGACTTGCAGCAGAGTGCTGGACCAAAAAAACGGGACATTCCAGGATCCAACCAGAAGTTGGGATTGGCTTCTGTTCTTCGAGGATTTGAAACAGGACAGTCGAGAGGTGTGTGTGCATTAGAAGAAATGAATTCACCCCAAACAACAGGGAATGTTCAGGGAGTTGGGGATGTTTAGCCTGGAGCAGAAGAGACAGAGAGCTGACCAGGCAGCCACGTTTAGCCTGGAAAAGAGGAGACTGAGAAGAGATACGATAGCCATCTTCCGATAGGTGTCTGAAGGGCTGGCACATGGAGGATGGAGCAAGCTTGTTTCCTCCCGCTCTGGAGGGTAGGACTCGAACCCATGGCTTCAAGTTACCAGAGAGGAGATTCCAAATAAACATCAGGAGAAACTTTCTGACAGTAAGAGCCGTTCAATAGTGGAACGGACTCCCTTGGACGGTGGCGAACTCTCCTTCCTTGGAGGTTTTAAAGCAGAGGGTAGATGGCCCTCTCTCAGGAATGCTTTGACTGTGACTCCTGCGTTGCAGGGGGTTGGACTAGATGATCCTAGGGTCATCCTGCCTGGCCCTCCCAAGCCAGCCTCCTGTTCCAGTGTGGTGTGGTGGTTAAGAGCGGTAGACTCGTAATCTGGTGAACTGGGTTCGCGTCTCCGCTCCTCCCCATGCAGCTGCTGGGTGACCTTGGGCTAGTCACACTTCTCTGAAGTCTCTCAACCCCACTCACCTCACAGAGTGTTTGTTGTGGGGGAAGAAGGGAAAGGAGAATGTGAGCCGCTTGGAGACTCCTTAGGGCAGGCATCCCCAACCTGCGGCCCTCCAGATGTTTTGGCCTACATCTCCCATGATCCTTAGCTAACAGGACCAGTGGTCAGGGATGATGGGAATTGTAGTCCAAAACATCTGGAGGACCAAAGTTTGGGGATGCCTGCCTTAGGGTATTGATAAAGCGGGATATCAAATCCAAACTCTTCTTCTTCTTCTTCCCCCTAACTCCGCTGTTTCTTCCTTTCTTTTTCAGGCCTTGGCTGTTAGTGACCATTTCCCCGTGGAAGTGACACTGAAATCTCTCGGCATTTCCTCCACCCCCATGCAGCATCACCCCCAACGTAGACCCCCGAGGGGACTGCAGAGCTCTGCCCTCCGTCTGCAGGGGTAGAAAACTGGTGGATTCCAAGGCCATGCTTTAGTTTTGGGAGAAGCCCCCAGGTCCCTATGGCCCTTGGATGACCAGGATGCCAGGCTCCAAGCGGTCCTTTCTGTGGCACGTGGAATCCAAGCACTCTTCAAAAACAAAAGAGGATTAATTCCACCCAAATGTTCCCCCTGCTGCTGTGAATTATGATGCTAAAGACGAACTGCCAAATTGCCAAATATCATGGATTGTGTGACAAATGGAAACTCAGCAAGACGTCAGATCTTTGCAAGCTGAGTCCGTCTTGTCCACTCTGGTCCTGCCAAGCCCTTGCTCTGCCTTTTGCAACCTGCTGCCCTCCAGTTTCTCTTTGGACTATAACTCCCATCAGCCCCCTGCCAGCACATCCATATTAGGAGGGGCTGTTGGGAGTTGTGGTTCCAAGCGCCTGGAGGACTGCCGCTATTTGCAAAGGCCGAGGAAGACCCCAAGAACAGCTGTAGCAACTGCACCGGACGGCTGCCAGCTGAGGGTTCCTTCAGCGCCAGGGCTGGATGGGCGCTCTGAGAGACCCCAAGCACTGAAACGATGAGGATGCTCCCCACTCTCATATGTAATTCAAAATAAAAACAGTACTGAACCGTGAAACAAAACTGTATCGGTCATGTTTCATCCTGCCTCTTCTCTCAGTCATCTGAACCTTAAAACAATAAATTACACAACGTAGACTATTTCTCCCTGTGTGTGAAATAACTATAACTCGGGAGAATGCATCAATAATAAAATCATAGCATCGTAGAGATGGAAGGGATCCAAAGGGTCGTGTAGTCCAGGGGTAGGCAACCTAAGGCCCGGGGGCCGGATCCAGCCCAATCGCCTTCTCAATCCGGCCCGCGGACGGTCCGGGAATCAGCATGTTTTTACATGAGTAGAATGTGTCCTTTTATTTAAAATGCATCTCTGGGTTATTTGTGGGGCATAGGAATTTGTTCATTTATTTTCCCCCCAAAATATAGTCCGGCCCCCCACAAGGTCTGAGGGACGGTGGAACGGGCCCCTGCTGAAAAAGGTTGCTGACCCCTGGTGTAGTCTAACCCCCTGTGTTTTATAAATCTATTGCAACACCTGGCAGGATCTGATTTACTCACATTATTTCAGCCTGCTTCCGTAGGACGCCCCCTGCTTCTACACTTTCTGAATGCGCTGCCACAGGTAAAAGTCCCAGTTCCAAAAATAACGCACTGTTTTAAAGCTTCAGACCGGCAGAAAGGTGTCTTGCCTGCTTAGTGCTGCTTCTGCAACAGTTTGTGGTGTAGAAGTAATTAGAAGGTGTGAAGCGTCATTGCTGTCTCATGCATTGCTCCTTAGCTCTGCTAGGTTTTTGCAAGATGCAAGTAGCAGACCTCCTCTCTTTCTGCCAAGTAAAAAAAGTAGCACTTTCCTCCTCTCCCATCACTTGATTCCCAAGTCATCTCGATTCAGGACGCAGGAGATATAAATGAACTTCTAGATCAGGCACAGGCAAACTCCGTCCCACCAGATGTTTGGGACTACAATTCCCATCATCCCTGACCACTGGTCCTGTCAGCTAGGGATGGTGGGAATTGTAGTCCCAAACATCTGGAGGGCCGGAGTTTCCCTATGCCTGTTCTAGATCTAACGGAGCACTTCTGTGCCGGAGCTTCCCTGTGAATCCTCTAAACCGAGACAGAATTCCAAATGACTAGCAATCCAATGTTTCAACTCTGCTCCATCGTAAAACACAAACATTCCAAGAACTATTTCAAGCGAGAAGCAGCAGCCGGGCACCGACTTGCGTCCTTGTCGTGTCTCCCTGCATTATTCGGTGTGAGCACTCGAAGGCAGAAGGAGGCTGCCTGCTTGCTTATTGGATTTTAAATCCGGCTCTGCAGCCCGGACTCAGAGCAGCTTTTAATATCTCTGCCCCTTGGGGCTCACAGCCTCAGGAAATCCAGTGGCCGGGGGTGGGAGCCAATAAGGAGGGGGGCCAACAGGAAAGAAATTATTGCAGACATATTTTTTTAATGTAGAAACAAGGGAACTGAAATGAATCTCTCTCTGTGTGTGTGTGTGTGTGCATAGACAGGCAGGCAGGCAGGCAGGCAGGCAGGCAGGCAGGCAGGCAGGCAGACAGACAGACAGACATATTGATTCAACCCAACAGAGGAATTAGAATGTGGGTCTTTCTTCCCTAATGTGGTGACTTCCAGACCAAGTATGGCTGGTGCATATTGGGACACATGAGAGAGTGTCTGACTGCCCTGATAGCATGAGCACAAAAAAAATCTTTAAAAGGATGTCTGGAGGTGCCTTAAAATGTTTAAAACCATTGGTATTGAAATGGATGTTTTCTAGCATTGTAGATCAGACCTACCCTCTCCCCCAGATCCACCTTTACCGTCTGCTAGAGCTAACCAAGCGTGCATGAATCTCTCTCTCACACACTCCTGTGCCATCTGTAGTTTCCCTGGTTTTTATTAAAGCCATTTCCCCTCCTCTCCCTGCTAGAACTGTTTTCACCAGAACCAGCTAATCTTATGCTACATTTCATGTAGACGTCTCTTGGCAAGCAGATGTCTGAAGCTTTTGCAGCTCGAGTTGACAATATGGAAGATGAAAACAAACTAGAATGAGAAAATGTGGCGTGTTGGGAAACAAGGCATGGCACAATCAGTGCGCTAGGCTGTCCTGTAGCTCTGGCAGACCAAACCCTCGGGGCCTGGGAGTCCTCTCTTAGACCCTTCTCCAGGCCCAGGAACAGGAAAGTCTCTGTCCAGTCTCAGCACATCCAGGTCACTTGGGGTAGTTTGAGCCATTTGTCCTTGCAATGACCTCAGGTCGAAGATCAACCATAGTCAAGTCAAAGTCTGAGAAACAAAGCATGGCCCTAATTCAACTGGGACACCACTGTAGCCAGAGTGTTCCTGTCCAGGAATGGCCACAGCCAATGAACCACCCAACACCGGGAAAAGGTGGCACTCTATGCCCATGTGGCTCCCTGGCTCTTGACAAAGGTAGATATAGGAGCAGCTCCAAGCTCAAGGCCAGCTCTTTCATGGGGAGGGCAACACCACCCCAAACCAGTGGAACACCCCTTCTCCAGATCATAGAATCATAGGGTTGGAAGGAACCCCAAGGTTCATCTAGTCCAACCCCCTGCAATGCAGGAATCTCAGCTCAAGCATCCATGGCAGATGGCCATCCAACCTCTGCTTAGAAACCTCCAGGGAAGGAGAAGCCACCACCTCCCAAGGGAGTCCAATTCACTTTTGAACAGCTCTTACCATCAGAAAGATTTTCCTGATATTCAGGTGGAATCTCCTTTCTTATAACTTGAAGACATTGGTTCGAGTCCTACCCTCCAGAGCAGGAGAAAAGAAGCTTGCTCCCTCTACAGTCCTTGAGATATCTGAAGATGGCTCTCATATCTCCTCTGTCTCCCCTTTTCCAGGCTAAACATACCCAGCTCATAGAATCATAGAGTTGGAAGAGACCCCAAGGGCCATCCAGTCCAACCCCCTGCCAAGCAGGAACACCATCAAAGCATTCTTGACACATGGCTGTCAAGCCTCTGCTTAAAGACCTCCAAAGAAGGAGACTCCACCACACTCCTTGGCAGCAAATTCCACTGTCCAACAGCTCTTGCTGTCAGGAAGTTCTTCCTAATGTTTAGGTGGAATCTTCTTTCTTGTAGTTTTAATCCATTGCTCCGTGTCCTCTTCTCTGGAGCTGCAGAAAACAACCTTTCTCCCTCCTCTATATGACATCCTTTTACATATTTGAACATGGCTATCGTATCACCCCTTAACCTTCTCTTCTCCAGGCTAAACATACCCAGCTCCCTAAGCCGTTCCTCATAAGGCATCGTTTCCAAGCCTTTGACCATTTTGGTTGCCCTCCTCTGGACACGTTCCAGCTTGTCAGTATCCTTCTTGAACTGTGGTGCCCAGAACTGGACACAGTATTCCAGGTGAGGTCTGACCAGAGCGGAATACAGTGGTACTATTACTTCCCTTTATCTAGATGCTATACTCCTATTGATGCAGCCCAGAATTGCATTGGCTTTTTTAGTTGCTGTATCCTTCAAGCTCTCATCTTAAGGCTTGGTTTCCAGACCGTTGACCATCTTGGTCACCCCTCCTCTGCACACGTTCCAGATTGTCAATGTCCTTCTTAAATTGCGGCACCCAGAATTGGACACAGGACTCCAGGTGGGGTCTGACCAAGGCAGAATAGAGTGGTACTTGATCTAGAGACTAGACTTCTGTTGATGCAGCCTACAATAGCATTAGCTTTTTTTTGCTGCCGCATCACACTGTGGACTCCTGTTAAGCTTGTGGTCTACTTAGACCTGAGATCCTTTTCTCATGTACTGCTGGCAAGCCAGGTCCCCCACCTTCTCTTCGTGCAGCTGGTTCTTCCTGCTTAAGTGCACAACCTGATGTTTGTCCTTGCTGAAGTTCATTCTGCTAGTTAGGGCCCAATTCCCCAACCTATTAAGATCATCTTGAATTGCGAATCTGCCTTCTGCGGCATTTGCTACCCCTCTCGGCTTGGTGTCATCTGCAAATTGAATGAACGTCCCCTCAATTCCTTCATCCAAATAATTTAGGAAGACATTGAACAACAGCATTTTCCCGCAGTGCCCTGCCTTGTCGGGACTCAGCTTCAGGACATGTCAGGCTGGTTCCCAAAGGTATGTTCACAATAGTACTAACATCCTGCTTCTGTGTGCGTCTCCTCAGAAGAAAATCTAAGTGAGGGCTTCTCCATATCTCCATTTGCCACACTACTATCTCCCTGGGAAACCAGTGCTGAATTGGAACAAACGGCAATAAGATTTTCTGTGGACTGCTGTTTGTTCCGATTCAGCACTAAAGAGTGGGAAGATGGTAGGGCAAAGGCAAAAACCTGTGCCTAGAAAGCATGAGACAAGGAGGAAACTGCTTGGACGCCTGATTTCTAGGCACGGGGCAACCAGGAGTGTGAATGAGCCCTGAGTTCAGTTGCAGGGGCCGGCTCCTGAACGATTCTGCACATGACCGCTGCCCAACCCTTCTGTGCTCTCATATAACAAAATACTCACTATTCAAATAATAAAACGAGATGGTTCTGACCCTGTTTCAAAGCCAGCTTTATAACGAGCAGGCTGGCCACAGGAGGAGTTGCTATGACCCAGAAAGGAGGTCACAATGGTGAAAATGTTGCACACTGTGTGATCTGCCACTGAGCCAAAGACACATCAGATGTGTCAATTTCTCTCTCCCCTCTCTCTCTTACACACACACACATACACACACACACACACACACACACACACACACACACACGACTTGGCCTGAAATACAAGTTTTGTAAAAAATAAAATAAAAACGCTATTGTCTTCTGAAGCCTTTAGGAGGAGGCGACCCCACTGGTTTCATCTGAAATCTGTAGCTGATGGCATGAACTGAAGTGCTCTCCAGAACAGCGCATAATCCAACTGCACATCATCTTGATTCCGGCTTCCAGTTCGATAAATCAACGGGATCGGGGAACTAGGTCAATTCCTCGCCTGTAGAAAAATTGCAATGCTATTTGCTACATGCTGCCATTTACTCCTTCTCTCTGGGTGCTCATAGCCTCAGCTGGCCTCCTCCCCCTCTGCCGCCCTGTGAATCTGGTCCTAACCAATAGTGATGACCTGGTTAGTGGGGTAGAAGTGGCAGGATCATTAGGTGGGAGTGATCATGCTCTTCTGGAGTTTATTATACATCAGAAAGGAGCAACCAAGCATACTAAGACTCAAATTCTAGACTTTAAGAAAGCCGACTTCAGAAAACTTAGGGAAATGCTGGATGTGATCCCATGGTCAGTAATACTAAAAGGGATGGGAGTTCATGATGGATGGGAGTTTGTTAAAAGGGAGATATTAAAAGCACAACTTCAAGCAGTACCAATGCGACGAAAACATGGAAGGTGCCTAAAGAAGCCAGGGTGGCTATCTAAAGAACTTTTAACTGAGTTAAGATTTAAAAGGGATATGTACAAGAAATGGAAAAAGGGGGAAACCACCAGAGAGGAATTCAAACAAATAGCCAGCACATGTAGAGACAAAGTCAGAAAAGCTAAAGCACAGAATGAACTCAGGCTTGCTAGAGAGGTTAAAAGCAATAAAAAGAGTTTTTATGGGTATGTCCGTAGCAAAAGGAAGAACAAGGAAACAGTGGGGTCACTTAGAGGAGAAGATGGTGAAATGCGAACAGGGGACGCAGAAAGGGCAGAACTCCTCAATACCTTCTTTGCCTCAGTCTTCTCCAAAAAAGAAAACAATGCCCGACCTGAAGAATATGGAGCAGATGATTCAGCAGGGGAAACACAGCCCAGAATAAGTAAGGAGGTAGTACAAGAACACTTGGCTAGTTTAGATGTATTCAAGTCTCCAGGGCCAGATGAACTACATCCCAGAGTATTAAAAGAACTGGCAGAGGTGATTTCAGAACCACTGGCAGTAATATTTGAGAATTCCTGGAAAACAGGTGAAGTCCCAGCAGACTGGAGGAGGGCAAATGTTGTCCCTATTTTCAAAAAGGGGAAAAGAGAGGACCCAAACAATTACCGCCCAGTCAGCCTGACATAAATACCAGGAAAGATTCTAGAGCAGATCATTAAGCAAACGGTCTGTGAGCACCTAGAAAGGAACGCTGTGATCACTAAAAGTCAGCATGGGTTTCTGAAAAATAAGTCATGTCAGACTAATCTGATCTCATTTTTTGACAGAATTACAAGCCTGGTAGACGAAGGGAACACTGTGGATGTAGCCTATCTTGATTTCAGCAAGGCCTTTGACAAGGTGCCCCATGATATTCTTGTAAAGAAGCTGGTAAAATGCGGGCTAGACAATGCTACCATTCAGTGGATTTGTAACTGGCTGACTGACCGAACCCAAAGGGTGCTCATCAATGGCTCCTCTTCATCCTGGAGAGAAGTGACTAGTGGGGTGCCACAGGGTTCTGTCTTGGGCCCAGTCTTATTCAACATCTTTATCAATGACTTGGATGATGGGCTTGAGGGCATCCTGATCAAGTTTGCAGATGACACCAAATTGGGAGGGGTGGCTAATACCCCAGAGGACAGGATCACACTTCAAAATGACCTTAACAGATTAGAGAACTGGGCCAAGGCAAACAGGATGAATTTTAACAGGGAGAAATGTAAAGTACTACACTTGGGCAAAAAAAATGAAAGGCACAAATACAGGATGGGTGATACCTGGCTTGAGAGCAGTACAAGTGAAAAGGATCTAGGAGTCTTGGTAGACCACAAACTTGACATGAGTCAACAGTGTGATGCAGCAGCTAAAAAAGCCAATGCAATTCTGGGCTGCATCAATAGGAGTATAGCATCTAGATCAAGGGAAGTAATAGTACCACTGTATTCCGCTCTGGTCAGACCCCACCTGGAATACTGTGTCCAGTTCTGGGCACCACAGTTCAAGAAGGATATTGACAAGCTGGAACGTGTCCAGAGGAGGGCAACCAAAATGGTCAAAGGCCTGGAAACGATGCCTTATGAGGAACGGCTTAGGGAGCTGGGTATGTTTAGCCTGGAGAAGAGACGGTTAAGGGGTGATATGATAGCCATGTTCAAATATATAAAAGGATGTCATATAGAGGAGGGAGAAAGGTTGTTTTCTGCTGCTCCAGAGAAGCGGACACGGAGCAATGGATTCAAACTACAAGAAAGAAGATTCCACCTAAACATTAGGAAGAATTTCTTGACAGTAAGAGCTGTTCGACAATGGAATTTGCTGCCAAGGAGTGTGGTGGAGTCTCCTTCTTTGGAGGTCTTTAAGCAGAGGCTTGACAGCCACCTGTCAGGAATGCTTTGATGGTGTTTCCTGCTTGGCAGGGGGTTGGACTGGATGGCCCTTGTGGTCTCTTCCAACTCTATGATTCTGTGATTCTGTGATTCTGTGAATGGCAAGATCACACGGCACTGACCCTGAAGGTCAGTTGTGTGTGATTAATAGAACCACAGAACAAGAGGGTTGCAAGGGACCCCAAGGGTCATCTAGCCAAACCCCTTGCAATGCAGGAATCACAGCTAAGGAATCCCTGACAGATACCATAACCTCCAAGGAAGGAGACTCTGCTGTTTCCTTCACACTTTCTTATTTATAACCTCTGTGTCTTTTCCTCCAAAGAGCTCAGGGTGGTGTCCCTGGAAGGGGTTGTTGGGGCCTTACAACAACCCTGTGAGGAAGTCAGCAAGGATTTAAAGCCATGTTTCTCGATTCCCTCTCCTCTCGCCAAGTTGAGCGTACACTCCATCGCGGTCCTCTGTCAAGCCCTTGCAGGATCCAATCTTATTCATCCACACCACACACTTAAAGCGCATGAGTTCCCCCAGAGGATCCCGGAACTGTAATTTCCTAGGTGGTCTGGGAATTGTAGCTCCGTGAGGGGTAAACTACAGTTTCCAGGATCCTTGGGGGCGTGGTCAGGGTGGTGCTGATAACGCCAAGGTTGCAGGTTCGATCCCCATAAGGGACAGCTGCATACTCCTGCATTGCAGGGGGTTGGATTAGATCAGGGGTCAGCAAGGTTTATCTTGCCTGGGCTGGATCGGTCCCGCGGAGATCCCTCTGTGGGCTGGACTGTGTGTGTGAGCGAGCACGCCCGCGATTTCTGGTGTCTGCGTGTGCGCAGACGCGATTTCTGGTGTCTGCGTGTGTGCAGATGTGATTTCTGGCGCCGTGGAAGTGAGTCTCCACGCCACGTTGCGCCGGTTTAGCTCAGCAAGCAGGCAGCTTGGTTTGGGGGCAGCTCGTGGGCCAGTCAAACAACTTCCGCAGGGCGCTTCTGGCCCATGGGCCTTAGGTTGCTGACCCCTGGATTAGATGGTCCTCAAGATGCCTCCAAGTCTATGATTCTATGAAATGGATGCTGTGGATGTAATAATAATATTACATTTTATTTGTTTTCATTTATTCCTTACCTTTCCACCAGGCGGCTCAAGGTGACAATTACTGTACAGTCTTCCTCTCTTTTCTCCCAAGAGTCCTGCGAGGTAGGAGGTTGTGTTGAGGGCTGGTGACTGGCTGAAACTTAACGGCCACGTGAGGATGGGAAACCAGGTCTCTATAGGCCGCCTCTGACGCTCTAACCACTACACCACACTGTGCAGTGACACTAGTGGGTCCCTAAGATTTCACTTTGACGGATGGTAAAGTGAGGCTGCCCAGGCTTACTGTTTAACTCAATGGGGCTTACGTCTGTGTAGACCTGTGTTGGCTTTTGCGCTGTAAGATGTGCTCGCTTGCCTGTGGCCAAACACTTACAATTCTCCATCTTTTTCTCCCGGCACGGATCTTGTGGGGGGCATTATCTCTCCGTGTGATTTATAGCATTCGGGCTTAAAAAACAACACACATTCCCCCAACTGGCTTTAAAAGGATGCTATTTTTGGCAAGTGTCTTACGGGATCTCGTCTGAGTTCCTTACACCGCGCTGTCACACTGAGCGACTTGTCTTGGGATGTCCTCGTGATCAAAGCCATCTCAGGATTCAAAGAGCGGACGGACATTCGGTGCGACAAAAATGTCGAGGGTGGTGACAGATAGAAAAGATGAGCCTGGAACATGTACAAAAGCACGTTTCACAGACAAAAAGCCCCCGACATGGTTGCTCTGTGGAGTAGCGGGGGCGGGATATGCCTTTGTCTGCGAAAAGTCTCCCTCATTCCTCCAGAAAGCTTCATAATGCACCACTGAGAAATCCTCGCCCTCAGTGGTCAGCAACATGTGACTATTAGTTCAATTATTGCTTATTATTTATTTCATCTTTTCAACACTGCACTCCGCAGCTGGGCCAGCCCAACTATTAGTCAGAGTGAGGTCAATGCCTCAGGCAGCGCAAGTTTGGTGTAATGAAAAGGCAGCATATTGTGAGTTGTTTAATTGTTAAAAATAGCTCACTAGGGCTTTAGCTTTTTTATTTTTTAAACGATGCAGCGGTAAATTCACCGCAGGGTGAATTGCCGGATGGGTATGAAGTTTGCAGGTGCTGCTCACTGTCTACATAGCCTGGCAACTCGTAATTCAATGGCACCCATGACATGGGGGAATGTCATCATGAGGTCCCGGAGGCCAAATTTAGGGAGCTGGTTAGGATGCTGAAAGCTAGGGCCTCTCAAAGGTATCTATCTATCTGTTGGTGAAATGCTGCTACCAGTTCCATGTCTGGAGTTAGGTGCTGGGGAACATTCTGGGGCAAGCTGGGTTTGTGCAAGAGGGATGGTCCAATCCCCTTGGACTGGGATTGAACCAGAATGTTGGCAGAACACCTTTTAGATGGATTGCAGTGGGAGCAAGGAAGCTGCCAAGGAGTGTGGCGGAGTTTCCTTCTTTGGAGGTCTTTAACCAGAGGCTTGACAGCCACCTGTCAGGAATGCTTTGATGGTGTTTCCTGCTTGGCAGGGGGCTGGACTGGATGGCCCTTGTGGTCTCTTCCAACTCTATGATTCTATGATTCTGTGACAGGAGCTGGGGAGGGTTTAGTTTGGCCCAAATCTCCCCACTGGGATGAAGATGAAAAAAATGGCGAGCATTTTAAATGGGGCAGGTAGTATAGAACTAAGGACTGTGAGTGCAGGGGCACAGGCTGGCAATTCAGGGAGGCCACAGCACCACAGGCCAAAACACTGTTTATAGTCAAATGCTACCAGAGGCATATGGGACGCGGGTTGCGCTGTGGTCTAAACCACAGAGCCTAGGGCTTGCCGATCAGAAGGTCGGCGGTTCGAATCCCCGCAACGGGGTGAGCTCCTGTTCTGCCAAATGCAGCAGTTCTTTCCAAGGATACCAGGACAAAAGAAACAAGGAGGTGGAAGGGGAACCAAACCAACTTTATGAAAGAAAACAAAGCATACATACCCAAAATGTCCCCAACCTGCTACTCCCACTCCTGAAGCCCCTCAAGTGGGTAGCAAAGACACATAAACAGATTCACGGCACCTTAGTCCTGGGTCCGTGATGAGGCTCCCCTTCCCATCCCAAATGCCTGCCTTTTATAGAGAACTTGATCTTAATTAGCAACACCTGTGGTCAAACATCCAGGCTTTCCTTCCTTGAAGTGAACACATCAATAAGGTAAGTTTGGGGCGGGGCTGGGATATGAGGAGAACTCCAAGACATGCCACCCTATCTCCTCATGACAATGTCTTCCGGGTTGGTTCCCATACAGCTCCCGTTGCTCGGTCCCAGCTCCTGCCCACTTAGCAGTTCAAAAGCACGCCAGTGCAAGTAGATAAATAGGTACCGCTCCAGCGGGAAGGTAAATGGTGTTTCCGTGCGCTGCTCTGGTTCGCCAAAAGCGGCTTAGTCATGCTGGCCACATGACCCGAAAGGTGTACGTCGGCTCCCTCGGTCTATAGAGCGAGATGAGCACCGCAACCCCAGAGTTGTCCATGGACAGCTGTGAGAAAGCCCCCAAGTTAGAAATCCCCAAAGGAGCAGACTCCTCCATGGGCGTACCCGGGGGGGGGGCAGAGGGGGCAGCTGCCCACCCCTAGAAGGCAGCTGCCCCCCCCCAGAAGCAAAAATGATCAGCGTCCGTTCAAAGCAAACCTGAACGACCATGGCTTGCCCCCCCCTAGTTTTGATCCTGGGTACGCCCCTGGACTCCTCCACAGAATCCTTGGGGGCGATTAAACTACGGACCTGGCTCCCACAAGAGGCAGTGATGGCAAACAACCTGGTTGGCTTTCCAAGAGGACTGGCCAAATTCCTGGAGGAGGAGAGGGCTATTGAGGGCTACCAGCCAGGATGGTTCTTCTCTGCCTTCACAGCCAGAGGCAACCATGCTTCTGAGAGCCGGTTGCTGGAGACCCCCAGAGGGGAGAGGGCTCTTGTGCTCGGATTCTGCTTGTGGGTTCCCCACAGGCCTCTGGTTGGCTCCTCTGAGAACAGGATGCTGGAAGAGCTTGGCCTCCTTTGAAGTGAGCCCCAAATCCTCCTCCTGATACCATCAGTCTCATTCATGCCTTGAGACGGCACCTGGCCGGCCGGCCCTGTGCATGGAAATGGTGGCATTTCCGGGAAAGCCACCTTGAAACGAGCGAATACAGTTTCTCCAGGGTTTTGTGTTCTTCCTTTTTTGGGGCATATTTTGTTTGTTTATGTTTTTATTTTCTGCGTTTTGTTTTCCTAATGGTATACACATTTTGCAATTTCGTTTCAAAGCCTTTGAAGTTAAGTTGCTCAGTGTGCCAGAGCTGGCATATGGTTCTGCTTCGATTCTTTTCGCGGTTTGGAAACGGGGGCAGGGAAGAGGGCGGAATATCCAGAGTGCAGGTTTGTGATAAAGGAAGTCGAGCCGTTTCAATGGAGAATGAAGACAGTCCTCTAGCAGTGGCAGTAGCAGGGGGTAGGAGAAGAGAAGGATTATATCTCCCTTTTGTCCCCCCCCCCAATTGCTTGTGGGGTAAACTTATCCCAGTGGCAAATGGGAGAGGAATGAGCCAAGAATTATTTCTCTGCTTTATTTTGCAAAGGATTTTGACAGGTGGCTTGCCACTTAGAAATCACAGGATGTCATAATGATGCCATGTCAAATGATGACCTGTCAAATTTATCCCAAGATTGCTGGCTGAGTAATCGAGGGGATGCAGGGACTCCCGTATGAGGAAAGGTTGCAGAGTTTGTGTCTTTTTAGTTTAGAGAAATGGTGAGTCAGATAGAAGTTTTTAAAGTTATACATGCTATGAAGAAAGTGGATGGAGACGAGTTTTCCTCCCTCTCTCCAGACTCATTAACATCCAATGAAGCTGAATGTTGGAAGCTTCAGGACTGGCAAAACGAAGTCCTTCTTCACGCAGCGCAAACTGTGGAACTCCCTCCCACAGGAGGCAGTGATTGCCATTCATGGAGTGAGCTATCCATGGCTCCTAGGCAGGATGGCTCTGCTCTGCCTGCACAGTCAGAGACAGCAATGCTTCCAAATACCACTTGCTGGAAACTGCAGGAGGGGAGAAGAGGGATCTTGTGTTCAAATCCTGCTTGGGGGCTTTCTACAAGCTAACGTGAAAACAGGATGCTGGCCCAGCTGGGCCATTGGCCTGATCCAGCAGGCTCTTCTTACGTTCTTGTCTCCACAAAGATCTGGCCGATGGAGCCACAAGAGTTCTCCAACCCTGACTTGCGGGCTCAGTCTGAGCTTGTTCATTGCTGGAGCAACTTCAGAGCTCTGCCTTCCCTCAGGGTGCCGACTTTGTGTCTTGCCTTGCCCTGCCCTGCCTATATTTTAATATTCATTTACCCCACTTTTCAGGCCATGTTGCCCTCAGAGGGCCATTTACAACACTTAAAAGCCCAGGAGCTGAATAAATACACACATCGCCCTCTGCCAGGGGACCCTGGGCCATGGGGGTGAGCTGCCCATCCTTTAACATTGTGATAGGGGGGAGGTCTGTCTGGTCCCTTCTGCTGAACAGTGAAAGACAATGTTTGTTTCTCCCTCTTCCCTCCCCAACCCGTTTTCCTTTTATATCGTGTCTTTTAGATTGCAAGCCTATGGGCAGCGGCTGTCATACATACATACAGGTACATACATACATACATACATACATAACTTACAACATTTTAGGTGCTTTGTAAGTCTTTAGCAATGACACAACTACACAGGGCCCCTCCAGACTGGTGTGGGTGTATTCTGCAACATGTAGTGGTGGGTTAGGCAGTTTGTTTGTTCTGCTATCCAACTGATTGCTGGGACTATAGCAGAATGGGAGAAAAATAAAGCGGAATGTTTGTGGTATAAAAACTTGTGGGATTCTAGCAGAAAGTTGCATGATGTGTGATGGCTGGAAATGAAACACTGTGACCTCTCAAAAAAATAAAAATAAATGCAGGTGCAAACAAGTGTTGAAAGTGGGATCAGGTATGACTGCCCCAATAACATAATGAGCACAAATCATTGCAAACGTGCAATTAAAAAAGGGCGTTTTGGGGGGTCCGCCGAGGCACACACAGAAGCTTCCAATGCAGATATGGAAAGTGGTGGTCCTCCTGCTTCCTCGGGGTCTGTACTGAGAGCCTGTGGTGGCGCAGTGGTTAAAGTGCTGGACTCCGCCGTTGGAGAGTTCAGGGTTCAAATCCTGACTTAACGATCAACCTCCCTGGGAGACCTTGGGCCAGTCACTATCTCTCAACCTAGCCTACCTCGCAGGGTTGTTGTGAAATGGAGAGCTGCAGGGGAACCGTGTGCGGCACCCTGAGCTGCTTGGGGCAAAGGTGGAATAGATAGGTAACTAACAACGACGACGACGACATAGAAAGAATATAAATATATACCGGTATCTGTTCGAAGCGTGGCATTCCGCTCAGCTGCCCGAACTTGGGCGCCCATGACCTCCCCAAGATGGCCGCGGGAGGCGAACCGTCGCGCACGTCACGCCAGGCGGCGCGGCGTCTGTTTCCCTCCCGACGCACGACGGGAAAAGTAGCCGCGAGCTCGTTGGCCTGGGACCGGGTGGACCAGGCAAGCAGGAGGGCCCAGCGCGGGCGCGTGTGCGCAGGCGCGCTAAAAGAAGCGGCTAGGGAGGGGAGGGGAGGGGGCCGGAGCCTGGGAGCGCGCGCGCGCCTGTGCGCCTGCGCGCAGCAGCAGCAGCCGCCTCAGCCTGAGCCTCAGCCGCCGCTCTGAGGCGGCGCGAGCTCGCGCAGTCGCCGTTCGCGTCCGGCGGAGAGGGGGGGGGGGCGGGCGTCGAGCTCGGTGAGGCGGCGCCGCCGCCGCTGCTGCTGCTGCTGCCGCCGCTGCCGCCTGAGGAGAACCACGGAAGGGAGGCCGCAGGCGAGACCCGCGAGGGCGAGAGGAGGGCAGCGATGGCGGCGTCGTCGTCCGTCGGCTGACCCGGCCTCTCGCCTTTGGGCTGGTGGGCCCGGCGCCCGCCTGAGGGGAGCCATGTCGAACGCGGGGACCCGGAGGGCCGGATCCAGCATCAAAGTTCGCCTCACAGGTAAGGAGGGAAGGCGGCGCTCCTCCTCCTCGTCCTCCTCCTCCTCCGGCCTCGGAGACGCCTAGGGAGGGCGCCGCCGCCGCCATCTCGCCCCGCTGCGGGTCAGACCCCGGCCCCGGCCCGCCGTGCTCGGCGCTCGCTTCTCTTTCCTCCCGGGCGGGCGAGGGAAGCTCCGCGGTGCCCGGTAGGGACCCGCAATGCGAGGCCCGAGGAAGAAGGCGGGGAGCCTCGGGGTCCTTCTCTCTCCCCGCAAAGTCTTTTTTGTGGCAGCTCAGGGCTCTCCCACCACCTGAATACCCTTCTCTCAAACTTAGGATTGAGAAGAGTCATAGCCCCCAAAAATGCTTAAATACACTAATGGTATCCAATATGTCATGGGAAAATAGTTTTGGATTGAAGGTTCCCATGGCAGTGATGGCCATTATCTCTCCCCCCCCCCCCAGGTATCTTTCACTTTTTCATTTTTCATTTCAATTCCCTTTTAATTTGTATACCTCCCCTCTACTGTACACAAGGCGGCTTACAGCAACAAAACAGAAGCGACAAAGAGCACACACCTTCTAATAGTAAGTAGGTTAGGTATTAGGAGAAGAAAAGGTCTGTGCACACAGGGGGACTGTTGATTCTTCTCCATTCCTCTCTCTACCCCCCCCTTCAATTTGGGTATGGATGCTGAATGCCCCTTGCTGGGAATGACATGTGGGGGAAGAGTGCTGTTATGCACAGGTCCTGCTTCTGAACTGCCCACCTGTGTCTGCTTGCCCACTGTGAGTACAGGATATGGGACAGTACAGTACAGATGGGCATTCCAGCCCTGCAAGGAAGCTCAACTAAGCTGGGGTTGCTATACTTCTTTCCCTCTTCTCCACTTCATCCCTTCACGGTTTTCCCCATTGGAGCTTTACAGGATGACTCTTAGGGGGAAAGGCAGAATTCTAGCCCAAACCTCTTGCAGTTTATAGGAAGCAGGTAGACTTGTTTTGGTTTCTGTTGAGTCAATAAGGCGTATTAAGGATTAGGTGCTTTTTTTTCTTGGGATTCTGTAGAACTGGAGCGCTTTGGAAGCCATTCCTCTTTCGAAAGGGCAACTCATACATCAGCACATTGCATAGCAGTGTTGGATGTAACTGCAGTTCCTTATTTCAGAATGCTTCTGTTTTCTTAATGTCTGACAGAATCGGTTTGTACCCAGCTATTATGTGCAGACACCAAAGAGAGTCTCCTTTTGAAAATTGGATTCGGCCAGCAAGACTTTTTGGGGGCCTGAAGGGAAGGTTGGGTTTCGTTAAAGACTTGTTGGGATAGGCACCTCAAGAATTTTGTTGTTTGAATAGTTAAAGTGATTCTTAATGTCGATATACAAGCTCTATTTGCAAGGAAGGGATTGCAGCTTTGGGTTTTTCTACTGAGAGCTGCTTCTCATATCATGAGGAGGCAACAGGGTTCAAAATTAGCAGGTCGCCAGGCGCATTTCGCGCCTAAAGTTTCTCCATTTGCGAGCACCTCAAAAAGTCTGGGTGCCATTTTTTGCGCCTAGTTGACACAAGGATTCCTGAAATGTATGTGCTTTGAAGTCTCAAAGTATATGTTAAGGATAGACAATATGTTAAGGAGTGTAACAATAAAGAGTAGAGTATTTTGAAAATCCAAGTATGGTACCAATATTTTTATTGTAAACACCAAAGTAAACATGTATTAACAATTTCTGTTAAAATGTGATATTAACAATATGTCACTTATGTGAATTACGTATTAGTCATGCTTATCAAAGTAATAAATAAAAAGTGTTGCTGACCCCCCCAAATGGCGACTAGACATTCTGTTTTGGCACCCACAACCCAGCTCCCAGGAGCCATTTGATTCCTAGCTTTTCTATCCCAGTTTCTAACACTGGGAGGCAAGTCTGTATTTCAAACTAGAAATATGTGGTGGAGAAAAAGCTCTAAATATTAACAAGTTATTTACTGAAACAGAAATTCCATGGTTTGAATAAGATACAGGTGAAAGTTAGAAATTCCTTCCCTTTCATTTGTTTTCTTGTTGTTAATCCTGTAAACTGTCCTGAGACCTGCGGGTATATGGCGGTATACAATTTTTAAAAGAACACCTATCTTGTGCTTATCAGCAACTCTTGTTCCATTTTTAGGTTCGCACTTGTTACATTGCATAATTTGTGTTCCTCAAAAACAGCCTTTCTGTTGAGCTCTGAGTTCTAACCATTAGAGCCACTATGCCCACACCTTTTCTATAAGGCTACTGTGTCTGTATTGAACTTGTGTATTTTCTTCATCATGTAGTAATCTCCAGTTGAAACTATGTCTGCTGTGGCTATTTTGAGAGCTGGTGTACAGTGGCTAAGAACTGTGAACCAGGACTCTGGTTAATATATTTATTCAGCTATGAATTTCCTATGTGGCATTAGGTCAGGCATGGGAACCTGTTGATCTCCCAGAGTGTACTATAACTCCTACAATTCCTAACCATTGCTCATTCTTGCTGGGGTTGATGGGGTGGAATATCCTCCGGAGGATAGATGGGATGTAAGAAGGCATTGTTTTTCATTCTGTGCTGCATTTGGTGCTTGTACCACTGCTTCCGTTTCGCTGCAGTTCATCTGATTCTCCCAAAACCCAGTGTCTGTTATGATGAAATTATGTAGCTTATTTAATTTATGTAGTTAATCACATTGTTATTTGGTTATTTCAGTGCAAAAGAAACAATGCAAATTGGGGAGGGGGAGAGGAAGTAATCAATTATGTAGCATTTGCAGACTTAACCCAGCAACAGCAGTGAATACTGATCGTATTCGCTGGTTTAATTTCTGTTCCAGACATGGGATGAATAAGTGGCCATTGGCAATTTCCGCTCCTGTTTCCTTTTTTGTGACATCCCTACTGGAGGACCACAAATTCTTCATCTTTGCTCACTGTAGGCAAACTATGTACTACTCCCTTTCAGTTCTGTTTGTTTCTGCAATATAGAAATGATAACACTGACATACCTTAAAGAATTATTGCAAGAATTACTGACAATATATGTGAAATGCTTTTATGTAATTACTTATTAATAAATAAATGCTGCATGTACACATGGCAGGATGTGTGTGTGTGTCCTGTGTAGTTTTCAGAGTTCATGCAGTTTTCTGCACAGATGTAATACACATATGTGAAATGCGTGAACTAGCCATTGGAATCCAGACAGTGTTCAACTTCCTGTCTGTCACCTCCCTCCCCTTTCCAACAAAACTTAAAATTCCCAAGAGAGTGTCTACTGATCCTATCAAAAGATGACTGGCAGCGGCCTTGATAGATTGTTCCTGTGGGGAATTGCCTGCCTCCAAGCCCAGCATCCTAGAGAGTCTTGCCAAATGTATTTCGGAAATCAGCTTCTCCTTATTTGTGTGTTCTGCCTAGTAGTGAATCCACTTCTGTCAGAAAATTAATCTTCCCATTTACCAATGTACATTTCAATAATAATAATCTACGGTAATAAAGTGCAAGTGTCTCTGCGTCCAGTCCCTGTGTCCTCCTGCGCATGTGCCCCACGGACAAAGGGATTGGAGCCCAGAGACTTTGGACGGCCGGGCGAAACGGCGCATGTGCCCCACTGGCACAGGGATTGGAGCGCAGAGACTTCGGGCGGCCGGGCTGTTGAAGCGGCGGGTGCGTGCTCGCGTGGACTTACTTCTAAGCGGCAGCAGCCGTTACAAGTGGCGGCTGAGTTGGCCTGCCGGGGCCTGGCTTGTGCCAGTGCCGCTGCCACCGCCGCGATGCGCCTCCTGCGCTGCCTGCTGAAGGGCCATTCGGCGCTGGCTAGGGCGCCCAAGCACATCAAGCACTTCAGCAAGTTCTCGCCGTCCCCGCTTTCCATGATGTTCTAGCGCCCGTTAATTTAACGGGCTTAAAGTCTACTAGTAATAATAATAATAATCCAGGAGGGGAGGTCCCGCACTGCGTTTGTTTTTTCCGGAGTGGTCTCTGGTGCATGGTTCCCCCCTGGGCCCCGGCCTGCTCTTTTCACGCTAGCCAGGGAGGTAGGCTTGGGGTGTGATTCCTTGCGGCCTCCCTGGCCCTCCCAGTACCCTTCTACCTCTCTCCCTTGGTGGCGGCAGCAGCGGCAGCGGTAACACCAGTGTACATTTTGAAGAAAATTGTTCAGTTTGAAGAAAATTGTCTCAGTTATCTAATAATATTTTAACACATTCTTTTTCAAAAGTAAAACCATATTGCAAATGCAAATTGCTGCTCCGAAGGGAGAAAAAAATGATAAAAACTTTCAAAATACGTAGAAGTCATTATATTCTCATGTATCCTTTTGCTTTTCTCTACTTCCTGTCCTGCTGTTATATGTTTTTTTCCCTGTTATACAGTCTCTTAGATATCATGTTTAGGATTGCATTCTGAAGTCAAATTAGAGTTTTGATTATACAAAACAATTTGGGTGAGAGCCAATGTAATGTTAGTGTATGGAGTGAGAGAATTGGCATTGTTACAGAAGTAGCAGAACAGGGCAAAAAGTATACAATTCATCACTTCCGCATCACTTCTACTGGCCCAGGCTACCCATTGAATTTGACTGTTGCACTGTGTTAATAATGGGGTTCTAAGTAGCAGAATGGCTATTTGTGCTACTGGGCTGCAACAATTGGATCTTGCCCACAATGTACACAAATAGTGAAGCTGACGTTTTTTAAAAAATAGAATTTTGGGTATTATAAATATTGGGTACTGTATGCAGACTCGCGTAGACAAAGAGGGTTTGCCATAAGGAGCTTACAGTTGAAGTGAATCTAGCAAGGGAAAACAGGAGTTAAGAGTCACAATATGAGTATTTACATGTGCTTAGGCTTTGCTCTGGTTGAAATTGGTGATATCACTCACATGAAAATTTGACATTGCCAAAACATTTGGGCCATTGGACTACTTACTGAGTACTACATACTTTAAACAAGCCATGGCTTTCTAGGATCTCAGCCAGAATGCAAGGAAGTGTGTCTCACAGCTTGGCAGGGTAGGTAAGAAGGAGCCTTTCCACCGCAAGAAACCCCTTTAGCCAAGGGGTGAGGAATCTCAGATCCTTTGGCTTTCTGGCCCTCAGCATTCTTCCTGAGTCAGGTCCCCTCTCCAGGCCTCATCCCTCATAAGCCCTGCTCTGCACTCCTCAGGTGCTTTTGCCAGGCTAGAGTGTATCCAAGAACTGTGATGTTGCTTGTACAGAGGAATTGCTTTCATTGCTTTCACCCACTTTTGTCTTCAGCCTTGGACACCACTGAAGGTTCCCCATGAGAGAATGTGACCCTTGGGCTGAAAATAGTTCCCCACCCCTCTTCAACTGGAGGTGCCAGTGACTGAACTTGGGATCTTCATACAAAGCATATACTCCACCTGAGCTATTGCTGCTCCTAATTCCACTTAAGGGCCCAACTAGTTGCTTATAAATTAATATGACTACAGTGGGGTTGACGCCTGGATTTTTAAATATTTTCAAAGCATTTCCTTATTGAAGTATGTTAATGAATGAATCTTTACAAGCACTGCCTTTCACATTGGGTTTTGCTCATTCAGATCAAGGGCACTTTCCTTTTGAAAGGTGCTTAAGTTGTTTATGCAACCAGTTGTGTGCTGATACTTGTGTCTTTGCTTTCAGCGGTAGTCTTCTCTGTCACCATAATTATGCAGACGTGTTTGGAGAGACTGTGGTTAATAGAATTCTATGGCTTGTTTAAACACAGCAGCAATAATTTATTGAGACCTTCAGGATTCTCAGTCTTGGTAAAGCAAATCCAACACTTTAAACTTTTATAAAACAAAACATTGTCGTGGTATAATATGCTACAACTTAAGTGCTTAGCATGTTGCAGAATGGTTTAAAATAGCTGTTGTTCCCTTTTGATTACAGTACAAGCAAATTTCCAACATTTATTCAGATACTCATGGTTGATGTCTTCTGTGGAATTCTGTGATCTGACTGTTAAAGCAAAGTGTTAAATATAGTATTGCCCCAATGACTAATTTCATAGCTTATCTGGAGATGAACCATCTGGATATGCATTAAACTAAACCAATGTGCAGATTTTTTTTATGATGAAGATACAGAGATTGAAATATCACATTGCAAATTAAAGGTGATTCTCTCCTTTCCACCCCGTATTTTTTTGTTCCTATTATGCCTGCCAAGAAATCATTGGCTTATATATCTTTCCCCCCGCTTACATATTTTCTCTTTCAGTAGATAAGATTTAGACATTATTAGGGTGTATGTGTGTGTGTTTGTATTCCTCTCAGTAATGCATACTGTGTTGACATGAAAAGATAGAGTCATGAAGGGTAAACTATGTAGATCTGCTCTAAGTAATCAAATGGAAAGGAGGAATAAAAATAACTAGATTGGAGATTAAGGCTGTGTTTCTCAAACATAACCTGCATTGAGAGAGAGGGTGGGGGGGTTTGGATAATTAGAAGCATCTGAAGTATTTATTAATTATCCAAAACAAACAAACAAACAAACAAACACGCAGTTCCTTCCTAGTATGTTTAAACTTGTAGGAATTGTCTGCTTTTCTTGTGCAGAAAAATAGCTCTTATCGTTTTTTAAAAAGGTAATCAAGGGCAGCTTTTTTTATTTTAAAAAAGGGCTGTGGCCTGTGTACTATCTCCTGTTTACTTTTGATGAGTAAAGCCAATGCTGCAAAGTTAATTGATCAATGACACTAACATTGATTGGCCCAGGCAACTTTGTGTGTCTTTTTCAGTAACAACACAGTGACAACAGGCTCTTCATCTTATCTAAAATGTTACATGCATAATAAATTTGTTACTTTTAAAAATATACTTGTTTTTTTATAAACATACAGTAAACATAACGGATCATTCTGATAGAAAGTAGCAAGAAATCAGTATCATTGATATTTGGACAAGGTCATTACAATAAGGTGGTACAAGGAAATAGTTAGGTCTGGGAGATATATTTGTTTTTCGCCTTTTTGTAGGCACACTGTAGTCAGTGTATTTTGCTAAAACTGAAAAACATTATGAACAGATAAGTTTTGACTTCAGCAAATCATTTTATTTCTTAATTACATATGCACAGTGGAAATAGCTCTGCTTAAACTTGCAGAAGTCCGTTCCCTTCCCTCAGGTGGCTTACTGACTGGTCTGGGTAAAAGGGCACAGCCTTGCTGTGTATCTTATTAGTATTTGGATGGAGGTTACTTTAGTAACTAATTGTCTAAAATGTTACTTTATTCCTTTGATAGGAAATGTGGAAGTGTACTACTTTTATGTGTTGAAATGTTTGTTTAAAAACAAATTATTATATACAGTAATTGATAAATGCTATCTACCTTACTATGTTCATTAACTTTGTTTCCAAAGAAATGCTGTATCTTAGCTTTGAATAACAAAACACTTGATAGTATTATATGGAAACAAGGAAGAAAGTAATTTCCCACATGCGGAACTAAAAGGGAAATGTTTTAAATACCACATGCTGTATTTGTGTTCTCTGTATAAGAGAATACCGATAGGAGTAATACAGGAGTAATATCTGGATCAGATGGTTAGTGACTTTGTTTGAGAATCTGTTAAACTCTAGAGTAGAATAGTATTGTGTTACCTTTGCCCAGTAATGTTTAATCGCGTTAAGAGGCCAGAACTTATGTTGGCTTATGTCAAGGGCAAAGCAAGTGCAGCAGACACAAATCCTTCAGGCTGTTTGATTCATAGCTGACCGAGTGGCATTAAGAGAAAGCTTTCCGTTTTGTAAGAGACTGGTTGGGATCCAAAATGCTATGGGACAAGTTCATGTGTTCTGATGGGGCATTAACTAAGGGTTTACCGGTATGTTTCTCAAACAGCAGCCTCTTTCCCCAGATCACATAGGAAACCACTTTTGAAAGTATAGTTTGTGATAAGGCATGGGAATCTATTGTTCCGAACCCACAGCATATAAAAATAACCATATTGGATCCCAACTGCTAGATTAACTAATGCAGATTGATTTATGCACTTATTTGTAATCTGCATAAACAAATCCATTATTGTTATAGATACTGAAATAATACACAAAGGGTGTGGTGGTAACAGCTGTGTTCACCTCGTTTGCAGCTGAAAGGAATTCTCTCTGGATCAGGCGTGCCTGTAGCATCTTGTGCCATGAACTAGAAATACCTTTTGCTGGCTTGTCTTGCGGTTCAGCTGGAGATCTTGTTGTGCTAAAGCTATGAAGGTTCATGTAACTTTGATGTGATAATCTTTCACTATTCTTGGTGTCAAATTTGCTGCAAAATGCCATGATGAATAATCTTCTAAGACTATATTATTGTAGAACCTGATCCGTGAATTCTCAGGACTAGTGTGTTGTTGCTTATGTTTTTGTATTCTCTGGTAATGATGTCATTCAAATTAGATAATATCAAATAGAAGTAAAACCTTTATTAAGTGACAAAGCGAAATAGTGATACTCCTGCAGTAAGTGGAATTATTTAAGGGGAAATTGTTTAGTGTATAGACTATAACAGAGAGATATAGGAACAGTGTAATTTGTTTTATTAAATGGACTACCTCTTGAGTTTAAAAGAACTCATAGCAAAATGTTGGGATGGGGGAGAAATGACTGGTGAAAAGTATTATAAAACACGGGTAAGGAACCTCAGACCTGGGGGTCAAATGTAGCTCCCTGGGATTCTGTCCTGAGGCCTCACCCTTCACCTGCTCCATGCCTTCCCTGAGTGTTTTTGCCTGACTGGAATGTAGGATAATGCCTTGCTTGCCTGGGTTGAAGAAGGGTGTGTGTACAAACTCTGACTTTTGAATGACTGCAGGTTAGGTAAGAGTCTCATCTATTGCTCTGCCCACTTTCTTCTCTGGCCTTGCCTACCACTGGCGTTGTGTCTCCCAGAAAGTTGCACTTGGAGGAATATGGACTTTGGGCTGAAAAAGCCTTGACAACAAGTGGGAAACCGGTCTGATAGTCCTTAATATGGTAATTCAGGAAGCTCTATGCAGACTGACTGACAATGCAGTACATGTCTATTTGGAGCTAAGTCCCAGTGCATTCAGTGGGACTTATTCCCAAATGAGTGTGTGTACGTTTGCAATCTAACTTATCCCAAATTGCCTCAAAGGCCAATGACAAATATACAGTCCCCATTCTCCCTCTGAAAATGCAAATCTCAGCAGTTTTGTGAATCTACCTATAGCACTAACTCATGGATTCATCCTTTGAAAGATAAAGAGCAGAAGTAAAGAAAAATATGATAGTTCTTACATTAGCCAAGATAGAGATTAACTTCAGATGACTGATTAGTATGTATACTTTTTTTCTTTTAACAGTTAAGTTAATGGAGGAAGGGCATATATTAGCAGTATTTATTAATGCTTGCATCTTACTGACTTACACAGTGGTCAATGAAAGTATCTACTCAAGAGTGATTTGCAAAGTTTTAAGAGAGACAGTTTCTCGGTCCAGAAATTGGGAAGCCCATGAGACAGATATGTATGGGCTCTACCAAAGGGTCTAGATGAGTCTTTTGATGGTACATGGGAATATGCACCTTCATCTGAGGCCATGAGCTATTTGTCCCTTTCTCCAGTTCTAGATAGGTTCAAGAGATACCAGTGGCTTTATAGCTGTCAAAATGAGAATGTGGTTCTGGTCTTTCATATGTGTTCATGGAAGGATGGAGTCCAGGAAGATCTGTGAAAAAGCATAAACTGTATGTGCCTAGGTAGTGCTTGGTGATGACCACAAATAGCCATCTGTTCAGTGTGCTATAATAATATCCCCGATTCATAACAATTTGTGACTGAAATATTTAAGGAAATTTATGTTGCACATAGGCTTTAATTATATTTAGTCTTCAACCTACATGTTACAGCATAAATGTATATGCTTTATTATAGTTAGGAAGATGCATATATGTACAACTCTGATTTATGGCAGGTGTGGAGACCAATCTTGCATAGACATCTGTGACAGTAAAACTTAAATGAATTCTACCTGGTCTTCCCAGTAGTTGTGCAAGGTGGCTACTTGTCTAGTCTGATACAATGTCTGACACTGTGTGAGCAGTCAAACCAGGAAGGCATTTAACCAATTTCCTATGTCATCAGAGCCAGTAAACTATAGTTAATCAGCTTCAGAACAAGCCAGGATCCTAATTCACTGTTTGAAGGAGATTTTGGATTGTTCTGAAGCTGGTAACAATGGCTGTTAATTTGGATGAAAACTGATGCAAAAGATTGTTGATGGAAAGCTGAACTACCGGTACTTAATTTTTTTTTTTAAAAATATTGCAGTCCCAAGTGCATTTACTGAGCTCAGTGAGACACACGCTAGTTAGCATAAATGGCCAGGAATTTAAGACCTAAATTTGTTGCTCAACTCAGAATGTTTTTTCTGCTTTTTGTTCTGTTATGGCTAATAACTAAACAAAATTATTATTACCTACCCACTTTAGCAGAGGCATGCTTAAGGTAGTATCAAATGTGTCTCTTCTCAGTCTCTTGGGTTGTTGAGCTTTTGCTGTCAACAGATGTTTGTTTGTTTGTTTCTCTTGTCAAGCCATCATGTTTACCGTATATATTTAATGGAGATTAACCATAGAGAATTACTCCTCTGCTTGTCCTGCTCTGTGGTGCGGCAATGCTTGACTGAAATGTAAGAAAATGTGAGGTTCAGGCTGTACTCTGGGAAACACAGAACTCTGAGGTTGCTGCAGCAATGAACAGGCTGAAACTGAGCCCTTGTATAGTAATAGCAGCAAGTGCAGCATGATTGTTAGCAACCCCTATGTTGCAAGTTGCTGCTTGATGTAAAGGGGACCAGCCTCCTCCAGTAGTTTCCAACTGTGATACAGAAGTGGAGGCACAAGTCGTCACGGGTCTTCTATAGTGAAGTCCTTGGAGCCAGAGGATGCCAGTGCCACATCCTCTGTCTAGAGGCAGGGGGTGCTGTCCTGCAGCTTCCTTAGGTAGAAGCACTTCTACATGCCCTTCTCCTTCAGGTTTGGAGTCCTTGCCACCATCACCTGATTAAGAAGAATCTGACTCCTGGTCAGAGGCGGAACTAGCGGCTCCGGCACCCAGAGCGGCGCACATATCTGTGCCCGCAGGGCGGGGTTAATCGCCCATGGTGAGCAGTGAGCATCCCTGGGGGGGGGGAGTGCTGCCTGTGGTGAGCATCCCAGGGGGGCGGCGTGGCGATGTCACCCCCCCCCAGGGATGACACCTGGGGCAGGCCACACCTCCTTCCTCCGTCAGTGCTCCTAGTCCCTAACACAAGTGTGTGTGTGTGTGTGTGTGTGTGTGTGTGCGTGCGCGTGCGTGTGCCACTAGATAAATCATGATATGCACCAAACAGCCTGGAATCCGAAGCATTTCCTGAGTAGAAGTCTGATCAAATTGGAGCACTTCACTTCCAAACGAAACCAGAGCAGATCTGAAAACTATTCCAAGATGATTGAGAAAGAAGAGATAGATAGATAGATAGATAGATAGATAGATAAATAAATAGATAGATAGATAGTCCGGCTCCCCACAAGGTCTGAGGAACAGTGGACCAGCGCCCTGCTGAAAAAGTTTGCTGACCCCTGCTCTATAGCCTTTCCAGGTTTCATTCTAGAATGTAGCCTAATAGCCTTAAATGGCCTCTTGCAGCTGTGAGTAAAATGACAACCTGCAGCTTAAGGTTGCACTCCAAGCCAGGGAATTGTCAAGTCTCATAATAAATGAGCTGAGAAGGCATTAAATATTTTAACATTTCATGGTGCTACAAGATAAAGCTTGGGATTTTATCAGTGCTATTGTGTTATGCCTCAGTGTCCTAAATCTTCAGTTTGGTTATGAGCAAGAAGAATGGGCACAAATATTATAGATCAAATAGTTCAAAACCAGCAAGTGAATATTGGCAGACTATAATCCTAGTGGATAACTAACTATGGTAGTAGCCAAAAATCTTTTCCACTGTAAATGTTCCAAACACACTCCAACACTTTTGTATGCTTTCTTATACTAGAGCTTGGATAATATGCATGCATATACGGTATATGTCTGTGTGTTTTGTCAGTCAGCCCTGGTGTCTGTCAGTGTAGGCCTGTGTAAACAGAGTATTAATTCAAATTTGAAGTCATTAACTTGGCTGTTGAAATAATGCTGTCATATTTGAGGAACAAAAGTACAACACATAGACTGACACAGCTTTAGTTTGAATAAAAGCCCTCTTTCATAATAGTGTGTGCTGTTAACTCGGCTACCTTATAATCTGTGTAGTTGATTTTGTCTGAGATTCAAAA
This sequence comes from Darevskia mixta, assembly GCA_034641385.1. Classification (NCBI taxonomy): domain Eukaryota; kingdom Metazoa; phylum Chordata; class Lepidosauria; order Squamata; family Lacertidae; genus Darevskia; species Darevskia mixta. The sequence continues at coordinate 3,364,139 of JAWWNH010000124.1, read as the reverse complement.
CTCCTTGGTATAGTGTCTCTTTAGGTGTAAAGTTGTAAAATATAGTTGAAATGCAGAGTGTAAAGAACAATTGTTTAAGGACAGAAATATTCTGTTTGTTCTAGCATGGAACTTATAGAATATCTTTTGAATGAGCAGGATAACCGTGTATTGATAGAACCATTTGCCACCCACTGACTTGGATATTCACTATTTCCAATTAGCTAAGTACTGCATACCCCCTGTTTTTCAAAAGCCAAGCTATAGACCCCCCTATTTTGAAAATTTCTCTATGGTAGTTTTTGTTATGTGAATGGTGCCATGGACCTCCTGTGTCCACGGACTACCAGTTGGGAACCACTGTTCAAGATGAAGAACAATACACTTCAGTTGTGCTATATCTTTGTCGAGCAACTGTTGGGAATTGTTTTTGATCAATCAATTTAGTAGCATAACAGTTTGGAAGGCTTTTCTTTCACAATGTTTCTCCCAGTGGAGAGAGGTAGAAAGTGGAGTCCCCCAAGGATCCATATTGGGGACTGTTTTTTTTTAACTTGTTCAGAATTAGGGGTGCCAAGTAAAATGCAAGGAAGTGTAATTTCACATTGCTGCTGCTGCTGGCATCGGTCTGTCTTGGGAGACAATGGAGGAATGCACTGTGTGTGTGTGTGTGTGTGTGTGTGTGTGTGTGTGAGGTCAAGCTATTGGATGGTTGCAGCTACCCTCATTAAGACCATAGGGTCATATTGGACAGCTAAATGAAGCTATTAGCCCAGCTGCTGCAGTTTGTGGAATGTGATATGAAGTATATCTGAAATTGATATAAGGGGAAAATTGGAAGGTTAATGAGTTTCTTGAACTGCATAGATATTGATTACTCAATGTGTACACCTCAGAATGCATTTTCACTCCAGTCATTTTCATATAGTAGAAAGTGCTTGTTACTAAAGATGTTGGTGTCAGGATTAAAATGCTGACCAAAGTTAATGATGTGGTAATAGTGTAGAACTAGGACTTGGGAAGCAATCAGATTTCAGCTCTGTCCCATATTTTGTTTGTGACCTTGGGCAGTGCTTGCCAATCCTTAATTTCATTGGCCTGTATGGGTGGTTGTGCAGCATTGCATTGAATTACAGCTTTCAGTAAGCTGGAAGCGTTAGACATGCAAAAACATTTTTGGCAGGTGAAATTCAGCATGGAATCTCAGTTATGCGTGCCCGTGGGAGGAAAGACACAATTCTCCGTACTTGGAGTTTGTTTCTTTATGTTATGCAAGCATTTAAAGCAGCTTGATCTTAAAAAAATGATTCCATGGATCTTTCCCCAAACTCTAACATGGTTTATTGAATAACAAAGGGGTTGCTCTCAGGCAGTTGAATAAAGTGAATAATTAACAAGTATATCCCTAGCTGCATCCCTAGCTGATTTCCACGGGGGAAATCCTCTCAGTAGTGCTCTGAGGAAGCCCAGGAGGAGTGCACTTTAGAAGTCTGGGTTCAGTTTGTATTTCTGATGCATTTCTTTGCTGCCTAACTTCATTGCACTCTAAAGATAGCTTCCTTTCATTAAAAGGGACAATAGATTAGGGTATTAAAATGTCTAATACATAATCAAATGGGACCACAACAATTTCTGCCCTGTAGGACCCTGTAGAACTGGTCATCCAAGCATCTCATGAAACTACTTAGAGGTTTTGATACTTTATTGGGTTGTCGTCGTTTTTGTTTTTATTATGTATTTTCTGTTTTTTATATTGTGATCTTGTGCTGTGAATTGCCCTGAGATCTACGGGTATGGGGTGTAGTAGTAGTAGTAATAGTAGTAGTAGTAGTAGTAGTAGTAGTAATAATAATAATAATAATAATAATAATAATAATATAATATTATTATTTTTATCCTGCCCGTCTGGCTGGGTTTCCCCAGCCACTCTGGGCGGCTTCCAACAAAAGATTAAAAATACACTAAAATGTCAAACTTCCCTAAACAGGGCTGCCTTCAGATGTCTTCTAAATGTCAGATAGTTGTTTATCTCTTTGACATCTGATGTCATCACCATCAAGTGGTATATAAATTTTGTTAAATTAAAAAAATAACAACCTGAACTTAAGACTGTTGTAGGTTTTCCTATTTATTCACCTTTGTATCCTGGCTTTTATTCTGTTGCAGATCCCCATATAGCATGCATGTGGCTCCCAGGCACCACCCATTTAGGCACAAACAACTACTAGACATCTTTTTAGCTTCAGCCTTGTGTAACTTCAGACTGTACTCAGGGACTCATGTGTACCTGTTGACTAATTTCCCCCCCCCCCCCAGGCTGTTTGGAGTTTGAAAGTGAAACATTTATTCTAGTCCCACCAATAAGAGGCATGGGGTGCTGAGAAAGAAAAGCAGCATCTTTTAAGTTAGCAGGATACTTTCAATGGCTTAGGACTTAGGTTGATAGTTGGAGAGGTAAAGATGCAGCAGAAAGACTGCCGTCCTTGAAGAAACCAAATCTAGGTATAATGTGACAAACTGCCTTTGGGCTACAGCCTAGCAACTGTCTGGCATTACATAGACAGTAGAGGGTGAAAGAGGAGAGCGCAAAATATGGTCTGAAGCTCAACATCAAAAAAACTAAGATCATGGCCACTGGTCCCATCACCTCCTGGCAAATAGAAGGGGAAGAAATGGAGGCAGTGAGAGATTTCACTTTCTTGGGTTCCATGATCACTGCAGATGGTGACAGCAGTCACGAAATTAGAAGACGCCTGCTTCTTGGGAGAAAAGCAATGGCAAACCTAGACAGCATCTTAAAAAGCAAAGACATCACCTTGCCGACAAAGGTCTGTATAGTTAAAGCTATGGTTTTCCCAGTAGTAATGTACGGAAGTGAGAGCTGGACCATAAAGAAGGCTGATCGCTGAAGAATTGATGCTTTTGAATTATGGTGCTGGAGGAGACTCTTGAGAGTCCCATGGACTGCAAGAAGATCAAACCTATCAATTCTTAAAGAAATCAGCCCTGCGTGCTCAATAGAAGGACAGATCCTGAAGTTGAGGCTCCAGTACTTTGGCCACCTCATTAGAAGACTCCCTAGAAAAGACCCTGATGTTGGGAAAGGTTGAGGGCACAAGGAGAAGGGGACGACAGAGGATGAGATGGTTGGACAGTGTTCTCGAAGCTACTAACATGAGTTTGGCCAAACTGTGAGAGACAGTGAAGGATAGGCGTGCCTGGCGTGCTCTGGTCCATGGGGTCACGAAGAGTCGGACACGACTGAACAACTGAACGACAACAAGGTCATATATAGGGCTGGGCGACATCTGGTTTTCATCATCATGATATATCACCATATAAACATTGTAATATACCTATAGGTAAAGGTAAAGGACCCCTGGACGGTTAAGTGCAGGCCTCATCTCTCTTTTCAGGCCAAGGGAGCTGGTGTTTGTCCACAGATGGCTTTCTGGGTCATGTGGCCAGCATGACTGAATTGCTACTGGCACACAGAGGACTGTGATGATTGCCAGAGCGCATGGAAACAGTGTTTACCTTCCCACCACAGCGGTACCTACGGTATTTATCTACTGGTGTGCTTTCGAACTGCTAGGTTGGCAGAAGCTGGGACAGAGCAACGGGAGCTCACCCCATCAAGTGGATTTGAACTACCGATTTTCCGACTGGCAAGCCCAAGAGGCTCAGTGGTTTAGACCACAGCGCCACCCATGTCCCCTTTACCTATGCTGATATATGACAATTTCTGAAATAAGGATGGAACTATGTAGAGGCATTGGCTGGTTTCACTGTTTTTCCCACATTGCAATTTTTGCATAGCACACACACATCATGATTCACAATATATTGCCAGGTCAAAAATTATAAAACCGATATCACAATATTGACTTCAAACCAGTTTTGGGTGATATATTGTTATATCTCCCAGCCCATGTCATATCAGTGTGGTTTTGTATTAATTTCTTGCAGCAAAAAAGACAGAAAATAAAGATCTTGACCTGCTCTACAGGGTGGATTTTGTGGCTAAATATTGACATTGGTTTGCAAGTGAGCTGATGGGAAATGCAGTTAGGATGAAATAATTTTATGCAGCAACTGCTGCTTCTTTTATTTGGAGAAGGGGAGCTGTTAAAATAAATAAATCCTGTGTTGCGAACATATGAGTATTTTACCTGTAGTGGAATGTTGTATAGACAGTCATATGTGTTCATGGCTGAAATAGTTACTGTTGTTGCAACAATGATGCTAGGGCATTCAGAGTACATATATATCACACAAAATCATGTGACTGAGAAGTGACTGTTTATCAGATTTCTGCTAAAGCTTGACCTTGGGGCAGTGTTTCATGGGGTTTAATGCAGCATATGGCATGCTGCTTCAGTCTCCGGGTTTTCTCTAAATAATATTCAACTGTTTTGGAGAAGTAGCTCAGTTGTATTCATTGTACTTGCTATTTAAGCAGTGGTCCGTGTTTGTGACCACCTCTTCGAGCTGTACAGTGCTACTGTACAGATTTTTGACTCAGAACACAGAAATAGCTTTGGGAATATAGCTTTTTGTTGTGTGTGGCACTGCCAGAAAAGATTTTTCCTCCTAAATAGGTCACTGATGATCCCTGAGTTTGGGGAATTGTATGTTATGCAGATTTGAAAGCCATTAAAGGAAGTTTTGATGTACTGAGATAGCTTCAACTGAGATTAAGGAGCAAGAGACTTATGGAAAACTAAAAATAAACATGTCTTGGAATGTAATGAGGAAGTGCAACAAATAAAACTAATCTTTAGGTGAAAGATTGCAAAGAGGATAAAAAATAGCGCTGAAGTATTTTCAGTATATTCCTTAGTTTTCTCTTTTGAAAGTAAGAATAGGTGATTTTTCTGTTTTGAGTTTCCCATATTTTAATTTTTTATTGAAGTAATTTAATGTTAACTTCCAAATTTTCCACTATCAAACTTCCACCTAGTAAATATAAATGAAGCATGGTAAGCACACCTAATGCTGTGGCAACTTTCAAGTATCTCTTTGAATTTGGAGTTGTAAGCATATACAGTCATACCTCGTGTTGCGAACGCTTCATGTTGCATTTGTCACGGTTATGAACGCGCCGAACCCAGAAGTACCGGAACGGGTTACTTCCGGGTTCGGCAGGGCGAGCATGCGCAGAAGCGCTAAATCGCACTTCATGCATATGCAGAAGCGCCGAATCGCGCGGTGAGCATGCGCAGATTCGGCGCTTCAGGTTGCGAACAGGCCTCCGGAATGGATCCCGCTCGCAACCAGAGGTACCACTGTAATAGGTAGTGAAATTTCAGTGGCTAAGAAGGTGGGGGAGAGCAATTTGAGAGAGAGTCTATCATCTGCTTGATATAGTCATGGTACCACAGCTATTTCCACGCATCTAAGGATTTCCCCCACCTTACAATGAACCCCCCCCCCCCAAGAAGCCACATGGCAAACAAGTAGCTTATGACTTGACACAAAATAGATGCTGGTGGAATCTACATACATATAAAAACTGTTCTGAAAATGCTTCTTTAAAAGTGTTTTAAAAAATGCATTGAATTTTCTATAAGGCTCACCATCGCTATCTAGTGTCACATTGTATAATGCACCTAAAATACACTTAAAACGTTTTATTTGCAGCTGTATAGCTGAGTCCTTAGAGAAGCATATGAAGCTGCTATTGAATTCTCAAATCAAACTTGGATATTAAGTGTGTATGTCAGATGTTCTATTGAGGAGGTATTTAGCTGGCCTTAAGGCTGCTGCAAGAGGGAATAGCTCCATTTTCGAACGTTTTGGCTCCCGAACGCCGAAAACCTGGAAGTAAATACTCAAAATGTTTTTGAACATTTTTTGGAACCTGAACGTCCAACGCGGCTTCCGCTTGAATGCAAGAAGCTCTTGCAACCATTTGGAAGCCGCGCCTCGGTTGTCGAACGTTTTGGAAGTCGAATGGTCTTCTGGAACGGATTATGTTCAACAACCGAGGTTTGATTGTACTAGTAACTTGAGAAAGCCAGTGCAGTTTCACCAAGATGGAAGATGCTGCAGGAGAAATATTCAGAAATGTATGAATCTATCAACAAAATTAATGAAGAGAATAGGATTTAATTTGCATCTTGAAATATTCCACCCACGGCTTTATATTTCCTGTAAACTTTTAAGAACTGGGGTGGGGGTGTTGAGTGGCTAGCAAGCGTAAACCCAGGAATATTGACATAGTCTCAAAAAGCTCTTGCTTCTCTCCTCTCATTGCTGTTTACTTCCAAAGCAGTGAGACAAATAAAATTACCCTTATGTGCTCACTGTTAAAAAAACATTTAAGTCTGTTTACTAGATTTCCTGTGTCACGAAGTGCTACAAATTCTGATAATTTCCTCTCATTGATTTAATAATCTTGTTGGTGATGGCTGTGCCACTCCAGTTCCAGAACAAAACTCTTAATTGTCCTTTCCAAAAATTCTCTCTTCCCTTTCTTCCATTGACCACAGGACCTTTCAGCTTTTATTTATTTTTTTAAAAAATCTAGCGCCTTTTATCTTTTATTGCCTCAGCAATGCAAATAAGCAAATAAATCCACAACATGTGTTGGATCACACAACTGCACTACTTACTTGGTGCATGGATGGTGAAAAAGGAAGAAGTGTTCTCCCATCTTATAAAAGCTTCTATGCATAGTGGCTGTGGTGGCCGTTACCGGTACTTCCTTTAAACATTTTAAAGTCACTTTCTGAGGCCACCTGTTTTGACTTGGGTCTTCTCCTACTCCCCATAGCTCCAGGCAGCCACTTCCATCTGTTGCGTAACCCACAGCGTTCGCAAGGGGGATGGTACGTAACACGAGGTTCCACTGTACAATTATCATTGTGCAGCACCACAATTGAACCTGAAAGTATCCAGACTAATATTTGCGTGCCTTGCCATTTCTTCCAAAAATGCTATTTTCTGTAAAACTAAGAGAAGACCCCAGATTTTGCTTTAAAAGACAATTTTGTAGTACTTGAATATGTTCTGATAACTAGGGCAAAAGTTTTGGTTTGTGACCAGCTGAGAGCAAAGTAAGAGATGATGGCAGCAGTCTTATTTATTTAAAGATCTGTCCTAAGTATGTATAATGCTGTGTGCATGCTAAATGCTTCCCTGCCCACAATTTGGCTCTCTGCAGTTTGCTAGTTTTGCTGTTTGTCATTTTAGCCAAGCTCTGGTAGCAGAAGTGAACTCAATTGAAGATAACTCTCTTGTGGGAATCTATGAGGAAGTGAGTGACAAGCAGGGAGGAACTTCAGTTCCCCTCAACCCTGCACCCCATTTCTTTAAAATGCTCTCCTCTGTACACAAAGAGGCAGGACCAGACAGCAGAAATGTGTCGTCACTTTTAAAAATCTTTCAACAGACTTGAAGAAGGGAATGTGCTGTCAGATTATGATAGCATGGCTTGGTATTTGGATATAAATATCTAATAATATGGCACCCTAAGCTTAGGGAGGACTTTTGTTGGGGGTTGATCACATCAGGTAAGGAGAAGAGGTGGTAGATACTTAAAGGCCCTTGCCCATTCTGGACCTTTCCCCATCAAACAAGATTTGGGTCATCAGTCCGCTTTGGTTGTTGACTGCCAGATCAACCCACAATAAAACAATACTAACCCACAACTTGATTGTGGATGAGAGTGCTGACATGGTGTGCATTACCCGAGACCCAGTAATGTTGATAAAAAATCAGCAACTTTAAAAATATTTGTCTGACTAGGCTAATCTGGAGAAAATTGCTTGTGTATGAAACCTTCATGTTCAGGCTTCTGTGTACACGTACCCCTCTACAAGTCATTTAATTGAAGGCTCACTGAGGACTAAGATATATCTAATTCAGAACTATCAAGGAAAGGAAAATCTAAAAGTTCATAATACACTTCGTAGGTCAGAGAATTAATAATGCTGTGTTTTGTACAATGTCTTACATATCTTTTTTAATGTGAAGAGAGAATTCTTAAGTGGACGCTATTTTAGATTCTCTCAAGTTGTACCAATTCACAAGGCATCATAGAGCACATGTACAAGTGGCATCATATAGTTTTGTATATTGCCCAGTTAGCATACATTTTTACTGGTCACTGTGCGGAAATAATTGTGTCCCTCCAGTAACTGGAAGTTAAATGTATTGGACAATGTATACAATTTTCTGTTCATTGTGCTAATATGTTCACATTTTCCATTATATTCATATTAATCTGAAACTTACACTTTCCCATTTGCACATTCACACTTTTTTATATATACATTAATTAATGCAATAAGTTTTCTTTTGTAATTGTGTTCCTGACTTTCCATAGCCATCTAGTTAACTATTCCAATGAAAGTCCTGTACAGTGGTACCTCTGGTTGAGGACGGGATCCGTTACGGAGGTCTGGCCGGATCCCGAGGTTTTCGCAACCGGAGAGACCGCTTCTGAGCATGTGCACGGGGCAAAAACCCGGAAAAATACTTCTGGGTTTGCTGCTTACGCATCCCGAAGTTTTCGTAACCGGAGGGATACGTAAGTGGAGGTACCACTGTACTCCCTTTTATTGTATTTTCATACAAAAATATGTTTAGCTGACTTTTGTGCAAATGTCTGTATGTTGGTTCATGGCTGCTTCATGAAGGTGATTGTGCGTGCCCAGGTTTTTTTTTAGAGATGAGGGAAAACAACCCAGAGCCATCAAAGCAAAACTGTGTTTGGAGAAGCCATGAGGATGAGCACTAAGATCATGATCAACAGGATGGAAATATAATGAACAGATTTTCTGCATTTTTAACCAGTGCTGCAGACTACTGAATGCTCATATCCCCTTTTCGTTTCTCAGTAATTCTATATTAAACTACTATCAGTGGGGAATGGCATTAGGAGTGAATTGATGCTTCAGAATTTTATAATGAGATTTGTTATTGACATGTTAGTATTATTTTTGTTTAGAATTTTAAAATACTTATGGAATTCATTTGAAAAGCATATGAAAACTGAAGAAACAAATATTACAATGTCGTTTTGCTCAATGTAGTTCAGAATTCTGGAGTCCATATTGCATGTAACAGTATTCGAGGATACCTGTTTTAGAACTCTTGTGCAGTGTTTTCTGAATTCGTTTCTTTTTATCTATCTTGCATTGCTTCTCGGACACTTAACTCAGTAGTCTATGCTAGGATTACTTGTTTAGTACTAGTAGAATGGCTGTGTCTGTGTATTACACAGAAAGTACTCTACTCTTAAGTCTTCAGCTTGCTAACATGGAGGTTACATTTCCAGCAGCAGCTGTTGAGGTTTTGGAAATCTAATTAAATCAGTCAAGCAGAAACAGTGGAAACATGAATATTAAGATATGTCAGTATACAGAAGGAAAATAATAGCATTATAAGAGAAGTTACTTTCAGTGTATATACACAGGGAGCCTCTGAATGAATGCAGTCCTAGGGCAACTTTACATGTGATTAACATGTTCTGATCTAAAAGGAGAGGTGTTGTGCCATGCTAAGAGCCAATTTACACTTTTGGGGAAAGCACATCATGTGATTCTTCTGGAACAGTTCTGAAAGCATGCCCCCCGTGTTAAATTCCTTGTTTGTTGAAACTAGGTAAACCTTCCTGACATTCTAGCTTTGTATGGGCAGAATGTCTTCCACCTGGGGTCATACCTGTAGAATTGTAGAGTTGGAAGTAACCCCAAGGGTTATGTAGCCCAACTCCCTGCAGTTCAGGTATCTCAAATAGATCATACATGACAGATGAGCATTCAACCTCTGCTTAAAAATCTCCAAGGAATGAGAATCCATCACCCCTCGTGGGAGTCTGTTCCACTGTTGAACAGCTCTTACTGTCAGAAAGTTCTTATTGAGGTTTATTCAGAATCTCATTTCTTGTAACTTGGATCCATTGGTTTGGATCCTAGCCTCTGGAGCAGCGGAAAACAAACCTGCTCCATCCTCCATATGACAGACCTTTAGATATTTGAAGATGGCTGTCATATCTCCTCTCAGCCTCTTTACCAGGCCAAACAAACCCAATTCCCTCTACAGTTCCTCATAAGGCTTGGTTTTCATATCCTTGATTGTCCTGGCCGCCCTCCCGTGCATACGTTCCCAGTTTGTCAATATCCTTTTTAAATGGTGGTGCCCAGAACTTGATACAGGACTCCAGGTGTGGTCTGACCAAAGCGGAGTAGAGGGGTACTATGACTTCCCTTGATCTGGACACTATACTTCTGTTGATGCAGCCTAGAATAGCATTAGCTCTCTCTCTCTCTCTCTCTCTCTCTCTCTCTCTCTCTCTCTCTTTTTGCTGCTGCTGCATCAATTGGTTCACTTTTCACATGCACTACTGACAAGACTAGTGTCCCTCATCTTAGATTTGTGGAGCTGGTTCTTCTTGCCTAAGCATAGAACCTTACTACTACTACTACTACTACTACTAATTTTTATTTATACCCCGGCTGAAACTGGGCTCAGGGCGGCTAACACCAAATATATAATACATTAAAAACAACAACAAAAAATCAATCAATTAGTTTAAAATCCAATTCGAATCACATTTAAAATCAAAATAAAATTAAGTGGGAACCCATGAATCATAACCGCAGGGGTAAGTAATTAAAAGTTCACTAGGCTTGGCGACTCGTGCTGGTCCCATAAGGACCGATAAAAAAAGCCAAGGAGGCCACTTACATACAGGGTCCCATAGAAAGAAGGGGGTCAGACTGGGCCCAGACCAAAGGCCCAGCGGAACAGATCCGTCTTGCAGGCCCTGCGGAAAGATGTCAAATCCTGCATTGGCTTTCCCTCCCAGTGTAGTGGACAGTGCTGGACTAGGACCTGGGAGACCCGGGTTCAAATCACCACTCGGCCATGAAGCCCTCTGGGTGACATTGGGCCAGTTGCACTCTCTCAGCCTAGCCTACTTTACAGGGTTGTGGGGATAAAATGGAGAGGCGGAGAAGTGGGTATATCACCTTGCTTTCTTCAGAGAAAAGGTGTGATATAAATGTGATAGTAAAATAGTAGTGGTGCTGCTGCTGCTAATGAATTGCAGTAATCACATTGTGTTCCTGGTGAAAGCAGCAGGTGTTGAGCTTTCTGTATGCACGGATTGCATCTGCTACTGGACGTAGTACGGCTTAAAGCCAAATCTTTAGTGTGTGCTTCTTTTGCTTGTAAGAAATATCCTTCCAAAAGTGCACCTGTGCTCAGGAAGAAAATAGCCAGCACCAAATCTTAATGAAGGTCCTTTCATCAGTTTGCTTTTAAGTGGCATTGTAATGTGTCTGCATACGTTATTTATTGCCTTTGTTGACAAACACCTCACCATAATGAGAAATCATGAAAATGCCAATAAAACTGTCTTTAAAAGATATCAACCCAATTTTCTAGAGCTGGATGGTGGTGGCCAACTTAGAAAAAGAACCCTAACACAAAAGACAAGCTATCTTGGTATCTTCATAGTAATAAATTAGATAAGGTTTGGGGGAATGGCAACCCAAGCTATGTATTGTGAGAGTCCTTGAAAAATAGTTTGCATGTTTGGTCTTGCTAATTGAATTGTATATGTTCCTCAGTTGTACACTATACACTTTCCCCCTGCTTAAGTTGTTTGTAGTAAGATATGGGTAGAATTTGAAAAGTTTTCCTCTTCTTTTTTGTAGTGCTTTGTGCCAAGAACCTTGCAAAAAAAGATTTCTTCAGTAAGTAGTTCTTATACAATTTTCCATTATTTTGTATGCACTTTCAGCTATTATATTGATGGTAGGCCCTCTTTTGACTCTTTGGGTGGCATTTAAGGATAGTTTCTCACAAGCCAGAGCCATAACTGTCTGAAAGTTATTTTGTACAGACCATGTAGCAGTGTCCCATGTGCAGCCCCTTCTTCAGTGAGCTAGATACCTAAAACTGGATCTTGACCCCGACAACCATGGACAAATAATTTAATTTCTGTCCATTCTTCCCTTCCTATTCCTCTAACTCAGGAATGGCAGTATAAGGCCTGGTAAATATCTGCTCTTGTGACATGGCAGTATCACGTCACAGTGAATTAGTATGAGAATTGGCTTGTTGTTTCAAATGTGCAGGGTCAAACAGGCTCTTTCCTTGAAGGAGCTTGGTGTGACAGATTGAAACTCATACAATGAGGACTTGGTACTGTGGCCTTAGCTGTAACAATCCCTCACATTTCATGGAACAGAGCTGGGGAGCTTAACAGTTCCTTCTGAATGGGTCTTCATGGTGATTTTTTTCTTTCGATTCTTTCCAGGGCTTCCTGACCCATTTGCAAAGGTGGTGGTGGACGGTTCTGGTCAGTGCCACTCAACTGACACTGTGAAGAACACGCTAGATCCCAAGTGGAACCAGCACTATGATCTGTGAGTTATCTGTTCTGTGAAGGGTAAATCACAGAATGGGTGTCCAGTCTGAAAAAGCATATGTCCAGCCTTATGCTCATCTGTTTATTAATTTTGAAATTTTATATCTCACCTTTCTGCCTTATGGCTGGGCTTCAAGGTAATTTTCTTTGTCGTTAGCCATCTTGCCATAAACAAGAGGTTTCTGAAATAGCAAGTAAGAAGGCAGTGGTCACTGAAACAGGTATGGTGCTCCAACTACTGCTCTTACAAGGTTCTGCAGTGACTGCATGAGAAAGTATCCTCTCCCACATAAGATTTTGTTCCTGGTGCTGGAGCACTTCCTCTTGGGAACCGGCAGGATATAGTCTGTAGGACTCCTGGCTTTTCCTAGCAGCTGTTGCAGGGGAAGAGTGCATGTCTGCTCCCCAGGCATGAGTGGTATGGGGTCATGGCTCTGTTGATAACTTGCAAGTCTTCACTCTCCCAGGCATGCATTGAAATCTAAATGCTCCAGCCAGGGCCCAAAGGACTGTTTTAAGTGTGCCTGAGGGCTTGCCCATGCCTGGTGGGTTTTTGTTTTGTTTTTGTTTTTACTCTTCTTGAAGGAAAAGAGCCATATGTCATTTTGGAATACATTATTGAAAGTCCCTTCTGTTTCGGAAACGGCTTGCCATAAGGGTTTTTAATTTTTATTTTTAGAAACCTGAGTGCTCTTGGGTGCACAGAGTGAGTGACTCTTTGGAGCCTATCTATATACTGATAGCTTCACTTGTCCTGTCTAGTAAGATTAAACCACAGTGTATTGATGGAGTCACTCTGCCTCCCTTCTTGAATTCTGTCTCCATACCCTAATGAGCTCAGCGCTCCCCAGTTTGTAATAAGGTTGTCTGTAATTAACAAGAGCTGCTGCATTATCACTTTAGCACGCTGTGTAAAATTATAGCCATCTAATGAATAATTACATTTCTATATTTGATAAAGTTGCGACGTGACCAATGAATTATTAAAATGAGCTTGGTTTTCATGGACATAAATGCTATGCCTTAGCAAAGAATAAACCTCAATCAAGTATCTTTCTCAAACTAATTATCCTAGATATGTTGGGAAATCGGATTCTATCACCATCAGTGTCTGGAACCACAAGAAAATACACAAAAAGCAGGGAGCTGGCTTCCTGGGGTGTGTTCGACTCCTTTCCAATGCCATCAGTAGGCTAAAAGATACTGGATGTAAGCATGTAATACTTACTCAGTGTTTGCTGTGATTGACAGTGACTTGTGTCTGAGTACTGAATGTATATTGCTAGCTGAGTACACTCTTGGGTCAAGTTTTTTTTCCAATTGTTCATTTGCAGACCAGCGTTTGGATCTATGCAAACTAAACCCCACAGATACCGATGCAGTACGAGGCCAGATAGTGGGTAAGAGGAAAACATTCCTGTCTGCATAGATAACAAAAATAGTATCTCTTTCCTTCAGAGCCTTGGATATAGAGAAGTTCTCAAGTTCAAAAGTACTTTATGTGATGCTCTCTTCAGGACTGGCAGCTTCATCCAGTTCTAACTGTGTCTGCCTGGTGCTGATTGGGGTTAGCAGCTTGGTATGTGCAAAACCTAAGAGTTGCTGGTTTCTAGGTTCTGAGCAAGCTTCAAGGTGTAGGCGTTACTCTAATCCAGGCAGCCCCAAACTGTGGCCCTCCAGATGTTTGGGCCTACAACTCCCATGATCCCTAGCTAACAGTACCAGTGGTCAGGGATGATGGGAATTGTAGTCCCAAACATCTGGAGGGCCGAAGTTTGGGGATGCCTGCTCTAATCCCAAGGGCTAGGGGCTTTAAAAGTGTCTTCCCCACAGAAACTTCCCATCTTAAGATCTTTTTGTTGGAATGTCTCCTTTGTTGGAGACTGAAACCTAATCAAATACAGTGGTACCTCAGGTTACATGCGCTTCAGGTTAAGAACTCCGCTAACCCAGAAATAATGCTTCAGGTTAAGAACTTTGCTTCAGGATAAGAACAGAAATTGTGCTCTGGCGGCGCAGCGGCAGCGGGAGGCCCCATTAACCTGAAGTGGTGCTTCAGGTTAAGAACAGTTTCAGGTTAAGAACGGACCTCCGGAATGAATTAAGTACTGAACCAGAGGTACCACTGTATATGGAGAGTGCCTTTGCTCATGAATTCACTCCCATAGGAGACTTGCATAGCCCATTCACTTGCAGTTTTTAGAAAACAAAACTTTTAAAGTCACCTTGGGGCTTTTTAACAAATGAAATGTAGTACAGTAGTATTGTGAAAATGTTCAGCGGCAGCTATAAAGCAGCAGCCTATCAGTTATTCCAGGGTGAGTAGCTTGTCAGATCTCTCTGAGACAGGAAACTTCTTTCAGTGAGTAGCATGTAAATTTTGGGGGGCAGTGATTGACAACTGGCTCTGCTCCAGCCACTGGGTGGGATTTGTTTTGTCCAATGTTAGTATGGTGTTTAACTTGCAAGTGAAGTTGCTGCATTCTGACTTGGATTGCATGCTCAGCATTCTGTAGGCTGTTGCTCTGTCTTACTGTCTGGAAAGCATGTTTGGAAAACCATGGATGTGAGAAACTGTCTTTTTCTGAAAGAAGAAATGCATAACAGGCAAAAAAAAGATGCTCCGTTTTATAATGCCGCCTAGTGGCAAATGTTCTGCTTTCCAACAGTTTTGAGAGGCAAAAATCTGTTTATGCAGAATCCTTCACATTTTTATCCAAAGTAGAGTATTTCTTATTAGAAAAATATCAAAGCCTAGGTTATGTGTTGTTTTTAATTTGTAGAAGTAGAAATAATTATTTACACATTTAGCACATTTTGAATAGCAGAATTAGAGCGCAATCCTAAGTATGTCTACTCAGGCGTAAACCCCATTGAATTCAGTGAGACATAGTCTCATTTAAGGATTGTAGCCTTAGATGGCTGTTTTCTTAAGGAGTGTCATATTATGATTTATGAATGACATTGTATCATCACAGTATAAAAGTATAAGGCAATAGCCAACTAAGTCATACCCTGGGTGGACCCACTGAAATCAATTGACTTAAATTAAGTCTATTGATTTCAGTGGGTCTGCTCTGAGTCTGTGTATTATCCATAATGACTCTAAAAACACCAATCAAAATATTTGGGGTGTTTACTGTTGTAAGGAGGGGTGTAATCTTGAATATGCATGTGGATTAATAAAAGGTGTAGAAATGCTTGCCAAATTGAATGAAGCCTCTCCATTGTGTTCCTTGCATTTTAACTGGGGTTGAATAGGTTTTTGCATCTATGGATTTTAATCATGGCTTTCATTTCTTTTTCTCATTCCAGTCAGCTTACAGACACGGGACAGGATAGGCACAGGAGGGTCTGTTGTAGATTGCAGGGGGCTGCTGGAGAATGAAGGGTAGGTATTTCATTTCCTAGTGGAATCCCCTGGATCTCCTGATTCATAGTCATCTTACTCAGTTAATGAATAAGATCTGTATTTTTATTCTGGAACATCTTAATTGTTATGTAAACTTTTTTAAAAATGAAAGGAGTCAAAATCTCATTGATTTTGTTAGTTAAGAGTTCATTCTTAAGGTCTGCAAGTGAAACACAAAAGAGGGACTAGTAATCATGCCAACCTAATCAACCTTGGTCAACTGTAAAAAGCAGGGAAGGTTCACTCTGGAAGGGCTGCATCTTTGCCTTCATCCTGGTATAACTCATCCTTCTCTACTCACAAGTGACTGTCTCCCCTTGTCACAATATTGAATCCAGAACAGAGGTTTCATGGCTGACTCCTGACAGAAGAGTATTGTGGCACAGAAAGCTGGAAGACAAGTTTAGGAACTTTCTCCAGCCCCTTGTTAGAGGAGATCTGCTTAGTGCCTTCAAGACACTCTTACCTTGACATATGCCTTCTAAGACTCTTTTTCAGTGATGATCTATGCTTGAAGTACAGTTATTTCCCTAAATGAAATTCCCTTAACATTCTCTTAGGCTTGTGTGGAATTTTCTAACTTTATGAGCCTCCCTTATTTCAGAACGGTTTATGAAGACTCAGGACCTGGAAGGCCACTGAGCTGTTACATGGAGGAGCCGGCGCCATACACAGACAGCACTGGAGCTGCTGGAGGAGGGAATTGTAGATTTGTGGAATCCCCCAGTCAGGACCAGACACTCCAGGTGCAGCGTTTACGGACTCCTGATGTGAGAGGCCATGTACAAACCCCCCAAAATAGGCCACATGGTCATCAGTCCCCATCGCCCGACCTGCCTGAAGGCTATGGTAAGAGGAGCAATCTCTGATAAGTGTCCTAAGAAATTCTATTTGCGTGCATTTGCATGCTCTTCAGGCCAGGGGAGACATTTTTATCCAGTGCAGGAAAGCAAAGTTAAGATTGGGTTTTCAGAAAACTCATCTGGTCTGCAGAGAGGGTAGCTCTGAAATGTTGTTGACTGCATTTAAATCTTTGGTATGCAGTGGAGAGTTCTAGTGGTTGTGGGGTTGGGGTGTTCAGTATCTATAGAGCTCCGTCTCCCAGTCCTTTCCCCCCATCTAATTTCCCTTCTTGCCCTTAGTCTGCATAACTTATTTGCAGCAAGGAGTTTCTGGTTTCTGCACAACACTTTGGATCTCATCTGCTGCCATTATATTCCAAATTAAGTCATTTGAGAGAACATAGATTTCTTGCATGATTCTACCTTGATTGTGCGATGTAACTGACCCCCACCCGCAAACACATGTACCGGTACATATACACACAGTAAAGGAAGTTACGAGAGAAAGTAGGGTCTGGTGAACTCTTAACCATCACTCCTTATTTTTGTACCTCTTTCACTCCATGTGTGTTTTTGAACTGAAACTGGGACACTTGTCCGAGTGACACAGTTTAGCCTAAATACATTACAATATTATGTCTACAGAAAACTCTTTTCTGGGCTACTAAAGTGCAAACAGCTTTTAATTGACCAGCTTGGGCAGCTGCATTATTAGCAATATATCTTGCCTGTTTCAAACATCTGTGGGCAACCTGCCACGTGGTTGCCCAAGTAGCAAAGGCCGAAGCAGTTTTACATTGCTCCTGGGCAAGTGCAGAAGGTCCCAAGCAACCTGAACTCCTGCCTGTCTCCTGTGCAGTGCTGCTGTCTGCTCCCCAGCTTAGTCAGCCAGACCAAGGGGTGCAGGGAGCATATATTGCTGAACTGGCACAGTCTCATGCCTCCCCAAGCCTTCCCGAAGTTTAAAACCACCTTGTCAACTATATTCAGTTTTTTTCTTGGAGCTCCCCCGTTCTGTCTTGCTAGTTGTAAGTTTCCCTTTTAAACACATTTCCTGATTTGTTCATGAACATGTGGTTTGTTTTCCTTGATTATTTTCTTTTTGAGGACTTCCGTGGTGGGTGAGTGGATGGGTTTCATTATATACTGGTCTGTAGCCAACAGGTCTTATGACAGCACTGTTGGTGTTATATTCTGTCATTTACTGCCTGCCAGCAAGTATATATATATTTGGATCAGAGTGCTGGGATAACTAGTGGGAAGCAGAAAGGGAGTGTGGATGCTTTGCATGTTCCAAGACAAATGAAATCATTTTAGTAGATGTGCAGATTTTTCCAGCCTGGTGCCCCCCCCCCAGTTGTTGCTGGACTATAGCTCCATTGGCCATGCTGGCTGGGTTTGCTGGGAGTTGTAGTCCAGCAACATTTGGAGGGCACCAGGTTGGACAAAGCTGATGTAGCAGTTGCTCCCCAGGGTGTCAGATGCTTACACAGGGCATACACACATTCACTGGTAACTATTAGCTGTCTTCCAAAGGTTGATGTTTCTTCACCCCCTTCCCATCCCCCAGTAGATCTGTGTGAAAAAGCAAATGGCCTTGCAGAATGGAGATGGTTCCTTGAGAACCTTCTACAAAGGGAGCTGCGCATAAGGAGCCGCAACATCCCATGTTCATCGTAATTGTTCACCTTAAAGCCTATGGAAATAATTAATTGAGAACAAAGAAGTGTCTTTCTGGATCAATATGGGATGGTATAGGTGAGGTGAACTGGAATTGGGTGGGTGACAAACATGGTAAGCTCTTTTTGTTAACATGTAAGCTATATCAAGTATCTGATGCAGTTCTTGGTATTGCTGTTTCTCTTTACTCATAACTAGGGCAAATAGTACATTTTAAGTAATGCTATATACAGCTGCTTTTAAGCATTAGCTGAGCTTTCGCAGATACTTTCTTGATGCACAGTTTTTCCTTTGGAGTGTTCACTGTAGCACCTTTTCCCTGTCTTTGTAGAACAAAGGACAACAGTACAGGGACAAGTTTACTTTTTACATACACAAACTGGTGTTAGCACATGGCACGACCCCAGGATACCAAGGTATGTATGGCAGCCTTGAGTTCATCTGGGTTTGGGCAGGTAGCTGTACCTGGGTTTGGGGGGGGGGAAATACACTTCAGATAGTTCCTTGTAAAGCCTCACACATAAAGGGAAAAGGTTATTTCTATAAATGTCAGTTATTGTTTGTTAACCAAAAATTGCTGCTCTTTATCGTTGTCGTCCCCCAGCACCTCAGACTTCCTCATGTTTTTTCTAAGAGAAATGTTAGTGTTAAGCTTAAATAAGTATGTTTTAATTGTTCTTTTGCTTTTCATAGAGACCTTAACAGTGTGAATTGTGATGAACTTGGACCTCTACCGCCAGGTTGGGAAGTTAGAAGTACAGTGTCGGGAAGAATATATTTTGTAGATCATAATAACAGAACCACGCAATTCACAGACCCAAGATTGCATCACATCATGAAGTAAGAGACCAATGTGTTGCCATGTGCTTCTGTGGCTCAGAATCATAACAGCTGAGCCAGCAGCACAAGCGGAGCAAGTGTAGTGTAGCTGCATGGGTGAAGAAAATGTCAGTACTAAAATAATTTGTTTTTCCCAGAGAGGGATGTTGCAAGCTGATTCCTTCCAGCAAAGCCAAATGCTTGATGAATTTAGAGTAGGATCCAAAGAACAACGCAACATGCAAATGAGTTTTTACTGTGCCCTTCCCCCACTGCACTACATTCCAATTTATTTTTGAAACTGAGAGGGCTTTGCTATGTGCTGATATGTAATAATGTAGCTACCTGCTGCCTGCTCTTGACTGGCAGTGGCTGTTCGGGTCTCTTTCCCATCCTGTTTAATTTGAAGGTGCCATGTTTTGCTAGCCAACCTTTATTTCATAAAATTTATATATTGCTCGATTTTTTTTTTTAAACCCTTCAAACCTTATATATCCCTTTGCCAGTGAGGTGCCCCCGCTTCTATTAAACAGTTCTCCTGGGCCGCCTTCCACCCATGCTTATTGCTTGCTTGCTCACCTGCCTGCCAGATTGGATTGGTGTGGCCGCCTATTGGTGGTCACGTGAACTGCTACATGACAACAGCCTTACTAACACCCACCCACCCACCCACCCACACAAACACACCCCTACCTGTATCTTCCTATATACATAAAAATGTGCTCTGCAACTGAACTCATATCGGTGGGTGGGTGGCTCATTTGATCTACATTATGAACACCTACGATGAAAGGAAAGTTTGTGTAATGCAAAAGCTCACTTCCGTGGTCTCAAACATATGTTGGTCTGATGAAAGCCATTGCTTCATTTTCATTTTAGTTTTTTATTTCTGAATAGTTGATCTGAAGTTTCATTTAACTACCTGCTTCTGTGTTTCATAGTGGACATAGGAGTATTTGTGCTTTTGAAATAAGTACAAAACTGCATGTCACATAATGAAGTAAGATTTGTTGAGTTTTTTGGCTCCAGTTGTCCGTAGTGTTACATGAAGGTGGAGTCTCCTTCTTTGGAGGTCTTTAAGCAGAGGCTTGACAGCCACCTGTCAGAAATGCTTTGATGGTGTTTCCTGCTTGGCAGGGGGTTGGACTGGATGGCCCTTGGGGTCTCTTCCAACTCTAGGATTCTATGAGAGTTTTTGTAGTGTGACTATAGCTCTAAAAATGGACTTGGAGAAGCAGAGTTCCACTACTACAAGTAAAGAAGTACGAATGCTAGTACTATGGAAGTACAGTGGTACCTCGGGTTAAGTACTTAATTTGTTCCAGAGGTCCGTTCTTAACCTGAAGCGTACTTAACCTGAAGCACCACTTTAGCTAATGGGACCTCCTGCTGCCGCTGCACCGCCAGAGCACGATTTCTGTTCTTAGTGGAGTTCTTAACCTGAAGCGTACTTAACCTGAAGCGTACTTAACCCAAAGTACCACTGTACAGTCATACCTCGTGTTGCGTCTGCTTCATGTTGTGTCTTTTCGGGTTACGTCCCGCGGCAACCCGGAAGTACCGGAACAGGTTACTTCCGGGTTTCGCCACTTGCACATGCGCAGAAGCGCTAAATCTCACTTCGCGCCTTGCAGAAGTGCCAAATTGCGCCACGCAGCTGCGCAGGTGCAGCGCTTTGAGTTGCGGGCATTTCACGTTACAGACGGGCCTCTGGAACAGATCCCATCCGTAACATGAGGTACCACTGTATAAAAATATTTGATGCATGTTGCTATTGTCTAGAAAGCCAATATATGCTAACATAAATGAGTTAAAGCTACCACAGGAGACACTGTTTTGTTTGCTGCAACAGACTATACCGTGTGTAATCAATTTCCTTATGTTAGTTCTTTATAAGTTATGAAAAGTTTGTCCAATCTTGTTTCCTGGTACTGATTTCTTCTATTTCATAAAATTTATACATCGCTTGATTGTAAAAAAAAACCTTCAAAATGGTTTACAAAAAGAATAAAATAGTCAGTAAAAAAAGTTTTTAAAAAAAATTCAAAGAATTAACACCAGCAGTAACTAAAAACAGATCAAAACACGCACCAACATCCTAGATACTGATGTCAAGAGACTATGTGACTTCCCACTGTAGTGGCAATGCTTCCTTCTTCATGCCCTTTTGAGAGTAATCTTCTCATCTTTCCCTCCTCCAGTCACCAATGCCAACTAAAAGAACCCAACCAGCCTTTGCCAGTGCCGAGTGAGGGATCATTGGAAGACAGTGAGGAGTTGCCTGCCCAGAGATACGAGCGAGACTTGGTGCAGAAGCTAAAGATCCTCAGGCATGAGCTCTCCCTCCAGCAACCCCAAGCTGGCCACTGCCGCATCGAAGTATCGAGGGAAGAAATATTTGAGGTATGTCGATCTGTGTCTAAGATAGTGGGAGGTTTAGCCTTTCCAGTGCATCTATGTAATGGCTATGAATTTCTGCAGATGCGGCTTATCATAAATGCTGCCCCTGTGAGGCCTAAAGATCTAATGAAAGCCATTAGAATGAATCACAAAATGAACCTAACATCAAATGATGTTAAATTTGAGATAAAAAAATCACTGGTAAGCAGCTATAAGGAAGGTTTGCCATTCTAAACACAGCTAAAATTTCCTGAGAGCTATGACTTAAGCAGCAGTGCAAGAAGGGCACCTCTAGATAAGCTGTGGGCAAAAAGCTCCCCTAGATATGTGAAGAGTAACTACTGTTGAAAAAGTGTTCATTTCCTGAGAGTATACTTCTGTTTCTTTCTACAGGAATCATACCGGCAGATAATGAAGATGAGGCCAAAAGATCTAAAGAAGAGACTGATGGTGAAATTTCGAGGAGAAGAAGGCTTGGATTATGGTGGAGTGGCAAGGTGAAACACAGGTTCTTAAAATGACATGTACTGGGCAAAGGGAGCCCTTTGCAAAGACCTCCAAATATCGCAGATAAAAAATTCAAAGGAACATTTTATCAAACCCACGAATGATGGCAGCCTTAGCATGTAATGCTACAATTTACCAAGGTTTGGCATTACAAGGGCATGCCTTTACGAGCCTTGGGCTTGATCCAGCAGCATGGTCCTATTTGCCCCCTTTCCCCAAGCTGGGCAGAGGGTTGTGTCTCTGCACCTTGTCCCCTCAACATGCCGGAGCAGCAAGTGACCCCTTCCGCCCCTGCCCTGCTTAAAATAACGGTGGCCTCGTTCCACCCAGGAGAGATGGCCTCTTAATAGCTAATGTGCAATGTCTGGCAGGAGAGGAAGCCTACTGAGACAGAAAGGTGGGGTGTTGATAAATGTAAGCATTGTTTAAAAAAATTTTTGAAATAGTAACAAATCAAGTTTTTGAATTTCCAGGGATTCAGAAAGATTAAAAGCTATGGAGATGTGAACATTGACAGCTTCTGCTTTTAAGACAGGTTCTGTGGGGTTTGAAAGCTTGTACATTCTACCCATGCCAATTGGCTTGCTCTCCTCCATATGTCATATTTTAATGCCATTGCTCTTCAGATCAACACAGAATTAAATGTTTTGAAATTTAGTGCTTCTGGGTTTTGCCGTCACATTTGGAAGTTGCACTTTTTAATGGTATGTTTTATCAAATACCCATTGGTTCTAGAATTCAGTGCTTTATGAAACTGTATTCTGAATAACTAGACACCCAACAAACATTTCCTCCCTTCTAAATTAAAAATAATTTTCAGAAAGATGCCAGAAATCAAGAGTCCTATGTGTTCCTATAAAAGTATATGCCACAGTGTTAGCCATTCTCAATCTCTGGCCCCAGATGTTGAACTACAACTCCTATCATCCATAGCCAGCAAGGGCAGCAATCAGGGATAAGGGGAGTGGTAGTCCAACAACATCTGGGAACCCCAAGTTAAGAAAGGCTGCTTTAAGGTTATATAGGACAACGTACTATAGCTACCTCTCTAAACTGCTATAATCGTTTTTGAAGATGTTTTGCATTCTCTTACTCTGTCTACCTTGGATATGACCCTCTGGCATCTGAGGGTTGCAGTCAATGTTAGTTCTACTTAGAGGAGACCCAGTGAAATGGACATAATTCATGTAGGCCCATTAATTTCAATGGGACTACTGTGAGTAGAGCTTGGACACAACATTTTGCATTGTGCTGCTCCTGGTGATAGGTCTGTGTCTAATCCAGGGATCTGATTGTAATGCTGATCCCTCTCTTGCATCTGAGTTGGGAAGCTCTTCCAAGGGCTGAGTGTGCCAGTGACTAAAATTGCCCTGAGTAAGACTTTTCTTTTGTCTAACTCCAGTGATACATTCTCTGATCTTACATTCTCTAGACAAAATTCTTGTTGTCTGGAGCGCTTCCCGTTTGACCTCTCCCTTGTCATCACTGGCGTGTTGCAAGAGTTTATCTTGTCTGTGCTTTATATCTGTCTAGACAGCTGCTGAATGCTCTAGCACAGCCTATTCAAATGCCTCCATTTAGCTTCAGGGGGACCCACATTGTGCAATAAACCCACATACAGTGTTACCCCAGGTAGAAACTCTCAACATATCACCACCGCCTACCTTTACACAGAAATCAGGCAGTCACCAAAGTATTTCCAGAAACTAAGTTCCTATAGAATTCCCTTTGTTTAGCAGCTTCCTCTTCACCAGTCACATGATCAAAACTTGCATTTCTGAAAATTACATGTTAAGCAGAACTTACATTTGGACTATCTTGGAGGTGTTGTTGTTTGCAAGTTGCTTTGTAGCGGTCGCTGGCTACAGACAATTAAACAATCTAGAGACAGACACACAAAAGTACAAAAAGATATACACTACCATTATATTGCTGTCTTTAGCTCTAATCAAGATTATTTTGCTTAATCATATTAGGTAACCACCCCTCTGTTGATTTTTAGGAGCTTGCTCTCATCTTGCTGCCAAAACAATATTTTAAAAACATGTTAATTTACAGAATAGAAAACAAACTCTTCCCTGACTTCCTATATAAGCTTATGAGAGGTTGTAGAGTTGGAAGGGATCCCGGGGGTCATGTAGTCCAGCCCCCTGCAATGCAGGAATCTCAACTAAAGCATCCTTGACAGTCTTACATCCAAACCAGCACTTGTGGTTTCGTTCCAAAACAAATCACTATCTGGAGCCTAGGTTTGGTCTTGGCTTTCTGGTCATGACTTGTTTGGAAAGAAACCATGAGTGCTACTTTGAGCATAACACTGAGCTAGCTGCTCCATGGTTGTTTCCCCACAGACTAGCAGAAGTTCACAGCAAGGTCTCTCAAGCTGTCTGCACCAGCATGCAGCTCACGGCCGTTATGGTTTAAGCAAACGACACAGCTTGACAGAGCCAATAAAGCCAGCTTTAAAAGAGTGCCTGGTTGTGTCTAATGGTGTATTAATAAAAGGATACTTGGTTATGGAAAGTGACCCAATTTTCTGTCCGCTATAGTCGCATTGAGTGTTGACCAAAGAGTTCTGTGAAACAAATGAGTGCTTGTACTCTTTTCTTTCCCAGTAGAAGTTGATCAAAGGAACAGACTTGTCCTACTTTGCCTCCTTACATTGCACAGAGTCTAGATTCTCTCCCCCCCCCCGACCCTCTTTTTTGTAGAAGTCACAATCTGTATCAAATGAGTAATGGATCCACAAGTTACTGGGTGGGGTAAGCTTTGACCCCACCATCCAGCTTCTTCCCTAACACATGTCTCTTGTCTGGCAGGGAGTGGTTGTACCTTCTGTGCCATGAAATGCTGAACCCTTATTATGGACTCTTCCAGTACTCCACAGATAACATTTATATGCTGCAAATAAATCCAGACTCCTCTATCAATCCTGTAAGTATTCTAGAAGCAAAGCAGGTGTGTGTATGCGGCTTAAATACAGGCTAATTCTCTGAAACCCTGGTATAGTGGTATAGGGTCCAAAAAGCAGCTAATCTGATTCCATGAGACCAGTGTGGCTTTAGATTCAAACAGCCACTCCCATGCCATGTGGCAAATCACTTTTGTAATGCGGGAGTTTCAGAAGTATTTTGATGTGGCGTAGACTCTCCCATTCAGGAAGGGAGATGAGAATGTTCACTGCTGCGGCGTGCAGACTCTTGGGTATATTTAAGTAGCTCTTTGGATCCCAGCCATAAGCCCTTTGCAGATGTTCACTATATATTCACAGAGGGATCCAGCCTCTCACTATCCTCCACACCCTCACCCTCTGTTTGCACTTTCGATTTCATGTTTAGAGCACATGGGTCCAACCTTTGCATGCAGCACGCTTGGTTTTCTGGTATACAAAATGCACTTTGTTCACTGTTTAAATAGGAGCCTTTATGCATCAAGTTGAATGTGCAAACAGTAGGGTGGGCTGGCTTGATTCTAATTTCCCAGTGCACATGCAGTTTGAACCACCTTTGCACAGTCCTGAGATTTCCCTTTCTTATGGTATTATGTGAGTCTACCTATCTCTGTTACTTTTTCAGTTAACACCAAATAGACAAGTGAAGGTAAGTGTGCTTATCATAACCGTGGAGAAGCACCGGTGGCTTGTAATGGACTAATTTTGTAGAACCTCAACTTACCTATTAAAGGAGTAATTAAAACTTTGTTCATTAATTACCTTGTCAGTTCCACACTAAACCCTCATTGCATAGTTTTGCCCCTTAGAAGATCCACTGCATGTTAACAACTTCAAACACACATACCCACACACGCCTTGCAGAACTGATTACATCTCCATTCTGTCCAAAACCCATATTATTTTTCAGTCTCACAAAGTTCAGGGTGGTGTTCAGTGCAGATTGGTTGCCTGGAAAGAATTTGGCAAAGTACAACAGTTTTACCCACATTTGATTTCAAACTAAAGGAGGGTAGTTGTAGCTTATGTATTATTATTATTATTATTATTATTATTATTATTATTATTATTATTCCCTTTTGTACACCCTAAGGTCCCAGGGTAGGTTACAACAATTTAAAATACAACATTATGCATTATGAATGCATCACGTGTTAATGGGACTGATAGAAATGACCACATCTATACTCATGACAAACTCCTTCCCCATACAGCCTGTCTTCCTCTAGCCCAAGCAGCACACGTGTATTGAAAGCCTTGGGGTTAGCAAGATTAGCATATGTACAAAAACTTTAAAAAAACCTTTGAAGGGGGATGAGAACCCCCATACAGAGAACTGCCTAATCTCAGTGGCTGCTGAAGGCTCCATATCTGTTGTAGGGAGAATGGAAAGCTTGGGAAGGAGATTGACATGGAGTATCTTAGAAAAAAGGCCTAGTTGGTTTTGTT
The DNA here is from genome assembly GCA_034641385.1 of Darevskia mixta. Taxonomy (NCBI): domain Eukaryota; kingdom Metazoa; phylum Chordata; class Lepidosauria; order Squamata; family Lacertidae; genus Darevskia; species Darevskia mixta. Next base: position 3,337,713 of record JAWWNH010000124.1, on the reverse strand, counting down.
GAACCTTGAATGGCACAAGCATATGCTACGCTGCAACATTTTGTTTCAGATCTCTGTTGTGCTGCATGGAGAGAGACGGTACAATAGCCTTCCCAAGCAAACGTTGATTGGACCTAAGTGCCTGATTTTAACTGCATTGGCTCAAGTAGATTGGCTTTTAACATGAATCGCCATGTTTGTGGGTAATGATCTGATGGCCACAAGCCTGTAGTGCAGTATGGTAGGACTGTGGTCTCGAGACTGAATGCATTTAGTCAGCTGTGTTAAGTATATGTAACATTGAATTCTGTGCAAATTGATTAATTTCTCATCCAGAGGGCTTGAGATCATTAAGTGAAACTTTCATTGAACTAGGAAATGGCTGAAGGCATAAGTCTAGCCACAAGATGTCAGCATTGGGCTTCTCTTCCAGATAATGAGTTTCTTTGATGTTTCTTGTAGGATCATCTGTCTTACTTCCACTTCGTTGGTCGGATAATGGGTCTGGCTGTGTTCCATGGGCACTACATCAACGGAGGTTTCACCGTTCCTTTCTACAAACAGCTGCTGGGCAAACCCATCCAGTTATCTGATCTGGAATCAGTCGACCCAGAACTACACAAGAGTTTAGTTTGGATTCTGTAAGTATTGCATACATGCAAAGTTGAAACCCTTTTAAAAAGATTAGGCTGAGGGGAAGCAGCTCCACATAGTAGGACTTTGCAACCCCTCAAAGTCACTGTTCGTCTGCGTAGTCCTCTACCATCGCTTGGGTGTGCAGACCCATCAGAATCTCTAGTGCTGTCCAGCAAAACAAAGGTAGAGTTTGATTGTAAAAGACGCTAGATCAACTCCTAATAAATACTGTTTGGATTCTTCCTGCCATAATGTTTACTTAAGAAGAATGTTCTGTGTGCCCTGCAGAGTACAGAAATGACTTGCAGTCTTTGCCTTGTTGACAGAGAGAATGACATCACTCCGGTTCTGGACCATACTTTCTGCGTGGAGCACAACGCTTTTGGCAGGATTCTGCAACATGAGCTCAAACCAAATGGAAGAAATGTTTCTGTTACAGAGGAGAACAAGAAAGAATATGTGAGGTACCACCAGAGGAGGATAAATGTTATCCTCTCATAATGCAGAGGTGGTGGTGGTGGTGGTCAGTCTCAGTTTCTCTCTGTTTCTCTCTTTCTCTCCCCACTCCTTGACTTGCACCAGTTTGTGTGTTCAGAACATTTCAGTTTTGCAGTGCAACTGTGGGTCAAAGTTATCCAGTGATCTCTGTAAATATGTGTGCTTGTGCGCTACTAGTTGCTGCAGTTACCTTAATTTTTGCCACATAGTGTCTTCTATTTGGCTTCAGAATCTCATTCTTATGATAGCATTGACTAATGCCCCACAGTTGCTACTGAAGCTATAGGCCAGAGATGGTCTTGATGGGTCTTGCAGTGTATTTTGCAGAATACATTTCTCATCTTGTACCACTCGGTGTTCTTATTTGTGGCTGTGCCTTTCATCTGCTCTGCCTCTTTCTCTCTATAGTTGTATGCAGCTTGTTGCTAGAATCAGCACAGAATTTGTAACTGGTCACAGATGTCCAAATTGGATGATGACTTTACTCAGATCTACCTCCCTTATGTGGTGGGAATTGACAGCATAATTGGGGCCTGCAGTGCAAGGCATCTCCCCCATGTACACGTTTTAAGAAAGCTGCACTGACACATGGGACTGGAGTGGTGCTGGAGGTTGGGCAGGCATGCTGCCCACCATGCACAGGGATGAGATCTGTGCAAAAAATATTGTTTGCTCCTCCCAAAATATTTCTCGTTTGGGAGTTCCTAGAAAAAAATGCAACATCTTGAGTGTACCTATTTTGTTGTAAATTATATTTCACTTGAAGACCTCTGCACTCAGTTCTCACTTTGGATTCGCTCCCTGTCCCCAGGTTGTACGTTAACTGGCGGTTCATGAGAGGAATTGAGGCCCAGTTCCTGGCTCTTCAGAAAGGCTTTAACGAACTTATTCCTCAACACCTACTGAAGCCTTTTGACCAGAAGGAGCTTGAGGTATTGCATCCTTTTCTCCATTCAAATTACGTTGTGGTTCGTGTGTTCCGTTAAGTGCCCAGTGTTTGTGTGTGTTGGGGGGGAGGAATCCCCCTTTTCATATTGAATAGGGCAGTTTTGCCTGAAGCTGCCAGGCACGCTAAGCCTGCTCTTTGCTCCTCACTACTGTTTAAAGAACACTGACGTTCTTTGTACACCCATCAGAAAAGATAGTTGAGTGGCTGCTTTTGCACATCAACAAAATGCAGGAAAAGGATATACAAACTCCAAACTCCAAAGCTAGACAAAAATACTGAGCTGGGTGATGACAAAACTATCCCCCTAGGATAATAAAATGCCCTAAAAATCAGACGTTTGGGCACCATTAGGAAAGTGCCACTTTTTTGTATTGGCTGACATACCTTCATGATCTCCAGGTGTGCATAGCAATTTGATTACTTTGAGTGGTCAACTCACCTCATTGTCAATACAGATTAACCAAACAGCTATTTTTTGTGACCAATTCTTTGTTAAAAAATTCTCGACTACTTAGGAAGATCCCCTGGGTCAAAACACTTCTGATCTCAAGGCAGTATCTATTTTTCATTTCTCATAGCAGTTTGATGTTCAGGTATTATCGTGGATTGGTGGTATTACTTGCATTTTAGTAATAGTTGGATGGCGCCTTGTACGCCTCCTTCCAGCAACTCCTGCAGCCAAGCTGGTGCCAAATGTGTTGCTCTGCTTTCCTTTGGACCACATCAGTGAGGCCAAGAGGGGAGTCTTGTTTGGCCAGCCCAGGATCTCCAGACACACTGCCCAAGCTTGTGCCCTGGGGAAGTCGCTTAGGTGCTGCTAATACAGTGGTTTGACTTCACTCCCCAAAGGTGCCCCCTATTCTCTCTTGAGACAAATGGATGTCAACGACAATACAACAACAAGTAATCAGCATGTAAAAGGTTTGGCCAGTCCTATATCCAGGAGGAAATGAAATTCAAAAACCTAGGAAAGAGACTTAACTGTGGAATTATATGGTGTGCATAGTGGATACAGAGAGCTCTGTTTGTGTGTAGCAAGTTGTAAATACTAGTGCACTCTGTGTGCACACAGTGTGAATGTGTGGTCCCATCGTCACCTGATTTGTACGCCGCCTTTCCACACACAAAGAGAACAGTACATCACAAAATCAACAGTCGCAAGACAATTTCACAATAACAGAAATAATAAAAGAGCAACACTGTAGCCAGTACAACAGCATACAGCTCACCCACCCACCCATATTTCAAATCTATAAATGTTCTGCCCCTTACAATGTGCATTTCTGCTCTGTCAGCTCATAATAGGTGGCTTGGATAAGATCGACTTGAATGACTGGAAGTCCAACACACGCCTGAAGCACTGCATGGGAGACAGCAATATTGTCAAGTGGTTCTGGCAAGCGGTGGAAGCCTTTGATGAGGAGAGAAGGGCCAGGCTGCTGCAGTTTGTGACGGGCTCCACGCGGGTTCCCCTCCAGGGTTTCAAGGCTCTGCAAGGTGACTGATAGGGGTGCTTGCGCAGAGGGCTGCCCATGGCGCACCCAGTTAACCTGCCACCAGTTCCTCGATGATTCTGCCCTTTGTTAGCTATACCATGAATGGTTCCATCTGTAACACATGGAATTGCCTTATATTGGAGCCAGTCGGTTGGTACCTCTAGTCCAGTACTGTCTGCTCTTAACAGGCAGCAACTTTCCAGGGTCTTGGGCAAAGGGTGTGTGTGCTCACTCGCATTTTGTTTCTCTCTAGGCTCGTTGGCCTGTGTGTTATGTGTGCACATGTGCACCTCTGTGCTTAGGATCTGTGATTTCCTAATCTCTCCCTTGCTGCTGTCAGGGTTTATATGTGTCAGAAATGGCTAGTGTGCTCATAGTTGTGTTTTTGAAGGGCCTTAACTAGAATGTCTGTTTGCAAGGTTCTACAGGCGCCGCAGGACCCAGGCTCTTCACTATCCACCTGATAGATGCAAATACAGACAACCTTCCGAAAGCTCATACTTGGTAAGGCTGCTTTTCTGCCCATGCAGCTGTGGTGAAGTGTGCCTGTGTGAATGTGCCCTCAAGTCTGCCCAGATGAAATAGCAAAGCTTTACCAAAAGTAAATTGTGTTGTAGTGATGTTTGGTGTACATCTAGAAACTTACGGGAAAACCTTCCCTTGTTATTAGGTGATTGGAACAAAAGTTAAAGAGTGATTAGAGCTATCTAAGTTAAATCATATTCACATACAGCAAAGTACCGTTAAAACATTCATGAATGGTGGAGGCAGCAGTCTATGGATTCTAAATGTTTTTAAGTCCATGTTTTATATGGCACAGTAGAAAAAGAATCAATTAATGTTGGAAGCTGTATGAGCAAAGACCCCATTCAGCTAATTACACCCATGTTTTGACTAACAGTTTGCAGATGTAAGGGCCTAAGTAAATGATGCATGTTAATGCTTGTGGCAACTAATCCTCTGTTCTTTAATAAAAGAATATGCTCAATTTAGAATGGAGAAGCAGCCAGGTGCGATAAAGGGTGCCTCGCTTTCTCCTCACTGCCCACCTTTCTGCTCCAAAGTCACCTCTCCTCTCCCTCCCTCCCCACCACTGCTTAGCACCTGTGGGACTTGTAGTCCAAAACATCCCATTGGCACCAGGTTGGGGAAGGCAGCCACACTGTAGAGGTCACAACAAGCTCCCATTGGAAGCAAACATGCTGCTCTGTTTTCTACTGGCTGGCTTCTCATTGGGCCATCAGCTGTTTCAATTTCTGTGATCCCGGAAATGCTTTGAAATAATTTATTAGTGAAGGGTGGCATTTTTCCTGGCAAACTGTTAACTACTAAACATTAGAAAAAGCCAGAATTCTGTTACAATTCCTCATAGCAATACAGCAGGTACAAATGGCCGAACCAAAACACCAGCCTTTTCTAAGGCTGGGTGAAGAGTTGCATCTTGAGTTGGTCTCAGCAGGGCCCTAACGTCAATCTCTTGCCTTCTGCAGCTTTAACCGAATTGACATTCCGCCTTATGAGTCCTATGAGAAGCTTTATGAGAAGCTACTGACAGCTGTGGAAGAGACATGTGGGTTTGCAGTGGAGTGATTGGGCAACCAAAGGAAACAGATACTACTAGCTCATGGACCACCAAATCAAAAAGCTGTAAGAAGAAGCTTGCTGTGAACTTCTTTTGTCCAAAGCATTGCGACGCTTGACAACTGGGGGAGTGGATGCTGCTTCCTCTCCTTCCTTCCTGTGGTGGTGTTGGGGGGGGGCTTTTGTTGGGGGTTCCCAACCATACTTTTCTCCCCTTTGTTACAAAAATTCCCCCTCCCCATTTTTCCCCATGTCCCATGAAACAAAAGGCAGCCAGGTTCAGCGTTTGGTTTTGGTTACCCAAGATATTCTGCTAGACTCGTAACACATATTGTGATAAGGTCAATGACCTGTGATCTTTTTTTATAGGAGTATCAAACTGTAGTTGAGTATCTTGAGATTGGTTTGCTGAGGACTTTCAACTGGTAGGTGTATCTGGATGTTTTGTCTTAATGCAGTCCTGAGCCCTTGTAGCATCCAGAAGCACCCTATGGAAATGAGACTGGCACCGGGATTCCAAATTGCACATTTCAGAATACCCATTAAAGAACAGTTAGCAGGAAACGGCTCCGTAGGTGCAGACAGCTGAAGGTTATTCCTTGAGAGGGAGCTTTTTGTCCAAGTGTGGTGGCTTGGCTCTTAAGAGAGAGGAATCCAGAGGAGTCCAAGCCATCTTGAATTGGGAGGTAAGTTTTCATTCTGGATGCTTTGTACATGAGACAGATTTGTTCTGTGGACTTCCTTCCCTTCTGTGTGTGATTGATGGCTTATGTTAGAGAATGTGGCAGCGGGGAATGGGCCACATTGTCAGCAGCCTGAAAAAGTTTTCTCCTGACATTGTTTTTTCAGATTCTTTTTTTTTTTTTTACTTGAAACTTGCAGAAATTCTTTTAAAAGGAAATAGCTAAAAGCAAAACTAATGGAACCAAGTTCCGTCATTGAGCCACTGGGAGTGGAAAATGGCTCTGTTGAAAGATGAATATATAATAAAGACCTAACACAGAGGTTTTAAGCCTACAGATACTGAGTAACCCAGAGTACTGCTTTCAACTCTTCTTCACCCTGACTTTCATATATCTGAAGCTAATGTTCAAGGTTGGTGTCAAGTTAATGGTTTCACACAGCTTCTCAGATGCAGGAGAATCAACCCTGTCAGGTTAACCAAATTAAACAGGTTTTTCAGTTTCCACAACAAGAAACAAGGCAGTGTTTTTAACAACATAACATTTTATTGGCAAAAAGGCCAACTAGTAATCAATTGTGATTCAGTTCATAAGACTCTCCCCCAAAAATATATATATTAAAAAAAAAAGCAGAGATGCATATTAACAGTTACTTTGGACAAGTAAGGACATTGGGGTTCAGCCATGGGTCAAATGGTTCTTTTACCTACAAGGATATTTCTGTTCATTTTTATTTTTATTTTTAAAACATTGAATTTGATAATAGCTTTAAACTGTGATATGACAGATTTAAGTTAGATACCTGTCAGAGTCCTAAAATCTTTCTTTCCTGTTGTTAACCATATTTTTTTTTTGTGATGGACACATGAGGATTATATTTGAGAAAGGGATTCTTTTTATTTTGTGTTTTTTGCACCATGTGGCTAAGTGTTGGATTTTTTTAGGTGAGCTAAGGTTTAACTTGAAATTGCCTTTTGAATCCAGGCGCACTTAAGGGACCAGTTAACTACAGCTAAGTTATTTAGGAAGGGAAGTGTATCAAGGAGGTTTGAGGGATTTGGGATTCACGTATTTGGTTAAGCATCTTTGTAATACTCTGGATAATAGAAATCTCATGATCTTGCCAAATGTCTGTGGAGATCAGATGTTGTTATTGGACACATTAGCCCTGTCAGTGGAATTTGAATGGACAAGGTTTCGTAGAGATAGGAAGGTCACACAAAAAGTTTTTCACAAGTTATTTCCATGCAAATCTGAGGTGTTGGAAGTGAAAGGTCTTCCCTGAGCACAGAGGCAGAACATGTTGCCCATGTGAGATTAGCAACAGTTAGCAATGGCAACTGTTCACCTGGAGGTTACTCTGGCCATGTGGTTTCAGCTTCTGTATGGTTGGAGCCCATACCACGCCGACAACATTTGAGATGGAGAAGTAAGCGAGCAGGTGGCCACAGATGCTCCACAGGTGCCACAGATGCTCCAAGGCAGGCATGCTCCGAGGGCAGCATGTTCAGGATCTGAGCACATGGCACCTCCGTGATAATAGTGCAGAAGATTGGGGGCCATCTATCTCCAGGATATTCTTTACATTTCCCATTTTGTGTCACTGTTCCAACACCCAAGAGCCCAAACAGGCTGTTTGCTGCATCTTAGCTTGAGGCAGCAGCAGCTGGGATCAAAGGAAGAAAGAAAGCTCTAGACCAAAGGTTTTTTTTTCCAGGGTGCTGGCTAGAGCGCCACAGACCACTTGCTTCTGCTCAGGCTGAAACTTCCACATCTCCCTGAACAAGGGAGGGTATAAAATGTAAGTGGGAAAGTGGGATTCTTGCTGCTACAATCTGCTGAGCTTCAGCACAGTCTTTGCTGAAGGCTTTTTAGCAGTTAAACCATCCAAAGGACACACAACAGACTTGATGGTTTTATATTTTCCCTGCAGTGGTCTCTTGGTATATTCAGGCCCTCCGGAGCAGGGCTTGCAGCAAATCCGTGGAAGTCTACCCCAAGGCAGATGGAGGTGGTGAAGGGAACAGGAAGTTTCCTACTCTTAAGGCAACTGACTTGCCGGCAGTACACCTTTCCCCTCCCCCCCAGGTAGGAGGTGGTGAAAGGGCTATTTCAGTTGAGACAGAGGAACAAGAGCAGGGCTACGTGCTTCCTCTCTCCCCCAAGCAGCTTATCACATCCAAAGTCTCCTTTAATCTAAAATCTCCAGTATGTCTAGCAGTGTAGGTCAGTGATGCAAATGGTTTTGGGTTTTTTTGTTTGCTCTTTTGTTTAGTTGCCCTGAAATGCATCATCCTTCGTTTATGCACTCAGGGATGTAGGAAATTGCCACTCCTTTTGTGTTATTAATTGGAAAGGTATGAGTGAGTAGCTCAAGGTCTAACCTTGACATATTGGAGCAACTTTTTGTTTCTGAAGAGGCTGCTTGTTCAGCATGGGGTGTGGTTTATGAAACCTCAACTATCATTCAGGCGCCTCTTCCCCCCACTTCCTTAGTCCATTGCCCAGGATACTACACTGTAGAGCACAGAAGGTTTTCCAGAAATGCAGTACATATTTGTTCTTACTCAGTTAACTTTTTTTTTGTTCCTCAACCACTTTATAATGTATTTTTTAACTTATTATTTTGTAACGTCTTGTTTTTAAGTATTGCTGCTACTCCTTGTTACTCTTCTCACCATTTTTATTGCAAATTTTATTTTGTGAAAAAGTTGTACACTAATGTTCTTCATTTTATGTCTAAATCAAAGTATTTAAAGAAATACTAGTTCTATTTAACGTGGTTATGGAGCCAGCTGGAATAAACCGTGATTGTATAGCAGGCTGGGCCCAGGAGGTCATGTTCATTTTTGTTACATATGCAATAAACTCTCACAACTTTAAATTTGTGTAAAATCTTTTAAAATGTTTCCACTAGTGTGTTAGATGTACCAGAAATGTAACACTAATGATTTTAGCTGTCATTGTGAATAGGAAGCTACCACCTTATGCCAGGTAAGATTATTTCTTCCTTTTGACCAGGGCAACCAACCTGGAGCTCTCCAGCTGTTGCTCACCTGCAATGTCTTTTGTCATTGGGTGTGGTGACGGGCTGGTGGGAACTGGATCCCCACAACACCTGGAAGGTACCCTGATGGCTTTCCCTGATCTAGGATAGTATTGTCCACTCTTTCCCACCACCTGCCCTGCAGATCCTTTTAACTAGAGGTGCCTGGCACTGAATACGGGACCTCCAGCATGCAAAGCATTTTTCTTTGTCATTTAAGTCTGGCCCCTTCTTATATAGCATCTTGCCTGCTCACCTGTGAGAAGGAACAGCCTTGTAACCTGGCAGAAACATCCTTGTAAAATGATGGTGTTGAGCCACAATAAGGTGTGGGGTCAGGAAAGCCTGTTTTGTTTTGTTTTTTAAAAAGAAACTGGATAGATTTGCACTCTGTCTCCCTTGCTCTCCTTCCCAAAAGCATCCTGCCGCATGATGGCTGCCCTGAACATTTCCTCCCTGCTTGCAAACAAAGGGGTATGTGGACTTATAACCGAGATGCACCAGAGCCGCGTGCTCTTCCAAAGCCTGTCTTACGGGCACATGGAGAGTAATGACGGTGCTCCTTCCTGCACGGCAGACTCATTAATACTCCTTATGGGTGTTCTCTTTTTCTTTCGGGCTTGGAGGAACAGAAAGTCTTGGCCTGCCTTCTCGCTGGTTCTTCTCCTTCCTTGGCTAGAACAAAGAGTGTCATTGTGCCCAGGTTGAGACTGCGGGCCCTGGCAGAGCTCGTCCTGAGCAGAAGCACTTGCATGACAGTGGCATGCTGACGGATCGACTTGGACAAAGCTCGCCTGTCCGGCTGCTTGCCCGTAACCATTACTTTCCCTTCCCTGACTCCACATGTGCTCTCCTAGAAAGTTTGTACTTGCACACTGGGCACGTGAGCTGGATGGGCTGCACGTGTCTTTTCCTAAGAGCACAGAGTCTCCAACCTGCCAGCTCTGGCAATTTCCCTCACGTTGACTTGCCTTTGTATTGGTCCCATAACTCCTGTGAATTGCAGAGGATCCTGGGGAGATTACAAAGCTGCTTTCTCAGGGCATCAGCTCAGCTTGTTGACAGGGCTGGCGGGCTCGGCAAGTGACCTTAGCAGGGACCCCTCTTGCTGTGATGGGGCCCAGCCACAGCTTTACCTAGCCATACACTCCAACATTTCTCCGATGAAAATAGGGACGCCCTAAGGAAAAGTGGGACTTTACGAGATCAAATCAGAAACTGGCTTCTGTAAATCTGGGACTGTCCCCGGAAAATAGGGACCCTTGGTGGGTTTGTAGTGGAGTGTGGCTTTTTTAAATTTCTTACAGTGGCCTGGTGCAACGTGATATTGGGGTCATTGCAGGACAGTAGAACGGCCACACGCTGCTCCCATCACCAGGGAAGTCACTGCATGCATCCGTGTTGGTGTGCCTTACTTTGGATCCCAGCAGCTAATTCCTGCTGGTTACTGACACCAGGCCTGGAGGTTGGGCATCACTAGCAATCTCCTTGCTTTCCTCCTGCCGGCAGGTGAAGATCTTTCTATTCCAACAGGCCTTTGGGAACTGACTACTTTTGAGGAAAGGGCTGGTGCTGTGATTTATTTATTTATTATTATTGTCTGTGCTTTCAATGGATCTTTGATTATTATTTTAATGCTTTAATTACATTTTAATGATTTCTCTTACCTTTTTAGCTTGCTCTATTTTATCTGTGTGTAAGCTGACATGTGTCCCGGGTTGGGGAAAAGGTGGGATATTATTAATAGTCAGTGCTTCTTTCTGGGGGTACTCAAGGGTATGTAGTATCAAAACCTCCCCCCCCCCCATGTTAAAAGTGTGGCACTTACTGTTACAACTTCATGCTAGGTACCTGCACCTTTTTTTTTCTTAAAAAAACAACAACAACCCAGTGATAATAATAATTTAATTTTTAAAAGTTTTATTGAAGTTTTCAGCAGAAAGAGAAGAACAGAAATAAATAGGAACAACAAAACAATAAATTATTAAATCCATGTGCCCATTGAGCATCTGCATCACTGGGCTGAGCCTATTCAGAAAAACATTTGACTCTGCAGGAGACCACAGCAGGTGAAGACTTGGCAGAGAAAGAAAAAGGCAAATAACATTGCATGTAATTTCAGTCAGCAAGAACTTCTGCTTTCCCAGCAGCCATCCATCAGTACAAGGAAATGCACTTGTGGGTGCTGGGGAAATTCTGCTTTTCTGAGATAAGGAATTGGTGCACGCAAAGAATAAGAACCGGTCATTCTTTCCAGGAAAGAGGAAAGTGGGCTCCCTTGCATGCTGGCCATGCAAACCTAAAACACATAACCTGGATTCCATTTTCTTTCATTTCATTTGTACCCCCACCTTCCTCCAAGGAGCTCAAGGCAGCAGATCTGATTCTCTTCCCCACCCTGGGCCTGTCTTGTCTCTATCCACTCTCCCCGTGGCATGTATAATTTTTTGAACTTAGGATCATAGAATTGTAGAGTTGGAAGGGACCACGGGGGTCATCTAGTCCAACCCCCTGCAATGCAGGAATCTGTTCCCCAATGTGGGGCTTGAACCCACAACCCTGAGATTAAGAGTCTTTACTGCCCGTTGCCTCTTGCCTTTTCTCTAAGCGAGAAAATACCAAACTCTGCAACCTTTCTTTATAGCGGGTATGCAAAACAACTGCTTTTTATACGGGGCAGGGTGCATCTTGGCTTTTGTACTGACACGAGGCTGTCGTTGGGTATGGTGATTTTCAAAGTGCAAGGGGTCAGGCCATGGGTCCTGAGGCACCTTAACCATCTGAAATCAGCCACGGGAGAATGGAAGCAGGATAGAATAGGTGGAAGCTTTGCGCTGCACGTTCTCAGGCAAGCGGAGTTTCCCCAGGGCATGTAAACACAGTGCGATTGTTTCAGTTACACGTGCTTAGACTCCTTGTATAGCCAAGGCACAATAGGCCATGGGAACTTGGGTGCTGAGCCAGAGACTTCACGGAACTACATGGTTTTGGAGGACCTGCAGGGTGGCATCTTGGGGACTGGGAGGGAGGCAGTCCCAGACAGCAAAGGAGAAAGAGCAGCAGCTTCTGATCGTATTCTGCCACGGTCACCAAACCTGTCTGGGATCCCTTTCCATCAAACAGTGCACATTGCTGCTGAACGTGCACCGTTTCCCTGACTGAACTGATCGCACGCCTGAAGCCTTGGAGATGAGGGGATGCTCTGCCCCCACTCCAGCTGCTGTTGGACTACAACTCCCGCTGGGGCTGATGGGAGTTTGTAGCCTGACAGCAGCTGGTGGAGGGGCAGCACAGACTCCCCATCCCTGTCTTCAAACAGTTATAATGCGCTCCCATAGCCCCATGCAGTGTGTGGGTCATAGAGGAATGCATGTTCCTCCCTTTGTGATCTTCCAATTCAACAGCTCCTGATAAGTTTCCAAGGGACCCACAGGGCCCCAATAGTGGACTGGCTGCAGTGTGGCGCCAGTTCCTATCTCTGAGCCTGGCCTACCTCACAGGGTGGTTGCAAAGCTTAAATGGGCAAGGGGAGGACCATGACGACACCGCTTCTTGGATGAAGTGTGGGATGGAAATCTGACGCACCAAGGAAAACGCAATTCAGCAACTTCAGATCATGGAAACTTGCATGTATTTGGGCTTGCACACAGGCGCTCAATGTGGCCTTGTGCAATCTTATTTGGGAGTAAATCCCATAATAGACCGTGGTGGGGCTGAGGTTTTGACCCATGATTATTCAGTCACACACACACACACACACACACAGACATCCCGTTCTCTTGGATTTTCCTAGGCATTTGCACATTTTCAAAACTATTGTCAAATTCTGTGAGTGTGGAGGCCTTTTGCACACACAACTGTCCACACATCACTGTCCAAACGTTCCAGAGCTGGGGGTTGCCTGATCTGGACGGGTATTTTGTGTGTGTTTCTGTAGCTCCCAGCAGCCAATCAAGTAGAGAAAGTTGGCACGGGACCGGGCTTCCTCAAGGCTGGTCGAGTGGCTGAACGCTTGTCCTCCTGCCTTGGGCTTTGTGGGGACTGGCCCCCGCCTGCCTTGCCTCCTACTCACTTTTTCACAAGAAGACTTCCTTGTTGCCGATTCCCTGCATCTGAGCCACGGCCAAGCTCTCTGTGTACGTGTGGCTTCCAGACCACACTGATTCCCCCGAGGAGCCGCTCTTGGGCTTGACCTTGAGGAGGACAAAGGCGTTTCCCTGCCGACCCCTTAAGTACTCCTTGTAGTTCTTGGAGAGCAACGTGTAGAGGAAAGGGTTGATGCAGCTGTTGCTGTAAGCTAGGCAGGTCACGAAAAAATTGATGCAGGCCACGGTGGTGTTTGCAAGGCTGCCCGGCTGGCGGCGATAGACGCTGAGCAGCTGCCAGAGCCAAAAGGGAATGAAGCAAGCCCAGTAGGCAAGGATGATGCTAAATATCATGTACAGGACCTTCTGCCGAGAGCACCTCTTCATCGCCTTGGCACTGAAGACGGCTGCCTGAGACCTCCAGTAGGTCCTGGCCAACTTGATATACAAGTAGCAGATGACTAGGCCAGGGGCCAAGATGCTGGTGATGAAGAGGACAGTGAGGTAGACTTTGTAGGCCTCCATCTGCCAAGTAGGGTGGCACATGCGCTTGGTCACTCCCCCATGGCTGCTCGTCCGGAGGTCGATGAGAACCATGGTGGGCAAGGCAAGGAGGAAGGACAGGAGCCAGACCGAGCAGGTGATGGTCCTCCGATAGTCTCCAGGCCTCCGGAGGCAGTCCAAGGGCTTGACGACCGCCAGGTACCTCTCTGTGCTCATGATGGTGAGAGTGAAGATGCTGGCATGCATGGTGAGCAGGTCAAGGCTGAAGAGAATCCTGCAGCCCACATCACCAAAGTACCAGTCTTTCACGAAGTAGGTGCAGACGACGAAGGGGATGGTGGCCAGGTAGAGGAGATCGGCCAAGGCCAAGTTGACCACGTAAACGTACATGGAGGCAGACAGCCGTACGGAGAGGTTGACAACCAGCAACGTGTAGATGTTTCCAACCACCCCGATGACGCACATGACGGACAGAGCGCATCCCAGGAAGGAGGTGGCCAAGACGTCGCTGGCGCTGCCAAGGGCCCCAGCAGTGGTGTTGGAGGGACCGCTGCCATTCTCAAGCAGGCAGGACAGGTTGGCATATGGCCCCAGTTCCATTATATCTGCCCCTTGCACTGGGTCAACATGTTCCACCCAAATGGCATGCCAGATTCTTGCCCAATGCACAGTGCAAATAATCTCCCTCCTCGAGTGCGGCTCTGCTCTAATATATTTGCCACTCTGCTTTTACTGGCGACTCAACAGCCTTTAAAACAGTTTGGTGCGATCAGATTCCACGCATAATTTGGCTGAGCAGGAAAGAAACCCACCGATGAGGCAGCTACAAGAGGACAGGAATAAAAGGCTGCAGGTTAAAGTTTCAGAGCTCCCAGGTCCAAATCTTACCACGTTCCAGCAGGCAGGTGAAGGGAGAAGAGAGTGGCTTGGTTCAAAGCAACCTCCTTGTGACTTGTCTCTCTTCTGGGCAAACATCCAGCAAGCCACCTTTTAAGAGTGCCAGGCTGGCTCTCCACATCAACTTTATCACGCCGTAAGCATCCAGGTTCTTTGCTTTGAAGGTTTTGCGCTGCCAGCGGTGGCCCTGCCTGTGCAGATCTCCCAGAAGTCGCTTTCCGGGAAGGATGTTTGGCCACAGGTGAGCTGTGCAAGAGATGCTGCTTCTTTCGGAGGGAGAGAACGGCTGCTTGCCTTGTAGATGCAAGAATGCAAATGGCAAAGAATCCCTGAGCAGGACACGATTGTGTGGGCGGATTCTGTGCCGGCTGCCAGGGCCAGACCTTGCAAATGATTGGATCTATTGTGACAGATGCTATCTCTCTCTCTCTCTCTCTCTCTGGACTAGGAAGTCTATTCACTTTGCTGCAAGAGGTGGGAAGGGCCTGGGATTCTTTCTGACAGTCCCCTTTGAGGTGGGGTTTCATCCTGTGCTGCTCAGGAAGGAGGAGGCACAGCCAGTAGCAGGCTTCTTTTGTATCTTGGAGCAACAGTGTGGATTTTCTTTCCAGCTGCCTCCTTCCCTGCCTGCAGGGCTGTGCAAAGGCTCTGAGGTTGCCCCCCAACCCACAAACAGGATGACTCTCAGTCGCCTTTCGAAGGTGATGCTGAAAAGTGCTGGCAGTGTGCTTCCGCATCCACACGGATGTGCGCTAACAAACCCCTAACCCTGTGAGGGAAGCTGCACATACTGGTGCTTGTGTAGCTGGTTTTATTTCAATTAATGTTCAATTTCATGACTGCAGATGGTGACAGCAGTCATGAAATTAGAAGACGCCTGCTTCTTGGGAGAAGAGCAATGACAAACCTAGACAGCATCTTAAAAAGCAGAGACATCACCTTGCCGACAAAGGTCCGTATAGTTAAAGCTATGGTTTTCCCAGTAGTAATGTACGGAAGTGAGAGCTGGACCATAAAGAAGGCTGATCGCTGAAGAATTGATGCTTTTGAATTATGGTGCTGGAGGAGACTCTTGAGAGTCCCATGGACTGCAAAAAGACCAAACCTATCCATTGCTACTAACATGAGTTTAGCCAAGCTGCGAGAGGCAGTGAAGGATAGGCGTGCCTGGCGTGCTCTGGTCCATGGGGTCACGAAGAGTCGGACACGACTGAACGACTGAACAACAACAACAATGTTCAATTGTTTTTTTTAATGGTTTCTTTTAGCTGTTTTTTTTGTTTTAGCTCCAAGCTGCCTTGAGTCCGTGTTAGGAGAAAAGGCGGGGTATAAATAAACAAGTTATAATTATTACTAATAATCTTATAGTTGAAACCATCAGTGCATTTAGAGTGTTTTTTACAGTTCTCCAGTGAAAGGATCGCTGCCTCTGCGCTCCCAACATCTAACGCAAAGCAAATGAGGTTGGTTTGATCTCATAGCCCCACCTGGTGGCCACGCGGTGCAGGTGTCTAATTATTAGACAGGCAGACGGACAATCCGGGCGCTTGCGCCCAATCCTGGCCCGCCCCGGCTGCTGATCCTATGCCCGTTTAATTGGAAGCAAGCCAGCTCTGCTTGGATTCCGTGGGATCCACTTCTCCGGGGGAGAGCTGGTGTGATCCTGCGGGTGGGGGGTGACGAGGTGCGCTCGAAACCCGGAGGGAGAGTTTGCGCGGCTGCTTCTGTGCAGCGGGCAGGATCGGGTCCCCGGCAGAGGGATGGGCGGCGCACAATGCGGTGGGGAGAGGGAGTCCGGCGAGAGTGTGGGCCGCTTTGAGCGCTTTTCTGCGGGCCGGGGCAGAAGAGGGCAATGGTGCCAGGCAGAAATCCGTCGGGTGCAGCCGCGGCCGGGAAACCGCCCCGCGATCCTGGTGAAGGGCGGTAACTAAAGTTAATTAACGGTAATAATAAGAACCAAAACTGGAGAAGGGGAAGCGACCCCAGTTGCAAGACCATCGCCACCGTTTTCCTTGCATGCCGCCTTTCCACCGTTAGAGCCTCGAGGCGGATTAAGAGCCTGGAAACATATTTGACAAATATCTTTCTTTTTTCCTTTTCTTTTCATATTTTCTTTTATGTCTCGTTTTTCTTTTCGGTATATGTGGGTGTAAGGATTTAATTTCTTTTTTTGTAAATTTTAAAAAGGCAATAAAGTTTATTAATAATATTAATAAATTATTATTATCCAATTAATAATAATAAATAAGAGCCTGGAAACAGAGCTAAGTCGCCGGCCAAAGGCAGGACTCTTCCTCTTCCTCCTCCTCCCATAAAACACGCGCATCTCTCGAGACCCCCAGCAAACACTCGGATTCCCCGTCTTTCCCCCTCTTTCTCCCAAACGCGCATGCGCACTCGGGCACGGGGAAACTCCTCTCCGCCCCTCCCGCCTGGGAGGAGAGCCGGGCGTCACGTGACGCTGAAGGCAGCTGGTTGGCATTTGCGGGATATTTCCCCCCCCCCCTTTTCCTTTCGGGAAACTCTCTGATCCGCGCCTGGAGCGGAGAGGCGCGAGCCGCTCTGCCCCGAGTCCCCCCTCATCTCCATGGTCTCTTCGCCCCCGGCCCGCCCCTCGCGGTCACGTGGCGCCGTCGCGCAGGCCGGAAGGAGGCCTGACAGGCCGGCCCCCCGCCGTTGGCGGCCGCGAGGAGGAGGAGGCGGAGGCCGAGCGCGGCGAGGAGGCGGGCGGGCAGGAAGCAGGAAGCGCCGCCGGGAGGGAGAAGCGGGAGACGGAGCGGCCCTGCGCTGGTGAGTGAGGGAGGGAACGAAGCGAGGGGCCGGCCGGGGGTCCTCCGGGGTCTCCCCGCCCGCTCCCCCAGGGGCAGCCCCTCCCGCTCCTGCCCCGGTTGCCTGGCAACCTCCCCCCCCGGAGGCACCTGCCAGGCCTGGGCCGCCCCTCCCCCCTCCCCTCGTGTGCGGGGACGCCGGGGCTGCTGCTGCTGCCAGCCCGTGTGGGCGTCCCCGAGGCAGCCCCTCCGCCGCCTTCCTTGCGGCCCCGCCTCGCCCACCTCCGGCGTCCTCGCTCCCCTTCTCCTCCTTCTCCTTCCCCGGCTGGCTTCGTTTCGCTTTCCCCCTTTCCCTTCCACGCAGCCCAAACTTCTGCGAGCTCGACGTGGAGACAAGTTTGGCTCCTCGGGGCGACTCTCGCTTCGGCTTCCCCGGCCCGTGCCTCCCTCTTCCCCGGCCCCTGGGCTCCTGCTTTCCCCCCTTGCAGCAGCAGCAGCAGCAGCAGCTGCCTTCTCCTCCTCCACCTGCTCTCGTAATCCTCCTTCGCCATCTGCTCCCCCTGCCTGGCCAGGCTCCCGGTTCCTCTTCACATTCTCCCCTTTCCAAGAAGGTCCCGTTTCTCCTTGGAAAGCGGCGTCCCCTCCCTGCAAAGTCCGTCCACCTGCAATGGTTAATAAAAGGCAGCAGCAGCAGCAGCAGCGCCCTCACCTGAACTTTTGGGGGGAGAGGGGATGGAGGTGCCATTGTGGAGTTGGAGGTCTTCCGTGAAACGGAGGGAGGGGAGAGTTGCTGCTGCTGCCCTCTGGTCCTGCTTGGGGGCACCTGGTTGGCCACTATGGAAACAGGATGCCGGGCTAGGTGGGTCGTTGGCCTAATCCAGCACACTCCCCTTATGTCCTGCTGTGTGTTGCGTGTGGGAGACTCTTATTACCAGCTTTGAACATTTGGATTTGGCAGAACGTTTATTTGCAGGCGCATGTGTGGTGGTGCCGGGTCACACTTTCCCCCAAAGTGCACGAATCTGAGAGGAGTGGTCAGGTTGTATGCCTAAACCAGGGGCCAGGAAACTTTTTCAGCAGGGGGCCGGTCCACCTTCCCTCAAACCATGTGGTGGGCCAGACTATATTTTGAAGAAGAAGAAAAATTAAGGGACTCCTATGCCCCACAAATAACCCAGAGATGCATTTTAAATAAAAGGACACATTCTACTCATGTAAAAACACGCTGATTCCCGGACTGTCTGCGGGTCGGATTTAAAAGGTGATTGGGCTGGATCTGGCACCCGGGCCTTAGTTTGCCTACCCATGGCCTAAACCCACCTGACCTCCGGTTAAACTCATTGTAAACTCAGTTGTGCTTGTCCTGAGTAGACCTGCATAGGCTCACGCTGTTGTATTGATTTGGTAGTGTGTGTTTGATGTTGCTTAATCGTGTTGCAATGTGTACTGAGTTTTAAAAGAGGCGTGGTCGCTGAGCAGCCCAACTCCCTTCTTTACCCTACATTTCAGCAATTGCTTTCCCCCCATTTGAGATGTACAGATAAGCTTCTAACTGCCATGCCCAGCATGCAGGGAGCATTGCAAGTGTCATGGCAGACTGCTTATGTGTCTTAGGGCTGTTCTGTGCTCCCCAGAGCCACAATATCACAATGGGGCCTTCATGTTCAGGGACAGCAGACTGGTGAATGCAACGGGACAAGGAGGAAGGGCTGCTGGCCTTGTTCATGCTCATTTTTACCATGGCATGTTTTTTATACTGTGGGTTGACTGGAGCCGTCTGAATGGCCACAGTGGGAATTGGGACCCCTTATAAGATGTTCTGTGTTGTGATTCAGCAGCCAGGCTCTTTTTAGACTGTTGGAGCCTTTTCTTATATTGAAATCCCCTTGCTGCAGGAGGAAATAGCCCATGTGGAATTCTCCCTGGAATGTGACGTGAGGGTTTGTTTCATGAGGAGTGCTGGGCAGTTGAGAGCTCTTTGCACAGGGTAAGAGTTGCACCAAATGACTAGTATGGTGTGCTTTGAACACTTGGGTGCTGTGTTATTCACAGCCACCTCCTCCAGTTTTTTGTTTTTTTTAAAAAAAAACTATTTTAACACTTTTGCGGCAGGGATAGGTAACCTATGGTCCTCTGGATGTTGCCCGTTTCCCCAAGCTAAATCTTCGGGGTGAGGACATGCAAGAAGGAAGAGGTGGTCTATCAAGCTGCAGAAATAGCTTTCATAAAGGAGATGACTGTGGAAGTGTAGTACGTGCAACTGGAGGGATTTGTTTCTGAAGGGGGGGTGTGTCGGTTTACTAGCTTGTAAAAAGTATTTGCCTTATGGAATGTGTGTTTGCCAACTCAGTGTCCTCCAGATATTTGGTGTGAGACAGTGGTGGGGAACCGCTGGTCCACGAGCCAAACTTCTCCCGCCAACCCTCCCCATCTAGCCTTCAAGGCCATTTTGGGCAAGTCAGACACTCTCCTATCTTACACGTGATGTCATACATTGGTAGGGCTTCAAAGGAAGAATCGGGAGATTAGAAGAATCGGGAGATTTTGCTGGAACAAGGCATGCTCCCACTGCCCTTCTGCCGATGGATGATGAGAGTCCTCCAGGGCCTTGCTCCAGGAGTGGGAAACAATTGAACAGAGACTGCTTCTCCCACCCAGTGTTGCTCCTTGAACTTCTGAAAACTGGGTGCACAAAGACCAGTGTGAGGCTGCTTGTAAAAGGGCCCTGTGCTGTGCTTTGGAGTCCCAATCGGGGCTTCTAAGCACAGCATCACCTGGTGTCATAGTGGTGTCAGGTGATTGACAGGGTCTTCCTGATAAATGCAGCCCATCAGCGATTGGAAGATGAAGATCTGGCCCACTGGCCAGAAGAGGTCTCCTCCCTGCCCCCCCCCTGTAGACATTGCCTTGATGCAACAGGGAGAGGACTTTCGGAACTTTAATTCAGCATCGATTGGAGGCAGTTGGTGGTGTCCTCAACTGTATAACCTGGAGAATTATTTTCCTATGTACTGTATTAGAGAGATTTCTCTCTTCTGAAATTGCCGGGAAATGGTTTGGCTGTAGGAAGCATTTAGAAAGAGGCTTAATAAAATCCAATGCTTCCACATTCTTGTACTGGGAGGGCGGGGGGGGGGGGGGAATCCAAATCCCTACATGCAGTCGTCAGATTCTTGGACACATGGACAACTGAGTGCTTGGCAATGGCGCTTGCCCAGTCCTGCGTGTTGCTGATGAAGAAGAAATGGTTCAGGTGCTCAGTTCTTCCCCTGCTTTCACTGGTCCTTAACTCTTGCAGCAGCAGCATCACTTTCCCTTCATCATCTTCATCATCTTCTGGTTGCAAAAGGCTTTAAAAAAATAAATTACGGTTTTCAGTTATATACATTTCAGGAGTTTTACAGTAATTTAAACATTTCAAAACTCAACTTCCCCTTCCGCGGTTCCTTACATTTATTTTTTTCATTTCCTGCACATTCTAAATTAAATTAACTTATTTTTTTATTCATTTACCGGTATGTCCTTATCTGTTTACAATTTGTTTGTAAAGATTCAACAAACCATTTCCATTCTTTTATGTTATATTGACCCCCCCCCCCCCGGTAAATTTTGCCATTTCTGCGTAGTCCATAAGTTTTTGTATCCATTCTTCTTTCTTTGGGACTTCTTTCTATTTTTAGGCAAATAACATTCTTGCCGCTGTAGTAGCATACATGAATAAATTTCTATACTGTTTAGGTAGTTCTACCCCTGTAATTCCCAAAAGAAAATTGGTTTTAAAATTCTGATTTTTTAAAAAACGAATGTTAAGTTAAACACCGTTCTCAATTCATTATGTATCATTAAGCTTTAAACTTACCGCAAGACCACCACATATGATAGAAAGTACCTTCTTTCTCTTTGCATTTCCAACACTTATTCAATTTTGATTTATACATTTTTTGCCAGCTTACTCAGTGTTAGATACCATGTATATAACATTGTCATATAGTTTTTTTCTCTTAAACCATAGCATGCTGTAAATTTTATATCCATATTCCACAATAGTTCCCACACTTCCATAACTATATTATAACCAATATCTATTGCCCAGCGTATCATTGAAGACTTTACTTGCTCATCCTTTGTCTCCCAATCCAATAATATCTTATACATTTTACATTCCAACAGATTTCTCTCCAGTTGTGATATTTGTTCCCCAAGCCCCCAGGGGCTTGTCTAGGTGGGCCTGCTTCTGGCATGGGTTGGAGAAAAGGCAGCGGCGTCTGAGGAGGCTGCTTGGGAGTTTAATGAGCATATTCTGCCTTTCCAGAACCTTTGGCAGGCGATAGAAAGCTGGGAGGCAGAGGATTCTCCCCTTTTTCCAATCAGCCTCATTTGGGGGTCACTGATTCTGCTGCAACTTTGTGTCTGGGGGTGTGATAGCATCGTTTGACTGCGTCTCAATATAGAATTGTCCTTGGTGGATGTTGCACAGTGCATCTTTGGATGAGATCCAGGGAGACATTCTCGGAACAGTTACTTGCTCAGGGACAAGTGGAGGAGGGGTATCATTAGTCCTCCATGCCGTTAAAACGGACTCTTTCAGGTAGCAGAGTGAAGTCACACCTTCAGTTTTAATTAAGAGAAGAGGCATTCCTCAGCTATTGAAAACTTGTCACAACAGCATTTTCCTGTTTTCCATTTTCTGGAAGTAGCGAGGGGTAACCATGAGCCAATTAAGTAAGGTGTTGTGGAAGATACGGCTTCTGGCTCTCATTAGATTATTAGTTTCGCTTAGAAAACGTGACTCCTCATTTTTCCCTCCAGGCATTTGGCTTTAGCATGGGTAGGCAAACTAAGGCCCGGGGGCCAGATCCGGCCCAATCGCCTTCTAAATCCGGCCCGCGGACGGTCCGGGAATCAGTGTGTTTTTACATGAGTAGAATGTGTCCTTTTATTTAAAATGCATCTCTGGGTTATTTGTGGGGCATAGGAATTCGTTCTTATTTTTTTTCAAAATAAAGTCCAGCCCCCCAAAAGGTGACTCCTGTGCTTTAGCATTATCTGGCAATTTTGGCACCCAGGGCAGTGCTGAGACTGCAAAGCGTTGTCTGTTAAGGAGATGCATTTACAGTCATGCCTTCGATCCCGAACGCCGCAAACCCGGAAGTGAGTGTTCCGGTTTGCGAAAGTTCTATGGAACCCAAAGAAGCCGGGGTTTAGCTTTAGAAAGAAGACGGGGCTTCCGCAGCTTCTGATTGGCTGCAGGAGCTTCCTGCAGCCAATCAGAAGCCACACTTGGGTTTCTGAATGTTTTGGAAGTCAAATGGACTTCAGGAATGGATTCCGTTCGACTTTCAAGGTACGACTGTAGTGGGTTTAGACCAGGAGTGAGTAACTGGGGAGTGGGGGTAGGGACAGATGCTGCTGGGCCATAGCATGCTGTAAATTTTATATCAGAACATCTGGAGGGTTGGAGGTGAGCCAGCCTGGCTTTAGGCCCTTTAAGATCATAATAGCAGTGCAAGTAGATAAATACTGGTAGGTATCACTCCGGCAGAAAGGTAAACGGCGTTTCCGTGTGCTGCTTTGGTTCGCCAGAAGCGGCTTAGTATTGCTGGCCACATGACCTGGAAGCTGTACGCCGGCTCCCTCGGCCAGTAAAGCGAGATGAGCACCGCAACCCCAGTCGTCCGTGACTGGACCTAATGGTCAGGGGTCGCTTTACCTTTACCTTACAGCTTTATTTGCTATTATGAACTTAAAGGGCCTAAAGCCAGGCTGGCTCACCTCCAACCCTCCACCAGGTACCTATTTATCTACTTGCACTTTGATATGCTTTCGAACTGCTAGGTGGGCAGGAGCAGGGACCGAGCAACGGGAGCTCACCCTGTAGCAGGGATTCGAACTGCTGACCTTCTGATCGGCAAGCCCTAGGCTTTGTGGTTTAACCCACAGCGCCACACGTGTCCCCTTAAATAAAGCTGTAGACTGCATTAAAAAACCCTTAGTCTATTTAATCATTTGAGTCGTAGCCTATTGTGATTGATTCTGCTTGCATATGAGTAAGGACAGTGTTTCTGAAACATGCAAAAAAAGAGAGGCTTCTGTTAAGATGAGTGTGTGCCGTGACATTCCTCATCTCAGAGACGTTCCTTCCAGCCTGTGAGAAAATGAAGTAAATAAAAATTAACTTATTTTACTACAACTATTATTAAATGTTTTTAAATAGGAAGGGAGGCCTTTTTGTTTGGATGTTATTCGCCACTTAACACTTATTGTTCGCTTCCCATTTCCAGGGAGCCGAGGTGACTCTACCACTTTTCAAATTCCTGCTTTTGGGCTCTCCATGGGCATCTGGCGGTGGTGGTCATTGTTGTTAAATTTCTATACTTCCCTTCATCCTAGGATCACAGGGCTGTTGACAATATAAAAGCACAAAAACATATAACCTAGTAACAGACAAGAACAGTACCCCACCCCCAGTTTAAAAGGCCATAGGCATAGATTATTTAATTAACCAAAGGCCTGGGAGGAGAGGAATGTTTTTGCCTGGTGCATAAAGATATGCAACGAAAGTGCCAAGCGAGCTTCCCTGGGGAGAGCATTCCACCGCAGAAAAGCCCCTTTCTGGTGTTGCCAACCTCCGGACTCCTCGCGGACGCATCTTATGTTATTGTTCTTTTAATACGGTGCTTCTAGGAGGAGGATAATCCAAAGGCATTTACCGTATTTTTCGCTCCATAATGCGCCCCGGACCATAACGTGCACCTCGTTTTTAGACCATAAAAACGACCATAACGGACCATAACGGACCATAACGCGCACCTCCTCTAAAAGGCTGGGAGGGAAGAGAGAGAGAAGGAAGGAAAGAAAGGAAAGAAAGAAGGAAAGAAAGAAAGAAGGAAAGAAGGGGTGAGAGAGAGAGAAGGAAGGAAGGAAGGAAGGAAGGAAAGAAAGGTGTGTGTGTGTGTGAGAGAGAGAGAGAGAGAGAGAGAGAGAGAGGGAAGGAATGGGTGAGAGAGTGAAAGAAAGAGGGAGAAGGAAGGAAGGGGTGAAAGAGAGAGAGGAGAGAGGGAGGGAAGAAAGAGAGAAGGAAGGAAGGAAGGAAGGGGTGAGAGGGAAAGAGAGAGAGAGAGAGGAAGCGGCCCTTCTGCCGCTGGCGGTGGCCGCGGAGGAAGGGGAAACAGCTCAGGGGAGCGTCAGAGGCGGGCAGCAGCAGAAGCGGCGCCCAGTGCCTTCACTCCATAACGCGCACAGACTTTTCCCCTTCCTTTTTTGGAGGGAAAAAGTGTGCGTTATGGAGCGAAAAATACGATAATCAGTAACTCAGGGGGAGCAGACCCGGTGCCCGCCAGGTGTTGCTGGACTTCCAACTTCTGCCAGTCCCAACCAGCATGCCAGGGGTCAGGGATGATGGGATTGCCCCCCGTTGGCTGCCCCTGCCATAGCTGGTTAAATGTTGCTGCGGCCTTTCTGGTGAAGAGCAGGTTGCTCTCGTTCCTGGCTGCCGCTGCTCCCAGGCCCCCACGTCCATTGAGAAAGCCAAAGCTAATGAACCTGTTTGGCTGTTGAGGCTTGCCTTCTTGGCTGCCGCTCAGAACAATTTCTTCCTTGCTCTGAGGAGGCAGCAGACCTTCCGCAACCCAGTGCTTTGCCCGGTCTCTGATTTGGCTTGCCAGCCATTCCAAGGTGGAGCTGGATTTGCAAGGAGGGAGATTTTAACAATTGCTGGTCATAGAATCACAGAAGTTGTAGAGTTGGAAGGGACCCCCAGGGTTATTTAGTCTAACCCCCCCCCCTGCAAAGTACAAATCTCAGCTAAAGCATCCATGGCAGATGGCCATCCAACCTCAGGGACCATTCACACCCCTGCCAGCAACTCTTTAATCTTCTACCCTTGGGCAGGAGATATAGAAGTATAATCAGTCATACCAACAGGCTAAAAAACAGTTTCTATCCGTGGGCTGTTAGGCTGCTGAACGGAAAATAGTGCAACTGACTTTTGGGGTTGGTGTGTTGCGCGACAAGCACACAGAGTGCAATGAGACTGAGTGTTTGTGGGGGTGGGGAGGGAGGCAAGCCTGGTTAATTTCAGTGTACACAGGTTGTACATTGACAATAAAGTTGTTATTATTAGCCCAGGGGTCTTGGGAAGGTTCACAGTCCCGCAGACACTACGGTGGGCCGGAGTGTGCGTGTGCGCACACACACGCAAACACTATTTCCGACGCTCCTTCCGGCGCAGAGGAGGCGTGCGCAGCTTCCCATTGGCTGCAGGAGTGCGGTGCACGGGAGCTGACCGAGTGGGTGGCGGGGGTCCATGGGCCGGTTAAACGACCCCCATGGGCTGCTTGTGGCCCATGGGCCTTAGGTTGCCGACCCCTGCTCTAGCCTAACTGGAGGGTGGGCTGTTCTTGTGCCAGAAAACAGGAGTTTGTTGTCTCTGGCATAAAGAGAATGCACAGCAGTGCAGTGGAAACTCGTGTTACGTAACCCTAACCCTAATTGTCCCCCTTGCGAACGCTGCGGGTTACGAGCTCTGCTAACCTGGAAGTAGATGTTCCCAGTTGCGACCTTTGCCCCGGGATGTGAATGGAAGTTGCGCAGCCGCAGCGGGAGGCTCCATTAGTGAAAGCATGCCTCGTGTTACGAGCGGTTTCGGGTTGCGAATGGACCTCCGGAACGAATTAAATTTGTAACCGGAGGTACCACTGTATCTAGAACAGGAAAGCCCAGTTACATTAGCTGGTAAGCCTGATCAGTTTATTTTAGAACTGTTGGCAACAGGGTTCTTCTCGCATGACAGAGGATGGAGAAAGAACTGAAAACAAAAGAGCATGCGAACTTTTATACACTTTTGACACAGTACAGAACAAAAGAGATAATAGCATTACGTGGGTGAGGTAAGGGATTTGACCAGGTGTCAGAAGGGAGGGGGTCCTTGTGGTGGAGAGTCACATTTAGATACAAAAGGTGTTTTCCAGGTGGTCATTGTCCTTGGGAGTGTCCATTAACGACTGACAGGATTTTATCTGTCATAAATAAACCCTACAGCTTTATTTGCTTAACAAAGATCCCTTCTCCTGATTTTGGTGGGTTTGTGTGTTCTTATGCAAACATGTTGGAGGACCGGTAGGCAAGGATACAGAGAGTCACAAAAAGTTTAACACACAGTTTGAGATACAAACGTTACAAAGGAGAAAGGGGGAGGGCTGTGGGGGTGCAGACACAGTCGTGTTTCTCAGGAACGAGTGCATTTCTACCATTAATAAGCGCCCCTCAACAATGAAGAACAGCTATTTATATATTTTTTAATAGTATTTATATTCTGCTGCTCAGGTGGAGTTCAAAAAGCAGTTTGCATATGATTATTATAACACCAAGCACCCAATTTTCTAAAAGTTATAAAAGGATGGTCCTTCAGATGCTCCTGTTTTAAAATTTTAGGGTACACACACATAGCAGACGACACACACTCCACAGAAAACCAGTCCTTCGCCCTTCAAAATTTAGGAAATATTCCCTGAGAAAAATACACATTATTTTAGCACACAGAACAGTCCCCCCCCCCCAAAAAAGCCATCTTGACTCTCTTAATTACTCTAAATATTTCTTCTACAGAAGGAGATATCTTGGAGAAGCCTTTCCCAGCAGTTACTTACAAATCCTGTCTTAAGGGCATATTTGTGTATGAATAGGGTGGGCCTGTGACCAGGATCCAGGATAAAGTATTTACCATCTCAATGGTAATGCAATCAGAAAAGCATTATCAGGTACCTTGGCAGACAGGAGAGAAGCCAGACTCAACATTTCTATAGGAGACTGCCCTCCTCCTGTGATGCATGTATGATGCTTTTTGGGTGGTCTTTCGTTAAGGGGCTGAAACATGCAATCTGGCCAAATGTTTTCTCTGGAATTTTTGTTACAATCAATCATTTGATTTTGAACCTTGAATAAGCACTTTTGTCGCTTGAGAGCAACTCTAACCCTGAGCTTTTCTAACTTAGCCGCTGCCAGGTGGAAAACAGGAGATAATCTTACTTTGCGTTCCTGGTATGCCTGCCTGTGGGAGGGAGGCTGGCAGCAGGCAGCTCTCCTCGGTTTGCAAATGTGATAATAAGTTGGGCTTTCAGTTTTTGTTTTTTGCAGCATGTGGGCTGGAAATATGTTTCTAATTTATAGCCAGAGCTGCGATTTACAGCCTAGTCCTGCATATGCTTACTTGGCAGTCAGTCTTCCATAGCTTACCCCTGCCAAAGGTGGGCAAATTCTGTAGCCAGTAATAGATTCTGTGCTTGCCTGGTGGATCTTCAGGTAAACGGAAGCCCTGTTTGTGGATGGATTAACAACTGCATATGGGATTTCTGCATATTTGTACAAGGATCTCCTGCATTTCTCCCAGCAGTTGCCTACCTCTCAATCAGCTGCTCAATGTAATGAGAAAATGAACCTTGTGTAAACTCTGTCTGGAGCAGCCTCTACCACGTGGTGAAGCCAGAGGTGTGCTCCAGCTGCTCACCTTGTCCTTTGCAGGTGCTGTTGGCGGAGTGAGTGCCATGCTCTGGAGTGCTTAGCTTTCTAACATGGCAGAGGAAGGTGGAAACGAAGAAGTGATTGACTTGAATAGTTTCCGGAGCCACCGAGGGAAAGGTAAGTCCCTGCCTTCCTGGTTCTTCCAGGTGCAGCGCATGAGGCTGGTGGAACTATTGCAGGGTGCTGAGTCACAGCCTTCTCTAAGCTGGCATCCTGCCGTTTTGAAAAGCTACTCCCATCAACTCTGGTCCCCGTTGCAGGCGTGGGGGGGGGGTGAGGAGCATGGCACTGAGGTGGAGCCTTCAACAGTGGCAAGACCTCTAGGGCACTGGGTTCCCTCTCCACTTCTTTCTCCTGCGGCGTGGAATGCCAGTTGCAACCACTTTTATCTGAAAGGAGTCTTTTCCTCAATTGCATTCCCTTCAGCCTCTGGGGCCGAGAGATTCCCCCTCCCGTCTCTAAAGTGGTACTGCTTCAGGAACCAGTTGCATCTCACCTTCTCCCTCCCATTCTTAGGAGAGGATTTAATCCAGTAGTTACCTTATCCCTAGGCTATCTTCTGCCACCTGCAGAAGTTCTCTATTGGCATCCTGCCCTGGTTTGGGGCAGCGGCATCTTCACAGCACTCAAGACATGCCTCTGGCTCTGCCAAGACGGTGCCAGTGGCAAGCGGCCCTAGTCAGTGCCCTTGAATTCTTCTTGCATCTTATTACCAGGCAAATTTGGGAAACATATTTCATTTTGAAGTTATAACAACTAGAAGTAACTACAGTCGTACCTTGGTAGTCGAATGCCTTAGTTGTCGAACAAATTGGCTCCCGAACGTTGCAAACCCGGCAGTGAGTGTTCTGGTTTGTGAATGATTTTTGGAAGCCGAACTTCTGACGCAGATTCCGTGGCTTCTGATTGGCTGCAGGAAGTTCCTGCAGCCAATTGGAAGCTGCGCTTTGGTTTTTGAACCATTTCAGGAGTCAAATGGACTCCCGGAACGGATTAAATTCGAGAACTAAGGTATGACTGTATTCGTGTTCTGTTGCGAACCTTCAGCTGGTAGGTAAGTTGTCTCTCCTTTCTCTCCTTCCTTCTTTCAGATAGAATAAACCACAGAGACGAGGGGCTTATCACCATCTCCGACTCCTCGGATGAAGAATTGCCTGTGATGCTGGACATTCCTGTTCGCCGGCAGTGGGAGGATGAGGAAGACGACGATGTAGTCATACTGATGGAGGTAACTCTTTGGCCCTGGTCATCCTCCAGTATGGCAAAAACTGAAATTTGTGTTAGGCTTAGTACACAACCAGTATGGTCTCCCCACCCTGGATGTATGTTCAAAACGGAATAGTTATATATTATTTATTATTTGAAACCTTTTTAAAACTGGCATTGATTTAGCTAGCTCGACTCTCATTGTAACAAATGCATGAATCCTCCCCCGCTGTAAGACACAAATCGAGCCCCCACCTCATATTCTGGAGTTGTTCTCACTTGGCTTCCAAAACTTTGCCCAAGTGCATCTTAAAATGTGAGAATGGTGGGCTGCCTCCTGACAGCTCGTCCTAGAATCTTTCAGCTATTTCAGGTAGCGGCTCCATTCTGCTACTACCTTGAGGAAGCACAACATTTTTTGAACAGCAAAATAAGCTTTTAAATACCCCGTAACACCAGCTGCCAAATGCCTCCCCGAAAGGGAGAAAATCCACTTCTTAAAA
Organism: Darevskia mixta; assembly: GCA_034641385.1. Taxonomy (NCBI): domain Eukaryota; kingdom Metazoa; phylum Chordata; class Lepidosauria; order Squamata; family Lacertidae; genus Darevskia; species Darevskia mixta. The sequence continues at coordinate 3,308,364 of JAWWNH010000124.1, read as the reverse complement.
TCCTGCTTGTTATTTTTCTTTTAATGTGAGCTCACCTTAGCAGGAGCAAAAGCAAGAAATGCTTACTCTAAATCCTATATAGCAGTGATGGCCAAACTTGACCCTCTGGCTGTTTTGGAACTACAACTCCCATCATCACTAGCTAACAGTGGTCAGGGATGATGGGAATTGTAGTCCCAAAACAGCCGGAGGGCCAAGTTTGGCCATCACTGCTATATACAGTGGTACCTTGGTTTAAGAACAGCCCTGTTCATGAACGATTCGGTTTTCGAACTCCGCAAAACCGGAAGTAATGTCCCGGTTTGCAAACTTTACCTCGGTCTAAGAACAGATGCGGAACGGTGGAAGGGCACCGGCGGCGGGAGGCCTCATTAGGGAAAGCGCGCCTCGGTTTAAGAACGGACTTCCGGAATGGATTAAGTTCGTAAACCGAGGTACCGCTGTACTTGCAACCTGAAGCAGCCTTCCAAAGAAACGGCTAGCCTAACTACGACTTAATATCCCTTTAAAGGCAGGAGCGAAGAAGCTTCTGCGCTCCAATGTGATCAGACCAGCGGCTCCCTGGCAGAGTGCGAGCAAGTCGGGGGAAGGAGGATCCAAGGGCGATGTGTTGGCAGGGCCCCACGATGGACAGAAGGCGAGGAGCCCTCCGTCCCCGAGACCGCCTGGCACTTGGGGGAACTGCGCAAAGGCCGCCGGCGTGGCGCTGGGACGGCAGGGAAGCGAGAACGAGGTCTTGGAACTGCCAGAAACCCCGGAGCCTGTTGGGCCGAGGGGGGATGGCGATGGGGCTGTTCCGGAGCCTGGTCCCAGCGTGGCTCGGACGAGAGAGGCGAGACCCGGCGGCGAGAAGGAGGTCATTAACTTGGAGGAGGTCTTGCTCGCTGATGAGGAGGGGCAGGAGCAGAGAGAGCAAGAGTTGCAACCGAGGCTAGCCCCGGCGCTGGGAGGGACTGTCCGGTGCATCCAGGAGAACATGCGGCTGGACCACCCGTACTTCCAGCCCGCTGAGAAGGACGCAGGCCCCGTGGTCAACCTCATTTCTCCTCAGCAAGGGCAGCGGGACATGGACCTGGGTCCGCTGCCCAGGGCGTACCAGGAGGAGATCCCTGGGCCTGCCTTTCCCAGGCCGGAGCCGCCGCAGGACGGGATCCCAGGCCCCGCCTCCCCACAGCTGGCTCACCCACCGGAAGAAGAGGGAGGGGGGCAGCAGGCAACGGTCAATGAGCAGGCGGGCCCCTCTTCGCCAGCCCGAGGCCCCCCAGATCCTGGTTCCGGCGACGTTCCCAAGCAAGGCACTGCTCCTCAGCTCGACAAAGACCTCTTTGCTCTTCTCATCAGGGAAACGGTGAGTGTCGTTGTCGGGTATCCTTCGTAAGTATGGCACTCATCTAGAAGAGGTAATGACAGCGCCCTCATTTCCCCCCAGTGTGATCACTTTGGCTTCACTGAATGGGATGCACATCACGTGGAAAGCTCTCTTTTTTAATTGGGTTTTACACATATTTCCCAGCATAACAACTCCAAAAAGGAAAAATAAAATAAAAAACATGACAAATATTTGGCTGTCACAGCCTTCGACTTCCCTCAACCCCTTCTAACGGTTTTCTAAATCCTTTTCTGATTTTGCATGTTGTTACTATACTTATTGTTATAAATCAAATATTACATAAATTAAACTTAATCCGTTTCACAATAATTTATAAAGTCTTCCTACAAAACTTCTTGTAACCCTACAAGCGATGTTAAATAATTACAATTGCCTTTCAAATACGACATAGATTTGTTCTACCGTAGTCCTTTAGGAAAGTCTGGTCCTGCTGGTTTCGAATTTTCCCTGTTAGTCTCGCCAGCTCAGCATAGTCCATCAGTTTCATTTGCTACTCTTTTGTTGGCATTTCCTCCTCATTCCACCGTTGGGCTAATAGTATTCTTGCTGCAGTTGTCGCATATAAAAACAATTTTTTATCATTCTTAAGAATTTCTGTACCTACCCTTCCAAGTAAAAGTGATTCTGGTTTGTTTTTTTTGAAAATGTATATTTCAACATTTTTAAAATTTAATTATAAACCATTTCCCAGAAGTCTTTTACTTTTTTACATTCCCACCACATATTGTAAAATGTGCCCTCTTTTTCTTTACATTTCCAACATTTGTTATTTGTTTTATACATTTTGGCTAGTTTTACCAGTGTTATATACCATCTGTACATCATTTTCATTATATTTTCTTTTAAAGCACTGCAGGCAGTAAAATTTATTCCTTCTTTCCATAGTCTCCCCCAATCATCTATCGGTATATTGTGTCCTATATTTTTAGCCCAATGTATCATAACTGATTTCACTTCTTCATCTTTCATGTGGAAAGCTCTTCCCCATGTCAGCTTTCCATGTGCTGCCCTTGTTTGTGCGCCAGGGATTGGTGCGCTGAGCAGATGGGCAACAGATGTGAGCAAATGCTCTTGACCAGGTGCACATGGAAATCCCATGTGGGCCACATCTTGTATAAATCTTGCCTCAATAGCCAGTGTCCCAGCTTCCTTCCTTCAGCGAATCCTTTGAGTTGTTGCCACAAAGATCCTTGTTTGTGGCGCAGAGGGTTTTGCATCCTGCTCTGGCTTACAAGAATCATAGATTCACACAGTGATAGAGTGGGGCCTCCCATGGGCAGTGTCAGGGCTGACGGGCTTCCTCTTCTTCTGAGTCCCTGCTGAGATCTGTGTTTGCCCTTCCAACAAGTTCGGAAATGCGCTCTGTCTTTTGCCCCTCCTCTTTTCCACACGCCTTGTGACAGCCCCCTTGAACTGCCCCCCCCATTCGGAATTGGAACTTAACCCTTGTTGTTCTTGTGAACCCCTTGCTCTGTGTCCCTCCCAGTCTGCTCCTCTAGACTAACTTCAGTAACTCCTCCTTGTCCCCCTCTGGCACACCTCCTCCTTCCTCCAGCCCTATGTCTCCCCCTCCCTCTGGGAAACTTGAAACTTCTGGCTCATCCCTGACAGGCAGGCACACTTGTGTGTTGCAACATATTTTGCCAGAGTGTAGGCCAGGAGTTGGGGGGGGCTGTGTCCCCTCCAGATGTTGTTGGAGAGTATCTCTGATCTCAGGGACCCAGGTGGCGCTGTGGGTTAAACCACAGAGCCTAGGGCTTGCTGATCAGAAGGTCGGCGGTTCGAATCCCTGTGACGGGGTGAGCTCCTGTTGCTCGGTCCCAGCTCCCACCTAGCAGTTCGAAAGCATGTCAAAGTGCAAGTAGATAAATAGGAACCGCTCTGGCGGGAAGGTAAACGGTGTTTCCGTGCGCAGCTCTGGTTCGCCAGAAGCAGCTTAGTCCTGCTGGCCACATGAGCCAGAAGCTGTATGTCGGCTCCCCCGGCCAGTAACGCGAGATGAGTGCCGCAACCCCAGAGTCGGACACGACTGGACCTAATGGTCAGGGGCCCCTTTACCTTTACCTATCTCTGATCTCTGGGAGGTGTTGGGAACTGGAACCCAGCATCACATGGCAGGCACTCCTCAAGAAGGGTGCTTCCTTGCGACATGCTTTTTTTTTTTTACAAAAAACAACAACAACAGTTTTGTGAAGTGAAACTTGTGCTGCTTCCTGGTTCTAGTTGATTGGTACTTTCTTCTTCTTTTGGCTAATTGATGACGTAGCTGCCTAATTGGGCCTTTACTGCATTAAACTAACGGATCAATTAAAATTTGTAGCTTCATGCACAACATTTATGGCATATCTTTAGGCGCCAGGCAAAAAGGTTTCTCTTCAACGAGGCATTTGGCCGATTAACTTTCTATGGCTTTTTAAATATGTCTGTGGGAGGAGGGTTATAGGTTTGTTTTGCTTTGCTTTTGTTTTATCATGTATTTTGTGTTTCCGTTTTGTACTTTTATGTTGTGAACCACCCTGTGATCTTCGAGTGAAGGGCGGTATACAAATTTAATAAATAATAGTAATACTTTACTTAGCATTTCATTGCATCTAGTCTAAAGGTTTCTGATAAATTACATTTTTATAGTAAATGCTGCTTTCTTGGCATATTCCCACAACTGAGTGTTCTTTGCTGGTGTATAGGTAACACAGTGGGAACATTTCAGCCTAAAACCGCCACTCTGTTTGCATGGAAATAATATTTCCAGCTCTCGTCACCATAAATGTGAAGCTTTTCTTGAACTGCTTATCAACCCAAATGTGTGTGTTTTGTCTCTCCCCCACCAGGAAGCAAGGTTCCCAGATGCAACCAGAGAGTATATTGAGGATCTAATACAGAATAAAAACTGCTGTGATTTAAACATGTAAGTATGGAAGCTTTTGCACCACACTTACAAACCTGTTAGTAGTGATACCCAAAAACCTGTGGGTGTGTCCTGCACTCATTAACTGGTCACGATCTGGAGCAACCATTATGGCTCAGCCTACCCAGGCTCTATGGGTCAGCATGGCACATGGCCGCTTGCCAATCCCATCCTTATTCAGCTCTCTTTTGCAAAAAGAGCCAGCAGCAAAACAGGTCCTGCTTCTTGATAGCCTCCTCTGTATTCCAGGCTTATTTTGCTTCTTGGTTACCACGGGGCCAAGGTAGACATGGCAGCAGAGGAAGCCAGGATTGGGTCTTTAGTGTTTTACATTTGTGAGAATGGGTTTAAACTCGCAAGCTGTTCTTCTGATGTACACCTGGGTACTCCTTCCCCTTTTGGAAAAACTCTTTGAGTACATAAAAATGCTTGCCCCCTTTTGAGTTCCTTTCCCCCTTCTGCTGCTGCTGGATCTTTCTTGCCCCTGATCTGTCTGTTGCCCGCACCCTGTTGCATCTAGCTCTCTGTTTCTTTCATTTGCTGCTGCTGCTGTTCTGAGGGCGGGTGGGAAGGGCTATATCCGCCTGCCAAGCCCCCTAGGCCAGCTTTTCCCATCCTGGTGCCATCTAGATGTTGTTGGATTCTAACTCCCACCAAGCCCCTGAGCCAGCACAGGTGTAGCCCAAAACACCTGGAGGGTGTCAGGCTGGGGAATGAGGCACAAGTGTGTTGGGAAAAGCTGTGCCAAGTAAGTTGACAGCCCTGGCCAAGCAATGGTTTCTTCTTGCTTTTGCAGACTTTGTAATTTTCTTCTGGAAAATCCAGATTATCCAAAGAAGGAGGGAAGAGTAGTGTTAAATCCGAATAGCAGCCTCCTCTCCAGCCCAGATGAGACAAAGGTAAGTGGCAAGTTGTAAGGTTAATCAGAAATTATGAAGTCGCTGCAAGGAGGCAGGGTTCAAGGGACTTCAGGGAAGGGGCAGAGGTTAAAAGGTTGAACTCTTAGCACACACATTCTTGCCAGCTGCTGTGAGGTGCAACCCGTCTCTTGCCAGAAGTCCTTCCTCAAGGGAGCGGAGGCCATGATCCAAGAAGCCAAACCCTTCCTGACGGCACCACCTGGGCAGCCAGTGCTGTACTTCCAATGCTTTCCTCTCTCTTCCGGGCCATGGCTTTCAACAGGAAGGAGGGATGAAAAAACCACCTGTGCCCCAAGCCTCTTCAGCTTCCTGCCCAGAGTCGCATAGTCCCTTTCTGTATGTCGAAGGCTGTGTGTGGCCGTATCATGTGTACCCACGTGAATCAGAGGGAAGGGACTGTGGCCAGTGGGCTTTATAAGGCTTGGCAACTTCTTTGTCACATCGTGAATCTTTGCACCTCCTGTGACATGCTGTTAACTCCTCACCCTGCTGCCTCTGTCCCCCTCAGTAAGGAGTCCCCTACCAGCCCCACACATCTCTCCCACCTCTGGGGAGTGGCGGGAATCGTTCTGGACGCCGTCCCTTCCAAAGCCGCCTCGGAGTATTCTAAGGTCTGCAATTGCTGCTCTTGCTCCTCTGGGCCAGAACTAGATGGCTGGCAGGGTAGGAGTTTGGGGCCTCTAACCTATTTCTTCCAGTCCCTGGCCAGTATAATGAATCTTCCCTTCTAGCCTATTGGAGCTTATCTGGATCTATATTATTAGGATAGGTTACAGGGGCAGGAGCCTTATGGCTCAAGAGCTTCCTACTCCTTCCTTTCTCTGAGATCATTTCATTGGAAGGTAGCAAGTGCAGGTTATCTGCATACTCAGCCACTGTCAGCCTTGGATCGGAAGGGCTTATAGGTCAAGAATAGGAAATGCCCAGTTCACTACCTTTTAACCTCACCTCCATTGCGAGGTTGTTTTGAGAGTAGATGTGGGGTAGGGGAGAATCTTGAGCTTGCTGGAGGAAAAGTGGAGTGAAGCTTGAATAATAATCACAGTAAACTTCCAAGGCCAGCCGAGTGTGCGCTGAATTCTCCCCCTTGCCTCCCTCCCCGTTTCCCTTTTTCTTTTTTCTTAGGTGCCTAAAGTGGATTACTTTGACTTCTCCAAACTTGAACCACTTGATCAGCGCTGCTTCATCCAAGCAGCTGATCTCCTCATGGCCGACTTCAAAATGTTGAGTAGCCAGGACATCAAGTGGGCGCTGCATGAGCTCAAGGGACACTATGCAATCACACGAAAGGTTCCTTCCCTTCGTTTCTTCTCTCTCTTTCCCCCCACCCCAAACTGCTACAACAATTCACTTTACTCAGTGTTGGAAGGGAGATGTACAGCCTGAGCGTGTAAGAAGTAAAGCCCGCTGAGGCACCAAGGCATTATTATTATTAGTAGTAGTAACCACCACCACCACCACCACCATCATTCTTCCTGCATTTGTATGTCCATCTTGACTCGCTGCCTTTTCCTTCAGGCCTTTTCGGATGCTATCAAAAAATGGCAAGAACTGTCTCCTGAAACCAGCGGGAAGCGAAAAAGGAGGAAAGAAATGAACCAGTATTCCTACATAGACTTCAAATTTGAGCAAGGTTGGTAGCTGTTTTTTGTTTTCTTTTTTCTTTCTGTTTTTTACGGGATGGCATGCAATTTCGTTGCACTTGTATAGCGTTGTGCTTGTACTTGTGCAAGGACAATAAATTATCTTATCTTATCTTATCTTAGCTTCTGTTTGAGCAGGGCCTGTGCTGGCTCTCAGTGGCCGACCAGGCTCCATGCAAGGTGCTTCTTGCTGCAATAACTGTGTGTCAAAAGTAGAGGTGTGTGGGAAGAAATGAGCAGCAGCACCAAGATGGCTGGGAGAGGAATCGGGTTGTGCTCATGCCCACCCACTCTGGGGACAATGAGGGGCAGGAGACCAGGAGGCAGCTCTCTCTACTGCCGCCTCTTCCTGGGAGCCTCCTGTCTTGGCAGGCTCAGCCCGCTGCCCCTTTCTGCAGCCCGCCAGCTCACATGAAACAGGAGCACTGAGTGCTGGGAATGTGTCTCTGTTCTTTCGCAAAGGGATGGCCTTTACCCCTCCACCTCGGCTGACCCTCAAGCCATCTCACAAAAGGGAAAACCTTACGGCAGATGTAATGAGCACACTTATGTAATTTGGTTGGATTTATTTCATTTGCTATAACAAAAGAATGTGGCTTTTGCCTGCCAGGCGCAGTGTGGAAAAGAACATTCAGATGACTAAATCATTTTTCTTTGTGGAGATGATCATGTTGTTGGGGAAGGGAGGGAGGGAGGGATTCATCATTGCAGATATGATTGTTGGGTTTGTTTTTTTTAAGACAAGGCTTAAAGAAAGACATACAAACAGCAGCAGTAGAGCACCCAGAAGCTGTCATCTCAGCAAAAGCTTTGCTATGTAAAATAGTCCTTACCTGATGCTTAAGAGTTAGTGCCAGGTATATGTCCGGGTGCCACAACAGAGAAGGCCCTGTCCCTGGTAGCCAGCCACTGACGTTCCAGTGATGAAGGCCTCTGGTGCATCATATCTGCCCACAGTCTCTGAAGATTGCCTCCATTCGGAAGACAGCAGTCCTTCAGATAGGCTGTGCTCTCTGAATTGTGTCTGGAGGCAGACTGTAATCTGCACGTGAAGGGCTGGGAGATGCTGGTGCACCCAGAATTCAGGGACAGGTCCTTCCCATGAAATTCCTTGCAAGTCAGAAAAGGCAAAGTGTGCCCCATCCCTGTGAATTTCCCCTGAGTGGGTTGCAGAATCACCCCCCCCCAGGAGCTTAATTCCTCTGCTTTTCACATTGGGTTCAGTGATCACACCAATCAACCAACTGAAAAGAACATGGCTGGCAGCCTAGTTCATGGCTCCATTGGTGCAGTGGAAACCTCTTAACTGCAGCTGTTAATCTTGAGGAGGGTGGCTGGATTGTGATGTGGTAATTGCAAGAGTGGGATGCTGCTTCCATGGCGCCTCTCCTCCTGCTCCTCTCTGTGATCCTGTGCCTCTGTTCCTCTGCCTGAGGCAGTCCCATTTTCCTCAGTCACTGGGAGGGGGTTGGGATGAGCCACAGTTGCATCCTCGTTGGCTGAGGCAAAGTTGTTGGGGTGGTTTGGGTTTTTTTTACCAAAAAAAAAATTTTTTTTTATTGAGCTGAGGCACAGTTGTTGGAAAAGGCAGTTCCAGGTAATGTCAGCAGCACGTTGCAACTGTATGTTGTCAGGCCATGTCCATTTCCCACAGCTCACTGGAGTTTATTCAGAGTGGATGAGATAAGAAACAGATGAGGGCTGGATTATAAGGGGATGGTGCGTCGCAGAGGGCCCTGTTTCGTGGGTGGGCCCCTTGCTCTCCTGTTTCCTCCTCATTTAGGGTCGTTTGTTTCTTTGTTCGGTTTTTCCAATGGCACTTCAGGCGACATGAAAATAGAGAAGCGCATGTTCTTCTTGGAAAACAAGAGGAGGCACTACAGGAGCTACGACCCATGCGCTCTCCTGCCAGCCGTGCAGCTGGAGCAGGAGTTCTACGAGCAGAAGATCAAGGAAATGGCAGAGGTGAGCGGTGTGTCCCGTCCAAGGGATCAGGGCTCTTTTGGCGGCCAAGACACCAAACAGGGTTTCTCAAATTTGGACCCCCAGCAGTTGTTAGACTACAACTCCTGTCATCCTTGACCACTGGTCCTGCTAGCTAGGGATGTTGGGAGTTGTAGTCCGACAAAAGCCTGGGGACCCAGGTTTGAGAAACAATGCTAAGAGGAGTTCTTCCTTCTTGGGCACCAACCACTAATATTTGGCCTGGGGATTTGGGCATGGCGATGGCCTGGATGGGGCTCTGTCAGGGATCTGCCTGCCCCTACCAGCCCAGCTCTGAGTGTTTACAGAGAGCCACCACCTGTTTTAACTACAGATTCATCTTCGAGTGAAACCAGCAGTCCCTCGGGGGAGAAGCAGTTAGTGGCTGGGAGACCTGGCTCCACCCAGCAGGCTAGATCAGAGGGAGAGACGTTAGGTCCGGCGCATAGATTACGTAAGAGGAGGAGGAGGCAATTTAGGCTGCCAAGATTGTGGTGTTGGCGCCAAAACAGGAGGGAGGCACTTCCGGATTCTGCTAGTGAGTGAACAGACGTGATGAGACTGAGCTCTGCACTGTATATAGCTTGGCACTGGATAAAAGAACTAAAAGACAGATGGCTTGGCTTTTCTATTGAACAACCGATAAGGGAACCTGACAGGCTCATTCCAGACAAGACAGAGGTGCTGTGGGTGGGCTGTTCATCCACATGGGTGAATGGTGTTCAGTCTGCCCTGGAGAGGGCTGCTCTCCCCCTGAAGGATTAGGTTGGCAGTATGGTAACTGCTTTCAGGTCCAACATTTTCATTCGTAGCTATATAGCGCCTGTAATTTAAAGCATCTTTTATCAGTTTCAGTTAATAACATCTGCTGCAGCCTCACTTGTATGGAGCTAGTACAGCCACGGTTAACCATGCTCTGGCAATTTCCCACAGACTGCTGCAATGTGTTGTATTGCAGTAGGTTTGAAACAGAGCTGCAAGTTTACTGGGACCAGGCTTTTGAGTTACACCCTGGTAGTGCTTCCAACTGGACCTGGGCCCAATTTTTTAAAGTGGTGGATTTAACCTACAAAGCCCTCAATAGCTTGGGCTGCCTGAAATATCTCCACCATTTGTATATGCCTTCCTGAACCTTAAGATCCTCTTCAGAACCTTCAGATCCTGTTCCAGGTGCCGCTACCAAGTTGGGTGGGTGACTGCCATGGAGAGAGGGCCTTTTTGGTAGTGGCACCTCAGCTAAGGAATATCCTCCCCAGAGGGGATTCCTTAGGAGCTTTCCAGTGCCAGGGGAATACCTTCCTGTTCACTCAAGCTTTTTGGAATCCAAGCTACAAAACTATTTTATGCTGCCTGTATGCAAAGAAGCTTCTCCTTGTCATCTTTTTTTTTTTAATTATTGGGTTGCTTCTTAACTATTTTGTTGTAAGTTGCCGAGGAGGAGTGGACAGCTTTGTAAATTTAAGAAAGAACATGTTGTGGTGGCCCCATGCTTCATCTAGCAAGCAAGCTTACTGAATGTGCTCTGGGGGTGTCAGGAGGGTTGCCTAACACAAAAGCCACAAGGTGTGGACAACCCTCTCTAAATGCTCATGAAGACACACACCTGGGAATTACCTTGGCTGTGTCTGACACGGAGCCATCCTTAATAGTCTCATCTTGAAAACTGAGAGTATCCCTGAGAGTCCTCTGAAACTTTTATCAGGGATTTCCCAGTGAGAAGGTTCAGTAGTGGTGGTTGTCCCATCGCATTAAAAAATGGTGAGTGGCTCCTCCATTCTGGAGGTTCTGTGTTCATACGCCTGAGTGTGTTTCCTTTTTCTCTTGCCAGCATGCAGATTTTCTGCTCGCCCTGCAGGTAAACGAGGAGCAGTATCAAAAAGTAAGTAGCTCCTTTACACACACAGACACAGAGAGAAATGCCATGCCAAACTTGTACTGTTAATTTTAGTCCTATTTATTTATTTTATTTCATAGAATTTATTCATGGCTTGATTGCACCCCCCCCCAAAAAAAACCCCCAACAACCTCAAAGCGGTTTGCAAATACAAAACAGTAAGATGAAGAAAAACTTGCAACTCTAATTTAAAACATACAAAAGTTAAAATACTAAAACAGAATAAAATTGCCTCAGCTTTCTAAGCATCTGGGTAAGGTAAAGATAAAGGGACCCCTGACCATTAGGTCCAGTCGTGACCGACTCTGGGGTTGCTGCGCTCATCTCACTTTATTGGCCGAGAGCCGGTGTACAGCTTCCAGGTCATGTGGCCAGCATGACTAAGCCGCTTCTAGTGAACCGGAGCAGCGCACAGAAACTCCGTTTACCTTCCCGCTGCAGCGGTACCTATTTATCTACTTGCACTTTGACGTGCTTTCAAACTGCTAGGTTGGCAGGAGCAGGGACCGAGCAACGGGAGCTCACCCCGTCACGGGGATTCGAACCGCCGACCTTCTGATCGGCAAGCCATAGGCTCTGGGGTTTAACCCACAGCGCCACCCGCGTCCCTTAAGCATCTGGGTAAGCTTGTCTAAAAAAGAATGTTTTTATTAGGTGCCCAAAGGAATGTGGGGAAGGGGCCTACTTGACCTCAATACGCAGGGAGTTCCAAAGTGTAGGCACTGCCACTCTTAAGTGATTGACTTCTTACGAAGGCAGAATGGGGATTACGTGGCCTCTGTAGAAGTGCCACTCCCACTAATCGAGGCAGTTGAGTGGGCACATGCTAATGGAAGCCGCTCACACAATCAGTTATGCCTTAGAGGGGCTTTCCCCAGTGAGATGCTCTCCAGATCTTTTAGATCACATGGAAACTGTAGTTCAACACATATGGAAGGCGCCAGGTTGAGGAAGGCTGTCTGAGAGTGTGGAGCCCTCAGGTGGTACAGATGCCTGTGTGAAACTGATGTTTGGCATCTGGAATACATGTCAGTCGGCTTTCTGTGTAACGATAGTGCTGTGTGCTACAATTTGATTTTCAGTGGAGGAAATCTGCTGAATCTGACTGCTTGAGTTACGTTGATCAGCTGTGAGGTTGTAATTTTCTTAACCTGGGTTTGCTGCACAGAGCTCCCTGATCTGATCGTGTTTCATACCTCATGTATAAAGCCTGTGTGCAGCTTTCCCCTGGAAGCATCTGTGGTGCAAAATAGTGTCTGAGCTATTGGTTTGATGCCATTGGTATGTTTCTCGTACCACCAAGCGCAAAGTGCTTTTCCGCGATGCACTTCCACGCAGGGGGCAGCCAGGAGCTGGGCCCGCTTGCGTGGCTTCCCTCCCTTCTTCACACCAAGACGCAAGCCATTTGCCTGGCCTACAGGGTTTTCCATGCAGGATCATATTATGGAAAAGTGGCCTTCATGTGCATCATGACGCCATCATTGACGGCTTGGAAGTGGGAATTAACCTTGAGGAATTGACTTGCAGAATGGCCAGATGATCGTGTGCTGCTGTTGCTACGGGGACTTTGCGTTTGAGGAGCTGACGCAGTGTGCGGATGGACATTTGTTTTGCAAGGAGTGCCTAATCAAGTACGCTCAGGAAGCCGTCTTTGGCTCTGGCAAGGTAAGGAGAGAGATCTCCCGGTTGCATGAAAACTGCCGGTTTACTCTGTCTCATCCTCCTTACTCTCCCATTCCTGGTTTTTAGCTCTGTCCACATGGCATCGTTCATTGTGGGCTGTTTCAACTGCTGCTACTCCCCCCCAATGCAAAATTACAACATAAATTATACATATAAAACCAAAAAGAAAACAAAGAAAAACCATAACATTCACAATACATAACAAAACATACATAAACTTTGACTTCCTTCCACTGTTTTGGGACTTCAAATTTTCAGTCTTCTTAATTGTTGTGTTATATTTATATTACTTCTAGCTTTATACCTATTACAACCGTTTCTTCATTTCTTTGACCCTGCAAAGTTTCACTCATTACATACCGATATTTTTGCTCCAGAACAATGTTTTTCATGTACTCTTTAATGCATTCCCATTCTTTTATTAATTTTTGTTCTGATTGTCCCCTTAAGACTGCCATTAATCTTGCCAAATCTATATATTCACGAAGTTTAATTTGCCATTCTTTTACTGATGGGATTTCCCCCCTTCCAATCTTTTGCTATAAGCATCCTGGCAGCCGCTGTAGCGTATAGACATACTTTCTTTTTATTGCTAGGAATATCATTTGTGATTAAACCCAGAAGAAATGCTTCCGGTTTCTTAATAAAAAATATTTTAAATACCTTTTTAATTTCTTCATATATATTATTCCAAAATTGTTTGATGAGTCTACACTCCCACCACATATGATACATTGTTCCGATTTCTTTATTGCATCTCCAGCAAGTATTAGATTTTAGTTTGTAGAATTTTGCCAATTTAACCGGGGTTAAGTACCAACTGCTGCTACTCTTTTTTGGTCCAGTGTCTTGTGTTGGAGTGAGTTGGGCAGTCCTGGCTGGGTGACATCCTCCGGCCGATGATGATGCTTGGAGGATGAAAACATTTTGTTGCGGCTTAGCAGAAAGTCCCACTGTGGTGCCTGTGCAGCCTCCCATAAGAAAATGATTGCGAAACAACCGCCTGTCCTAGTTCTATATCCTAAATGTTGCAAAACAGCCCTGCGTCTTGGAATGGTGCTGTATAAACGGCTGACAATTAAACAGTGCTGAACTTCCTGTAACCTTAGCCTTTCTCTGTCTTTCTCCGGTGTCTAGTCGGAGCTCAGCTGCATGGAAGGGAGCTGCACATGCTCATTCCCAACCAGTGAACTGGAGAAAGTGCTTCCGGAAAACATCCTGTGCAAATACTACGAGCGGAAAGCAGAGGAGGAGGTGGCTGCTGCCTGTGCAGATGAGTTGGTCAGGTGAGCCTCGCTCCTTTCGTCCGAGCCTCGTGGGGGATTCTGAGGTTCCCAGACACCTTTGGCCAATTCACACAGATGCCAGCTTAGGATCACATGCACACACAGTCCTGGCTCCCTGCTGCAGCCCTGTGGAAAACCAGGTTGATCCCATGTCTGCCTTACGGTAAAAGGTGTGTGTGGTCTAATCTCCTTTGAAGTTCTGCAGGAAAGGAAGCAGAAGATCAGGAGAGCGAGGGAGACTGGCAGCAGGCCTTTGAGGACTATACAGTGAGAAGTTAGTACAAAGCCCTCAACTCTGCTCTTCCTTGGCCCGCAGGTGTCCCTTCTGCAGCTTCCCAGCTCTGCTGGACAAGGATGTGAAGCGGTTCAGCTGCCCCAACCCTCGATGTCGGAAGGTAAGACCTTTATTTTTGCGACTGGCTGGCGATGCAACAAGGCAGGCGGCAGCAGCTGACAGCATTGAAGGAGCAAGGCTCTGTCCTCCGCTGCCTGGTTCAGCGGTGGATTGAGTGGGAAGGAGAGCTTGGGATGGAGTTCCTTGCAGGGGCCTTGTTTCAGGCTGCAAGGTCTCTTGCGAGGGGACTTGGCCAGGAAGGGTGCGTGCCAAGCGGAGCTTTTGAGATGGCAACAGATTCCTGAGGAAGCAAACTGTTGGGAGAGGGATTGGGGGTTCTTGGCGGCAGACGTCACAATAACCCAAGGGGCAGCTTCGTGTGCAGTGTCTTCTGTCTGTTTTGCTCTTAATTGGTGGGTGCTGTCAGTGTGCTACGCAGCGCACCTTGGCCTATTCCCACGAGGCTAGATTTTGAGCCAGCCTGGTGCTGCTCTTGCTTTCTGGCTGAATGCTGCTTCTCTGCAGAGGCACAGAGTGCCGAGAGGGCAGCATACTGGACGGTGTGGGTCAGCGTGTGCGGACATGACTGATAGCTGCAGCCACTGGCATAGGAGGAGCCCATCTCGATGAATAGCAACAGAGATTTGCTTGAAGAAAATATGAGAATTGGAATATTGGAGGGTGGGAACCACTAGGTGGTGCCATTGGTCTGTGCATGGCTAGAGTTAAGTCTCTCTTTTTCGGTGGCTGGGATCCTCTCCCTAAAAGCGAGACAGAATCCATGGGGCTCTGCTGAGCCCGAGGCCTTCAGAGCCTTTTGTTTAGCTGCCTGTCACATTCAGGCATTACTCCAAGGAGTTCCCCATGCGGCCCTGGAGAGAGAGCGCAGTGTGCCAAGAGATCATCCGTGGAGCTCCTAAATGTATGGGTGTCTGCTGAGGTTTCTCAATTCCTGGAATGCCCCAAGGCTCATGATCTTAGACATACCGGTTACCTCATGAGGAGCTGTAATTTCAGCAATGTGGAGTTTCACGCGCTGAGGGCTTGGCAGCCTTGCTAGAGATTCGTTGTGCTGACCATCTTTTCCTTGGCCCTGCTTATCTGTCTCTCGCACAGTGCCTGCGTTCTTTAATTTCTTTGGCCGAAAAGGTGAGGAGATGACTGTGAACTGTTGGAATTACTTTCTTATTTTGTGTGGAAAATTCAGTTTCTAAAAAGGCATTGTGTTACAGAATTCGTAACCACGGTTTGCCTTCACACCCAAAGCTACTGAAATGAGCGAGGATTGAAACATGATTTTTGGCACAGTTTGGACATAGCAAACTCGGATTAAACCGGGAAGTAAATGCTTCCACTATCCTCCTGCCCTGGCAGAGCGGGAGGAAGCATTGCCTTCTACCAGTTGATACTTAGGGCAGTGGTGGCTAACCTTGGCACTCCAGATGTTTTGGGACTACAACTCCCATCATCCCCGACCACTGGTCCTGTTAGCTAGGGATGATGGGAGTTGTAGTTCTAAAACATCTGGAGTGCCAAGGTTAGCCACCACTGACTTAGGGCATCTGAAAATTATGTAGGGGGAAGAAATCCCATTCAGAATTCTCCAGAAAACCCACATGGCTGCGTGACAAGAGGACATGCAGTTTGGGGGGGGGGCGGGTAGTGGGCAGCTGAAGAAGCCCTGATGCAGCAGTCTCCAAGGAAGGCAAGTCTTTGCAGAAGGAGCTGCCTTTGCAGGGGACTTCCTGGAAGAAGGTGGAGCCCAGAGACTGTCTACCAGTCACTCCCCTCTTAGCAAGCGGCAAAGGCAGTATTGTGGTTACATCTTGGGTTGTCTACCTGGGGCTCATTTTGTGATGTCTGAATGGACCCCTAGATATACAGCCAAGACTTCCATTAGAATCCTGTTGGTCGCTGGAGGGAGGGGGAGAAATATGTTAAAAGCTTCATTCATCAAACACCAACAGTCATGCTATTTAATGTCTCATGCTGTATGTGGACGTCTTTAGACTCCAAAAGAATTGCCTCCTGCCGGCTTGCATTCTTCAAATGCATTTACCGTATTGCATCAATAATAACGGATCTAATGGCTGGTAGCTGAATACTGGAGCTCCCCCTCCCCGCTCCTTGGGTAGTAGATGCTTGCTTGTTTAATTTTGTCCCTCTCTTCAGCCAAAGAAGGATCCTGCAGCAGTTTACAGATCCCAAAAAGAGAGAGGGGAGAGACAATCCCTGCCATTAGGCGTGTCACAAAAGGAAAACAGATTGGGAGGGAGAAGGAAAATAGAGTACAAGTTCTAATGACCGGGTGGAGTGGAAAAGTTCGAGGCAAGGTGGCACCAAAATGTGGTTGGTCTCTCCTCTCCTTTCTTCTCCTGCTGCCTGATGCCGCGAATGGCTCTTGCCAGGAGGGAGGAGCCTGGCTGCTCAGCAGAGCTGGTGGTAGCCAGCGCCACAAAAAGCAAAAATGCAGGAGTTGCAATTGTACCAGTGGTCACAGCCATGTCAGAACTTTCCAGGCAGGAGTGGCTCCGTCTGGCACCAGTGGCTTGCGGTGTTTTGATTTGCGACGTGTTCAAATCAAATCCCACCAAGTCCTATCAGTCCTATCAGTTAAATAGAACCTTCTCTGAGGTTCTGATAAGCCTGAGGACTGGAAAGTGGACGATGCAACACCAGTTTTTGAAATGGGATCAAGAGAGGATCCTGGAAACCGCAGGCCTATAGGCTCCAACATCTGGGGTTTCTTAGATGGCATTATAAAACGATGCCTGGTGTGGAGAAATGGGATAGAGAAACGTTTTTCTCCCTTTCTCCTAACAACGGAACTTGTGGACGTCCTGGGAAACTGAATGTTGGAAGAGTCAGGACAGAGGAAAGGAAGGACTTCTTCATGCAGCACATTGTTAAACTGTGGAACTCTCCCCCACAGGAGGCAGGGATGGTCACCAACTTGGATGGCTTTAAAAGAGTCAAATTTATGGAAGAGGAAACAGCTGTCAATGGCTACTAGCCACAATGACTTTTCTCTTCCTCCATGGGAGAAGGCAGTTTTGCTTCCGAGTACCAGTTGCTAGAAAGCGCAGGAAGGGCTGCTGCTTGGCTCCTGCTTTGCGGCTTCCCCCAGGCATCTGGTTGGCAAAATGCTAGACTAGAAGGGCCATGGGCCTGATCCAGCAGGGCTCGCCTTACGTTCTTACTCTCTTAAGTCAGTTGCCTTCGTTCCTTACGTATAACTTTGCAAAAAAGAAAGAGCGCCTTCTGGTTGTCCACTCTTAGGAAGCTGAAGTCAGAAGTTTGCTTTCAAGGGAATTTCTAGATACTGTTTTTCTCCCCACCCACTTCCTTGCTTCACAGCTGCAACCCTCTTCCAACCCCCTGGTAAATTTAGAAGCCGTTTAACCTCTTGGTTCTCACCCCCTATAGATGCTGGCGGTTAAGCAGCTTGGCTACCGCCCCCCCCCCTTTGCTGCCCCAGATGATTGACTTGGGCACAGGGCACACATACACACACGCCTGCTTGTTTCTTAAGCAGACGGCGTAACTTGCTGACGGTGGCGGTTTCTTTGCCAGGATTGTCTATCCCCTTGTATATTATGGGCAGAGGCAGCTGTCTGCTCTCCTTTGCAGTCTCAGCACAGAACGCTGCAGCGATTCCAGAGGTGAAAGATCCTATTGCCATGGTAGCAACCCATCCTTGAAGGAGTGCACAGCATCCCTTTGGGTGCACAGGGAACAGAGGCAAGCCAGAAGGGTGAGAGGCTTGGCTGCCTGCTTCTGCCAGCTCCCTTTTAGGCAGCCGAGCGCAATGAGCTCTCCTTTCCTGTTGGCCCTTTAACCAGAACAGAGATCCTCAGAGATTAATACTTTCCCTGTTTTCGTCTCTGAAATCTTGATGCTACTTCCACCTACCTGCACAATCTCTCTCCTACTCTCAGTCCTGCCTTCTTGCATTCCCTCTATATAAACCAAAAATAAAAATGGGTGGGGGGACAGACATTCTACATACAATCACCTAGGTGGGTGGTAGATGCTTCCTAAGAGATGGAGAAACGCTCAAGCTTCCCTGCTCCTCCACGGTGCCATCATGCCAGCCTCTAAGCTGCACGTCTTCTCAGGATGCGAGTGTTGGAAGGGGCCTCTAGCCCAACCCCTTGTCATTGCAAGAAATTGGCTGCACTAGGCACCCCTGGCGGGTGACCACCCAGCTTCTGTTGAGAAACCTCTGGACGAAAGGTCCTTCCACCCCCTGCTTCTTAGGCACGCCTTCCCAGGGCTGATTAGCTCATGCCATCAGGAAGCTCTTCCTAAAGTTTCTCAAAACCCTGTTATTGCCATTTGAACTAGTTGTTTCGGGTCCTTCCGGTCCATCTGAAGCAACAAGGAACGAGCGCCATGTTTGTGCCCCTTCCGCTCCCTCTGCTTTCTGGTGCTTTTGATGCCACAGTTGTGTCCTGCCAGGAAGGGAGTCTGAATGTCCTCATTGCTTAGAATAGAGGCAAGCTGGACACTTGTTGGGGATGATGGGAGTCGGGGTGCTCAGCAGCCCCCCAGTTCTCCATCCTGGATTTCAATAAAAGAAAAGATGGCTGGTATCATCCATGATTGATTTGCTTGAGAGGTTTCTATGTTTCCTGTCATGGATTGGTTGGATGCAGAAGAGTGATGGGAGGCACCAGCTGGGGAACCCCAAGAGAACCTCCAAGGGAAGAAAGCTCAGAGCCTGGGGTGTGTGTGTGTGTGTGTGTGTGTGTGTGTGGTGGACGGGGCCTTCTCTGCAGTGGCTCCCCGTCTGTGGAATGCTCTCCCCAGGGAAGTTCGCCTGGCACCTTCATTATACACCTTTAGGCACCAGGCAAAAACGTTCCTTTTTAACCAGGCCTTTGCTTAACCGATCAACATCCTATACCCTTTAAAAGGTGACCTCCGGGTATAGGGCGGTACAGTGGTACCTCTGGTTATGGACGCTTTGGGTTACAAACTCTGCTATAAAAGCACATTTTTAAATCCTGAATCATCAATCAGTTAGTGGCCCTTATTCTAATTGCCCCTGCTATGAACCGGGCAACCTTAGCCATTACCTGCTCATTCTGGTCTGATAGAAGAAAGGACATTATGGCAGTGGTTGGGCGCCCTGGGATGGTAAGTAGGAGTGGGGTGAAGATCTCACTCCTCAGATCTTTACAGAGGGTGCAAGACAGGAGGACGTATGCTAACCTGGATGCGAACGGAAATTGCGCGCCAGAGGTCCCATTAGCAAAAGTGCGCCTCAGGATAAGAACGGTTTCAGCTTAAGAACGGTCCTCCGGAACGAAATAAGTTCATAATCAGAGGTACCATTGTATATAAATTCAATAAATGAAATGAAATGATATGATGATGATGAATGTCCAGAGGGAGAAGAGGGAGCCGACTGGGAGAAGGAGGTGTCGGAAGCTGAAGAGGCAGCAGGGCTTAGTGAGCCGGGAGAGGCTGGGGCAGAGAGAAGTCCAGAATCAAAGACGGAAGCAGAGGGGCTGAGGCAGAGATGAGGCAGGCTGCTGAAGAAGCCAGGGAGATCTCCCTACTGCTACTACCTGCTCCCTCCCTCCCCCAGTCTCCCAGAACCAGAAGAGGTATGAAAAGGGAGAAGCAATGAGAGACAAGATGACAGAACCTTAGGCTGCTGGGGGGGTGAGTCTTAGGGAGCAGTGGGAAGGTGGGGCCTTCAGTCCTCGCATTGGGGCAAGAGTTGCTATGATCACTAGGCCTGCGCTGCTTTGTTTCTTTGAATAAAGGGTTAACGTCACTGACACGGGGTGCTTTGTTTTATTGCTGACCTCCGCTTGACTCTGGCTCCTGACCAGTGCTCAAGGTGGCCACAGCACTGAAAGCAGAAAGCTGTAAATGTCTGAATTGTCTCTCTGTAAATGATGATGTTATTGAAACACACAGAGAGCCTGGTCGCAGCAACTCACAGCCAGAACTCTCAGATTAACGGCTCACAAAGGGAAAGCTTGGCAGGACAGTGTGACCTTTGCTTGCTGCCCGAAAGCATGAGCACATGAAGCTGCCTCTTGCTGAGTCGGGCTGGGAGTTCGCCTCCCTCAGGGTCTCCGGCAGGCCTTTCAGCAAGATCCTCCTGCCCCATGTTCCTTGTAGCTGGGAAGATGCCAGGGAAGTGAACCCGGGGCCATCTCTGGGCAAATCGCCTGCTCTGCCCCTGACCTGGGGCTGCTGCCCAGCTCCCTGAGATAGACGCCTATGTACTGTAGCAGATAGTAGGCAAAGCAAAACGCCACTCTGGAGACGTCCACCAGGGGGGATATTTCTCTCTTACTCTTCTAATAAGGGCAGGCCAGCCAGTGCAACAGCCTTTGCTACCCTTCAGAGGTTTTGTCCTGCAATTCCCACGAGTTGGCGTTGATGGGAGCAGGAGGTTGGTCAAGGCAGCAGAGGAGTCTCAAACAGGCCTGGCCTGTACCTTCCTGTCAGCCGTCTTTTTTAAATACATACATACATACATACATACGTGTGTGTGTGTGTGTGTGTGTGTGTGTGTGTGTAACTTTTTACATAACATATTTAAATTCAAACACATCATTCGCCTCCTCATTTAGGATTCTGTGAATCCCTTGACTTCCCTCCACCCTTCCATGGTTACCATTGACATTCTTTTTTCCTCTCTGTTTATCTTATTTTCTCTAAAAAAAATTTAACTCTAATTTTCCATAGTTTTTCGTACATTAAGGTAACGTAAACTTCGGGTTGAGAAAGCGGTAAACCCAGAAGTGTTTCGCCACACGCGCATGTGCAGAAGCGGTTCCTCCGGTTGCGGAAACCTCGGGATCCGACCGGAGCTCTGGAACTGATCCCGTCCGCAACCGGAGGTACCACTGTACAAGCATTACTCAGCAGTCTTCCTTGGCCAGATCACCCCCTCCCAGTTCTGAGCACAGGGACCATTGCTCAATACCCGTTTTGCAATCCCCCCTCCTCCTATGGCTTTAGAGGCATCTGCCCATTCTTCCTCTCCGCTTCCCCTCTTGCTTTCTGGCGGCACATTTTTTAACACCCCCCGTCCGGCTTGCCTCTTCCTGAAAGCTTTGCCGATGGGGCAAGAATGGACATGCTCTGTCGCCAGCTGATTTCCAATTAGAGTTGTGTGTTGGCTGCTGCTTGCATTCTGACCATCCTCTGGGCGGTGAGGAGGCTGGTAGACCCCTTGACATTGCCTTCATTTCTTCCTTCATGGGCTCTGTGCAGCTTTGCATGCTTTGTCCATGACATTTCCCCCGTCTCTGGCTTTTTGGAGGAAAAGTGAACATCCTAAGGTTGGAAGGGGGGATGTTGTTCTGGCAAGCAGGTGGACTTATTTTCAGTGGCCCCATGAGAGTCTCTTGTGTCTGTCTGCATAGCCTTTCGCTGGGGGAAAGAGGGCAAGTTCTTCCTGCAGTGCATCAGGATCCCTGGATGCCAGGCCTTGTTTTCCCTTCTTGCATGGGCACGTAGGCAGCCATTTGGGGTGTGTGGGGTATGTGTGTGTGTGCTGCCCCCAACCTAACAAATGGGGTGAGGTCGGAGGCCGTGATGCTTCTGAACGCCAGGAGAGGAGAGTGCTCTTGCGCTCTGGTCCTCCTTGTGGGTTTTCCCGTTGAGGCATCTGCTTGGCCAGGAGGGACACTGAGCTGATCCAGTAGGAGCAGACTTCTCTCCCCCTTTTCTGCGTCCCTTACGGCCGCCCATTCATCTTGTTCCATAGAGCTCAATGGAAACCATTTGCAGCTAGCTACTCCCTCGATTCTCTCCCTTGGTCACACGCGAGTGTGACACAGCGGGGGCAGGGCTATAGACATCACGCCGGCAGCATTGGAAATAGCCATAAATCCATGTGCTGCTTGCGGTGTTTATTCATCTCCTGCCAGTAGCTTACTAGGCGTTTTCAGATGCAGGCCAGGGGTGTCCAGCCTCTCTTCTGCCCCCTCCGACTTCCTTCCCCTTTCAACGCCTGAGTGGTGGTCGCCCTTCTGAATGGGGTAGCGAGGAACATGCGCCACTGACTCCTTGCCAAAACCACAACAAATGGCACGTTTCCGTCTGCCGTGTCTCTCTGCTCTTGCTGCTGCTGCTGCTGTGTAGGCAGTTTTCATTTTTCTACCATAAAAGGGCAGTGAAAACTCAGCTGCTGCTGCTGCTGCCTCTTCGGTGTTTTTCAGCACAGTGGGTGAGGAAACAAAGGCGGAGAGGAGCCTGGGCAGAGGGGGGCATCTGTGCCGCTGGCGCAGGCCTGTGCCGCTCTGCACGCGGCTTGCCAAGGATGGCATAAGAGGAGTGGGAGTGCTGAGCTTTTCCGGAGAGACACTGCGTTGAAATCCGTGGGTTTTCTGAAGCAGGGAAAGTCCCAGGCCTGCCCCAAGGAAATGGGTTCTGCAGGCAGGAAAACTCTGGCAAATGAGGTGCATTTCCTGTTTTGGGTGGCAGAGCTTGTTCTGGTGTTAAGCCCCTGGGAGACCTCTGGAGCTCCCCTCCAACTTCTGAAGGCATCTTAACGTTTCCCATACATGCAGAGTTGGTGAGCGTAGCGCCCAGGTCTACAGGAAGTCCCAAGTTTGCTTCTAGCCTTTGCTATGAACTCACTAGATAGTCTTAGGCAAGCCACATTCTCCCTCTCTGCTCCCCCCCCCCCAAAAAAAAGCAGTGATGATACTTCTCTGCCTTGCAAGGTTGTCGGGCAGTGAGCAGTGGTTGTTTGCTGTGCCTGCGCAAAACATGGTCCCCTAAAACTGGGTTTCGTCTCTGAAATGTGCCTTTTGTGTTCATCTTGTGGCTCCTGTCGGCCGTTGGGGAACCAGATCAATCCCGTCCGCAGGGAATTGGAGGTGCTGAATCAGCACAAAGGAGTCCATGGAGTGGGAGGGGAAGTGTTTGTAGAGGGAGACCTTCACTGAGTGTTTTGCGAGTGGAAGGCTTGAGTTGAAAAGCAGGCTCTCTCACCCATCGCTGCCTTTCAAGAGCTGAGCTACCTGCTCACAGCAATTACCTGGTGCCACCTTCCTTGGAATCCACTCATTTCTAGCCCAAACGTGGTGGTGACTGAGCGCTTCACTTAGAGGAGCGTTTAATGATGCTCTTTCCTCCTCTCCCCCTTCTGATATGATACAGTCTCTGCAGGCTTCACCATGCCATTCTCCTCTTGCCACTCACTTCAAAGGACAGGGGGGAAGTGTAATTGGATTCTTCCACAATGGAGCTGCTCTTGAATCCAGGTTGTATTGGAAGCCCAGAAATGTTTGATAAATGGGCTCTCTCCAAAATGTGCAGAAATGAAGTAAAACATATTTGGGAACTGGCTTCTCTGCAAGAAGGCGGATGCCTCCCTTGACTCTTGTCTCTTTCCTCTCTCCTCCCCACCCCGCCCCCAATTATCTGTGGGTCTTTGTTTACCCACAGCTTCCAAAAGCAGGAATTCTCAAACCACTGGTGTAAAAATAGACGGTGCAAGTTTGGGAATCCAGCTCCCTGTTCTCCCCCCCCCCTTCCTGGCCTTGTGCCCCTGCCATATATAGCCATACCCTTCAGTCAGAAGATGCTGCTGTGTTGTGCCTGTCAGCTTGGAAATATATCCATAAGAGGCCATGTCTGTCTTTCCAGCTTGGACCCCCCAGGCAAGTTAGAACAGAAATCAGGAAATTCTTTTGTTGCAGGCTAATCAGTCAGAGGCTGTGAATGGGGTGGGGGTGGGTGAGTGGGAGGGCAGGGTAATGCTTTGGCCCCACCTACGGCCCGTCTATGCTGCCCTTGACCCCTGGTCACAAGGCCTCTGTTCATCGTGAGGCTTTGGGCTTACATAAAACCAGATTCCCAGGTCAGGGGGGATGTTGGAAAGAGGTGGGCATCTCAAGTCCGACCCTTTCCAACCTCTCTAGCCTTTTTATTGGCTGGGCAATGGGTTAAGTGTTGGGGTCTGGCTTTTGAGACTAGCTTCTGCAATGCCCCAGATTGCTGTCGGCTGGAAGATGCACTCAGTCTGTCAGAGGCAGGGAAAGGTGCTTAGCACTGTGTCTCCTATAGCGACTGGAACGTGCCTTTTCTGTTGAGATTCCTGCATTGCAGGGGGCTGGACTAGATGACTCTTAGGGTCCCTTCCAACTCTACAGTTTATTATTCTATGATCCAGCTCGTTGACATGTGCACCATTTCCTCATGGCCTGCCATGCTAGTCTGTACAATCTTTGTTTGAGCAGAGCAGCAGGCATGTTGAGCCAGACCTGCAGCCTGGAGATGATGCAGAGTCACCAGCAACCGCTCTGCTCTGGTCCTGTATTACCTAGGGCAGAGGCATGGTGTACCTGTGGCCCTCCAGGTGTCTGTGGACAACAACTCCCACCTTCCCTGACTTTGGCCAGGGCGGTTGGTGTCTAACATCTGGTGGCCTTGACCTAGAGCAAAGCCATTTCCGTTGGGGGCAGGAAGTTAGCAGTCCTTGTCCACAGACTTCGTGGAATGGGCAGCTTAGGTTGGGGCTGTTTGATGGCTTGATAGCCAGACAGCAGTCCTTCTGGTCCACAGTCCTGCTTCCACATGCTTCTGGGAAACCCACAAGGAAGACGTGAGGGTCAGGGCCACGCCACATGCACATCACGTAGAGGCAGAGCAAGTTAACCACAATATGCTCAGCAAGGAACTGCATGGCACGAGTGTTTTGGCACACACTTGGTCTACACTTAGAAACATAATGCCCCTGTGTCCACCTTTGGGACAGTGCTTTGGGGTGCTTGGCCTTGTACGTGCAGCCTCAAAGCAGCGCTTAGCGGCTCTGGTCAGAGGCTAAGTGCAGGCCACTGTGCCTGATGTCCATCTTGGAGCCTTCTGGAGTTTGTTTCCTAATTTGGTCACATCATGAGCCAGGCGATCTTGCCTAACCTCTTCCTTGAGGGCAGTGGGTGGGTGTGTTTGTGCAGGGAGGAGAAAGCCTCCCTTTAACATTGTGGAGGACAAGAGGAAATGTTACTCATGGGAGAGGACCTCAAGGTTTGGTCTTGCACAGAGGAATTAACTCTTAGGAGGTGCTTTTTGCAACTCAAATGGCTGCAGTTGTGCAGAGGCTGCATGCTCACCCTCACCCTCCCGTTCTGCAAAAAACACAGCAGTTGCCTGGGGACGGGGGATGGGGCTGCAGCTGGAGGACCCCTTCTGGAGGTCAGAGGAGCTTTTCATCAGCCAAATTCCAAAGAGTGTAGTGGGTAAGAATCACTGTAGGTAGGTAAATTGGTTAAGAGTTATCTTATGCCAGTAGTAAGACATTCAATGTCCATTTGAAGAGCATTTGGAACTCTAAAATTGGATGGTTGACTGGAGCTTAGCACACAAAGCGCACAGCACATCAGTTGAAGTGCACCTGCTTCCATTTCATTTCCAGGCACCAGGTAAAAGCCGCCTTGACTTTGACCTTTTAAAAGTCTGAATAGTTGAGTCAGGGCCTTGGCTTGTTAGGGAGCAAGATGGTTTCAGGCAAGTCACTCACCTGCTGTTTAATAAATCATAGGCAGCAGGAAGATTTAGTTGCCTAGACTATTACTTCAGAATACAGGCTGGGGACCCTAATAACTCTTCAAATTATTCATTTTTTAAACCACAAAACTGCATGTAGAAAGCTAGCACAACAGAGAGAGGGATGGGCTAGAGCCATCCTCCAAACGCTGCTCATTTTCAGCACGTGCTTTCCTTCAGATTTTCCCTCCCAGGGTAGCACTAAAATCCGTACCCATTGGACTCCCTCCCCCCCCCGCAGAAGTCTGCCCATGGCAGCTTTTAACCTTGAAGCCCCTCCGCCCCCCCAACCTTGCTAGTCATTCAAGCCAGAGCAGCTATTGCATTATTAATGGAGTTGTAGCCGCCTGTCTGGCTGTAATGCTGACTTTTCAGATTTGCTGTTTGTAACGGAGGACCCATCAGCCAAGCTGGGGGAGCAGTGCTGCTGGAATCGGCTGCTGAGCCCGGATGAAAGCACAGTGGGAATCTGGAAATAGAGCACCCAAAGGGGCTTCTGGGAGCAGCTCATACTTGCTGCCTGAAATCAATGCTGCCTCGGCTCAGGCTTCTACTTTTAATGTGTGTTTGCAGTATTTATTATTATTTATTAAAAATTATATACCGCTCTATACCCGCAGGTCTCAGGGCGGTTCACAAGATAAAATCACAAGATAAAAACACAAAATGCATAATCAAAATATAAACAGAACCCCTCCCCCCAAAAATAAAAAACACAATTTAAAAAGCAGTTTAAAAGAATGTAAACAGGACTCTACTGGGCAACAGCAGCAGTCTCTTTGAGGTCTGTCCGGCCTCCACCCTAGGCCTGGTGGAGAGAGGCAGGAGCAGGACCCTCAGACTCTCAGCAGGTATTCCTTCCTTTGGTAGTCTGCCAGGCCCTGCTGTAGGCCTGGTGGACCAGGGCTGGGACTCCTCTATTTCCTTGGCTGAACACTTGCCTTCCTACGCAGAAGTTCCCAAGTTCGATCCCTGGCAGCCCCGCTTAGAAGGGATCGGGACCTGGGACCCTGGAGTCAGAGCAGGCAGAACTGGTCTAAATGGCCAGAGAGTCAGGCCTGTTACGAGACGGCATCCTCCACATGCCCCATGGCACCAGCCCTTTTGGGGCAAGCCTGTTCACGGTCGTTCAGCGTGTGAGCATGGCTATTCTTGCGCGCAGTGCAGCCCACTCTTGCTCTCCCTATCTCCCCCTCTTTGGGGAGGGCCATGTTAGCGTTTGGGGAGGGTGAGCTGGCTTCAGGGTTCTGCAATGCAAACGTCTGCTTATTTATAACGGCATTTATGTACCGCCCTCTCATAAGATATGAAAAGGAGATTCCAACTAAACACCAGGAAGAGCTTGCTGCCAGTAAGAGCTGCTTGACAGCGCAGTGGACTCTCATGAGAGGTGGCAAACTCTCCTTCCTTGGAGGTTTCTAAGCAGAGGTTGGATGGCCATCTGCCAGGGATGAGTATGTCTTCCGTATGTTCAAATTGTCCGTGGAGAGGAATATTTGGTCTCTTGATCTGAGACTCTGGAGTGGATGACAATGGCCTTATACAAAGAGTAGTATGGATAGCTCAGTTGGGTAGAACACAGGGCTGATAACGCCCAGATCGCAGGTTCGATCCCTGTATGGGGCAGCTGCATATTCCTGCCTTGCAGGGCTCTGGACTACGTGATCCTCAGGGTCCCTCCCAGCTCTGCAATTCTACAATTCCATGAAAACGTCAAAATTGGAATACTTAGGGAAGCTTTTCAGCGGTAGTTCATGTGTTTTTGTGCGCAGAAGATGCTAGGTTCACTTCCTGGTGTCTCTTGAGTGCAGCTGGCAGTGTGGAGCCAGTTGCAGGAGACAGGATTGGCCCCGCTGCATCTGAGGGAGCCCCCTGGGCATCTGGGGGTGTGCATTGCACCAGAGGAACATTGGGAACTCTCGATAAAATTGGGTGTTTCTAGGGCAGCCTGATCAAAAGAATGTCCTTTGACTATTAAAATGACGGAAATATATTGCGCAGCAGGTGGCGAAATACTTTTGGCGCTGCCTGAGAGAGGCCGGAAGCCCCCAATATTACCCTCGGCTCCCAGAATAGGGCGGGACTGAGGGACTTTTACCATGTTTGAAAAGGGCCTCGCAGCTCTGCGGATCCCTTTCTACGCCTGAACCACCAGAGGGCAGTTGCAGCTGGGAACATTCATCTCAATGCAACTGTGCTAAAACTACCTCTGGGAGGGATATCTTCCAAGTTCCAGAGAGCTTTGAAGACTTTATGTTCTTAATTAAATGTCTGCTTGGATAACGCACAAGTTGCTTCATGGCATAATGCAAGAATTATAAATTATTTTAAAGATCCTTTTGGCTTTTGGTGTTCAGAGTGCACTGGATCCTAATTTTAGAAAATCCGAAACAATTGCTCTGTAGCTTCAGTTGGGGGGGGGGGACAACCACAGTCCCATGTTTGTGTGTGTTCCTGCTTTCTCTTAGCAGTGTGTGTCAGTTTTTGCAGTATTGCGGTTCTTTGTTCCTGCCTGGCTCTTGTGCAGGGAGAATCTTTAATGTGGAAGCGAAGCAGCCACAGCTGAAAGGCAGGCCGCTGTCTGACACCAGGAGGGTTGGGCTATTGGGTTGTCGTTTGAGTTTAGCTTTTGCGTGGAGGCAGGAACCTTCTGTCCTGTTGTTGCTTCTGCTGGTTGCCCGTCCTTCACGCTAAGTTCTTCTTCTGCAAGGAAGAGCCTCCCAGGGAGAGTGGAGATGTTTTGCACTCAGAGAATCCCCAGTTCAGTTGTTCACTCACTGCTGGGACTGTGTACAGTTGTACCTCCGGTTACGTAACCCTCTGGTTAAGTAAACTTTGGGATGCGAAAGCGGCAAACCTGGAAGTATTTTACCGGGTTTTGCCACATGCGCAGAAGCGGTCCTCATGTTGCGGAAACTTTGGGATCCAACCGGACCTCTGGAACGTATCCCATCCGCAACCGGAGGTGCCACTGTATTGGTAACATGCTTATGTACATCCCTCCCCTTGAATATGTGGTACCTTTTGTGTTACGTTTCAGTCGTTGCAAGTGGCTTGCCGAGTCGCTGTTAACCAAGAAGTCCTTGCTCAGATAGGCAGTTGCTTGTATTGCCCCTGCGTGTGCACAGTCCTACAGCGACGTCTGGGCCCCACCGTGCGGCCTTTCCAGCGATGTGCATGGCTGAGATGGCTCCCAACCCCTGCGATGCGCGAGGGAGCCAAGGGTGGCGCTGAGGCCCGTGGCTGTTTCTCCACCCCACCCACCCCCCGCTTGGTGACCCAGGGTAAACAGAGCAGACGTTTCCAAGAGGGGAGCATCAATGGAATGCGTCTGCCTGGCCAAGCGCAAGCATGGCTGCAGTTTTTCAGAATGAAGTCAGACGCACTCTAAAGCGGATGGGAGTTTAATGCTGGACGTGCCTTTTGAATGCCAAGACGTCAGCTGAGAAGACGGCACTGAATGGGGAGCCAGAGCCAAAGCACTAAAGGGGTGAGCCGTGGGCTGCAATGTATTTGCTGAGGCAAGAGTGAGAGCAGAATAGCCTCTTCACATGTGTGACGCATTAATTTCCAGGCCATCTAGATATAGCCAAGCGGATTCAGTGTTCTTTGTTATTGTTTTAACCTCGTAAGTACATAACACTCTTCCTATGATTACCCCCGTCCCCTTCTTCCTCCATGGGGCAGCATTCCTAATTATGTTCTCAAACCCCTTTCATTTTATCCTCCCAACAACCCTGCGAGGGAAGAAGAGGCAGTGCACAGCTGACCTGCACAGATGGCAAGCACTCAAGTCCTTGTTAGGGAAGAAGGCAGGAGATATATATTCGTCCTGATATATTTGTTCTCCAGGGGAGAAGACTCTGAACAAATAATCTCAGGTGCTGTTCTCAGGGTCTGGGCAGGTCCCGATCCACGCAAGGTTCTGGAAGGTCAAAATCAACCCTTTGAATTGGGCTTGGAGACAAATTTGCAGCCAGTGCAGTTGGGCCAAAATCGTAGTCAGATGTTCAGACCACCTGGTCCCAGCCAGTACTCCGACCACTGCATTCTGGACCAGCTGGGTTTCCCAAACAGTCTTCAGAGGCAGCCCAAGGTACGTTGCATTGCAGTAGTCAAACCTAGAGATCGCCAGCAGTGCAAGATTGAGGAACCACCCACCGCCAGGCTGTCTGTCATATCTGGACTGAGCTTCAGTTCATTGTCCCTCCTCCAGTTTGTTACTAAGGCCAGGCGCCTGGTTTTGCGCATCCACCACATTCAAACCATGTGCCCTCCCCGTGACTTGGCTATGGTCAGTGTGTGTGTGGCTGTGAACTTAGCAGAGTCTTCCTTCTTGCATGTGTTAGCATTTTCCAAGCACAAATTGTTCACACACTTCCCATGTGATCCCTCAATGGGGCCACACACAGCTGGTTCATGCTCTTGTTCGAAGAGGCAAATCCACCCTGGGGAGCTCCCTTTCAGTTCCCTGCTGGGCCGGGTGTAGGAAATGTTTGCTAATTGGCACTTTGTCCAAAAGGAGAAGGGGTGGAGAGAGACCTCCGTTGAGGTGAACCCTCCCCCCCCAATAGGAAATGGGAACTAGACTGGGTGCCGGCCGGGGCTGGGCAATGCAAATATTTTGTCATCTGCCTTATTCTCTAGGTTCGTGGTTCTCAAACTTTCTTCTCTGGGCCACACTCTCAGAATAGAAATTTGTTCACACCCCACCAATTTTTTTATTGATAAGAAATATGTTGGAAAACAAAAAGAAACAACTCCTAGCAGGGTTTGATTTATAACATAGAGCACAACTCCTTTAGGGAAGTTTTTAATGACTGATGTTTTAAGGTATTTTTAATCTTTTGTTGGAAGCCGCCCAGAGTGGCTGGGGAAGCCCAGCCAGATGGGTGGGGTATAAATAATAAATTATTATTATTATTACTAGTAGATATGATGCCCGTTAAAATAACGGGCGCTAGAAGGTTAGTCTGCCCTGCGCCGCCATAGCCTCGGCCCCGGCCGCCTTTGCCCTCGGAGCGTCTCGGAGCAGCAGCCGCCGCCGGAGCAGCCGCGCCGGCCACCCCCGCCCGCCCAACCGCCCCTTCCCGCGCGTCTCCTCACGGCCGCCGCTCCTCTTTCCTCTCAGCCATGTTCGCAGCCGCTCAGCTCATCCTCCCCAGCTCCGTGCGAGGCGGCGGCGCTGACCCAACTGATGGCGCGCGTGCGCCGCCGCTGCCTCTCGGACACGCCCCCCTCTCCGCCCGCTCCAATCCCTGTGTCCCTGAGGCTCATGCGCAGTAGCGCAATTCCACTGACACACGGACTGGACGCAGAGACACAGGGACTTTATTATATAGGATTATTATTATTATTATTATTATTATTATTGTTATTATTATTTTATTAATATTATAATGTTATAGGAAAATCCTTGGGCTCGCTTGGATTACCAAACAAAGACACCAGCCAGGAATATAGGAGCAAAACAGCAGCCAGTAGGCCTGGTCTTTATTTTAAAGGACTGTTGCAATTGTTGCACCCAGAGCAAAGGATGGCTCCCACTTTCATCAGTTTCACAAAGATACCCACAGCACCCCTAAAATTACATCACGCATGCCTCACAGATTGGGAGGGTCTGGAGCACAGGTGTCAAAGACAAGGCCCGCGGGCCAAATGCGGCCCGCGAGACCTCGTCATGTGGCCCGCGAGCGCGCGCTGATTGGCGGTGGGCAGCGAAGGTCAGCGCGCGAGAGAGGAAGGGAGCAGAGCGGAGAGAGGAAGACTCGGAGTGCATATTGTTTCCCGCCAGGGACAGAGTCGGGAAGGCGGATTGGTGGAGGGAGCGGTGGGCGTGGCCACTCGCGAGAAGTAGGCGGGGGAGCCGAGGCGCGAAGCTCTGGGGTTGGCTGCGGCGTCTCCGCACCATTTTTGATTTTCGGGCCGTTTTGGCCCAGCGCGGCTTTTTGCCGCCTCGGGGGTGCCCCGTGCGGCTTTCTGCCGCGTCGGGGAAGCCCCCCGCACCATTTTTTCCTTGCCGGGTGAGCCTGGCAAGGCTTTTGATTTTCAGGCCGTTTTGGCCCAGCGCGGCTTATTGCCGCGTTGGGGGCGCCCCGCGCGGCTTTTTGCCGCGTCGGAGAGGCCCCCCGCACCATTTTATCCTTGCCGGGAGATCCCGGCAAGGGTTTTGATTTTCGGGCCGTTTTGGCCCAGCGCGGCTTTTTGCCGCCTCGGGGGTGCCCCGCGCGGCTTTCTGCTGCGTGGGGGAAGCCCCCCGCACCAATTTTTCCTTGCCGGGTGATCCCGGCAAGGCTTTTGATTTTCGGCCGTTTTGGCCTCGCAGGCTTTCCAAAGCTGCTCTCCCGTTCGCTGCACGTTCCTTCCCACTTCATCTTGTGAGCTGAGTCACCGGCAGAAAGGAAGCCTCTTGCCGGACTCGCCAGCAACTCTCCGGCTTCCCTCAGAAACGAGTGAGGAACATGCTCCCTCCCCCCATAATCCCTCCCTGAACATCCCCCCTGAAACCTTACTAAAATATACCCCTTTCCCCCTTAATTCCTCCCTGAACATGCCCCCCTCCCCCTGAAACCTTACTAAAATATCCCCCTTTGCCCCTTAATTCCTCCCTGAACATGCCCCCTCCCCTTGAAACCTTACTAAAATATCCCCCTTTGCCCCTTAATTCCTCCCTGAACATGCCCCCTCCCCCTGAAACCTTACTAAAATATCCCCCTTTGCCCCTTAATTCCTCCCTGAACATGCCCCCTCCCCCTGAAACCTTACTAAAATATCCCCCTTTGCCCCTTAATTCCTCCCTGAACATGCCCCCTCCCCCTGAAACCTTACTAAAATATCCCCCTTTGCCCCTTAATTCCTCCCTGAACATGCCCCCTCCCCCTGAAACCTTACTAAAATATCCCCCTTTGCCCCTTAATTCCTCCCTGAACATGCCCCCTCCCCCTGAAACCTTACTAAAATATCCCCCTTTCCCCCTTAATTCCTCCCTGAACATGCCCCCCTCCCCCTGAAACCTTACTAAAATATCCCCCTTTGCCCCTTAATTCCTCCCTGAACATGCCCCCCTCCCCCTGAAACCTTATATTATTATTATATATACACACACATACTGAGTAATATGCAGTTGAAAATGAAATATGTTATATATAATCATACACACATATATATGTAATATATATTTAAAATACAAAAAGCAGTAATAATTGAATGCAGTGACAATAATTTATGATAGTAAAGAGTGGACACATAGTCCTACAGATACAACCGGCCCTTTGAGGGTGACCAAACTGCTGATGCGGCCCCCGATGAATTTGAGTTTGACACCCCTGGTCTGGAGTATCATGTTTGCCCCCATCCATCCCTTGACCTCCACCTCACACCCATCAAGTAAGACAAAAGAAATATTGACAATTCCTGGTTAATCACACCTCTTTGTCCTGACCAAGAACCTAATCCATTCCTAGATGGTTTGCTACTGTCCACAGGATGACTACCTATTTTTGCACCCATTTGCCAGGATGCCAGTGATTATCTCTTCGGCAAGAGGCTGATCCCAGGTTCCGGGGATTACGGCTGCCTTTTACCAGTTTCCCAAGTCCCTGCTTTGGTAGTCATGCATTATGTGGTGCTTTGAGGAGACATTGTGTGTGAACAACTGCGTGCTGGAGGGGCAACCCCCCTCCATCATTATAAAAATTCCTGTAACAATATTATGTTTGTGGGGCACACGGAAAGTAGAAAACATTCAGCTATGCTACACTACAATGAGCTGTTTAAATGTTTCTTTGATTGTCCTTGAATCTTCCTCTCCTGCCACACCCTTTGAGAGTCCTCAGTATACCTTTTGTGGGAGATGGTGCTTTATTCTTTCCTTCCAGAAGGTGAGCTGCTACGCACTAAAACTAGCACAGACTTACTGTAAATCCAGTCCCTTAAATATTGGATCACAGTAGGCCTTTGTGGCCCTATTTATTTTAGCCGTGTTTCCTGGTCAGCCCAAGGTCTTCCTGCAGGATCTGGGAGGGTTTGTAAAGCTGTCCTGCAGCTGTAAAGGCCTTCAAACAGACTGCCATAAGGGGGCAGCCTAAGCTTGAATTTAGAGTAATTTTTTTTTTTTACCCTCATTTGTCACTTAACACTTTCCCGAAGTGTGGGGCTACAGAAAAGGGTTTCAAAGAGTATGCAGCAGAAACTTTTTATCTTATTTCACCATAGGTTTTTAGTTGCAGGAAAAAATTCATTGATAAAATGGTGCTGTCAAAATTACCCCCACATTATCTTTGCCAGAGAAAGGGCACGCTGGTAAGACTGAACTCTCAAAAGAGGCGTGCGATTGTGTTAAGTTTGGGGAACGCTGCTCTCTGCTTATCTTTTGTAAACTCTGTTAGGGGTGGTTGTTTTTTCAACCAAGCAGTGTATAAATTTATGAAATAAAGTAATAAATCAGTCCCACCACCAGCTCTCTCTAAACTGGCCGCAAGCAGAGTGGTGTCCAGGGAAAGGGGACTTGTGCAAATCCTACCTGATTGCTGCCTTCCAGGCTGGTGGTAAAAAAATGAGGTCACAAAAGCTGTTTTTGTGTTTCTCGCCTTTAAACACTCTTCTGCTCTTATATTCTCTGCTAGGAGCCCCAACTCCCATGATCCACCCAGAGTCAGTTGGGTGGGGTACAATTATTATTATTATTATTATTATTATTATTATTATTATTATTACTATTATTATTACTGCTGGCCATGCAGAATTGTGGGGTGGCTCCCCACTCCCCTCCTCTATGTCAATGCCACCTGTGACTAGAGAGGCCATAGTCCCAGGTGGAAAGTGAAGATGCAGCAGACATTATGCCCCATAAATATACGCACGAACACATATTGTGAGTGAAGCTGCCTTTTATGTTGAACCAGTCCTCTGGTTCTATGGCACTCTTATTAGATGATTCTCCAAAGGTCACAAGGAGAGATCTTTTTAGCCAGAGGGTCCAGGGATTGAAACTGGGGTCTTCCTTGCATTAAGCCGCCCAGAGTGGCTGGGGAAACTCGGCCAGATGGGCGGGGTAAAAATAATAAATTATTATTATAAATTATTAAATTATTATAAGTGCGTGCTCTGCTGCTGAATCGTGGCCCCTTCCTTCCCATAGTTCTTGGGATTGCCAGTCATTCTCCATGTTTGGGGGAAACGCAGGCCCAGTTGTTCATACTTTAAATAGCTGCACACCCTAAAGCTGCTGTCCAAGCAAAAAACAACTACTTTCCCTCGCGACCTGTTGCATTAGCTGCAATCGGGTTTTAAAAAAAACCTCATTACCGTTCCTTCCATTTTTATAAAACACATCCAGTAAAACATCCTGATGAATCCTAATTGCTTCCATCCCATCCTAATTGTTTAAAGGTTGACTCTTCCCTCATAATTCTGTGTGCATATCTGTAAAAGACATTACATATATACATAGACATGCAAAAATGTCCAAGTTTGCAATGTAATGGTAAGCCATGGTCTAAAACAAATCCCACCAGCATGCTGGTAAGAATATGAGAAGATAAGAAAAGCCCGGTTGGATTAGGCCAGTGGCCCACCTAGTCCAGCATCCTGTTCTCAGGCTTTGGTTTAGTAGCTGAGTGGTTTCCTCCCAGCCTGAGTTGAGGTATTTGTGTGTGAAGCAAGGGCCATTCTCTCATGCACAGTAAGCCACAGTTTAAATGCTGTGCCTTAAAGCGCCTTCCAGACATGGCCGATGTGAGGATACCTAATTATGATCAGTGTATCTGGATATTACTTTTTGTTTGAAAAGTATTTATCCCAGACTTGAAACTGCCAAGGCCTCTCTCTCCTCTTCCTGAGATTGTGCAAAACACAACCGCCACCTTCCCCACAGTGTCAAGGGCAAATGGGGATAACGCAGGGCTTGGAGTTATTGTGCAAGGTACAGATGCAAAATACTTTGCTATCTGCCCTCTTTTCTCCTTTTTTGGAAAAGTGGTGTTTGTAACGCACCTGGTCATGTATTTCAGGCAACGCAGCTGGTAGCATGCTCAAGGCCACTCCTAGAATAACCTCTCGGCACAATGCACAATGGGCGATTCTTGTATTTTTATGAGCAGCGGCGTGTTTCCTCCATTGTTCTTGTAATGGTACTCAGAGGAGATTCGGGTCTCCAAGAAAAGCACGTGGAGGGGCTCTTCCACTTGGCAGGCAGTGGGATGCCCTGACTGGCTGTGCCCTCACTTCCTCTCCCCTTGCCTGCTCTGCCCAGCTGCCCCAAGAGCAGGGGAAGGGAGAGCGTTTCCCACCACCACCAGTGGGAACCCGGAAGCTGCCACACACCAGGTCAGACCATTGGTCCCTTTTAGCTCAGGACACCGACTGGCAGCTGCGCTCTGGGATTTTGGAGAGGGGCCTTCGCAGCCCTGCCTGGAGATGCTGGGATTGCAACGGAGAGCATTCGCTCTGCTGCTGAACGGATCCTGCATGGCCCACCATTTTTGAAAGGGGTGGGGCGTTTGTCCTGTGGGGCAAGTCAGCAGCTCTTGGGATGGGCTTTGCACCATTAGGTAAGGTGTTATCAAAATAAGGACTGGCGGTTCAAGCTTCATTGTGCAAAACACGCCGCGTCTTCTCAAACCATCGTCACAGCATGCGGGCTCCTGAGATTAATCGCAATCCTAAAATCATTTGTAAGATTCCCTGTTGTGCAGCAGAAAGTATTGTTCTTGGGGAGACCCCAGATTCTTTCTCTGGTGTTTAGCTCAGTCATGCTCTCATCCTGACATGCCCCACAAAGAGAACATGAAATCGCCACCTCTGGCCTCTGTAACGGAGGACTGGAAGGAGTCCATAGTAGCATCATTTCTAAGCAAGCAATCCCACATGGGAGTGACGGACGTGGCGCAAGGCCTCGGGGGCTGGAGTGGGCAGCTCAACGGTGACACCATAAAATTATGCGCTGCGTGGAGAAAAGAGACAGAGAAAGGCTTTTCTCCCCCTCTCGTAACTCTAGAATTTGTGGGCCTCAAATGAAGTTGAACGTTGGAAGTGTCCTGTCAGGTAAAATGGCAGTGCAATTAAACTCCGGGACCCCCTCTCATGAGGCAGTGATGGGCACCAGCTTGGGTGCTGTAAGAGAGAGTTGGACCAATAATAGAGGAGAAGGCTATCAGTCACTACCAGCCAGGATGACTGTGTTCTGGCCCCCCAGTCGGAGGCAGCAATGCTTCTGAATCCCAGTTGTGGGGGGGGGGAAGAGGGGGTTCTGGGTTTGTGTCCTGCGTTTGGGCTTTCCCCTTGGGACTTCTGGTTGGCTGCATTGGGAACAGAACCATGGACTCTTTGGCCTGATCCAGCAGGTCTCTCACAATGGCCTTGTCCTCCTGAGCTCCTTGCCGAAAGGGAAACAGTACAAAAGTAGTTGCTGTTTTGTCCTCATATTATATATATATATATATAAAGAAAACACATTGGATTTGCTGCAAGTTGTCCCCCCACCCCTGTGAGCATCCCAAAATGGAAGTGAGAATGAGGACAGAAACAAAGGAGTTTGCGGAAGTCCTGTAGTTCCTATTTGTAGGGAGGGCTTTTGCCTTGACTTCTCCTTTCCAGTGAAAGGGGGGGTCATGCATGGGGCAGAGTGAGCTCAAGGTGTGGAGATTTCTCTCTCTCCTCTCCCTCTCCCTCCCCCCCCCTCTGTGTGTGTGTGTGTGCGCTCGCTCGCTCGCTCGCTCGCATGTGTGTTGAACACCCAGAAAGGTTGGGGGAAAGTGGCTTGCAATCCCACCTGGAAGACCCAGTTGCAGTGTCTCACCAGGACCCATGATATTCCAGGTTCAGTCATGGCACGGAGACTGCCTTGGTTGATGACATTTGCCAGGAGAGAGATGGGAGAGGTGTGATCCTGCCCGTTCTCCATGACTTACTTGGCACCTTTGGCCATATAGCATCCTCCTGGAGCAGCTCTGTGAGGAGGGGGCATTCTCGGAGGGAGGGACTTCTCTGTGGCAGCCCCTTGGCTGCGAAATTCCTTCCCCAAAGAGGTGTGCCTGGAACCCTCATTGTACAGCTTTCATCGTAAGCACCTTTTAACCCTGTCCTTTGACAGCTGAGATGATAGATAGATAGATAGGGGTGTGTGTGTGTGTGTGTGTGTGTGTGTGTGTGTGTGTGTGTGTGTGAATACAACACAAAAAATACATGTTAAGTATTGGGCTTTAGCTGGTTTTCGGTTGTTATCATTCTGCTGTTGTTGCCCTGGGACTGTAGGGTGAAGAGGGCCTGAGAAACCCTATAAATAATATTTTTCTGAGAAACCGTTGCTTGCTTTTTGATAATTCTCCGCCTGTCACTCCTGTTGCTTGGAATGCCCCAAAGCATTCCGTCTTAATGGATTTCTTGAGAAGGAGCCAGATGAAAGTTGATCAGCGATGCATTTAATCTAAGCTTGTGGAGTCAACAATGCCTTTGCAGAAGCAGGCTGGGCGCGTGAGACACTTTGGGGTGGGCAGGATCCGATGGAAGATGCAGCATTTTGCTCCCCACCCCACACCGCACACAGCTGGTGCGCACACTTCTTGTGGAATAATAATTAAAAAACCCTGCCAGGCACCGAGCATCAGCTGCCCACCCCTTGGCGGAGTTTGGAAATTGCCACTCCCTAAGCCTTGGGGATGGTCTTTTCGGTCCAAGCTTCCCCACATCCCAGGAATTGGATGTAACATAGAGGGTGGCCTTGGCTTCAAGCATTGCAGGGGGTTGGACTAGATGACCCTTGGGTCCCTCCCTACTTCTGTGAAGTCTTTGGGCAAATCTGATTTGAGGCCATGCAGCAGAAAGAGGTGGGAGAGTGGACAGCTTCAGGCTGTCGGTGGTGTGGCCCAGTCTGCACCCTGTCTAACTACCTTTCTGCTTGCAGGGAGTGGCTTAGTCCCCCCCCCACACACTGGGGAGCACTCCTCAGTGCAATAGCCTCCCCTGCATGCCTGCAGCAGGAAGTGCAGCCGAACTGCCTGCAAGGAGCTTTGCCTCTTAGGGCATGGGTTAACATAGCCCTGGAGAACCAGGCATCCGCCTTTGCCTTGCTTGGGCAGCCCTGGGCCTCCCTGCTCACTTTCAGGTGTACCACAAATCCTGATGGTGCTGGCTGCCAACCAAGCAGCAAGGGGCTGGACAGAAGCATGAAGAGCCCATGAAGCCCTCAGTCACGCGATGGAGATGACCTTGGTGGTTTTCTGCCCATTTCTGGTGGGGCAGCGCTGCTGATTTTGGGTGGTGGGCCACGTCTACGCACAGGCCAATGACCCCCATCTCTGTAAATAGCTCTTATGGAAACCCATGGCCCTGCGAGTCTTCAAAATGCCTTTGACCACAACGACGATAGCTTTGGTTAAAAATCGAAATGGCTTAAATGTGTAGCGTAACTAGGTTGGCGCTCAGTGCTTCTGCTACAGGAGGGTGGGATTGTTGGAAGTGGAATGCTGCTGCTCTGTGTAAAGAAGTGGAAAAATGTCTTTGACTGCAGGGGATGACCCCCCACCCCCGATTCATAGCAAATTGCATGTTGGGGTGAGTTGCTTTGGGGCTGGTTTAAATAAACAAGCCATTACTTTTCTCTCCATGGAAGTTTTGCTGAAACTTGATTGGAATTGTTGGAATTCAGCTTATCTAGTGCTGTTGCCTTTTAAATTGGGCAAATTGCTGCGTTGCTTACTCAGCCCATCTCCTGTTTTCTTCAGTCTTTATTCTTGACTTTTCTGACCCTGAAACCTGAAGAAGTGTCAGCTTTCTGGTTTCAACTGAGCGTCAACTTGCTGTAAAGCACTTTGGGCTCTTAAAAAACACTGCATAGGTTGTTATTGCAAATTATTATTATTATTACATTTCCTGTCCACACTTCATTGATTCACAATCACACGGCGAGTTAGATATGAAATCCTAAAAACAGAAAACACTTAAAGCATATTGATGAAAGGAATGGGAACAGACAGTAATGTAATTAAGGCAACCATAACATTCAAGAAATTAAAAGCTGTGTTAATACGTTAATCCTATTTAACTCCCACGAAAGCCCGGGTGCAGAGACGTGTTTTCAGTTGGCGCCAAAAGGCAAGCAGAGTTTGTGCCACCCACCCCTCAGAGAAAGGGGCATTCCACAAACCGGGCGCCACCACCGAGAAGGCCCAGGCGCTAAGGAGGGAGGGAGTGTCGTTGGCCATCTGAATCTGGCTGCTTCAATGAGGGTGGGCGTTTTTAGCTATACAGTAAAATACTTGCATACCACAATTTCATTTTTTTAAAAAAAGTCAATGCAGTTTTAACTGTTACATTCCTTAATTGTCTGCATAAGCCTGGCAGCGCAGAAGAGTTTTCAGCAAACGTTTAAAAGTTCCTATAGAAGACTCCTGCTGGATCTCTGTGGGCCAGAGACGCTCAGCTGTGTCGAATGAGCCTCACCAGTTCAGGAGTCAAAACCAGGGATGCTCCTAGAGACAATCTCAGCGACTGAACTGGGGATCGTAAGAGTCTAGTTGGTTCCTAAGGTGCCCTTAGACCCAAGTTTTTCAGGGCCTTGTAGATGAAGGCGAAGAACGGTGCCTCCTAGTCCATGGGCAGCCAGTGCGGTTGTGCTGGGAGCAGAGGCAAGGCAGCGAGGCCTCTCCATCTGCTTGGATGCGACCAGCTGCTGTCTACTGATTTAGCAAATGCACGGCCCGCTTTTCAGCAACGAGACAAGCTGCCAAAGCAGGTCACGGTCCAATTTGGAGCAAGGATATAAGAAAGCATTGGAAACGTAGATGAAATCATTAAAATCAGCTGGCTTGAAACAACAGGAAAACCACAAACGGAAGCAAAATAAAATCAATACTGAAAAGAAAAAAAAGCAGTGGCGTTAGAGTGAGACCGTGTCTCTGGCTGTTGGTTCTGGCTGCCTGCTAAAATCCCCCGGGGCCTGTTCTCTCACCAAGAATCTCTGACCACCAGGAGCCTGGAACAAGACTGTAAGCTTGGGGTGGAGGGTGGGGCAAGTTTCAAATACACTTTTCACATTTGGTGATGCCGCCCTCAAAATCAGAATATACAGAGATTGAATATTGTCAGAAATAGCAGAAATTGTTGGTTATGAATTAGCAGGAGACTTTATAATATTGTTTGGTTATGTCAAAGAGGTGCCGCCAGTTAGATGATCATTTTATCTTACTACAGTGGCTTGTATATCAAACTTGACCCAGAAAACTTTCTGTGGACAAACGCCGGCTCCCTCGGCCTGAAAAGCGAGATGAGCGCCACACCCCATAGTCTCCTTTGACTGGACTTAACCATCAAGGGTTCCTTTACCTTTACCAAGCTTAGAAAAAGCTGCATGTACAGATTGAAAACTGAAGGATGGATTTTAGGGGTGTGTGTACGTACCGATCATAGATACTGGTTATATATTTACTGATATTAACTGCATGCCCTTCTCAATCTGTCACTTCATATTGATTGATCTTGCAAATAAAACTGTGCTCAAGGGGAGACGGTCGGGTGAAGCCTTGGGGCTGGATCTGGTCTGAGTCTCAGGAAGGAATGTGGGTGGGAGCAGATGAGGCTCTCCTGGGTGCTGGGCAGGTTTCAGGTTGCACCAGGACTGCTGGGATGACTAGCACAGCTGATCTCCCAGTTTTAAAATGTAAAATCCAGCTGTTAGCCAGAGACGTCTCCTTTCTTAGGTGAAACACACAGGTTTCTTGGTAGGTAGAATCAGGAGCATGGAAAAAACTGGGAGATTTTTAGATTATGAAAGCTATAGATTAGTTTTCGGCCGTGTGCTAGGTAAAAAGTAGTCTTGTGGCAGCTTGAAGACTAACTCATTTTATGCCGGAGGCTGCTTATTGTTCTCATTCTCGGACAGTAAACATCAATTTTTAACCCTGGGGCACTTCAGGTTTTTGCTTTCACTGCCCTCCTCTTTAGTAATCGGCTCCGTGGGCAACTGAACCGCCCATGGTTCACCTTCACGCTGTGGTGCCCTGGCCAGCCTGACGCCTGGGATCCGACAGGCTGCACCCAGATCCTGAGTCTGCCAAAAGGCCTGTGGAGGCA
Source organism: Darevskia mixta (assembly GCA_034641385.1). Lineage (NCBI taxonomy): Eukaryota > Metazoa > Chordata > Lepidosauria > Squamata > Lacertidae > Darevskia > Darevskia mixta. The sequence continues at coordinate 3,266,729 of JAWWNH010000124.1, read as the reverse complement.
GCTTCAGAGCCACCCATAAATGATTCGATTCACACCTTCTGTTCTCTGTCAGCAGATTCATGGGGCTTGAAGCACAGCCTGATTTGGTGCTTCCTGGCCGCCACCTCCTCTGTCTTCCCCTTCTTCTCTGCCCCAGCACAGCAACCAGAACCACATCCTCAGGGCAGGTAGAGCAAAGGGTTGAGAGTCAATGGAGAGGGCCGGGATCAAGCCTTGCTCTCTGGCTCCAAAGCTGAGACTTGTTTCTCACATTCTGTTGCCTCCTCATCTCTTCAGCATGGCTGAAAGGATGGAAACAAGATGCAGGATTTTGCATTTGCTCTCTCTGTGTTTTCATTTATTTAAAAGCATTTATACACCGGCCAACATTTCAAACATCACTCAAGATTCACGGAATTGTAGAGTTGGAAGGGACCTTGAGGGTCATCTTATGCTACGCCTTGCAATGGGGGAGAGGCGATTATAAATCTAAGCACGTAAACAAGGTACTCAGTCCCCGTCACCGTGGCAGACGGCATGCTTCACAAAACAGTGTAGCTGATAGTAGATTTATTTAGACTTGATCTGCACCATCTCCAAGGCTCAGGGTCAGTTGCGGAAGCAAACAAGAGAATAAGATTTCGTCTAGTTCCGTGAAATTTCCCCACTCTTCCTGTCTCAGCCTTGAGCCAAACCAAGGACAAGCGTGGAAAGATAAGATTTGGCAGCTCAGCTGAAGTTCCTTCAGCTTAGACTTCAGCAAGTCTTTGCCAGACCATCGACTGCCCTTTGGGGGCACAGCAGTGGTAGAAATGGTGGTCTTGATTTCCCTGAAAACCCCACACCTAGTGAAGCAAGCCTGGCTTTGTGCTGGGGAGTTCTTTCCCCTTTCAGTCCACACGGGGAGGCTTCCCGTAGCAAAGACGGGAGGCCAGGGGCTGCAGGACTCAGAGCAGGGTTGGACAGAAACCAAATAGGATCCCAAGTGAGATTTATTGTTTGCACCCCACCCATCTGACTAGGTGGCATCCTTGGAGCAGCCACATTCTGCTGGCTCATCTTTTGAGTGCTTCACATTTCATAATAATAATAATAATAATAATAATTTATTATTTATACCCCGCCCATCTGGCTGGGTTTCCCCAGCCACTCTGGGCGGCTTTCAACAGAACATTAAAATACAACAATCTATTAAACATTAAAAGCCTCCCTAAACAGGGCTGCCTTCAGATGTCTTCTAAAGCAGTGTTTCTCAACCGCTGTTCCGCGGCACACTACTGTGCCGCGAGATGTTGCCTGGTGTGCCGTGTGATCCCGCGAGGGAGGCGAACCCGGCCTCGCCCGGGCCCGGCAGCGGCTGCTGCTTCGGCGCGAGGGGCTTTGGCGGGCGCTTCACACAGCGAGGGGAATAAACCGCCGCGCGCGCCCCCAACGCGCACACTCGCTCGCTCGCCGACGCTGCTGCTGCTTCCCTCCCTGGCAAGAAGAAGGTGGAGGAGGTTGCGGGGCGGCGGCGGCGGCGACGAGGAGAGCCTGGCCAGGTCGCGCGTTGCAGCCGCGGCCGGCCGCCTCTGCACGGACCAAAGGCAGCCGAGTTCCCGAAGGCCCTGGCGGGGAAGGGCACTCCCTCGGCCCCGTCGCCCCCAAGCGGAGCCGGGCCAGAGGCGCGCGCCAGGAAACGGCCTCTCGGGTGCGGCGGGAGCAGCAGCAGCAGCGTCGGCAAGCGGGCGCCCGCGGAGGTAGATCCTGGGGAGAGAAAAGGATCGGGCACCGGGCAGGCGGGGTAGATAACAGAGCGGAGGGTTGTTTCTAAGGGAGTGGGAGATCCCTTTTCTGTAACCCCTATAATCCCCGAAAGTGTCCGCAGCTCACTCGCGAGACCTGGGTGGGAATTGAACAGCGCTCTGCACATGAGCCGGGAACAGCTCTCCTTTATCGACTGGCAATTTGCAGGGCTGGGCGATGCTGAAGTCTGCAGGTTCTAGCCTGGGACTAAACAATTAACTGCTGGCACATTTGCAAAGCTAAGCAGGGTCTCTGGTATGGTTTCAAATTGTGAGGGGGGCGGTGTTTTGAGATTCCTGCACTGCAGGGGGTTGGTTTGGATGATCCTTGGGACCCCTTCTAATGGTGGTGTGCCTCGAGATTTTTTTCATGAAACAAGTGTGCCTTTGCCCGGAAAAGGTTGAGAAACACTGTTCTAAAGGTCTGGTAGTTGTTGTTCTCTTTGACATCTGAAGGGAGGGCGTTCCACAGGGCGGGTGCCACTACCGAGAAGGCCCTCTGCCTGGTTCCCTGTAACTTGGCTTCTCGTAGTGAGGGAACCGCCAGAAGGCCCTTGGAGCTGGACCTCAGTGTCCGGGCTGACCGATGGGGGTGGAGACGCTCCTTCAGGTATACTGGACCGAAGCCATTTAGGGCTTTAAAGGTCAGCACCAACACTTTGAATTGTGCTCGGAAACGTACTGGGAGCCAGTGTAGGTCTTTCATGACCGGTGTTATGTGGTCTCTCATTCCCTCTGTAGCCCATTTCACAATGCTGATGTATGATTTCCATACACGACTTCCCTCTCTATATCAGACAGCCTGTTTGCAGGCAAGGATTCGATCTTGCTGCACACACAATTTGCTGACTCAGCTCTGGTGTTGTCATTTCTTTTGTGGATGATAGCAGTTTATTGCAGCACTGCCAGGTGTACAAATCAAGACCAACTCCTCTGTTGTTCTCTCGGCAGTTGAGTGGATAGTTAAGGGGACCCACCGAGCCCCCTGCCTTTAAATCTGACTCTGAGGGCAGGTTCCTTCTGCTGCCTTCAGCCCAGGTCACTTGTGAGCAATATCTGCAGAGGAGATAACTTCTTCTGTTGCACCAGTCAGCTGTGGAAACCGAAAGAGGCCTCCTTGCACAACCTGCTTTCCCGCAACAGGGCCATAAAAGTGAGTTGCGGATAAACATGGAGATTTTATTGCAGAGTTTGAACAATGGTGTATGTGTGTGATCTTTCCCTCCGTCCCGTGAAAGGGGGGTGGGGAGCAAAAGCAAATATGGGTTCATAGGTCTTTGTCTGCCAGTCATACAGCTTTCTGGTCCCTGGAAAGATCCCCTTATATGGTGAAGTGTGGAAGTGGGATTCTGGGGTGGCAACAAAGTTGGGGAAATGAAGGGTGGCAGGGTGAGGGCTTAGGGAGACAGGGCATGCACCCTAGAAGAACAGAAACCTCCTTCCTTGGATGGCCACCTGTCATGGATGCCTCCGTTGAGATTCCTGCATTGCAGGGGGTGGGACTAGATGACCCCAGGGGGTAACTTCCAACTCTGCGATTCTAGGTGGTAGTTTTCACAGAGCGTCCTGGAAAGGGTGAGGCTGTCTTGCTTCCCCCACCTGCATGTTTTCTATCGGAGGTGGAGGGGGCTGAAGAGTTCATAGCTGGTCATCTGGTGAGTTTGTGGCAAAAGTGACATTTGCAGTGGGACGCTTCCTGTTTTGCAACCCAGCCCTTGAGCCTTGCTCTCTCTCCATAGAAGGGCATTGAAAGCTGGACGAGATGATGCTCCCTGTCGCCTCGGGTCCCAGCCATGAGCTCAGTGTTAGAAACAGAGATATGAAAGCTAGGGACTAAATGGCCCCTTAAACGTTGGTTATGGGAGCCACAATGGAATGTCTCTGCACACTTTTTATAACAAGAATACAAAGCTGGAAATGAATGAACTGCAGCTAAAATATTGTGTTCATTTTTCTCATTGTCTAGTTATTCCCCTGCCCACCCCCTAATTTCCTTAAGAGGGTCCCTTCTCCAGTCTTCAGAGAGTGGCTGGAAGTGGGGAGGCATAAAAAGGTCCTCCTTTCTTTCCACTCTGAAGTTTTGATATGAAATCTTAGTTGCAGTACTGCGCCCAGAGCTCAGAAACTGCTTGCGCCTAGAACAATGGGAGTTTCAAACACTGCATGAGCTTGTGACATTGTGAATCCTCCTGCCCATCTCAAAATTAAAAATGGTTTGTCAACCCACCGTATCCTTGCTAGCCTCTCCTGAGGCTTAAACACTTAAAACGCACACAACATTTCCCAAGCACTTTACATATACAGTCGTACCTTGGATCCCAAACGCCTTGGGACTCGGACCTTTTGGCTCCCGAATGCCGCAAACCCGGAAGTGAGTGTTCCGGTTTGCGGACGTTCTTTGGAATCCGAACGTCCGACGGGGCTTCCTGCAGCCAATCAGAAGCTGCACTTTTGTTTCTGAACATTTTGGAAGTCGAACGGACTTCCGGATCAGATTCCGTTCGACTTCCAAGGTACGACTGTATTAAAAGTTAAGGCAGCTCATGGCTGCTGGCTCACAGTCAAATAGGCACAGCAGAGAAGGAAAAAGGAATGAGGAAGGATGAGGAAGGCAAGCATTGGAGCAGCTGTTCTTGCACTGGCTGATGGATGAGGCCAGGATGTGGACTCCAGTGCTGTGATGATTGTGTGTGTGTGTGTGTGTGTGTGCCTTGGCCTTCTGGTCAGTGGAAGAGACCACTTTAGCTCTGCTGGTTCAGTTCTGAGAAGATGGCCCCTTGTCGTGTTTGCTGCCGTATGGGGGCAGATAGAGAGGAGACCATCCACATGGAGTAGATCAGCCTTCCCCAACTTGGTTTTCTCTGGATGTTTTGGAGCAGACCTCCCATCAGACCCTGTTGGGTTTCCTGAAATCTATTTGGGAGTTTATGCAAGAGGGACAATGCTTCCTTCCCTGCAAGTCCCCGGCATCTGCTGGATGCCAGTTTCCCAGAACTCTCTCCTGTGGCGCTTAGCCTTGCGCCACCGTTGGCGTAGCTGCAGGAGGTCTAGACTTTGGAGACTTTGCATGAGCCCATTTGTGTCTGATTAGCAGTATTTACTTTGGCTCAGGGAGGCTCTGAGCTGCTGCAAGCTTGAGATGTCCTCGGGCGATAGTCGCAGCATCCGTGTGTTCCCAGTATCAAGTGACTGGAATCGCAACCCGGGCTTCCTGTCCCCTGCGCAGGCCCTGTGTATGCTAATTTAGCAGTGTGAGGTCACAGCTATATTTATCTCAGCTATATAAGTCTAACCAAATAACCTGAACTGCCTGAAGAGTCACAAACCGAGCCCCGGGTATATACCGAGCAAAACCAAGCCGGCTGCGACCTTTTGTGGCTTGTTGACTAAAATAATATTGTCGTAGTTCTCTGTGTCTGGATGACATCCAGGTTAGGTTGCTGCATTATATGCTGCTCTCTGAGCCTGCTTGGAAACTTGTAGCTTGTGCAGAATATGGCCCCACAATTGTAATCCTATCGCACCGGTTGAATTGGCACCCTGGCTTTATTCCAAAGCTGTTAACCATGGTTTCCTGGTTTGGATAAAGCAGGGAACCGTAGTTAATGCAAAAAAACCTTGCAAAATGTGCCTGTGTTTGTGCAGCCAAAAGGCTCGTCTGTATCTCTGCTGAGCCAAGAGATGATAATGGAAACTTGCCTGTTGTGTTGCATGTCACTGGCATAAACTGCTTGAAGATCACGGGTGTTTGGTGTGCTCACCAGTGCTAGGGAGGGCACCATTCTAACAAGGGCTTGTGCCTGCGTAGGGCTGATGGCAGGAACAATGGTCAGCCTGGATAGCTCAGCTGGTGAAGGCCTGGGGCTGATAACGCCAAGGTTGCAGGTTCGATCCCCGTATTCCTGCCTTGCAGGGGGTTGGACTAGAGGATCCTCAGGGTGCCTCCCAACTCTTCAATTCTATGATTCTTAGAATTGCCAACCTAGGGAGATGCCAAAGAGATCTCCTGGGTGCCCCAGGTGCGAAACTGAAATGCAGTTTTTTCAAATATTTATCTGCTGCCTTTGGGAGTAAACTTTTTAAAGGCAGCTTACAATGGAACACAGAAATGCAGTGAAAAATACCTGTACAGCCGTACCTTGTTTTACGACCGGGATCCATTCCGGAGCCCCGGCCACTAGCCGAAAAGGATGCAGGGCAAAATGCTGCGTCTGTGCACGCATGCGGAGCGGTTTGCACTTCTGCGCATGCGCAAAGTGCGAGCTAGCTCTTCTGCGCATGCGCAGGCGGCAAACCCGGAAGTAACCCGTTCCAGTACTTCCGGGTTTGCCGCGGATGTTCGCCGGAATGGACGCTAGACGAGGCGGATATTAGCGGAGGTATTACTGTACATTTAAAACAACAAGGAGACCAGCTACTAATAAAGGGAGCAGCTCACCCAAAATTACTGAAATATTATCAAAGCCAACCTCCAGAGCAGAATGCCAAGAGGGCTTTTCCCATTATGAGCCAGTTTGGGTAGAAAGGTGGCGGCAACAACAAGGTGCGTTTGGGGTGGGGATTGCCAGTGGCTAAGCAAAAGCCAACCGTTATGGGATGGCAGTCGCTGCAGTCACCGCTTGCAAGGGCCCCCAACATAACTTAGAGATCAGCCCTAGGAACTCTTAGTAGCTTGGTGGGATATTCCTTTTGTGTTAACTCGCTTCAGCCCTAATCCTGACCATGTCTGCTCAGAAGGGAACCCTGTTGAGTTCAGAGGGGTTTCCTGCCAGGTGAGTGGGATTAGGGTTGCAGTGCCCGTGGGGGCCCTGAGTTCTGGGACTGGATTATACCTCACTCCCTTATCTGTTCAGCAGCTTTCCTTTTTAAAGACAGATTTGCATAAGCAGCAGCACAGTCCTACCCCCATAAGAGATTTCTTTCCATGTGTTTTGACTGCCTTCCCTTTTCAGGGGTTGTGGCAGTGCCGGAAAGCCTTGCCTTATTCTTCTGCAAGGAGAGCAGAGATACAGGACTTGAAGCAACGCAAATCTTGCCAGCAGCTTCACTTTTCACAGAGCAAGGCTGACACCGGTGTGTGTGATTCTGTCGCTCTAGCATTGCTGCTCCAGCCTCCTTTGTTCTTGGCCCAGACGGCGTTTTCCTTTGCAGGGCAAATGCATACATACCTTGAGATCTCACGGTGTTTTAAGTGACTAGCTGGCCCAATAAAAGCTCTTGTCTCTCTTCCAAATGCTGTGAGATTTGCAATAATCTCCCAGTATCCTTGGCTTGCTCTGAGCTGCGTTTTGCATAATCCCCATGGATTACCAGGAGGGGGAAGCCAGGCCGCTTCCTGATTCGTATCCACCAGCTACAGTTTCCCAAAGCGCTTAGCAATGCTAAGGAGGGCTGGCTGCCATGTTCCTTGGCTCAGCAGCTGTTGACAGCGGGTCTCCTCCTTCAGAGTCTGAGCACCTTGATGGCTGTGGCAGTCTTGTGCTCTGGCAAAGGTCCCTAGCGGGCGCTGCTTCCAACCACTAGGCGGCACTCTCTGCTGATGGATGAGCTCCTGCTTGGAACAGCTGCACTTTATTAAAAAGGAGGAGGCATTTTTGCATTTTTGCAAGGAACTTTGAATGCGAATAGCTCCCCTCCGCCTTGAGAGAAAATTGGAAAATTAGGGAGAATGATGTGTTGTGAGGGCTCCCTCTCCTTTCCCCCCGACAGTGAGTGGATCGAAATGCATTTTTAAAGGAACGCTTAGTTGGCATTCTGCTTTGCACCGTAGCTGTGGAAGCCATATTAGATATCCAGCATGCCAGGAAGAAGTACGTTTAGGGGGATGGGATGGGAGCAAAGCGGGGGAATGAGGCAGGGGAAAGAAGACAGCGGCGTCTTGTGCTTCCTGTAAAAATCTCAGAACAGAATCGTGTTCATTTTCATAAAACTGCACGCACACACAGTCCATGAGGCTGGTACAATGTGTTTTGGGGTGCTTGCGATGGAAAAATCCAAGGTACCCCCTTCCAGACACAAATCAAACATGGGGTTCCCAAAGCAATTTCATCTGCCCTGCAACCCTACGAAGTCCTTATCTGTGTGGACGACTTCTTCTTCTTCTTCTTCTTCTTCTTCTTCTTCTTCTTCTTCTTCTTCTTCCTCCTCCTCCTCCTCCTCCTCCTCCTCCTCCTCCAAAAATTGAGGTTGGCTTCCCTCATGAGGGAAAGCATCATGTTTTCACAAGTTGCGAAAGATCAGGGCATGCTGTGCTTGAAGCCGTACAGCTGTTCCTCTGCTTTGAAGCCCCCCACAGCTCAGCGACTGATGAGAGTCCCTCCACCTGGCCCAGCTCAGCAAATGTTCCATTGGTATCCTGCCCTTTCCTGCAAAGAGCTCAGGGTGGCATACCTGGTTCCCCCCTCCCCATCCTCAAAACAACCCTTTGCGGGAGAGAGCGACTAGCCTGGCTTCACGGCTGAGTGGAGATTGGAACCCTGGCTGCTCAGGTCCTGGCCCAGCCCTCTAACCGCTGCACCACACTGCCCCTTGCACTGCTTCTGTCCGTTTCCACAAGGCTCTTGCGGGCGAGTTCTTCAGCGCCACGCTAGGCTCAGCCACCCAGGCTCTGGGGCATTCAGCCCTAGAGCAGCAAGTGCCGGCAGCCCCCGAAACCCCACAGCATGGCTCTCCGTCACAAATCCCGGGACCGTCTTGCGGTGCTGAGTCCTGCCATTGTCTCTCTCCTGCAGCCGCCTGGGGAGGCCTTGTGGTTCAAGTTAGCGCGTTGGCTGGGAAACCAGCCTCTCGTTTCCATGTGGGTTTGCTCATTAAGGCTGCCTGCCCCCCCCCCCGCTCTGGAACAGCAAGCAGCCGTTTTCCATCGCCCACCAAACCGATGCAAACCTCTGGGTGGGCGGACTTGATTCTGCACGAGGAGCCCACAGGTGGCAAAGGAGGGGCCCGCTGGGCTGGCTGTGTGTGGCAGGGCCACCCCCCCCCCAATCCACAGACACACACCAGGGATGGGGGGGGGAGCCTTTTTTGGCCCAGCAGGCCAGATCTTTCTCTCCCCCCCGACCTGCCGTGGGGGCAAGGCAGACAGGGACTAAGGTGCTGCTGGAGGGGGGGGGAGCTCAGCCATGCTTTCTGCAGGGATCGGGTGCACGAGGGTGTGGGTGTGGATTTGGGGAAACTGCCTGGTGGGCCAAATGGGGAGGCCTGGATGGCCCAATTCACCTTGTGGGCTGGAGGTTCTCCGTCCTCCCTGCCGCCCAAGGCACAAGGGGAGGGTGCAGAAATACGCGGGTGGAGCTTAAATGAAGACTGAGCACCTTCATGCTTTCTCCAATGGCGGCTGGTGCCCAGCATCTGAAGGGCTGCCATGTGAACCGATTCTGTCTTCAAGATGTCCTTGCTGGTGCCCCTGCCTTTGGAGGGAAAGTGGGTCATGACCAGGGATTGAGCCTTCCCGGTGGTGGCACCCTCTTTGTGCAGTTATCTCCCTAGAGAGGCCACTATGGCATGGAGTCTAGTGTCATCCTGGTACCCGGGGAAGACAGGTGTGTTTATCAGTGTTTAGGATCCGTTTCACGCTGCTGGCCTCAGCACCCAGTGCCACTTCTTTTTTCCAAGGGTTCCTTTTGTGTTTTGTATTTCTGTGTCACCTGCAAAACGCCTGCAGCACTGCTTATTTGTCTGGTTGCCTTTTTTAAAAAAAAAAATTGTCACTACCACTGGTGTGTTCCTGCTGCTTAATGTGGTGATCTCACTCTCCAGGAAACCTGCAGGAAATGCCAGGGCCTCTGGAAGGAGCATATGAACCTCACCTGTGAGCAGCTGGCCGAGAAGGATGACATAAAATACCGAACATCTATGTAAGTAACTTTGTGACTGTCAGGGGGGAGAACCAGGAAGCCTTTTTTTCTAGTTTCTTATTTAAGCCATTCCGGAAAGTACCTGCTACTGAACCTCCTCAGCAAGAGGGCTTTTGTGCTTCAGGATATATCCTAGAACCATAGAACTGTGGTGTTGGAAGGGACCCCCCAAGGGTCATCTAGTCCAACCCCCTGCAATGCAGGAATCTCTGCTAAAGCATCCATGACAGATGGCCATCGAACCTCTGCTTAAAAACCTCCAAGGAAGGAGAGTCCGCAACCTCCCGGGGGAGACCGTTCCCACTGTGGAGCAGCTCTTACTGCCCAAATGTTCTTCGTGATATTGAGCTGAAATCTCCTCTCTTGTAACTTGAAGCCATGGGTTCGAGTCCTGCCCTCCAGAGCAGGAGAAAACAAGCTTGCTCCATCTTCCAGGTGACAGCCCTTGAGATATTTGAAGATGGCTATCCTGTGTCTTTCCCAGGCTAAACATGCCCAACTCCCTCAAGATACCTACTTTTATGCCCTCTGAAAGAGCGAACCTCTGGGTGCAGGACAGTCAGGGGAGAGCTGCTTTGCATATATAGTTTTAATATAGTTTATTATCCTTGAGCAGCTGAAATTCTACTCTAGTTGCAGACAATAAAAGGTCCCGTTTGAGTCTTGGGAAGGGGAAGCGCAGCTGGAGTTCAGGCCCAGCTTCCTGCTCTGCTTGGCGCTTCCTGCTGGGAGGATGAGAGGGAGCAGCCCAGAAAACGGGGAGCAGAGTCTGCCGCTGGCTGGTTTACTGTCTGCCCTAAGGGCAAGCACAGTTCCCAAAGAGGAATTTGAAATGGGGAAACTGGGAAATAAAAGAGGCGATAAAAACACAGTGTTCCATCCTGCAGCATCTAGCACAGCGCGTTACGGTTGCAGCAACAGGCAGGAAAATCATTAAGAGAGCTGCCAAGATCCTCAGTGATTTTCAAGTGGTCTGGGGGTTTGGGAGTTTGGAGCCACCAAACTAAGGCATGGGTGCGAGAGGCTCTCGGCAGAGATCTAGGAATACCAGGATGGGTTTCACCTCTTTCAGTCACAGAGCCAAGGTCCAAAGGCACATGATGCAGACATAGAATCATCTTCCTGAAGTGAAGGTCAGTCTGGTCAGTGCCTGGACAGGACTGCAAAGCCTCCCTGTGCTGTCTTGAGTCGTCTTCTTCTTCTTTGGCGATCCCTCGTAGCCGAGTAAGATTGTCTTCCATGAACATGGTCTTAACTGTGAGTCCGTAAGTGACTGTGGAGGCCAATTCTGGATCCACACCTCCTTCCACAGCAGGGACATTGGTTTCCGAGCGGGAGTTGATCACGGTGAGGGTTTCCCAAGTGTGCCTTCCTCTTAGCACGTTTCTCCCTTGCATCCTGAGTTCGAGTGTCTTCAAAGCCCACGACACCTTTGGGAAAGGCTGTTCTCCAACTGGAGCGCTCGCAGGCCAGTGTTTCCCAGTTGTCGGTGTTTATACTACATTTTTTTAGATTTGCCTTGAGACAGTCTTTAAACCTCTTTTGTTGACCACCAGCATTACGCTTTCCATTTTTTAAGTTTGGAATAGAGCAGTTGCTGTGTTGAGTACCATATTGTGAGAGGCGCAAGGTATAAAATGTAATATTTGTCTGGTGGGAGGGAATAGTCTGCAGTTGAAAGCGTGCAATGTAAACTCAGGATCTTCAGAAAGCATCCTTGGATACTGGGCTGTGTTCTGGGAAGGAAAACAAAATGTAGGTGTTCTGTTATATAACTTGTAAACACCAGCAGAAGCACAGAGTGATTAAAGCGCTGGTGCAATGCTTTAACTTGCATGGGGGAAGCTTAAAACTATTGTCAGGCCCTAAACATCTCCTGTTTACAGAGCAGAATAGTTAGCAATCCTTTTGCAGCATCTCTATAACCAAAGCAACAGGCTCTGATTTATAAAAGGCGTCAAGCAACAGTGCAGAGTTTGCATTTCCTGCTTCTTTCATTGCCTCAGCTATATATTTTCTGTTTGTCAGAGGTGAGGATCTGTGTGTGCTTTGACTCCTGGGTTAAATTATTTCTGCATTAACGCTTAGCTCCCCCACCTCTTTGACTCTCTGGGAAACCAGATTTAAGCCTGCAGAATGCCAGCCTGCAATGAACCTCCTTTCACTTAATTTGTCTCCAACTCATCATAAGGTGATTCTAAATAGACAGCCACAAAGACCTCCTTGGAAACAGCATGGGAGGGGTGGGTTTCATACCCCCCCTTCCTGGGAAAGAGCCTGTTGGGGATGGCAGGGTGCTATTGAAATGGTTGCTAAAGAATTGGGGGGGGGTTCATCTATGTGGAGACTCTGAAGGCAGGAGTGTGACCCCCAGGCCCATAGATCTCTCATCAACCAAAGAACAAGAGCACTCACTAGCACACATCTAAACAAATACATGGATAATTATATTATTGTGATTTGCTATGTAATACTTTGGGCTGTCACCATTGGAAGAAATGTTAGCTGATGAAGTCTGGATCAATGAACGATGCAATTCTCTACATGCCTGCTCAGAATTCATTGGGATTTAGTGTGTGTCAGATTGCAGCCTAAGTCTGCAAACTTTGCATATGACCAAACACCATAGCTTTGAAGGGAGGGAAGCTTTCTTCTTAGAGGAGTGTGTGTGTGTGTGTGTGTGTGTGTGTGTGTGTGTGTGTGTGTGTGTCTATCTCAGCAGCCACCTTCTCTCCTGCTTGACGGTGACGGGAAACACCTCATCTGAAATGACACCTGCCATCTTCTGTTTATAAGAAAATCCTTATTTAAAAACTGCATGCAGTGGATGAAGTGTGCTCCAGCCCACCAAACACAAAAGCTGATGCCATAATTCATAAGGATATTGGCAAGGGATATGTGCATTGGATATGTGCAGAGGAGGGCGACCAAGATGATCAAGGGTCTGGAAAGCGAGCCTTATGAGGAACGGTTGAAGGAGCCTGGGAAAGAGGAGACTGAGAGAAGATACAATAGCCGTCTTCAAATATCTAATGGGCTGCCACATTGTTTTCTCCTGTGTTTTTTAAACCCTTTCCCAATTGCCTCATTGCAGAGAAGAGAAGATGACAGCGGCTCGCATCAGAAAGTGCCACAAGTGCGCAACCGGCCTGATAAAATCCGAAGGCTGCAACCGCATGTCGTGCCGCTGTGGCGCCCAGATGTGCTACCTCTGCCGAGCCGCCATTAATGGGTACGACCACTTCTGCCAACACCCCCGATCCCCAGGGGCCCCTTGTCAAGACTGTGCGAAGTGTTCCCTCTGGACAGACCCCACGGTAAGTGACTCCAATAGACACAAGCGGCTCCGCTTTCCCCCGACTGCTCTCCTGCGCAGATTTGGGGGCGGAGCATTCTGGGCGCAGCTTGCCGTAAAATCACAAGTGACCTCTGGCCCTCTCCTTTGGGTGTGCCGTGCCTTCGCCTCTAAGGCGGAGCTTCCTGTGGCAATATATGCAAAAAGTCAGAGTGACGGCTTGATTTTATTATCCGGCTTCTAGCTTAATAACCAGGGAACATTTAAATGCACCTGCATGCTGCCAGCTCTCAGTACTGGCGCCCTCTTTGAGATTGCGTTGCAAGCGGGAGAGAACTTACAATTTAAGAAACGTATCATAGGATTGTTGCTGGCCATTTTAACACCTTCCTCTTCCTGCTGCAGTGATGTGTTGGAACCAAAGTAGCCTCTGAGAACAAGAAGAGTCCACCTTCTGGCTCAGCATCCCAGCACATTACCCATTCATTGATTAAGGTGGCGAGTTTTCTAACTCTTCACAGAGCTCTTTAGTTTTTCTGCCATAGAACCCCAATGGACGAGGAAGGATTCTGGAGAGAGTTGTCTGGGCCACACTCTGTTTTCAGAGAGCGCTGTCCCAGGCCTGCTGGAACTCCCAGGCCAATATCCAGAGTAATCCGTCCGCCTGCCTGCTAAGACAAACTCTTTCGCTCACAGAAGACCAATGACCACGGCCAGCATGACCAAGCACCTGCCAAGGACCCACCTCCCAGCAGGGGCTCACTGGCAAGCGTCCCTGTCCCTGCCCCTCTGGACCTGCTGCAGTGAGACTCCCCGAGTGAGGGGTGGTCCATGGTGGGTGTCCTACCCACGAGCCCCCACAGAGCCTGGGGGCAGCACTACGAGAGCCCTCCTCACATCTGGGAGAGGTCTGCTCTGTGCAAGCTCTTGACACCTTTTTGCGACCCACTAGAGTTTCTGTGCTTCATTCATTCATTTGTTGAATTTATATACCTCCCTATAACCCGGGGGTCTCAGGGCGGTTCACGAAAAAGATAATAATATATAAAATAAAAACAATAATCCAATAGTGCCCCCCACATAAAGAGCCAAATTTTAAAAGGGCATAGGATGTAAATCGGATCAACCAAAAATGAAGGTGCCAGGCAAACTTCCCTGGGGAGAGCATTCCACAGACGGGGAGCCACTGCAGAGAAGGCCCCGTTCTCGTGTTGCCACCCTCTGGACCTCTCTTCCACAAACACCTTATTCCTTGTTTCTCTCACTGTGGCACAATGTCCAAGGCAACAGCAAGGAGGCTTCCACTGCCCTGCCCAAGAGTCCACAGAGCCACGTACTAATGTGTTTCCACGTGCCACTTAAGCCAGCTCCTTCCCCAGAGAGGCTTGCCTTGCCTTCAGCTCCATAGGTTGCGGTCCATCTCCCTGCTGGTTCTCAGCCATGAGCAAGCTGCCCGTGCCTCCGTGTAGGAGCTCTCCCTTCTACGGGGGCTTCATCCCCCCTTCCCACCCGCCCTGCTTGCTGACTCCATTCCAACCCTGGACTCCCTCCCTCCCTCCTCCTGCCTCGCCTCTTGTTCCTCAAGCGCTCCCTGACTAAGCTGGGAATGATTTGAAGGGAGCTCCTCTCCCTCCCTTCCCTCTCCTGGAAGTGTCTGCCTCATGAAACCATTTCAGAGCTTATTGGGAACGGCTGTGGCTGCACATTGCATGAAAAAGGAAGCCCTTTTATTAATATTTCTTCAAAAATGGGGGGGGGAATGCATTGCAAATGGAGAAACCAGCGCCCAGTAACTCTTTTTAAAATGCCAAAAAAATATTTCTCCACCCTGAAATAATTAGCCAGTCTCTCCCTCCCTGCTCCCATCTTTTGGTGAGGTTGCTGCACTGGACAAAAATCCTCTATAGAAATATTCTGTGATTGCATTTTTTTATTTTTTGAACTCTGTGCTGGTTGATAATGTCTCCTTCCTGTCTGGCCCTTTTCCCCTTTCCCAACCCTCCACGCTTTCTTTCGCTTAGCTGTGCTCTTGCTGTGTGTGGAGACACACGCCTGGAACCACTGAAGCAGGGAAACAAAAATAGATGCGTTTTGTTTCCCTTCCACTCCAGCGGAAAGGAGTGCAGTGATCCAGCAGCATGCGCCCAATTTCCTGCAAGGGGGGGAGGCACATCCCATGCCCCACCCTCTGGGGTGAGCTTTGTGGGGTGGGGGTAGCATCCCAGTTCCAGATGCAGCTCTGAGAAGAGGCCAGCCCTCGTGACACCCCCAAGACACCCACCAGATCCCTCACTCCAGTAGCTTCCGCTGCCTAGTTGGTTAAACGGAGATAGATAATCAATAGAACGGTGATAAGGCATTTCGGTGAACAGATTATTTAACCGATTTCAAGGGATCTTTAAGTAGCATAAAGCCATTAAAACGGTGAAGAAGGTAAAAGCAGAATAAAGCACAAGTTCTAAAACCCATAAAATGGTTTCCGTAAGCTCTAAAAACAATACAACCATATTTACAAATTCTAAAAACGATAAACCATTTCCATCAGCTGTGCAGTTGTTCCGTAAACGGAGGGAGGGGAGGCTGACTCGGCATTCACGGTTCCTTCCATTTTCATTGTGGGCAACACTTAATGACATCTCAGCAGACAGACAGCTGCTAAATGAAATTCCCGTTGCTTAGGAGCAGGGCTATTGTGCTCTGTGCAGCGGCCTGCATTACCTATAGCTGGCAACACCAGAATAAACTGCGCAGCATTAGCACACACATGCAGATTTGCTTGATTTGCATGATTTATGCAAGGTGCAGAGTCCCTCCTTTTCTCTCCGCAAGGGTTTAACTCTGTGCAGAATGTTAATCGTTGGTGCAGCTTCTCTGCATGGTCCCCGTTGCGCTTGCCGTGCATTAAGAACAGGAAGACCCAAAGAACATATAGAGGAAATGAAGATGGCAGTTAAGCCCCAAAGTGTAATGCATTTGTGTGTGTGATATCAGAAGATAGAACATGGGTTGAAAAAGCCTTTTCCAATCCTGCCCACTGAATTCAGTGTTCTTGGGGAAAGCAATTGCAGCCCACCCCTGAGGAAATTTGCCCACAACCTTCATGTTCATAACTGGCCAGTAGTAGTTATTTCACCTATTTTTGCTGGTAGAGTGTTAGCTGTAAGCACAACTTGTTATTTACGGCGTAAATTATACGAAATGTTCAAACAGTGTGCAATAAATATACACTTAACCAGGGTGAGAATGGAATATTTTGCTCAGATTCCCAGGGCAAAGCAGAATAAACACCACTTGAGTCTGGTAAACATGAGCTTTTGCTAGCCATGTTCTTTGAATACAATACAGTACTATTTTCATATTTTGGAGTCTTGTTTATGCACTGCTATCTCGGGACCCAATTATATTTTGGCAGGCTCAGGCAGAGGCAGTTTACAGGGGGAAGAAAACTTGTGTGAATTGTTAAGTTGCAGTTTCTGGGCTGGGATAAAGCTGTGCCAGGAATGCCGTCCTTCATTCTGCATCCTCAGCAGGCAGAAACATTTGCATTTTCACTTTGCCCCCTATGCCAGGCGTTGATAGCGCCACGTGTGCAGCTCCTTTGTCCCCTCCCAGGCTCCCCCCAATTTCTCCTTAAAGTATGCAAATCCATATTGTGCATCAATCACATGCCAAAAGAACCAACAGCTGAGCAGGAAAGTGTGCAATGTGAAGTGGAAATATGCAGATGTGTAAAAGTTTGCAGAATTAAGAAATGAGTTGGGGAGGTGCAGACTTGGCCTCCATGATGCTGCTCAAGCAAACTGACGGCCTGGTCACTTTTTCTTACCCCTTGGAGATCCTCTCAGGCAGAACATGGCAAGATCACATTGCTGGCCAAAGCTCTCTTGCTGTTTTTTTTTTTTTTGGGGGGGGGGGAGAGACCTGCCATGAGCAAATCCGCAAGCTTCCAGGAAAACCATACAGTGCGGCTGCAGCTGGGGATTCTCTCCATGGTGGGGAGCTGACAGGGTTTCTCTCTCCCCCCCCCCCCCCGCTGAGCATGCAGCTGGCTCCCAGTCACACCTGCGAAATCCCAGGTGACTTGCTCTGCGCTGCTCTTACAGAACCTGACAAGGTGCAGGCCTCCTACCTGTCACCACTGCATCAGACCGTTTCTCTAAGGAATTCAAAGTGGCAGGTCAGGGGCAGGAGGGAGCCACACGGTTTACCCTCACAAAAATCTTTCTAGGGCTTGTAGTCAGTCAGATCCAGAGGAATTCAAAGTGGCAGGTTAGGGGCAGGAGGGAGCCACACGGTTTATCCTCACAATTTTTTTTCTAGGGCTTGTAGTCAGTCAGATCCAGCAGGGCTTATCCTACTCTAATTTTTTTTGGGGGGGGACGCGGGGAAGGGGAAGGGAATTTGAGGAAACAGCTGCCTAGTTCTGCTCTCCGTGTGTGTGTGTGTGTGTGAGAGAGAGAGAGAGAGAGAGAGAGAAATGTCCTGTGTTGCTGCTGTTCCAGTAGTACTGATGGGATTAATTCCAGAATGGCACCAACATTAGTGTGTTGAAACAACAGCAACAAAAACAATGCAGAATAAAAAAAATTCCTTCCAGTAGCACCTTCGAGACCAACTAAGTTTGTTCTTGGTATGAGCTTTCGTGTGCATGCACACTTCTTCAGATACACTGAGACAGAAGTCACCAGACCCTTATATATAGTGAGAGGGTGGGGAGGGGTATTACTCAGAAGGGTGGTGGGAATGGGTGATTGGCTGATAGGTGAGGTAAGGCCATGAAGAAGGAAGAGCTCTGGTCTGTGCAGGGCTCAGATATTTTACAAGCACAGTAAATGGCGATTTTGCTGCCCTCTTGTTCTCAGTTTTTGCCGTGTTGGCTTGTGGTGGGAGAAAACAATCTCTGCCACTCAAATACCAAACTTGATTATGTTTCTCAGCTGGGATTAATGCCTCAGGGGCACCTTCTCACATCCAGGATCAGGCCATGTGCCCCAAAGCGGGAAGTTCGCCACCTACCCACTTGTAAAGCAGATGCGCGGTACGACAGGATCAGGTGCTGGGTCATAGTCGTGACTGCAAAAGCTTCCCTCGAGTGGCCATCCACTAACAACGATCCATAGGGTCTCTGTTTTGGAAAGCCCTTTGAGGCAACCTGCTGACTCAGGAAAGAAATTGGAGTGAGGGCACCAGCCTTACTGGACAGAAGACTTCTCCTCGCTGGTGGGATGCTGAGCTCCTCCCTCCAGGAAGCAGAACAGGGAAACTTGGCAGAGTTTGGGATGTGCTGGGCTTCACCAGATTCAAATCTGGAAGCTGGCAGGCCTCCTGCATCCATCCATGTGTTATGCAAAGACAGCACATTTTGCAGGAGTGTCCCAGGGCGCTCTCCAAATCCAGAGTGTTTTCCACATTGGACCGGGGTGGGGGTGGGGTAGGGTGGAATACAGGAAGAGATTAAAAGGGGGAAATGAAAACAAGCTGTTCTGAAGTTCTTTGCATCTTGCAAGGCAGCCAGACTCTCCCTCCAACTAGTTCCGCAGTCTACATCTCTCTCTCACTTTCTGTCCCCCTGATCCTATGCTCTGCATAAATTTTTAAGATGTAACTTTGGGCATGTTTCCAAAATTGAGGTTTTTTGAGAACTTTGGAATGTGGGGACATGCAGAGGGGTGAGGTAGAGGGGTGGAAAGAAAGGAGAAGGGAGTAAGGATGGCCCTGTTTTGGAGAGAGCATGCGGTCTAGGCTGGCAAGCAGTGTTGGCGATTGTGGCCGGTCCTGTCGTTGGGCAGAGTGAGGGTGGGGCCTCTTTGTTTCCTGCCTGCCTTGGTTAATCCCCCTTCTCCCAGTATATGTCGTAGGCGTTGCAGATGGGAGACGCCCCTGCCCACACAGCTGAGCAAGCAGGCAGAGAAATTCTGTGTGGCAGGAGCAGCAAACAACATCACAATGAATTGTTGTCGCTTGTCCTCCCTCCCCCCACTGCCCTGCTCACAGTTGTGAAGAATATTCCTACGTTATGAATGGTCTGTGTCACCATTAAAAAAAAGAGGTTGGAAGAGGCCAATATAGATGTGGAATGTCCATAGATCAAGTGACTTTTCTTCTTTTAAGTTAACCTAGCTCAAGGTTATGGGACGCGGGTGGCGCTGTGGGTTAAACCACTGAGCCTCTTGGGTTTGCCAATCAGAAGGTCGGCAGTTCGAATCCCTGCGACGGGGTGAGCTCCCGTTGCTCGGTCCCTGCTCCTGCCAACCTAGCAGTTCGAAAGCACGTCAAAGTGCAAGTAGATAAATAGGTACCACTCTGGCGGGAAGGTAAACAGCGTTTCCGTGTGCTGCTGTGGTTCGCCAGAAGCGGCTTAGTCATGCTGGCCACATGACCCAGAAGCTGTCTGCAGACAAACGTCGGCTCCCTCGGCCTATAGAGCGAGATGAGCACCGCAACCCCAGAGTCGTCTGTGACTGGAGCTAACGGTCAGGGGTACCTTTACCTTTACCTTTAGCTCAAGGTTTTCATCTGCACTGGCCAGATGTTTAACTGAGTATCCATCAGTCAGTCCATCATTCGAAAAATGAGACTTTCAAGCCGTCTTGTCCCAAAATGGCAACTAGACGTTCCATTTTGGCGACTGCAACCTTGGATTAAGGAGCCATTTGGCGCCTAGCTTATAGACCTGAGTTTCTAGCTCTGCTCCTATGGAACCTCTTATCCGATTATTCCAGGCCTGCCTCCTCCTCTATGGCAGGCAGCCCGGCTGTGGGGCTCTCTGGAGCTGGAGCTGCCCCCTAAACATTCCACGCTTGGATGCCATTTAAAGGATTAGCATCGCTCCAGCTGCTCCTTGGCAGGGCTGGGGGGAGGCGCCGCTTGTTGCCATCTGCTTCGTCAGTCTTGCAAGCTTTGCGGCAGGATCAGTGTTCTGCCTGTAAGCGGCTTAGTCACGCTCCACCGTGTGGGTGAGGATTCGTGCAAGCGCACAGCAAGTTGTCAGCAGCCTGGCCGTTCACCTGCTGCTTGCCCCCCCCTCCAGTTTCAAATGCAGCCCAAGATGTCGCTGAAGATGTCCAGCTGCCCAGCCGGCCGTCTGCACCCGCAGCCCTGGAGAGGCGTCCGCCCAAACCTCTCTTTTTCGTGGCCGCCGGGGCTTACAGCGACCCGGCTGGCTGAAACGGTGCTGAGTTTCCACAGGAAGTGGTTATTCGTTGCTTACCAAATTCAGATTCCTGCAAACCTCCTCCTTCATCTTCTTTTCTTTGAATAAGGCCCTGGCCCTCAGGCCTCAAAGGGTCCGGGGTGATCTCGAGAACCAGATGCGGTCGTCGAGCAAGATTCCTAATAATAGCCAGGGGAAATATATAAACAGCAACACACTATTGCAGAATAAATGTGTGCAAAATTGCCAGAAGTCTCTCGGGTTTGCATATTTCTGCGCGGTTTGCAGAATTCAGATTTTCTCACTGCAGATTCGGCACAGAAATTCGATTTTCCTTCTTCGTTTGCTTGGGCGTTGAGGAGAAAACAGCCTCGCTGACGCTTTTGTTTGTTTCTGTCATTTCTAGGAGGATGACGAGAAGATAATCCAGGAGATTCAGAAGGAAGCTGAAGAGGAGCAAAAGAGGAAAAACGGAGGTGGGTGGGGGCCTCCCCCTCCCCCCTTAACAGGCAGAGCTCGCTAGGGGGTCCCTTGAGAACGGAGCAGCCCCAGTTCAAAAGGCCTTTTCTGCCTGTGCCCCGTGATTACCCTCACAATACACACTTGGCTGGTCGGCTGTATGCCTGTTGTTGGTCTTGCAAACTTTAAATGAAAATGAGCTGGTAGTGTTTGCACAATTCAGCATCCTAGGGATATTCTGTAGCCTCAAGGGGGGGGTGTAGTAATCACCATCATTTATTTAACTTCTATACTGCCCTTCATCTGAGGATCACAGAGCAGTTTCAAGTATAGAACACAAGAATACATAACACAATAACCCTGAGATAACCTCAGCTGCACTGCCTGAGTTTTTGGCAGGCAGGTTCCAGCCAGGCTCTGCGCAGGTCTTCTGCAGAAAAAGCAGAGTATTACAACCACCGTGGGTTTTAGCTGAAGGTTACGTTTGCAGAAAAGGAGTGAGAAAGGGGAATTCCAGTGGCAAGTATCGTATTTTTTGCTCCATAAGACGCACTTTTTTCCTCCTAAAAAGTAAGGGGGAAATGTCTGTGCGTCTTATGGAGTGAATGTGTGGTCCCTGGAGTTGAACTTCCCAGGAGCAAAAGCAGATCGTGCTTTTTTAAAAAAGAGAGAGAAGGGGGTGTGAAAGGGAAGCCCGCTGAGCAGCTGCTCAGCAAACAATCGGGGAGAGAGATAAGGGAGAGATTCCAGCCCCACCCCCTTGCAGAGGGAGGCTGTTTCCCCAGCGACATGTGACTGGCTGATTAGATTATTTGTCTGGAAACTGTAGAAATGGCTCCCTTTACTGAAGCTGCAGACTGTGAGTTAAACCCCATAAAACAGGGTTTTTTCCCTTTGCAAAGTAAGCTCAACAACTTTGAGCTGATCCTCAAAATGGGGGCTTTTCTCCTTTGCAAAAGAAGCTGCAGAAATTTGAGCTGATCCTCAAAAAATTGGGGCTTTTCCCTCTAAAAACTAGGTGCGTCCTATGGTCAGGTGCGCCTTATAGAGCGAAAAATACGGTACTAGGTTTGAGTATGTTTGCTGTTCACCGAAATTACTTCTTTGTAAATTATATATGTGACATAGGGGAAACCTTTTTTTTTTTTTTTTAAAGTTGGCTCATTACATGAGTTGATTGACTAAAATGCATCATGAGCAAAAGCCGTAGACCTAAAGCAGGAAGCATGGAAGTTGCCTCCATCTCTTATAGCAGCGGTATTAGAAAATGGAGAATATCTCGCATTTTAAAAGTTCCGTAGGATTTATACAGTTTTAAATCTGCTGCTCAGTTAAACACTGCGCTTTTTAGCTAACTCGGAAAGGTTTTTCCAAACGGATTTCAATCCGAGCCAGCCTGGTTCTCCTCCGTCTGCTGCCGGACCCCTCGATTCTTCTGACCGCCTTTGGCCCAGGGGTCCATAAACATCTGGGGGGAGTCAGGCTGGCTGATCTGCTGCTTCTGCTGTTTCCCTGCCCTCCACATTGTTGTCTTTCTTTCCTCCTCTAGAAAACAGTTTCAAGCGGATTGGGCCCCCGGCAGAGAGAGCCTGCGGAGAAAATCCCGCGGATCGAAGCCATCCCCCAGGCCGGTCCCGCAGAACCTTCACCACCAAATGCCCCCTTACCCATTTGTGCACCCTGCCTACCCGCTGAACATGCCCCCCGTCCGCGCCCTCTACAACAACATTGGCCACATCAACATGGGGCCCATCCCTGCCCCTTACGTGCCCCCCCTGCCCAACATGCGGGTGAACTACGACTTCCCCCAGGTCAACCTGCCGCTGGAACACAACCTCCCCATGCACTTTGGCCCACAGCCGCGGCACCGGTTCTGACCCGGCTCAGGGCGGCGCCAGGACTTTGGGAAGTCTCTGCAGGGAAAGTCCACACACTGGCTGACGCAGCCCGCCCTTCCCTCTCTCCTCCACTTTCCCAGTAAACTGCAAGCGCTGGACACGCTCCTGGGCGCCCCTCCGGTCTTCTCGTCCTCCAAGGCGAGATCAGCGCCTTGCTGCCCAGGAAGGGAGGGGGAGGCTCGCCCTGGCGCCCTTTTGCTCCCGCCGCTCGTCTAGGAAGGAGGTTCTCCACTCAGTCAGGGGGGGCAGGGGGGCCTGTTTGGCAAGAGGCAGCCACGACTTTGGACCCATGTGCCAAAACCACCGTTTCTCTTGCCTGACCAAACGGTGCTGAGAGTGGGAAGAAATTGGGTGGGAGGTTCAGCTCTGGCCGGCTACAGATCTTGACCGGTTTGGCTGATGGGCAGATTAAACCATTGATGGGAAACCACCAAGCCAAGCAGAAGTTGGCAGAGGCAGTTGCCCCCTCGTAGGATGCGTGAAACACCAGATTGGCAGCTTCTGCAGCCCTCAGGTCAGGAAGAAAGCCCAGCAGAGCTCTTCCCACCCAACCATCTTGTGCCTTTGGCGCAGGAGTCCGACGGCGGGTTGCAGCCAACTCAAGAGTAGACCCGTTGAAACCAGTGCACCTAAGTTGGCCGTGTCCATGACGTTCAATGGCTCCACTCTGAGCAGGACCAGCATTGGCTGCAACCCAGCCTTCCAAACTCGGTGTGTTGGTGGGTCGGGCTTTTCAAAGAGATGTCGGAGGCCTCTGATTCTCCCGAGGTGCCAAACAGGACTTGCTGTCACTCAGCACAGCTCAGTGTAACGGGAGACCACATCTGTTTAAAATGGACGCGGCTTCCGTGGCTGGAAGAGTTCTTGAGTGTGTGAGCCAAACCTCTGGTGCTGAGCCTCTGACTAAGCAGTGGTACGGGTTTGGGGTGCGTCGCCCCTACGACTGCTTCCTGCTGGGGTTTGCATTGCACATGGAAAGCCTTGTGGGTTGAATCCTGGTACAGCTGCAGGGAGGGCAGTGTGGGTGGTGACGTGTCTGGAATCCTTGGAAGGGACCGGTAGTGGGCGTCGGCTGGCTTCACAGGCGAGCCTCTGCCGCCTCTGGTGTTGTGGTCGGTGTGCTTTGCTGTTGGGGGTCTTCAGCATGTTGGGAGTACCTGCTCGATGACTTGTCTAGTTGTGGTCTGAAGCTCTCTTGGGCATCTTGCAGGCTTGGGGGTTTCCTTACAAGTCAAGAAATCCCCCTGCGCACTTACAAGGCATTTCCAGCTCCTAGAAGATCGCAAAGTTGCTCCTGCATACATGGAGCTGCAGGAGGCCAGTGGCACCCTCGTTAATTGGGGCAGGGCAGTCGTGACCCAAGTGCTCCTGGGGACTCTGCGCATGTGCAGAGGCTTCCTTGGACTCTTGAGCCGCTGACCCACCGCACTCGGCTGTGGAAACCTTCAGCCTGAAGCTTTCCAGTTGGATTATTCCAGGCAGGGCTGGAAGAGGGTTTGTTGGTCTCCAGTTCCCATGCCCAGTGGGATGATGGGAGTTGTAGTCCAGCAGCCTCCGGAGGACCACCAGGGATTCCCCACCCTTGGCTTAAGGGCTGTTTTGTACCAACGCCGGCAAGAACACATCCGGTTGCAGCCTGTCCTTCAAAGGCCCCCATGTGCCTGAGCACTTCTGTGGAGTGAACTGACCCTCCGCATGACTTGCGGAACTCCAGAGCTCTGCAGTCCTGCCTCTGCTTCAAGGAGGGGTCTCCGTTGCCAGATACGGACCGCTTCTCGCACAACAGCACGTCAGGTCCATGCACACTGTAAGGCTTCTGTGCGGCGAGGGCTGCAGGAGTGAGCGCAGGATCACATCCTGTCCGCCTGACTTAACACCCCCCGTTTGAAACAGCTTTGCCCCCGCAAAGCTATGACCATGGATGCTCTCATTTGCTAGGATTATGAGCAACTGCTTCAGAAAGATCGCTGCCTCCAACTCCCCCTTCTCACAGAAAATAAATCCAGTGGGGAAGAGTTCCCAGCCACCCTTTTGCTTCATGATAAATACATTTAACACTTACTCTTTGAAATTCCTTTTAGAAGTATTACAATAAAGCATCTTTGGGGTGGAGGGGGGGCGTGGAACCAGTTCTGAGTTGGGCTCTTCTCTCCCCCGGCCTTCCCTTTTGACCTCCGTGAGAAGCATCATACTCCTGGGACTCTTGGGCCACAGACAAAGCCAAATACGGCAGCTCTCCCTTTCCCCCTCTCTTCATATGTTGGCCCCCCTCCCCCTTGAATGGAAGGGTGATCGTGGATTTGGGATCTCCACCAGGGCACTGAAACCCTGAGAGGCAAGCCAAACAATTCTCCCAATAGCCGTGGGGATGCTTTTCCTCCTGCCCTCGCCTCTTCCCTTGCAATACGCACCCAAGCACCACCACCTATTTATTTGGAAACTGATCTGTTCCAGTCCCTCCCACTCATTGAATTTGGTGCTCTCCTGGACTGCAGCTCCAGTCTCACCTGATCTTTGGCCAGCCTGGCCCGAGTCTGCAACATCTGGAAGGCACCAGGTTGGGAATAGCCGAGGGAGTGTGTAACAAAAAGCACCATTGTGAAACAATGACTCTTTTGCTGCAGAGAGAGAACATCTGCCTGTGGGACAGTTGTGTAGGGAGGGCTGTGTGTGTGTGTGTGTGCTGGGGATGAATGTGGCAATACCTGCATTCCAAGTTCGTTCCGTGTGACCTGTTGGCTTAAAGGTTCCATTGCGTTGACTGTTCCATGTTCGCCGTAGTTTAAAATCATGCTGTTCGTCGACACTGCTGCTCCTGTTCAGTGATTCTTAAAAGGTGTCACGATGCAGCTGGTTGGTTTCTCTTCAGGTTTTGACATTAGCACCTTAACTTTAAAACAGAAGATTATTTGATGTAGCAATTGCCAGACCTGCAGGTGGTGCTGTGCTTGGAGAAAAGCAACATCAACAGGGCTAGCTGTCAGGAAACAAAGGATGGGAGGGCCGCTGGCAATATTTTTTGAAGCGAGTGCATGCAGCAACCAGCTATGCACGAAAGAAACCCCTCTTGTATCACAGCTGCAGACAGAGAGGTGGCCTGTGGGTGCCATCCTGCGGCTTAATTGATAAGAGAAGCTGCTTCTGAAAGCGCTTAGTGTTGGGTGCATCCCTCCCAGTGCCTCTCCAGGATTGCTTCTGCAGTGTGCGTGGGGTTCCCATGGACTCTGTTGCGGCTCCCCTTCCGTGCGTCTCGCTGGAAGGAGAAGCTCCTGCGTGCTCGGAGCTCTGGGCCAGATCCACATTCTATGCAGCAGGCACAATTTCCCTGGGGAGGCAGCGTTCCCCAGGTTGCAAATGAAGCGCGGGTGGCATTCTTGCCCCCGCCGGCCCATTCATGATCACACGGACAGTTGTGACGGGACATCCTGATGCCGTGTCCATGTGTGTTTAAAGACGCGGGTAAGGACGTCTTTCATCCCTTTTTGTCTTGGGGAATTCTGGTGCGCTCACAGCGGCTGTGTTGGCCGTGCAGAGTGCAGGGCTGCTGAGAGCGGCCAGCGCTCAGAGGCAAAGCTCAACTTCCGGCAAGGAGCATGGCGTTTTTGCCAGCCTGGGCTGCAGAATCGCCCTGGCACGTGTCAAGGGCCCTGGGTGCCTTTACCAAGATGGTCAGAGCCTTCCTAGCGCTGACCCAGCGGATCCTTGCGCACCAAAGGCAGGCCCTGACAATGGCCTTTCCCTGTTGCTAGGCTACTGTGCTCCCTTCCCCTTTGCTTTGACCAGCTCTCATGATGTTTACCGCTTGTGATCTCTAAACCGTAGCATTTTGGAAGGTCTTTGTGGATGTCTGTACTTGAGTGAAGGTAGTTGGGAGCAGGCAGAGGTGCAGTTAAATCTGGCTGCTGTTGCCTTAGTACGACTGGAGACCTTTCATTGCATTCATGGCCCTTCCCCATCTTCCCATTTTCTGTGCTGACTCCAGTTCACAGCCTCCATTCATTTCAGGCTGCTTCCTGTAGAGATTGAGACTTGGGTGGCGGCAGCAGCTCCTGTTAGCCAGAGATTGGAAGCTCAGCTGTTGCTGTTCTTCATATCCAGCGGGTTTCAAAAGCCATTTAGCATGGATGGGATGGCCTGTTCCTCCACCCAACTTTGCCAAACCTGTGTGTCTGACATGGGAGAGCATTACCCCCGCGCCACTGTGACGGAGCGTGAAGGCCGGCTTCTCACTGCGGTGATCTGCTTCTGCCCAGGCCGCACCACCTGGGCATGCAGACAAGGCCTCATGACAGAACGCTTCTCTCCTAATTTTTTTTTTTTTAATCCTTGCATGCATAAAGCTAGCAAGCTCAAGGATTCTGGCCTGGCTACTTCCCCCTGCCGTGTTATTTTTCTGCATAGGGGGATTTTTTTAAAAAAAAGTAGCCTGAAGAGGTCCAGCCCAGAAACAACCGCCTCACTGCGAACTAGGACAGTTTAGCATGGGTAACATTGAAGTCCCTCGAGTTTGAGCCAGGCTTCCTGGACAGGGCGCCCTCCGGATGTTCTGCACTATAACTCCCATCAGCCCCAGCTAGTACAGCTGTGATGAGTATACAATATGGCCCTCCTGGCTGGGAGTTGCAGTGCAAAACATCTGGCTGGGTTAGCAAAGGCTGCTGTAAACATGTCCCTGTGTGCTCCAGGTTCTTATGACCTGCTCTCTTCTTTATGATTTGCATTTTCCTTTGTGGCTTTTTTAAAATTATTATTAAAAAAAAGTTCATCTCTCTTTACGGGTAGACACAGGGAAGTGTGTATTTTGTACACCCCAAGCTTGACATTTTAACAGGTACTTTCTATTATCAAATTTGCAGTGTCGCATTTAACTTGCCTTAAAAGGTGGAGAGAGAAATCTAGTATTTGCACTTAGCAAAATAAATAAATAAATGGGGAAAAAGAGCAAACCCTATTGAGGGAAAATTGTGCATGTCCTGCAACTTTGTATAACAATAGCTTAAAAATGAATAAGTGGTTTGTTTATTAATAAAGAAAGGAAAAAAAGAATATTTTTTCTTTACCTTCTAGTAGGAAACCGTTCTAATATTCTGTGTGTAAAAAGTTTCTGTATTATATTGTAATTTGAATTTTTTGTAATTAAAACAACAACCTTGTGCACTCTCAGTTGGGTGGTGGTTTCTTTCCCCCCCCCAACCTGGCTTCTGGTTTCCTCCACACCTTCTGTTGTTTGTGGTTATAGGCGGCAAAACATCTGAGCAGCCGCTGCAAGAACAAGACTCAGGACAAGGTGGGCCTTTGGTCTGATCCAAGAGACGCTTCCTATGAAATCCTGCAGCTTCTTAACACGGGAAATGTTCTGGGTTATTTTCGTCCTGATTTCTTCTTGCCATGACCCCTCTGGAGAGCAACAATGCCGTAGTGGAACAAACTGAAGCAGGATAAATCTGCCATGGATGCGCTATCATTGTGCCAATAACGTGTTGCAGAAGATACCCATAATATAACCATAATAACCAGGGTGTTTGCAGAGTAGAGTTCTTCTGATTCCACCCCTAAACGCCTGTCCTTGAAGCCCCAACTCCCAGCACTGAAATCTCTCCATGTGGGTGCAATCCATGTCATCATTTGGAGGGTTAGAGGATTCTTTCTTAGAGGCAAATCCCTTTCTCCCCCTCCCTCACCACGTGGGGAATTCTGACTGCATCCTCCTTTGCAAGAATTGGAGAGGGCAGGGGATCTGCTCACTCGCATTGATTTGCCAATCTAGGGTAAAGGTTGTATCGTGCCTTTCCTTCCCTACGAGGAAAGAGATCTGCCCCCCCGTTAAATGGATGTGCAGCTGTGTGTGGGGATGAGTGGCAGGCACATCCAGCAAGATTAGCTCAAAGGGCAGGAGCACCCTCATCCCTCCCTCCCCCCACCAGCCCCCCCCCCCCGCCTTCAACTCCTTGACAGCCTGATCCTCTGTATAATACGGCTGGAGAGAGCTTATTTCAGGGTCTCTCCTCCATCAGCCCTGTTTTGATTTCCTTTGGCGTCTCTGCCTTATTTCCAAAACCCACCTCTTCTAACCTGAAGCCGGGCCTCTGACGTGCCTGTGACAGATGACTGGGGGGCTGGGGGGCTAAGGGTCTGTGCAAGGGAGCTGCTAGGAAGCAAGACCCCAGCTTACCAGGCTTGTTCCAATAAGCAAAATGACAGTTGCAAACAGATCTGCGTATCGGGAGAAACTCGCTGATGAATTTTCAGTGGGACTTTGTGTTTTATTTAATTTGCAAATTGACAAATGGCCCGCTCTGTTGTTCCTTCCTCTTAACAGGAGTGGCACACATCCCCCCCCCACCCATCCTGACATGTCAGTTTTAGCCTGATCTGTCGGTTGCTGGAGCCTCCACTGCTGCAGAAAGCGTTTTTCTTTGTGTGGAGAAAGGCCTGTCTGGGGGGCGAGGCTGCCTTCTTTCTTTCTGCCTTTCTCTCCCTGACCTCTTCAAATAAAGGAGGTGGGGGTGGGGGAGGTGAAGGGAAAAGAGGAGGGAGGACAAGCCAAGCCCCCCCCCAGCTGCTATTCAGAGCCAAGGTGTCCCCCTCCCTCCTTCCTTGCAGCATCAAAGTGTCAGGCAGCCCCTCTCCATGGTCAGAGACCCTTCAAGAGAACAGGGGCAGAGTTCAGCTCCGCTGCCTTGGGAAAGGGGGGTGAGGGGGGGCGAGATGCAAACTCCATGAACTGAGCGCTGGGGATACAGGAGAGGTGAAGAGGGCAAAGGCTGCCTCTCTTGCCTGGCCAGGTTAGGGAGATGTGAAAGGAACCGGCCTTCGTCTTCCATTTTTAACAAAAATATTTGTCCCCTAGAAACTCCACATGCCCAACTGCACAAAAACCTGCTTCACACTGCACTTTTCTTTTTTGACACTGCACAAAAAAATTGTCCAGCTGCACATTTAGAATATAAACGCAGTATCTGGGAAGGCTGCCTCAGTTAGCCCAATGGAAGGGCCAACAATAGACGTTAATCCATGCAGCAGTTGAGATGGTTGGAATTGCTTAAGGAACCAGTTTGTCACTCGCCAATGGGGCAAGCCTGTCTACTCTCAAGCAGAGAACTCTTGAGCTCAGCTGGGTTTGAGCAAGGTTTGTTTTAAGGCGACCCCTGAGACGAGGTTTCCAGCCTCATGCATTTGCAGGTAACACTGAACCGCTTCGGATCTCACAGTCCTGCCAGCAAAAGGGGTCCGAATGCTTTGCTTAACAACGTTGGAGCATAACAGAGCCTGCAGGATTAGCCCAGTTACTCATCTAGTCCAGCTTCCTGTTCTCATGGTGGCCAGCCAGATGCAAACCAGGGAGCAGCCCAAGAGTCCTCTCCCCCCACCCCCACCCCCTGGTTTCCAGCAACTGGGGTTCAGCATCATTGCTGACCAAATGCTTGTTAGCCAGGATGCCTCCAAGGAGGGCAGCTTTCCCCTGACAAAGGCTGGGGGCCACCCTTTCTCTCAGACAACAAAGCAGAGCAAGGCTGCCCCTTGTTTCCCAAAGGGTGATGGAGAGGCGACCCACCCCCCTTGCTCTGCA
The DNA here is from genome assembly GCA_034641385.1 of Darevskia mixta. Classification (NCBI taxonomy): domain Eukaryota; kingdom Metazoa; phylum Chordata; class Lepidosauria; order Squamata; family Lacertidae; genus Darevskia; species Darevskia mixta. The sequence continues at coordinate 3,236,735 of JAWWNH010000124.1, read as the reverse complement.
GGGGGAAGGAGCAGAGCCCAGAATGGATTCCTGCCACAAAGAAAAGAACCTCCAGCAAGTTGCTACTGGCAACAAGGACTGGAGCCCCCGCCTGCAGCTTCTTATTTTCAGACACCTCTGGACCAACCATTTCCACACACCGGCTGCAGTCTGGAAAGCTGCTGCAGAACAGCCTGGTAGGAGACCCCCGCCCTGGGGGAAACGCATCCGCTTCCCCCTTTTCACAAGCTGCTGCACACATAACTCCCAACAGGCTGCTCTTATCATACTCAGTTCTGTCAGGCTGGGGCAAATGTAGGGGTTCCTCAGGATTCCTGCCATGTTGGAACTGCCTTAGAGTCCTCCCCCTGGTCCACCTAGCTCAGTATTGCTGAAACTGACCACTACTAGCTCTCTGGTGTTTTCCTGAGGCTTCTCTCCTAGGCAGACGTTCTAAGTAGAGGTTAGATGGCCATCTGTCAGAGATGCTTTAGTTAGGATTCCCAAATTGCAGGGGGCTAGACTAGATGACCCCCGGGGTACCTCCCAACTCTGTGGTTCTGTGGTTCTAAGCATTGCGCCATGCTGTCTTGTGCTCTTCTGCTTTCTGCATGAGGAGCTATTAAATGATCCACCACATTCCGTTGCTGAGACTAGGGCTTCTCCTCACCACCTACTGGAAGGAGGCAAAGCTAGAACAGTAAATCATGCAGAGATGCAGCGGCCAACCTCCTATCTGTGTGTGGATGCTGTAGTCTTACATCTTAATCTGAATATTGTTATTTGCTGCACATTAGTACAAGATTGTAAGATGAGCCTCCTAGTCCTCAGAGTAGCCGACCGGATGCTCCAATGGGAAACCCGCAACCAGGATCCGAGTGCAGAGCAACTCTCTCTCTCCCCCCCCCCCTGCAGTTTCCAGCAACTGGGATTCAGAAAAATCGCTGCCTCTGACTGTGGAAGCCAAGAAGAGCCATGGTAGCTAGTCATCTGTGTGAAATTGTCCAATCCTCTTCCAAAGCCAAACCGTGATCATCCTCTTCTGAGGCCCTTCTCCATGTGCCTCCTCCTCCATGAGGGGTCCAGAGGGTGGCAACACGAGAACGGGGCCTTTTCTGTGGTGGCCCTAGGGAGGTTCGGCCGGCACCTTCACTATGTATGTTTTTAGGCACTAGATGGAAATGTTCCTCTTCTCCAAGGCCTTCGAGTGATTGACATCTGATGCCCTTTTAAATGTGGAGGGTTTTTTGGGGGGGGGAACGGCTATTGGTTTGTTTGTTTTTATTTTTGCTACGGATTTTGTGGTTTTAATATTGTAATTTTATGTTGTGGACCACCCTGAAATTTGTGGATGAAGAGTATACCAATTTAATCAATGATGAGGATGAAATCCGTTGCTGGAAACCGCAGTAGGAGTGTGTGCTATTGAGCTGTGGTCCTGCTTCGAGATTTTCCAAAATAGGCATGGTGTTGGCACCTTTAAGAACAGGACGATGGACTTGGGGGGGGGCTTTGCTATTAATTCTTCTTGGATCAAAGACGTGAGGTGGGCTGAGCGCTTCCTCTTGGGAGAGACTGGGGGCAGGAGGAGTCCTAGCAGCAGCCAGCAGTAGGATGGGGATCCTTTGTGTGCATCTTTTAACATGCAGGCGTGCTAGAGTCTGCAATAACCCCCGGAATGCTCTGCCTCTGGTGTTTAGGAGCTCACACCTATGCTTACGGGGTCAAAATAGCATGGGTCATGATCCGCAGGCTTTGAGGAACTCGGGACTTTGCATTTTTATTGTAAGGGACCTGAAGGGAGAAAGGCCCAAACACATCGCAATGGGAACCGGGCATGTTCAGCGCTCACCGACCGAAACGGAAAGCCAGGGCGATGGAGCGCTGGGATTGCGCTTCAACTGCAACAGGATTTGCCCCATGGAAAAGGTGTCTCAAACAGAGCCAGGCTGTGGGTCCATCTCGCTCAGTACTGTCTACACCAGCAGTTGTTAGACTGCAACTCCCATCACCCCTAGCTAGCAAGGCCAGTCTGGGTCAGGGATGATGGGAACTGTAGTCCAAAAGCAGTTGAAGACCCAAGTTTGGGAAACCCTGGTCTGTACTGACCAGCAGCAGCTTTGTAGGATTTCTGAGGTGTGCTTAGTCAAACCAGAAACACTTACGGTATATATTGGAGGAATTATTTTGGCGGGGGGGGGGGGGGAGAGAAGAGAAATGACACGCTTTTGTTCCTTATCTGAATGCAGGTTTTTAATTTTGTCACTTCTCCATTTGAAGCTTGTTATACAAGTGGCACTTACAAAACAAAAAAATATCAAGGAGAAAAAAAACTTGAACCAAATATACCAGAATGTGAGTTGTTGTATTTTCAGAGCCACAACAGCCAAGGAAGAAAGGCAAGGAGGAGTCTCGGCTTTTATAAAATCGTTACATGGGAGAAGCCAGCTGGGGTTACAAGTTTCAAACAGTCATCCATGAAATAAGGGGTTTTGGGGTGGGGGGGCGCAGCATGAAGTGTGAAGGCCAGCAAGTGTTGAAAGGTTTCTTCGGGGGGTGGCAGACACTCAGCGCCCCGGCAGCCCCCCTGTTCCCAAAGCTCTGTGTGTTTCCCTTGAGAATTCCCTGGACTTCACCACTCCCGAAATGTCCCCATCAATCCACGCAGAGCTCCTGGGCCATCCCAGAAGTGACCCTCCTTTCCTCGTAAGGCAAATCATTCCAGTTGCTTCAGAATTTAGCACCAAGTGCAGAAAAGGCCCCTGGAGGTGGCAAAGGGTGCACGGCCCATTTAAGGCTTGTAGCGTCCTCCCGCCTTGAGCAAAAGGAGGGCTGGTGCTTTGAATTTTGGCAACAGGAAAACCCAAGCGGGCTCCAGCCGTGGCTGCAGGGGGGCTGATGGTCAGGTGGAGTTCAGTCACAAAGGGAATCTTTCCCTCCCTCTGCATTGCATGAGAAATGGGGGTGCTGGGACAGGCAGAGGCTGCCCAAGCAAAGAGCCACAGCTGGCGCCATCCAGATGTTTTTGGACCACTTGCCCCAGGCCACGTGGTTGAATGGCGTTGCGGCAGACGGGCGCTGGGGTGCCAAACCTCTGGAGGGCCCCGGGTTGGCCGAGGCCAAGGGAAAGGAGGGGACCCCCCAAAAAGGCACCCCAGAAGAACAAACCAAGGTACACAAGACTTTTTCCAAACTCCCGAACAGTTAAGCAACACGCTACAAATGGATTATGCAATACTGCAAATCTAGTAGAGACAGTGGAGGTGGGCTCATCAGAGAGAGCATATATAAATAGACAAGAAACGCGCTGTTTGGTCACCTTGGGGGGCCCCAGGAACCCCGCAAGCAGAGCGATCGGCTGGGGAGCAAGAGGGGGTTCAGAGCAGCCTTGGGGGGGGGGAGAACCCTGGAAGAGGCATGTGAGGGGCTGCGGGGGGCAGAGAAGAGGTAGCCCCCAAGCCGGGAGAGTGAGGCCTCCATTCTGAAAAACCGCTTGCAGAGCACTTAAGGGGTAGGGCAGAAATTCCAGTTATATTAGGGGGGAGAGAAATGTGCTGTGCAAAGGCTGCTAATTTTTTTTAAAAAAGCTGTCTATTCCTGTGAATCGAGAGTGGCAACTCGCTTTCCCCACCCCAGTCCAGGAAGCGGTTGGAAAGCGTAGAGAGCCCCCTTCTCTGCAAGGTGGGTGTCATCCCGCCCCCATTTCGCCACCTTTCCAGGCCTCTTCCCCTCCCCTCCTCAGCCCAAAGCTCTGCTTCTGCCCCCCCACAAATACGAACTGAGATAAGACTCTCCTTGAGGCACAAAGTCCCGGCCAAGAGAGGGTCACTTAGGAAGAGGGAAATGACCCCGTCCGTGGCTCTGGGGCCAACCACTCCTTTTTGGGAGGAGTAAAATAAAGGTCTTTCACGGCCCCCACCCCCTATCAGAGGCAAGGAAGAGGGACTGCTGCAGATCAGGTGTGCAGTTTGACATCTATCAGATGCTGTCATGGACAGGCAGTAATTTCACAGGTAGCTGTGATCCCTTCTATTATTTCGAGATATCAAAGACAGTAATATAAAAGAGGGGAAGAAAGGGACTCTAACAGCTTGCAGCTCCCAAGGGACGCAGAGAGGGAGACTAAGGCAGTGGCACAGCTTTGTCAGTGCGGTTGTCTCAAGCCTTTTTACTCAAGAGATGCTCCCTGGGCACTTAAGAGCCACGGAGGGCGAGCTCTTCCTCAAGCTCAGCCCCCGACGAGATGAATGACTTAGCAGTGGTCCACCAAAAGCAGCTTGCTAATTTTCAAAAATGTGGGCAAAGCTCCTAGTCCTCATTAACTGTACTTAACTCGCTGGCCAAAGTCGGTCTCTAAACTAACCCCCTGACTTATCCCACACACACCGTCCATCTCGCTGTCCCCCCGACACTTCATGGGGGGGGGGGGACAAGGTGTGCCAGAAGAAGACCTCTCTGCCTGAGTAAGGATAAGGACGTGTTTACGAAAAAGCCAAGGAGGAAAGAGAGACGGACAGATCCTGACCGGCTACAGAAGAAGGGAGACCGCACCCCCCTTCCGGCTTATCCACATGGCCAGCATTGAACCAAGAAAGCGGAAACAGCAGAGGCTTCGCTAAACTAGCTTCTTGGATTAGGTCAATACTAGAATCACCCCAGATAAATGGCATCAGGGGAGATGCCGACAGAGGGGGTGGGCAGGCGCTTTAGTGGGATTTATTCCCTTTTAAATTCAGAGGACACGGTTTGGTATTCCACCAAAGCAACACACACACACACACACACAACCCGCAAGAAGTGCACCGTTTTCTGCAGGTTAATTACATTTTTCCAGTTTCAAAGAGACAAGATCAACCCAAAACTTCTACGGTGGGAGAGAAGCAGCGGGATAGCCGGGGAAGGGGGCCTCTCTGTTTTAGGAATGGGGGCAACCAAACAGGAAAAACAACAGAAATTGGCAACTGAAAGTGAAGAGGGGGGACACAGAGAGAGAAGGGGGGATGGATGGATGGAGAGCTTGGACCGAGAGAGGGAAGTGCTAAAGTGCTTTTAATACTCCCAGAGGGTGGAGGGGTCGATTGTGTCGGCAGAGGCTTTGAGGACGCCGGCATGGTCGCCTTTCAAGTATTTCCCGTTCACTCTGATGGCCACCTTGTTGTAGTCGCAGAACTCAAAGAAGAAGTCCACCGGCGTGTCACTGCTGCTGGAGACGGACGACTCGTTGCCCACCATCCAGTACTTCCCGGTGGAATCTGGAAGCAGAGAAGGGAAAGGGGGTCACGCTGCTCCGCGGAGAACCTCCCTGAAACACGGAGCACCAGGGGGCGCTAACATGGCAGCCCCCCTGCAGAACTCCAGGGCCCAGCAGGGCCAAGGGGCAGGTTGCTGGGAGTTGCAGTCCAGCAACACGGTATCAGAGCAGGCACCCCCAAACTTGGCCCTCCAGCTGTTTTGGGACTACAACTCCCATCATCCCTAGCTAACAGGACCAGTGGTCAGCGATGATGGGAATTGTAGTCCCAAAACAGCTGGAGGGCCAAGTTTGGCCATGCCTGTAACAGGGGTACCTTGGGGGACACGGAGGGCTAGAAATGTGGCTCCTCTTTTCAGAAGGAAAGCAGACATTCTCTGGGAACATCAATGCAGCCCTGCCTACAGCCCAGAGTTTCCCAAACATGGGTCTCTAGCTTTTTTTGGGGGGGGGGGACTACAACTCCCATCATCCCTAGCTTGCAGGACCAGTGGTCATGGATGATGGGAATTGTAGTCCCAAAACAGCTGGAGGGCCAAGTTTGGGAAACCTTGGGCTAGCAGAAGCCAAGCCAAGCTCCCCCCCCCCGGAGTTCCCTACCTTTGATGTTGTAGGCCCCGTCGTTGAACTCCAGCTGGAAGACGTCATAGGAGGAGCGGTTGGAATCCAGGGTCCCTGTCACTTTCCGGCAGCCGATGAAGCCATGCTCCCCCCGCAGAACGATGATGGGCCGGTTGATCAGCTTCATGAGGAAGTGTTCCGTCTCACCTGTCCGTCAGGGAAGACAGAAGGAGGGTCATGGGCTGGGCGATGGGTTCGAATCGCAGGCAAGGAGAGATTCCAACTAAACAGCAGGAAGGACTTCCTGGCGGCAAAAGATCTTTGGCAGCAGTGAACTCTCCTTCCCTGGAGGTTTTTAAGCAGAGGTTGGATGCTCATCTGTCAGGGATGCTCGACTTGTGATTCCTACACTGCAGGGGGTTGGACTAGATGACCCACAGGGTCCCTTCCAACTCTACGACTCTATAGAGACTGTTGGGAAACTTCAGCTGGTGCAGAATTCAGAGGCCCAGCTCCTGACAGAAGAGGGCATTGCCCTGCTTTTGAGTGCTGGTTTTCGCCTCCAAGGCCTTGCATAGCTTTCCCCATGAGATCCTACCCAGAGAGAGAAGTCCAGAGGGTGGTTACCTTCCTCCTAAGCAGCAGCCCCCTCCTTAACAGCCATGATGGGGAGCAGCGCTATGCTGGCAGGCGCTGATGGGATTTGTAGTCCCCAAACAGGGGCCTCCAGAGAGCTCTGGCAGTCCTACACCAGGCAGATGCTCTTGGCTCGGCTCAGTCAGACTCTGGTACGGTGTTAAGAGGAAGGAAGAACTCTCGGGATCACAGGATTTAGTTCCGCCAAGGAAGCTCTTCCCCTCGCAAGTTTTGCCAGCGATTAAAAAGAAGGCGGCCTTCGTCTTCATTTTGGGGCATTTCCCGGCCTTCGATTCTGCTACTCAGAAATTCCCTGCTTACTGTTATCACGACACTATTTTTACTCTGGCTTTTTACCGTATTTTTCGCTCCATAAGACACACTTTTTTCCTCCTGAAAAGTAAGGGGAAATGTCTGTGCGTCTTATGGAGCGAATGTGTGGTCCCTGGAGCTGAACTGCCCAGGGGCAAAAGCAGATCGTGATTTAAAAAAGAGAGAGAGAAGGGGGTGTTGAAAGGACCGGGGAGAGAGATAAGGGAGAGAGATTCCAGCCCCGCCCCCTTGCAGAGGGAGGCTGTTTCCCCAGCAACATGTGACTGGCTGATTAGATTATCTGTCTGGAAACTGTAGAAATGGCTTCCTGAAGCTGCAGAACTGTGAGTTAAACCCCATAAAACAGGATTTTTTCCTTTTGCAAAGTAAGCTCAACAACTTTGAGCTGATCCTCAAAAAAATGGGGCTTCCCCCCTCTACAAACTAGGTGCGTCCTATGGTCAGGTGCGCCTTACAGAGGGAAAAATACGGCAATCACCGCATACAGCTTCGATACCTTTGCGGATAGAAATATACAAGCTTTTTGTATATTCGCCCCATCTCCCCACTAGTACCCAGGGCACACAGGACAATTTTATATCTCCCTGCTGCTGTCAGATCTCAATCCTGCTACAACGTACAATGTTGCCGGATTCTGCACAGCACATGACCTGCGCCACAAACTAGATTTAATGAACACTCACATCAGAGTGCTCTCTAAATTGATAGTTGCTGTCTTTTATATACCAACCTTTTATCCTCTTTCATATCCGTTTAATGTTCCTAACCCTTCTTTTAGATTCTTATAGTCTTTTAGATATATACCTTCTGTTTTAATACTTTTGAGCTTTCCAAAACGTTTTACAGATTCTAAATTACTGTCGTCCCCCCCCCCTTATGCTGGTCTATGACCGTATTAAAGATTCGATTGATACAAGCTTTTTAAAAATAGTAATACTCAGCCGGAAGATGGCAGGGGTTGTAGCTTGAAGGAGAGGGAGAGCATGCAAGGCGGATGGTGAACCTCATCTGCTTCAAAGGACTGCGTTTTGAGGCAGGGGAGGGGCACCTGTAGGTGGGGGCTCTTGTTACTGGGCCCCCAACCCCCTTGGCTCCAAGTAGTGTGGGCCAATGGTCAGGGATGATGGGAGTTTGGGGGGGGGGTCCAGCCTCATTAGGAGGAGTCCTGCAGGTTCCCCATCTCTGGTCTAGGGCAATAAGGTGCTGCCCTCGTCTGTCAATCACCCTGGGCATCCCATGGACCTAAGCCCCCCCCCCAAAGCCAAAGAATCCTTACTGGCTGTCTCCACCGTGGCGGCCAGCTGCCCGTTCTTCTTTGCTGTGACGTATTTGCCGTTTGCCGCTTTCAGGGTGATCCGCCGATCGCACCACTCGATGTCGAAGTAACAGTTGGCATTCCTGCTGTGGCAGAGAGAGAGCGTGAGCGGGAGAAGCAACAGCCCGGCCACTACGGTTTTATTCTTTTCGGGTGGGGAAGTGTCTGCACTCAGCTTGGATCCCCTGAATCAGCTGCTCTGGGGTTCACTTTCCATACAGGGAGTGTGGGATGTGAGACATAAGGAGCAGTCAAGTACAACATTCCTTGTTTTCTTAGAGTGGACATGCGGGGGAATGTTTGGTCCAGCCAGTCGGAAACTTCCTGTTTCCTCCTGGCCTGGAGCATCCTTCCTCTTGCATGTGACTAGAGGTGGGCGTGGCCTTACCTGTCCAGGTAACAAAAGGACAAGGCACGCTGCCACACTATCTCTTTGACTTCCTCCGTCGTTGGAGCAGCTTTTTAGCTAGAAATGCTCTGTTGGCTTTCAGCCATAGTTACAAAGTATATACATGTGGATCTGTCCCATATGGGGATAATCTCAGTGTCCTCTGTTGGCTTCCAGCCAACAGAGGACACTGAGATTATCCCCATATGGGATAGATCCACATGTATATACTTTGTAACTAAGTCTGCCTTCAGGGATCCAACTGTGAACTGATGATGTGAGTAAACTTCTTTTATATACTTTAATCAAGATTGTGGCGTGTTTATTCTTTTAAGAGGGATAGAAGGGGACTTACCAGGAACCTAATAGTGAGAGGCTTACACAAGCTTGCAACCAGCTACCCGCTGTGCATTTAAAGGGGGAATGTGAAACTCTGCTAAGTAAAGGAACTTGCTAGCACAAGTTAGGAAGGATATTAATAAACAATATATCCTCTCCTGCCTCCCTGAACATTCCCTCAGGGAGAAGTGCTCCGTGCAGCAATATGCAGCCAGCCTCGTTCCCCTCAGAGGAAAGCAAGTGGTTGGTCGGCACACGAGCAAGACAGCGTTGTATGGCAGCAGCTGGAATTTTACAAGCCACCTGGATCTTCCGTGGTGATCAGGTTTTCAGACTCAGGTGACAATTCCAAGGAAGCTTAGATTTCTTTTTCCAGAGAGGTAACCCTCATTAGTAGGGACGCTGGTGGCGCTGTGGGTTAAACCACTGAGCCTAGGGCTTGCCGATCAGAAGGTCAGCGGTTCGAATCCCCGTGACGGGGTGAGCTCCTGTTGCTCGGTCCCAGCTCCTGCCCACCTCACAGTTCAAAAGCACGTCAAAGTGCAAGTAGATAAAGAGGTACCACTCCGGCGGGAAGGTAAACAGCATTTCCATGCGCTTCTCTGGTTTTGCCAGAAGGGGCTTAGTCCTGCTGGCCACATGACCCGGAAAAACTGTCTGAGGACAAACGTCGGCTCCCTCGGCCAGTAAAGCGAGATGAGTGCTGCAACTCCAGAGTCGTTTGCGGCTGGACTTAACTGTCAGGGGTCCCTTTACCTTTACCCCTCAGTAGCCTTTTGCAGTGACGACACCAGCAAGAGAGTTTTGTGGCATAAGCTTTCATGGACTTCGCTTTTGTTTACTTGCATTTGATGGAGACTGTAATCCAGAAAAGATGGTGCCATAAGGATGATAATTCTCTAAGGTGCCACAAGACTGTGTGTGTGTGTGTGTGTGTGAGAGAGAGAGAGAGAGAGAGAGAGAGAAACCCACGTTCCCTATTCATAAATTGGGAAAGGGATTGAATTCAAAGGCTCTCCTCGTATGCCCATTGAGGCCAGGGCTTTTAGTGTGGTGGCACCTGCCCCCTTGGAATGCGCTTCCAGCAAACACCAGACAGGAACCTACCGTATCGCTTGAAATTCACCTGCTCACTCAGTCTTTCCTGGAAGAGTGATCTGGTTCTGCTGATGCCCTATTCTCCTCTATGGGTTTATGGTGCATTTTGTATTTGTTTTATTGACATAATGTTGTGGTTGATTTTGTGGTGTTCACCACTAATTTATTTTCTTTTTAAAAAAGAAATGGGGTATAGAAATTATGGCACTCAATAAGTTAAATAAATAAAACAGCAATGATAGCACATCCCAACCTTTAAAAAACCCCAAAAAACCTCATATCCTAAACTCCTCGCAGGATGACAAGGCTGCCCCAAGAGCTCATTCAGACATATTTGCCTAAAAGAGGACTCACTTAGTGGAGGCAGTGGACTGCACCCCCCCATTGGAGGTCAGGGTCCAGTATTTCCCAGTATACGTCCGAAAGGTGCATTTCTTCGTATCTTTGTTGATTTCCAGTTGGAAGGTTTCCTGATCGCTCTCCTCATCCTGATTGGCAGAAAGGTCCATTCCTGAGAAAGGAGGGAAGGGAGCAAGACAGAAAGGAAGACAAGAGAGAAATGGCATCCGTCAACCATGAAACATATTGGGAGGCCTAGATCCCTGTACACTGCTTCTTGCACCAAGTAGAACTGTGCACACTTGCTTCCGAATTGTGGTACACCCAGGCGCAACTATAGCTTGCTTGTAAAGACACACAGAGCTGGAAGGGACCCCCAAGAGTCATCTAGACCAACCCCCTGCAATGCAGGAATCGCAGCTGCCAAATCCCCAACTCAAGCCACTCTGTCTCTCGCCAGCTACTGCAGGGCAAAGAGGATTTAAGAGGAGCCTGGAGGATGCCTTGCAAAATGAAACCTTCGCCGTTATTTTCAACGTTCCCTTACCACCCCCACTTTGGGCTGTGTTTGCAGCCAAGCTGACTCAGAGAAGACCTGGTCTGGGAGCACCAGGGGCCTTGAAGTCAAAAGATACATAAAAATTAAGACACCGGCCCAGAGGGGCCCCCATCCCAGAGCGTGGGACTTCAAGCAGTAGCTGCCTCTCTGGCATTTCCAAAAATTCAAGTCCTTGGCACAGTCGGGAGACTTGGAGGTTCTTGTTTTCTGCAAGAGCTAGACATAACAAGCAGGGCTCCCAGGAGAGAGGAAGCCAAGGCAGAATTTGCTTCGTCAGCAGATGCAGGCTCCAAAAAAAGCAAAAGAGAGATAGAGAGAAAGCAGCTTTCCAGAGCTGGGCAAGTCTCCACCTCCACACATGTTTTCCAGAGTTGCAATGCAAACACCCTGTTCTAGAGCACATGCAGTGAAGACGAGTGTTGGAAAATCCAGCACATAGTTAAAACTGTGGAACTCCCTCCCACAGGAACCAGCCTTGACCAAGAGGTGGGGGTTGTGTAAGCATGTGCCCCTGGGCGCCACGCTGACAGCCCCTGCTGTGGAGCCTTCTTGGATTCCACTGAGCCTGGAGCTTTCAAGTACAGGATCCAGTCCCCTCGCATTCCTTAGTCATTGGTGACACAGATTCACATCAGGCCACACGCCATATTGGTTCTTTGCATCATTCCCACACTGAACCACCGCACCTCCACAAACACATGCCTGGAATTAATTTGGGAGCCATCCTGATGCTTTGGCATTTTTCAACATGGAAGTCAGCAAAACCACAAAGTTTCACACAGACACTGAAAGTCCAGAGCCTCATTTTGAAAGCAGGGAGAAAGCAACGGAACAGGACAGCCACTGTGAAAATCCGTTTTGTGGCTGAGAACGCAACCCTGAAAGAAGTGGAGTCAATGGTGCAGGGTTGCCAGGTAAGGAGCATCCCAGCCCCTGAGATTTTCGGGCCCAAACCTGGTACCTAGGAGTGGCCCCAAGTGATGTCACGGGACGGACCCTGGAGACGGAGGTTAATTGGGAGAAGGAAGCAGAGGAGCGCAGATCTCGCTGCGTGTTGCGATGCCTGCATTGCAAGGGGTTAGACCAGGCATCCCCAACCTTCGGTCCTCCAGGTGTTTTGGCCTACAACTCCCATGATCCCTAGCTAACAGGACCAGTGGTCAGGGATGATGGGAAATGTAGTCCAAAACATCTGGAGGGCTGAAGGTTGGGGGTGCCTGGGTTAGACTAGATGACTCAAGTGGGCCCTTCCAACTCTAAATCTACGATTCTACGCTAGAGTTTGCAGCCGGCTCCTGATCTGAAGGCTTGCCAGCTGCAATGCACAGTCGTCTTGGCGATTTTTAATTCTTATTAAGGGCTTCCTCACCCACCTGCAGACTTCCGGTCAGAGCTGGAGGCCTGGCAACCCTAAAGAACCTTTTCATCTGTGGAATCAACTGCTCGGGGAGAAGCCACTCCCAACCACAGCAGCTGGGGCCCCCCCAAAACCTTCTCTCCCTGGGGCTGCACAGACCGCAGTCCCCCCCCACCCTCCGTGTCTGCATGTGGCTCCCCACCCTGTGGACACGAGCTCCTCTCCCATCCCCCAAGGCAGCCCAAAGCTGCCTTTCAAGTTCGGTCTCCACAGCTGGGGCTCATTCACATCTGGGAGCTGGAATTTCCGAGCTGAGTAGGCCAGTCAAAGAATGCAGAAGTCATGTAGAAGGGAGGAAGGGGGAGGCGGGGGGGGACGCTGGTTCTGCCTGGTGTCTCATGTAAATGGGCTGTGGGGGTCAAGGAGACTGCACTGTCAGGGGCTCCAAGCAACCCGGAACGGATGAGCTTCGAAAAAAGCGTCACTTCTGAAACTGATGCCCATTGCAGAGATGGGGAAGGAACTGAAGCCTCTCTTTGGACGCCACCTGGGCAAAGCTGGTCATCTGCTCTGCATCTTTCGGCCAGCAAAGCCAGGGGAATTATGTCCCTAGATTTCACTGGGTGGCCACTTAGACAAAAAGAGCAAACAGATTCGCATCTTCTAATTTGCACACAGAGGTGCAAATTTGGGAATGATTACTATCAATTCAGAAAAGAAACATGTCTCGCCCTAGCAGGGGGCCTACCCCCCCCCACTCCCCATCATGCTTGCAGCTAGTTTCTCTTTGCAAGGCTCGCTCAGGGAGGTCTGCAGTTGAGGCCACGGCAGAGTTCTTCTGCGATGGGACCCCCCCCCCAGGCCCCTTAAGGCAGATGCGCCTGAACTTGCCTTCTCAACCGGGGGGGGGGAGGGGGCTTTTCTCTTTCTAAAGCCACATAGCTAGAGGCCTGGTGCACATCGGAGAGATTTCTCAAAACTGAAAATGCCATAATGACCAGGAGGGGCACATTTTTGCAATTCGTATTCAAAACCATGGCCAGATTCCACTCCTTTTGCTTCACCAATCAGGTGAATATTTCCCAAGTGCCCCTGCTGGAAAAATTCCCTGTCAGTTTGAAGCATTTTAGTTTAGAGCAGAAGTCGCCAAACTACGGCCCATGGGCCGGATCTGGCCCAATTGCCCTCAGGATCCGGCCTGCGGACGGTCCGCCTCTCCCAACCGCGGCTCCTCTGCGCGCTCTTGCGAGAGGCAGGAAGCCCCCTCCGGCGTGTGGGTGCATGCACACACACAGTCTGGCCCGCCATGCTATCTGGGGGACAGTCAACCGCCCCCCCCAAAAAGTTTGTTGACCTCTGGGCTTAGAGAAAAGGCAAGGACGAGGTGACATGGATGAACTTTATAAAGTGATGCACGGCACAGAGAAAGTGATATTTTCCTCCCTCTCTCCTAACCCTATAACACCCAACAAAGCTTCAGGGCTGATATAGTCCTTCTTCATGCAGTGCAGAGTTAAACTGTGGAACTGCCTGCCACAGGAGGCTGTGATGGCCACCAACTTGGATGGCTTTAGAAGATTAGAGAAATGCATGGAGGATGAGAGGGTGATTGATGGCTGAGGATGAGAGGGTGATTGATGGCTCCTAGCCAGGATTTCTCTGCTCTGCTCCACAGCTGAAGGAACCAATGCTTCTGAATCTCAGTTGCTGGAAACCACAGGAGGAGAGAGCTGCTCTTGGGCCGGGATCCTGTCTGTGGGTTTCCTAAATAGCACCTGGATGGTCCCTGAGAGAAGGGGAGGCTGGATTAGATGGGCCCCTGGCCTGACCTAGCAGGCTCATCTCTTGCTAAGGGGGAAGGAGAGGGGAGGAAGGAGATCTCCCTTCTGGGGACAATCTGGGATGCGGGAGAGAGGCAGCCAAGAACAGCTTTGGGAAAGGGAAGCCGAGACAAGAGCAGACAGCTGCAATTGGGGGGGGGGGAGAAGACCTGAGCCGTTTGGACAGCACAAAGGCAGCTGCTGGGTTGCCTTGGGAATAAGAGGCAGCCAGAGAGCTTTAAGGAACAGGAAGGTTGCTCCTCTCTGTTCCAGCAAGAGAAGAAAGAGGGCGGCAATATCACTGACTCAACAAGTCTCCATCCTTGACTATTGGTTTGTGTGAAGTGGCAAAGCTGCTACGGCTGTGCTGAGCTGTTAGCAGCACCCACCCACCGGACAGAAAGGACCGCAGCTGAGCATCTGCTCTGTAAGCAGCCATGGCTTCTCCAGGAAGACCTCCTTCCCCCAAACCCCAGAGAGGGGTCACCAGCCCACCATGGAAGACCAGGGCAGGGGACCCGGCGGCCGTCCATATGGACTGCAACGCCTATCGTCACCCCTGACCATTGGCCATGCTGACCGCTAGGCCTGATGGGAGTTGTAGTGCAACATAATCCAGAAGCCACTCTGCTGCTCCTCCTTGGCGGAGAAAATATGGAGCTAGGCAGAGCAGCTTCCGCTATTCACCCACATGCAAGAAGATCGTTTATTGTTCTGTTCCTTTCGTGGTTTTTATTTACTGCCTGTCATACTGGTCATCCCAGAGACCAATTTGGCATATGGCCATTTGTCCACCAAGCCGGTACCACCTAGAGATGCCGGATTCTCAGACAAATGACATTGTGTTGTTCCACACACACACACACACACACACACACACACACACACACACACACACTTTTACTCTAGAACGGGCACCATAACAATGGCAAGTTTAAGGTCCTTCCATGGACACTGTTTATGTGCACAAAATTTGGCTGTTATCCTGCACCGTTGCTTTTTTAACTGTAAAAAGTCCCACCAGAAAAGGACAGATGATTGTACTGAAAAGAACAAGATTACTGGCAAGGTCACATAACCTCTGAGAGAACAAAAGTGAAAGGTAACCCCCCCTTTTTTTTGCAAATATATCTCTGCCAGAGAGCTCAGTAAACCGCAGGTCTGGCAGCTCCCTTCAATGACCAAGGGTCCACAGAATTGCAGGGTTGGAAGGGACCCCGAGGGTCATCTAGTCCAACCCCCTGCAATGCCGGAATCTTTTTGCCCAAGGTGGGGCTCAGACCCACAACCCTGAGATTAAGAGTCTCGTGTTCTGCAGGCTGAGTTGCCCCAGCTAAACAAAGAGATACAGCCACCCAAAACAGTCACTTCTTTTGTTTTGACTTTCCTGGGCATCGGCTGGTTTCACCTTAGAAAGTGCTATGAGGGTATATTTCTGCCTCTTTTTATATCTGCCAGAGCAGAGACCCAAAGACTTTCAGAGGGACCTTCGCCTAGGCAAAGGGCCTGAAAACTCCCTCTTCACTCTCCCTGCAGAGGAACAGACTGCAATTCCTTGCTCCCAACTCCATAGTCAAGGCAGGCACCCCTGAGACCTTGGCACCGGGGGGGGGGGCTGTCTGGTTGGCCTGAACCACGCACAAACCCTCCAGCCCAAACCTTTGGTTCGCCTCCTTATGAACTGCTTTGCAACCCTACCAGGTACAGTGGAACCTCGTTTTTCGAGCGCCTCGAAAGCCAAACATTTCGGAACCCGAATACCAAAAACCCGGAAGTATTTGCTTCCGTTTTCGAATGGCTTCCGAGACGCCTTTTCCCATTTTCAGCATTGAAAATGACATTCTCATCTTTATACTGCCTATAGCCACAACGCGGGTGGCGCTGTGGGTTAAACCACAGAGCCTAGGGCTTGCTGATCAGAAGGTCGGCGGTTCGAATCCCCGCGACGGGGTGAGCTCCCGTTTCTCGGTCCCAGCTCCTGCCAACCTAGCACTTCAAAAGCATGTCAAGTGCAAGTAGATAAATAGGTACCGCTCCGGCGGGAAGGTAAACAGCGTTTCCGTGCGCTGCTCTAGTTCGCCAGAAGCAGCTTTGTCATGCTGGCCACATGACCTGTACGCCGGCTCCCTCGGCCAATAAAGCGAGATGAACGCCGCAATCCCAGAGTCGGACATGACTGGACCTAATGGTCAGGGGCCCCTTTACCTTTACCTATAGCTCTTTGGGGAGAAAAAGGAGGGATAGGAATGCCATGAATATTCTTATTGGTAAAAACAATTTCCCTAGCCATAGATAGGACAGAAAAAGGCACTAGAGATTTTTCCCTTTAGTGCTGTTTAGGGAAGCAGTTTTGGCAACCAAGATTTTAAGGGATGCTCCACTTTAGCTGAGCAGCTGAGAAATAAGACTCAGGAGTGAGGCGGCAGAGAGAAAGGCTTCAGGACTCACCAAGAATTTCCCGAGCCCCTGCCCCAAAAGCCAGCCGGGGAGTTGGGTTACATGGATTCATCGGAAAGGAATGCTGCCAGAACTGCAGCGAGCATCCTTGCGAAGGAGGCTGAAACCTGAAACTGTGCAGGAGGGTGAAAAAAATCAGGCAAAACCCCGACTCTGCTGGCTTGCCGGCCTTTCATGGATCCGCAAGTCTGCACTGCTGGCTCTAGACAACCCAAAAGGACCCCTCACGGCAGGGTCTGGGGAGGTACAGCCCCATGGAGGGTTTTTCCCATGACTGGACACAACTTTCATCCAACATCAAGCCAGAACCCCTAGGGACACAGAGCAAGAACCCAGAATCTGGTCTCGCCCAGACCAGAATCTGGCTTCCTGCAGCGGTCAACCAGGCGCCACAAGCAGGACCTAAAGGGAAAGGTTACCCCATGGCTAACGGGTGTCACCAGACCCACGTTCTGCACCTCTGCCATCTCCCCCCGCCTCGGATAGCTTCACACCTGTCCTGGCTGCCCCCTCCCCTCAGAAGCCATGGGGGGGGGAGAACCCCAAAATGCCACCTCCCGCCTCTCGCTAACCCACACGGGGCCTGATCCCCCGATTTTTCTCCTGCGCAAGCTCCGTCATAGTGAGCAAAAGCAGAACTGACTGCTGGAAGAGGCGGCAGAGCACAGTTGCTGTTGTGCTCGGATCCTGCTTGCAGGTTTTGAATTGAAGCATCCGGTTGCCACTTTGAGACCAGACAATGCTGGACTAGATTCCCACACCCCACTTTGGCCTGATCCAGCTGCTGCAGGGCTCCTCTAAAATCCTTATGATTCCTATGCAGAGCCTCCATGGACAAGGCCAGTCTACCTTAGAATAGTGGAGGGGGCAAGTTTGCTTCCCTTTGGGGGCATCTGGCTGCCCACTGGGAGGACAGGAGGCCTGATCCAGCAGGGTTCTTTGTAGGCTTAGCTTCATGGCTAATGCAGCCCAGCTGCCTCAAGCCCCAGGATTTTACCAGCAGGCAAACCTGAGCCTGGTGGTGTTTCTGTTCTCATTTTTATTATGTACAAGGTGTGACCGGAAAGTTTGGTGAATGGTCACAGAAATTGGACAGTGACAAACGCCGATCCCGCAACAGTAACTCACAAACTCTGTCGACATCTGCCGCCGTTCTGCTCCTTGACGGTCTTCCAGACAGAGGGTCATCTTCGATGGTTTGCCGCCCTTCACGGGAACGCTTAAACCACTCACACTCTGCCTTTCGAGTTACAGCTTCATCTCTGTACACAACTGTTAGCATTTCGTGGGTTTCCGATGCAGATTGTATGCTCGAACATTTCTCGCTGTCCGATTTCTGGCCACACCTTGTATTTTGTCTTTTTCATACTGTAATTTTACATTGTGCACTGCCCCAAGATCTATGGGTATCGGGTGGTATACAAATTTAATAACAATATAAAACACAATTAAGAAGCAACACCCGCTCCTGAGTTTCTCAATTTCCCTTACACAGCAGCATCCCAATTGTTCATACAGCTTCGCTCCCTTCCTTCCTTCCTTCCTTCCTTCCTTCCTTGCCCTGGCAAACCAATTTTGCACATCAGACATTTCGCAGCACCTCCAGCCTGTGTTGGCACCATCCACCTTTCCGTGAGGACGGGAGACTCATTTCCTGTCACTGCCTCGGACACTTCAATAAATTCGTAACAAGCAGCATCAGATTCTGAGGTTCTTATACATTTAGGAACATCTGCATATTACTTCTTATTTCACTTGTCATGGAAGGTACATTTTAAAAAATGTACACAGGGAGGTGTCAGACCTTTGCCCTATCTAGCAGTGTGGTACAGTGGTTAGTGTTGGATCGGGACCTGCGAGAGACCAGAGTTTGAAATCCCGCTCAGCCATGAAGCTCCCCGGGTGTGTGACCTTGGTGGCTGGTCGCGGCCTCTCAGCCTAACCTACCTCACAGGGTTGTTGCAGGAATAAAATGAGGAGGGGGAGGAGGTGGTACCTTGAGCTCCTTAGAAGGAAAGGTGGGATATAACAATGCGACAAATAAATAAAAATAATAATTGATAAATAGTATTCTCTAGAGACTCTCTCCGCTGTTTCGGGGGGCAGGGGGCTCCGCCTGCAGCCCTCTTCCCCTACAGACCTCCTCCAAAGCACTGTTTTTATTTTCCCGTGATGCCTCTCCAAGTTGGATCCCTGGAGAGCATCTGGCGATAACAGCAGAGTCAGACTTTTTAATTACCCGTCTTGCCAAGGTCAGGCGGAGCCTCCTGAGAAGTCGGGTGATTTCCCGTCTGGTATCCACGCAATTAAAAAAAGAGAGATAAGACACTTAACTTGCCTTTATCAGTTTCTGAAAGGGTTGAAGGAAGCTGTGGGAAGTGGGACTTGCAGAAAAGGGACAGGCTGGAACATTGAACAGCAGCGATGGACGGTACACCCCCCGAAGGGTCCTCTTATTCCCCCCCCCCCGCCCAGCGCAGGATGTTTGTCTGCCGTGTTCATAGCGACACATGAATTTCAAACCAGAAACCATATTGGGCCGGATCCTGGAGGGAAGGGCTGAGGACCCAGCTGCTCTCCCCAAAATATCTGTCAAGAGCATCCCTGCCAGAGGAGACCACAGCAGCTGGATCACCCTCCTGTGCAAATGGCACACATTGCAGGGGGTGGACTAGATGGCCCTGGGGGGTCCCTTTTCCAACACTACAGTTTTATGATTCAAGGTCTAGGCCTTGACTGGACCCCCTTCTTAGAATCATAGAATCCTAGAGTTGGAAGAGACCCCAAGGGCCATCCAGTCCAACCCCCTGCCAAGCAGGAACACCATCAAAGCATTCCTGACAGGTGGCTGTCAAGCCTCTGCTTAAAGACCTCCAAAGAAGGAGACTCCACCACACTCCTTGGCAGCAAATCCCACTGTCAAACAGCTCTTACTGTCAGGAAGTTCTTCCTAATGTTTAGGTGGAATCTTCTTTCTTGTAGTTTGAATCCATTGCTCCGTGTCCGCTTCTCTGGAGCAGCAGAAAACAACCTTTCTCCCTCCTCTATATGACATCCATTCTTGGGGATGGCTCAAGCACCTGCCCTGGAAGGTGCCAGGTTGGAGGAGGCTGGAAGAAAGGTAGAGATTCTACACAAGACATGGGAACTGCAGTTGCGATCAGCTTCAAGGCCTAAACTGCGGCTTCTTCTGGCACTCCGGCTCAGGGAGCAGCAAGAGACTGTCCAGAGTTTTTCAGCAAGAGGAGGATTGGTAGAGAAGCTCCGTGGACCAGCTGGTTGGCTATCTCCAAGGAAGACCAAGCCACATGCACGGCAAGGAACCCCTGGGGACAGTGTCCTTTGTTCAAATGGGAGCATGGAGAAGCAGGCATCCCAGAAAGATCTCCCTGACATGCCATGCCACAAACACGCAGAGGGTTTTCAGCAGACCCGGAAAGAGCTTGTGGAGACTTTGGTTGCGATTCCTGCATTGCAGGGGAGCTGGGCTGGATGGCCCTTGGGGGCCACAGTTCTAAGATTCCCCCATGTGGACTAGAAAACAAACCCCACAGGGGCGAGATCAGCCAAGGCCTGTGCAGAACTGGAACAGGTCTCCCAGGAACGCAACTCGCAAGAGCAACAAGCTCTCCAGCTCTCCGCTTTGCTCCTAGGTCCAAACCGGCGCCCCAGATTTCCTCCCGAGTACAGCTCCTCTCAGGGGCAAGCCGTGACAAGTCTCTGGCTGCGAGGAACGGCAAATGGCTCCGTGGGGCCATATAATCATATCCTGGAGGGAGCAGGAGGACGCAATCGTGCGTTTGCATTCCACGGGGAAGAGGACAATTACAAGCCCAGCTGAGGAAGCCCTGCTGGTTACTCCTCAAAGCAAGCAGCACATAGGAGAGAAAACAAACTCAGTCGCCTCTCCAGAGTCCAACCGGCTCAAAGTTCCCAAAAGTCGATTAAGCAAGAACTTAAACCTCATGCATTTTTATATACAGTGAGAAGAGACCCCCCTTGTCTGGTCACTCCTAAAGAAACCAGCCCTGGACCCCTTGGACTGGAGCAACAGTCTTGCAGGTGCACATGGGGAAAGAGGATTATCATGGCACAGATTATTTAGATCCGTTCCAATCTGGGTTCAGGCCTGGCTGTGCAACCGAGTTGCTTTTGGCCACCCCTAACAGACGGCCTCTGGGACCCAGGTGGCGCTGTGGGTTAAACCACAGAGCCTAGGACTTGCTGATCAGAAGGTTGGCAGTTCGAATCCCTGCGACGGGGTGAGCTCCCGTTGCTCGGTCCCTGCTCCTGCCAACCTAGCAGTTCGAAAGCATGTCAAAGTGCAAGTAGATAAATAGGAACCGCTCTGGCGGGAAGGTAAACGGCGTTTCCGTGCGCTGCTCTGGTTCGCCAGAAGCGGCTTTGTCATGCTGGCCACATGAACCGGAAGCTGTACGCCGTCTCCCTCGGCCAATAAAGCGAGATGAGCGCCGCAACCCCAGAGTCAGACACGACTGGACCTAATGGTCAGGGGTCCCTTTACCTTTACCTAACAGACAGCCTCTGCAGAGAGCAGGGTGGGGGGAGTGCAAATTGGCTCTGCCTCCTGCTTCTCTGTGGCTTTCAATACCATTGACGATGGTGTCCTCTATGGGTTGGGAGTTGGGGGCTCTGCGCTTCTGGTCCTACCGATGCAGCAATCGAAATCCTGGCTATCGGCCACTTGCGAGCAAGTGAGGACGCCCGGGTGCCAGGATGACGGCTGACGTCTCCACCATCTGGAGATCCATGCCTGGGGATCCTTGGATCTTGCCCGTTTCTCCACACTAACAACACATCCTGCAGAACTCTGTCTGTGAAATTTTATCTGCCCAATCAGAATGAATTTCAGGAACCAAAAAGCTGTATGGAAAAATACGACTTTTGAGCCGTCTGGCCCCAAAATGGCAACTAGGCGTTCCATTTTGGTTTAAGAAGCCATTTGGTGCCTAGCTTATATATCTACGTTTGTAAAACTGTGCCTATGGGACAAAGTCTAGAGAACTTCACCAAAGGCTCCCAAGACAGACTACTTTGATGCCTTGGATCAGCTTGCAGGATTTTATGGATTTTCAACAGTTTGTTGGTAACTATGTAGTAGAAGCAACTGCAATTCTGAGAAAATTCCCCCCTGGGCCTGCCAGCCCCCAGGTCCTCAAGCGAAGCCGGCTGCTTCCCCCTTTTCCCAAGGCCTCGCATTCCAGCTAAGTCCACCCTCGTCCAGAGTGTGGGCGGCCCCTGCAGGGCTGGCATCTGCACCCGTGCCAGCGTCGAGCCAGCTGTGCGATCAGGTGGATAATATGATAATTCACGAGGCTCATTCCCAGATTTGCGGCTCAGCTGAATTAACCGGACAACAGCTTGTGGCCTGCTTGCCACCTGCTGCTCACCAGGAGCCGTGAGAACAGCAGGGGCAGGAAATGGGGTTCTAGTCCAAGTGGGGCGCATGGTGATTTTTAACACACACACACACACACACACACACACACACAGAGAGAGAGAGAGAGAGAGAGAGAGAGAGAGAGAGAGAGAGAGAGAGAGCTTTCCCCATCCCACGCTTTTAAGAGGCAAAGCTTTTCAAGACATGTAGCTCACAGCCACCCTTCATAGGTCAAGGATGGGGAGCATGTGCCCTCTAGATATCCACAACATAAGAAGAGGCTGCAGGATAAGGCCCATGGCCCACCTAGTCCAGCATCTTGATCTCTAAGTGGCTGAAGAACGGCAAAGCAGGAACTAGGATTCGGACACAAGAGCACTCTCTCCCTTCCTGTGGTTTCCAGCAAACTGAACTACAACACCCATCATCCTTGGCCACACAAGCGAGGGATGATGGACTCTTGAGTCCAACAGCTCTGGAGGCCTCTGTTCCTGCCTTCCTCATCCAAGCCACAGTCCTGCCATCTTGCTCTAGCAAAGTCCCCAGAGCAAGAAAGTAGTCTGCGCCTGCTTGCCTCTTCTGCATCCTGCTAGAGTAGCCAAATGGAGGAGTTTGGGGTCATCCAGCTGGATGACAGGCAGCCAAAAAATTAAGCAAACTCACGGGCACACGAGATGGAGGATGGCTTTCAAAGCGGGGCTAAGGCATGGAAGAGGGAGATGGGTGCCAATGCCACCCTAGGCGAAAAGGAACCTCCCCTGTTCAGAGCTAGCATGCTTCTGAATGCCACCCTTCAGGGAACGTAGAAACCTGGCTGCAGGATCAGGCCAAGAACCCCTCTAGCCCAGCACCCCTATTCCCACAGCGGCCAGCCAGGTGCCTATTATGGAAACCCCACAGGCAGGATTCTAGCACGAGTTCTTGGGGCTGCCTTGGGGCACCCAGTTGGCCATGGCTGGGGTGGGTACAGGATGCTGGTTAGCTGGTCTGATCCTGCTGCAGGGCTGCTCTTGTACCCTTCCATCTGCTTAGCATATGTAAGGCAGGAAGAAGCAGCTGCACAAATACAAGAGGGGGGGGGGCGCCTGGCTTACTAGCAGTACAGGTGAAAAGGGTCTGGGTGGACCACAAATTTAACATGCGTCCACAGTGTGATGCAGCAGCAAAAAAAGCTAATGCAATTCTAGGCTGCATCAACAGAAATCTAGTGTCCAGATCAAGGGAAGTCCGGGCACCACTCTAATCTGCCCTGGTCAAACCACACCTGGAATACTGTGTCCACTTCTGGGCACCACAATTTAAGAAGGATGTTGATAAGCTGGAAGGTGTGCAGAGTAGGGAGACCAAGATGATCAAGGGTCTGGAAACTAAGCCTGATGAGGAATGGTTGAAGGAATTGGGTATGTTTAGCCTGGAAAAGAGGAGACTGAGAGGAGATATGGTAGCCATCTTCAAATATCTAAAGGGCTGTCAGTTGGAATAAACTGGAGGGTAGGACTCGAACCAATAGCTTCCAATGACAAGAAAGGAGATTTCAGCTCAATATCACAAATAACTTTCTGAGCAGACTCCCTTGGGAGGTGGTGGACTCCCCTTCCTTGGAGGTTTTTAAGCAGAGGTTGGATGGCCATCTGTCGTGGATGCTTTAGCTGAGATTCCTGCATTGCAGGGGGCTGGGCTGGATGGCCCTTAGGGGTCCCTTCCAACCCTAACGTTCTGATTCTAAGACTCACCTTCCACATTTTGCAAAGGGACCGAGGTGTGTTCCTGGATGTGCTCCCCTGTAGCTTCAGGGGAAAGGGCTGGGTGGTTGCAGAGTCAGGCTCAGCTGCACTGGGTGGAATCCACACCCTCTGCGTCACCGGGACCCGAGGAGAAGAGGAAGGCTGAATGGGGAGGGGGGGAGGAAGGGAGCCGCTTTGAGGAGAGCCCTGCTCCACACAGGAAGAGCTGGGAAGGGAAGGGCGGGGGCAGAGGAAGGTGAACATCTGGCAAGCGGACTCAGACAGGAACGGCAGCCAAGGTTTTCTGCCTCAGGGGCTTACACAGGAGAAGGTGCCTTGCTGGAGCAACCCCCAACAGCCAGCCAGGAAGGAAAGCCAAACTTCGAGTTAACACTTTCGTCTCAACCAGAAACTGCAAGCAGCGTCCGCAGACTCCCATAAACCCAGAGATCTGGAATCGTGGCACAAGTTTTAATCTGTTTAATGCTGCTTCTTTTTTAAAAATGTTTTAAATAGTTGCTCTGAACTGTATTTACTGATAATTTTATTGTTTTATTCTCTTTGCGAATCATTCAGATTGCTGCGATGTTGGGGTGTTTTTTTTTTTACAATCGAGCGGTGAATACGTTTTACAAAATAAATATGTGGAAAGCACAATGTCACTTAAGGGATCTGAACGATTTCGCTTGAAGCTTGAATCTGTTTTGTTCTGGATTATTTTATTTGATGTTTTAATGTGTTGTGCCAGTAGGGTGCCTAGACAACCACAACCTGGGTTTAAGGTGCCATCTGGCGATTATCTTATATATCTGAGTTTCTAACGCTGCGCAGGAGGAGCCTCAAAGTTTTCAGAAGTACCGGTCCTATTTCTTTTTCTAAAAATCCCAGGGAGAGGAAGAACTCCCCAAACAGCCCATTGAGAACAGAGCATCCTCAATGGCCACAAAAATCTCCTGCAGACTGTTCTCGGGGATAATTCTGAATGGAAGCTCTCCATCTTGCAACCCTGTTGCAGAACCCACTTCGTCTTCCCTTGTTGCTGAAAGCTAGGAGGCGGTTCTGGGACCCAAAGGGAGCCAGTTTAGAGGGTACCCACCCCACACGCCCTCCTGCTGAGTCAGCCCTTGCTTCGCACAGCCATTGACCCAACACCGTCCCCTTGAATGGCAGCCAGCGACTGTCACTGAAGCTCATCCCAACATGCTGAACAGTCTCCCCACTTCCTGCGGGGAGGAGCAGCCCACCCCAGAGCTGCCCCCCCGGAACCTGTTTCTGTTTCCTCCCCAAAGTCCATCCTTCTTCCATCCTAAGTGGCGTCCCATTAAAGGGGAGGGGGCCCAGCCGTAATGAGGGGCAGATGCTCCAAGGACCTTCGCCATCTGCCAGGCTCCGCTACTAATTAGGAGAGACGATGATGGGCAAGTATCTCGTCCCCTTTTCTGCTCCAGACAAAGGCCACCCACCAACAGCGCCCTTTGGAACCGCGCTGGGGAACGGAGGGTGGAGAAATGGCATGCATGCTCGGGCGATGTTCGGGTGTGCGCATCAGAGATGCAATTGCATGTGTGTCCTGGTGTGTGTGTGTGTGTGTGTGTGTCTTCTGTTCTTCCTGGCCAGTCCTTCCAAATGGTCCACCACTGCCCCCACAATCCTGGATCCTATTAGGGCTTTGATCTGTTGAAAAGGCATGGTACACACACACACACACACACACACACACACACACACACACACGAAGTTCTTTTCGCAATGATTGATATTTCTGAAAGGCGGCGAAGAACCTCAGGGTAATCCAACGCAGCTGAAAGCAGGATCCCAGTGCAAATCCATGTCATTCCTATTACTTTGCACCACAAACAATGGAATAAAGGGTCCGTGCATTACATGACATGGAATTAATTTGCAGGGTGGGGGGTGGCAAGGAAAGCGAGCCCTGCCTGTGCTAGCAACCACCCGACTGCACATTAATGGAAAATCTGTAAGGAAACCAGAGGGTCCTTAATCATTCCGAAGTTCATGTTCCAATACGCATCGCCCTCCCCAGGCAGGCAGACACACAGAGCTGCAGTCTAAATAAAGCCCACCAATATGGCAACAGACCAGCCTTTCCGGATTAAGATCAGGAGCCCATCCTCTCATTCCCAGCAGCAGCCAATCAGAGGCTTAAGGCTCTCCCAAACCCCTTTGTCCCGACTGCGCGAAAGACAAAGAGAACGCCGTTGTTTTAGGACAAAAATGCAAAAAAAGAGAGAGGCCAATGCACTGCTGAACTGCAGGCCTTGCTTTACAGCTGTTGAAAACGTCCAGCTTCGGAATGCAATTTCACCCTGAAAACTACGTATCGGCAATTGCAAGATGCAGGGAGCCCATTTTGCTTGGATCGCAAGACTGCCTCTCTGCACACCTATTTCTCCTGCGACTTTCCATCCCTCACCTGCCAGGACATCTGATCTACTTCAAGAGGATGCAAAGATCCATCCTTTCTTCACCAGCTGAGACATCATCTGCATGGAATTCCCTCTCACCTAGGGCACTTCCATGCCACAAAGAATCCAGGGGCACGCTGATCTCCCTGCCCCCAGTCCAAGGAACCACAACCACTAAAATAAGGGGCACGTTATGGTACGTCTACACTAGCCAGAGAGCTGAAATGAGGTGACCGTGTATAATTCGGTTTCTGCGTGGCCACACCCACTCTGGCCTTTTGACGAAAAGAGGTCCTGCCACCACCACTGATGTCGATCACAGAGCTCCTCTCACACTGAGAAGTGGGACCAGCAGGCACAGAATGGAACGACATTCACCTCCTATGCATGCAGAACGAAATCTCGATTTTCCAGTATTCAGAGTGTAAACATTTGAATATTAGTCATTCCATCACCAATGAATTGGGCACTGCTTCCCAGAGGCACAAAAGGCTTTTCATGGATTAGAGCAGGGGGTCTCAAAGTGGGCAGGATCACACCCCAGGGGGGTGTCACATGACGGGGGTGCTAAGACGCAAGGGGGTGGTAGGAGGGTGTTGTATCCTCCTCCCAATTCATTGATCACTTATTTAAAATTGACCAGACTAGAACCGTCCTAGAGCAAAACACCTCTCAACCTCATATTTTAAAATTTTACTGCTCTTCTCGCTTTCAAGGCTATTTCCTTTGGGATCTCGTTTGTTCATATTTACAATGCTAAGTTATCACAAGATAGCCATTTTTTAAAAACTTCTTTTTTCCTGTTTTGATACAAATATTTTTAAAACAAATATTGGCAATCATGGATCGAGTTCCTTCAATTTCATTGAACTAAATACTTTCAAGTGGATTTTGAACAAGTGTGCAATTAACTGTTACTGCCCTGAGTTTTATTGTGTTATCACCTTCCTGCAAACCGTGATATTGAATAATAATAATAATTTATTATTTGTACCCCACCCATCTGGCTGAGTTTCCCCAGCCACTCTGGGCGGCTCCCAATCAAATGTTAAAACAATACAGCATTAGATATTAAAAACTGCCCTAAATAGGGCTGCCCTCAGCTGTCTCTTAAAAATAGGATAGAATAATGCTTTTTTACAAAGTTCGGGGCACTGGGGATAGATTCATGGATCCAAGGGGGCAATGCTCTCCCCCCAAAAAAGTTCAGGAACAGCTGGATTAGAGTGAACCACAATGCACAACCCTACTAGCGACAAGAGAGGTGAGCATGGATGCTTTGGGCAGGAGGGTTTTCATGTTTGCCTTCAATCAAACTGCAGAACAAAATCATTTCTCCCCCCCCCCCCCGCTTGTGGGAGGGGAGGAGGGAAACCCAGTCAGAAGAACAAATGGGTCCCAGCTGCAAGCTCAGAGCACAAGCCGCCACTGTTGATTCACTGCTGGGTAAGATGAGCTGGAGGGAAACAACCGCTCTGGTTTCTGAGAGGGGGGGGGGAAGCAGAGATTGCATTGCAAGGAATTGCTAACTGCTATTTACTGGCCATGGCAGAGTTGGGGGCTATTGCTTTTCTCTTGCCATTTCTTCTACCTACCTTTGGGAGGAAAGGGGAGGGGGGAGGACAAAGGAATCAATCCTCAAATCACAACAGGAAAAGGGGGGAAGAGAAGGGGGTGCAGGCAGCGGTCAGGATAGCCGATCCTCCGTCTTCCCATCACAGGGCTTTGGCTTCAAGGAGGAAGAGATGGTAAAGAAGGCAGCTCCTTTTTAAGGTCGGGATGCTTGCTCCAGAGAGCAAAGATTCACCCAAGTTTAGAAGCGAGTTTTGGGGTTGGGGGTGGGGGAGAGGAAGGCCACACTTTATGGTCCTCGGCTATTTGGGACATACAGCCAGACCTCCTTGTGCCTCCTCCTCCTCTTGTGTAGAGCAGGGGTCAGCAAACTTTTTCAGCAGGGGGCCGGTCCACTGTCCCTCAGACCTTGTGGGGGGCCGGACTATATTTTGGGAAAAAAATATGAACGAATTCCTATGCCCCACAAATAACACAGAGGTGCATTTTAAATAAAAGCACACATTCTACTCATGTAATTTAGAAGGCGATTGGGCCGGATCCGGCCCCTGGGCCTTACTTTGCCTACCCATGGCATAGAGGGTTTATTTTAATAAAGGAGGCAGGGGACATGATGGCATGGGGAGGGTGTCAGGGAAATTCAGCCAACTGCACCCATCACAATCCAAGTCAGATTCACACACACATACATAGCCTGGTTCACAAGGGACAGAAAAGTCTCTCATTCATGCCTATTGGGGTCCGTGAGACAGCGGCCAAATATTTGACATTCTCACCCCAAATCTTCTTCCCATCAGGGATGCTTCGGTTGTGGCTCCTGCATTGCAGGGGGTTGGACTAGATGACTCTTGGGTGTCCCCTCCAACTCTACAGTTCTATGGTCCCATTATTCTCACCGCTCAGCTGGAGAACAACCCCCTCCCATGTGATGAGAGGCCCGCTGCCATCATAGGGTGGCACTAATAGCTTCCTAGCCATTAAGTTAATTAACTCCCTGCAAGCTGCAGAAGCCCCTCCCCTACAACGGTGGTCCAGGAGAAGGTGAAAGGGGCAACCCCTGCCATTCTAAGCCATTGGCCGCACTGGCAGGGGCTGATGGGAGTTGTAGTCCAACAGACCCGAAGGGGCGTCGCAGCTGCTGTATTGCTGTCCTGCACAATCTCCTGGAATCGATCCCCGTTTGCTCCCAAAAGCAACCCCCCCACACCGCAGCCTTCTGAAGCAGCTCATCACCCAACAAAGCTGAATGTTGGAAGATTCAGGGCAGATAAAAATAATGGACATCTTCACAAAGGGCAGAGTTAAACTGCGGAACTCCCTCCCGCAGGAGGCAGCGATGGCGACCAACTTGGATGGCTTTAAGAGACGGAGACAAATTCAAGGAGGAGAAGCTACCAGCCATGATGGTTGTGCTCTCAAGCCCAGCTGAATCCTCCTCAAGGGTTTCCCACTGGGGCACCTGGTGGACCACTGTGAGAACAGGGCACCGGACTAGGTGGGCCACTGGCCTGATCCAGCAGCGGGCTCTTCTGATGTTCACACACTGAAGTGCAACTCAATTCTCACCCCTTTGGAACACAACTCCCAAACTGGGTATGTCCTCCCTGCCACAGTGATGAGAGTCAACTGGGTGCCCCTCAACATCTCCCCTCAGCCCCGGCCAGTTGAGCCAATGGCCAGGGAAGTAGGAGTTGGGAGCCCAACACAGTGGCTGCCACAGACAGGGAGGAGGAAAACTCCAGAGCTCCGACAAGGCTTCGATCAAGTACCTCCAACTTCTTCAGACCCAAGGCCCACTTTTAACCCAAACATGCAGACCCATTTCTTCATCTTGTGTCACATCCTTGCATGGCAGGGCTCCTGTTGTGACCCACCTTGGCTCAGGCTGCACTCCAAGGTCCTGAACCCCCAGCTGAAGACCATGAGATAGATGGAAGTACCTCTGACGGAGAAACAGGGCCCGTCTCCTTCATCACATGGAAGCTACACCTATAAGAGATGCCCAAACATGATGCCTGAGGTCTTTGCTCTCTCTTCTAGATACCCGGTATGCTGTATTATCCACCTTGGGAAAGATGACACTCCCAGGCCTGTTTTTAAGAGATGATTTTGAAACCCCTAGATTCAAGCCAGATTCCCCTAAAATTCAGAATGCAATTCTGTATTCAACATTGCTTCATCTTTGCATCTCTCTCTCTCTCTCTCTCTCTCTCTCTCTCTCTCTCTCTCTCTCTCTCTCTCCCCCCACACACACACACACACAGAGGGAGGGAAGGAGGGAGAGCAGCAGTGTAGTGTAGTGGTTAGTGCTAGACTGGGACCCAGGAGACCAAGGTTCAAATCTCCTACTCTGCCATGAAGCTCACTGGAGGACCTTGGAAGCCACTGTAGGGGCAATCTATCTGGAAGACAATTGTATTTTGAGGAGTTTAGTGATCTGCCATGGTCATCTCTCCCTGCCTCTGTTTACTTCCCCTCTCTATCTCTTGTTAAAGTTCTTTGATGGCCGAGAGAAGTCTTTAATGTATAATCTGGTGGAAGGAGGAAGCGATAGCGATGGGTGCCTTCTGACCTTCTTTGATGATAGACATTGTTTGGAGGAACGTGAGGTGTTGGAAGAGGGGGCTAGCTAATTAATAATCTGCACTAGCTAGTCTGGCAAGGCACGTAGGCTAACAAGTTAGTATCTATAAATTGGATGGTTTTGGGGCATAGTTCTGAGAAGCTCATGCATGGACTGATCAAAGGGCCGTGCAAAGGAAGGCTGCCTAGGGGAGTCGCTTCGCCACTTCTTGAGGGCTTCCCAGTGGCAGATCTAAATGCTTGCTTGGTAATGTATATAAGCCTTGCCGTTTAGAATAAAACCTTACCTTGCTCTTCTGTTGCGAGATTCAAACTCGATTATAACCCTACATATGGCAAAATTTCTGACATCAGTTCTGACACTTAAGAAACGCAATGGATTGTTATATACAGCTTGAAATTTTAATTTAATTTTTATCATATTTTATTCAATTGAGTATCCCTTTTAATCTATTTTACTGTTAGCAATTGTAAACCAGACTGTGCTGTTTCTGTTTTTGGTTGTTATGTCTATGGGCTTAAAGCCGAAATAAAATGAGTTGAGTTGACTTTAATCTTCTCACTCACTCGTGTTTGTATTGCTTCTGAATCTCCTGAAAAGAACCCCCTTGCATTTGGCAAGACAGACAGACAGACACTCTTAGCCCAGCCTACTTCACAGGGTTGTTTGTGAGGACAAATGGGGAGGGCAAGATCTATATGTACACCACCGTGAGCTCCTTGGGAGAAAAAGTGGGAGATAAATGCAATAAATATAGAGAGACCAAGGCTTTCACAGCTTGCATCCAAAGCTAGCCATTGCCAGTGCCTGTCTAACTGGGGCAGGGAGAGTATTCACAGCCACAGACGTGGTTGCCTTATTAAGAGTACTGGTAGCCCAGACTTGGTACAAATGAAAGGGCCCGTCTAGAACCAATGGCCCATCTAGTCCAGCATCCTAATCTCACCCTAGCCAACAAGATGCCTCTTTTGGAGAGCCAGTGTGGTGTAGTGGTTAAGAGCTCATAATCTGGTGAACCGGGTTCGCTTCCCCGCTCCTCCACATCCAGCTGCTGGGTGACCTTGGGCTAGTCCCACTTCTCTGAAGTCTCTCAGCCCCACTCACCTCACAGAGTGTTTGTTGGGGGGGAGGAAGCGAAAAGAGAATGTGAGCCGCTTTGAGACTCCTTCGGGTAGTGATAAAGCGGGGTATCAAATCCAAACTCTTCTTTGGTTTCCAGACACTTGAACGCAAAAGCATGGCTGTCTCCAACTGGGGGTGTACAGCATAGTCATTATGTTAGCAGCCGTTGACAGCCCTCCTCCTCCTCCAACGGAATGGGGGGTGGAAGAATGCTGCCCCCCCTTTGCATCTGCAAAGAGGTTTGTCAAGGCACAAAGCTGAGAACAGCCCCATTTCTCCACCCAGTCCAACCCACCCACCTCTCGCTCTCTTCCCCGCCCCATCCTCCATCACATCTGGTTTTCCAAAGTGACAAAGGACTGAAACAGGAGCCTGGTCTCCCTCTGCAACTAAGCTCCGAAATCGCCTCTCTTCCCACCATCACAATCCAGCCCTTGTTCTCCCAACCTCCCTCCTCTCCTCTCCCTCCCGCCAGACAAATATTTAACATCTGCCAGAATCCAGAGCCCAACAGCTCTTGTCAAGAGGGTGGAGGGCAAATGGGTGGCGTCGAGGCAGCCGCCCGCCATGGCCTCTGGTTGGCAAAAAGCCCTGCAAGGAAAAACGTAACCGGAGGGAAACTGCAGCAGCAAATTTTGTATTAAAAAAATAAAACCACACCCCAATTCTGCCAGTCACTTTGCTAGCCCAGAAAGCTTTTAAGCCAGGCCACTGCTTGAGAGACGGCTTTCACCTGTGTGCATGTCCACAAAGGCCATCCATATTGCGCCACTGAAGCATCACAGCAAACAAAGATGACTGCCGGGGGCCCCTTTTTCTAAAGGCCTGTGGCCCTCCAGATGTTCCCTCCAGATGTTTCCCACAGTGGAACCCCAGGTGTGGAACGGAATCAAAGCTACTCTTGCAGAAAGTAGCTGGCGATGCTTGGAAATTTTATGAAACCTTTTAAAAAAATATTTCAGTCTGCCATCTTGTTTCAAAATGGCACTCGAAGGTATCCAAATGTACACCAAAAACCAGCTCTCCGATCTTGGGAACTGCCACACAAAATCGGGTGGTAATATCTTCAAAGGCATCCCGTGCAGTTTGGAAGGGTTCTGTCTGCCATCTTTTTTCAAAATGGCAACCCAAGGTGTCCAGAAATGCAGCCAATGGCATCCAAATACAGACAAAAAACTGGCTCCTCCATCTTGAGAACCTTCATGCTAAATTTGGCGATGGCATCTCAAGAAGCGCCCAGATGCATAGAGAACAGAGAGGCAAACCATTCTCCAAAACAGAGGTTGGCAACCTAAGGCCCATGGGCTGGAAGTGGCCCATGAGCGTCGCTTAACAGGCCCACTAACCGCCCCCGAACCGAGCCGCCTGCTCAGCGAGTCCCCACGCGCTGCGCTAAACTAGCACAGCACGGCGCGGGAACTCTCTTCCGCAGCTCCGAAATTGCTTCTGCGCATGCTCAGACGCCAAAAACCGCTTCTGCGCAGATGCGATTTCCGGCGCCGCACTGTGCCGGCCCGGCCCACGGAGGATCTCTGCGGGAGTGATCCAGCTCATGCCCGGTAAGCCTTGCCGACCTCTGCTCCAAAATATACAGTAGACAAGAAACATCTCAAACCACATTGCCAGTTTAAATCACAGCCGCTAAACCCCCCCAGTAATACCTAAAGTGAGTTACAGACCACAAGTAAAGGAATGCTCCAAGATCAATGCAAACAACTCAGTCTTGGCGCTGAAATTGTAAGTGCCAACACCACACATGCTTCCAAGGAGAGGGCATGCAGAACGCCCCAGGTTCAATCCTGCTGGCATCTCCTGGGAGGATTGGGAGAGACTCCCTGCCTGAAATTCTGGAGAGCTGCTGCCAGTCAGTGCAGACACAACTGAGCTAGGTGAATGCAATGGCCCGACTCAGTCTAAGGCAGCTTCCTATGGTCTTAGGTGCTTTCAATATTTCTGTGGTTGTTTGGCTTTACATTTTGCGACGCACCCAGTGATCACCATGTGGCGAAGGACGCAGGGTGTGCATTTTACAATCCTTGGCTCACCCACTGACTGGTCTCATCTCCTGGCACAGGCAGGGCAGGACACAGAGAGACCTGCCTACAGATATTTGGCTCCTGCTTTTAAGGCTTCCTGGCCCTATGCCAACACCTGGCATTGGGCCTGGAACTGAGCAGGCAAGCAATGGACCTCCTTTAGACTCTCTGTGTTAAACACACTATTCTATCCAGCTCTGAAACAGTTAATGATCCGGCAGCTGTAATTTGCACTAATTGCAGCTTCTGGGTAATTTTCAAGGGCAGCCTTCATTTGCAGTTACCAGAGCCTGAGTCACCAGGGCCAGGCTATCCTTGCCAAAAGGACTCCCCTCCCATCAGCCCCAGTCCACGTGGCCAGTGGTCAAGAGGGCCAGGATTACTGGTGAATCTTCCGTGCCCTGGCAAGTGAGGAGATAAGGAGGCTTTCAAGTTTGCTTGCAACGGTTTAGCATGGAGCAAGCCGGAAAAATAAATCAGGCAAAGGCTGGATACTGCTTGCTTTTTCTTTGATAGGGTTCCTACTTCACCATAACACTTTAAAAGCTAATGCTTATTTGCAAGACGGTTTGCATATCTAATTGAAAGCTAACAGTTGCATTTCATCTGCTAAAGCTCATTGTGTCTTATAGGTTGAAGCTATGCAGTCAGAAGCAAAGACCTCTTGAGTTCAATGGAGCCGACACCCAGGAACCTGTTCACAGGATAGCAGTGGTGGTGATCCTAATAAATTGAGAATTCCGCTTTGGGCTGCTGCTCTTTGCCGTGTGCCTGCATGGGAGAGCCAGCATAGCGCAGAATTTAAGAGCCTCAGACTAGGCCCTGGGAGACCAGGGCTTAAATCCCCCTCACTTGGCCACGAAGCTCACTGGGTTTGAACTTGGGAGCCAGTCTCTGTCCCTCCCAGCCCAACCTACCTCACAGGGTTGTTGTGAGGGGTTAAATGAGATGGGAAAGAACCATGTGCTCCAACTTGCAGGAAAAGGTGGGATATAGATGCAATCAAATAAATATACAGGCACTTCCAAGCTTCACGGCCACCCCAACAGGGGAAGAGGACGTCCTTCTATCTAACTTTCGCTTGAGAAGATCCTGGCATTTTCCAAAATGGGAGGAGCAACTGGAAGAGGGTGTACAGCAAAGGGACAGGGTTCCAGAGTTCACCCCATTATGGGATGGCGGACACCCCTCCTTTGGGATTCTTGGGAGAACCTCAGAAGCCCCACAGAACCCAGCGCCTTGCACCATGTCAAGCATTTAGAGCAGGCATAGGCAAACTCGGCCCTTCAATGTTTTGGGACTACAATTCCCATCATCCCTGACCGCTGGTCCTGCTAGCTAGGGATGATGGGAATTGTAGTCCCAAAACATCTGGAGGGCCGTGTTTGCCTATGCCTGATTTAGAGCATGTCTTTGTGCACTGCCTGGGTGGTTCTTAAAGGAACCCTGCAAGGTAGGCCAATTGTGGGGCTGAGATTGAAGAATTGGTTTGCCTGCAGTCGCCTCCTGAACCCGAGGCTGTTGCTTGATCTGAGAGACCCCTACAGCCTAACCACATCTCTCTTCACGGCCACTCAGCAAACTGGGATAATCCGATAGCTCGCTAGAACATCTGCCACGCACAGAATCTTGCATTCTTCTATTCTCCCCTTATTCTGAGTAGTTTATAGAGTCCTCTGCAAGAGCCCTGTGAGGTAGGCTAGGCTGAATGACGGGGATGCTTTGTGGCTAAGGGAGGATTTGAACCTGAGTCTCCCCAGTCCTAGTCTTAACCGCCGCACCCCCCTGGTCCATCCAAGGTTATCTGTAATCAGGGCCGGCGCGTCCATTTAGGCAAACTAGGCAACTGCCTAGGGCGCCAAAATGGAGGGGGCACTGGCCAGCCTGCCCCCCGCCGCCGCCCCAACCAGCGGCGGAGCAAGCAAATCGCGGCGGGGGGCGCCCGGCCGGGCAGGGGGTGGGGCACTGCTCCGCAATGTGCATCATACGCAATGACGTCACATGGCCCGCCCCCTCGCCTAGGGCGCCAAAATTGCCAGCACCGGTCCTGTCTGTAATTTTTAAGACCTCTCCAGCAAAATCCTTTCTTTTTTGTTAAAACAGTACCCAGGGCTGTTCCTAAGCAGCAGGCAGCCACCATCAATCTTGCATGTGCCTGCACACATACTTTCTGCAGCCAGCCAAGCTGTGCCCCCATAAATCCCCAGGGGTTCTGTTCTCCCCACCCTCTTGTGCAAGGACTCTGAGGCGGTCACCCGGCTGCAGGCATGCAAGCCCAGAGACAAAGGGGGGGGCGGAGGACAGGCTTGGCATGCAGCTGAGTCAGCCGAAGGGCCGGCCAGCAGGCGCAAAGCTCCCTTTGTGCTACTTCAATGTAGGTCAGCTAAGAAGTCGGCCACTCAGCTCAGATTTTCAGCTAAAACCCATTCACAGAACTGTGTCAGTTTCAGGCTCCAGCAAAGCCCAGCGAGGCTGCGGAATTGCAGAGAGGCAAAAGGATTCACAGCACACATGGGGCAGATCCACCTTATGCCTCTGAAGGATGTTCAATGCATGTGGCTTTGCCCCCAAGGAATCCTGGGAACTGTAGTTCCAGCCGCACAGAGCTAAACTACAGCTCCCAGGATTCTTTGGAGCAAAGTTGTCCGCTTTAAGCATGCGTTGACTATGGCTTGCATATATACTGCGTTCTGCACTACACTGCGCCTGCCCCTCTGCATCCCCCCCCAGTTATGGATCCATGCCACAATTCTCCAGGAGGTTATGGGGTAGGGGGGGGGGAAATGATGTTGCTGTTTGGGTTACAGAATTCAGCTTCCTTCGCCCTTTTAAAAATCAAGTTCCTAGGCCTCATGATTCATACATGTTGCAGAATTCAGATTGCCCGAGCACAGAATTTTAAGGGTTTGCTTCACTTTTCAGCCCAGCCCAGCAGTGGCCAATCCAAAAACCAAACAAAATGGAACTGCTAAGACCCTCTGTCTCATAACTCCTTCCACCATAAAGACAGGCTGCTTAATGAGATTCTGTAATTCTTTTTAAGGGTGAGGGGGGGGGGAGTGAATTGCTTCCAGAACTTAATCGCTGGCTTTCTAAAAAAGAAAGAAAGGGGAGGAGGGGGGGGGGAGCTCTGATGGAAGGTTGTCTTGGTGGAATTAGCCGCCTTTGATCTCCTCTTGAGTCAGCTTTTTAAAGAGAAAATGACCCAGAGGTTTCTAGTTACAGGTATTTTTTTACAGAGGTTTCTAGGTTTAGGAAAACTCAGACAGCCGCCATGCAATTAGTCAAAAGGAACAAGAAAAAGATCTGTAATGCCCCAAGGCAGACCATCAATAGCCACAACTGCCTACCCTAAATTTAGTAGGAGGCAGAGTTTGCTCTCTTCTTCAAAGAAGCCATGGGACTGGGAGGGGGGGGGGGGATTTTTGACCTTTTGGTGCCTCTGTACTCATCCCAGAACAGAAATCAGACACAGCATGAATTTGAAGGGAGGGGGCATTTCTACCAGAGTAGAGGTCAGTGAAAGAGGGAGGGGAAAAACACATTTGGAAAAGGAGATCAGAAGGACTAGCGGCTTGCGTTGCAATCAAACTCAATTCCCCCCCCCCAAATAAAATCACATCTGTCTCATGAGGCCGCTTGCTGCGGTTTCCCCCACCCACAAGTCATGCACCGAAGAGGGTCCCCATGCTTTGTGTGCAATGCACCAGAGAACCAACCCAGCACCACCAACACAAAGTCCCCTGATTTAGGAATTTGATCTGGCAGTGCTATGCGGGTGGGAGGAGCATATCCCCCCCCCCCATTTAGGCAATTACGCAGCAGGTGGAACAGGACAGCTGAGGAAGAGGCAGAAGGCAGGCCTGGGGTGGGGGTGGGTAAAGAGGGAGAGGGAGGAGGGGGTAAAAGCGTGGGGGGAGGGGGCAGCATGCAGGGAGAGGAGGCAGGAACAGTGATGCTGCCGGCTGGGGACCACGTGCCTGGGGAGGATGCGGGTGGGGTGGGGACCTGGGACCAGGAGCGCATGCGCACAGACTTGCTTGCTCACTCCAGCTGCTCACAGTCCAGATGCTGCTCTGCTTCCCTGCATTGCACAAGATTAACACAGCCAGTTGGTTGGGGGGGGCGCAGTGGGACTAGGATCTGGGAGAGACCAGGGTACCAATCCCCCCCCTCGTGTGTGTGACCTTCGGGGTCTGCCACTGCCTCTCAGCATAACCTACCTCGCAGGGTTGTTGTGGGGGTTCAACAAAAAGCAGGGAAGAACTATGTGCACCAACCACCTTGAGCTACTCGAGAGGAAAAGGTGGGATACAAGCACAGTAAATAGCTAATAATATTAACGGGATTATTATGTTTTTCATGCTGTTGTCAACTTGAAACGATGCCCCCCCCCATTGTGCACAGAGATGCTTCCACACCAGTTGCTCTTTTTGGGGTTCTGATTCTGCAAATACTATCCCCCCCAGCACCTTAAATTGATGAGTGGGGGAGAGAAAGCGAAGACTTTTAGGAGGGGCAAGAAAGGGAAGAGGGGGGGCTGCTGCAGGATTACCTGAAGAATGACTCTGCTGAGCAGAAGTTGGAGAGCCCTGTGCTTCCCCCCCCAAGTTGCTAGGGGGGGACCCAGCGGCAGCCCATCTCCACTGGGAAAGGAGGGGGGGGGCTGCAAGACCAGTCCATCTGCAGGAGGACCCTAACCAGCAAAGGCCCTTTATTTCCCCAGCCTATGTTCTTAACAGGGCTACAGAAGCCACAAGGGCTCTGCTCTGGAAGCCATGGGGGGGGGGCGCGTCCTGCTTGGTCCCTGTTGGGCTTCCCAGTTGGGGCACCTGGTCGGCCACTGAGAGAGCAGGATGCTGAGCTAGATGAGCCCCCTTTGGCCTGATTCAGCAGGACTCTTCAGATGCTCTCATAGAACCTCCAGGTCCAGGAGCAGTCTATCTAGATTCCTGTGCTCTATGGGGTATTTTGGCCACTGTGGTGCGGGACTAGGTGGGCCTGATCCACCAGGCTCTTCCTCGGTTCTCCACGGAAAGAAGACGGGTTGGCGAAGGAGACAAAGCAATTCTGTATTGGGGGGTGGGGGC
Organism: Darevskia mixta; assembly: GCA_034641385.1. Taxonomy (NCBI): domain Eukaryota; kingdom Metazoa; phylum Chordata; class Lepidosauria; order Squamata; family Lacertidae; genus Darevskia; species Darevskia mixta. Next base: position 3,198,348 of record JAWWNH010000124.1, on the reverse strand, counting down.
TGTGCCCATCTTGCAATGTCCTTTTCAGTGAGAACGGAAGAAGCCAGGATCTCCGCCCCTCACTGTTCCCTTCCGCTCCCCGTTTCCCATTCACAAAGGGCTTGGTTTGGATCAAAGAAATTTCAGAAGGGCAGGAAGGAAGCCCCCCCCCATCCCCCCACCGCTCACACTTCGTGGAGTGCCACGTTTTGGGGAAAATGATTTCCCACCCATCCCGTCGCACAGGGGGGAAATCCTGCAACAAGATCCCCTTGCTGCCCCCCCCGGCAGGAAAACGCAACGCCCCCCCCCGCCTGGGGGAACAAAGTTCCATTTCTTTTGCTGCCCCCACCAAGGTCCGCTCCGCCCATGCGCTCACCATTCGAGGGCCTAATAAACCCCGCGATTTCCACGTCTGAATTGCCCCCCTCCAGCAAAAAAAGGGGGGGCTCCTTAGAAACAACTTCTTGTAATGAGACGCGCGCTCCGGCCGCGAGGCATTAAATGTACCGACATCGGGAGAGCGCAAAGTTATGCACGCGTGGAGTTACGCACGTGTGAATCAGCATAAACGGAGTGGGGAAAGGAGGACAATGACGCCTACGGGAACACGTTTCCCACCTCCAGCCGCGAGCGAAAGAACGAACTTGGAGCCTGCCCCCTCCCGGCACGTGTGAATCAGCATATACGCGGGGGAAACAAAGGAGGAGAGCCCAAGCCGCCCATGGGAACGTGTTCTTCCCCTCCTTTCCTGCGAGGGAAAGCGCAACCTCGGGGTCCGCCACCTACACGTGTTAAGTAACGCACGTGTGAATCAGCATATATGCGGGAAAGCGGAGGAGGGTAGCTAAGGGAACGTGTCTCCCGCCAACCGCCAGGAAACGCGCGCCCCCGGAGCCCGCCCGCTGCACGTGTGAACGGCCTCGGCTGCCTCACCTTGCCGGATGGAGACGTTCCTGTCGTTGGCGGCGCGCAGCACGACCTGGGGGCTGCTCTGCTCGAGCACGAAGAGCTCGTCCTTGCCCACCTTGGCGCTCTTGCCGGCCTTGAGGGTGCCGCTGGGGCCCGAGGGCGCCAGGTACTTGCCGTCGGCGTCGCGGAAGGCCACCTTGCCGGCGCGGAACTCCAGCGTGAAGCCCGCGTCGGGCTCGGGCCGCGCCACCAGCTGCCCGTCGCGGCGCAGGAAGCGGTGGTCGGCCGTCTGCAGGCTGTAGCGCTGCTCCTGGAAGACGAGCGTGACCAGCGCGTCCAGGCCCCACGGCACGTCGCGGTCCACGGCGATCTCGTCGCGGGCCGCCGCCAGGTGCGCGTAGCGCTTGCGCGTCACGCTGAAGATGTTGACCTGCGGGTGCAGCGCCAGGTGCACGCTCCACTTCTCGGCCGCCGAGATGCTCTGCGCGAAGCACGACAGGCGGTCCTCGGTGCCGCCGAAGAAGCGCCGGTGCGGCTCCGACTGCAGCGACCAGCGCCCGTCGTCGTGCGCCAGGATGACGAAGCGGCAGTCGGCCGAGGCGGGCGCCTCGCTGTCGCAGCTCACGTGGCCGTCCTTGTCGGCCGCCAGGTAGCGGCCCAGGTGGCTGCGCAGGTACACGGCCGTCGAGTCCTCGGCCGCCTGCTCCAGCGTCCAGATCTGCTTCTTCTTCAGGCTGGGCGCGGACGCGTTGAGCTTGAAGCCGAACGCCTCGGCCGTCAGGTACTTGTTGCCGCAGTTGATGAGGCCGAATTGGATCTGGAGCGACTCCGAAGTGCCGTTGGCCGTCATGGCGGGGCGCGCAAAAGCGGGGCGAGAGGGGGAAACGGCGTTGGCTGGCTGGCGGGGCCCCTTCCTCGGCTTGCCTTTGTCTGGCTGGCTGGCGGACCAGCTGCTGCTGCCCCCCTTCTCCTGGCCTGGCCTGGCCTCGCCTTCCCCCTGCCCGATTCACAAAGGCCGATTCACAAAGGCCAGCTGCTGCTGCTGTTGCCACCCTCCTCCTCCTCGCCGCCGCCTCTCTCTAGCGCGCGGGTGATGTCAGGTCCCTTCTTTAATAAGAGACGGAGAGAAAAGGCGACCCCGCCTCCGAGGCGCCTCAGACGAGAGGGGGTGGAGTCCGCGCACGGAGGGGGCCTCATCCGGAGCTGCCGGGCCCCTTTCCACCCACAATGCAAAAGGCTGACCCAGCCCTCCACCCCCCAGCAAAGAGGAAAGCAGCCGCACGCGCGCGCACCCCCCTCTCCTTCCGCGCGCGCCCATCCCCAGCGCATCTGCGCGCCTTTCCTTTGGGGCGCGGGGCGCGCCGAGGGGGGCTGCGTCTGCTGCAGACCCGAAGCTGCGCAAAGGGCGATGGTGGTGGGAGCTGCTTTCCCGGGAGTAAGTCCCGCTTGGAGGCACCGAGGCTTGCTTCTGAGTAGGAGCGTGCCGCTGGCTAGGCACGCTGTTACCTGGGAGTAAGCCGCGTGGGAAACAAGGGGGCTTTTTAGGGAGGGAGATGTCTAGGACGAGACCATTTCGAAGCACATCAGAATGAAGCCCGCGTCTGCTTTCCCGGGGGAGAGCGCATCCCCAGCGGTTTTTAGGCTTGGGCTATCGAAGCGCGCACTGGCTTGCTGCAGTCTTGGTTACAGTATATGTATTAAATGACTGCAGTTGCGCAGTGCAATCCTACGCAGATCTAGGCAGAGGCAGAGTCCACCATTTGCAGGCAGAAGGGGAGGGGGCCTCTGGTTCCAGCACCTCCCTAAAACCCTGGAGAGGGGGCCCATGGTCACCCAACTCCCATCATCCTCCACCCAGCTTCCCACCCCAGGAGATGGAGACCAGGAAAGGGGACCCTTTGGTTCTCCAGGTGTTGCTGCACTACAACTCCCATTGGCACCAGCAAGCATGGGGTAGTGGTCAAGGGTACTGGGAGTTGCATTCCGAAAACATCTGGAGGGCCAGAAGGCCTCCCCCCACCTAGTGTAGCTCATACTACATACTACTCATATCATACTTCGCCCATCAGAAGGTTGGCGGTTCGGATCTCTGCAACGGGGTGAGCTCCCGTTGCTCTGTCCCAGCTCATGCCACCTAGCAGTTCAAAAGCACACCAGTGCAAGTAGATAAATCGGTACCGCTATGGTGGGAAGGTAAATGGCATTTCCATGCGCTCTGGCTTCCATCACGGTGACCCGTTGCGCCAGAAGCAGTTCAGTCATGCTGGCTGCATGACCCAGAAAGCTGTCTGTGGACAAATGCTGGCTCCCTTGGCCTGAAAGCCACAACCCCATAGTCTCCTTGAGCGCCGCAACCCCATAGTCGCCTTAGACTGGACTTAACCATCCAGGGGTCCTTTACCAGTGGCATGAGGTCTCTTCCTGAGCTCCTGAGTCTCCTTGTTTTCAATAGAACTGACTGGTATTTGTGGGGGCTGGGAAGCCTGTCAGGGCCCCCTGGGGGTGATAGAACTACAGCTCCCGTCAGCTCAGTCATTTGAGGAGGAGTCGCTTAATCCAAATGTCGTGGGATTCGAGCCCCACATTGGGCAAAAAAAATTCCTGCATTGCAGGGGGTTGGAGTAGAGAACCTTCATGGTTCCTTCTAGCAGTACGATACAGTACTATGATCCCTGACTGTTAAGTCATCATCCTTGGTCCGCTCCTCCTCGAACCTCAGCCTATTAGCCATCCTCCAGTCCTCTGGAGCAGCAGTGAGCAAGTACTGTAAGTAAATAAGATAAGATAAGATAAGATAAGATAAGATAAGATAAGAACGGCCTGCTAGATCAGGCCAGTGGCCCATCTAGTCCAGCATCCTGTTCTCAAAGCGGCCGCAGGATTGAGCACATGAGCAACTCTTCCCCCTCCTGCAGTTTCCAGCAACTGGGATGCAGAAACATTGCTGTCTCCAATATGCCGAGACCACATAACACTGGTCCTGAAAGACCTACATTGGCTCCCAGTAAGTTTCCGAGCACAATTCAAAGGGTTGGTGCTGATCTTGAAAGCCCTAAATGGCCTCGGTCCAGTATACCTGAAGGAGCGTCTCCACCCCCATCGTCCAGCCTGGACACTAAGGTCCAGCTCCGAGGGCCTTCTGGCGGTTCCCTCCCTGCGAGAAGTGAGTTTACAGGGAACCAGGCAGAGGACCTTATGGTGGTGGCACCCGCCCTGTGGAACACCCTCCCACCAGATGTCAAGGAAATAAACAACTACCTGACTTTTCGAAAACACCTGAAGGCAGACCTGTTTAGGGAAGTTTTTAATGTTTGATGTTTTATCGTTTTTTTAATGTTTTTTTTTTAAATGTTCTGTTGGGAGCTGCCCAGAGTAGTTGGGGAAACCCAGCCAGATGAGTGGGGTATAAATATTTTATTTTATTTTATATTATTATTATTATTATTATTATTATTATTATTATTATTAAGCATAGTCACTGTGGTCAGTTGCCACCAATAGCCCCCTTCTAGGTGACACTCCTCCAGGAATTTGGAGAGGGCTTGCCGATCACAAGGTCGGCGGTTCGAATCCCTGCAACGGGGTGAGCTCTGGTTGCTCTGCCCCAGCTCCTGCCAACCTAGCAGTTCAAAAGCACGTCAAAGTGCAAGTAGATAAATAGGTACTGCTCTGGCGGGAAGGTAAACGGCGTTTCCGTGCGCTGCTCTGGTTCGCCAGAAGCGGCTTTGTCATGCTGGCCACATGACCTGGAAGCTGTACGCCGGCTCCCTCGGCCAGTACAGCAAGATGAGCGCCCAACCTCAGAGTCGTCCGCGACTGGACCGAATGGTCCGGGGTCCCTTTACCTTTATCACCCCCCTCCCCTTTCCTTCTTTAGACTAAACATACCCATTTAGGAAAACAGAAGCTGCCTTATAGGAGTGCAGGCATTGTGCCATCCAGCTCAGTATTGTCCACACTGACCTGCAGCAGCTCTCCAGGCTTTCAGACTCAGCCCTTCATGGAGATGCCCAAGAAAGTATATGGGGCCTTTAAGCATCCCTTTTCCTAAGACTCATTTTCTGGACCCCTGAGCCCCTTTGTGGCCCTCCCCTGGGCCCATCTCAGTTTGCCTACACCTTTGTGAACCTGGACTGTACCGAACCTGACACAGCCCTGGCTCCAGATGCTGTCAAGAGACCCCAGGCATCGATGCCCAAGCCAGACTCCTGGTCTTGATTCCTGGCTCTTTGTAAGGGAGATCAAGAGGGGAACGTGTTGCTTTTAAGCACAATTACCTTTCTTATCTGCAGTCCTGAATGTTGTGTTCTACCAGAGAACTTAAAACAAATGCACCCCCCCCACACACACACAGCTGCTTGAGCTTTCAACACCATAACAAGCATCAGCTGGTGCTTCTTGCAGATTAAGGTGCTCTTAAAGGCACAGGAGGCAACTCTGGCGAGGGACACTTCAGTTGTAAAGATGCAGGAAGAAGAGAGAGTTGATTCTCCTAGCTCACCCTGGGCCTCTCTCTGACTCCACATGGCCGTGTTCACAGGACATCCTTTGTTTTAGTTTTGTTTATCCTCCCTCTCAACCCCACTTTTGCAAATAAAATCTTAATTGGACTAGGATGGCTGCCAGGAGTTGATGGAATAAATCCAATGGATTTGGAGAACAGACATTGGAAATTTGCCTGCATTTTTTGTCAGCAGAAGACTAGCAAGTCACCCTCCAGCTCTCCTCATGAGTAGGAAGAATAGGTGGCTTCGTGATGCCTTGGAGCTGCTCCTCAGACATTCTCCAGGGCCTGCGAGTGGTCAAGCATCTATGGGGGGAGCCAAAGGGGTCCTGAGGGTCATCTAGACCAACCCCATGCAATGCAGGAATCTCAAGCATCCATCCCCTCCAGCATTTGTGAGAAATAAATACTTTAATGTAGCAGCACCTACACTTTGGAACTCCCTGCCTGTTGACGCCGTCGCTGTATCCTTTTTAGCACATGCTGAAAACGTTTTTGTTTAGACAAGCCCACCCAGGTGCTTAGAAATTTTCTGTAACCTTTCAAATGTCTTAAATTCTTGCTAATTTTTTTCTTGCTAATTTTCTTGTTTAATCTTTTCATGTAAACTGTTGTGATGGTTTGTTTTTCTTTACGGTCAAGCGATGTCTACATTTTATGAAATAAAATGAGGTAAATAATTTTGATTTGGGATCTGTATTATTATTTTATTTTGGGGGGTTGGAGTGAGGAATCGCGGCACATTCAGCACCCTCTTTTGTCAAAATGCCTGGGAGCTGCTGCTGGAGTGAATGGGAAAGGTTCAATTTGCTTCTCATGTACAAATTAATATATGTGCAGGGAAGGGGATAGACAGCTGAACAATGCTCAGCCACCCTTCTGGCGTGCTAATTGGCTGCATGCATTAATTGGCAGAAGGGGGTCTGAATGAACATGTGCGTTGCGAGTTTGCTACGTCCCATTCTGGGTGTGTCAATGGAAATATGTCAATCTATATCAAAGTAGCATTGGGAGGGCTGAATGAGGTCAGAATATATTTTGAGGAGTAGAATTATCAATGAAATGAAATCCATGTTTTTTTATTACTAGTAGTAGTATTTATCAAATTTGTATATTGTTGTATATTAGTAGTAGTAGTAGTTGTTGTTGTTTAGTCGTGTCCGACTCTTCGTGACCCCCTGGACCAGAGCACTCCAGGCACTCCTGTCTTCCACTGCCTATCTATCTATCTATCTATCTATCTATCTATCTATCTATCTATCTATCTTCTGCCTGTTATTGCTGTTGTTTAGTCATTTAGTCATGTCCGACTCTTCGTGACCCCATGGACCAAAGCGCCAGGCACTCCTGTCTTCCATTGCCTCCCGCAGTTTGGTCAGACTCATGTTGGTCGCTTCGAGAACACTGTCCAACCATCTTGTCCTCTGCCGTCCCCTTCTCCTTGTGCCCTCCATCTTTCCCAACATCAGGGTCTTTTCCAGGGAGTCTTCTCTTCTCATGAGGTGGCCAAAGTCTTGGAGCCTCAGCTTCAGGATCTGTCCTTCCAGTGAGCATGCAGGGCTGATTTCCTTCAGAATGGATAGGTTTGATCTTCTTGCAGTCCATGGGACTCTCAAGAGTCTCCTCCAGCATCAGAATTCAAAAGCATCAATTCTTCGGCGATCAGCCTCCTTGATGGTCCAGCTCTCACTTTCATCCATCACTACTGGGAAAACCATAGTTTGAACTATATGGACCTTTGTATTTATCAAATTTGTATATCACCCTTCATCTGAAGCTCCCAGGTTGGTTCACAGCAGAAAAATACAAAACGAGAACACAAAATACATAATAAAGACAAGAACAAGAACAAACCAGCTCCTCCTCCCACAAACATATTTTAAAAGCCATAGAATGTTAATCAGCCGAACTCCTGGTTGGAGAGAAATGTTTCTGCCTGGTGCCTAAAGATATGCAATGAAGGTGCCAAGAGACCCTCCTGAAAGTTTGTTTCCTTTATCTGAAGGGAAATAATCAGACAAGGGTTTCCCTCCGTGGTTAGGTCCAGCGCTTGTCCTTGATTAGCAACTGGAGCGTGCCTGGTCTGAATCATGGCAGTTTCCCCACAGATAACAATATGGGGGGGGGATCATAGGATCCGGACATGTGTCACAAGCGTATCTGGGTGTGCATGTACATGGCTGAATGTCCACTCCCCCCTCCGGCGCACCATCTTCTGAGAAATGGCCAACCTTCAATGTTGGCCAGGGCCGTCTTACCCATATGCGCTAGGGGTGCGGGGCACCCAGGCACCGGGCTCTCAGGGGCGCCAGGCCAAGAGTCCAGGGCCTGAGAGTTGAGTCCGGGGAAGAGCCCGCCCATCGGTCGGTCGGAGCACCACAGTGGGCTCTTCTGCTGCGGGTGGCTCTGCGTCGCTGGTTCGGGGTCGACGGAACCAGCGAGACGCTGAGACTGCCAGCCAGCTCCGCCCTCCTGCACGCCTGGGACTGGGCAACCTGGGGGGGGGGAGGCGCTGGGCAGATCTAAACAGGGCTGCCTTGTCTTCAGCAAGCATTGAAAAGAAAAAAGCGAAGGCGTCTGCTTGATATCAACAGGCAGGGAGTTCCAAAGTTTTGGTGCTGCTGCCACACTAATTTTAATTGCATTGATTTCCCTTTTTTCCCTACAAGGAGCTCAAGGTGATGAACAGCATTCTACTTTCCATTTAATCCTCACAACAACCCTGTGAAAACAAAAAAAAAAAAAATTCCTTCCAGTAGCACCTTAGAGACCAACTAAGTTTGTTCTTGGTATGAGCTTTCGTGTGCATGCACACTTCTTCAGATACACGCACACGAAAGCTCATACCAAGAACAAACTTAGTTGGTCTCTAAGGTGCTACTGGAAGGAATTTTTTTTTTATTTTGTTTTGTTTTGACTATGACAGACCAACACAGCTATCTACCTTTAACTGGAACAACCCTGTGAGGTAGATTAGGTTGAGAGACTGCGACCAGCCAAGGTGACCCCCAGTGAGCTTCCTGGCTGAGTGGAGATTTGAATCCTGGTTTCTAGCAGGTCCTAGACCAACACAAACTAATTCCCCAAATAAACTAAATGTGGATTTCTTAACAAATCCCTAATCATGTACAGTGCTCCCTCGACTTACGAATTTAATCCGTTCCGAATGGACATTCGTAGGTCGAAAAGTTCGTAAGTCGAAAAAGCGATTTCCCATAGGAATGCATTGGGAGAAAAAATATTCGGAAAAATTCGTAAGTCAAGGAAACCGCATCTAAAATTCGTAATTCGAGGAAACCACATCTAAAACCGGCAACGATTTCCATTCGGATGTTGAAAAATTCGTAGGCGTGCGGCCACTTTTTTCATTCGTAAGTCGAAAAATTCGGATGTCGAGTATTTCATAAGTCGAGGGACCGCTGTATATATTTGGTATGCACATGCAGTGAAGCCCTGTGCCTGCCTGTTCAGAAGTCGACTGCATTGAATACAGCAACCAGTTATTCCTAGGTAAGTGTGCATTGGATTGCAACCTTACTGTATGCTTGTGAAACATGGACCACTTATAAACACCATCTCCAACTCCTCGAAAGATTCCATCAACAGTGTCTCCGAAAAATCTTACACATCACTTGGGAAGAAAGGCGAACTAATGCCAGTGTACTGGAAGAAGCAAAGACCACCAGCGTCGAAGCAATGATTCTTCAACATCAACTTCGTTGGACTGCTCATGTTGTGCGGATGCCTGATGATCATTTCCAAAGCAACTACTCTATTCTGAACTTAAAAATGGAAAGCGTAATGCTGGTGGTCAACAAAAGAGGTTTAAAGACTGTCTCAAGGCAAATCTTTAAAAATGTAGTATAAACACCAATAATTGGGAAACACAGGCCTGTGAGCGCTCCAGGTGGAGAACAGCCTTTCCCAAAGGTGTCATGGGCTTTGAAGACACTCGAACTCAGGACGCAAGGAAGAAAGGTGCTAAGAGGAAGGCATGCTTGGCAAATCCACACCGTGATCAACTCCCACCCGGGAACCAGTGTCCCCACTGTGGAAGGACGTGTGGATCCAGAATTGGCCTCCACAGTCACTTACGGACTCATTGTTAAAACCGTGTTTATGGAAGACAATCTTACTCGGATCGCCAAAGAAGCAGCCTTTTAACAGATTTTGATAGCTGTCCCCTCTCCTCGCCCATCAACAGGACAGGGAAAGAGAGATAACACTATCGGCAGCTGACAGATAATTCCCAGCAGTCTCATCAGATGAAAATTCTTGGGATCCTTTAGAGGGAACCACAGCAATGGAGGTGGTATAAAAACAGACAGATGCCTGTTTGCGCTGGAGGTGCCCCATAGGTAGTCAAAAGAGACAGGCGCTGTGCACACCCAAATATTTGCTCTAGTTTCCTCCGTTTATCTCCCTTGTTTACTTATTCTTAAAACATTCCATGCCCACCCTTAATTTCAAAGCAATTGCAGAGTGGATTGCATTTTTTTAAAACAACAACAACACTTAACCCAAATCCACACACATATTTTGCTTGCCAGACGGGGAAATAGCCATTTATGTTGCCTGTCAAAGCCGCCATGCTCTCTAATCCATATATCCCACACTCCACCAATTTCTTACACAAGAAAGACTGCCTCTCTGTCGTCAGATCTGGGTTACCCAATAAGGATAATTAATCACGAGCACATGGACCAAATTGTAGCTTTCAAGCCAATCTATGCCATGCCTCTCAAGTAGCTAAAATTGAAGGTGGTAGATGTATTTTCTTTTTATTATATTTAGATTCCAACACTAGCCAGGCAAAGAGAGGTCTTAAATAAACGATCTCTAAAATTGCCCAAATTGTGGTACTGATAGATGGAGAAACTCGCCAATCATTTGTACGGGCTAACAAATATGCCTTGTATTATCGGCTCATAGCTGCAAAACCCTATGTTGCATTTATTTATCATTTATTTTGTAAAATCTATACACCGCTTGCTTGGTTTGTTTTTTTAAAAGCAGTTTACAAAGCTATTAGAACAATAAAATGATCAGTTAAAAACAACTATTTAAAACATTTTTTAAAATCTCAGGAATAAACTAAAAACAGATTAGAACACGCATCTACAATCTATGTATCTGAGTAGGCTTCCCTAAACAAAAATGTTTTTAGCAGGTGCTGAAAAGAGTACATTGAAAGCACCTGCCTGATATCAATAGGCAGGGAGTTCCAAAGTGTAGGGGCTGCCACATGAAAAAATTGAATTCTTACAAATGTGGAACGGAGATGATGTGGCAGCTGTAACAATGCTCCTTCTAGTACAACAGTGTTGTAGGTCTTGTGTTGAGCAGGAGGGTGGTTTGGGTGGCCTCCAAGTTCCCTCCGACTCTCCAGTGTGACGCTTTTATGACACGTTTCAGCTTTTCCTCACACAGAAAGTACTCTGACTTTCCTGAGAATAATACAGTGGTACCTTGGTTCTCAGATGCCTTGGTTCTCAAACGCCAAAAACCCTGAAGTAAGTGTTCTGGTTTTCAAACGTTTTTCGGAAGCCAAACGTCCAATGCGGCTGTCGGCTATTGTTTCTGGGGTGCCTGCACCAATCAGAAGTCGCGCCTTGGTTTTCAAACATTTCGGAAGTCAAATGGACTTCCGGAACGGATTAAGTTTGAGAACCAAGGTACCACTGTATTTGGCACTTTTGGTTTTGCTGTTTATTTTGCGTTTTTGTGGCTTTTGGGGTTAATTTGTTTTTGTGACTGTGTGGAACCCAGTTCAGCTGATTGATTGAGTCCCCGCTCCAAACAATGACTATCATCAGAGCAAGTAAGGGGGGGGGGGAAACTACAATACTGTCTTTCTTATTTTATAGTACAGTACATTGATTATTGCTTTCATTTTATGGATCAATGGTCTCGTTAGATAGTAAAATTCATGTTGAATTGCTGTTTTAGGGGTTGTTTTTACAAGTCTGGAACGGATTAATCCATTTTGCATTACGTTCTATTGGAAAGCACGCCTTGGTTTTGGAATGCTTTGGTTTTGGAATGGACTTCCGGAACAGATTAAGTTTGAGAACCAAGGGACCGCTGTAGAATCATGGAACTGTAGGGCTGAAAGGGACCCTGGGGGGTCTAGTCCAACCCCCCCCCCCTGCAATGCAGGAATCCCAGCTGGCTCTTCCCTTTCCACAACCCCTTGCTAGGTAATGTGCCCTCCTGGCTTCCCCAAAAAGTTTTCCCAAACCAGAGGGAAACAGCAGCATCCAAAGTGGAGCTACAAAACCTCCCTGCTCAAGAGGCAGCTGCTGCCTCCTCCTCCTGTCCTCTCTCGCTGCCTCTGCATATCACAAAATCTAGCCAAGGCCACTTGCTGTGATCTATAGAGGTGGCCTTGTCCAAACTCCGGCTGCTGGCTGAAAGGAAGCCTCCCTCCCCTCCCATGTCTCTCCCCTCCCTGCAGCCCCACTTTTTATCGCAGGCTCCACCTGGATGGCCCTTTGTCGTCTCTGGTGAAAGGAGGACCGTTTGTCAGTTCCACAGCCAGCCTCCTACTTGGCTTCCTCCTCTTCGTCTCTCCTCCCACCAGCCCCAGCCGTTCCAGAAAATGCAAAAGTTGGAAAGGAAGAAGGGCTTGAGGAAGGGAGGCACCTGGGACCCTTCTCTGCAGTGAGGTCACTTCGGACTCATAGGGTGGCCAGACCTCCAGGTAGGCAGGTGGAAGGTGTGGATCTCCAGGTGGACAAGAGGGCTGATGATGAAGATGATGGTTTGGGGGGGATGTTGGTCCTCATGATTCCTAGAATCATAGAATCATAGAGTTGGAAGAGACCCCAAGGGCCATCCAGTCCAACCCCCTGCCAAGCAGGAAACACCATCAAAGCATTCCTGACAGGTGGCTGTCAAGCCTCTGCTTAAAGACCTCCAAAGAAGGAGACTCCACCACACTCCTTGGCAGCAAATTCCACTGTCCAACAGCTCTTACTGTCAGGAAGTTCTTCCTAATGTTTAGGTGGAATCTTCTTTCTTGTAGTTTGAATCCATTGCTCTGTGTCCTCTTCTCAGGAGCAGCAGAAAACAACTTTTCTCCCTCCTCTATATGACATCCTTTTATATATTTGAACATGGCAATCATATCACCCCTTAACCTTCTCTTCTCCAGGCTAAACATACCCAGCTCCCTAAGCCGTTCCTCATAAGGCATCGTTTCCAGGCCTTTGACCATTTTGGTTGCCCTCCTCTGGACATGTTCCAGCTTGTCAGTATCCTTCTTGAACTGTGGTGCCCAGAATTGGACACAGTATTCCAGGTGGGGTCTGACCAGAGCGGAATACAGTGGTACTATTCCTTCCCTTGATCTAGATGCTATACTCCTCTTGATGCAGCCCAGAATTGCATTGGCTTTTTGAGCTGCTGCATCACACTGTTGACTCATGTCAAGTTTGTGGTCTACCAAGACTCCTAGATCCTTTTCACATGTACTGCTCTCAAGCCAGGTGTCACCCATCCTGTATTTGTGCCTTTCATTTTTTTTGCCCAAGTGTAGTACTTTCCTGTCTGAGTCCCTTCTAATTCCTGGGGTCCTGGGTCCAGCAAGGGTTAAAATCCAATGGAACCAGGTTTCATTGTGCAGGAAGAGCTGTAGCAACCACCTAAGTACCACCATTAATACCACAAAATAAGTTGCTCTGTGCCAGAGGGCAAGTGGGTGGCCCTCATTGGGCTGTTATGCTAGAGAGAGACAACAGCCAGGGCAGTTGTGCGTGAGCTGAGCTGGAAGCAGGCGGCAGGCAGATCAACATCTGAAGGCAGCCCTGTTTAGGGAAGTTTTTTATGTTTGATGTTTTATTGTGTTTTTAATATCCTGTTGGAAGCCGCCCAGAGTGGCTGGGGAGGCCCGGCCAGATGGGCAGGATATAAGTAATAAATTATTATTATTATTATTATTATTATTATTATTAAGCAGAAGTGAAAGCCATGTTTGGTTCATGCTTGATGCTGAGGCTGGGACTAGGGGAGAAGCAATACCTTTTGGGGTGTTAATCCTCTGAGCCCCTCCATCTTGGGCTCAGGTTGCATCTATGTGTAAATAAAACCATATATCATAAAGACACCACAGTCTCCGCTGTCCCTCATTCTGAGGAAACCAAACCCTCAGTAGGCTCCTGGAACCCCTGGACTCACTGCTTGGAGATTGGGGTGGAGTAATCAGATTGTAGGTTTGTGGGGGGAGGTTGTCATTCTGGATGATGGCCTGAGCCCCTTCCTATTCTTGGGGGTCCTGTATCCAGCGAGGGTGAGGCTCTATAGAGCAGGCATGTCCAACAGGTAGATCGTGATCTACCGGTAGATCACTGGATGTCTGTGGTAGATCACCGGTAGATCAGTGGCTCCCCCCAAAGAAGCTAAAAAACTTTGGCTCCCCTAAACAAAGCTCAACATCCTTGCCCTGCACCCCTAAAATGACCTGAATCACCAAAAACAGGGCTTTCCTTCCTAAAAAAAAAGCTCAGTGTCGCTTTCCTCTTCCCTAAAGAAACTCAACAACTTTTACATGAACCCCCCAAAACAGGGCTTTCCTTCCTAAAAAAAGCTCATCAACTTTGACCTGAACTCCGAAAAGGGGGTAGATCACTGCCAGTTTTTAATTCTGTGAGTAGATCGCAGTCTCTTGGAAGTTGGCCACCCCTGATAGAGGATTCGATTGCTGGACTAGTCAGATGAGTTTCTTTGTAGGACGGTGGCCTTAGATGGCCACTTAAGTGGCCTCCTCAGCACCCCAAAAGAATGAGCTGGGTTGCAAGAGCTGCCCCTAAGTGATGGGGCCCTCCAGGCTAAGGGGTGGGCCTGTCTTCCCTCCCTCTTCACCTAGCTTCTAGGTAGCAGAACAAGAGCCCAAATGAGGTATGTAAGATAGGCTGGAAACAGGCTGGAAGCTGCACACATAGAGACTCGCTTGCTCTGTGCTGGATCCAAACTGTGACTGATGATGATGATGATAATTTATTTATACCCTGCCCATCTGGCTGGGTTTCCCCAGCCATTCTGGGTGGCTCCCAACATAATAATAATAATAATAATAATAATAATAATAATAATAATAATAAGTATTATTGCTCATAATACTCATAATAATGAGTATTATAATAATGAGTGCTTTTGAGTAGGCACAAATCGGCCAATCCTTTTCTCTCCTTTTCTATAGTTGTTGGGATGCAGATATTGCAGGGGAATTTCTTCTTTTTCCTCCAGTGACCAAAACAGCCTCAAACGGGGAGCCAATCCAGCCAGGGCTGCAGAACAAAAAGGCTTTTATGGGCCACTCTGCACTCTGTGTGATGTCCTGAAGTGACTTGATATCCCCGGAGGAATTTCAGGCTATTAAGGTTCCTCCGCATTTGCTCATAAGTCTGTGAACTGACTTGCAGCTTTTTCCAGGACAGACTGGAGCACCCTCTTCCTGCCGCTGTAGCCTGATGGGACCCTCCAAAGGGGTGGGGTTTTCAGGGGGAGCCCCAGAGGCAACAAGAATGCTTTAGCGGGGGGTTTATCCTACTAATTCTCTGATGTGTCTCCAATGTTATGAGTTTCATGTGCCGGGGGGGGGGGCGGACTCTGGTGCTATGGCACAGCAAAAGCAGGTTGAAAAGAACCCAGGGAACTTTTCCGGTGTGGAAAAGTGGGGGATTTCAACGGGGCTAGGGAGGCCAAATGGAAAGGAAGCACCGCTTCCTCCCCAAAGACTTTTGCAGGCGCAAATGACTTTAAGAACAGCTCTCCTTCCTCCCTGCAATGTAATAATACTTTCCCATGTTTTGACCATGGGAAATATGGTCTGAAGCTCAACATAAAAAAACCCAAAGATCATGGCCACTGGTCCCATCACCTCCTGGCAAATAGAAGGGGAAGAAATGGAGGCAGTGAGAGATTTCACTTTCTTGGGTTCCATGATCACTGCAGATGGTGACAGCAGTCACGAAATTAGAAGATGCCTGCTTCTTGGGAGACAAGCAATGACAAACCTAGACAGCATCTTAAAAAGCAAAGCTATCACCTTGCTGACAATGGTCCATATAGTTAAAGCTATGGTTTTCACAGTAGTAATGTACGGAAGTAAGAGCTGGACCATAAAGAAGGCTGATCACCGAAGAATTGATGCTTTTGAATTATTGTGCTGGGGAGACTCTTGAGAGTCCCACGGACTGCAAGAAGATCAAACCTATCCATTCTTAAAGAAATCAGCCCTGAGTGCTCATTAGAAGGACAGATCCTAAAGTTGAGGCTCCAGTACTTTGGCCACCTCATGAGAAGAGAAGACTCCCTGGAAAAGACCCTGATGTTGGGAAAGATTGAGGGCACAAGGAGAAGGGGACGACAGAGGACAAGATGGTTGGACAGTGTTCTTGAAGCTACTAACATGAGTTTGGCCAAACTGCGAGAGGCAGTGGAGGATAGGCGTGCCTGGCGTGCTCTGGTCCATGGGGTCACGAAGAGGCGGACACGACTGAACGACTGAACAACAACAACAATGGTTTGACCTGACAGCTGCAGAGCAAAGGGACTCACCTTTTAGCCAGTTTCTTGAATCAACTACATCTTTCCAGAAAGTTGCTTTGTTATATCGTAACTTGATCGCTGTATTGCCCACAAACATTGAAGATTCCATGAGCGCTGTCTCTAAGAAGACATCTCTTTCGGCTGTGCTACTGAACCCCACCAAGACTTTGATTCACGGCATAGACGGGACTGTCATAAGCAAAGCAGAAGAGGGCTCTAGTTCTGATTCTGAAGAGACATAAATGAACCATGGTGTGATTCCAATCAGGAAGAAGTAGGAAAGGTATTGCTTTAAATATTAGCACTAAAAACTATGTAAGTATTAAGTAACTACTACCCTTTCTAACCACATACATTTCGGGAATCCAAATAGTGATTTGTAATGAAAATATTTATCAATGGGGTTTTTGTTTTTGTTTTTAATATTTAGCAATGGAAAGTTTGTAACAGAGGCTAAGCAGGGAATACAGTGGTCCCTTGACTTACGAATTTAATCCGTTCCGAATGGACATTCGTAGGTCGAAAAAAAATCGTAAGTCGATTTCCCATAGGAATGCATTGGGAGAAAAATATTCGGGGAAAATCCGTAAGTTGAAAAAACCCGCATCTAAAATTCGTAAGTCGAGGAAACCGCATCTAAACCGGCAACGATTTCCATTCGCAGGCGTGCGGCCACTTATTTTCATTCGTAAGTCGAAAAATACGGATGTCGAGTACTTCGTAAGTCGAGGGACCACTGTAATTACTACAAACTGAATATCAGGAATGACATGTTTTTAAAATGTTTAGATCCTATCATACTAATCTATGCTATGCTATGGTAAAATAAAGTGAGAAGAAACACTAAAAGAAGAAGAAGAATAGCTCTCCTGGATCAGGCCAAAGGGGGGGGGGGCATCTAACACAGCATCTTGTCCCCACTGTGGCCAAACAGATGCCCCAGGGAAACCCACAAGCAGCAGCAGAGCATATGCCCATACTGCCCAGAGCAGGCGCGCTCCCGAGGGGGGGGCACATAGGGTGCCCTCCCAGGCGTGGGATAGCCGGTCGGGTGCATGGAGTGACGTGTGTGCCCTGCAGTCGGGAACGGAGCAAGCCGACCACAGGGGTGGAGCGAGCTGCCGGTGGTGGACATTTGGCGCACTGCCCACCCACGACTCCCAAGCCCCCACCCCGAGCTTTCAAAACGAAGGGGGAAGGGGGGAAGGCTGCCAGCAAAGTGGCGCAGCTCCCCCCTTGGGAGTTGCGAGCAGCCGGCATGCCAAATGCCACCCCCCAGCGAAGACACCCAGGGCAGCCCGCCCCCACCGCACCCCCTTCCTCCACCCCTGCCCACAAGCTGGTTTTTTGGGGGGGGGGATGCACCCAGTGGCAGTAATTGTCAAGAAAGGATAGGATCGAGAGGGATTGTTGTGTGAACATGGCTTCAAAATTTAGCTGTGGGCGCATGCGGCTGAAACGGTAATGTGAACACGCCCAGGATTTCAAGATGCTGGCAAAAGGAGAGGTTTTTTGTTTTGTTTTGTTTTGTTGAAAGCCCAATGCATTTCAGCCTGTTGCCGAGGCCTTCCTCAGGGGCTGTAAAAAAGGACAATGCATCTCGGAGACAGTCAACATTTAAATTGATTATATGTACGAAGGGACACGGGTGGTGCTGTGGTCTAAACCACTGAGCCTCTTGGGCTTGCAATCAGAAGGTTGGCGGTTCGAATCCCCGCGACGGGGTGAGCTCCCGTTGCTCGGTCCCTGCTCCTGCCCACCTAGCAGTTCGAAAGCATGCAGTGCAAGTAGATCAATAGGTACCACTCCGACGGGAAGGTAAACGGCGTTTCTGTGCGCTGCTCTGGTTCGCCAGAAGCGGCTTAGTCCTGCTGGCCACATGAGCCGGAAGCTGTATGCCGGCTCCTTTGGCCAGTAAAGCGAGATGAGCGCCGCAACCCCAGAGTTGGTCACGACTAGACTTAATGGTCAGGGGTCCCTTTACCTATATGTATGAATGGCATATAAGCCCGCATATACTTGCTCAAAACGGAGGGGTGTGTGTGGAAATCTGCAGAGATCTCTGTTAATTTATCACTCTTTCACTTAAAGGAGCCACTGGAATGACTATCTGAAAGCAACAAATTATACACATTTCCTACAAAATCATAAGCAGGTGATAAGAATTCAATGACTTTTCCTTTGCCAACGCATTTTCAAGGAAGTCCAAGTGAGCATCTCCAAATTCTGTCCCTTCCGAGGGAGGAAGTGCCCCTTCCCTTCTCATCAAGCCCATGGGGGGGGGGGAGTCAGAGCTTCGCACTATTTTATTCTCCCTGTTTCTTTCTTCAACAAGGTCTTCTTATCACCTGCATGTAGCTTTTCCAGAGCCCCAAACTTTTAAATGTGGTACAGAATTATTTTGTAAGGTTCTCCCCCCACCTGCTAAATATTTCTTTTCTCCTTCTGCAACCCACGGCTTCCCTTCTGCCTGCCCATCTCTCTTCCTCTCTCTCCTGTGTGGAAATGTTGGGAAGCCGGTGCATCCTGATTCCTGCAACATCTGCGGGATGATGCTGTGCAAAACAGGAACGAGATGAGAGACCCAGATGGTTTCCCTCCAGGAAGTGCTTCTGTCAAAGGGAAACAACATTTCTGTTGCACTCCAAAGGAGATAGATATATATATCTTCTCCAATTTGTTTTACGGGGCGGTTTTATTACCATGAGCCTTCATCCTGCTTCCATCCCAATTTCCTTGTGGGATATTTATACAGCTTCACATTCTTAGCTCATCCCATACTTCCCAATGGAATTCCCCATCACTTTCCTAACTGCAAAATGTGTGCTTCTGCTGCTGCTGCTGCTTTTAAGTGGGTTTGTTGTGCTAGGGGGGGCAGAGAGCTTAAAATATATATATTTCCTTTATTTTTATTTCATGCTTCTTGGTTTTAGAAAAACAAAAACAAAAACCCCACCCTCAAAGCAGTTTGCGAAAAGAATAAAACAAAAAAATGGTTGGTAAAAACAATGAAAACAACTATAAAACTTTATTTGAGGCCCTTCTTTGTGTCCCTCCTTCACGTGAGGTCTGGAGGGAGGCAACATGAGAAAGGGCCTTTTCTGCGGTGGCTCCCTATTTGTGGAACGCTCTCCCCAGGGAGGCTTGCCTGGTGCCTTCATTGCTTTTGGAACCAAGTGAAAACCTCCCTCTCCTCCCAGGCCTTTGACTGAAAACAATCTTTGTGTAGGGAGGTTATTTTTTTGTTTGTTATTATGTTACGTATCTTTGTGTTTTGATACTGTCATCCTCGGATGAAGGGTGGTATAGAAATGTAATAAATAAAAATATTAATAGTAGTTCCCAAACTTTTTTGGGCCTCTGCCTCCTTGGTTCCATAAACTCATCCCCAGTGCTCCCCGTCCTATGCTATAAAAAAACACCATTCAGAATTGCAGTTTGCATGACCCATTATTAGACAATAAAATGCAAAACAGTGACAGTCAATTGCACTTTTACAGTCTTCAAAACCTAGTAAAGCTATTTACCGGTAGTTTAATCAAATCGACAACACTGACAAATGTGATGCAGCGATGACAGCTCTTCAAATTCTGATAGTAATTAATAATAATAATAATAATTTATTTATACCCCGCCCATCTGGCTGGGTTTCTCCAGCCACTCTGGGTGGCTCGCAACAGAATATTAAAACCAGGATAAAACACCCAACATTAAAAACTTCCCTAAACAGGGAATTTACACCTAATTTACACCTTAGTTGCCCCTTGCCTTGTAGCAACCCCATGTCCCCCCCCCCGGAGGGGTGCAACCACCCACTTTGGGAACCACGGATTTAAAACATTTGAAAAACTGAAACCAACAATAAACTAAAGAATGCCTAAGCTTTCTAGGGAATCTGGGCAGGCTTTCTTAGAATGAAAATGATTTTCGTCTGTTATCCATTGTACTTGCACAAATCTAGAGTTCTGGCTTGAATCTCCCCACTTCACCAGCACTGACTGGCCAGTGCCCGTGACGTCACTGGTGAAGAAATCCTGCACACACAGACACACACCACTTCCCAACCCTGACGGCAAGGTATCTGTTGTTTCCTTCTTCTACCATTTTTACCCATATTCTCTCTCTTTTTTTTAATGCTTTATTGGTTGAAAACTTTATAACAGAAATATACAATAGATGTTGTAGGCAAAATAAGAAGTAAAATATAAACTGTTATTCATTCTTTAACTAATACTTGCTTTGTGCATCCATTTGTGGTTAAGTTTAACAAGATCTCTGACCGTCCCCTTGCATTTCCAAATTAAGTTCCTTAAATATGCACTTCAACTTTACTTTCTCTATCAGTTTAAGTTGCCATCCTTCTTTAGTCGGGACCTTGCTCATTTTCCATTTAGGGGCTAACAAAACACAGGCTGCAGTAGTGGCATACATAAATAACTTTTTTTGACACCTGGGAATTTCAGACTGAATTATCCCCAACAAAAAGGACTCTGTGTTGTTGTTTTTTGGAAAAGTAATTTTAAACATTTTTTCCCAATTCATTATAAATCATTTCCCAATGCTCTTTTACCCTTTTGCAGGTCCAACATCACATCTGTGGTCAACTCTACAGTTCTACGATGCTATGATTCTCTGTCCCCTGGAGTCACCCCTGGACCAGCTAAGCTCCATATGCCCCACACTGACTGGCAGCGACTCTCCCCAAGTCTCAGGTAGAAAGAAGGCCCTTCGCAGCCCTGCTTGGAGATGCTGCTGGGACTGAACCTTCTGCATCCGAAGCAGGTGTCCTAGGGAAGAGTCCATACATGGTCCCCTGCCCCAGCATCGCTTGGTTCCAGGAGAGAAATCCTTTGTTTGCCTCCGCGCTGCCCGGAGGGCGGATTCACTGGCGCCTTTGTGCCTCAAGGCTGCCATCTAGCGGCGTGAGAGAAGAAATATCAACAACCTCAGATATGCAGAAGACACAGCTTTGATGCCAGAAAGTGAGGAGGAATTAAAGAACCACTTAAAGGTAAAGGGACCCCTGACTGTTAAGTCCAGTCGCGAATGACTCTGGGGTTGTGGCGCTCATCTTGCTTTACTGGCCGAGGGAGCCGGTGTTTGTCCGCAGACAGCTTCTGGGTCATGTGGCCAGCATGACTAAGCTGCTTCTGGCGAACCAGAGCAGCGCACGAAAACGCCGTTTACCTTCCCACTGGAGCGGTACCTATTTATCTACTTGCACTTTGACATGCTTTTGAACTGCTAGGTTGGCAGGAGCAGGGACCGAGCAACGGGAGCTCACCCCGTCGCGGGGATTCGAACCGCCGAGCTTCTGATCGGCAAGCCCTAGGCTCTGTGGTTTAACCCACAGCGCCACCCATGTCCCAAAGAACCTCTTAAGGAGGGTGAAAGAGGAGAGCACAAAATATGGTCTGAAGCTCAACATCAAAAAAACACCCAAGATCATGGCCACTGGTCCCATCACCTCCTGGCAAATAGAAGGGGAAGAAATGGAGGGAGTGAGAGATTTTACTTTCTTGGGTTCCATGATCACTGCAGATGGTGACAGCAGTCATGAAATTAAAAGACGCCTGCTTCTTGGGAGAAAAGCAATGACAAACCTAGACAGCATCTTAAAAAGCAGAGACATCACCTTGTCCGTATAGTTAAAGCTATGGTTTTCCCAGTAGTGATGTATGGAAGTGAGAGCTGGACCATCAAGAAGGCTGATCGCCGAAGAATTGATTCTTTTGAATTCTGGTGCTGGAGGAGACTCTTGAGAGTCCCATGGACTGCAAGAAGATCAAACCTATCCATTCTGAAGGAAATCAGCCCTGAGTGCTCACTGGAGGGACAGATCCTGAAGCTGAGGCTCCAAGACTTTTGCCACCTCAGGAGAAGAGAAGACTCCCTGGAAAAGACCCTGATGTTGGGAAAGATGGAGGGCACAAGGAGAAGGGGAAGACAGAGGACGAGATGGTTGGACAGTGTTCTCGAAGCGACCAACATGAGTCTGACCAAACTGCGAGAGGCAGTGAAAGACAGGAGTGCCTGGCGTGCTCTGGTCCATGGGGTCACGAAGAGGCGGACACGACTAAACGACCAACCAACAACAACAACAGGCAGATAGATAGATAGATAGATAGATAGATAGATAGATAGGCAGTAGAAGACAGGAATGCCTGACGTGCTCTGGTCCAGGGGGTCACGAAGAGTCGGACACGACTAAACAACAACAACAGCAACAACCTGTGTGGTTTGCCTGTCTGCCTACGTGCTACTAGCTACGTACAGATTATTCATTAGCCACCCTCTCCCAATGCCTCACTTTCTTAAAACAATGCCCCACATCAAAAGAAGGTGCCCAGCAATATCACTTCCTTCCAACAGATTAGGACTAGGAAATTGAAGGCTGTTCTTCAGCCATCAAAGAGCTCAGAGAGGGGGAAGCAAACAGAGGCAGGAAAGGAAACCATGTTAGAGCACTATCTCCTCGAAATACAAATATCTTCCGGATAAATTGCCCCTACAGTGGGACCTTGGGAAAGAGGTGGTAAGGCAGCTTGGGGTGACAGTGATGGAAGAGAAGAAGGAGACTTGAAGAGCACACATGGCTTGGAAGTCACCAGCCACCTCTCGGGCTATTATGACCTCCTGTCTTTTATTGGAGAGGTCTATGCAAGATCTCTGTGCCAAATCCACTGCAGAGCCCCCATCCGAGGGCTCGGTCATATGTATGTCTGCTGGACTGCTGCTCAGCTCGCTCCCTGGGTCGAAGAGACAGGTCCTGGCGGCTGCCCCATTTGCTACCCCCTCCCTCCTCGCATGCTGGCTGTGACACTCAGCTGCCGTTGATGGGAAAAAGTCACAGGAGCCAGCTCTCCCTTGCCAGGCTGGTGGGAGAAAATGAGTGCTCTGAATGCGTTCCAGAAACATTTTGTTCTGGATGAGCAAAGGGAGGCTGCCTGGGGAAGTCCTGACATGCTCCTTAAGTCGGGAAAATTAAAATATAAAATCAGCCAAGTAGATTTCAGTGCAGTATAGGTCCATGGGAAAGTCGATCTCTTTCTGTTTCGGAAGCCATTCCAGAGCCTGGCATGTGGATTCTGGAACCAAATGCCCCAGTGTTACTGGTGCTGAGCCCTGGCTGTTAGCAGGATAAAGTTCTGCCTTTTCTGAGCTGAAACAAAAAATCCCAGATTTAAACATTGCCTCTGCTGCAAATCCACTAGGTGGCCTCTTGGCCTCAGTGCAGCCGACTAGCCTTGTTCAGAACAAGAGTCCCCCCCCCCCCCCAAAAAAAAACCAAGGAGAAAATGCCTGTGAAGTTGATGACAACACTTTGACACAGCAATATTCCCATGGGTAGACCCCCATGGATGTGTGAGCAGGGGATTAAATGCAGATGCGTGGGGGGTGGGTGAGGGCGGGGAGAGACTGGATGTGGTTCAGCAAACAAGAAAGATCTAAAGCAAGAAGATTCAGGATGCAGCTATTAAAATCTGGGATAAATACAGTGAAATGTTATTGCCAGGCATGTTCCATTTGGCTCTGATAATTAATAGTCGTGCCTTCGGAGGGGGGGGGAAAGCACACGACTGATGACAGTAAAGGCTCAGTTTCTTGTCGCTGCCAAATGAGCCTCGCCAGTTTGGGGAACGACCAAAGATGCTCTTGCAGATGATCAAGCTGGGATAGAAGGGATCCGGCGATCCCTGAGGAACCCTGGACCAAAGTTGTTCGGGGATTTGTAAATGAATACGAGGATCTTGAACGGGTAGGAACGGGCATCGGGCTGCAGTTGCGCCACATGCTCTCAGCCAGCCGCTCCCATCAGCCACTTGGCCGCCACATTCGGCATCAGCTGGAGCTTCCGAACCAGGCCCCAGGGCAGCCCCACACACAGCGCATTGCAGTAGTCCAGTGCCTGGAGGCGGTTGGAGGATGGATGGCAGCTAACAGATTGAGGTTGAATCCTGACAAGACAGAAGTACTGTTTTTGGGGAACAGGGTGCGAGCAGGTGTGGGGGACTCCCTGGTCCTGAACGGTGTAACTGTGCCCCTGAAGGACCAGATGCGCAGCCTGGGAGTCATTTTGGACTCACAGCTGTCCGTGGAGGCGCAGGTCAATTCTGTGTCCAGGGCGGCTGTCTACCAGCTCCATCTGATACACAGAATGAGACCCTATCTGCCCGCAGACTGTCTCGCCAGAGTGGTGCATGCTCTAGTTATCTCCTGCTTGGATTACTGCAATGCGCTCTCCATGGGGCTACCTTTGAAGGTGACCCGGAAACTGCAATTAATCCAGAATGCGGCAGCTAGACTGGTGACTGGGAGTGGCCGCAGGGACCACATAACACCAGTCCTGAGAGATCTACATTGGCTCCCAGTACGTTTCCGAGCACAATTCAAAGTGTTGGTGCTGACCTTTAGAGCCCTAAACGGCCTTTGACCTGTATACCTGAAGGAGCGTCTCCACCCCCACTGTTCAGCCCGGACACTGAGATCCAGCGCCGAGGGCCTTCTGGCGGTTCCCTCACTGCGAGAAGCAAAGCTACAGGGAACCAGGCAGAGGGCCTTCTCGGTAGTGGCGCCCGCCCTGTGGAGCGCCCTCCCAGCAGAGGTTAAAAGGATCAACAATTACATGACATTTAGAAAATACCTGAAGGCAGCCCTGTTTAG
Source organism: Darevskia mixta (assembly GCA_034641385.1). Taxonomy (NCBI): domain Eukaryota; kingdom Metazoa; phylum Chordata; class Lepidosauria; order Squamata; family Lacertidae; genus Darevskia; species Darevskia mixta. The sequence goes on along the minus strand of JAWWNH010000124.1, from coordinate 3,173,738 downwards.
GGAAGTTTTTAATCTGTGATGTGTTAATGTATTTTAATGCTTGCTGGAAGCCACCCAGAGTGGCTGGGGAGACCCAGCCAGATGGGCGGGGTACAAATAAATTATTATTATTATTATTATTATTATTAACAACAAACTTGATCAGAGATGTCCTCAAGCACACTTGTCCTGTGTTTAAATGTTCCGTATAACAGTTGAAGACTAAAGCACATCAGCTGCCAATAATGCATGGGGTCTTTGGTGCCCTGGAGGCCTGATGCGTCCATAGAATCATAGAATCATAGAATCATAGAGTTGGAAGAGACCACAAGGGCCATCCAGTCCAACCCCCTGCCAAGCAGGAAACACCATCAAAGCATTCCTGACAGGTGGCTGTCAAGCCTCTGCTTAAAGACCTCCAAAGAAGGAGACTCCACCACACTCCTTGGCAGCAAATTCCACTGTCGAACAGCTCTTACTGTCAAGAAATTCTTCCTAATGTTTAGGTGGAATCTTCTTTCTTGTAGTTTGAATCCATTGCTCCGTGTCCGCTTCTCTGGAGCAGCAGAAAACAACCTTTCTCCCTCCTCTATATGACATCCTTTTATATATTTGAACATGGCTATCATATCACCCCTTAACCTTCTCTTCTCCAGGCTAAACATACCCAGCTCCCTAAGCCGTTCCTCATAAGGCATCGTTTCCAGGCCTTTGACCATTTTGGTTGCCCTCCTCTGGACACGTTCCAGCTTGTCAATATCCTTCTTGAACTGTGGTGCCCAGAACTGGACACAGTATTCCAGGTGAGGTCTGACCAGAGCGGAATACAGTGGTACTATTACTTCCCTTGATCTAGATGCTATACTCCTATTGATGCAGCCCAGAATTGCATTGGCTTTTTTAGCTGCTGCATCACACTGTTGACTCATGTCAAGTTTGTGGTCTACCAAGACTCCTAGATCCTTTTCACTTGTACTGCTCTCAAGCCAGGTATCACCCATCCTGTATTTGTGCCTTTCATTTTTTTTGCCCAAGTGTAGTACTTTACATTTCTCCCTGTTAAAATTCATCCTGTTTGCCTTGGCCCAGTTCTCTAATCTGTTAAGGTCATTTTGAAGTGTGATCCTGTCCTCTGGGGTATTAGCCACCCCTCCCAATTTGGTGTCATCTGCAAACTTGATCAGGATGCCCTCAAGCCCATCATCCAAGTCATTGATAAAGATGTTGAATAAGACTGGGCCCAAGACAGAACCCTGTGGCACCCCACTAGTCACTTCTCTCCAGGATGAAGAGGAGCCATTGATGAGCACCCTTTGGGTTCGGTCAGTCAGCCAGTTACAAATCCACTGAATGGTAGCATTGTCTAGCCCGCATTTTACCAGCTTCTTTACAAGAATATCATGGGGCACCTTGTCAAAGGCCTTGCTGAAATCAAGATAGGCTACATCCACAGTGTTCCCTTCGTCTACCAGGCTTGTAATTCTGTCAAAAAATGAGATCAGATTAGTCTGACATGACTTATTTTTCAGAAACCCATGCTGACTTTTAGTGATCACAGTCCAATTCCTTTCATAATTTCGTTTGTGGGGGAAGGAGGGAGCTGCAATCTATTGCTGGACAAATGCAGCCAGAAGAGCCGTTTGATTTTACTCTGTTGTTTTTAATGGCCCGCAGAATGGCTGTTGAAGGCAGGAAACAGGAGTCCGGAACGATGCCAGGAGCCTGTGCAGCTGAGCCAGGAAAGACCAAGAAACGCCTGAGTCGGAACAGGAAGCCCTTTATAGGGCTTCCTGGCTAGGAAGGGGCCAATGGGCAGCTTGGGTGGGTGGAGCCCATCCAAAGTCTGAACATAAATACTTGGGTACCCAGGAAGATGCTCCTTTCCGAAGCTCAGGTAGCCAGCCAGTGGATTGCATTTTCCAGTACACCTTCACACTGGGCACCTGGACTGGCAGTGATGGCAAACTGGGGGGTTGTGTGAGGACCTTTCACTCTTGTGTGACCAGCCAGAGGCAGGCGGCAGAACAGGAAGCCCTAGTTAGACTGTGGAACTCCCTCCCACAGGAGGCAGTGACGGCCACCGACTTGGGTGGCTTTAAAAGAGATTCAGGCAAATTCATGAAGGTGGAGAGGGCTAGTTGGCTAGCCAGGATGGCTTTGCTCTGCCTCCGTCACTGGAGGAAGCCAGTTTCTGGAAGCCACAGGGGTGGGGAAAGCCCTTGCGCTCAGATCCTGCACACAGGTTTCTCATCACGCATACCCTGAGAGAACAGGATGCTGGACTAGCTGGGCCCTGATCCAGCAGGGCTCTCACTACAGACTTATGAAGTGCAGGGCCATCTTTTCGCCTCCTCTCTCTTCCCCCAACTGCCTTCCCATTTGGAAACCTGTCTAATGAGCTGTGATGCTGGGCAACCCCCCCCCCCCACGGACAGACGTCATGCTCCAGGAGAGCTCACTGTTTTGTTTTGGGCTGTTGTTTTTTTGACAGGGCGTGGCCGCCATCCCTCTCCCTGGGTTGCCAAGGAACCTGGGCTTGACCTGCTAAATTTCAGCTGTCTTCCTCTCCTCCAGGGCTTGGCAACGGAGCAGCCTGGGATCCTCTCCTGACTCATTCTGGTTGCTATGTGTGTCATGAGGTATTAGCTGGCAGGTTGCTGGAGGCCGGTTTTTTTTGCCTTGTGGTGGCTGAGTTGCCGGCTCTGTGTTTTCACAGCTGCGTCAAAAGGGCAGGACGGCCTTGGAGCCGTGACTGGCACCTGTCCTTCTACGAATCCCTTCTTGAGGCAGCTGGCTTCTGTCTACTTAGCTTCATTTGGGCACCTCTGTTTCAGTGAAGCAGCGTGTCTGTTTGCTCTCTCTCTCTCTCTCTCTCTCTCTCTCTCTCTCTCAAATGTGCTTATTAAGTTTGCAAAAGCAGCAACACAAAAAAAATATTGCTGGCAGTGGTGGAGTGCAACTTTGGGGGTGAGGTCACACTGCTGGATGGTTGCAACACCTGCTGTGGCTGTAGAGGCCGATATGGGAGAGGCATGGCCACCGACGGCGGCCAGGATGCTCTTAGTCCAAAGACAGAAGGACAACACAATACCTACAAGAGAAGGTAAAGGTAAAGGGATGCCTGACCATTAGGTCCAGTCAGATGACTCTGGGGTTGTGGTGCTCATCTCACTTTATTGGTTGAGGGAGCCGGCGTACAGCTTCCGGGTCATGTGGCCAGCATGACAAAGCCGCTTCTGGTGAACCAGACAGTGCACAGAAATGCCGTTTACCTTCCCGCTGGAGTGGTACCTATTTGTCTACGTGCACTTGACGTGCTTTCAAACTGCTAGGTTGGCAGGAGCAGGGACCGAGCAACGGGAGCTCACCCCATTGCGGGGATTCGAACTGCCGACCTTCTGATCGGCAAGCCCTAGGCTCTGTGGTTTAGAGTACACAGTAAAACTGATGGACTATGCTGAGATGGCCAAAATGACCGGAAAAATCAGGAATCGGGATGATAAAAACTTCAACAAAGACTGGGGGAAAATTGTAATATATTTGACAGAACACTGTAAACAGTTAAAAGCATTAGCAGGATTTGACATAATGTGAAAAGAACTATAGGAGAAAACAGAGACTGATGGATATATGGAGAATAATATGGTATGCAGTGAAAATGATTATTAGTAGACCCCATGAAAGGGAGGGTGGAAGTCTGAGAATTCAGAGAATTCTATATTTTTGGATTGTATTTTTCTTTTTTTGTAAATGTAAAACTAAATTGTAATACCAATAAAATTATTAGAGAGAGAGAGAGAGAGAGAGAGAGAGAGAGAGAGAGATGGGAGAGACATGTTTCGTTGCAGCTGGGGTAGATGGAGGCATCTGGTTGCGCTGATTCAGATGCACCAAGGCGTTTCTTGTCTCTGCGCTCCGCCCAGCAGTCATTCCTCCTCTGGTCACCACTACGGATGCACAACCTGACTGTCTCCAGGCACTGCTGTCGTCTGCAAGGAATTCCCACACACCAGGGTTGATGTCGCCAGCCTTCATGTCATGCTTGTAGACGTTTTTGTAACACAGAGTTGGTGTGCCAAATGGCCTGCTGCCGGAAGCCAGCTCCCCGTAGAGCACATCCTTGGAAACTGAATTTTCCATTCAGCGGACATGACCAAACCAGCGTAGATGTTGCTGAGACAGGAGTGCGAACATGCTGGGAAGGTGGGCTTGGGGGAGCACATCCTTGCTTGAAACTCTGTCCTGCCATGTGACCCCCAAAAACCTCCTGACGCAGCGCATATGGAAGACAAAACATGCAAAATAAGACAAGCGATAAAGAAAAAAAGCACAGCAACTGTGTGGAGCACATCATTGCAGCAGCAATACAACATCCATGTTGTTGGTCCTGGGAGGTGGCTCTGCAGTGAACTTTATATATATATACAGTGGTCCCTCGACTTACAAATGTAATCTGTTCTGAATGGACATTCGTAGATCGTAAAAAATCGTAAGTCGAGTCCCCATAGGAATGCATTGGGAGAAAAATATCCGGAAAAAATCGTACGTCGAAAAAAACCGCATCTAAACTTTGTAAGTCGAGGAAACCGCATCTAAAATGGCAACGATTTCCATTCGGAGGTCGAAAAAATTTGTAAGCGCGCGGCCACTTTTTTCACTCGTAACTCGAAAAATACGGAAGTCGGGTCATTCGTAAGTCGAGGGACCACTGTATATATATATATATATATATATATATATATATATATATATATATATATATATATATATATATATATATATATATATACACAGTATATGAATGGAAGCCATACAACATCAAAACGGTCCTGTTTCGTATCCCTCTTTAACACCCCCCCCTGCAATGGGTCAAATGCTCAGGTACGGCTGTGGGGGGGATTGAATGAGGAGGGGGCCAAGAACTCTGCATGCCGCCTCAAGCTCCTTGGAGAACAAGTGGGGACAGAAACACAACCAATAAAGAAATGGAACCGTTAAGGCAGATGGGCTGGCCGGAGGCGACAGCAGCTCTGCCACACTCAACATTGTGACTTCAAAGGGAAACATCCCAGGGAAAAACCCATCACCTCTGTCGCCTTCCTCCACCCCGGGATGAATTGCAGCCCCCTGACCCCAGTTCATCTGGCGGTTAATTGCCAAGCAGTCATCGAGTAAATGCCGGGTGTTTTCTAGGGCAGATGGCTGGAATTTGCCACCCTCCATCTGCTGTTTCCAGGGGATTTTTGCAGTCGCAATCCAGAGTTCTCTTCCCTTCAACCTAAAAGGGAAGCTTTTCCGAATGATGGATCAACATTTTGCTTTGCTTCGATTTAAGGTATTAGGACACCGTTTAGTTTTCTTTATAAAACGTTTGCAATGTCCTGTAGGTTTTCCTCCTGCTTCCCTTACCTTGAAAGTGGAAAAAGGACTTTAAAGGCCACTGCTTTGAAAGTCATTTTATCCTTCATTTTATTTATGGCATTTGTTGAATGATAGAATTGGAGAGTTTGGGGGGGGGGACCCGGAGGGGGGGGACCCTCCAGGAGCTCAAATGGCATGCCTGGTTCCTCTTCCTTTAATCCCCACAACAATCCTATGAGGTAGGTTAGACTGAGAGGCAGCGACTGGCCGCAGGACACCCAACCAGCTTCATGGGCAAGTCGGGATTTGAACCCTGGTCTCCCAGCTCCTAGACTAACACTCTAACAATCACACCTCACTGGTCAAGAACAAGGACAAGAGTGCGGCTCCCCTCCCCCAAGTTTGCATCAAGTTTTTTAAAACAAAGTTTGGAAAGTGACACAGTAGCCCAAGTGTGGCTCCTCCTGCAGAGAAATGTTTCAGCGCAGGAGAAAACTATCGCTCCACAGCCAACTAGTCAGGGAGGCCAGACGAAGCCGCTTCGTTTCCCCATAGGAGGGTATTGTTCTTTGTTTTCCTTTCCTTTCTTTCCTTTTGTTATTGTGCTATGCATTTTGTGTTTTTATACTGTAAATCGCAGTGGAGGAGGCCGCCTTTGGGGGTGACGTCAAATCGTTGGAAGGTTACAGCGCCTGCTGTGGCCGTAGAGCAGGGGTCAGCAAGGTTTATCTTGCCTGGGCCGGATCGGTCCCGTGAAGATCCCTCCGTGGGTGATTTCCGGCATCTGCGCATGCGCAGATGCAATTTCCGGCGCCGCAGAAACGAGTCCCCGCACTGTGCCGCACCGGTTTAGCGCAGTGCGCGAGCGGGCACCTCAGTTTTGGGGCGGCTCGTGGGCCAGTCAAACGACCTCCGCGGGCCGCTTCCAGCCCATGGGCCTTAGGTTGCTGACCCCTGCTGTAGAGACCGATAGGGGAGAGACATGTTTTGTTGCAGCCAGGGCAGATGGAGGTGTCCGGTTGCGATGCTCCGGATGCCCCAGGCGTGCCTTGTCTCTGCGCTCCTCTCTCCTCTGGTCACCACTACGGACGCACAACCTGACTGTCTCCAGGCACTGTGGTCATCTGCAAGGGATTCCCACACAGCAGGGTTGATGTTGCCAGCCTTCGTGTCATGTTTGCAGATGTCTCTGTAATGCAGAGTTGGTAAAATAAGAATAAGAATAAGAATTCTGAGCTTGCCCCCTCGAATCGCAGACTTCTCCAAGCATCAGAGCTGCTCCTTGCGGGTCTGACAGCCGCTCTCTGCTCTGACTGTCACCTAACCTGGTTTTCTGAGTCTGAAGAGCTAATTGCTGGAAGAGGATGTTGGTGTGATGTCTTCCTCTTGCCATAATCCGGGTCAAGGAGTCAGGAGCGGGAGGCAAAAAATAATAATGAATGATGCTTGCCAAGAGCACTTGGCGCGTTTCCCTTTCTCGGGATTTTGCTCAGCGGTTCTCCCCCAAAGTAGGTAACTAGGTTTTGCAGCCGAGGAGATGGAAACGCAGGAGACTCTCAGCCACGTTGTCCGACAGCAGAGGCAGCCTAGGAAGAAGGAGGTTTGTGCCAGGAGGCAGCCCAGGCGGAGAGGCAGCGTCTGGGCGCAGAGACGCACCGTGGGTCCCTCTGATCCGGGGTGTGAGCAGGTGCCATCTTCATAAGCCTCTGTATGCTTGAATGTTAGAGAGAATAACAGGACTCTTCCTATGGACCCAGAGCTCTACCTCACAGGGTTGTTGTGGGGGCTAACTGAGGACAGGGAGTAGAAGCACATGCACCATCTTGAGATACTTGGAGAAGATGGCATATGAATGAATGAATGAATAAGCTCCCTCAAATCCCAGCTTTGAAGCAAACTAAACACATTTAATGACTGTGGTGCCACTGGCAGCTAGACTGGTGACTGGGAGCAGCTGCTGAGACCATATAACACCAGTCCTGAAAGACCTACATTGGCTCCCAGTATGTTTCTGAGCACAATTCAAAGGGTTGGTGCTGACCTTTAAACAGCCTCGGCCCAGTAGACCTGAAGGAGCGTCTCCACCGCCATCGTTCAGTCCAGATGCTGAGGTCCAGCTCTGAGGGCCTTCTGGCGGTTCCCTCCCTGAGAGAAATGAGGTTACAGGGAACCAGTCAGAGGGCTTTCTCGGTGGTGGCTCCTGCCCTGTGGAACGCCCTCCCATCAGATGTCAAGGAAATAAACAACTATCTGACTTTTAGAAGACATCTGAAGGCAGCCCTGTTTAGGGAAGTTTTTAATGTTTGATGTTTTATTCTGTTTTTAATCTGTTGGGAGCCACCCAAAGTGGCTGGGAAACCCAGCCGGATGGGCAGGGTAAAAATTAATAATAATAATAATAATAATAATAATAATAATAACAATAATAACAATAATAACAATAATAATAATAATAATAGAGCAACCTCACTGCAGCTGCTCTGGCGATGACCTCACAAGTGGTAATGTGGCATACTGGAGTCTCTGAGCCAGTGTGGTGTAGTGGTTAAGAGCGGTGGACTCGTAATCTGGTGAACCGGGTTCGCGTCTCCGCTCCTCCACATGCAGCTACTGGGTGACCTTGGGCTAGTCCCACTTCTCTGAAGTCTCTCAGCCCCACTCACCTCACAGAGTGTTTGTTGTGGGGGAGGAAGGGAAAAGGAGAATGTGAGCCGCTTTGAGACTCCTTCAGGTAGAGATAAAGCGGGATATCAAATCCAAACTCTTCTTCTTCTTCTGACAGTGGTGTCACAACGAGTTCAGTGAAGCAACACTTTCCTTGGAAGCAGAACCATCCCAGCCACGCCTCACCCTGGAGGCTCCACATCCCAGGTTTCCTGGATGACACCCCCTGGAGAAGGTGCCCAGGGTTATCCCACACCGTTGCGTCACCAGCCAAGGCTGCCTCTTGCCGGTGAATCACACCTTATCTATTGCACCCGGCGGATCCTGGTGCAGGAGAGTTTCAACTTCTTAAGGGATAGGCGGGCATGACAGCCTCTCCGCTCTGGCCCACAGTCGGTTTCTGGGAAGCCACGGGAGGCCATCTGCACGTCAGCCGAGCGGCGCCAAGGCTAAGCTGTTCCAGGATACAAATAAGGAGATCAGTCTCAGCAGGGAGCCAGTCCCTGCCCCCTGCCCACCCCCACGCGGCCTGACCTTGGCGAAGGGAACATGGCCATCTCCTCGGGCACCGCCAGCCACACTGTAGCAGCTTCAGAGAAAGGCTCTCTGGCAGCAAAAAAAGAGCAAGGAGTCTTGCCGTGCCTTGAAGACCAGCACATTTTTTTACGTCTTTAGGCTTTTGCGGACTACAGTCTTGCATCAGATGAAGTGAAGTGTCACTCACAGAACCTGATGTTGTAATAAATGGGCTAGTCTTTAAGGTGCCGCAAGACTTTTTGGCGTTTTACTCCATTGGCCCAGGCTGAATGGCTATATATTGCATACCCTCCAACATTTCTCCGGTGAAAATAGGGACGTCCTATTCCATTATTATTATTGTTATTATTATTATTATTATTCTATTTATACCCCACCCATCTGACTGGGTTGCCCCAGCCACTCTGGGCAGCTCCCAACATACATAAAAACATTAAACAGTTTAAAAATTCCCTATACAGGGAATTGGGGGTCACATAACTCCATACCCTCCAACATTTCTCCGATGAAAATAAGGACATCCTAAGGAAAAGCGGGACATTCCGGGATCAAGTCAGAAACCGGGACGGTAAATATGGGGCTGTCCCTGGAAAATAGGGGCGCTTGGAGGGTCTGATATTGATTATGAGGTTCAGAAAAGGGCCGACAAACTGATTCAGGCAGAGGGCCTTCTCGGTGGTGGCGCCCGCCCTGTGGAACGCCCTCCCAGCAGATGTCAAGGCAATAAGCAGCTATTTTACTTTTAAAAGACAACTGAAGACGGCCCTGTTTAGGGAAGTTTTTAATGTTTGATACTGTATTGTTTTTAATATTTGGTTGGAAGCCGCCCAGAGTGGCTGGGGAAACCCAGCCAGATGGGCGGGGTATTAATAATAATAATAATAATAATAATAATAATAATAATAATAATAATAATTATTATTCAGGTGGTGGATGGACTCCGCTATGAAGAAAGGCGGCAGCATTTGGGACTTCTTGGTTTAGAGAAAAGCCAAGTAAGGGGCGACGTGACAGAAGTTTAGAACCTAATGTATGTCATGGGGAAAGCGGGTCGGGAAAGGTTTTTCTCCCATTCCGATAACACTAGATCTCGTGGGAACCCAAGGAAGCGGAATCCTGGAGGAAAAGAAAGTCCTTCTTCCCACAGCACAGAGTTAAACTGTGGAACTCCCCGCCACAGGAGGCAGTGATGGCCACCAACTTGGCTGGCTTTAAAAGAGGATTAGACAAATTCACGGAGGAGAAGGCAGTCGACGGCTACTTTCCATGACGTCTCCGTGCTCAGAGCTAGCACTGCTTCCACATGCTGGTTGCCAGGGACCACAGGAAGGGAGAGAACATGATGCTGGGTTGACAGACCCCCTTTAGCCTGACCCAGCAGCCAGGCTCCTCGTTATAAGTTCTGATGGAACCTCCAGGTCCAGAGGCAGGCTACCCCAATTCCCAAGTTCTTAGACCACTGCACAAAGAGGATGCTGTATTTGTTGAGCCCTTGGTCTGACCCAGCAGGCTGTTCTGATTTATTCTCGTGTTCTCAGGCGTGCGCCTTGCCGCTTCGGAGGCCTAGCCAAGGTGCAGAGCTCGAGAACTGCTTGGCTTGGCTGGAGAAGGAGGAGGAAGAGAGGAATGCAGATTTCCCCACACCCCTTCCACCCTCTCCTCCTGCTCTCGAAAGGGGAAGTGCTGGGAGGAAATGGCTGCTGAGTGACTGAGTTGGGAGCCCTGGCCGCCTCCGAAATGACTAAGTTTGGCAGTGCTACCTGCTGGCTGGTTTTCCTTTTATGGTGGATTTGAGAGGCCCAAGTGGAAGGAGGATCTGCAGGGATCCACCCTGACCCGGCGTGTGATACGCAAGAGGAAGCAAGCAGCCCTCGGGTGGAGCTGCTTCTCTCGCTCGCTCTCAGAAAGCTTTCCATGCGGCCAGGAGCATGTTCCGGCTGTGGGCGTGGGTGTGTGTATGTATGGTTCTGCAAGGAGACACAAGTTTGCCTCTCATTGCACACCACTTTGGGGTGTTTCCAAGGGACATGGCACACATGTTATGCTTCAGGTGGATTTTATGCTCCGAAGGACACGGCACACATTTATGCTTCGGGCTGATTTGCCACACACGTGTCAGGGATGTGTATGAATGGTTGCATGGGTGCATGAGGGAGCGAGCGGGAGAATGAATTAATTAGTGTTATTATTATTTCCATTTATTACCTGCCTTCCACCCTAAGGGCCACAGGGCAGGTTACAACAGTTAAGCACAAAACGAACATTAAGATGCAATATTAACCATAGCTTTTGCCTCCCCCTTCCTCCTTCACAATTCAAGGTAGCACACTGGGGGTGTCTTAAATTATTCTCACAAGAAGCCCGTGAGGAAGATGAGCGACTGGCCAAGTATCATGTAGAGATCCTGGCTTCAAATTCCCACCTGGCGTCCTTTCTAGACGTTCCAGTCTCACTCATTAGCCTACTTCGCAGGGTTGTTGTGAAGCGAATTTGCATAGAAGACAAATGAGCTTCTGCATGGTCTGAAACAGGACAGAGTTTCATTTTGGCACAGGCATGATTCTCTTTTCTGTTTAAGCTTTAGGTGGGCATCATTGAGCTGGCATGTTTGCATTATCCTATACAATGTTTTGTTTAAGCTTGCTGAAATATGTCAGCATATGTGTGGGTTTTTAAAATGCAAATAGGGATTTGGTTCTTTTTGCATCTTTTGATATCACGATTGCTTCTCATACTTTCGTTTGGATTACACAAATCGTTGCAAGCGTTTCTTGTTCTTCTGAGCCACTTTGGAAACAACGTCCGGGGAAAGTGGCGTCAAAATAAACGCAGAATGGCGATGAAGTCAGTCCCATTGAGTTCAATGGTGCTTAAGTGCCCATAGGATTTTCCAGGCGAAACCTGGCTGAGTGCCCAGGGTTGTGTGCCGCTGATTAACGGGGGTGTGGGAATTGCTGAATGAAGGAAAGTGAAAGCTTTCCTATGGGGGTGGGGTGGGGGGAGGTAGAAGCTGGTTTGGCCTCAGCCGCCCCCAGCCAGTGACAGGGGGACAGCACCGCTTTCTGCCCTTGCCAGAAGTCTAGCCTTGATGGGCAGAGACACCTCTTCCTCCTCTGCTTCCCCCCTCCACTCCCCTTCCCTTCTTCCCTTCTTCCCAGTCGATGCTTCTCTGAAAAGTCAAATAAAAGCATAACAAACAAAAATGCGTTCAGTTTATTTATGAATCTCTACCTAGGAAGCATCTCGGTTTCACAATGCCATGAGGCGGACATAGAATCGTAGAATTGTAGGGCGGGAAGGGGGACCACCAAGGCTCATCTAGTCCAACCCCTTGCAATGCAGGAAGCAATTAAAGAATCCCTGACAGACAGCTGTTCGACCTCTGCTTAAAAGTCTCCAATGAATGACAGCCCATCACCTTCTGAGGGAGTTTGATCCACTGTCTTAACAGCTTTTGCCATCAGAAACCTCTTCCAAATGTGTTGGAGTCTTCTTTCTTGTCATTTGAATCCCTTGGTTTAGGTGCAGGCTTGCTGCCTCTTCCGTTTGACAGCCCTTGAGATAGTTGAAGAGGCTACCAGATCTCCTCTCGGTCTCCTCTTTTCCAGGGTAAAGGGACCCCTGACCGTTAGGTCCAGTCGCGGATAACTCTGGGGTTGCGGCGCACATCTCGCATTATTGGCTGAGGGAGCCGGGGTACAGCTTCCAGTTCATGTGGCCAGCATGACTAAGCTTCTGGCGAACCAGAGCAGTGCATGGAAACGCCATTTACCTTCCCGCCAGAGCGGTACCTATTTATCTACTTGCACTTTGACGTGCTTTCGAACTGCTAGGTGGGCAGGAGCAGGGACCGAGCAATGGCAGCTCACCCCGTCACGGGGATTCGAACCGCCGACCTTCTGATCGGCAAGCCCTAGGCTCTGTGGTTTAACCCACAACGCCACCCGCGTCCCTTTCCAGGGTAAACATACCGAAATCCCTCGACCGTTCCTCATCAGGCCTGGTTTCCAGACCCTTGATCATTTTGATCGCCCTCCTTGCACACGTGTCTTCCAGCTTGTCCACATAAAACAGGGGTCGGCAAGGTTTACCTTGCCTGGACCGGTTCACTCCAGCGGAGATCCCTCCATGGGGCGGATCGCGTGAGCGCATGCGGACGTGATTTCCGCCGCCCACGTCTGCGCAGACGCGATTTCCGGCACCGTGGAAGCAAGTCCCCGCACCACACAGCGCCTGTTTAGTGCAGCGGGCGGCTCGGTTCAGGGGCTGCTCATGGGCCGGTTAAACGATCCCCGTGGGCCGCTTGTGGTCCAATTGGCCTTAGGTTGCCCACCCCTGATATAAAACAATTGCATCTATTAAAAATGGTTTTTAAATTGTATGTTATATTCCTTTGTTCAGAGGGTCACTTTGCATGGAGAACGCTGACTGCTTCTGAGGATGTGGGCATGTTGAGGGGAGTGTCGGAGCAAGTTATGGGCTGCCTGATGCAAAGGCCCACCTTTAACAACAGGATGTGCATTTTCAAAACATGCACTTGGCTCTCTGAGACGCCACAGCTGCAATGTGTGCTGCTGATGTACGCACTTTATACGCAACATGGAAGCTCCCGATATCCCACCTCAAAATGCAGAGCCTGGAGTGTCTCAGCTTCCCTTCGTTTTAAAAGCTAAGTTTCTAGCCTTCGTGGCCACAGACTGCAGAGACGAAGAGTCAAAATACTGTGATCAGGGAAGATGCGGCCTCGCTCAGCCTCGATGAGTCATACTTGTCTTAAAAATTGTAGCTGGTTTGCAGAAACAGAGAGATTTCTGGAAATGTGCAGCTCGGATGTAGAGTGAAGCAAACTTAGACCCACCCAGTGTTGAAAAGTTCCTTTTGAGGAGGAACTAGTCCCGGTTGCTGTTTGTGCTTTTGCAAAAGAAATTCGTTCAGAATCCTGTACGCCACCTTGAGCTCATTGGGGGGAAGGTGGGGTATATGTGTAAAAAATAAAGAGTTGAAAACTACAGTTCCCGTGATTCTTTTGGGGAAGCAGCCGTGTGCTTTAAATGGATGGTATTCTGCCTGGAGGAGAAACAGAAGGGGGGAACTATATACTGTAGTGAAGCAGCCAAAGGGTGATTAAATGGAGAAACTACAGCTGGTGACTTTGTTTGCAGTGTGTATGAACGAGATATCCTTGCTTTCTATCTATCTGTTTCTCTGTCTACCTATTTATCACATAAATATGGTTCCCGGGAATAGTAGAAAACCACAGTCGCTTGCAGGAGCAGAATCTTCCTCCGCTTGTTGTTTTGCTGATTTAGCACCTCTGGACGACAGAGATAAAACCTGAGATCCCAGGTTGCCTCCCACTGTTCTCTGGAAATGGATGCATTCGGGAGCACCTTTGCCATCCCGGTAGAAGGTGAATGAGGAATGATAATCATTCCAGAGAGAGAGTCTGTGTTCAGAAAGGGGGTGGAAGCCTGTGCCCTTTTGAACTAGTGCGAGGCTGCCTGCCTGGGCAGGAATGGGGAAGGGGTAGCGGGCTTATGAAGCGGAAAAGGAGAGCAGCTCAGCTGGAAAGTCCCTGGGAGAAGAGAAAGAGAAAGGTCTCTTTGGGCACCGAGAAAAACCAGCTTCAGTTACACTTCCCCTGCTGGCCTTTGTCCCTGACTTCTTCCTCTTCCTCTTCCTCCCAGATTGGGGAAGAGTCATAAGAACATAAGAGGCGCCTGTTGGATCAGACCAATGGCCAGGAATGGAGATAGACTGCCTCTGGACCTGGAGGCTCCCTAGGAACATAAGAAGATTCTGCTGGATCAAGCCAGTGGCTCATCTCTGTCCTTACGGACACCAACCAGGTGCCTGTTTTGGGATCTCTGCAAGCAGGACCCCAGCCCTTTCCAGCAGTTGGCATTCAGAAGCATCGCTGCCTCCGACTGCGGAGGGCAGGGTATAGCCCATGTGGCTAGGAGCCACCCATAGCTCTCTAACTCACCGAGAGCCAGTGTGGTGTAGTGGTTAAGAGCGGTAGTCTCGTAATCTGGGGAACCGGGTTCGCGTCTCCGCTCCTCCACACAGTGGCGTAGCAAGGGTGGGGCGTTGGGGGCGGAGCACCCTGGGTTCCACCCTGGAGGGGGGTGACACTCGGCGCCACCCCCCGACTCCCAAGAGTGTTTGTTGTGGGGGAGGAAGGGAAAGGAGAATGTGAGCCGCTTTGAGACTCCTTCAGGTACTGATAAAGCGGGATATCAAATCCAAACTCCTCCTCCTCCTCCTCCTCCTCCTCTTCTTCTTCTTCTTCTTCTTCTTCTTCTTCTTCTCTCTGTGTCCTTTGCTGTCTTCCGCTCTCCCCACCCCCAGAACACGAGTTGGGAATGCATGGCCTGTGTGCTGTGTGTGCCTGACATTCTTTGCATTCCCGGCTCCTCCTCCTCCTCCTGCTCCCAGTCCCCCCCCTTGTTTTTCCGCCCTGGGGGAAGATGCTCAGGATTGCCTCCATGTATGGAGAGGAGGATCAGAGGGGGCAAGCAAGCGGGGGGGGGGGCAGGGCGGGAGGAGTAAGAGGACAGAGACTCAGAGGGACAGATCCTGTTCAAGCAGGCAGGGTTGTAACGGAGGAGGGAGGTGTCATCCGACTAGGGGGCCCAGTGGACACATGGGAGGCAGGTAAAGGAAGGAAAAAGGAACCCGAATTGCAGGGCATTGGACTAGATGTCCCTTGGGGTTCCTTCCAACCCTATTATTATTATTATTATTATTATTATTCATTTAATTTCTTTGCCCCTTCATTAGTAGTACAGTGGGACTTCAGTTGTCGAACGTAATCCATTCCAGAAGACTGTTCAACTTCCGAAATGTTCAACAACCGAGGCGCAAAGGGAGAAAATCAATTTCAATGGTGAAAATTGAAAAACGCGCCTCGGAAGCTGTTCGACTTCCGGGTTTTCGGCGTTCGGGTTCCAAAATGTTCATCAACGGAGACGTTTGAGAACTGAGGTTCCACTGTAATGATATTATTTTAAAGCTCAAAGCCGTTTACAACCTACATTTGTTTTTTAATCAACTAAGACATTCCAAAATAAAACATTACAGAAGATCAGACACGCGATATGCATTCACAGCAACATACCGGTAATTAGCAGGAAACTAAAACGTCATCGCAAGGATTTTGCACAGGAAGGTCAAGTATAAAATACACATTTAACACAGCAAAGTTAACCTGCACCCCCCCCATATTATTAAAACAGTTGAAAATAAAACATCGCTAAAGGAGGTCAGATACAGAATACACATTTAAAATACAATTCTATTATTGTATGACCTGGAATCATCTTAGAGAACAGGCATTTGGCTCAGACGAAAGCCCAGGATACAGAGTTGCACAAAGTTTTATCTACAGTGGTCCCTTGGTTCTCAAACTTAATCTGTTCCGGAAGTCCGTTCCAAAACCAAAGCATTCCAAAACCAAGGCGTGCTTTCCCATAGAAAGTAATGCAAAATAGATTAATCTGTTCCAGACTTTTAAAAACAACCCCTAAAAGAGCAATTGAACATGAATTTTACTATCTAACGAGACCATTGATCCATAAAATGAAAGCAATAAACAATAATCCATCCATCCATCCATCAGTAGCTAAACTGGGTTCCACACAGTCACAAAAACAAAAAAGAGCCACAAAAACAAAAACCCCAAATAAATAGCAAAAACCTCAGCGTAACACTCAAACTGGAAGCGTAACACTCAAAACAGAAGTGTGGCACTCAAAACGGAGCATGTTTGGCTTCCGGAAAAAGTTCACAAGCCAGAACACTTACTTCTGGGTTTGCAGTGTTTGGGTTCCACGTTGTTTGAGTTCCAAGGTGTTTGAGAACCAAGGTACCCCTGTAGAAACAGAAAGCCACACTGTGCTTGAACGTTAGGAAGAGCTCACACCCACCCAGAAGGCTGAGCGAGGGAATGTCGTGCGAGAAAACGTAGGGATTCCTCTTTCTGGTTTGCATCATCTGGGGCAATTGCAAAATTTGGGTTTAAATGGACACTCTTGGCACTGAAATGATCCTGCCGTAACCTTCATTTCCGCCCATTTCCCGTGACAAGACGGGTGTTGCTAACACAATTTCACCAACACTTGTCCTTCCCCTATTCTCTCTCCCCCCCCCCCCCGCCTTCACAGAGATGGTGCTGATCTGATAAGGGGTTTTTAAAAGGGTTTTCTGATGGTGAAATGTTGTGATTTGTCATCCCAGAAACTCTTCAGCACTCAGTTTTATAGGATGTCCATAAGTTTTTGTGTAATGAGAGAAGGGGGTTGGGGAAGTTATCTCTATCCATTTTCTTCATGCCAATGCAACAGAGTATAAACTTCTATCATGTTGCCTCTTACTGTACTTGCCTTCTCTGCAAACTAAAAAGTCCCAAACTTTTGGCAAAGAGAACAAGGCGTACCAATCTCCCTTTTTTGTAGACATTTGCTTTTCTCTTCTGTTGAAATTTAAACTATAGGCCTTCCTGCAAAGTGCTGTGACCATTGTGGGAGGGCCTGGGGGTTGCAAATTAATTAAATTGCGAACCCTTCAGCTCTCCAGCAACCCCGTTGGTGCAGATTGCCTCAGCGTCTCCCTGGAATTATCTTTAACCAAGTGACCCAAGGCGGGGGTTCATTTTGTGATGCTTAGCAATTTAAGTACAGGGGTACCTTGGTTCTCAAACACCTTGGTACTCAAACAACTTGGAACCCAAACACTGCAAACCTGGAAGTAAGTGTTCCGGTTTGTGAACTTTCTTCAGAAGCTAAACGTGCTCCATTTTGAGTGTTACGCTTCCGATTTGAGTGTTACTCTGAGGTCTGTCTGTTTTTCCTATTTATTTTGCGTTTTTGTGGCTCTTTTTTTGTTTTTGTGACTGCGTGGAACCCAGTTCAGCTACTGATTGATTGATTGTGTGTCTGCAGTACATTGTTTATTGCTTTCATTTTATGGATCAATGTTCTTGTTAGATAGTAAAATTCATGTTCAGTTGCTCTTTTAGGGGTTGTTTTTAAAAGTCTGGAACGGGTTAATTTGTTTTGCATTACTTTCTATGGGAAAGTGCACCTTGGTTTTGGAACGCTTTGGTTCTGGAACGGACTTCCAGAACGGATTAAGTTTGAGAACCAAGGGACCACTGTACGGCCTTTATGAAGGCAGCAACCCAGCAGATGGTTTAAAAAGCGTTTCAGAAGCGAGCCAGGTGGCTACCTGCCAGGATGGACAGGTGAAACCTTAGCTCCACGCTAATAGGGCCATTTGAAACTGTGAAACTGACATCTGAAGCCTCGCCTTAGTGAAACTGATTGCATTTTGCAGGGAATGAAGCCAGACACTACATCCCTTTCTGGAGGGGATCAGGACCGCTCTTGCCTGCCAGATTCTGCCAACTATTCTTCCTTGAAGCATGAATAAAGGATCAGGGAAAGCACTGGAGCCTGAGAAAATGGTAGCTTCTTATACTGACTATTCCTTCCTTCCTTCCTTCCTTCCTTCCTTCCTTCCTTCCTTCCTTCTTTTTTTAAATAAAAAAAATATATTTATAATTTTCAATTTTATACATTTCAATAATTTTACAATCATTTTAACATTTTAAGGGCCCCGGGCCCCAAAGAAGCCAGATTATCCTCCACAAGGGCCAGGGCTTTTTCAGTGTTTTTTAAAAATCCAGATTCGGCAGGTTTTCCTTACATCCCATTTTTGTGATTTATGACAAACTTGGACGGGATGCGCCCCGAGCAAGCCAGCTTCACTGTTAGTCAGAACGAGGTCTGGCCGCCACAGGCAGCTAGTTCTAGGTGTTGTACGAAAAGGTAGCGCCATGTTTCGTTTTTACTTCTTGCATTTTTACTGCTGGGGGCGGTGTGTGCATGTGTGGAGAGAGAGAGGGGGGGGGTACTTGCGGGATTCTCTGCCAAAATGAGTTGGCCCAAGCTGGGTACTCTTGCATTCTGAGGTTCCCATTTCCACCTTGGCTTGGCCATGCTAGGAGCATCCTCAGCTCTTGGCCTGGCTATGCTGGGAACTGCAGGACGTGGAGGAGGAAGAAAATGCTTGCTTTATCTCCTCTACCCAGCAAATGAGAGCAGCATTGCATGAGTGGCTGAGAGTGCAATCTGGAAAGTCCCTGTGACAAATTTCCCCAGCAACTACTAACCACCCTGCCTTCACTCTCGGAAGCAGAGAGCATTTAATTCTCAGCAGCAAACACACCTCATCATATCTACAAGGCTTTTGCAACTCTTCTAGGCCATTTATTTAATTTCCTAAAATGTACATACCGCTTGATTGCAACACCAAACAAAGCTCAAAGCGGTTTACAAAAAGAGAGAGAGAAAAATACCAGTAAAAACATTTATCTATTGAAAACATTCCATCAAAAATTAAATCAGCAATAAGGTAAGTGTAGATTGGAAAACATGTTGACATTCTATACCTTCTGGGTAAAGGTAAACGTAAAGGGACCCCTGACCACTAGGTCCAGTTGTGACCGACTCTGGGGTTGCGGCGCTCATCTCGCTTTATTGGCCGAGGGAGCCAGTGTACAGCTTCCGGGTCATGTGGCCAGCATGACTAAGCCGCTTCTGGCAAACCAGAGCAGCGCACGGAAACGCCGTTTACCTTCCTGCCAGAGTGGTACCTATTTATCTACTTGCACCTTGACGTGCTTTCGAACTGCTAGGTTGGCAGGAGCTGGGACCGAGGAACGGGAGCTCACCCCGTCGCGGGGATTCGAACCGCCAACCTTCTGATCGGCAAGCCCTAGGCTCTGTGGTTTAACCCACAGCGCCACCTGCATCCCACACCTTCTGGGTAAACTTGCCTAAACAAAAGTTTTTCTAGCAGGTGCCAAAAAGAGTGCGGCAAAGGCGCTTGCCTGGTGTCAATAGGCAGGGAGTTCCATAGGCTCTGCCACACAAAAAGACTGAATTCCTACAAATGTGGCATTTGGAGCAATTCCAGTTCTGCAGCGTTTGACCAGTTCATCGACCACATCTTCCCCCAAAGCAGCCTTCCCCAACCTGGCTACCCCTCCAGATGTTCGTGTATCCCAAGACCCATCACCCCGTTGATCATTGGCCATGCTGGCTGCTGGAAGATGTAGTCTCCCCCCCAGGCTCCCCATGGCCACCCCTTTTTAAACCAGCTCCCTAGGGCAGGTCCGGCCTCAGAATCGACGGCAACTGACCGAAGGCCAAGGGATCAAGACGGTTGGTCCATGGTTACTCCATTGCCAAATATGTTCACAGGCCAACAACATGTTGGGGAAGGGGGCCGATTGGCAGCTCAGAGTGCGGCCCATTTCCCCTTTCATCCGGGAAGTGAGCCTTAAATGGCAACAAGAAAGCAGCCGGGGAGATTGGCCAATGAAGGTCTGCTCTTGCAGAGAATGAGAAAAAAGGAAACAGGAAACTGCGGGGCAGAGAGAGAAAGGTCTGTGGCAAGCAGAGGGGAGCCTCCTTCCCTTGCCTGGAATCTGCATGAGGCCCCCAGCGCACCCCACCCCTTGGGTTCCCCCTCGCAGAAACGGATGGTGATGGTGAGAGTTCCCTTTCGGGGCCTTCATCGTAGCCCAAGATGATTTCTCTCCCACCCTGTTGCTATTCTGCAATTCGGGTTCAATCGCGGGCGAAATTTGCACCGCGCGATGCGCTTTTAACAGGCCGTGCAATTGACCGGTTGTGCCATTTTGACTTTTGAACTTCTTTCGCAACAAGAAAAGTGGTGAGAAAAGGGCTCGGTGTGAGTCAGGTTTGGGGGATTTTGGTCCTGACAGAAATGGTAAATGTTGCTAAAGAAGCTGTCGGCCGCTGTCCCAAAAATCAATTCGATGTTGCCAACGTGGATATATTGTCAAAAGAATTGGTCTTGCATATGACTTTGGTAGCATGGAGGGTAATTGCAAACTCAATGGGAAACAGCCCTGAATCTGGATTCTTCGTACTACTCACTGGCGAATAAAGCTACAATGGATGCAATTGGGGGGGGGGGGAATGAGAGTTCGACAAGGACTAAAACCTCCAAACACTTTTAATACCATTTGACATTCCTTTATTTCATATGCAGCAGAACCAACATTTCCAATACAACTCAGGTCACAAGTCTGGCAAACCTGGAGCTATTTTTAAGAATCAATGCAAATTTTCTTTATGTGAAGACAACATTTATTCCCACCTTTTTCTTTCATGACTTGGTTATTTTAACTCATGTGCAACTGTAGTTATTCTACGTGCCAATTTTTACTTCTTTCTCATCTTTTTGTTTTCATCTGTTGTTATAAGTGATCTCTCTCTTTTACATGCATTATAAAACAAAATGAAAAAGTAATTCCATAAAAAAAACCCAACAAACCTTGATGTGATGTAATACAACCTTCCCAAAGACAAAGACAAATGGTAGCATTCAACTTGGCTTTAAGCAGCATACATCTGCTGAAATTAATGGACCTAACTTAGGCACCCTTTTAATTTCAGCGGGTCTACTATGAGTAAATCACAATTGACCCCCTGAGTAAAGAGTGGGCATCATATAACCTCCTTGTAAACGCCATGCAAACAACTCAACGAACAGGATGTCTGGGACATGGGACTACAAGTGGGGTCTGCAACAAATTGTTGCAGCGCATAAGAAGCCAGCTATACTTTGGTCTGGGATACTCATGCGGCCTCTCCAGCAAACAGTAATCATGGTTTCAGTTTTTGTTCCTAAATATTTTTAAATGCTTTTATGAAATTTTATCCCTCTAACCCAAGTAACAAAGTAGAACTTCATGGGACAAAACACATGTAAACTAGACCAGGCCAAGCCAAGCCTGCGATATCACATTCAGAAGAAGAAATTGCTATCAGTGTTATCATTCATTTCTATCCTACTTTATATTTTTAAAGAAAAGAATCTTTTTTATTTTTATTTTGCTTTTTATAAAATTTAATTCATTTCCACTGTTAACATTTATCATCATACACAAATCTTAATCATTTTACAAGTAGGATTCTCAGAATCCTTACACGGCTTTCCACCCCTCCGTGGTTTCTCCAGATACTATTTTCAAAGTGCATCTTATATTCTTCATATTTTCTTAAATCTCAATATTTATCATAATTCTCGCTTCACTGCAAGTGTTTCTGTTATGTACTGAGCTGAATCCTAGAACAATAGGATCCAAAATGCAGCAGTCTGATTGGTCCGCAGGAGCCACCCAATCCAGCTCCAGGTGGAAGTGAATCAGCAACCTGATTGGCCTGCAAGAGCAGCCAATCAGGCTTATGGATGAAGTGAATCCGCAACCTGGTTGGCCTACAGGAGCAGCCCGGAATTAGCCAATCATGTGGGGCCCATTGTGTAAATAATGTATATATAGCAGACGTTTTGGGGAAAGATTCATTCCTTGCTAATATGAGCTGAATAAAGAGCATGAAATTCACACTTGACTCCGAGTATATTTCAGTTTATAAAACCATGTCAATGTTTTCAATCGCTTACATTGTTTTTTCAAGTAACTTATAAAATTTCCTCATTCTTTATTAATTCTATTGTCCTCTCGGTCCCTGATTTTCCCAGTCATTTTCGCCCATTCGGCACAGTCCATCATCTTTATCTTTTGTAGGTAAATTGTCCTCCTTCCATCTTTGGCCAAGGAGCATCTGTTTAAAGAGAAGAATCTCAAAGAGGTTTACAACAATGAGCGCAAGATTGTTGTTGCGCAAGAGCAGAGTGGCTCTTTGTGCATAGCAGGAGGAGGAAGGCATCCCGCCAGCGTCGCACAGATTCCATCAAATAAATGATGAAGCTGGTTATCCGGGTGTTTGAGATAAGATACAGATAGGTGGTGTCAGAAATGAGAGAGCCCATGTGACTCAAGATATACAGAATCACAAACGTATGACTGAAGCCATCGGAGGCACAAGGAGACTAAGAATAAAAAGCTCTATATTATATCAGAAAATGCACTTCTGAAAACCTCAGAAGTTCCCCTGAACCTGTTCTTTGTGCATGGACCGGGCCATTTTGGCTCCCAGAGGATCAACACCTGAATAATTAGTTTGATGAGAGATGTTTATTTACAGCCATAGGCCCATACAAAATAAAACACATAAAAACAAAATAAAACACATGAATAACAAACTTGCGCGAGGTAAGTACATCAGTCGATATAACATATCACGTACCACAGTCATCCCAAATGATATTTAAAAATACATAGGATAGATAAAAATAAATATGTATTTATAATAAATGGGATAAATTAATAAGCCTTTACTAATTATACAGTAAACCTTCACGTCACTTTTGGGAGAGAACAGCGACCAAATACCTTGCCACTTGCACGGTCATATGAGTATCCTTATCTTGCAAGATTTGGGCAAGGTGGGATTCTGCTGGGGTACTATCTAGTTTCTGGATTATTGGACCCAGTAGATTTGTCCGAGCCACGCTAAACAAGGGACATACAAACATAATATGCTGAAGAGATTCCACTGACTCCTTATCGCAATCACATAGGGCAGAGACTTGGCCTTTCGAAAATCTATGTCTCAGAACATTGGAGGGAAAAACATTAAATCTCGCTTTAATGAAGGCAAATCTTTGGGAAGCAGTAGAGAGGGTGGAAAGGTATGATGGGGCGCAATTAGTTGAGGTAATACCAATGTTCTGTGGCGAACTGTTTGATGATGATGATGATGATGATGATGATGATGATAAAAATTTATACCCCGCCCATCTGGCTGGGTTTCCCCAGCCACTCTGGGCAGCTTCCAACAATAGATTAAAAATACATTAAAACATCAGTCATTAAAAACTTCCCTAAACAGGGCTGCCTTCAGATGTCTTCTAAAAGTCAGATAGTTGTTTATTTCCTTGACATCTGATGGGAGGGCGTTCCACAGGGCGGTCGCCACCACTGAGAAGGCCCTCTGCCTGGTTCCCTGTAACTTGGCTTCTCGCAATTGCCTAGTTCACCTAAATGGACGCGCCGGCCCTGCCTGCCGCCTTACGAAAGGCTCTCACAAGCCCTTCCCTTGTTCCACTTCAACCGGAGGGCAGATTGCTGCCTTCAGCAGCTCCCTGGCTGGGCTGAGAGCAGAGGAAATGGCACAAACGGACAAGAAGGAATAGAATCACAGAACCGTAGAGTTGAAAGGCTCCCCTGGGTCATCTAGTCCAACCCCCTGCAATGCAGGGATCAACTCCCATCAGTCCTGACCGTTGCCCATGCCGGCTGGGACTATTGGGATATATAGTACAGATCAGTGGTTGCCAAACTTTTTGGGCGCCCCTCGATTCCACAAACTCACCCCCAGTGCCCTCTACCCTCTAAAAAGCACGATTCAGAATAGCGGTTTTCACGGCCCACTAAGGAAGATGGTAACACAACAAAATTCAGAATAGTAACACTTAATTGCACATGCATTCCAAATCCAATTAAAACTCTGTAGTTTAATTAATTAGGCAGAATGCACGAACTTGATCCCATGAGGCCAGCTTTTCAATGCCTGATAGTCATTTACAATTCCTGCTCTCCTCCTTGACATCCTCTTGCCTCTTGGGGCTCCCCTAGGTAATCCACACCCCCCCGGGGGGGGTACTACCCACCTTGGGAACCCCTGGCCTAGAGGGCACCAGGTTGAGCAAGGCAGGTGCAGATCAATGCAGGAAAAACCCAGTGCATTGGGAGGTCTGAAATTACCCTTGTAAATAAGGCCATGAAAGTTACTAGCCTGCAAAAAAGGAGGCTAGAAGGGGGAGGAGATTTCAGCCCCTCCTGTGGTTCCTTTTTCCTTGTATGCTGGGTAGCAGAGCAATTTCCATGTTTCCTCCTACATTGCAGGGGGGGGGATCCTTAAATACAAGTCTGTCCTAAATAAGCCTTTCTTCTGATTTAGTGCTCCTTCTGAATCAGGCTTGAAGGCAAACGGTCTCTCTGGCACCCCCAGAGAGATAACAATGTAAGATGCTAAGATAGTAAGATGATAGCAATGTGTTGCCATGTCTGAGTGTCCCTATTAGCTTATATCAAGTTTTCTTGCCAACAAAATTCCATAAACTGAAAAAGAAAGAAAGAAGGATGACTTCCACCCCAATAGAAATAACACTTATTTGTAAAGCCACCCTTATCTGATGGCGAAGGGTGTGATGATAGAGGCAGATGCATCATGGGAAAACAGTAGGGACACGAAAGGTTAATGGCGTCCAGGAGCTGCCAGCTAGTCCCATACAGTAACTGGCATTGTTTGATTTTTCTGCTGAGATCTTATCGGTGGGCGGGTGTGTGTGAGTGTGTGAGGCATAAACTGAGCATCCCAAATAGTGCTAGAGGTCAGTCGTGGCGCACCAACACTCGCTTTGGTCAGCTCCCAGATCTTGATGTCTAGCCACAGAGGTTTATTTTATTCCCCAGTTATCTTTTGGACTTTGGACAAATACCTTTCAGACCTTATTAAACTTAAGCTGCGGATTCAAGGGAGGTTTCGCCTTAGATTATTGGGGGGGGGGCGGGGAGTGAGGGGATACAAAAAATACGATTGCAATGAAAATGGCGCTGCGTTTATTTAACGCCTTCTGAGGCGCCCAAGGCAATTCGCAGCGATTCTCTTGAGTAATCCTTCCACCCTAAATGGTAGTCCGTATTATTATTCCCCCCCCCCCACACACTGTGGCAGGATGGGAAGGCCGAGCCCCCCCCCCCCGTGACTTCGTGGTTCAGGTGAGATTCATACTGGGTATTGCCCGGCTAAGCCACCTTTCATCTCTCTCTCTCTCTTTCTCTTTTTTAAGAAATTAAAATTTTATTTCCATTTATAATTCCTTACAATCCAAATCTGAACTTTACATAAATAAGAATAATATGTCAATGAATACAAAACTTTTATATATCTGCTTTATCCGCTTCACCCTTATCACTTCCCTCCAACTCCAGCTCAATTTCATTAAACCTTTAATTTTTTTGTCATCTTGCATTAATTACAAACTCCTCATCCCTTTCCCCCCCTTTATCAATTACTACTTAGCTGGATTTAATATTTGTTTATATACTTCACATTTTTACTCTAGGCACATTAGCATATCAGTTTTTGAGCGCTGTTTTGCCAAATAATCTTCATAACATTTCCATTCATTTTTTAACTTTTGATTAGACTGATTTCTTATTGCCGCCGTTAATTTAGCCGAAGTTAGATATATGGTGGCAAGAGGTTTCCCATGACCTGATTCCATCCAGCTTCCCTGCGTGGTGATCCAAATATCCATTCACAGGAACTAGCACCAATCTATGCCGTTTCGAAGGTGGTGAGAGCGCCGTTTTCCTGGGACTTCAAAAATCCGTGGGATTTCTTTCTTGAGAGACGTGTGCATGCGATATATTCCTAATGCTCTGCAAGAAGCTGCCATAGGGATGTGGGACCTGTGGCCCTCCATATACTTATGATTAAACTAATATTATTCACACAGCACCTTGCAGGATACAAGCTTATAAGAAACACATTATGCTACTTTTTTTCTTTTGCAAACTATGGCTTATAAAGAACAATGAAGACCCTTAAGAACATAAGAAAGGTCTGCTGGATCAGGCCAAGGGCCCCTTTTCTCACCATGGCCAAATAGATGCTATTCATGCATGCATGCATGCATGCATTCATTTCCTAGCTTTTCCCCAACAAGAACTCAGGAACTTACAAATAAAAATAAGAACAGCTAAAACCACAGGAAACCAGCGAGTGGAACCACGCACAAGATCCCTCTCCTCACCTGCAGTTTCCAGCAACTGGGATTCAGAAGCGTTGCTACCTCCAACTGCAGAGTCAGGCCACTGCCATCCTGGCTAGTAGCCATTGATAGCCCTCCCCTCTTCCGTGGATTGGTCTAGCCCTCTTTTAAAGCCACCCGAGTTGGCCATCCCTTCCTCCTGTGGCAGGGAGTTCCGCAGTTGAACTCTGCGCTGCTGGAAGAAGCGCTTTCTTTCAATCAGCCCCAAATCTTCCAGCATTCAGCTCCGTTACCCTTGCCATGGGGCAGCTGGTCAGAAGGAAAGGGGAGGGGTGCAAGGGGACCAGCCTCGCCCCTCTCCTTCCCACGGGACCGTGGCCGGTGCATGACTCTTGAGGGGGCAGCATGTGTGTGTGTGTGTCGTTGCACCCCATCTCCCATCAGCTCCAGGCTGTCAGCAATAAAATGTCAAAACCCCACATAATTGGACCCTGTGTGCTCTGTTGCTTACCTTGCCACTAACCAATTCTGGGCTGCATCAATAGGAGTATAGCATCTAGATCAAGGGAAGTAATAGTCTGGTCAGACCTCGCCTGGAATACTGTGTCCAGTTCTGGGCACCACAGTTCAAGAAGGATACTGACAAGCTGGAACGTGTCCAGAGGAGGGCAACCAAAATGGTCAAAGGCCTGGAAACGATGCCTTATGAGGAACGGCTTAGGGAGCTGGGTATGTTTAGCCTGGAGAAGAGAAGGTTAAGGGGTGATATGATAGCCATGTTCCAATATATAAAAGGATGTCATATAGAGGAGGGAGAAAGGTTGTTTTCTGCTGCTCCAGAGAAACGGACACGGAGCAATGGATTCAAACTACAAGAAAGAAGATTCCACCTAAACATTAGGAAGAACTTCCTGACAGTAAGAGCTGTTCGACAGTGGAATTTGCTGCCAAGGAGTGTGGTGGAGTCTCCTTCTTTGGAGGTCTTTAAGCAGAGGCTTGACAGCCACCTGTCAGGAATGCTTTGATGGTGTTTCCTGCTTGGCAGGGGGTTGGACTGGATGGCCCTTGGGGTCTCTTCCAACTCTATGATTCTATGCTACTAACCCTGGTGGAACAGAAAAAGGCGCTACAAGTAAGAATTAGGATCAGAGTTGTCCACACACAGCCCTTCCCTCTCTCTCTCTCTCTCTCTCTCTCTCTCTGGCTGAAGTGCTGTTCCATGGGCGCCATTCTTCCTTGCAAATCATCCATGACAAGTAATGTGCTGGCTGTTGAGAGGTGGTGTTGACAGCTGCTTTCCTGCTGCATGCAGGGATTCCACCCTGGCTCACTCCGCTGTTGTCGACGTTGCCACCAAGCATTCTGGGAGAGCAACTAGCGTTGCCCAAACTCCACTTCTGACAGGCCGTACAAGAGATGAAGTGGGTGGCGGCAGCAGGAATATCAGGCTTATTGCTCAGAGTGCAGCCTCTCCCTCCCTCAACTAATTAGCAGAATCCTTTATCATGACTTTCCAAATGAGGACACCTGAAAAACGGCTATTTATGCCTAGTTTACACGGACGGCAGGAGCGCCTCTCCCTTGGGGCGGTTTCCTTGAAAACGGGGTGGAAGCATTCCTTCGAAACAGGTGTCATGGGGGGTGAGGGGTTAAGAGAGTCAGTGTGGTGTAGTGGTTAAGAGCAGTGGACTCGTAATCTGGTGAACCGGGTTCGCGTCTCCGCTCCTCCACATGCAGCTGCTGGGTGACCTTGGGCTAGTCACACTTCTCTGAAGTCTCTCAGCCCCACTCACCTCACCGAGTGTTTGTTGTGGGGAAGGAAGGGAAAGGAGAATGTTAGCCGCTTGGAGACTCCTTCGGGTAGTGATAAAGCGGGGTATCAAATCCAAACTCTTCTTCTTCTTCTTGCTGATCGGAAGGTCGGCAGTTCGAATCCCAACGGGGTGAGCTCCAG
This sequence comes from Darevskia mixta, assembly GCA_034641385.1. Classification (NCBI taxonomy): domain Eukaryota; kingdom Metazoa; phylum Chordata; class Lepidosauria; order Squamata; family Lacertidae; genus Darevskia; species Darevskia mixta. The sequence continues at coordinate 3,145,522 of JAWWNH010000124.1, read as the reverse complement.
TTGCTCGGTCTGTGCTCCTGCCAACCTAGCAGTTAAAGTACGTCCAAGTGCAAGTAGATAAATAGGTACCACTGTGGCGGGAAGGTAAACAACTTCTTCTTCTTCTTCTTCTTCTTCTTCTTCTTCTTCCACCAAGGCAAGGTGACTGATGCTGGGTGTGTTCCTGCAATGTGGCAGGGAAAGGAGGCCAGGGAAAGATATTGCCAGAGTGCCATGAAGCAAGCCAGGGATTCATTTGCTCTCAATTAGCCTGCTACCTGGTTCCCTGGTTGCCTGTCCATGACACCATCATACTTACGAGAAAGTTACAAGGAAGGAGATTCCGACTCAATATCAGGAAGAACTTTCTGATGGTAAGAAGACGTGTTAGACCAGGGTTAGGCAACCTAAGGCCCGGGGGCTGGATGTGGTCCAGTTGCCTTCTCAGTCCGGCCCGTGGAGGGTCCGGGAATGTGCTTTTACATGAGTAGAATGTGTGCTTTTATTTAAAATGCATCTCTGGGATATTTGTGGGGCATAGGAATTCGTTCATTTTATTTTTCAAATATAGTCCGGCCCACCACATGGTCTGAGGGACAGTAGACTGGCCCACAGCTGAAAAAGGTTGCTGACCCCTGTGTTAGACTGTGGGACGGACTCCCTCGGGAGACGGTGGACTCTCCTTCCTGGAAGGTTTTTAAGCAGAGGTTGGGTGGCCACCTGGCAGGGGTTCTCTACCTGAGATTCCTGCATTGCAGGCGGTGGGATTAGAGGACCCTCGGCGTCTCCTGCAACTCTACAGTTCCTTGTCTCTCTGATATCCCTGATTGTTTGGAATTACAGGGGGGGAATGGATCTGTGAATAGGTTCCTGGAATTAAGAACATATGAAGACCCCCCTGCTGGATGAGGCCAGTGGCCCATTGAGTCCAGCATCCTGTTCTCACAGTGGCCAAGCAGGTGCCCCAGTGGGAAATCAGCAAGCAGGATTCGAGCGCAAGAGCCCTTTCCCCTCCTGTGGTTTCCAGGAACCAGCATTCAGAAGCATCGCTGCCTCTGACCGTGAAAGGAAACAGCCTATCAGGGGAAAGGACATGCCAGGCACCTGAGCCGTGATGATTGCACGGCAGCGGGGTGGACTATATGACCCTTTGGGTCCCCTTCCAGCTCTCCACTCCTATTATTCTATCTAGTTTCTATGTGCTTAGAGTCTCTGCACCCCCATTTTATCCTGAGCACTCTTTGACCAGCCGGCTGGAAAACAGAACAGCCCAGGAACAATTTTGCCTCTCCCCCTGCTGTTTAGGCGGCCGCCTTCTTTGTGTGTGTTTCCCTCCAAGATCTTCCCGTGATCCTTTTAGTAATCTTCACAACGACCCTGTGAGGCAGGTTGGTACGTCCTGTAATACTGGGGAGCCAGAAGAAAAAGCATGCTCACATACAGATCAGGCGGTTTTCAGGATGTCTTTGGCACAGCCTGTTAATCCTCATCCCCTAGGGAAGTTGAGGGCCAAATTAGACTTGGCCTGACTTTCCAATGCATCTTTGCATCAAACCTGCACATTTGTTTGAATGCAAATTGCATCAGCTCCGCTCCGCCAATTAACAGGATCAGGCACCAGCGGGGGATTTCCTCCCAGTGCAAACAGCAGGTTCAGAGGAAGGATCTTTCTCAGGTAGGGGAAAGGTTACACCCCCATCTCCATGTTTACCAGCCCCGCCCCGCCCCGCCCCGCAGCTGTTGCAATTTGCATTTAAACAAAACAGCACCAAGATATGCTCAGTCCTGAGCCAAAATACCTGTAAATCCGTCAGTGTATCCGCCAGCTGTTTACTTTCACCTGTATCTCTGTCCCTCCCTCCCTGTTGCTTTCCCTGTGTGGAATCTTAGATTGTAGCCTCCTTCGGGCAGAGGCTGGTCCTCCCCCCACACTACACAAAACAGCAGCAGAAGCATTCACTTATTTGAGAACAAGCAATAGGCGGTATCTCCCTGACAAGGCAATAATGACAGGTAGTTTTACACATCGCAAAGCCAAGCGCTGAGAGCTCTGCAGAAACAAGAGGGACTACGTTTGAGAGATGCAGGCTGCTGGAAGTTGCTCTCCTAGAATGAGGGGGGTGAAAAGCAGTCAGAGATTGACTCTATCACGCACCATGTCATGGTGTAATGTAGTAGCACCTGAGAGACTGGACTAGGAGTTTCACCTCTGCGGAGAACTCACCAGGCAGCCTTAAAGCAAGCCACTCCCTGTCAGCCTCGCCACCTGCTCCCCAGGGTTGCCAGTTCAGGAGCATCCCAGATCCTGACATTTCAGGGCCCCGACCCGAGACCTGGGGGCAGGGCCTGGTGATGGAGGTTAACTGGGAGAGGGGGGCCTACACAACACAAAACACTGTTGCTGGATGTCAGTTTTATTTTATTTGTTTTTTAATCTTCTATTTTGGAAATGTACATAGTTTTTTTTCTCTTTAAATTTTTTGGAGGCCCCCAAGAGTGGGGCCCTAAGCTAGAGCTTGTTTAGCTTATACGTTGTTGCACTGGCACGATGCGACGACAGGATGGTATGAACGGGGAGGGCTCCCATTTATTGACAATCTCACACATCGTTTAATGATTAGCCCCACAGGAGCAGCTCAAGGAACCAAATAAGGGCACATATAACCCAGTGGTGGTACATAGCACCATATAAGAAAATGCTTATAAACAGCGACACCCCAAAACTTCCCCACGACATCTCCATTGCATACATGCTCACTCTCCATGCTCCCATCACATGCTCCCCTCATGTACCCCTCCCGTGCTCATCTTGTGACTTTCTAGTACTTTTCCACTACTCCTTTGTTCTGTTGTGCTGCTGACCCATGTTTTACCATCCTGACGTTCTGGTGTCAGCGTGGTTTCCCAGCGCTGCATTTCTAACCTTGGCAGGATCGACGTGGTTTGCCAGCGCCAATCCAGCCATAATCCCTACAATACGTAAATCTGGAAATAAAGCTGCCAGTATCCTAATGCGGTTATACAAACCTATAGATCGACTGCCTTTGGAACAGTGCAGGGGTAGGCAACCTAAGGCCCGGGGGCCGGATCCTGTCCAATCGCCTTCTAAATCCGGCCCGCAGACTGTCCGGGAATCAGCATGTTTTTACATGAGTAGAATGTGCCCTTTTATTAAAAATGCATCTCTGGATTATTTGTGGGGCATAGGAATTCGTTCATAACTTTTTTCAAAATATAGTCCGGCCCCCCACAAGGTCTGAGGGACGGCGGATCGGCCCCCTGCTGAAAAGGTTTGCTGACCCCTGGAATAGTGTGCCCAGTTCTGGTTGCCTCCACTCTGAAAAGAGATTGCAGAATTGGGAAAGATTGAGAAAAGGGCAACAGAAATGAGCGATGAGATTTAGCATCTCCCCTGTGAAGGAAGACTGCAGCATTTGGGACACCCTCCCTCCCTCCCTCTGGTCATAAGACTGGAACTTGTGGGCCTCCAATGGAGGAAGTATTTATTCACACAGTGCATAAACAATGAAATTCACTTCCAGAAGAGGTAGTGATGCTCAAGTTGGATGGCTTTGAAAGAGGACTGAGAGAGGATCGGACCAGTTAATGGAGGGCAGGGCTGTCAGTGACTCTCTTCTTCCTCCATCATCTGAGGCAGAAGACCAGGGGCTGGAAGTCGCAGGAGGCGGGCAGGATCCTGCTTGCAGGTTTCCCACAGGCGTCTGCAAACCCCAGACCATGAGCCTCAAATTCTATGACCAACTGAGTTTGGCACATCTAAGCAACTCTGAATGGGAGAAGGAAAAACGTACAGTACCGGGAAACATTTTCAGAATTCATTCCTTTTAGGCTTTGTAGGGTATGTCCCTGGGTGGGACGTGGGTGGCGCTGTGGGTTAAACCACAGAGCCTAGGGAATACCGATCAGAAGGTTGGTGGTTCAAATCCCCGCGACGGGGTGAGCTCCCATTGCTCGGTCCCTGCTCCTGCCCACCTAGCAGTTCGAAAGCACATCAAAGTGCAAGTAGATAAATAGGTACCACCCTGGCGGGAAGGTAAACGGCGTTTCTGTGCACTGCTCTGGTTCGCCAGAAGCGGCTTTGTCATGCTGGCCACATGACCCGGAAGCTGTACACTGGCTCCCTCGGCCAGTAAAGTGAGATGAGCGCCGCAACCCCAAAGTCGTCTGCGACTGGACCTAATGGTCAGGGGTACCTTTACCTTTACCTTTAGGGTATGTCCCCTAGCCGAGGGCATGCTGTCTCGCTTTGGGATCTAGGAAGAGCCCTGCGTAGGTCAACCCACAGACCATCTATCTCGAACCTAGTTTCTTGAATAGGGACGGGGGAGATTCCGTTCCTGTTTATAGCCAAATGCATCAAATCCACACATTCCCAAACAAGAACCAAGATACAGTCGCCCTTTGAGATTTCGGATTTCGCAATGCAAAATTGTGTATGTCCGGGGGAGGGGGGATGTGCATGAAATATATCGGCGAAAGTAACATACAAAACCGCATTGTGTTACCGAAAACCTGCTTGCAGAAATGCGGCCCTTCATCAAAACTGCATGCAGAAATGTGTTTGTTAGGAGAAATGTGCACTAAGGTGCTGACGAGTCTTCACGAGGATGTTAAAAAAATAATACCCACATGTTGCTTCAAAAATGTGGAGAACTGAATTTTAAGATTGGAAAATCCGGGAACTGGGAGAAGTGAAACTGACCCCCTACTCAGGAGCAGCCTTTGGCCACATGCCAGAGGTGGGCGGGACCAGCGTCAGAAGCAGGTGGAGCAAGGGATGGAGGAAACGTCCCTGTCTTTAGCCGGCCCATGCAAAAATGGCCGAGGGTTATGCCATGCACAGAGCCCTTCATGCAGCCAAGGGGGGGTCATCATATTATCACAGTTCACATCCCGGGCAGGCCAGGGCGATGGAGGAGGGTCGTAACCACCTAAGAGAGGAGCCTGCTGGATCAGGCCAGTGGCTGGATCTCGTCCACACCCAAGGCCATCATCCTAGCTGCTAGCCACCAATAGCATCGCCCTCCCAGCCTCTTTCAAAGGCATCCGCGCTGGCGGCCATCGCTACAACTTGTGGCAGCGAGTTCCGAAGGTTAAGTTTGTGCTGTGTGGAGATTTGGGCAGGGGATCCAGGTGCCCCTGTACAGTCCAAAGGGCGGCGTCTTTAAGGTGGCCCTGTGTGGTTTCCATTAAATTTAGCAGAAGTTGCTTCTGCCCCAGCATGCATAGGATACAGTACTTCTTGCACCGTCCTTAAAATGTGGATTGGGGGGGAACTACACTCACTCTGCTGTGGGTCCAGTGAGGTTCATGGCCTTCTTTGCAAAGTTTTGACCCATTGGCCTGATCTCTCAGTGGGCACCTGAGAGGTTTGCAGGTCAGTTTGACGGATCTTTCCTGGGAAGTCAATCCTATCCCTTGTGTATGTGAATATATGAGAAGCAGGGGGGTGTAGAGGTCAGAGTGCCAAACTAGGGCCTGGGAGAGACCAGAGTTCAAATTCCGCACTGGGTCTTGAAACTGGTAGAGAGGGCAGAGGCATCTCCTCTCAACCTAACCTACCTGGCCCGGTTGTTGTGAGGATGAAATGAAGCCCAAGACCTGGGAGAGGCCAGGCTTCAAATGTTAGCTGCCTCTCCCGGCCTAACCTACCTCACAGGGCTGTTGTGGGAATGGATTAGCAGGGGGGAGATGAAGCACGCCTGCCACCTTGAGAGAGAAAAACGTGGGATATGTTAAGGCAATAAATAAAAAGACTCAGCCGGGCATCCCTCCACGCCACGCAGGCTTCGCTTCCAAAGGAGGCGCACAGGGCCCCCGGTTCAGGTTCTGCAACCTCCCTGCATCTCACCCGGGGAAAGCGCCAAGCTCGGGTGGTCCCCAATAACCGGGGGTCCGCTTCTCCGGAGGCGGGAGATGGGGAGGCCGGCAGACCCGGCACAGCGTGTGCATGTGTGTTGCTTTTCCTTTCCGGAGCCAGAGGCCTCTCCATGCCGCCATCCCGCGCAGCAAAGCCTTTGCAAGACCTGGCGCGCTTGCAAAGCGAGGCTCGGCGGTGCAATGCTGCGGGGGAGCCCCTTCGCGAGGAAAGCAAGGCGTGCAAGCGGCCCGTGCAGAAGCCTCGCATCTCTGCCCCCTCCCCGGCTTGCATCGCCCCCCCTTCTCCTTTTGCTTTGCAAGAGAGAGAGAATTGCTGCAATGTGCACCGAGGAGCCTCGTGAGTGAGTGAGGGCGGCGCAGCCAATCAGAGGCGCCCGCTCCGAAAGTTGCCTTTTATGGCGAGAGCGCCGCTGCGCTGCCCGTATAAAACCCGGCGACGCGGCGCCGGCCGTGCAGCCGTTAAGCGCTCTCTCTCTGTGCGGGTCTCTGTCGCGCGCCGGGTGCTCCGCCGAGCTTCCTTTTTCGCCGCCCCCGCCGACGCCCCGAGGGTTCCCTTTGGAAAAGCCATCTCCCCCCCTGTTCTCCAGCAAGCAACCTTGCCACTTCCAAAAAGGTAAGCGCCTCTGGTTTATTTTATTTTATTTTTGTATTTGCAAAAATGAAATCGGAACAAAACAAGGGGGGTTGTGTTGGGATCTTTGCATTTGCAAAGAGCAGATGAACGTGCATGGGTTAAAATGCTTGGTGGTGGGTTTTGGGGGGCTTTTGGTCTCGGTTGCGTAAAGTTACGCGTTGTTTGTGGCTATTGGTAGCTCGCCTAAGAAACGCGCGCGCCGGGTTTTGGTTGCTTTTCTTCGGAAGGAAGCCCTTTTTTTTGGGGGGGGTGTTCTGTTTTCTCGGAGATGGAGGCTCGCTCCGTAAAAGGGGAGCCGGGTTGCATCTCTCGGAGGGGGCGCGGTATTGCAAAGGGCTTGAAATGGCATGTGCGTCAGTCTTAGGCGGAGAAGCCGCGAGACTCTCTTTGCATGGAGTTAGGGATGAGTGTGTGTGTGTGGGGGGTGAGGTTTCCTGGTAGGATCGCGCGCCCCCTTTCCCCTCCCCCCCGAGTCTTTTGCGCGGATGCCTTTGGACTCGGCGTTCCGGGCTGCGCAATGGGCTGCGCGCCTAAGCCGCGGCGCGCCCGGGATTTGCAACTCTGGAATAAAGCGCTCGGGGTGTGCGTGGCTGGCTGGCGGGTGGGTGGGGGGCAGAGAGACGGGAGGTCTTTTGCCCATCTTTTGTTAACGGAGAGAGAAGGATCTCTTCCCCTACCCCCGTAGCTAAAAGGAGTCAGTTGGGTTTGCACGGGGTTTTTCCTGCTCGTGGGAACGCGTTGACGCGAGTCTCGCCTTGCGCGAGCGAACGGCCTAGCCCAAGGAAGGGGAGACCCGGCCAGGGCTTGTCGACCCTAACTAGGCATTCCCGGCCTGCTAGGCTCCGTTTCCGGGCTGGTGAAGTCGGTTTTTCGTGGGGCCTTTTTCTCTCCCCCACCCACCCCAAAAAGAGGGGGATTTATTGCAAAGTGCAAAGATGGTGGGCTCCATCCCCGACTTGCATTGGTAAGATTGGCCATGCTGGCAGGCAGTCGGCTTTAAGGGGTGGTGGTGTTGAGAGTGCTGTTCGCCCACCCTTTCTCCTAAGCGCCCCCCCCCTAAGAGGGAGATGGGGGCAGCACCCAAACGTGCCAGGGTGTGCCTCCAGAAGGAGGGGGGTTGTTTCCGGTGGGGGGAGCCGGCATGTCTATTGTATTGGTGGAGCACATGGGGGGAGGGAGGTGCCTTTTGGGGAGGGGAAGCGGATCAATCATTCACGGAGGGGCTGCCCCACCCATGTGGGTGATGGGCGCTCTTTTGTCTCCTTGGAGCAGCTCTCGATCCTTCGGTGGGGGAAGGAGGAGCAAGTAGCCTTTTCTGTGTTTCTTCTTTAGGTTTTTTTGGGGGGGGAACTGGCTGCCCCAGAGGGCTGTCCCTCCCCCCCCCCAATAATAAAAATCCATTTACTTCCTTGAAAAAGTGCTCTCCCCCTTCTTTCAGCTCTTTGGCCTTTTCCTTTAAGCTTCCTGGCCTGAAGTAGCATGGTGCTAGTCCTCATTGAGACCTCCATTGTGTTTTATCTTTATAAAGACTTCAGCAGCGCCAGGCCGCTCTGGAGAGGGGTGGGGTCCGGCTGCAGCCAAGTGGGGAATGTAGTACAGGGCATGGATGGAAATTCCCCATTTAAAAAAAATAAAATCACTACTGAATTTTTTGCAACTTACTCCGAAACAAGCTGGGAGTGAGGAGCTGCTTGGGGGGAGCAGAATTTGCTCTTGGGAGTTTCTGCCTGGGAGACGGACCCCTCCCCTCCATGCCCAGTAGCAGAAATAGCATCTTAATCTTCAGCCGGGGACAAAGGGCCCTCCCTGGTCATGCCAGAGGAAGAATCCCCACTCCCATGCCCCCCCATCTTAAAAATCCTTGGGAGGAATATTCTTACTCCCTCCTCTGTTTTAAGCCGCATCTTGGCTTGCGAGACGAGCCGGACGAACAGGTTGGCTTCTCTTCTGCGCTGGGTGCGGACGCGAGAGAGGAGAGAGAGCCCTTTGCATTTTTCAAAAAATAACCCATAAGGGTGTAACTTGCCCTAGTTTCAGGGCAAGACCGTTAAGGTCTTATCTTGCCTGAAAGGGGTGTTGGATGAGCTGCTTGCGCCAGTCTCTGGGAGTGGCCCTCAGACATATGCTCCTCTCTGGGGAGGGTGGGGGGAAGGCGTGGCCTCCCTCCCCATCCAGCCCTCCGAAATCTGGCTGCACAGCTCGCCTTTCTCCCAACCATTGCCTTTTATGGTAATAATGCGAGACGGGGAGCAGAGGACTTCCTTTGTCCCAAATCTGCACAGAGGAGGCGGGGGCGGGGGCCCCCTGGCGGCGGCGGGCGGCAAGCGCCGCGAGATGACAAAACAGGAAGCTGGGGAGGAAGTTGGGGCGGGTGGCTGCCTGCCTGCCTGCCTGCGCCATTAAATCCCCAGGAGGAGAAGTGGGTGGGGTGGTTGCGCTTAGAGGCAGGTGGCGCCGAGTGCGAAACCAGCCACCCTGCGGAAGAGACGGTCCTCGGATCCAGCTGCCTAATAGCCAACTCTTCCTTTTGTTTCCTCGTTTTAAAGATCGCCATGGATGATGATATCGCTGCGCTCGTGGTTGACAATGGCTCCGGAATGTGCAAAGCCGGTTTTGCCGGGGACGACGCCCCTCGCGCAGTGTTCCCCTCCATCGTTGGTCGCCCCAGACACCAGGTATGTCGCTTGCCATGGCCTCTGAGGCTCAAAAGTGGGTTTAAAAGCATTGCAGGTCTCGAACAAAGCATACTTGGTAGGTTTCTAAATTGGATGCTGCTGCTGCCAACTTGTGTCTGATACTGATAGTTTTAAGTACCCTTTCACTACCAACACCAGGTCAACTTCGATCCAATTCATCTGCTAATTATTTGTCTGTCCCTCCCCAGCCTTGCAGCTGGAGGTACAAGGAGGGGTTGACCCCAGGGGGCAAGTGTGTACAAAAGCAAACCTGGGCCCTTCCTTACAATGATCTCTGCCCCCTTTTGAAAAAACTTGCAATAAATTAGTAGCCTTGAAATAAATTTCAGTAGTGGATGGCTCTCTAAACAGGCAAGCACTTTTAGCTGGGATTTTTTTCTCCTCTGTGCCAGCAAGTGAAATTTAAAGGTTACTTCCTTGCTTGGGGCTTTCCAAAGTCTTTATACATAAAAGAGGCAACGATGAAGGGACTGTCCCAGGTTGGAAATTGCACCCCACCTTGGGCACGAGGGATCTTCTTGCGGTTTCAGCTGTCTGCTTCACAATCCTTGAGCGCTAGGAACTTTAAAGACAAGCCACAGCCGGCTGCTTTTTGTGCCTGGTGCTGGGCTTCTGCTAAAGGTTGGCCCTGGTGCCTGCTTGTGTTCTGACGCCCCTTGTCTCCCCCGTTGACTCCCAGGGTGTGATGGTTGGCATGGGCCAAAAAGACAGCTATGTTGGTGACGAGGCGCAGAGTAAAAGAGGCATCCTGACCCTGAAGTACCCCATTGAACACGGCATTGTCACCAACTGGGATGACATGGAGAAGATCTGGCACCACACCTTCTACAACGAGCTGAGAGTCGCCCCAGAAGAGCATCCTGTGCTGCTGACAGAAGCCCCCCTGAACCCCAAAGCCAACAGAGAAAAGATGACACAGGTACGTGCCAGCAGAGCCCCTCCGCTGCAAACCTTTCTTTCCCTTCCCCTGCCAACGTGCAAGAAGGCTACCTGTCCGTATTCCCATTTTCTTTTTGCTCATCTCTCCTCTTTTGCCCATCTCTGCAGGGGTTTCCTTTCCTGGTCTGAATTTCTCTTCCTGGATCTTGAAAGGTTTTTATCTCTCCTGAATTGGCTTTTCTTTTCTCTCCCCGACTTGCTCGCACCACTTAAAAGCCGCTGCTCTTTTCCACTAACCCTTGACTTGTTTTTGAGTGACTTCCGTAACATTTCCTGTGTTGTGAAACCGGGGAGGCGCGGGCGGAGTTTGCCACTATGCAAGCTGGTTGCACCAATTGTGTGGGGGCCCATGGCTGCCTAAGCGTGGGCTGACCATCCCGGTGGTTCAGGCTGTGACTTGTTGAGCATGAGTTTTGGGTTGCCCCCGGGGCTGCCAGCTTCTTGACCGCCTCCCCTGTGCTCTTCCAGATCATGTTCGAGACTTTCAACACCCCAGCCATGTACGTAGCCATCCAGGCCGTGCTGTCCCTGTACGCCTCCGGCCGCACGACAGGCATCGTGATGGACTCTGGCGACGGCGTCACCCACACTGTGCCCATCTACGAAGGCTACGCCCTGCCCCACGCCATCCTCCGTCTGGACCTGGCGGGCCGCGACTTGACCGACTACCTCATGAAGATCTTGACCGAGAGAGGCTACAGCTTCACCACCACGGCTGAGAGGGAAATTGTGCGCGACATCAAAGAGAAGCTCTGCTACGTTGCGCTGGACTTCGAGCAGGAGATGGCGACCGCGGCGTCCAGTTCCTCCCTGGAGAAGAGCTACGAGCTTCCTGATGGCCAAGTGATCACCATCGGCAACGAGAGGTTCAGATGCCCAGAAGCCCTCTTCCAGCCCTCATTCCTGGGTAATATTTTTTTGCAAAGCTGTTCCCTCAAAACCTAGCCTTGGCAGAAATTGGGGCGGAGAACCCATGGCCTTCCAAGTGTTGTTTGGGGCAAAGAGTGGCAGCTGTAGTCTAGCAGTATCTGGAGGCTGTGGGTAAAATCAAGTTACAGGTAGATAGCCGTGTTGGTCTGTCATAGTCAAAACAAAATAAAAAAATTCCTTCCAGTAGCACCTTAGAGACCAACTAAGTTTGTTCTTGGTATGAGCTTTCGTGTGCATGCACACGAAAGCTCATACCAAGAACAAACTTAGTTGGTCTCGAAGGTGCTACTGGAAGGTAAAATCAAGGTTTTGGTTGTGTGGTGAGAGAACTTTGTCCTGGGTCCGAGGCATTAAAAGCTTTTTTTTACCTTCTGGCAGGTATGGAATCCTGCGGCATCCACGAAACCACCTTCAACTCCATCATGAAGTGCGACGTGGACATCCGTAAAGACCTGTATGCCAACACTGTCCTGTCTGGCGGCACCACCATGTACCCAGGCATCGCTGACAGAATGCAGAAGGAGATCACAGCCCTGGCACCCAGCACAATGAAAATCAAGGTGAGCTTTCTGTGTTCAGCTGGCACTCGCTTCTGCCAGTGGAGCAACAGGAGAGTTGGCGTTGCCTTTAAGCAGGTCTTTCTGTAGCTGACTCTGCCACCTGGAGGACTCTGGTTTAAAAGTGTCCCTTGCAGCCACCGAAAGATTGCGTTTGGCCCATCTCCTTGTTGGGAAGCTGTGTGCATAAATCACATCCTTGGGATTTGGGGCCTGCGCAGGATCCTACCAACTCTACAAAGAGCTGCCATGATCTCTGGCGGGGTTGGGAATTCCGTGGGAGCGCTCCACATAATTGTCCGGTCCAATGTTCCAGCAAGGCAGTATGGCCCAGTGGTTGGGAGTTTTAGTTCAGCAACTGCTTGTTTTATACCAGGGTATAGTCATTGTTAGATTTTGTGAATGGGCAACACCTGGGCACTCAGGTGAGCTTCTGTAGCCTTTTTCATGGCTTAAACCTTTCTTTTCCCTGCCTGTGGAGTCTTAACAAGTTCTGCAACGCTTTCTCCCAACAGATCATTGCTCCACCCGAGCGCAAATACTCTGTCTGGATTGGCGGCTCCATCCTTGCCTCCCTGTCGACCTTCCAGCAGATGTGGATCAGCAAGCAGGAGTACGACGAATCTGGGCCCTCCATCGTCCACCGCAAATGCTTCTAAAACAGGACTTAGTTACCATGATAACAATTTCCCCCCCTTTTTTGACAAAAAAAACCCATTACTGCGCGTTTAAAAAAAGTGAGAGTTGAGATTGGCATGGCTTTCTTTGTTTTGGCGCTTGACTCAGGATATAAAACTGGAACGATGAAAAGTTGACGGCAACAGTCTTTTAGAAAAAATTAATTGTGTTGGAGCGAACATCCCCCCCAAAGTTCTGCAATGCATCTGAGGACTTTGATTGTACATTTGTGTTCTTCCTCTTCCTTCCTTTTTTTTTTTAATAGTCATTCCAAATATTGTATCATGCATTGAGAGGAAGTTAAACCGGCCTCTGTGGAGGCAACAGCCCAGCTTTTGAAGGAGCAGGAGTACTTTCTGGTGTTGCAGGAAAGTATTGCTTGTACTTAGAACCCCCCCATCCCAAATGTAATCCAACAAGTGTCTTTTCTGTATCTTGCGCCTTAAAACAAAAAAAACACTTGGTCCTCTTCCAATTTTTGTTTACTTTTGGCCATGCAAAAAAACCCAATACCAGTAATTAAATAGAAACGGGCTGTGTAGGTTTATCTTCTTCCCAATCTCTAGATGTGAAGGCTTACAGTGTACCCCCCTTCCCCCTCCCAGAGCTGGGGGAGTCCTTACCCAAATTTGGTGCCAGTATGTAAACGGGGATATGGTGGGGGTGAAAACTGTACACTGACTTTAAAATAAACAGTTCCAATAAAGATGCACATGATAGACATTTGCCTCTTGGTGTCAAGTCTCTGGTCCGCGCAGCCTGGGTTCGGTTGAGGCAAAGAAGAGGGTCATAGAAACACGACGACAGAGGTGGAAGGAACTCCAAAGGGTCATCTAGTCCAACCCCCTGCAATGCGAGAATCCCTGGGTTCATGACCCAAGGTGGGCTTTAGCCAGGGCAAGAGAATGTGGGGAGGGTGGGGGGAGTTTTATCACCAGGGCCAGTTCTGATACCGGCAAGGTCCAAGTCAGCCACAGGCTTCCATACATGAACAAGATAAAAAGCAGTCTGGCTACAAGAAGCATGAAACTAGTTACAGGTAGCCATGGTATCTGAAGTGTGCATGCACACGAAAGTTCATACCAAGAACAAACTTAGTTGGTCTCTTAAGGTGCTACTGGAAGGAATTTTTTTATTTTGTTCCAAGCATGAAACTAGTACAAGAATGGGAAGCCTGGGGCCGGCCCAACTCCTATTGGCCGTAGCCTGTAGGGTCTGTGGTTGGGGATGTGCAGCCTGGCACCAGTTGGAAAGACGTGGCCTTGTGGCTCAAAAGCTCTCCTGAGGTGCAAGTTCTGCCCGTTTCCAGGCCTGGGCTTTGAAACCACTGCTGCAGAAACAAGGGCTGATGCAGCCTGCTTGATGGCTGGAGCTTACCCTAAGCTTCAAGCAAAAGCCTCTTGACGTTTCCTTCATGCAGGCAGACACGGGTGCCAAATACTAATAACGTGCAGGGGCAGGATTAACTGGACAGCCCCCTGCCCTTTTTCCTTTTGACTTTTCTGTATGGGCTGAGGGCAGATATATATGAAGTATATCAACATTGTTCCAGTTCAGGGTGAGTTCTGCCTTTTGATCTACTAAGATCATCTGTTCTAGCTGTTTCTATGTGCATTCAAGGACCATTTGGCTGGCATTTCGAAGCCGCCAGAAGCCCTGGGAGCATGACCCAGGCGCTTGCTCTGGTCTCTGCTGAAATAAGTCTTCTTTGTACGGGAGGTTCTACTGAGCTGAGGGGCTGGGATGATGCACAGGATGGTAGAAACCAAAGAGAAGCAGCTTCTTCAGTTTGGCACCTTGAGTACAGCATTTAGAAGCATTTCTAATTATAAAAGGCCATTCAGCTCTCGGATGGCAGCCTGCAACCCCCGATATTGTATTGAGAACTGGTGAAAATAATGCTCATCTGGCTGCAAAAGTCAAGTCTAGAACTGACCCACGCTCTTAATATTACTGTCTCCTTACGCAGAACCTTTTTAGTTGCAAACTTAATGCCCTGGCATAGAGATTTCTCTCCTGACTCCTGCATTCCATCTGCTTGCCCAAGTTGGCCTTGCAACAGGAACAGGGGGCTGCAACCCTATCCAGTGTGGTCAAAAGGGGAGCATTTGCTGGTTCCTTCAAATGTTGGTCATGTGTGTGACCACTGAGTCCTTCCCTTAAAGATAGGCCCTCCTTGAGTGCCAATGGTCACTCTGAGATGCAGCTGGTCAACCTTAGGGAAGCTTTGCAAGCAGTTGCCAGCCTGGCAATATGGGCCTCTGCAATGCCTGGAATCCAGGGTGCACTGCTGCTAACGGGAGGTGAAGGAATGAGTTAAGAATGGACAGCCATTGAGAGCGGATTCCTTTCTGGCTGTCTTGAAGGGAGCTTTCCCACCTTCCATGTACCTTTTGCCGGAATCCTGTCCCTCCTTCCTTGGACACGGGCTGTTTTGAGGCCAGGTATTTTGAATAGCAGGTGCCTGTTGCTATTTAAAAGGGATCCGGTGGGTTCATGGAGGAGAGGAGGTCTGTTGATGGTTACTAGTGAGGATGGGGCTCTAGAGATCTCCAGGATCGGAAGCAGTGGGGCTCTGGGCAAGGTCCCTGATAATGGGTTTTGCAGAGGCAGGGAGCTGGCTCCTGTGAGGGATTGGGTGCTGGAGGAGGAGACGGATCTTTGTTCTAGCAAGGCTGATCTCCTGAAAACTTCTAGTAACATTTACCTGAATGAGTTGAACCGAGGAAATGGGGGGTGTCTTTCTCGCTAGCAGTTCTGCAAAAAGGATTTACAGTACAGATAGTTCTTTAAAGCGAGCAGAGAAGAGTTTTTCTCGTAACGCTAGAACTGATAGTCACCCAAAGAAGATGAATATTGGAAGGTTCAGGGCAGAGAAAAGAAAGTAATTCCCCCCCCCCCAGAGCAGAGTTAAAACTTTGGAACTCCCTCCCTCAGGAGGCAGGGATGGCCACCGACTTAGAATCGTAGAGTTGGAAGGGACTCCCAGGGTCCTCTAGTTCAACCCTGCAATGCAGGAATTTCAACTAAAGCATCCATGACAGATGACCGCCCAGCATCTTGCTTAAAAAGCTCCAAAGAAGGAGAGGCCACCACCTCCGGAGGGAGTCTTCCTGATGTTTAGTCAGCATCTCCTTTCTTGTAACTCAGGTCCTACCCTCCCGAGCAGGAGAAGCCAAGCTTGCTCCCTCTCCCATGTGACAGCCCTTGAGATATTTGAAGATGGCTATCGTAGCTCCCCTGAGTCTCCTTTTCTTCAGACTTTTGTTGTTCAGTCGTTCAGTCGTGTCCGACTCTTCGTGACCCCATGGACCAGAGCACGCCAGGCACGCCTATCCTTCACTGCCTCTCGCAGTTTGGCCAAATTCATGTTAGTAGCTTCGAGAACACTGTCCAACCATCTCATCCTCTGCTGTCCCCTTCTCCTTGTGCCCTCCGTCTTTCCCAACATCAGGGTCTTTTCCAGGGAGTCTTCTCTTCTCATGAGGTGGCCAAAGTACTGGAGCCTCAACTTCAGGATCTGTCCTTCTAGTGAGCACGCAGGGCTGATTTCTTTAAGAATGGATAGGTTTGATCTTCTTGCAGTCCATGGGACTCTCAGGAGTCTCCTCCAGCACCATAATTCAAAAGCATCAATTCTTTGGCGATCAGCCTTTTTATGGTTTTATGGTCTCCAGACTAAACACGCCCAACTCAACCGTTCCTCCTAAGGCTTGGTTTCCAGGCCCTTGATCAACCTGGATGGCTTTAAGAGGTTTAGACAAAATCATGGAGGAGAGGGCTACGATGCCTATGTCCTGTGTCCACTGTCAAAGGCGATATGCCTCTGAATACAGACAGCTCAGTTGATTAGAGCATGGCGCCGATAACTCCAAAGTTGCAGGTTCGATTCCTATATGGGAGATCTGCCTATTTCTGCATTGCAGGGGTTTGGACTAGATGATCCGTCCCTTCAAACTCTACGATCCTATGACCATACAAGCCTGGGGGAGGGATGCATTTGGCCGCCACACTGCAGTTCCCATCCCTCTGCGAGAGGCATTTAGTGCAGCGCTAGCCATGTCTGCTCAAAAGTAAGCCCTGTTGAATTCTGAGCGGAGTTGGGATTTCAGCCTCCGCTCTTCTTAATAATCCACATTTGCTACAAGGAATTTAACATCAGCCCTGCTGGAACAGGTGTGCTGTGGAACAGTGACCAACCAGAGTCCACAAGCACAATTGCACTCTTGCTGCTGCCCCACAGCAGCTGGCGTTTGGAGCCCCACGGTCTCTCATCCAGAGGTAGCAAACAGAGCCATTGTGACTTACAGCCTTCGCAATGAGTCTGCCTAGTCCTTTTAAAGTCATTTAGGAGGTAGCATTTGCCAGTACCCATCTCTCAGGTAGACTGGCACAGGCTCTCTCTTTCCTTGGAGGTTTTAAAGCAGAGGACGGGTGGCCATCTGCCAGGGGATTCCTAGAATCGTAGAGCTGGAAGGGCTCTCAAGAGTCATCCAGTCCAACCCCCTGCAATGCAGGAATCTCAGCTAAAGCATTCAGGAGAGATGGCCCTCCAAGCTCTGCTTAAAAACCTCCCAGGAAGGAGAGGGTGTCCATTCCGCTGTCAATCAGCTGCAATTCCCGCATTGCAGAGGGTTGGGCTAGATGACACCGCGGGGTCCCACCCAACTCTACAGTTAGGAAGCTGCTTTATACCAAGTTAGACCAATCAGTCCATGTAGCTACGTATTGCCCGCACTGACTGGCAGCAGCGCCTCTCTGCGGTTTTTAGGCAAGTGTCTTAAGATGCCGTCGGGGGCTGAACCTGGGGACCTTCTGCGGGCGACCTTCTGCGGGCGACGCAGGCGCTCTGCCCCCGAGCGGCGGCCCTTCCCCTCGGCACCAGCCGACCTCGCAGGGTTGTTGTGAGGACAAACAGGGGAAGAGGGAGAGCTATGGACGCCGCCTCGGGAGGAAGGTGGGACGAGTATGCCCTCAGTCACTATGCAAATAAAAGCAGGCATGTTTTGGATAGCAGCCTAAAAGCAAGAAATCTGAGTGTCGGCTCTTTTTTTTTTTTTTTGCGGCCAATGCCACTCCCAAGATGGCGTCCGGGACACGATGGTACACACACGGAAAGAGAGGGAGGCAGAGAGAAAGAGAGAAAGAAAGAAAGACGGAGACATAACGAGGAACACGGATACAGGAACTGTATTCCCGCGCCAGCGCCGGACGGAGGCGGAGAAGCTGGAGAAGAGACGGCTCTGAGGGTGTGGGGGGGGCGGACCTTCTCAAGATGGCGCCTCCGCCTTCTTCCGCCTCTCCCCAAATGGCGCGGGCGGGGAGCGGAAGTGAGGTCAGGAGCGCGCCGGAAGCTGCTCCGTCCTCCTCTCCGCCGGCTGGGAGGCTGCGCGTGGGGAAGGGCCAGCGGCCGGGGCAGAGGCGGAGGCGCTTTCGGAGGCCGAGGCCCGCCGACCATGGCCTCCCCGGGAGAGGTAACCCCGCGGAACGAGGCAAGGCAGCATCAGCCAGGCCTTGGTGTCCATGGCAACCCCGGCTCCCCCGCTCCCCGCGTGTCCATGGCAACCGCTCCCGGGGGCGAACGTCTGAAGCGGCCCTGTCGCGTGTCAAGGGGGGAAGCGTCCCAGTCCGTGCTGCCTGCTGCTTGGCAGGGAGGGAGGGGGAGGGTTCGGCTCCTCAGCACTTGCTAACTTCCCCCCTCCCCAAGTCGGAGAGGCTGCATTTGTTCATGTATTTCATCTATTTCATAAAAATCCAGAAAACCTCGCAGGTTCCCAAAGGGGAAGCTTCCATATGCGGATGGTGGACCTTTATTAGCACGTTTGCAGCTCTCCCCGGCGTCCGATTTGGTGTCAGGCTGGGCTGACACCCCCCCCCCCCGGAGGTGCCTGCTCTCCACTGCTGGCTTTTCCCTGCCTTGCTGCCTCTGGGGTCTGCTTTGTATCACTTTCATAATAGATATTACAACACCCCTCCCCCCATTAGCATTTCCATGAATTAAAGTGAGAGAAGGTAGGACGGAGGTAATCCCAAAGTGCAGGGGGCGGCAGCTGCTATGAGGTTCATACCCCCCCCCCCTGCAGAGTTCATACCCCTCCCCACCGAGAGAAATGCTCTGCCTTAACCTGGTGTCGAAAGTTGGGGGCAGCTGGGCCTGAGTAGGCGCCTCTGTTTTGCTCTGATGGGCAGCTACTTTCCAGCGCGAGTGGGTGATCTGTGACCCTCCAGATGTTATTGGGACTCCCATCAGCCCCAGCTGTGCATGGGAGGGGTGGGAGAGTTGCAATTCAGGGACATCTGGGGGGGGGGTCCCCACAGATGTTCCCCTACCCTTGTTCCAAGGCTGAGGCTTCTGCAGCTCTGCTTCCTGAGGCAATTCTAATGGTTATTCAAAATGGGACCTCTTCTATGCAGAGCAGCTGCACCACCATCTGAGCTGTGCCCCCCCCCCCAGTCTCTCCCAGCATTGTAGCTTGAGATCTTGGAACTAAAGGTGCAGCCTGCACACCCACCCATCACCCCCTACTCAAATGCCAGCAATTCCCCCCATTGCGGTAGTTGACCAATTCCCACCTCCCCCCCCCGCCTCTTCCCCAGCCTCTGGTCCCCATCCATCTCCTTCTTATGTGGCCTTTCCTTCTATCTACACTCACCCTCCACACAGCAGACCCTCACCACTTTTGGTTCATAGCCCACCATTCTCTCACAGGCCAGTTTTTAAGTGCCTTGAGTCAGGTGTGGTTTCGCACCCAGGAGGAACTGGAGGACACAATACCCAAGGGCCCTAATTCAGGCCTGGTTCAAGCATGCCTTTGTGTCATTTGGCATCTCGAGGCCTGCTGGCTCACAGTGGGCCTGTGATCTTCACTCCCTTGGGAATTGTGTTCCATTCACATGCACAAGATGTTAACTTGACGACCTTTCATTCATATTTATCCACTCAACCGTAAGTCACCAAATATTGCAGCGGGGAAAACTTAAAAGATAACGTTCACACATTGTAGTCATCAGGTGATAAACATGCATGTGTGAACAAGTTTCCAGCATTTACAAGTTGCTTCCTGTATTGCTCTTTTCTCTATTATGTTCTTTACTCTTCTTCTCTCTCCAAAATCCCCCCTTTTCTTTGTTAACTGGCTTGCAGGTTTCTTCACCGGAAAACCCATCATTCCATATGCTCCCTTTCAGACACATTCTCTTCCCCAACGGTCCCCAAAGGAATCTCATTTCTGTCCCCTGAGCTTTTTTGCTTTCTCTTTGCCTCTCTCTCTTCAGGAAGTGACGAGCGACGAGAGTGGAGAGGAGAGCAACGCTATGAACTTAATGGAGTTCTCGGATGAGATCCTTTTGCACATCCTGAGGTACACCCCGGTCTCAGACCTTGTCCTGAACGTCCGAAGAGTCTGCCGGAAGCTTTCTGTTCTTAGTCTCGACAAAAGCCTTACCCACTCTGTGACCCTGCATAAGGACTATCAGGTGAGGAAGAGCCTTGAGGGAATCACGGGATGTGGATGGAGCTGGGAGGGATACCTGTTCTCAGGGATACTGGGTTTAATTAAGGGATTCAGTCCCTAGTGTACATCAGGGTGGAGAAAGGAGATTAGTATTTTAAGTGAAAAGGCACCATGGAGAAGGTGCTTCCTGGGTTTAGTGTAAGAAAATGCTTTCACTTGTCTTTATTTTGGCCTCAAACAGGGTAGGGGATTTGCTATATGCTCTCCCTAGCAGAGAGAGTAAGAGAACAGCCTCAGTCTGACACTTTTCAGGGCTGTCCATCAGTCTCTCTCCCAACCTTTCTTTCCCTCTGGCTGTTTCTTCAGTCTGAAGGGCAGCCTAGCTCTCTGAACACACTGCAGGGTGATCTGGCCTTCCATGCTGAAAACACTGGAAGCTCCCCCCCCCTCCAGCTGCTTTCAAAGAGAGCCCTGTAAAGGAAGAGTGTCTCTCCCTTCGTATCGAAAGTGGCGCTCCTTTTACGGATCGCTAACGTGTCTTTTTGTTTCTGCCTCTTGCGCACAGGTGGACAAGGACAAGGTGAAGCACCTCATGCGGGAGATTGGCAAGGAGATTCAGGAGCTGAACATGAGCGACTGCTATTGGCTGCCCGGCTCCACCATCGACCAGGTGACCCGCTGCAGGAGCCTGGTGAAGCTGAACCTGTCCGGCTGCAACCTCACCTCCCTCCGCCTCTCCAAGATGCTCTCTGCCCTGCAGCACCTGCGCTCCCTGGCCATCGACGTGAACCCGGGCTTTGACGCCTCCCACTTGAGCAGCGAATGCAAAGCCACGCTGAGCCGCGTGCTGGAGCTCAAGCAGACCCTGTACACGCCCTCCTACGGGGTGGTCCCTTGCTGCACCAGCCTCGAGAAACTGCTCCTGTATTTTGAGATCCTGGACCGGTCGCGGGAGGGCTTGATTATCTCTGGCCAGCTGATGGTGGGCGAGAGCAACGTGCCTCACTACCAGAACCTTCGGGTCTTCTACGCTAGGCTGGCGCCCGGGCCGGTCAACCAGGAGGTGGTGAGGCTGTACTTGGCGGTGCTGAGCGACCGCACACCCGAGAAACTCCACGCCTTCCTCATTTCTGCCCCCGGCGGCTTCCCCCAGAGCTGTGCTGTGAAAAACCTCTTGGACTCCATGGCCCGGAACGTGACGTTGGATGCCTTGCAGCTCCCCGGGTCTTGGATGAATGGCTCCAGCCTCCTCCAGCACTTGAAGTTCAGCAACCCTGTCTACTTCAGCTTCAGCCGCTGCAGCTTGTCAGGCAGCCAGCTGGTCCAGAGGGTCCTCAACGGCGGCAAAGACCTCCGCAGCTTAGTCGGCCTGAACCTGAGCAGCTGCGTCCACTGCCTGTCTCCCGACTCCACGCTGCGGAAAGCGGAGGACGACATTGACAGCAGCATCGCCGAGACCCTCGTCGCCTCCTGCTGCCACCTGAGGCACCTGAACTTGTCGTGCGCCCACCACCACAGCTCCGTAGGCCTGGGCAGGCACCTGTGCCAGCTCCTTGCTCACCTGAAGTGCCTCCTCTCGCTGGCCTTGCCCGTCTGCTCCATCGCCGACGTGAGCCCGGTGCCTGCCGACAAGCCGGCCGTGCAGCCGGCGACAAATGCCACGTCCCCGAGTTTTGGGAAGAAAGTCCGGATCGGGGTGCAGACGTATCCGCGGAACTGCTTGGAGCAGGGGAATTCCAGGCCCCAGCCCTCCGTGTTTTGGACCCTGCTAGAAAGCCTCCCGTTTCTGGAGCAGCTGGAGCTGATTGGGTCCAGCTTTTCCTCCGCCATGCCGCGGAACGAGCCAGCCATTCGGAACTCGCTGCCTCCCTGTGGCCGGGCCCAGCATGTGGGAGATGCCGAAGTGGCCGCCATCGGCCAGCTGGCCTTCCTGCAGAGCCTCACCCTGGCCCAGCTGCCCAATATCCTCACAGGCTCCGGGCTCGTGAACATTGGGGCCCAGTGCCAACACCTGCGGACCCTTTCCCTGGCCAATCTGGGCATGATGGGCAAGGTGATGTACATGCCAGCCCTCGTGGACACCTTGAAGCACTGCAGGTGTTTGAGAGATCTCAGGTGAGGGCCTCAGGTGAAGCAGAGGCGGGCCAGATCCTGAATTACCCAGCGCCGTTGGGTTTCCCATCCCGTTGCGGCAGGGAGAGATCTCTGGCAGCTGGGGTTTCTTTTCTTCCGGGCAAATGAGGTTCTGTGCTGGGTCATTTTGGTTCTTAGCTAGCCGGAACTCCTAAAGAGGCAGAGGGCCTACGACTCAGGCACCGTTAGAAACTCAGATACGTAGTCATGGGGAAAAGAAAGCCTTTGAATTCTGTGGTTTTACATATCAGGCATAATAACAATCCTCTGTTCCTTAGCAGGTCTTAAAATTTGGTAAATACAACCTCAGATGAACAACAACACATGACATATTACACCGTGTCATGATTTATTTATATAATATAATAATAATTTATTATTTATACCCCGCCCATCTGGCTGGGTTTCCCAGCCACTCTGGGCGGCTTTCAACAGAACATTAAAATACAGTAATCTCTTAAACATTAAAAGCCTCCCTAAACAGGGCTGCCTTCAGATGTCTTCTAAAGGTCGGGCGTTCCACAGGGCGGGTGCCACTACCGAGAAGGCCCTCTGCCTGGTTCCCTGTAACTTGGCTTCTCGCAGTGAGGGAACCGCCAGAAGGCCCTTGGAGCTGGACCTCAGTGTCCGGGCAGAATGATGGGGGTGGAGATGCTCCTTCAGGTATACTGGACCGAAGCCATTTAGGGCTTTAAAGGCCAGCACCAACACTTTGAATTGTGCTCGGAAACGTACTGGGAGCCAGTATAGGTCTTTCAGGACCGGTGTTATGTGGTCTCGGCAATAAAGCCAAATGTATGTATTTACCTACTTAATTTATACAGCAGAAGTATTTTAGGAAGCCAGCGTAGTGTAGGGGGGATGAGTATTGGACTAGGACCTGGGAGATCAGGGTTCAAATCCCAACTCAGTCAGGAAGGTCACTGGGTGACCTTGAAGTCAGTCACAGCCTTTTAGCCTGCCTCACAGGGTTAAGGATTAACTGATGAGTGGGGTGAACTATGTACTACTTGGCGATAAAGGTGGCAACAAATAAGCTCTTCTGCTTACCAGCTTAAGAAAGCTAGAGATCTCCGTGTGGTCGCCATTTGACCCGCGCCAGTCGCAAAACGTGCCTGGCACCTGGGGGATTTCGAGCACTGGACTCGGGTAGAAGCTGCACATTCCATCCCTGGTACATTGACTTTAAAGGCTCTTGGTCATTAGTCCTGGGGATGACCTTTGCCTGACACCCTAGGAAACCATGGCCAGGTAGAGTCGTTGGTTTGGTGGGCTAGACTGGTATGCGCTAGATCATGGGTGAAGGACGTAGTGGCCCTTTTGCCCAAGTCAACCCGGCTCCTTGTTGGAGATTGCGATGGGAGATGCAGCCCATGGACATCTGGAGGAGTGAAGGGGCCAACAGACTCACTTGGTATAAGTAGAAAGCAGCTTTGTGTGTTTGCAATATCAAGGGGGAAGGCTAGAGAAGGAAGCAGGGGACGGACACTATTCAATTTACAGTTAACATAAAAGGCTGTCAGCTCATTGATGAATTTGTAGTTGGTCGGCCAATTGATTTAAATGCTGGTGAGTTTGCTTGTCACCAGAATTGCAAGGTGGGTGCCTTCCGGAGACATGGGAAGCAGTTAAATGATCAAAGCACCCCTGTGTTGTTTGTAGCAAAGGCCATTCCTTGTTTTATTCCCCCCCCCCCAAGCTTTCCCCCACAACCTAATGAAACACTAAAACTGAAATAGCCTCAAAGAAAACCGAATGAACATGCCTTTAACTCCCAGGCCCACTGATAATAGTTGCCCTTCGCTGATTAATACACCAAAGAGCAAATTGACTCAGCGTTCTAAACAGAAAAATATATATACCGTATATATATATTGATATAAAAGAGGATAGTTTCAAAGTGACTCCTTGGGGGTGGTGTCTGTCTGTGATTCACTCTGATTCTCAACCCTTTTCTAACTCTGAACATTCAAATGGTGATATTGTCAGGGCTTAAAAACAAAAAAGTATATTCTGATGATAATAATACAGCAACAGTGTCACCTGGTGGACTGGATGGTGTACTGCAAAAATATTTTCTGACCACTTACTGTTGTGAGTAACTTAATTTCATAGAATTGTAGAGTTGGAAGGGACCCTGAGGATCTTCTAGTCTTAACCCCCTGAGGTGCAGGAATTTGCAGCTGTCCCATATAGGGATTGAATCTATCACCTTGCTGTTATCAGCACCATGTTCTAACCAGCTGAGCTTTGCTTGCTCAAATGTTGCTTTGATCACGGAGCAACAGCGAAAACTGTTTATTAACCCCTCCCCTACATTTCCATGGTACTTATCACACGGGAGTCCTTCCTTTGCTTCCCTTTTATTTTATTTATTTTTTTCATAAAACTTGTTTGCCGCTTGTTTGTAGAAAACCTCAAAGCGGGTTTCCTTTCTTTGGATCTCAGTGGAGAAAACGGAAGATCAGCATTTGACACCTGAGACAAGATGCTGAGTATCAAATAAGTGAATTCTTATCCCTGTGGCAGAGAGATGTCCTGAGGGGAGGGTGGAGGAAGACACACACACACACACACACACACACACACACACACACACACCCTGCCAGCAGATCATTTTCAATAGTGTTCCTCCTTTGGATTCCTGGAGCTGATCCCACTCACTCCAGGCAACTGGGAAAACAGCAGTTTACAAGCTATGGCAATGATGAGACCATTGAGCAGCCTCATCTCAGGTTGCCCTGTAAATAGATAAAAGCTCAGAAGTTAGGGCGTTGCCACAGGTTTCACCTGTCCAAGAGTCGCAAAAGGGGGAGGAGTGAGGCAGGAGCAAATGCAGCCCAGTTTACAAAACGCCCAACCTCTTAACTGGAGCTTTTTGTTGTGGAACTGTCTTCTCCTTTAAAACCCAGCGATTCGTTAATTCTCCAGCTAGTTACTTCATAGAGGTTACACCAGAGGTTTCAACTAAAATCCAATGGATTCTGCCTTCCCAAAAGCTCTGTGCTGAGCTCCACTCTGCTAAAAGCAGGGGTGTTCTTTCCTCTTCTCCTCTGGCTTTGCAAACCCTTCCCCTCCTGGTATAGTAGTAATAATAATAATAATAATAATAATAATAATAAATAATTTATTCCCCTGCCACTGGGTGACTCCCAACAAAATATTAAAAGCACAATAAAACGTCAAACTATAAAAACTTCCCCTAAACAGGGCTGCCTTCAGATGTAGAGGCCCCCCCGCAAGTGTCGTCTCTCTGAGGCGTGTCGTTTGGTTGACCCTTGTTTTGCCTTCGCAGACTTGAGCAGCCCTACTTCAACGCCAACGCCCAGTTCTTCCAGGCCCTGAGCCACTGCTCGTCCCTCCAGCGCCTCTGCATCGTCTCCCGGAGCGGATCTCTGCAGCCGGACGCCGTGATGGCCTTCATGACCGCTTGCCTCGAGGTCATCATGTGCCACATGTTTACCGGGGAGTCTCTCACAGTTTGCAAAACCTTGCAGCAGTCCTTGATAAAGAGGTGAGTTCAGGCAGGTGATACATTCGGACCACACCGTTACTATGGCCAGTCCTATGTTTCTGAGGCTAAAACAGGGAACTCCAGGCTCTCTCTCCTTGGCTCCTTGGCATCATGGCTCAGAATGCAAAGTAAAGACATGTGAGGCTGGAAGTGCACTGAGTGACGACGTACATGCGTCCTCGTTGCCTTTGCCTGAGCTGCTCTCAAAAGGGGCCAAGAGTTATGTGCTGCGAAACGCCATCCAGGGCTCCCCTGTCTTCCAAGCTTGGCAGGGCAACTGAGAACCTCCCGCAGGTTTGCGGGAGGGTGAGCAGAAGAGTATTGTGGGCCTGCTTCCACCCTCAGGCTGCTGGTTGACCATCTCTTGCAGCCTCTCCCAAGTTGCCTCCCTCCAGATCGGCCCCAGCCAGTCCATATGCCCATCCTGACTGGGGCACCTGGGAATTCTGGAATGGGCTCTGACTTGGGGCAGGCCGATGTCTCGGCTAAGTGGTTAGGAGAATAACTCAAACATTTTTCTGTGTTATTTTCCAGTATAGCTATACATGCACATCCTTATAGCTGGAAATGTCTGAATTTTACTTGGTTTTTCTTTGAAGTGACAACTTTCCAGCCCTGATGACAAAGAGGGAAATTTGAAAATGTGCCTGGGTGTATAGCGTCTGCTTAAGGCTCAGGCTACCACCGCAGGAGATCATAACAGTGCTGGGCTTCCTATGTCATGGAGAGTTGACGTCTTGTAGCTCTGCCCAATTTCCTGATCTGTATTCTTCATCTTTCAATAGCTGAGTTCTGAATGCGTTTACATGTATGCTAGTCACCTTGTGTGTGTTTTTTGCTTGCTCCCCACTCCCCTCTTTACAATTTAAAGTTTTATAAGGAAACCACAATAGTTCCCCAGTACAAATTGCAACACTTTGGATTTAATCCCTGCTCATCCCAGTGGCAGAATAGAAGGTGAAGTTTGCAGCCTTGACAGAGGAAATAGGGCTATGGCTTGATTTAAAAGACATCTTAGTTGAGTGAACTTCATTTAATTGATTGATTAAAAGCATTTGCAAAGTTTTGCATATAAAACCCACAGTATTTTTATAGGGGGAAGCAGGCCATGAAGGCCACGCGGTCGAATTCTGTGGGACCCGCTTTTCAGTAGACACACGCAGAGGATTGTGCTGTTGCTTCTTAGACCAGAACTGGCTTGGATGATACGGGCATGTTGCACAGGGGAGGCGTTCCCCATTCTCTTCCAAGATCACAGTCGCCTTCTGTTTTTGCAAGTGCTTGGTTTTATTTAAAAACGTTCCCAGGTAACTGAAGGTGGCATTTTAATCCATTTACAGATTCACTGTTGAAAAGTTGCCACCCTAGCAAGCTGTCATTGTAGGCTGCAGTTCTTGGGACTGCAGTAACTCCTGTAGCATAGCTAGTAGACTGACCACCCCATACCCAACTGCTTTGGAGTAAGCCCTATTGAGTTCAGTAGGACTTACTCCCGGGTATGTGTGTCGAAGGCGGCAGCCAGAGCTGGGGACCAGGAAGGCCTTTCCTCTGTTGTGAATTCTGTCAATGGCCAGAGGGTGAGAGGCTCGGCTCCACAGGGGCGGCAATATTGGGGTGGTGAGGTCATTCATGTAGTTGGTGTCTTGTCTTTTGGCCTTTCCAAACCCACAAGGCATCTTGTAACACGAAAAGCAGTAGCTGCTCAGCAAGTGTCTCCCGTGGCCAGTCTTGGCCAGTTTTTCAGCCTTAAAGGTAAAGGTAAAGGGACCCCTAACCATTAGGTCCAGTCGTGTCCGACTCTGGGGTTGCACGCTCATCTCGCTTTATTGGCCGAGGGAGACGGCGTTTGTCCGCAGACAGCTTCTGGGTCATGTGGCCAGCAGGACTAAGCCGCTTCTGGCGAACCAGAGCAGCGCACGGAAAAGCCGTTTACCTTCCCGCCGGAGCAGTACCTATTTATCTACTTGCACTTTGACGTGCTTTCGAACAGCTAGGTTGGCAGGAGCAGGGACCGAGCAACGGGAGCTCACCCCATCGCAGGGATTCGAACCGCTGACCTTCTGATCAGCAAGCCCTAGGCTCTGTGGTTTAACCCACAGCGCCACCTGGGTCCCTTTTTTCAGCCTTAACCTTGCCAAATTAACATGCAGAGTTGTTGTAGGTCGAGTTGCGGCTCCAGAGGTTGACGTACTCCAGCTCCCCCCCAGTGATGCTCCAACAACACCTGGAATTGCCTAACTTCCTATGTAGTCTTGGTAACACCTGGAGGGCCACAGATTCCCCATCCCTGCCGTTGAAGAATAGCTTCAGCCTTGAATTCACAGTGCTTTGAACCGTTAGGGAAAGTGCTGCACAACTTTGGAACTTTTCTATTACACCCAGAAAGAACTGTGGGGTGTCTTAAATCAGCTTCAGAGGAGACTTTTCTCTGTAGAGCTGCTGCCTTCGCCACCATGCTGCTTTTGGCATTGCGGCTTTTGGGAAGACAGCCAAGACGTGGGCTGTTAAACTCCCCGGGATGTCAGGGGGTTCTTTTCAACAGAACCCTCTCCGGTGTCTTAATTGAATTCATCTATGGGGATTTTTTCCTCTCTCCCTGTAAGAACCAGAAATTCTTTCTCCAGGCTTATAGTTCTTTGCCTGTCGTATAGCTCATAGCAGAGCTGATCTAAACTTTAACATCCTTTTTCCTGTGCTGGCTTATACTGCCCAGCAACCAGATTGCAGCTGTTTTCTTCCATTTCATACAGACTTCTTTTCTTAAAAAAAAACCACAAACATTTACAGCACCAATACAAACAACACAACAATTCCCCTGTCGACCTTACTTTATTCCCCTTCATGTTATGCCATTCTGTTATTAAAGAGGGAGAGAGAGCCCTGCTAGATCAAACCGATCCACTTGCCCTGTCTCCCAAATGCAGCCACCCAGATCTCTCTGAGCTTTCAAAACTTCCAATGTTGGTGACACGCTTTTTAGACATGCATCATTTCGCAACACAGTAATTCAGTTCTACTAGGAAACTGAAGGTTAAATGAACGCCTTTCCAGCCTGGGGAGCATTCATGCGACACACCTGCACACTGCAGCCGACACACTAACGTGTCGTGACACACAGTTTGGAAAGCCCTGCCCTAGGGAGCTCACGGACAGGGTGTGACGGTGATGCCAGCTGCCCTTGTGTGTGTTTGGTCTTCTGAGGCTTTGCTGACATCCTCCTCCTCCTCAGTACTAATTACAACACCAATTCTCCCTTGCTTGTGTTTCCAAAATGGCACCACCTATCCGCAAGAGGCAGGTATCCGCAGCCTTGGGGGAACCCTCAGGTTTGCAGAAGTGTCAGAAATATTCAGGGGGGAAAGCCCTAAAGAGAGGGAAACGGCTCTCTCGCCCCCTTCCAAAGGTTCCTTCTTCTGTACTCTGATCGGCACCTGAGGCCTTGCATGAGACACAACTGGCAGCTCCCAGGGGCGGGGTCTTTTCTTTGGTGGCCTCCGCCTTGGGCATTGCCCTTCCTGGTGAGATCTGCCAGGCCTTGGCACTGTGCTGTTAGGCAGCTGGATAGAACAAGGAAGGCGTTTGGCTGAGTCTTTGTTATGTCAGTGCTGCTCTAGGTAGTTGTTTTAGGAATTAATTTCATTTGTTGGTTTTTGTGTGTGTCAGTTTTCTGTAGTGCATGATGTGGGAATCGGGATACTGGACGAGGAAGGCCTTATGGTCTGAGTTGGTAGGACTCCTGCAGTGGTCCTGCCTTCTGCTGACTTGGTGCCCTGACTGAATCCTCGGAAGAGAGACCCCACAGGTCCTCAAGGACCTTGAGATGCAGGTGGTTGTCTTCTGGAACCTGTGCTGAGGGTTCTCTTTGAGGGGTCCTCTGGCAAGAGACCTTCTGAAGACCCTTGGAGCTGTCAGAGGAGAAGGTGGAGCCTTACCTCAGCTCCTCAATAACCCTGCTGGCTCCAAGAGCAAAGGCATGGCGCATGAGACCCAGAGTCCTTGCGCTGCTTGTGCGTAAGGGATCTACTCCCGGGTAAGCCATCCCTGGAACTCCTTTCCTTCCAGCAGCTGGGGTTTGCGTGTGGCATAGAGGGCTCTTGAGCCTTTTAGTTGCTGGAAACAGCACCGGCCTCTTCTCCTTGCTGAACTCCCTGTGATACAGACCCTGGACTGTTTGCTGACCTTGCTTCCGTGTTAGAAACTCAGATATATAAGCTAGGTGCCAAACCCTCCTTAAACCAGGGTTACAGTGGCCAGAATGGAATGCCTAGTTGCCATTTTGGGGCCAGGCGGCTCGAAAGTAGCATTTTCCAATACAACTTTCTGGTTCCTGGATTTCATTCTGATTGTGCAGATAAAATAGAGCGGTTAGAATTCCGCAGGATGTGTTGCTAGAGTGTGAAAACAGGCAAGATCCCCAGATCCCCAGGCATGCTTCTCCAGATGGGGGAGACTCCGGGGGCCCCGGCATCTTCACTTGGTCGCAAGTGGCCGATAGCCAGGTGGAGAAGGGTTCAGTGAGTGTCTGCTGCACCTTGCGTCCCGCTCTCTTGGGTAAATGCTTTTAGCTGCTTGGACAGAGGCCCTGGCTCTTCAGGGAACCTCCTGGAGCGCAACCTCGCAGACCCAGCCGTGAAGCGAGCCTGAGAGCGCAGCGTGGCCCTGCACACCTTCCTCCTGGATGCTTGAGGGGCTCTCCATTAATTTCCCCCTAGATGGAGCTGTGGCTTCGTGTTAAAAGCTCCGTAACGCCTCTCCACCCCCCACCCCGCTAATGCTGCAGGGTAAGTATTTTTCAGCACCAGCAGCAGCAGCCCCTGTCTTCGCTCGTTCTCCACTGCAGAAGTCACGCCAAGCAAAGAATCCCAATGACTTGCGATAACGGTGTGTTGAGCGCAAGTGTTTGCAGAGGCGGCCCTCTTCCCCGCCCCTCCTGCCGAACCTGCTGGGAGGTGGAGGGCGGCGTTAAAAGAAACGTTTGTGTTGCAGCAAGTGTCCCTTTGGCCCCCCTGGCCCCCCCATACTTGTTTTATTCAGCGTAAGCTCTGCAGAGGCTTGTCTTTTCAAGGACAGGGAGTATGTGGGAGAAAGAGAGCGTGCCAGCTAGTTACACCCATGAACAATTAGCAACCGCAGCAGGCATGCCTTTAAGAAGCAGCTGACGCAGGAGAAGCCGGGGAGGGGGGGCGGCGGCAGCTCTGACATGCCGAACGCTGGCCGTGTGAGTGTCGACTCGTGGCAAGTCATACGTGCGCATTCTGCAGGGAAGGGAAGGCAGGAGCTCTGAGGGCGAGCGGAATCAGCAGTCCAAATGGCGTGCCCGGTTTGATTTAACAACCTGATCTCATTATCGAGACTTGCGCTTCATTCAGCTTCAGCAGAAAGGGTGGCAGACAGCGCAGACTGCGAGGTTTTCTGTTGTAAATGGCAGGAGACCTGGGGGTGGGGGTGGGGGCTGGATGTGGACAAGCAGGGAGGTCTAGGAAGGAGGGGGCGCTGTGGGGCTTGGAGAAAGGATAGGGAATTGGGGTGTCAGAAGGGTGTCATTGGAGCAGAGGAAGATATTTGTTTTTATTTATTTTTGTTGTTATTTGTCTGGAAAAGATTTATAGGCTGCCTTTAAGAGCACGCTCTCTCAAGGCGGTTTCCATCATGAAATATTAAAAGCGCAATATGACACAGTCTGAATTGTCACGCACAAGTGAAACCGCCAATAGCAAAACACATTCCTGCTTCTCCCGCCCGAAAAAGCCCCACCTAAAATAACGTCCCTATCTATGACCACAGACCCTCAGCAGAGAGGGGAGGCAACCTGTAGGTAGGGCAGGATGATCTCCAGTCCTGGAGAATTTGCCTGAAATCCTGGAGAACCGCTGCCAGACAGTGTAGGCAAGACGGATGTAAATGGTGACTCTGTACCAGGCAGCTTCCTGTTCCTAAGGGAGGGAGGGAGGGAGGGAGGGAATGTATTTATCTCCATGCATTATTGTCCTGCACCTCGGTCGGATCCCTCCTCTGTCACCCTCTCTCCAAGCCCTAAACATCTTGGCCTTCCCTTGCGGGAGGGATTATGGGAGAGGAAGGAAAACTTCCTCCATGCCTTGAATTTCCTTCGTATTCCTACCACATGGTGCAAAAGGTTTCCTTCAGTCCTGTTTCCAGGGATATTTATCCTCAGCTGGCGGATTGAGGCCAATCTTTCACATATTTAAAGGTGGAGTCACACAAGCGCACTCACAAACACCCCCGCCTTTTTCCCCTTTATGACTTTTGTTTTAAGAGAAGGCAGAAGCTGAGACAGAAGGAATTAAATGTGGGCCTTAGAAACCTGCAGTATCCCCAAGTACCCCAAAAGCAGCAGGCGCCGCCTTCGTTTTCCAAGCTTCTCCCTGAAACCAAGAGAGCGAAGAACTTGGCCGTTTTCAAAGTGAAATCTTTGTTTGTCAGGGAACTGCTGGATGTGACATTTTAACCTCATTGGAAATCAGATTCCACAACTTGCCCTGGGATTTTAACCAGAGGGTAAACGAGTGTTCCTTGGCATGACGGAAGCAAGAGAATCTGAGAGGATTGCAGCCCAGCCCCATGATTCAAATAAACAAGGGCTGAAATCTCGCAAAGCCAGATCCAGTGTGCTTGATCCAGGAACATAGAACACTCACAAGGCATACCCTCCAGGCTTTTGTGGCCTGCACATCACTTCCCTATTGCTGCCTGCCATCATTCCTTGCATTTGCTGGCCTGGCAACACATAGCTGGTGTGTGTGCATGTGTGTAAGAGAGAGAGAGACTTTGGGCTGTCTTGGGGCCTGTTTTGTACAGATTTGAGGAAATGTCAGCCAGTATAAACAGATCACTAAAGGAAGTTGGTCTTACCGTAGTACACTCCCAGGAGACTGAAGTGTACTACAGTAAGACCAACCTCCTTGCTTTGCTCTGTTGTGATTGGTCCCTTGTCCTGTGGAACTCACTCCCACAGGAGGCAGAGACAGCCACCAACTTGGATGGCCTTAAAGAGAATTCGACAACTTCATAGAGAAGAAGAAGAAGAAGAAGAAGAAGAAGAAGAAGAAGAAGAAGAAGAAGAGTTTGGATTTGATATCCCACTTTATCACTACCTGAAAGCGGCTAACAATCTCCTTTTCCCTTCCTCCCCCACAACAAACCCTCTGTGAGGTGAGTGGGGCTGAGAGACTTCAGAGAAGTGTGACTAGCCCAAGGTCACCCAGCAGCTGCATGTGGAGGAGCGGAGACGCGAACCCGGTTCACCAGATTACGAGTCTACTGCTCCTAACCACTATACCACATTGGCTCTATCGATGGCTATTCGCCAGGATGGCTGTGCTCTGTCTCCGTATTTGGAGGCAGCAATGGAGACCAGTTGCTGGAAAGTGCAGAGGGGAGAGTGATACCCTTGTGCCCAAAGCCTGCTTGCAGGTTCCCCACAGGCATCTGGTCAGCTTCTGTGAGGACAGGATGCTAACCCACCCCTTTGTGGCTTACACCAGGTCAGCCTATTTCCCTGCCTAGCCCACATATTGCCCACTCTGACCGGTAGAGGCTTTCCTGGGCTTCAGGCAGAGATGAACCTTTCTCACCGCCTGCCAAACTGGAGATGCCGGACCCCGGACCTGGAAACTCCTGGCTGCAAAACCAGGTTCTCTGCCATGGAGCCGAGTTCTCCCCGCTAGTGCTTGGCTCGCCTCCTGCTCTCCCGGGATTGGCCTGAGCCTTCCTCTCTGAGCAATTATTATTC
Organism: Darevskia mixta; assembly: GCA_034641385.1. NCBI lineage: Eukaryota > Metazoa > Chordata > Lepidosauria > Squamata > Lacertidae > Darevskia > Darevskia mixta. Next base: position 3,112,354 of record JAWWNH010000124.1, on the reverse strand, counting down.
TGCCTTGCCCTTTGGTTGGATGCCTTGGGCAAGCCGCAGGGCCCTTCAGACTGCACCGTCATGTGGCTTTCCTTGCTCCAGAAAGGCCGAGGGAGGTGCTGGGTAAGAGCAGAGGGGAATTGCCTTTGGGTCTTTTCGCTTTTCCCTGACGCAGCTGCCCTGCCATGTGCCCAGCGCCATCTTTGGGGCTTCCCTGGTCTGAGTCCCAGCATGCTTGGTGAGCTCATTCTGCAGTTCCCCTGCATGCACCCTGGAGAAAGAGAGAGAGAGATTATTTTTCCCATGGCATCCGAGAACCCAAGGTGGAAAGCTGTCTGCTCTTGCCTCAACACAAGAAGCAAGATCTTCCGGTTTCCAGGCCCATCCCTGTCACTGATGAGCTCTAGGATGGTCAAACTCCTGCTGCTTCCTGGTCTCTGTCAATATGGGGTTGAGATATGGGAAGCTGCCAAGGAGAGCCAAGAGCCTAGACCAGGGGTAGGCAACCTAAGGCCCGGGGGCTGGATGCAGCCCAATCACCTTCTCAATCCGGCCCGCGGACAGTCCGGGAATCAGCGTGTTTTTACTAGAGTAGAATGTGTCCTTTTATTTAAAATGCATCTCTGGGTTATTAGCCCAAGGTCACCCAGCAGCTGCATGTGGAGGAGCGGAGACGCAAACCCGGTTCACCAGATTACGAGTCCACCGCTCTTAACCACCACACCACACTGGCTCTCATAGTGCCTCTTGGGCAGGTGCAGAGTGCAGTTCCTCCATTGCTGGGTCAATCATGAGAACCACCCACGTCGCAGGGATGATGATGAGTAGTTTTCAAATCCAGTGAAGGATAGTTCCATCATGGAAATACCAGTTTCTGGAAGCCACAGGAAGGGAGAGGTCTCTTGCGCTCGAATCCTGCTTGGGGCACCTGGTTGGTCACAGTGAGAACAGTATGCTGTACTAGATGGGCCTGATCCAGAAGGCTCTGCTTATGTGTTTTCTAGATGTGCAGGCTCTGCCCCATAGCCTTTGCAATGTGGGCACACTCTGGCCTCTGGAGTTAAGAGGAGAGGCTTCCTCTTCCATCTCCTTCGCCTTCCTTGCCCTCGGCAGCTCTTCCCTCCCCTCCCTGCTCCGGTGATCGCACCCTTAAAATATTTATCTTCTCTCTTCTGTCCCCCACTCCCTTTAATTGTCGTTTAGTCAAGCTGTAAATATTTAATTCTTATCTCTCTCCCCCGCCCCCACCCCGAGACGGCCCTGCAGCATCGCCATCCTCTCCTCCTCTCCTCTGAGATGCCCCCTCTTGTCCTGCAGCCACTTTCTAGGGAAGCGTGTGCAAGTTGGGCTTTTATTCCGTGGCATTTGGCCTTGGACGCCAGAGCACAGGTGCGAGAGTCTCTGGATTTGCTGCGGTTTCAAATCTGAGCAGGCAGAGGGGGATTCCTGCCTCTTCTCTGCAGAGCCTGGGGAAAACCCGGATAGTGGGATTGCTCTCACGCAAAACATGTCCCGGGACTTGTGCGTTCCTCGCTGCTTGCTCCGGAGTAGGTCCAAGTGTGGCTGCAGCTGAAGTCAGCGGGCATCTGGGCCGCTGGATGCATTTGCTGGAGTTGGCGGGTGGTTGGTGGCGGGCAGCAAGGGGACCATGCTCACTTCCTGGGAGTCTTGTTAGTTCTGTGCTTTTTGCTGACTGTTCTCGGGGCACCTGGGCCACCAGGGGACTTGCCAGAAGTCATGCCAGCAGCCAGAGAAGGATCCAGGGCTAGCCAAGGTCAAGAGTCTAAGCAGGCTGGGTGAGGAGAGTCCAGGGTCAAGGTTGGCAGAGGCAGGGAGCAGGCAGTGCCCCGAGCCTAGGCATCGCTCCAGCCGCTCTTTGGGGGGATTTTGAGTGGGAATTGATGGAGTCACACCCCAGCTGATTCCCCCCCCAGAGGTCTCCTTGAGAGGAGGGTCTTACTCCTGAGGCATCCTTGCCTGGAGAGCACTTCTCTAGATGGACCGGATTTCTACCTGGCATTTACAGCGCCAGTTCTCCCTCAGGCTTGGGGACCTGCCCCCCAGCCTCATTGTCAGAGGCTCGCCCTGGGTGTGGGAAGCCCCTCCTCAGCCTTGCTGCAGGATCCCGGCTCCTCAGCCCTGGACGGAGCCTGGCGGGGCTTGGTGTGAGTCCCACGGCTGAAGCCTGGCACTGTGCCTGTGGTCTTAGGGATGTTGTCAGACTCCTCCTCGCATCCCCCCTGTTCCCTGTCCACTTTGGCTGCTGCCGGTGGGAGTTGGGGTCCAGCAGGATCCAGAGGGAGGCAGGTTTCCAATCCCCTTTCTATCCAGTGGCAGACCTTGTGCCGGTTCTTTTTGGAACACGCTTGCCTTGTGTTAGGTGAAATAAGTGGTGTGTGTGGTGGGGAGATGAAAGGAGTGCCTGCCTGGCGCTCAGGGGGAGGCCGGCAGTTTGGGGGCGCAGCATCAGCCTTGGCGGCCCCCCTCAACAACCAGCTTCCCAGAAGGAGAGAAACTCTGGCTCATTCCTGCATCATCAGCTGCTCTCTGGACTCACCTGATTCCCAGGGCCAAGAGGATTCTGGCGCACAGTGCAGCCTTCCCAGCGCAGCCGGCTGTTCTGTTTTCACCCAGGGAGCAGGGAAAGGATCCTGGTCCGCCAGGCTTGCGGCTGCAGCTCTATGGGGCTTGAGAGCAGCCCAGAGCATCTGCCTTGCAAGCAGGAGGTCCCGGGTTCTATCCCCGACCAGGTAGGGCCGGGAGAGACACTCTGCCTGAAGCCCCAGAAGTTTAGGCAGGGCTGCACTAGGTGGCCCACCGCAGCTTGTGTTCTTCCAGTGTAAACAATGGTCCTTGGACTGCATTTCATTTAAAACTTATTTCTCTGCTGTGCCCCCCTTGCCTGCCTGCACCCTCCTTCCCCATCCCACTCCTTCCTGACCTTGAGAGGGCTCCTGCCCTCCTCCTCCTCCTCGGTTGCTGCTTGCTTGCCATGGGCCGGCGGCTGCGGCTGCCAAATCCCTCTTTGCTAGCCTAAGCATGTCTGCTGGCTGGGTCCCCGCCTCCGATTGCGGAAGGCTTAATGTATCGCTGGCGTAGTGAATCATTTAAGATCTCATTCCAGCTTTCATTGTCTGTTTGGCTTCCTGCTCTCTTGGAACCCTCGAGTAAGGCTGTCACTTTGAATTAATAATAAAGGCTGGGGTTGGGGGGGGGTGCCGCCTCCTTGGCTTGCGTTACTCGAGAGCGCAGACGGGCACTTGTTGAAATGCGGCTGCTGGGGGTGGGGTGGGGGCCGGTACTTGCTAACTTCCACTTTCAGTTGTGCGGAGGGCCACACACACACACACACACACACACACACACACACACACACGAAGGGTCCTGCAGAGGATTCACTTGCCTTGTTTAATTCGCTTGGCTCGTTTACCGGTATTTCTTTATTTGATTTTTACCCTGCCGCTTATCTCCAAAGAGCTCCGGGGTGGTGCAAGGGGTTCACCCCTCACTCCGGAATATAGCCACAATGGGGGGTGGGGGTGGGGAACAGCGCATAATTTGAGATTTCGACAAGGGCTGGACCCTCCCGACACTTTTTATATCATTTGGCATTCCTTTATTACATACACAACGGAACAGTCATGTTCATGCCATGCCTCGCCACAAGCCTGGCAGATCTGGAACGATGCCTGATAATCGGATAGTGCTAACACCCTTCACTTGGACTTTGTTGTTTTAACCCACGTGTGACACAGCTCATTCTGTGTGCCTATTTTCGGGTTGTTATTATTATTATTATGTTATTATGTGTTAAATTTGTATACCGCCCTTCATCCGTAGGTCTCAGGGCAGTTCACAACATGAAAATACAGGATAGAAAAAGGAAAGAAATGCATAATAAAAACAGGAGCAGACCAAATTTCATATTTTAGTTTTCATTTGTTGTTATAACTGTTCTGTTTTATATAAATTGAAATCGAAACATTTTACAAGAAACAACACATAGTATGCACGGTTCTCCCCCTCCTCATTCAATCCCCACAACAACCCTGTGAGGTAGGTTAGGCTGAGAGAGGCAGGGACTGGCCCAAGGTCACCCCCAGTGCACTTCATGGCCAAGTGGGCATTTGAACCCTGGTCTCTCCCAGGTCCTAGGCTGGCACTCAAACCACTTCACCACCGAGGGCTTATCTATTCAGGTGTGTGTCCAAAGCAGGCATAGGAAGCTCTCCAGCAGTTTTGGGACTACAACTCACATCATCCCTAGCTAACAGGACCAGTGGTCAGGGATGATGGGAGTTGTAGTCCCAAAACAGCTGGAGGGCCGAGTTTGCCTATGCCTGGTCTAAAGCTTCTGTATTCCTCATGCTTTCGTGTGTGGCCCTTGTCTTCATCTCTGGAGGGGCGCAAGGTGCCCGCCTCTAGCAGGGCAAAGCATTTGCTGGAGCGGGTGAGGGTGGGAGGTTAAAGGGCCACTCCTGGCTCCATCCCTCATCCACTGCTCCAGTTTTAAGGACTGCGGAAGTGAGCGGTGGCGTCTCCAAAAGATATAGCACCCCCTTGCTCCGTGCATCTGCCTGTGCAGTGTCGTGGCAGAGGGTTGCCATGATCTGCGTTCCAATCCCAGTTTGGCCGTGAAGCTCAGCAGCTCATTGGGCCAGTCTTATGTACACGGAGCCTGGCCTACCCTGTGGGGCGGCTTTGAGGCTAAACTGCAAAGTTGCAGGGGGAAAGCCGTGTGCATCTCTTGCAAGAAGGGCAGGTAGGTAGCTTTTTTAAGGAAAACCCTCAAATTTCACACTGGTGCAAAGAAACCCAGATTCTGCAATCCATGCATTGAAGCTGCGTTTTGGGTTTTTGCAAATACTTTTGACCGAGACTGTGGCGGACAACTGGAAGTGTTTTAGAGGGCAACCTCTGCCGTTTGTACCGGATCGGTTTCGGTTGTTGTGATCCGAGGACGCAGACAAGCTGCGTGAAGAAGCACAGCGTTTGTTTTTAAATGCGTGTCATCTGCCTTGAAGGAGGTGTTGCTGCGCCCCCTCCTTAAGAGGACCTCCCTGGACCCAGAAGCATCAAACAAGCTTCCACCCAGTGGCAGATATCCCCCTCTTTGGGCAAGGTGCTTGAGAGGATGGAGCAGTCCGGGTTCAGGCATGCTTTGAAGAGACTGAATGTCTGGATCCATTGCAGTCTGGCTTAAGGCAATGAAACTGCCTTAGTTGCCCTGGTTGATGGCATTTGTCGGAAGTGAGATAGTTCTTGACCTTTCAGCGGCTTTCGGTTCCATTGACTATGGTGTCCTCTTGGAGCAGCTCAAGGGGTTTGGGGTTTGTGCTTCTGTGGTCCTCCCCCCACCGTCAGGGCTGTTCTCTTCCAGTAGATATGGGAAGCCACTTCTTGACGCCATTGGAGCTTTTCCATGGTGTCCCACAGAATTCCTTCTTGCTCCCCACGCTATTTAACATCTACATGAAGCCGTCACCAGGAGATTTGGAGTTAGGGTTCACCCATATGCAGATGACACCCAGCTCTGTCTCTCTCTCTCTGAATCTGGAGAGGCGGCTGAGGTGCTGGACAGATGCTTGGAGGCAGTGATGGGCTGGACGTGGGCCAGCAGATGGAAACTGAATCCTGAAAAGACAGAGGTGTTACATGCTCCAAGTTCTCGAGTCCAGGAGGTGGGAAGGTAACAGTTCTGGCTGGGTTTGTAGCTTGCCAGGGGGTGGGGAGACTCCTGGATCCAACAGTTTCCAGGTGCAGCTGGTTCTCCAGCTAGGGCCGCTTTGGGGCAGAGATGACTTGGCTATGGTTCTCCCCACACTGCTGACTTCCAGACTGGATTATTGTGTGGGGCTGCCCTTGAAGACAACCGCCTCCTTCCCTGCAGACCTTCTTGGATGTTAAGATCGGCAGAGGGGAGGCCGTCTTGGTAATTCAGAAGTGGGGGGGGGGGGCAATCTGGGATGCTTACTTAACTCTGCAGCCTTGCCAGGCCTCTCAGTCTGCTCCCGGGTGTTTCTGAGCCCCTTTGCACATGACGTCCACCAGTTAGCAAGCTTTTCTCCACAACTGTTGCCTAGAGCGTTTTGTGAAAGTGATGCAGATGCCTCCGACAACCCCCAACAGGAACGAGAGATCGAAACTTGCTGCGGTTCTCAGAGCACTGCATATGTGCTGTCCTCAAAAACATGCCAAGGGCACTTCCAAATCTCCACCTTCCTCCCGTTAGCTTCTCTGTGGCCAGCCCAAAGCTCCCGCCCCCTGCCATATGCTCTGGGGGTGATATTTTGGATGGTGCCAGTTGCAGGGCACAGTGGGCACTCAGTAGTTCCTCTCCTCTCCCCCCTCTTTCTGGTCTGGGTCAGGGCAGCCCCTTCCTCTGCGCCCGGGAGCTTTGCCACGGCACCCTGTTTTTGTTAACGTTCCCCACTATGTATGCAGGAGGGGGAAGGCAGAACAAGAGGCATCAACCGTCGCCGTAATGTGTTTCCCAAGTAGAAATTAAGCTTAATTGGCCAATTATTGAAATAACTTCTTAATTTGTGGAAGATGTTGGAAAACAACTTCCCAGTCTGTTTGAGCTTGTTGTGGCAGCGCCCGGCCTTGAGATTTGATAAGGTTGCTCTGGCTGCTTCCCTTTGATCCTTGCCACCCCCAGCTGCCCGCTCCCATTTTCCTTTTTTAGGAAGTGGCTTCTTGGGTATCCTTCTTGGCGCACGTCCAACGCCGTCTATTCTGAGACCGCAAAGCTTTCTGAATGTAAGAATTCACCTCGGCAGCATAGCTCACTGTCGGAGGGGAGTTGTGGGAGGAGAGAGAGAGGGAGAAAGAAAGAAAGAAAGAAAGAAAGAAAGAAAGAAAGAAAGAAAGAAAAGAAAAGAAAAGAAAGAAAGAACGAACAATGCACTTCTGCATCCACAGAGGCCGCCCTGCAGCTGTGGGCTTCCAGGTGTGCCCAGGTGGCAGCTCCCCATGCTGGAGGCTTGGCACCTGTGTGCCAAACAGGTGCCATATCTAGTCATCTCTGCACCCGGGGCTGGCTCCCATTTCTCTGCCCCCTGATACCCAGAAGCAGCACAGGGATGAGTTGAGTGTGGTTGTCGTGCTTGGAAGATCCTGCTGCTACCACTTCAGTTTCTTGACCAGCTGGGCTGATCTTGTTGATTTTGGCAATGTGCACGTTTACGTTTGCCCTTGTATCTTTTAGTGGTGTCTGTTCTTCTTTCTGCTGTTCGTCAATAAATCGCTTATTGGAGAGAATCCTTGGAAAGGATTTTAACCGGTGCTGTCACCTGGCTAGGGAAATTGGTCAGTTTGATTGCATGAGCTTTTAGTTGACTCTGGGGGCCGGAAAGGAGGATTACAATAATATGCTGGAGCAATAAGGTTTGGGAGAATCTGACCCCACTTGTGTCGCTTGGAACTCTTGTGATATTAATTTATTGCATTTGATTTGGGTATGGAAATCTGTTCCTATATGTTTGGTTCTAGATATATATTTATAAGGAAGATTAGACAAATTTGTGGTGGATAAGGCTACTTGCTATGATGGCTCTGTTTTGCCTCCACGGCTGGAGGCAGCAATGCTTCTGAGTACCAGTTGCTGGAAACCACAGGAAGGGAGAGTTGCTCTTGTGCCCAGGACCTCTTTGATCCCCGGCATCTCCAGGTAGGTTTGGAAAACCTTCTCTCTCTTTGGCGATCCCTCATAGCCAAGTAAGATTGTCTTCCATAAACACGGTCTTAACAGTGAGTCCATAAGTGACTGTGGAGGCCAATTCTGGATCCACTCGTCCTTCCACTGTGGGGACATAGGTTTCTGGGTGGGTGTTGATAATGGTGTGTATTTGCCAAGCGTGCCTTCCTCTTAGCATGTTTCTCCCTTGCGTCCTGAATTCGAGTGTCTTCAAAGCCCATGACACCTTTGGTAGAGGCTGTTCTCCAACTGGAGCGCTCGCAGGCAAGTGTTTCCCAGTTGTCGGTGTTTATAATACATTTTTAAAGATTTGCCTTGAGACAGTCTTTAGACCTCTTTTGTTGACCACCAGCACTATGCTTTCCATTTTAAAGTTTGGAATAGAGTAGTTGCTTTGGAAGACGATCATCAGGCATCCGCACAACATGACCAGTCCAACGAAGATGATGTTGAAGAATCATTGCTTTGACACTGGTGATCTTTGCTTCTTCCAGTACACTGGCATTAGTTTGTCTGTCTTCCCAAGTGGTATGTAAAATTTTTCAGAGGCACCGTTGATGAAATCTTTCGAGGAGTTGGAGATGGCGTTTATAAGTGGTCCACGTTTCACAAGCATCCAGTCAGGTTTGGCAAATACTCCCTATCTGATAAGATAATGCTCGTCCATGTGGGAAGGTAGACCAACCAGGAGAAAGAAAACTCTGATCCTAAACTTCCACTGCCTTGCAGGACATCCTGTGGAACGCCCTCCCATCAGATGTCAAAGAAATAAAGAACTATATGGCATTTAGAAGACCTGAGGGCAGCCCTGTTTAGGGAAGTTTTTAGTGACTGATGTTTTAATGTATTTTTAATCTTTTGTTGGAAGCTGCCCAGAGTGGCTGGGGAAACCCAACCAGATGGGCGGGGTAGAAATAAATTATTATTATTATTATTATTATTATTATTATTTAAATTTTTAAATAGAAAATCTTTATTAATTTTTCATTCACAATTCACAATAAACCATACCATACAATACATTACATTTAACAAAACAAAAAGCCACAAACTACACACAGCTAATCAGTGCCTAGAGGGCAGCGACACGCAGCTAATCAGTGCCTAGAGGGCAGCGACTGAGGAAGTAGGCAAAAGGTGAGCTGAGCTTGTAGGGCGGAGCTAATCAGTGCCTGGAGGGCAGCGACTGAGGAGGGAGCACAAGGTGAGCTGAGCTTGTAGGTTTTGTGGGTTTGTCTTTTTGGGGCTGTGTGTGATTAAGTTTGTGTGCTTATTTGTTTCCTTATTTGTTTGTGTGTTTCCCAGGCTTGTGTGTGTGAGAGAGTTTGTTTCTGCCTTGTGTGTGTGTGTTTGTCTGGTGACTAGCTGTGGGCGGAGCTAATCAGTGCCTAGAGGGCAGCGACTGAGGAAGTAGGCAAAAGGTGAGCTGAGCTTGTAGGGCGGAGCTAATCAGTGCCTGGAGGGCAGCGACTGAGGAGGGAGCACAAGGTGAGCTGAGCTTGTAGGTTTTGTGGGTTTGTCTTTTTGGGGCTGTGTGTGATTAAGTTTGTGTGCTTATTTGTTTCCTTATTTGTTTGTGTGTTTCCCAGGCTTGTGTGTGTGAGAGAGTTTGTTTCTGGCTTGTGTGTGTGTGTTTGTCTGGTGACTAGCTGTGGGCGGAGCTAATCAGTGCCTAGAGGGCAGCGGCGCGCGCCCAGTGGCGCGCGCAGTTTGACCGTTTGACCAATCTTTTGATAGAGCTGAGCTAGTCTCAAACGTTTACTTGGGGAGACCTAGGCTTCTTTTTTGAGTGTCCTGACTTCAAGCTTCAAGATGGAGGGTGAGGGAACAACTGTAGTCGCCTGCAATTCCTGCGCAATGTTTGCCTTCTTGCCAAAGGATGTAGGCAGCTACACCTGCAGCAAGTGCAAGTTGGTTGCCCTACTAGAAGACAAGGTCCGGCAACTTCAGAAGGGGGAGGGAACAACTGTAGTCGCCTGTAATTCCTGCGCAATGTTTGTCTTCTTGCCAAAGGTTGTAGACAGCTACACCTGCAGCAACTGCAAGTTGGTTGCCGTACTCGAAGACAAGGTCCAGCAACTTCAGGCCCGTGTATCTACGCTCCAGAAAATTAAAGAGCTGGAGCTTTTCTTGGATGCAGCAGAGCACACTGTCTCCACCAAGCAGGAGACAGGGCACATCTCTGAGGAGGAGATCAGTTCCCCAACTCAGGAGCCAGATGTATGGAGGAACGTGACTCACAGAAGTAGAATGCCCAGGGATCGCTCTGAGTGTTTAGAACTACAAAATCAATTTGAAGTGCTCTCAAATCTGGAAGATGAAGAACAGACTCCATTGGAAGATCTCTCCCTCATCACAGTTGATGAGGTATATGAAGACGAGCAACATAGTCAGTCCTCTGGGAATGTGCAGGCGACAGCACATGTAAGAATCCCGACCAAGCCTAAGAGGAGGCGTGTAGTGGTGATAGGGGATTCCCTACTGAGGGGCACAGAAGCAGTGATCTGTGGGCCTGACAAGATGTCTCGAGAGGTATGCTGTCTCCCCGGGGCCAAGATCCATGATGTTACAGAACGGCTGCAAGGAATAATTAAACCCACGGATAAAAACCCCTTCCTTTTAGTCCATGTGGGAACCAATGACACCGCAAGCCATAGCCTCCAGAAGATCAAAAGTGATTATGAGGCTCTGGGCAGGAAGCTGAAGCAATTAAATGCACAAATTGTCATCTCATCTGTCCTCCCAGTTGAACGCCGTGGCCCAGGAAGAGAGGGGAAAATAGGAGAAGTGAACAACTGGCTTCGCAAATGGTGCCGGCAGGAACGGTTTGGTTTCTTAGATCACGGTCTGCAGTTTCTTGAAGATGGACTTCTGGCAAGTGATGGGCTGCACCTCACAAGGGTTGGGAGGAATGTTTTTGCCAACAATCTCAAAAACCTCATCAGGAGGGCTTTAAACTGACTTATGTGGGGGAGGGAGACAGTGGTCCTGAAGGTAGGAGTCTATCAAATGCTGAAGATGATCATCCAAAAGTCAAGGACCAAATGGAGCAAACAGCGCACAGACCTAGTGGTGGGAGGAAAAAATCCTTAAGTAGGAGACTAGGGGGAATGATCAATGGTTTTCAATGTCTGTATACAAATGCACAGAGCATGGGAAATAAACAAGATGAACTTGAGCTCTTGGTACAGCAAACTAAATACGACATAATAGGCATCACTGAAACCTGGTGGGATGAGTCTCATGATTGGAATGTAGTAATAGAGGGATACAATCTATTTAAGAGAAATAGACCAAACAGGAAAGGAGGAGGAGTGGCGTTATATGTCAGGGATGTGTATACCTGTGAAGAGATCCATGATTTAAAACTTCAAAGCCAAATTGAGAGTATCTGGGTCAAAATTAAGGGAGAGAAAAATAACAGTGATCTCATGGTGGGAGTTTACTATAGATCCCCAAGCCAAACTGAGGACATAGATGATGCCTTCCTGGAACAGATGACCAAGCATTCAAAAGGAAATGAGATAGTAGTAATGGGGGATTTCAACTATCCTGATATTTGTTGGATGTCAAACTCAGCCAAGAGCATAAGGTCGAACAGATTCCTCACTGGCCTTGCAGACAATCTCATTGTCCAGAAAGTGGGAGAAGCAACAAGAGGATCAGCCATTTTAGATCTGGTCCTAACCAATAGTGATGACCTGGTTAGTGGGGTAGAAGTGGTAGGATCATTAGGTGGGAGTGATCATGCTCTTCTGGAGTTTATTATACATCAGAAAGGAGCAACCAAGCATACTAAGACTCAAATTCTAGACTTTAAGAAAGCCGACTTCAGAAAACTTAGGGAAATGCTGGGTGTGATCCCATGGTCAGTAATACTAAAAGGGAAGGGAGTTCATGATGGATGGGAGTTTGTTAAAAGGGAGATATTAAAAGCACAACTTCAAGCAGTACCAATGAGACGAAAACATGGAAGGTGCCTAAAGAAGCCAGGGTGGCTATCTAATGAACTTTTAACTGAGTTAAGATTTAAAAGGGATATGTACAAGAAATGGAAAAAGGGGGAAACCACCAGAGAGGAATTCAAACAAATAGCCAGCACATGTAGAGACAAAGTCAGAAAAGCTAAAGCACAGAATGAACTCAGGCTTGCTAGAGAGGTTAAAAGCAATAAAAAGAGTTTTTATGGGTATGTCCGTAGCAAAAGGAAGAACAAGGAAACAGTGGGGTCACTTAGAGGAGAAGAAGGTGAAATGCGAACAGGGGACGCAGAAAGGGCAGAACTCCTCAATACCTTCTTTGCCTCAGTCTTCTCCAAAAAAGAAAACAATGCCCGACCTGAAGAATATGGAGCAGATGATTCAGCAGGGGAAACACAGCCCAGAATAAGTAAGGAGGTAGTACAAGCACACTTGGCTAGTTTAGATGTATTCAAGTCTCCAGGGCCAGATGAACTACATCCCAGAGTATTAAAAGAACTGGCAGAGGTGATTTCAGAACCACTGGCAGTAATCTTTGAGAATTCTTGGAAAACAGGTGAAGTCCCAGCAGACTGGAGGAGGGCAAATGTTGTCCCTATTTTCAAAAAGGGGAAAAGAGAGGACCCAAACAATTACCGCCCAGTCAGCCTGACATCAATACCAGGAAAGATTCTAGAGCAGATCATTAAGCAAACGGTCTGTGAGCACCTAGAAAGGAACGCTGTGATCACTAAAAGTCAGCATGGGTTTCTGAAAAATAAGTCATGTCAGACTAATCTGATCTCATTTTTTGACAGAATTACAAGCCTGGTAGACGAAGGGAACACTGTGGATGTAGCCTATCTTGATTTCAGCAAGGCCTTTGACAAGGTGCCCCATGATATTCTTGTAAAGAAGCTGGTAAAATGCGGGCTAGACAATACTACCATTCAGTGGATTTGTAACTGGCTGACTGACCGAACCCAAAGGGTGCTCATCAATGGCTCCTCTTCATCCTGGAGAGAAGTGACTAGTGGGGTGCCACAGGGTTCTGTCTTGGGCCCAGTCTTATTCAACATCTTTATCAATGACTTGGATGATGGGCTTGAGGGCATCCTGATCAAGTTTGCAGATGACACCAAATTGGGAGGGGTGGCTAATACCCCAGAGGACAGGATCACACTTCAAAATGACCTTAACAGATTAGAGAACTGGGCCAAGGCAAACAGGATGAATTTTAACAGGGAGAAATGTAAAGTACTACACTTGGGCAAAAAAAATGAAAGGCACAAATACAGGATGGGTGATACCTGGCTTGAGAGCAGTACAAGTGAAAAGGATCTAGGAGTCTTGGTAGACCACAAACTTGACATGAGTCAACAGTGTGATGCAGCAGCTAAAAAAGCCAATGCAATTCTGGGCTGCATCAATAGGAGTATAGCATCTAGATCAAGGGAAGTAATAGTACCACTGTATTCCGCTCTGGTCAGACCTCACCTGGAATACTGTGTCCAGTTCTGGGCACCACAGTTCAAGAAGGATATTGACAAGCTGGAACGTGTCCAGAGGAGGGCAACCAAAATGGTCAAAGGCCTGGAAACGATGCCTTATGAGGAACGGCTTAGGGAGCTGGGTATGTTTAGCCTGGAGAAGAGAAGGTTAAGGGGTGATATGATAGCCATGTTCAAATATATAAAAGGATGTCATATAGAGGAGGGAGAAAGGTTGTTTTCTGCTGCTCCAGAGAAGCGGACACGGAGCAATGGATTCAAACTACAAGAAAGAAGATTCCACCTAAACATTAGGAAGAATTTCTTGACAGTAAGAGCTGTTCGACAGTGGAATTTGCTGCCAAGGAGTGTGGTGGAGTCTCCTTCTTTGGAGGTCTTTAAGCAGAGGCTTGACAGCCACCTGTCAGGAATGCTTTGATGGTGTTTCCTGCTTGGCAGGGGGTTGGACTGGATGGCCCTTGTGGTCTCTTCCAACTCTATGATTCTATGATTCTATGATTCTATGATTCTATACACACAAAGAAATTGTACAATTATTCCAAAATGAAAAGCAAAAGCAAAACAAAAGTCAAATAAACTTAGTTAAATATAATTATCTACTTCCCTATTCCATCTCTCATTCGATTCACAATATTGATGTTTTATTGATCTACTTTAGCTCTGACACCTCTTATTCTATCAAAATTCTATGTCATTCCAATCTTATTCGTTGTTATATCACTATACATTATTTGTAATTGAAAAACAAGAGTTACGGTAGTCCAAAACGTACACCATGGTCATGTCACACCTCTTTTTTAAATAACATAAGAAATTTTTCCACTCTTCAATAAATTTGCTTCTTGGATTATTATTATTATTATTATTATTTGGGAGAAGCAAAGGCTAAGGAGTAAGCCCTACACAAATCTGGAGTGGAGTCCCTAAGGCGGTTGAATGGCCCTTTCTTGTATGCCTCCCTCTGGCAACTCCCAAGCTGGTGCTAAACAAATCGCTGTGCTTTCCTTTGGAGCACATCAGCGAGGCTGAGAGGGTTTTTTTTTTTTTGTCAGCTGGGCAGCCCAGGACACATGGCCCAGGCTTGCGCCCCAGAGAGGCCACTTTGTGGGTGCTGCAAACACAGCTGCTTCACTTCACCTCCGGAGGTACACTCCGTTGTCTCTTGAGACAGACGGGTGCCAACAAAAGCTGGGTACTTTTGTGGACATATTTGCAAGCCTGGATGAGGACATTCCTTCAGTTTTAGGCCTTGTACTTGTTGAAGGTGATATGATCGCGTTCTCCTCTTTACCCAATAAAGAAAAATAGTCCCTGCGTATAGAAAACTACTGTATTAAGGGAGAAGACTGGGCTAGAAGTTTTGTCCCTGACATGCTACATGTCTGTATGCAGCAGACATTTCGGTACAAAGAACCTTCCCCCTGATATTCATAAACATGAGTTTGTTGAATATGTTTAATGAATCTGGCATATTTATCAATGCATGTGGCCATCTGTCAAGGATTCTTCTGTTGTGATTCCTGCATTGCAGGGGGCTGGACTAGAGGACCTCTGGGGGTCCCTTCCAACTGTACAACTCTGCGATTCCACATCTCCGTTTCTGTTCTGTCTGTATATTGATTTTGGTCCTTTACTCTTCCCGTGAGCTGCTTTGAGAGCGATTGTGCATGTAAGGAAAAGAACAACGGTGAAAATGAAACGGAAGCAGCCCCTTGAAAGCATGCTCTGAAAGAAGGGCCAGGCCTTGGGGGGTGCTGGCGTTTCCTGGCTCCTGCCAGCTCTGTATTTCCGAGCAAGTTTATGGTATCGTTTGGCCATTGTTATTCTGTGTGCATTAATCCCGAGTAACGGCACAGCTGGGTTCTGTCCTTGCAGTCACCGAGTCTGATTTGAGAGAGGCCTCATTCCACACCCTGCCAGGCGCCGTGACGGAGTAGGAATAAACCGCCTCCTTGCCTTGCGTTAAGGTGGGCATGGAATTTAAAGAGTGACGAGCGTACCTTTTTTGGAGACGGTTGGGCAGAACTGCCTGCATCCATCCCATTGGTGGCTTGGGGGTGGGCAAGGACAGCTCCCCACATGACAGGGCGAGTACCAGTATGGGGGGCAATATTTCCAGGTAAGGTGGACATCCTGCACTTGAGGCCCTGTGGTCAAATGTCCACCTCCACACCTCTGGGGGCTCACCTTTTTTGAGCCAAGGGGCAGCCGTGTCTCCCAGTTGCCCGCAAACTGGGGGGTGGAAAACATCGTCTCCCCCACAACCTGAGCTTTTGATGGCTCCTGTTGCAGCGGAGTGACCTGCTCTCAGAGGAGGAGGCTGTCCGCCGTGTCCCTGCGTGAGCAGCTCCTCTGAACGTGCCTCTTTTCTGAGCAGGCAGTTTCCCCTTTCTGCTGCGTTCCCCGAGAGCCACCCTTTTGCAGAGCTGCACACGTTGCCAGGATTGATTTTGGGGGGGGGGGGGAGAAGGAACGTGCAGCCAGCTCTCCCGGGGTTTGAAAAGTGCATAGTTCAAGGAGCAAACCCTGGGCAAGGGCGAAAGGGTGCTGCCCCCCCCTCAATTGATTCTGTGGCCTCAGCTTAAGGCTCCTGTTCTCCCCACTTTCTTCCCTTTTTGCGCGGAGACAGACATGACCCGCACTTCTCCCCTCCGGCAATCAATGCCAAATATTTTAACTTGCTCTGTGCGTTTCTGCGCTCCCCCCCTCCCCGGTTCCCCAGCATGCCTTATCTTTACCCTCCTGCTGTGTGTCCTATTGCCTCCCTATGTGGCTATCATCATATAGGGCTCTCTGCCTAAGCCAGCTTTAAATGATTTCTCCCTCCTCCCCTTTTGGTAAACATTGTGGGGGGGGGCTTAGCTGCAGCAGCCCTTTTCTCTGCAATTACAGCCCTGCTGGCGCAGTCCTTTCTCTTCGTGCATTAATTCCACTTCCAAAGTCCAGGGGAGGGGAGATTTATGGTGGTCTACTTTTTTCCTTTTTTTCCAATGCAGCAAAATTAGCGGCGTGGCAGAAAATCAAGGACAGGAGGTATTAGAGTTGTGGAAGTGAGCCAGAGTTGAGGGGCAGCGAATGAAGTGTCAGGAAGGGCCCTGAGGCCAGGATCCAAGCAAAGAGGCAAAGGCTGAGAGACTGAGCATCCGGTTCAACCCCTGGCGTTCCACGGATGCATTCTCTGTGTGTGGGTCCCTCTGTAGCCGCACTTGGAACCACGGCTCTTGCAATAAAGCCACAGGGAGGACTCCTCCGAGGGAGACCACTTCTTATTTCACAGGTTCTAGGAGGAGGTTGGGGGACCTGTGGCCCTCCAGATCTGGTCTGGCCCCTAATTGCACCTGTCATTCTGGCCAATTCTATAAAGTCAAATAATTTATCTTGCCATTCTTTATAGTCGGTATTATTCCTTTTTTCCAATTTTTGGCAATTAATGTTCTCGCTGCCACTGTGGCGTAAAGAAACATTTTCTTATTTCCCCTCGTTATATCTATATCCAATATTCCCAGTGGAAAAGCTTCTGTTTTCATAGCAAAATTTTGTTCGGACATTTTCTTTAGCTCTTCATATACCTTTAATTTTATCACATGCCCACCACATATGCAGAAGCGTCCCCTCTACTTGGTTGCACCTCCAACATAATTATGATTTTTTTTTTTAAAAAAATACATTTTACATATTTTGGTTGGTGGTGTTAAATACCATCTGCAAAACACCTTTCTCAGATTTTCTTTTATCGCCTCACAAGCCATACATTTCCAGTCAGGAAGCGCTTCTTACATGTTGAGGGTCCCATTCCCTCAGGGGTGATTTTGTCAAGGGTTCCAGGATGGGCACTGCCAGCGCTCTCACTTAGACCCGGCCTGCTTCCATTTCCACCATGCCTGTCTCAGATCGGAATTCCAGATCCTAGGCAGGTTTAAAATCGGAAGCAAGATTCTCCTGGTATGCTCCACAGAGGACCTTAAGGTCCACAAATAACAACAGCTTAAGGGTCCCAGGCCCCAAAGAAGCCAGATTATCCTCCACAAGGGCCAGGGCTTTTTCAGTGTTGGCTCCGACCTGGTGGAATGCTCTGTCCCATGAGACTAGGGCCCTGCGGGACCTGACCTCCTTCCGCAGGGCCTGTAAGACAAAGCTATTCCGCCTGGCCTTCAATCTAGCCTGATCCCCTATTCCTTTCCCCCCTTCCCTTTTTTTATGAAGAAACCCTTTGGGTATTCTTCCCTCGTCTCCCTACTGGCCTAGCAAGTTAGCCCTGGTGATCCCACGGGTGTTTGTTTTTTATGCTGTTTTTAGCTGTTTAAATTGTTTTTAATCATTGTTTTGTATTTGTTGTTAGCTGCCCTGAGCCCGGTATAAATAAAAAATTATGATTATTATGATTCTCTGGCCTTGATGGACAAACTCTGAAATAAATACCCAGGGGGTGATTTCTTAGCATGAAAGACCAACGCTCTTCTGGAAAGCAAGTGAAAGCGATTCCTTTCTGACTAAGGAAGGGAGACGGGGGCGGCTTTGGGGAGCGTTGGGGGCCCCACGTCACATAAGGCGGCTGCTCTCCCCAGCTCCCCTTCCTTCCTTCCGCCCTGACCCCCTAACCTCTTCTGTGTCTGGTTTAGCTTTCAGGCCAGCCGGCCCGCCTTGAACGTTGTGGTTTTCCCCCTCCTGCATGAAGACTTGACGGAGGTCATCCGGGACGTTCCCATGATGCACTTGGACGAAATCACCTTGTTCAAAAGCCGGGTGGCCGAGGAGCCGCCCAACCTGTGGGGGTGATGGCGACGTTGGCGCAGCGGAGGGCGAGGCTCGGCCTGAGCGCGAAACAGCTTCCCCTTGGGCAGGAGGTCCGGCCCTTGAGCCTCGCGGGGCCACCGCATTCCAGTGTTCTGCAACTCAGATGCCGCTTCGAGGGCAAGCTTGCCAGGGTGCCAGGCAGGCCTTGCGTATCCCGTTTGGGCAAAATTTGCCCCTGAAGAAAAATCTTAATATTTATTGGTTTTAATTTCCAGCCCGCCCCGGCCCTGAGGGACTCAGGGTGGGCCAGAATGAGCTGGGGATTCCTTGCTATTTAATACATGAAATTCTCACGCAGCTTTAAATGTAGTTAAAGGTGAGGAATTTAACTTGAAAGAATGTGCTCCCTTTTCTTCCTCCTCCCGCTCGGAGACTGTTGGCTCTTGTGCTTTTGGGGGGGGGGTCTTCTTCACTTGAATGTCTTAAGGGACTTTGTAAGTTGACGCAGAAAGTGGACGTGCCTGAGCTTTTATTTTGGGGGGGGGGGATTTTTGGTGTGCATATGTCGTACAGCTGATCCTGCCCTCTTATCTTGAGGGGGGATAGTTTTTGCCGCTAGGACCTGCTGTGCTGGATACAATTCCAGTTTCCAGCTTTTTAGCCAGAGACACCTGGGATGTTTCTACTCTTGCCTGCTGGGGTGCAGCCAGTTGCCAGCTCAGTGTCTCCTCCAGATTTCAATATACATCTAAATAAAAATATCCCAGGAAGCTGTTGGGTCACACAAAATGTACAGGATTTCCATGTCTTTTGGTGGGAGCCTCCTGCTTCCCCTCTCCAGCTCACTGTTCCGTTTCAAGCATGGCTGCCACGTGGCAGGAAGTTCTCCCGCACAAGTCCCAATGAAATGAACGGGTGCCGTGCAGGAACACTCCTGGGTCACCCTCATTTAGCTGGGAGCTGCCCTGAAATGCCCACAGCGCAAAGTCTTGTGTCGTTTGGCTTTTACAACCTTTTAGCCATTTAAGAAAAGCAAGCACACTTTGTAGGCAGTGGCTGGCATTAAGCTCCAATCCCAGATTGCCATTGTGAGCATAAACACACCCACACCCACACCCACACCCACACACCCTCTTTATAGCTCCCCAAATAACCAACCCTTCCTAACAGCTTTTTTGAAAGCAGGCCTTGCCTTTATCAGGCTAGTTCTGCTGGAGGTGCTAGCTTGGACCGACACAATTTCATCAAAGCCGTGCCAAAATGCTCCTTTGCCAAGGCCCTCTTCCGGGGGGGGGGGCACGAACTGTTTTGCCATGTGGGGCTAACCTGGTCCTGGCCCTTCCCTCCATCGTACCGCAGGGCCCTCCCTACTCCCATTTTTGCATTTCTCCTAAAACACGAGTGGGGAACCCGGTGCCCCCTCCAGACATGGTTGGGACCCCCAGCTCCCCGAGAGCCAGCTTGGTTGCGTTGGTCGGGGGGACGGTGGGAGCTGCAAGGCCAGAAACATCTTGGAGAGGGGGGGACGCAAAGGGTTCCCCACTCCTTTATTAAAAGGCCCTTCGCTTTCCACGTTGGGGGGACGACGACAGTGGCAAAGCTGCAGCTTCTCATGGGTGCAGATTTAGGTGTTCTGGAAGCAACGCTGCATTGTTTGCAATGGGGGGGGGGGAAACACCATCTCCCTCAGTTGCTGTTTCTCAGCTTCTGCTGCTCTTCGCTTGAAGTCGTGGGCCAGCTTGAGTATCCGTAGCAATGTGTCTGTTCCCATGTGATGCTGGTATCTGTGTTAATTGGATCAACAGTGGATTTACCTGTCAAATATGGCATATAAACACTTCTGTACTCACCTTTGCTATCTTAGTATGTTCTTTTTGTGTGTGTTCAGGGGTGGGGGGATGACAAAAACATTGTCTTCTATCAGATCAGACTCACTCTCTTTTTTGTCCAGCTTCAAATGTTTTTGACTGCAACTTCCATCAGCCTCAGCCTAAACCAATACCCTCTCCTCTGGCCCTGGGTCTCCACAGTATGTTTAGCCTGGAGAAGAGGGGACCAGGAGGTGGTGTGGGAGCCATCTTCAAATATCTAAAATGTTGTCATACGGAAGAGGGAGCAAGCTCGTTTCCTCCTGCTCTGGAGGGCAGGACTTAAACCCATGGCTTCACGTTGCAAGGAAGGAGATTCCGACTGAACATCAGGAAGAAATTTCTGACAGTTAAGAGCTGTTTGACAGTGGAACGGACCCCTTCAGAAGGTGGTGGGCTCTTCTTTCTTATATTTAGAATTTAATTGAGATTATTATAGTAAGTAATGTACGGAATATACATTACGAAATGTATGGAATGTAAGTAATGTAATGTGCGGAATGTACAGTAGTAATGTACGAAAGTGAGAGCCGGACCATAAAGAAGGCTGACCGCCGAAGAATTGATGCTTTTGAATTATGGTGCTGGAGGAGACTCTTGAGAGTCCCATGGACTGCAAGAAGATCAAACCTATCCATTCTTAAAGAAATCAGCCCTGAGTGCTCATTAGAAGGACAGATCCTGAAGTTGAGGCTCCAGTACTTTGGCCACCTCATGAGAAGAGAAGACTCCCTAGAAAAGACCCTGATGTTGGGAAAGATGGAGGGCACAAGGAGAAGGGGACGACAGAAGATGAGATGGTTGGACAGTGTTCTCGAAGCTACTAACATGAGTTTGGCCAAACTGCGAGAGGCAGTGAAGGATAGGCGTGCCTGGCGTGCTCTGGTCCATGGGGTCACGAAGAGTCGGACACGACTGAACGACTGAACAACAACAACATAGTAAGTTTAAGTGAATTAGAAGGAAGAAAAAATTTAGAAAAAAGAGGGTGAGGAGAGTACATTAAAAAACGGTTTAAAAAGCAGAGGGAAACAGCAATAACAAAATAACCATAAAATATAATTAAGGCTACAAAACTATATAGTATGTAAGTAGATGGATAAACTTATTGTCTCCCTCAAGCGTATGCTAATCCATGTATCACTATGGTTTAGACAAATACATTCCAAATATCATTAAATTCATTGCAGGCTATTAAAGAAAGGTTGGGGGGCATCTGTCAGGGATGCTTCAGCTGTGATTCCTGCATTGCAGGGGGTTGGACTAGAGGACCTTTGGGGTTCCCTCCCAACTCTACGATTCTCTAGGACCTACCCCTCCACCCCTCTTCATCTGGAGCTGCTTCCAGGGATTGAACCAGGA
Organism: Darevskia mixta; assembly: GCA_034641385.1. NCBI lineage: Eukaryota > Metazoa > Chordata > Lepidosauria > Squamata > Lacertidae > Darevskia > Darevskia mixta. Next base: position 3,091,242 of record JAWWNH010000124.1, on the reverse strand, counting down.
ATCCTCGGCAGGCAAAGCAGAGACTCTGCACCCCGGAACGATGGAAAGGTGGAGAGAGAAGCCCCACGGCTTTGCCTAGATTCTCGTTTGCAACCTTCCCTGAGGCCTGGGGCAGATCTTTGCTGTCCCCTGGTGCTGAGGAGCTACAAAGGCCACATCCGCCCCATACAGCGAGAACCCTTTGATACCGTGTTGAAGAGTCAAGCCTTCCCGCAGAGAAGCTGTCGCTTGTTAAGGGCGCTGCCTCTTCCTCTCCCAGAGCTACAATTCCCAGAGCGGTTTAATCACCAGTCCCTCTTCATGGGGGGAAGAAAGGTTTCTCTGTGGCTAAGTGGGGATTCGAACCCTGGTCTTCTCCCAGGCCCGAGTACGAAGCTCTGGCCATTGCGCCACACTGCTCTCTCGCTCCGCAACCAAGTCCACAAAGCCACAAATCCTCCTAACGCGAAGCCGGATTTGAGTTGTTGCCACTGCCGCCGCCGCTCCAGGCAGGATACAGCAGATGTTAATAATGTGCTTATTTTCTCTAAGTGCCATTTTGGCATCGGTGTTAATTACAATTTATATTCGGCAGCGTTTATGTTGGGAAAAGAAACCCACCTTAATGGTCCCCAACTGACGGGGGAGGGGGCAAGGGCTGTCAAGCAGAGCTCCATATGTTGGATGGGGGGCCAGGCAGAGAGGCAGGGAGGGGCCGGCGCTGCCTGTCTGTGTCCCTGGACCCTCTCTCTCCTTTCCTTCCAAGTTTCATTTCAGCCCAGAGCAACTTTGGAAAGTTTCTATGCAGAGGTTGGATGGCCATCTGTCAGGGACGCATTCGTTGCAATTCCTGCATTGCAGGGGGCTGGACTAGATGACCTCTGGGGGTCCCGCTCAACTTTACAATTCTGTGACCTCCTCCCCTTTATCCGCCAACGCTCAGTGGCTGCACATGCTCCCTGCGGATGGCTTGAATGAGTTCATATTTAATACATGGAGCTGCTTTTAGTGTCACCTTTTGGAAGAGAAGGGACGCAGGTGGCGCTGTGGGTTAAACCACAGAGCCTAGGGCTTCCTGATCAGAAGGTTGGCGGTTCAAATCCCCGCGACGGGGTGAGCTCCCGTTGTTCGGTCCCTGCTCCTGCCCACCTAGCAGTTCGAAAGCACGTCAAAGTGCAAGTAGATCAATAGGTACCGCTCTGGAGGGAAGGTAAACGGCGTTTCCGTGCGCTGCTCTGGTTCGCCAGAAGCGACTTTGTCATGCTGGCCACATGACCCGGAAGCTGTATGCTGGCTCTCAGCCAATAAAGCAAGATGAGCGCCACAACCCCAGAGTCGGACACGACTGGACCTAATGGTCAGGGGTCCCTTTACCTTTTACTTTGGATGCGAAAGGAACGGCTCAGGGGTGAGGACCTAAGAGGCTCCCCCCACAAAAAAAACCCCAGTCTAATGAGCGTTGAGTGCATTCCCATTGAATTCTCCCTCCACCTCTCCCACAATCCCTTTGAACATCCACCCCCAAAGCTCGGGGCAGCCCCAGGCTACCTTTTGCCTGTTTGGTTTGTTGGAAAGGGGTTTCTGAACCACTCAATGTCTGAAATCTCTAAGCGACGTTCTTGGGTGTGGAGTGCCTTGCAAAAGAGGTCAGGCCCACGACCACCTTGCTCCTCCCAGGGTCTGATCCCTTCTGCATGCAAAGCCAGGGAGCTCTTCACTCCTTCCGGCAGTTTTAAGGGCTTGACCCCCCACCCCAGCCCACCGGGAGTGAACCCAGGGTGACCGGAATAGCCTTCTCACGGGACCTGGGAGCAGGAAGGAGCTGCGTCCGTAAATGCACCTGAGGATGCTCCCAGTCATTTGGGTGGGAGGCCATAGCCTTCCAGAGGTGGAACAGGGGACCAGTGACTCTTCCCCCCCCCAGATGTGGCTGGGCTCCATCTCCCATCAGCTCCAGCCACCATGGCCAGTGGTCAGGGATGGTGGGTCTGGGGTCCAGAGACACCTGAACAGCCTCCGGCTTCCCAACTCTGCTTCGCCCCAAAGACCCTCAACGCATAAGGATTTAACTGCTTCTGAAGGCTGGTTCTCTGGCACCAAACAGGCCCTGTGTCCTGCAGCCTCTGGAGGTTTGGCTGGTGGGAGACAGAGCAGAGTCTCACCTGCAGAGCGGCTGGGTTCCTAGGAGAGTTGGGGGGGGGGGGTCCGCCCTTCAGGATTCCTTGTGGGGAACTAGAGTTTCCCTAGTGAAATCTCCTCTTCAGGTTTTTCCTGGGCACCGTATGGAGTACCCTTTAAGCCACCTCATTCCCTCCCAGAAGAAAGGACTCATCCATGTGTTCGATTTATCTTTAAATATCTGCAGGCCACGTCAGAACCTGCATGACAGCACTTAAAAATCAAAAACCTATTTGAGTTTGCCTACATGGTGCCCCTGAGAATAGGCAAGGAAAGTGGGAGCTGTGCCCCCCCCCAATAAGAACATAAGAATCCTAGAATTGCAGAGTGGGAAGGGACCCCCAGGGTTATCTAGTCCAGCCCCCTCAACTAAATACCCCCTAGTCCAGCCCCCTCAACTATCTAGTCCAGCCCCCTCAACTAAATCTCAACTAAATACCCCTGCAAGATGGCCATCCGGCCTCTGCTTAAAAACCTCCAAGGAAGGAGAGCCCACTTTCCGAGGGAGTCAATTGCCAAATACAGTCGTACCTTGGAAGTCAAACGGAATCCGTTCCGGAAGTCCGTTTGACTTCCAAAACATTCAGAAACCAAAGCGCGGCTTCCGATTGGCTGCAGGAAGCTCCTGCAGCCAATCGAAAGGTGTGCCGGATGTTCAGCTTCCGAAAATCGTTCAGAAACCGGAACAGCCACTTCCGGGTTTCGATTGTTTGGGAGCCGATTTGTTCAGGATCCAAGGCATTTGAGATCCAAGGTACGACTGTAACCCAAAGTTCTTCCTGATGTTTAATCCGAATCTCCTCGCTGGATCCCTCTGGATCAAGCCAGCAGCCCAGGATCCTGTTCTCATAGATGGCCAACCAGATGCCCATTATGGGGAACTTGCAAGCAGGATTTGAGCACAAGAGCCCTTTCCCCATCTTGGGGTTCCCAGTGCTGGCTATTCAGAAGCACTGCTGCCTCCAGCTACGACCTAAAGGTACCCCTGACCATTGGGTCCAGTCACGGATGACTCTGGGGTTGCGGCGCTCATCTCGCTTTAGTGGCTGAGGGAGCCAGCGTACAGCTTCTGGGTCATGTGGCCAGCATGACTTAAGCCGCTTCTGGCGAACCAGAGCAGCGCACGGAAACGCCGTTTACCTTCCCGCCGGAGTGGTACCTATTTATCTACTTGCACTTTTTGATGTGCTTTCGAACTGCTAGGTGGGCAGGAGCAGGGACCGAGCAACGGGAGCTCACCCCGTCGCAGGGATTTGAACCGGCAACCTTCTGATCGGTTTACACCACAGCGCCACCTGCATCCCAAAGAACCTCTTAAGGAGGGTGAAAGAGGAGAGCACAAAATATGATCTGAAGCTCAACATAAAAAAAACCAAAGATCATGGCCACTGGTCCCATCACCTCCTGGCAAATAGAAGGGGAAGAAATGGAGGGAGTGAAAGATTTTACTTTCTTGGGCTCCATGATCACTGCAGATGGTGACAGCAGCCACAAAATTAAAAGATGAGTTAATTTTTTATGACCGGGACAGTGACCGGTTGCCTTGCCTCTGCTTCAGAGCCACTGGCCAGTTTCCAGGGCTCTTCTCGGCCCTGGGGAGGCCTTGTCATAAAAGCCAAGGGCTCACTGGTGCCGAGCTCTGGAGGGAGGGCAGGGGTTCGCCTTGCCAACCCTCCGCGATCCATATTCATTGCGCACCGCCCGCAGCTTGGGGCCACTGCCCGCCGGCACCTTTCCACCCCTCCCTGAAGCCTGTCAAAGGAGCAATATTCTCCACGCCTCTCGGCGCCTCCTGGGGAAGCTGCCCTCCATCGCGAGGTCCACGAGATGCTCAATTGGACGCCGTAGGCGCACCCCACCGGCTCTCCGGCAAAAGCCTCATTTCCATAGAAACCGGACAGGATGCGGGAGAAGGGGCTGTGATTAATAGCCGAGGGAGGCTGCCTTGGGCCCTCTTCAATTTTTTAGGGGGCAGAGAGGGCCAGAGGCAGACACGGGGGGAGCGCAGAGAGAGGCACGTGCCCTTAAAGCTAATGAAAACCATTTTGCCTGCGGATTTCGCGGGCAGCCTATTCCCTAGCATGTTTTCCATCCTGCTTCACCCTCCTCTTTTTATTAAAGCAACTAGCTCTCTTCCGAAGGCTTCCCTGCCCTCCCTCGCAGCAGCGATCACCATGGCTCAAATTAATAAGGGTTTCTAAAAGGACAAGCAAAGTCTTCGCCGCTGTCGCTGGTTAGCAGCGGGGTGTGTGTGTGTGTAGGCTGGTCGTGCAGCAATAAGGGGAGACCCTGACATTAGCTGTTTGAAATAAAAGAGGGTTTAGGGATGGGTGTTTTATCCCCCAACAGCCTTGACCCAGGGGTAGAAACTCAAATCTCTAAGCTAATCACCAAATGGCACCTTAAACCAAGGTTATGGTTGCCCAAACGGAATGTCTAGATGCCCATTTATTTTCCGTGAATTTATTACTATCATCGTGATTTTCAATATCGCTTTATATTTTGAAGGAAAGAATCTCCAGTGTTCAGCTGGCCGAGCCAGCTTCCTCCTCCTCCTGTCTAACGGCAGAGCCGGCCTTGCAGAGCTGGAGCAGAGGCGTCCGTGTTTGCTTCTGATGTTCCCTAACCAAAGAGAGAGAGAGAGAGATTTGCAGTGCCGTCGCCTTCCAAAGTCACATTTAAGCCCCATGAAAATATTCCGTATGGTTAGATCTGAAGGCAGGCAGAGGGATTTCAGTTTAATTGCTGTGCGTCCCCCCCCGTCCCCCCGCTTTTCTCTTTTAGCTTTCAAAATGCTCACTAGTGTAGCGTTTTTATGCTAATTCTGCGGAAGCTGGCATGCCTTTGTCTTAAATTATTTATTTTAGTTAATCCCCCTTTTTGCCTTAAAAGGGATGGAGAGGGGAAGGGGGGGGCTCCTGAACTCCCATCTCTACACACCGAGAATGTTAAATTGGGCATTGCTAATTAGCCATTTGACAATTAAGGAACATAGAGCAAAATAAAAAATAAAAAACCCATTAGGACATTGGGGTTTGGGGTGTTTTTTTTTGCTTTCTTTCTTTATGTATTTGTGAAGTTCTCCTCCACCCCATGTGCTCCCTTTGAAGTAAAAGCTGCGCTCAGTTCTTGCCCGTGGCTGTGGGATAAATGCGTCTTTAAAAAAAAAATTCCTTGTGAAAACTTTAAAAACTGCTGTGAGAGATTTAAAAACTGTTGTGTGTGAGTGTGTAAGAAGCAATTTTATTAAATTTGTAGGCCATAATGCTCATAAATGGGAGTATTTGATAAAGACAGTGGGTTTTTACAAAAGTAGTGAAAGGGTTAGCTGGTCTGCACAGGGCTTCCATTTCCCACCTTCACTTTTTAGTAGCTAAATTTTATTATGTATGTATAGAACACTGTGAAGGCTGATCGCCGAAGAATTGATGCTTTTGAATTCTGGTGCTGGAGGAGACTCTTGAGAGTCCCATGGACTGCAAGAAGATCAAGCCTATCCATTCTGAAGGAAATCAGCCCTGAGTGCTCACTGGAAGGACAGATCCTGAAGCTGAGGCTCCAAGACTTTGGCCACCTCATGAGAAGAGAAGACTCCCTGGAAAAGACCTTGATGTCGGGAAAGATGGAGGGCACAAGGAGAAGGGGACGGCAGAGGACGAGATGGTGGGACAGTGTTCTCGAAGCTACCAACATGAGTCTGACCAAACTGCGGGAGGCAGTGGAAGACAGGAGTGCCTGGCGTGCTCTGGTCCAGGGGGTCATGAAGAGTCGGACATGACTAAACGACTAAACAATAACAACAACAGGCAGATGATAGATAGATAGATAGATAGATAGATAGATAGATAGGCAGTGGAAGACAGGAGTGCCTGGCGTGCTCTGGTCCGTGAGGTCACGAAGAGTCGGACACGACTAAACGACTAAACAACAACAACTACCGGTGACAGGCTGTTACAACAACTACCGGTAACAGACTGTTAAACTACCGGTTAACAGTCGTCAACAGGTTTACCACACCTATCAGCCAATCACCCATTCCCACCACCCCTCTGAGTAATACCCCTCCCCACCCTCTCACTATATATAAGGGTCTGGTGACTTCTGTCTCAGTGTATCTGAAGAAGTGTGCATGCACACGAAAGCTCATACCAAGAACAAACTTAGTTGGTCTCTAAGGTGCTACTGGAAGGAATTTTTTCATTTTTCATTTTGTTTTGACTATGGTAGACCAACATGGCTACCTACCTGTAACTGGAACTACCGGTAAAATGAGGCTACATTTTAAATTGTATTTTAACCTGTATTTTAATTAACTGTTTTTCTTTCTCTTTTATGTTTTATTGTAATTTCATTGGTGTTAGCCGCCCTAAGCCCGGTTTTGGCTGGGGAGGGCAGGGTATAAATAAAATATTATTATTATTATTATTATTATTATTATTATTATTAAGAGGAAGGCACGCTTGGCAAATACACACCGTGATCAGCTCCTGCCCAGAAACCCATGTCCCCACTGTGGAAGGACGTGTGGATCCAGAATTGGCCTCCATAGTCACTTATGGACTCACTGTTAAAACCGTGCTTATGGAAGACAATCTTACTTGGCTACGAGGGATCGCCAAAGAAGAAGAATTACCCCCTGGGGTCATCCAGTCCAACCCCCTGCAATGAAGGAATCTCAACAAGATCATCCAACCTCTGCTTAAAAACCTCCCAGGAAGGAGAGTCCATCACCTCCCGAGGGAGACCGTTCCCACTGTTGAATGGCTTTTTACTGTCAGATAAAATAAATAAAGAAAATCTATGCTTTAAAAAAAAATCCTTTAAAAACAGAACAAAAAACAACACCCAACCATCTGCAGAACAAATGCTTTGAAAAGAGGACATGCAGGGGGGCATTTATGAAAAAAAAAGGACCTGGGTGCTTGTTATTACCGTGGGGCGGAGCGGGGGGGGGGGACCGCGTTATTTCACAGTGCAGATAAAAGGAAGTAGTGAAAGCAACGCATTTATAGGCATGGGGACAGGTTCCTTGCTAAGCCGCTATTATCAAATTAATGTCAAAACGCATCAAACAGGCCTGAGTGTTCTGGAGGCTTCTGCAAAAGTGCTTTGCAAATTGGCGACAAAAACAGTTTTTTGTTTACAGGGTACCAAGCAAGAAACCGACTAATTAGCCATTGTAATAAAAGGGGGTGGGGGAAGGAAATGGGCAATTATACAAACAAGCTGTTTTGAAGTATAAATACATGCTATTCTATGGGCCCTGCTTTAAATGTACACAGGCATATATATATATATATATATATATATATATATATATATATATATATATATATATATATATAATCTATTGCAGCAGCGTCTCGGATGCCAACTTCCCAGGGAATGTGAAATTTGCAGAAAGGCGGAGCGCTTTGAATTGGAAAAGCAGGGTTTTGTTCTGAAGGGATGTTGAAACAAAACGAACCAGGCCAGCTGAGAATCGGATGATGAGTTTTTAATGAGGATTGAAGCCCTCTTCCAGTGCTGCAGGCACTTGCCGGAACTTGCATTTGTGGAACTGCGGGGGCACTTTTTGTACGCAGGAGCCCTCGTGGCTCATTCTGGACAGCTGCGGCCAAGGGGTGCCCCCCCCAAATCCTGAGCATTTTTTGGTTTTGAAAGCAGTGCGATGGCAAGATCCCTTCTGCCTTTCCTTCTACCGGGTGGCTGCATTCCCAAAAGGTGCAGGATTGAGCAGACCCAAGCGTCCCCGCTTTCCAGGGACCGTCCCGGATTGGCAGAAGCGGTACTGGTTTCTGATTTGATCCCAGAGTGTCCCTCTTTTCCTTAAAAGGTAAAGGTAAAGGGACCCCTGACAGTTAAGTCCAGTCGCGGACGACTCTGGTGTTGCACGCTCATCTCACTCTATAGGCTGAGGGAGCCGGTGTTCGTCCGCAGACAGTTTTTCCGGGTCATGTGCCCAGCAGGACTAAGCAAAACCAGAGCAGCACATGGAAATGCCTTTTACCTTCCTGCCGGAGCGGTACCTATTAATCTACTTGCACTTTTGTTGTGCTTTTGAACTGCTAGGTTGGCAGGAGCAGGGACCGAGCAACGGGAGCTCACCCCGTCGCAGGGATTCGAACCCAAGCCCAAGCAGCACAGTGATTTAACCCACAGCGCCACTCGCGTCCCATCTCTTTTCCTTAGGACGTCCCTATTTTCATCGGAGAAATGTTGGAGGGTATGTGTGTCCTGCTTTAGGGAGGACAGTCCTCTATCCAGTGTCATAGCAGGGGGGGGCACAGGGATTGTTATGTATTCAGTGGTCTGTGTCTGCCTGAGCTTGAGTCTGGAGTCTGGACTAAGGAATCTGAGCTCCTGTGTTCTGATTCGATACATGATATCCAATCACAGAACATTTCAGGATTTGGGCCTCTGCCATTGGCCCTTGAACTCTTGAGTCGTGATTCGCAGCTTGGAGGTTTAGACAGCCAATCACGTTGGGAGTGGGAGTGGCCCAGGCTTTCAGGAATGTATATAAGCAGTTGCTTTGCCCCTGTTACCCAGCTATGTAGTTCAATAAAGGTTCTTGCTGTTATCACCATGTCTTGCCTCGTGGGAACCCACCTACACTTCAGGGATGGTTGCCCCAGGTGCAAAAATTCAACACCCAGTGTTGCTTCAGTACAGCTGTGAGATTCCGTGCCTGGGCTCCATTGAAAACGTCTTCTCCAGTGAACCAGGAAGTGGCATCTCCAGACAATGGAATTATTGCGATCTCCTGGGTGATGCAGATGCCATTAGGCAGCTTGAAGAGCATGCATACTCCATCCGTTTGCCTCCCTCCCGCTCCCCATCCACGTGGCCCCGGGCGATAGCAACGGGAGGGGCCTTGAAGGTGCCCATCAACAATAGGCCAGAGACTGACCAGGTCACCTGAAGAAGAAGAGTTTGGATTTGATATCCCGCTTTATCACTCTCCTTCAGGAGTCTCCAAGCGGCTCACATTCTCCTTTCCCTTCCTCCCCCACAACAAACACTCTGTGAGGTGAGTGGGGCTGAGAGACTTCAGAGAAGTGTGACTAGCCCAAGGTCACACAGCAGCTGCATGTGGAGGAGCGGAGACGCGAACCCGGTCCCCCAGATTACGAGTCTACCGCTCTTAACCACTGCACCACACTGGCTCTCACAGCTTTCCTTGCCATGGCAAGACGAACTTCTGCCTACATGTTAGAGGCAATTAAAGTCATACCTCATGTTACGTTTGGTTCAGGTTGCGTCCTGCAGCGACCCGGAAGTACCGGAAAGGGTTACTTCCTGGTTTCGCCACTCGCGCATGCACAGTAGCGCTAAATCACGCTTCACGCATGCGCACAAGCATCAAATTGCACCGCGTGCCTGCGCAGATATGGCGCTTCAAGTTGTGGGCTTTTCATGTTGTGAACAGGCCTCCGGAACGGATCCCATTCGCAACCAGAGGTACCACTGTATTAGCAGATTTGCACCGAGATGCATATAAATCACCAAATGCAAAATTGGCAAGAGGCTGGCGGACAAGCAGGCTGGAAGTGTAAAAGGGAGTCCTTGGAGCACCCCACGATTGCCTGCCCGGGCCCCAAAGGGTAATCTAGTCCAGCCCCCTACAAGGCCGGTGTCATCACCAAGGAACCCCTGACTGTTGGCGCCGGTCCTGACACTGAAGAACGATGGATCTGCACTAGCGACATTTCCAGCAGAACATTTTCCAGAAGGCAAAAAAAGAGGAAACGATATCCAAAGGAAAGGGCAATGAAACGGAGGAGACTTTAAAACTCCAGAGAGGAGGAAGAGGGGGGAAAGCCAGTGGAGAAACCGAGGGAGCGCCTGGGCTGCCTGCTTGGGGAATTGTGAGAAGGAATTTTAATAGCTCTGTGGTACAATTTTCCATTTGCAAAACACAAACAAAAGCACGTATTAAATTGTCCTTTGGGCTGCAGTGCCCTTCCTGACACTGCAGAGCAGACTGGGAGACCCCAGGATCAGGCCAGGGGCAGTTTCTATCCCCTCGAAGGGCTGGGAATACTTAAGTTTAATCGTTCACCACCACCACCACAGCAAAATACCCTGTCCTTGTTTGTGCAGCCTGGAGGGGTGGGAGAAGATACATCTTGCGGTTGAGCGTTTCTTGGAGAATTGGTGGAGCTCGCGCAGTGCGGAGTATCAAAATGTCCCTGTTAAATTTTGAATTAGCCTTCCCGTGGAAAACCCAGCAATTCAAAAAAACAACACTCTGTTGCCAGCGAGCTGTTTGCAATGGGCTCCCTTGGAAGGTGGTAGACCTCCTTAAGCAGAGGTTGGGTGGCCATCTGTCAGGGATGCTTTAGTTGGGATTCCTGCATTGCAGGGGGCTGGACTGGATGACCCTTGGGGGTCCCTTCCAACTCCACCGTTCTATGATTCTGTGCTCTGTCTGACCCATTTGTGAAAATGAAGCCCTCGTCTGTGATATGAGGCCCTGCTTAAGCGTCTGAACAAACGACACACCTGTTTGCACATTTGGATGACGGAAGAATTTCTGGTTCGTTGAAAAGCAGAAACAGATGCTTCCGGTCTCTTCTTCACGGCCATGCTGGGGGAGAGGGGAAGGGAGACTGAGGCTTGCCGCTACTCACGCATGCAACAGTCAACTGTGGTTTGACATTGCATGTGAAAAGCGCCCGACTTTTCATTTGCTGGTCTTGAAAACAAGCTGAATTATTCCATACGAGAAAAAATGGACATACAGTGGTACCTTGGTTCTCAAACTTAATCCGTTCCAGAAGTCCGTTCCAAAACCAAGGCATGTTTTCTCATTGAAAGGAATCCAAAACGGATTAATCCGTTCCAGACTTTTAAAAACAACCCCTAAAACAGCAATTTAACATGAATTTTACTATCTAATGAGACCACAGGTCCATAAAATGAAAGCAATAAACAATGTACTGCAGTCACACAATCAATCAGTAGCTGAACTGGGTTCCACACAGTCACAAAAACAAAACAAAACAGCTGCAAAAACAAAAATAAATAGCAAAAACAGACAGACCTCAGCGTAACACTCAAAATGGAGCACGTTCTGCTTCCGAAAAAAGTTTGCAAACCAGAACACAGACTTCCAGGTTTGCAGTGTTCAGGTTCCAAGGTGTTTGAGAACCAAGGTACCCCTGTACAGTAATTTGTAAACTGTTGCCATACAAAGGGATATTTGATACCTCGATTCCTCCTTGATCCAAGGTGAGCTCTCTCTTTCCTGCCCTGCTAATAGAAGCAGCCTGGGGAAGCAAGGACTTGGCAAACCCTGGTTCAAACTCACTGATGAACCTTGGGCTAGTATCTCTCTCTCTCTCTCTCTCTCTCTCTCTCTCTCTCTCTCTCCCTCCTACCTCACAGGGTTGTTGTGAGGATAAAGAGCGCCAGTGTGGGCTAGTGCTCAGAGTGTCAGACTAAGACCTGGAAGACCAGGGTTCAGATTCCCACTCAGCCACGAAGCTGACGGGGTGACCAGGGGGGGCCAGTCATTGCCTCTCAGCCTGACCTACCCCACAGGGCTGTTGTGAGTACAAAATGGGAAGGAGGTGGACTAGGCAAGCCGCTTTTGAGTTCCTTGGAGGAGAGCTGGGAGACAGATTTAAATAATGATAATAATTTAAGATACTTAAAAATAGATGATAGATAGATAGATAGATAGATAGCAATAACCCTTCTGTCATGGATGCTTTGCAGGGCCCAACAAACTTTTTCAGCAGGGGGCTGGGCCACTGTCCCTCAGACCTTGTGGGCCGGACTATATTTTGAAGGAAAAAAATGAACGAATTCCTATGCCCCACAAATAACCCAGAGATGCATTTTAAATAAAAGGACACATTCTACTCATGTAAACACACGCTGATTCCTGGACCGTCCGCGGGCCGGATTGAGAAGGCGATTGGGCCGGATCCGGCCCCCGGGCCTTAGTTTGCCTACCCATGCTTGCGATCCCTGCACTACAGGACAGAGGCTTAATTAATTAATTAATCAATCAACCCACAAGGCCGCCGGTTTTCATTGGGCATTCTAGAAGCCTCTTGCCCAGCAGTGCAGCGGAAGCCGAGCAGAGTTGCATCCCATTACAATCTCGATTAAGACAGCAATTACCAAAAGTGTTATCCGAATGTCACAAGGTGGTGCCGAGCGGAGAGCCACACCGGGTGCCGATCTGATAAGGATGTTTCCTGGCACTCACGTTACCAGGAAGGAGCGGATCGCTTTTCCCCCACCGCAGGAGAGCACAGTCCGCAAGAGACGGTCCCTCCCTCGGCCTCCGGCCTCCTGGCTGGGCTGCTGCTGGGGCCGCAAGGAGGATTTGCACTCAGCTCCCGGAAGAGCCACTGACCCAAAGGAACCGCCCGGCCACCTCACACAGAGGCCACTGTTCCGCCACTGGAAGAACAGGATGCTGGACTAGGTGGGCCCTTGGCCTGATCCTGCAGGCTCTCCTTACATTCCTAACAGCCGGTCCCTTTGATGCAAGAACCACATTCTGCATGTCGTAAAAAGGCAGCCCCACACAGCACACCATGGAGTAGTCTAACACTGACTTATATAGGTATAAAAAGTGCCATCCTTTTTATAAGAGGGGATTTCCTCAGGAAGTAGGGAACATCTACCTGTCTAGGTTTTCTGGTTTCCAAGATGATGATGACGATGAACAACAACAACAACAACAACAGTTGTCTACTGCCCTATACCCACAGGTTTCAGGGTGATTCACAACATAAAATCGCTATATAAAAATACTAAATATATAATAAAAACAAACCGCTCGAACCGCTTTACTGGCCGAGGGAGCCGGCGTACAGCTTCTGGGTCATGTGGCCAGCATGACAAAGCCGCTTCTGGCGAACCAGAGCAGCACACGGAAACGCCGTTTACCTTCCCGCCAGAGTGGTTCCTATTTATCTACTTGCACTTTGACGTGCTTTCGAACTGCTAGGTGGGCAGGAGCAGGGACCGAGCAACGGGAGCTCACCCCGTCGCGGGGATTCGAACCGCCGACTTTCTGATCGGCAAGCCCAAGAGGCTCAGTGGTTTAGACCACAGCGCCACCCGTGTCCACCCACCAAAACAGTTCCTCTGAGCCCCCATCTCAGCTGAGCCGGGGAGAAGGGTCCAGCAGGGAGCAGCCAGAACGCACCGAAAGCCATCGGTGCTTGTGATACGCACTTTACGCAGGCATATTTTGCAACCACCAAAGGCGGTTTTCGAGAGCTTTCTATCTTAAGACCATAAGAAGAGCCTGCTGGATCAGGCCAGTAGCCCACCTAGTCTGGCACCCTGTTCTCACAGTGGTCAACCAGGTGCCTGTGGGAAACCAGTAGCAACTGGGATTCAGAAGCACTGCTGCCTTGAACTGGGAGGGCAGAGCAGAGCCATCCTGGCTAGTGGCCATCCATAGTCCTCTCCTCCTCCATGAATTCGTCCAATCCTCTTTTAAGGCCATCCTAGTTGGTGGCCATCCCTGCCTCCTGTGGCAGGGAGTTCCACAGTTTAACAGTGTTGTGTGATGAAGGACTTTCTTTTCTCGGGCCTGGTTCTTCCAACATTCGGCTTCCTCAGGTTCGAGTGTTATGAGAGAGGGAGGGAAACCTCTCTAGCCTCTTTCTCCAGGCTGTGCATAATTTTACAAAATTCTACCGTATCTGCCGTTCTTCGCCTTTCCGCTAAACTAAAAAGTCCCAGACTCTGCCACCTTTTCTCATAGGAGAGTCTCTCCATCCCCTTAAAATCATGTCAGTTGCACTTCTCTGAACTTCTCCCAACTCTGCAATATCCTTTTTGAGGAGAGCTGTACGCAGAAGTCCAAATGTGGTTGCACCCTAGATTTGTATCATGGCATGATCATAGGTAAAGGTAAAGGTACCCCTGACCATTAGGTCCAGTCGTGTCCGACTCTGGGGTTGCGGCACTCATCTCGCTTTATTGGCCGAGAGCCGGCGTACAGCTTCCAGGTCATGTTGCCAGCAAGACTAAGCCGCTTCTGGCGAACCAGAGCAGCGCACGGAAACGCCGTTTATCTTCCCGCCAGAGCGGTACCTATTTATCTCCTTGCACTTTGACGTGCTTTCGAACTGCTAGGTGGGCAGGAGCTGGGACAGAGCAACGGGAGCTCACCCCGTCGCAGGGATTCGAACCGCCGACCTTCTGATCAGCAAGCCCTAGGCTCTGTGGTTTAACCCACAGCGCCAGAACCATAGAATTGTAGGGTTGGAAGGGACTGTGAGGGTCATCTAGTCTACTGGTCGTTTTATTTCAAGCCTAGGGAGAATGTAAGTGACCCGCTTTGGCCGGGTTTGGTGAACCCACCGCACACCAAGTCTGATATCGTGACGGAGCAGATGATGAACTCTTTGCAGCGCCCGTTCTCCAGACCAATAAAACTGGCTCCTCTCAGCATCTCGCTTAGCATGGGGCTAGTTATGGCCCTAATTGCGACGGCTGAGCAAGGCAGTGGTACAGTTTAGAATCTTAATTTCCCATCCAGATTCCTCATCTCCGTCAGGGTGGCATCCATATTCATCAACCCCATTACACCAGCAGGCAGCTTGTGATTATCTAGCTACCTTTGCTCTTCTTTCCCTGTGCATTTCAAACACACACACACACACACACACACACACACACACACACACACACACGAAGGCATCCCATGCATGCAAATGATGCCTCCCCCCCCCCATTTTAGATCTCTGTCCAGGGCCCCCTTTTAACACAACCATAGATCGGTTATTCAACCAAGATCTGCCATGCCAAGCAAACTTTGCTGCCTGTAAGAAGGAGTCGGGGAGGGTCTTTACTCAGCCTCGGAGGGTCGTTAACTCGGCGCATTTGCATTTTGCAAGGCGTAGGACTCAACATGCAAAAAAATAAATCTGCAAAACTGGCAACAGCGTTCCCACGCAGGGATGAAGAAGGATTGGAGACCTTAGATCTCAGAGCCGCACAAGCCCCCAAGTGCTATGGCATGAAAGAAAGCCCAGATCAACCTCTGTTGCTGAGAATCTGCCCTTGGAAATAGCAAGGGAGCATCAGTTCCCGCAGAAGAGGCAGCAGCCCGAGTCTTGCGGCGTTGAAGGCACTACTTCAAAAGCACCGGAAGAGCAGGAGACTCTTAATTTCAGGGTTGTGGGTTTGAGACCCACATTGGGCAAAAGATTCCTGCAAGGGATGGGACTAGAGGAGTCTTGTGGCCCCTGCAAACTCTACAATTCTATGAAAAAGGGAAGGAGAAGCAGGAGGCGCCAATGTCTGTGCCCACCGACTCCTATTTCTTTCCCATGCACTCTTGAAGGTGCCAGTTATTACAAACTAAAAGGTAATGGTAAAGGACCCCTGGATAGTTAAGTCCAGTCAAACATGACTCTGGGGTTGCGGCGCTCATCTTGCTTTCAATCTGGTACGCAGGATGAGACCCTCCCTGCCCGCGGACTGTCTCGCCAGAGTGGTGCATGCTCTGGTTATCTCCCGCTTGGACTACTGCCATGCGCTCTACGTGGGGCTACCTTTGAAGGTGACCCGGAAACTGCAATTAATCCAGAATACAACAGCTAGACTGGTGACTGGGAGTGGCCACTGGGACCACATAACACCGGTCCTGAGAGAACTACATTGGCTCCCAGTACGTTTCCGAGCACAATTCAAAGTGTTGGTGCTGACCTTTAAAGCCCTAAACGGCCTCGGTCCTGTATACCTGAAGGAGCGTCTCCACCCCCACCGTTCAGCCCAGACACTGAGATCCAGCGCCGAGGGCCTTCTGGCGGTTCTCTCCCTGCGAGAAGCAAAGCTACAGGGAACCAGGCAGAGGGCCTTCTCGGTAGTGGCACCCGCCCTGTGGAACGCCCTCCCTTCAGATGTCAAAGAGAACAACAACTACCTGACATTCAGAAAATACCTGAAGGCAGCCCTATTTAGGGAAGTTTTTAACCTGTGATATTTTAATGTATTTTAATATCTGTTGGAGGCCGCCCAGAGTGGCTGGGGAGACCTGGCCAGATGGGCGGGGTACAAAAATTATTATCATTATATTATTATTATTATTATTATTATTATTATTATTATTATTATTATTCAAGCCTAGGGAACCGACGTTTGTCCACAGACAGCTTTCCGGGTCATGTGGCCAGCAGGACTAAACCGCTTCTGGCGCAATGGGACACTGTGATGGAAGCCAGAGCGCACGGAAACGCTGTTTACCTTCTCACCACAGCAGTACCTATTTATCTACTTGTGCTGGCGTGCTTTCGAACTGCTAGGTTGGCAGGAGCTGGGACAGAGCAACAGGACCTCACCCTGTGCAGGTTTCGAACCGCCAACCTTCTGATTGGCAAGCCCCAAGAGGCTCAGTGGTTTAGACCACAGCACCACCTGCATCCCAGGGCCTTGTATGCCTCCTTCCGGCCACTCCTGCAGCCAAGCTGGTGCCAAACATCTTGCTCTGCTTTCCTTTGGATCACATCAGCGAGGCTCGGGGGGGGGGTGTCCTGTTGTCTGGGCAGCGCAGGACCTTGAGACACACTGCCCAGGCTTGCACCCCTGAATATCACTTCAGTGCTGCTGACACAGTGGTTTGGCTTCACCCCCGGAGGAGCACTCCATTGTCTCTCTGCGCAGTTTCAACTATACCCAGTTGAAGGCTGCCTGGTTGAATTTCTGCAGGCTAAATGCAAGTAAGGCAGAGACCCTAGAAGCCAGTGCAAAAAGAGCTTTTAAGCTTTTTGTCTTGCTTCGGGGGTGGGCAACGCCCCACCTCCAGAAGCCTAGGGCTGTCCTCACAGAGGGCAATTTCAAGGGACGGTTTGAATGTACAGTACACATATTTGCATCTGTGAGGAACTTTAGGGACTGAGCTCCCGGGTGAGACGCAGTTTTTACCGCAGTTTTTAAAAACCGCCTATATAAGAAACAGATGGAACCTCTCCGAAGAATGCAAATCACAGGAGAAAGGCGAGGGTGGCTCTGTCCAGGCCTGCGTGTCTGTTAACAGTTGTCAGAAATTATTTCTGGGAAGGGTCAGGAAGCAAAGGAGGTCCCCAGTCTGCCAGGCCCAAACCAGACACAACTGTGTCTGCCAACAGCACAAACCACCAGAGCTGTGAGTGTGAAGGGTTTTCTGGGGCTGCTTTAGGGGGGTTCCCACATTACAATTGCACCCAGTGCCAAGATCTGCCAGCAAACACACCCAAACAATAACTAAGAGTTTGGCTTTGCACGCAGCTCCATCCCCCACCCATCTCCTCTTCGATGGTGGGGGCGAGTAGAGACCCCCAAATCTCAATCTCAATCTTGTTGCTTTTTGAACAGAGGACAAGGAAATGCAGGGAGCCAAAAATACGTTGAGTCGTTGCCACAGAGCTGCATGGAGAGAGGCTAAGCCTGGCAATTTTGATGCAGATTGGTTTTCCCTTTCTTTGAATATATTATCAACAGATCCCTCCAACTCCTCATTCTTCATTACGGTTTGGGTATTTAAATACCATATGATATTCAGTGAAGTAGGATTGGGATTTGGCATCCTGCTTTGCTGTTTTCATTCCCTTCTTCAACTCGGTTTTACTTCTTCCTCTTTTTCCTCTGCTGCTTACCTGCTTTTTCAGTCCCTACATGTTTTTGTATGCAAAAAAACACCACCCTCAGTTTGGGTTATAATTTGCAGTTTTCTTCATGGGAAATGTTATGGAAAGAGGATTTGAAGTTTATGGCTTGCTGTTCGTTGAAAGAAAACTATATAACAACAACAACAACAACAACAACAACAACAACAACAACAACATATTGTTTCTACCCCGCCCATCTGGCTGGGCCTCCCCAGCCACTCTGGGCGGCTTCCAACAGAATATCAAAATACAATAATGAAAATGATGTGCTGTTGGTATTTGACACCCAGTAAAATTGCGAAAATGTATAGAACCAGTTCAAATGTGTGCTGGAAACATGAAAGGGAAGAGGGTATGTTTTATCATATGTGGTGGTCAGGCAGGGTGGCAAAAGCTTTCTGGGAAATGATATATAATGGGCTGAAAAAAATGTTTAAGATAACTTTGGTAAAAAAAAACCAGAGGCTTTTTTGTTAGGCATTATAGGTGCGGAACTACCAAAATAAAATCAAAGACTTTTTATGTACGCAACGATGGCAGCAAGGATGCTTCTTGCTTAGAGATGGAAAGAAGGAGAAGTGGCAGACCAAGCTGATGGAATGTGCAGAAATGGCCAGACTGATGGGAAAGATCAGAAACCAGGAAGACCAAGTATTCTTAAAAGACTGGAATAACTTTCTAACATACTTGAGACACCACTGTAAACAGTTGAAATCATTGGCAGGAATACTATGACACTTGTAATGGAACATGGATTTTGGATACTATGATTACATAACAAATAGGTTATGGTAAAAGAGGCAGGAATAAAATTTAGAATCGGAACCCATGGAGGGAAGGAAGGAGGACTCAAGGTTCGAAAGAACCCCCTTTTTAATGTTTGGAAATGTGTGCACAACATTTATGTAAAACTAATAAAATTATATATATAACACCACCCCCAGAGGACATTATGTGGTTATACTGCAGCCTCCTAGTGCTGGGAGATTATAGACATTCCTCTCCATTCCCCCCAGGGCCCTTAACCAGCTACAACAGGGTGGCCATAAAAGAGGGAGCAAAAGGTAACACAGATTTGCATAATATTTGCATATGCTCACCTGTATGCCTAGATCATAGAATCATAGAATTGTAGAGTTGGGAGGGACCCCAAGGATCATCTAGTCCAACCCCCAGCAATGTAGGAATCACGGCTAAAAATAAACAGATAGACTTTCTGATCTTTCCATTGCACTAATTCTCCCTCCCCCTTCAGAGTTTTGGGGGTGTCTCCCACTCCCCGCACCCATTAGATGACAGTGGTGATGGTTGTATGATTATGGGATGACCAGGTCAAGAGTGTCCCAGATCCTGAGATTTCAGCGCCCAAACCTGAGACCCAGGGGTGGCCCCTGGAGACGGAGGTTAATTGGGAGGGGGGCAGACCTCCCAGCGTGCCCCCTTTCCCTTCCAAGATATCAAGGTGGCACACATGGTTCTCCAACACCCCCTTTTATCCTTGCAATAACCCTGCGAGGTAGGTTAAGCTGAGAGGCAGTGACTGGCCCCAGGTCGCCCCATGAGGTTTGTGGCTGAGTGACGATTCGAACCCTGGTCTCCCAGGTCCTAGTCCAACACTCTAACCACAGCTCCTGCTCAGAGTAGGAGCATCTCTCCAGGAAGAGGCTTTCTGCATTACCTGTTAACTGATCCATTTCACTGGGCTGTCAGTGCAAGGCTGCTAAGCGCTGGAGTTAGATACTGGGAATAGCCCCATTGCCAGGTTCCACCACCAACAGTTTTAACTGCAGCGTTTTGTGACAGCTTGAGCTTCCAGACCAGGACTCACGACAGCCCCGTCTAGAAGGAGTGGCTAGAATAAAGTATTGAGTTTTCTGTGCTCAGCCTATCTCTGTCCAAGGCTGGGCAAGGCTGGCAATGGAGCCACAGTTGTTAAAAGGCAGTCTTAGAATAGAATAGAATATATTTATTGTCATTGTCCCCTTCGGGAACAACGAAATTACTTGGCTGCTCCATCCACCCAGATAGGGCACTCCACACAAAAACAAAACAGCTACAAAAACACTGATTAAAACCATACACACTGATTAAAACCATACAATGATAAAACATAACAGGTAAGATTAGATGACTTCAAAGTCCAGGCTTCCCATTCAAGGCCGCGATCGCTCTGGAAAAGAAGCTGTTTCTAAGACGGCTTGTTCTTGTTGTCATCATCCTGTATCTCCGTCCCGATGGCAAAAGTTCAAAGAGACGGTGACCAGGATGCGATGGATCTTTCACTATGTCCAGTGCCTTTCTGTGGCACCTCATGGCATAAATCTGCTCTAAGGTGGAGAGCGAGCAGCCAACAATGCTCTCTGCTGCCTTAACAACTCTGCCCAACCCCATCCTGTCCTTGGTAGTACAGCTTCCGTACCACACACATAATCCGTAAGTGAGCACGCTCTCAATGGCACAGTGATAGAAGGCAAGCAGCAGCTTTTGTGGAAGATGGTTTTTCCTTAGAATTCTCAGGAAGTACAGTCTCTGCTGCGCCTTCTTCACAAGCCCCCTTATGTTTGCACTCCAGGACAGATCCTCCTGTAATTCAATGCCCAGAAATGTGAACATTGTTAGCCAACCAGAGCCTCAGGTGTGTGAGAGGTGAGGACCAGAAGACCCCCAAAGCTTGTTTTTGTCTTGCAATTTATTGCTCTACATTTTGCTTCTCTGAGCTGCTGTCAATCCAAGCAACCATTGGAAAGATGGAATTAAACGTGTTTAATTAAATGAATACAGCCCTCGGCTGTATACAGAGGACGTCAAATGTGAAAACACAACTGAGCAGATAAAACGGCCGAGACGAGACTCAGAGAACCTCCCCATGGCGCTAGAAATTCTGTGGCCTTTGCCCTCACCAGATTGTCTCGGCCCACCAAGAGAAAATCTGTCAGGGGGTTGGACTAGATGACCCTTGGGGGTACCTTCCAACTCTGTAAGTCTATGATTCTAAAACTTCCCCTGTAGGAAAAGCCCCCTGCCTAAAGGGCTCTCCACCCAGGCAGAAAGTCCTTGCACGTTGAGAAGCATTTGGCTAGGAAAGAGGCAGGGATGTTTAAAGCCATAACACCATAAATTTAATAGGCTCGGGAGATTAATTGGAAATGTCAGGCAGAGCTTCCCTGGTCCCTGCATTTAAAAGGATGCTAAGCTCAAGAAAATAGCAGCTGAATTGACAATTTGGAGGAGAGGAGATGGCGAAGGCTGTTCCAGCAGCTGACCTGAAGTTAAAGCGGTTTTCTCCCCACTGACTTTCTGCAATCATGAAGGATTATGCCGGACGGGAGGGATGTCTGAAACCCACAGCAGATAGATAGACCTGCTGGAGGATTAAGGCGTGTATCCGAGGCGAGGACATGGCCCAGGAAGAGAGTTTTGTGGGCTCTCTCTGTCGCGTATGCGTTTCAACGCTTCCTCTGAGGAACAGGCTTCTCCTATTTAAGAAACCGAACGTTCAAAACAAACCAAGCCAGTGTCACTGGAGCTTATAGGATTTCACAAACCAAGTGGAAAATGAACAGATCAGTAGCAGAGGAACAGATCTCCAAAGCAGCCGGCCCAAGGCAGCAGGAATCCTTGCTAACCGTTTCCTGGGAGAGACAAACTTTTGCCAGGCTCCCAGCGCATTCCTGACGGAGGAACTCCGGCAAGAGCTGGAAGTTGTCCTTCTGCGTGTGGTCAAGGCTTAATATTTTTGGGAGCTTAGCCCGAGCACAGAACAGATTGTCCTGCAAGAGGGAAGGGAAGGAGGGTGGCTGGGCTGGAGCGGGCTGGACAGTTGAGACATCAGCTGCCTAAGAGGGTGCCCAGAGGGCCTGTGGCTTGCGGCTGCCTTCTCCCGGGGCTCTCAGAAGGCCTCGTGTTTTGTCTGTGAACACTCCAGACTGTTTACACGGGAAGGCAAGTGGCACCCTTAAGGAGGGGTCGCAGCTGTTACCTTCACAGCAGGCCAAGCGCACACTCTTCCCTGCTGTGCAATTTGCACGAATTGCATGGGCAAAATTGCACGCAATATTGTCGAGATTCCGTAGAAAACAAAAGATGAGGTGGCTTGGGACGGAGGCAAAAGAGCTCTTTCCCCACCAGACACAGTAGGTGTTAGCTCTTGTGATTCCCCAAATGAAAAAAAACATGCCTATTATTTTCCTAATCAGCCCTCCAGGAGGCAGCAAGACTATTCGCAGCAGCAGAGCTATTAGGGACTCATTGGGCTCTTAAGGGACTGAGGCGGGCCGATGCTGCAATGATTTGGATCTCCCAACCTGATCCCTGAAAATACCCAAATTCAGAGGTGGAGATGGGTGGGGCAGAAGGAAGAGAGACTGATATTAGCTGGTAAAAGGTAAAAAGGTAAAGGACCCCTGGACGGTTAAGTCCAGTCAAAGGCGACTATGGGGTTCTGGCGCTGAGGGAGCCTGTGGTGTTTGTCCACAGACAGTTTTCCAGGTCATGTGGCCAGCAGGACTAAACCGCTACTGGCGCACAGAGGACCGGGCATGGAAATGCCATTTACCTTCCCGCTGGAGCGGTACCTATGGTATTTATCTACTTGAACTGGTGTACTTTCAAACTGCTAGGTTGGCAGGAGCTGGGACAGAGCAACAGGAGCTCACTCCATTGCGGGGATTCGAACTGGCAACCTTCTGATCGGCAAGCCCAAGAGGCTCAGTGGTTTAGACCACATCGCCACCTGCAGTCAGGCAGAGCCAACCAAGGCTATCTTGGCTTCCATTCTGCTCCTGGCTATTAAATTATTGCCACCCACTCCGTACAGCAAGCCAACATCCCCTGGGAGCTTTTCTGCAGGGCAGTGTGGTGGAGTTGGTGTGGCCATTCTGCCTTTGGCTGGAACCAAGTGGTGCCACAAAGGCCAGATCTCTGACCCTTGGGGGACTGATTCAAGACACACCACTGTGAGCTCGAGTTCACAGCGAGGCAGAACTCTGCCACAATGCAGGATGGCTGTCCAACATCTGCTAAAAAAAACCTCCAATGAAGAAGATAGCCAAACTAAACTATTGAACTATACAGGATAAACTAGTAACGTAGAACCCAAGACAGAAAGAGGACTTTGAATAACAAAAAAGGGGTAGAGGTTTAATGCTCATCCTTTAAACTTTGTGTATAGATTATTACGTTAGTATAACTTTTAAAAACTCACTTGTATTAAGATGAAAAAGGTCCAAAAAATGGATTATGAAGATTATAAGGACGTGTGTGAAAAACAATGAAACCCAGAGGGGGAGGGGAGGGAAGTCAAGCAAAAGTTATGGTTTAAAAATATTGATTATGATGATTTTATTTTTGTTTTTGTTTTGTCCTCCCCCTTTATATATTGTTGTTTTTATGTTTATTTTTGATGTTATCTTTTTGGAAAATTAATAAATTGTTATATATATATATATATATATATATATATATATATATATATACCTCCAACGAAGGAGAGGCCACTATTTTGTTGAAAAACTAGAGGCTTTTCTGTTAGGTGTAATAGGTGAAGAGTTCCCAAGAGAAGATTAAAGACTTTTTATGTATGCAACGACGGCAGCAAGAACGCTTCTAGCCCAGAGATGGAAAGAAGGAGAAGTACTGACCAGAGAAGAATGGCAGACCAAACTGATGGAATACACAGAAATGGTGAGACTGATGGGAAAGATCAGAAACCAGGAAGACCAAGTATTCTTAAAAGATTGGAATAACTATTGGAATAACTATTAAATATATTTAAAAGACCACTGTAGACAGTTGAAAATTTCAGGCATAGGCAAACTCGGCCCTCCAGATGTTTTGGGACTGCAACTCCCATCATCCCTAGCTAACAGGACCAGTGGTCAGGGATGATGGGAGTTGTAGTCCCAAAACAGCTGGAGGGCCGAGTTTGCCTATGCCTGGTTGAAATCATTGGCAGGAATACAATGGCACTTGTAAAGTGAAATGAACTTTGGTTACTATGATTACGTAATAGATGGATAACGGTAAAAGATGCGGGGGGGGGGTGAGAAAAGAATAAATCTTTAGAAATGGAACCCATGGAGGGAGGGGAGGAGGCCTGAAGGTTCAAAATAAACTTTTTTATTTTTATGTTTTGGAATGGTAATGGTTATTGCGTATAACTTTATGTAAAACTAATAAAAATCTGAGAGCTGAACCATAGAGAAGGCTGATCGCCGAAGAATTGATGCTTTTGAATTCTGGTGCTGGAGGAGACTCTGGAGAGTCCCATGGACTGCAAGAAGATCAAACCTATCCATTCTGAAGGAAATCAGCCCGGAGTGCTCACTGGAAGGACAGATCCTGAAGCTGAGGCTCCAAGACTTTGGCCACCTCATGAGAAGAGAAGACTCCCTGGAAAAGACCCTGATGTGGGGAAAGATGGAGGGCACAAGGAGAAGGGGACGACAGAGGACGAGATGGTGGGACAGTGTTCTTGAAGAGACCAACATGAGTCTGACCAAACTGTGGGAGGCAGGGGAAGACAGGAGTGCCTGGCATGCTCTGGTCCATGGGGTCACAAAGAGCCGGACACGACTAAACAAAATAAAAATCTACGGTATTTAAAAAACCAAAAACCAAGGATGTCTTGCCTGCAGCTGAGGTCTTCTTGAGCCTGCCTCGGCAAGCCTTTAGAAAGGTGGCGGAAATGTTTGTGCTCAGACAAGTATTCCAAGAGGCAATGGAGGCAGGCTGGCATCCCGAGCAAGCCTGGATATGCTGGCTGCAATAAAAGGTTTTTAGGTGGCATCTGAAGCAGTGTCTGTGAGGGTGCCTGACTCCTGGGAGTGAGCAGGGCATTTTCTGGCAGTCGGCAGAGTGGACGTTCCGCGGCATTTGTGGCAGGGCCAGTTCCAGCATCTCAGACGGGTGGAATAGGGGTGGTGGTGGCAAGATGGTCCACAGCCATTAGGGGTGTTTACTAAAAAGTAAAGCCCTGAGCATGTCCCAGGAACAAGCTGGCAGCCTGCACGGATTTCTGGGCAACGGGTATGAAACCTCCTTCGCTTCGAAAAATTAACAAGTCTTTTAATTGAAACCAAACAAACTTCAAAGTTGTTTTTGCTGGTTCTTTATCTTTAAACTGAACTTGCGCCAGGCACTGTTTCAGGAAAAAAGGAAAAAAGAAGAAGAAAAGGAGGGCAGGCAGGTGCCAGAGTTCGGGGCAAGCTCAGGTGAAATGCTCCTTAGATCTACCTGAGCAACTTGCACCCATTTTTGCAAAAGCATCTTTGGCGTCTGCACTCAGTTATGCACTTCCCTGGTCAAAGGCGGCCCGTTTGTAACCAGGGTTTGCTAGTGTTGGATACATCTCCAACTCCTCGAAGGTTCCACCAACGGTGTCTGCGAAATTTTTTACACATCACTTGGGAAGGCAGGTGAACTATTGCCAGTGTACTGGAAGAAGCAAAGATTGCCAGTGTCAAAGCAATGATTCTTCAACATCAGCTTTGTTGGACTGGTCATTTTGTGAGGATGCCTGATGATCGTCTTCCAAAGCAACTACTCTATTCCAAACTTAAAAATGGAAAGCGTAATACTGGTGGTCAACAAAAGAGGTTTAAAGACTCTGTCAAGGCAAATCTTAAAAAATGAAGTATAAACACCAATAATTGGGAAACGCTTGCGAGTGCTCCAATTGGAGAACAGCCTTTCCCAAAGGTGTCATGAGCTTTGAAGACACTCGAACTCAGGACGCAAGGGATAAACGCGCTAAGAGGAAGGCATGCTTGGCAAACCCTCACTGGGATCAACTCCCGCCCGGAAACCAATGTCCCCACTGTGGAAGGATGTGTGGATCCAGAATTGGCCTCCACAGTCACTTACGGATTCACTTTTAAAACCATGTTTATGGAAGACAATCTTACTCGGCTACGAGGGATCGCCATAGAAAAAGAAAGATATGGAAAACCAATAAAATTATTATTATTATTATTATCATCATCATTTTTTAAGAATCTGCTCCGTTTATCAATAATGCTATGTTTTATTGTTTCCTGAAAACCAAGGAGCTTTTGTGACAGAAGCCCCTGGAAAGAGGCCCTTTCTGCCTCCTGGCGCCACCCGAGGCGTGGCAGGTGGGGGCTTGGGATGAGAGAGGAAGCAGGCGGAGTTTGCCCCCCTTCATTTGAAGAAGAATCCCGCAGAACTTGTTTGGGCCACTCAGCATTCCAAGGAGGCCGCCTGGTCAGAAAGGCCTCTTGAAAAACCTGTCTGCACAGAAAAGGGACAATTGGGGAGGGAAAGGAAGTGTGTTGGGCTGAGTTCTTGCCCCTTTCTCCTTCCTGCCTCAAGAAGCTGGAAGGGGGGGGGCGTTAAATGTTGCCTTCGGGGGGGGGCATTAAGGGACATGAAGGATGCAGAGGAACAGGTGATGGACTTGCCTCTTTCTTCCATTAAACTTAAATTTATAATTTATAATTTGGATGTAATTTGATGCATTGTTTGATATTACCAGCTGACGAAGACATCCCTATCGAAACAGAGCCCTGTCCTGGTTGCTTTTCCTGAATCCGCTCTTCACTCCGGCTTTACTTATGAAACGATCCTTTTGAATACTTATATACATTTATTGTTATTTGAAATTTCTTATGTTCTTATGCCTGAGGGACCAGGTGGCGCTGTGGGTTAAAACACAGGCTTGCTGATCAGAAGGTCAGCGGTTCGAATCCCTGCGATGGGGTGAGCTCCCATTGCTTGGTCCCTGCTCCTGCCCACCTAGCAGTTCGAAAGCATGTTAAAGTGCAAGTAGATAAATAGGGACCGCGCCAGCGGGAAGGTAAACGGCGTTTCCGTGCGCTGCTCTGGTTCGCCAGAAGCAGCTTTGTCATGCTGGCCACATGACCCGGAGGCTGTCTTCGGACAAACGCCAGCTCCCTCGGCCTATAGAGCGAGATGAGCACGCAACCCCAGAGTCGGACACGACTGGACCTGATGGTCAGGGGTCCCCTTTACCTTTACCTTTATGTTCTTATACTGTAACAAATTATTGTTTACTCATACTACTGTGAATTTGAAGTTGTATTTTTCATTTGAAGCTACACATATTATTGTGAACTTGAAACTGTTTTTCTTATTTAAACTGACATTCTCTGCCTAAGACTGTAATTCTTAACAGAAGACATACTTTTATTTGACTATGACTCACGAGTAGGGTTTATTCCTAGTATTGAAATTTCTGGCCAGAGCTCTTGGTGTGTGTATTTCCTTTCTTCCATTCAGCTGCTGCAGAATTCGCCAGCCAGGTTGCTCACTGGGGCAAGACGGTTTGAACGCTTTTTTATTTATTTATAATTTTTATTGAATTTTGTTTCTTACATAAATCCAAAAGGGAAAAAAAAAGTCCAACATTCAAACCAAAAATGAAAATAAACAAAAACATAACAATACATATTAACTTAATAAACATTTTTCCTCCACCATTTACCTATAATTCAGGGGTCAGCAACCTTTTTTAGCCATGGGCCGTTCCACCGTCCCTCAGACCATGTGGTGGGCTGGACTATATTTTTTTTGGGGGGGGGAATGAACAAATTCCTATGCCCCACAAATAACCCAGAGATGCATTTTAAATAAAAGGACACATTCTACTCATGTAAAAACACGCTGATTCCCGGACCGTCCGTGGGCTGGATTGAGAAGGCGATTGGGCTGCATCCGGCCCCCGGGCCTTAGGTTGCCTACCCCTCCTATAATTAATATTCTAAATTATCAGTCACTATCATTCTAATCTTTTGAGATGACTTCAATCCACCTCAATACTAGTCATACTAGTCCTCTTAATTAACTGCCTTCTTTAGGTGTTTCTTGGTATTATATGGTTTATTTATAGTAACTGTTTTGTATTTTGCAAAAATGAGTCAAAGCATAATACCGGTAATTCAAAGTGCTGCTTTTGACCTATAAAGCCTTAAATGGCTCAGGACCGCAATCCCTCAAGGACCGCCTCTTTCCATGTGAGTATAGGGCGGTATAATAATAATAATAATAATAATAATAATAATAATAATAATAATAATTCTGCTCAGGTAGAATGACCAACCAGTGTGTCAGCAAACTGGGGAGGGAGAAGAGTGCATTGCAAGGAGATTCAAAGGTGTGTTCTCTGCCACAAGAGGAAAATAAAGTGGGCAACTTTGGTTTATTATTTTCCCCATTTAATCAGGATTTTTCCAGACCTTTCAAAGCATCTGCACCTTTTATGCATTTGCACTCGTCACTGGTGTGGAAGCTCAAAATCCATGGGGGGGGGGGAAAGCTTTATTTTGTTGGTGCTACGTGTGTGTGTGTGTGTGTGTGTGTGTGTGTGTGTGTGAGAGAGAGAGAGAGAGAGAGAGAGAGAGAGAGAGAGAGAAACCCCCCCCCCACATTTTAAGATTCCTGCCTTCCCTTCAAGAGATCAATACTAGACTCTGCAGAGCCAGTCAATTCCAGATTCTCCCTGACACCATCCTCAAGGTGCCGGACACTAAGCTAAGCCCTGACCTCGTGGCCTAGTGGCTACAGCGTCTGGCTGGGTCTGGGTTCGAATTCCCACTCAGCCATGAAACTTGCCAGGCAGCCTTAAGCCAGTGGAAGGGAGGAGATGGAGCATCCATCATATTAAATGTTCATCTTGATTTTTAATTGGTTTTTTATTCCTTTTATTTTGGTTTTTCTCATAGATAGATGGATAGATAGATAGATAGATATACAGTGGTACCTTGGTTCTCAAAAGTTTTGGTTCTCAAATTCCAAAAACCTGGAAGTAAGTGTTCCAGTTTTTGAATGTTTTTCGGAAGCCGAACGTCCGATGAGGCTGCCGGCTACTGTTCCCGGGGCGCCTGCTCCAATCAGAAGCCGTGCCTTGGCTTTCGAACATTTCGGAAGTGAAACGGACTTCTGGAACGGATTAAGTTTGGCGTTTTTGTTTCTGCTGTTTATTTTGCGTTTTTGTTTTTGAGGCTTTTTCGGTTCATTTGTTTTTGTGACTGTGTGGAACCCAGTTCATCTACTGATTGACTGATTGACTGATTGATTGATTGAGTGACTGTGGAAATGGATAAAAGCCCCCCATCCAAACAATGACTATCATCAGTGCAGGGAAGAAAAAAAATTAATTTTCATATTTATCATCTACAATACAGTCTTATTTATTTTATAGTACAGCACATTAATTATTGCTTTCATCTTATGGATCAAAGGTCTCAGTTAGTAAAATTCATATTAAATTGCTATTTTAGGGGTTGTTTTTTAAAAGTCTGGAACGGATTAATTCGTTTTGCATTACTTTCTATGGGAAAGCGTGCCTTGGTTTTGGAACGTTTTGGTTTTGGAACAGACTTCCGGAACGGATTAAGTTTGAGAACCAAGGGACCACTGTAGACGATAGATAGATAGATGATAGATAGATAGATAGATAGATATAGATAGATAGATAGATAGATAGATAGATAGATATAGATAGATAGATAGATAGATAGATAGATAGATAGATAGATAGATAATTACAACTCTGTGAAACTCAACCTCTGTGGCACAACTTGCCTCGAATCCATTCCAAGTTGTATATGTGTTTTCCGTTAAAAAATTACAATTAAGCCCCCACCTCCAAAGTTTGAGAGCCAGTGTGGTTTGGTGGTTAGAGCGCTAGTCTATGACCTGGGAGACCAAATTCCCTTTCTCTGGGTGGCTTTGGGCCAGTCACTGCCTCTCAGTCTAGCCTACCTCACAGGGTTGTTGTGAGGAGAAAATGGGCGAAGCCAGAAGCATGCATGCCCCTTTGAGCCCCTCCTCGGAGGAAAGGTGGGACATAAATGGTGCAAATAAAAAAAGGAATAACAAATGCAATTTATGTTAAGAATGATACAGCATCTAGCACAGTGCGTTACGGCAGCTGCAGGCAGAAAAACCATTAAATGGTTCTCAAAGGTTCTCAGCAATTTTCTGGAGGTTTGCAGGAGGGAGGGGGAGTTTGGGACCCCCAGACGGAGACGGTCCTGAGGCAGGTGGACGACCAGCGGTTGGACTCGGTCTACGGCACCTCCCTGCCTCCCTATCTTGGTTTCCTCATGTTCCTCCTCTGGTAAGCGATGAAACAAAATATGAAAGATGACCTTTGCCTTCAGCTATGAGTGATGGCTGTGTTTATTAAATTGCAAGCAATCTCACACTTCTCGGAGAGGCACCCATAGGCGGGCCTTGGCGATATGCAAAATGTCTTTCAGTTTAATTGATCAGTTGAAAGGCAGGCGATTAATCCGCTGGGGGGGGGGGAGAAGTGATAATCAGTTGACAGGCCTAATTTCCATTGGCTTTGCTGCCTGGGGCCCCAACCATTGACGGAGTGGAGCCCAGCTGCAGTTTAAAAGATCTAGTCCAGCATCCTGTTCTCACAGTGGCCAGCCAGATGCCTGTGGGAAATCAGGGAGCAGGATCTGAGCATGAGAGCAACTCTCCCCTCTTGAGCTTTCCAGCAACTGGGATCCAGGAGCATTGCTGCCTCCAACGGTGGAGGCAAAGCATAGCCACCATGTCTAGTAGCCCTCAATAGCCTTCTCCTCCTCCATGCATTTGCCCAGTCCTCTTGTAAAGCCACCCAGGTTGGCCATCCCTGCCTCCTGTGGAAGGGAGTTCCGCAGTTTAATTCTGCACCGCGTGAATCATAGAATCATAGAGTTGGAAGAGACCCCAAGGGCCATCCAGTCCAACCCCCTGCCAAGCAGGAAACACCATCAAAGCATTCCTGACAGGTGGCTGTCAAGCCTCTGCTTAAAGACCTCCAAAGAAGGAGACTCCACCACACTCCTTGGCAGCAAATTCCACTGTCAAACAGCTCTTACTGTCAGGAAGTTCTTCCTAATGTTTAGGTGGAATCTTCTTTCTTGTAGTTTGAATCCATTGCTCCGTGTCCGCATCTCTGGAGCAGCAGAAAACAACCTTTCTCCCTCCTCTATATGACATCCTTTTATATATTTGAACATGGCTATCATATCACCCCTTAACCTTCTCTTCTCCAGGCTAAACATACCCAGCTCCCTAAGCCGTTCCTCATAAGGCATCGTTTCCAGGCCTTTGACCATTTTGGTTGCCCTCCTCTGGACACGTTCCAGCTTGTCAGTATCCTTGAACTGTGGTGCCCAGAACTGGACACAGTATTCCAGGTGAGGTCTGACCAGAGTGGAATACAGTGGTACTATTACTTCCCTTGATCTAGATGCTATACTCCTATTGATGCAGCCCAGAATTGCATTGGCTTTTTGAGCTGCTGCATCACACTGTTGACTCATGTCAAGTTTCTACCAAGACTCCTAGAATCTTCCGGCATTCAGCTTTGTTGGCTGTTTACGAGTTAGGAGAGAGGGAGAAAACATTCCATCTACCCACTTTCTCCCTGCCATGCATGGAAACCAAGCCAGATGAGGAACGGTTGAAGGAGTTGAGTATGTTTAGTCCGGGAAAGAGGAGGCTGAGAGGAGATATGATAGTGTCTGAAGGGCTGTCACATGGAAGAGGTATTTTCTCCTGCTCTGGAGGGTAGCACTCGAACCCGTGGATCCAAGTTACAAGAAAGGAGATTCTGACTCAACCTCAGGAAGAACTTCCTGACAGTAAGAGCTGTTCAATAGTGGACTCCCTTGGGAGGTGGTGGACTCACCTTCCTTGGAGGTTTTTAAGCAGAGGCTGGATTACCATCTGTCCTGGATGCTTTAGCTGAGATTCCTGCATTGCAGGGGGTTGGACTGGATGACCCTTGGGGGTCCCTTCCAACTCCACCATTCTATGATGTTGCTTCTTCCTCGCCTTTTCTCTCTTTATCGTTTCGATGGCCCTTTCCTGCACATACCTGCAGCTTCTCCTTTGAACTGTCCCCATCTCTGCTGGCGAGGATATTTTGGACTGGGCTGGGTTGTGGTGCCAGGTTCTCCTAGGACCACCGGGATCAGTAGAACCAGTAATGCCAACTGGAATCCCAGCACTGGCTTCCAGCACGAGCTCAGGGTGGCCACTTACTGGGAAGGGGCAACGTAGCTCAGTGGCTAGAGCACCTCCTTGGCATGCAGAGGTTCCCAGGTTCCATCTCGGGGGGGGGGGGCTGGCAAGATCCAGTGCTTGAACCCCTGGAGATTTGCTGCTGCCAGTCAGTGCAGACTACGCTAATTTGGCCCCTGGGGTTCAGGATGAGGGCGAAATCTGACCCCACCCAAAGGTCACTGAAGGACGATGACCACCTGCTTGGTTTTTCTTTACACCCAAGAGAAATGGGTGGGTTTTTGGGGTCCCCTTTTCGGTGGGGGGGTCTGGGCTTGGGGAGGCGTCAGAAGGGGGGAACTGGGGGCAAACTTTCTTTGACGGGCTGTGTGCAGATCTACTCAGAAAGAAGAAAATGGCATCACCAAATTTTGCCATCAATATTTTTTTTTGTTCCAGTGCAAAGCATCTCCCCGACCAAATGCAATCCATCATGTCTATTTAAAAAGGAGGTTTCTTGAGGGTTCTCCTTAGAAAAACAAGAGTGCCTGTATCTCTCCACCCCCTTCCTCTCTTTCAACCCATTGCCAACATATTTAGGGGACTTAAAATTCATTTTTTGAGCGCGGGGGGGGGCGGGGGAAATAAACCCCCTGTTGCTTTTGCTTCATTGCACCTTTTCCTATTTGCATGGAGGATAAAGCCTCTTGCATACCTTTGCATTCCTAATTTCTTAGGGGTTAGAGGTCTCTTACCCTCCCTCTTTCGTTGCAGCTTTTAAAACACACACACACACACACACACACACACACACACACACACACACACACACACACTCTTAAGCTTCTCCCCTCCCTCCAGCAAAAGCAATCTCTTCCCCGCCCCCACCTGCAGAGCAGCAGGTCGCTTTATAAAGTATTACGAACCCCGTTTAATTGAAATGCGCCACACGCCTCTAGGAGCTCCATTAGCAGAATTAATTTGAATAGATGGCACTGAACGCAAAATGCGAGGGGGGGAAGGGAGAGGAGAGGGGGGCCAGGTAACGTCGGACATGCACCCCCAAGACGCCATAGGGAGCCCCCCCTAAAATGTTGGGGGGCTGTGTTTATAAATGTTAATTTGTCATGTATAAAATCCTAACCTGCACGCTGCAGTAACCATGCAAGGAGTGTATGTGTGTGTGTGGGGGGGGGGGTAATTATTTTTCTCCAAATGAAATTTTAAAGGGGAGATGGAGAGAAGGCGTTGCTTTGAGAGGACAACTGTTGCAGAGGAGAAAGGAAAGAAAGAAAGAAAGGGAAAGAGGAGCGAGAGGAGGGGTGTAACATTCAGGGTGTTTTGAAACGCCCTTGGATTAGCCCTTGGATTTCAGCAAAGCTGCAATCTTGATGGGTTATTTTTTTTGGGGGGGGGGTGTTTCTGTCCAGATGGTGCCCAATGCAGCCGTCAGGATTAATGTTGCAGTGCTCCCCCCCCCCCGCGCAAACACACATCTATTTCACCCGTAAATTAGGAGCCTTTATCGTGACTGCATTTGTCTCTCCTCTTTCTGCAGCTTGACAAGCTGCATTTATTTCTGTTTTCAAATGCCCACATTCCTTCTTGGCGGTTTTGTTTCGGGTGCTACCATTCGCACCCACAATTCCCACCCCCAATGCGAAGAACTGGGGTGCCGGTTCCGCATTCCCGAAACTGCTTTGCATTCCGCCCCCTCCGTCTCCTCCCTCAGATTCCATCTCTGCATCCTGCAGGCTAAAACAGGTCTGGGAGGAAAAACGAGAGGCGTTTCAGAAGCGGCTTGTGAGATGGGATGCAAGAATGCTGTGCCTAGGGAGGAAAAGCACCCCAAAACCTAAGAATGCGAAAAGATCCTTGCTGGATCAGGCCTGTGGCCCATTTTGTCCTCACAGTGGCCAACCAAATGCACAAGAGCAACTCTGCAGGCAGCAACTGGGATTCAGAAGCACCGCTGCTCTATAACCTTCTCCTCCTCCATGAATTCATCAGATCTTCTTTTAAAGCCATCCAAGTTGGTGGCCGCCATTGGCTCATGTGGGAGGGAGTTCCACAGTTTAACTCTGCACTGCGTGAAGAAGTACTGTAATTTCTTTTATCTGCCTTCAGTCTTCCATTTCATCTTCCTTGGATGTCCACGAGTTCCCGCGCTAGGAGAGAGGGTGGAAAACCTTTCTCCGGCCCCTTTCTCGATGCCAGGCATAGTTTCACGAATTTCCATCGCATCGCCTCTTACTTGCCTTTTCTCTAAGTCCCAAACGCTGCAACTGTTCTTCATAGGAGAGTTGCTTCCTTCCCTTGGTCATTTTGGCCGCCCTTTTCTGAACCTTTCCCAGGGGAGGCGACCAGAAAACACCACCGTCTTGTGGGATCCGTGACAGAAGGCCATCTCTGCCCCTTCTTCAGTCCTCGGTTAGATCACAGCCACAGATTATAATTGTTCTTGAAGGCTGAAATTTTATAGATACCCAGGAGCAAGTGCCTTTGAAGTTTGAACCCAAGGGGGGCTTCCTTCTGAGCCAAGGTTTGCGTTATGAGGCTGTAATCCTAACACACCTGGAAGTTGGTCCCCTCCAAACTATCGCCTGGGACCGCCCTGTTTGAGTATTTTAGAGAAACACCGACTTCAGGAAATAAAAGAATAACGAGAAATGTGTCAGAATCGCCCCACTGCCACGTTCGTTCCTTCCTTGCTTACCTATCAGGGTAGAAATAAATCAGATGTTGGCAGCAGCCTCTGGAGCAAATGTCATTTGATTATTTTTACATAGCTCAATTATCGCTAGCCAGGAAACGCCCAAGTATCATAAAGTCATCAACCGACGTTTGCAGTTTGCCTCTAGGGGCTTGTTTTGTGTGTGTGGTACGCTGGATGCAAGTTGAAGTCCTCTTTCAGGCAACAGCAATGCCTGACTCACAGACATGTCTGGACAGGTGAGCTGGCAAAAAGTTTTAAAAAGTTTGTGTGGAGGGGGTGGTAGCAACTTTGGTGGAATTATTTGCAAGGCTGATCTATCTGAAAAGCTGGATAAGATCTGGATAAGCCGCCCAGAGTGGCTGGGGAAACTCGGCCAGATGGGCGGGGTAAAAATAAATAATAATAATAATAATAATAATAATAATAATAATAATAATAATAATAATCTTGGCGTTTTCAGCGAAGGAGGCAGGTCGATTTGCCTCTCAGCAAGTTCTCCTCTGGCTGAGGCTGAGGTAAACTGTAATCCAAAACTCATAAGGTAAAGGTAAAGGTCCTGACCATTAGGTCCAGTCGTGTCCGACTCTGGGGTTGTGGCGCTCATCTCGCTTTACTAGCCGAGGGAGCCGGCGTACAGCTTCCGGGTCATGTGGCCAGCATGACTAAGCCGCTTCTGGCGAACCAGAGCAGTGCACGGAAACGCCGTTTACCTTCCCGTCAGAGTGGTACCTATTTATCTACTTGCACTTTGACGTGCTTTCGAACTGCTAGGTGTGCAAGAGCAGGGACCGAGCAATGGGAGCTCACCCCATTGCGGGGATTTGAACCGCCGACCTTCTGAACGGCAAGCCCTAGGCTCTGTGGTTTAACCCACAGCGCCACCCGCGTCCCACAATTAAATGAAATTGGTCTACACCACAGACCTAAGCCAGTTGAATGAGCACCATTCTGTCTCCTGGGGTGCTCTGGGAGTTGTAGTTCTGCAAAGAGGGGAATTCTCAGAGCCTTCATCAAACTGCAACTCCCAGGATGTTTTGTGGGAGGAACTGGAGCAAAACTTTGCAGCGCAGAAGGCCTCCAGTGAGCATCACTCTGTGTCCCTCTGTGTAAGTCGAAAATGTTTGACAGTGAACATCAAAGCTTTCTGGCAGCTTCGCATGCCAGGAGCCTGAGAAATTTTGCACAGACATCAGCAGCTCTGGTGAGTATTTAATCTGAGGAATATGCAAGCCAGGTCTTGCCCTACTTGGCTGAAGGACGCTGAAATGTGCCAATCCCTTTCAGCGTGAAACCTGTCGAGAGAATCAATAATTTTCTCAGATGGAATTGCTCCCATTATGCTTTAAGACGGAAGCTTGTTGCCTTTTCCTCGGCTGTTGCCAAAGCGGAACTCGTGAGGCATATGTGGAAATAGCCTTTCAAATTCTCATCAGCAATGTTTGCATTTTCAGGGGAACAAACAGAAAACTTTCTGCTTGGCGCAAGGGAACTGCCATTTCATAGTTGTGCCTTCATTTCCAAAATGTTTAAATCTTATTCAGTATTGAGAAAATGAAACTTAAATTCTTGTCAGCTATCCTAGAACATTTCTGAAGGCTAAAACGTTGGAAGGCGGGAACAGGTCTATTTCTTAGGGAGCCTTTAGCACTACCACTAAAATTCAGAGGCTCTTTGTAAAGTGGAAGCTGAAAATGCAAGGTCTCCCCCTGGAATATTCCTGAGAAATGTAGGTCTCCGCAGCCCTGGCTGGCCCAAGAAATGTTGCAGTCAGAGGCAGCAGTAACAGGCCTAGCACTGTACTGGCCCAAGGTATGTGTAACCCTGAGCTCTACCTCCATTGCCATTTGTTAAAAAATAAAGATTTGCTTTTCTGTTTTCTTCACTTACAGTCTGCATCACTTGCAAAACCTTTTTGAATGCTTAGTCCCCCACCCCCCCGCTGGACATACTTGGAAACGGCTAAGAACAGTGGTCCAGATTCCTTGAGAAGACACCTCACCCGCCACTGCTGATTTTCCCCTATAGCGAAAAGCCATGGGGAATTCCTGGCATGCTCTACCAGACCATGTGGGGCAGAGTCGCAACCCAGCAGGGGTCTGGATACTGCCTAGGAGTGTGCCACCAATGGCCACATACCACCTTGGTTCTCAAACTTAATCCGTTCCGGAAGTCCGTTCCAAAACCAAAGCGTTCCAAAACCAAGGCGCGCTTTCCCATAGAAAGTAGTGCAAAACGAATTAATCTGTTCCAGACTTTTAAAAACAACCCCTAAAACAGCAATTTAACATGGATTTTACTATCTAACGAGACCATTGATCCATAAAATGAAAGCAATAATCAATGCGCTGTACTATAAAATAAATAAGACAGTATTGTAGATGATAAAAATAGAAATTATTTTTTCTTCTTCCCTGCACTGATGATAGTCATTGTTTGGATGGGGGGCTTTTTATCCATTTCCACAGCCAGACTATCAATCAATCGGTAGCTGAATTGGGTTCCACACAGTGTCGCGACCCGACTAGACACTGATAGACCGGGGTCTGCCAGGGTCGCGCGGACACGACACACAGTGACAAAAACAATTAACTAAAAAAGCCTCAAAAACAAAAACGCAAAATAAACAGCAAAAACAAAAGCGCCAAACTTAATCCGTTCCGGAAGTCCGTTTGACTTCCAAAATGTTCAAAAACCGAGGCACGGCTTCTGATTGGTGCAGGTGCCCCGGAAACAATAGCCAACGTTCGGCTTCCGAAAAATGTTTGAAAACCGGAACACTTATTTCCAGGTTTTTGGCGTTTGAGAACCAAGGTACCACTGTATCCCGGTATCCCCTGCAATTGCCCTGGGCATCAGTGACGAGACAACCTATGCGGGCAGGCAAGCTGGCACAGTATGCTGTGGAGCAATGTCTTTTTTTTAAAAAAAAAAACACCAACCCTGCAGGGAGGACCTGTGGCTGAGAGAGAGGCAGGCCTCAAAAGCAGCTCCCATCTTTCACAAATGACATTCCAGTTCTGCTCCTGCCTTGCTCACTCCTTTCCCGTGGAGGTTTGCTGCAGCAGAAGGTGGGCGTTGCAGTTTTGATTTGTTTTGGAAATCATAGAATCATAGAGTTGCCACACTATCTCTTTGACTTCATCTGTCGTTGGAGCAGCTTTTTAGCTAGAAATGCTCTGTTGGCTTCCAGCCAACAGAGGACACTGGGGCTATCCCCATATGGGATAGATCCAAATGTATACATCTGTGATGGGGTGAGCTCCTGTTGCTCTGTCCCAGCTCCTGCCAACCTAGCAGTTCGAAAGCACACCAGTGCAAGTAGATAAATAGGTACCACTGCGGTGGGAAGGTAAACGGCGTTTCCATGTGCTCTGGTTTCCGTCACGGTGGTCTGTTGCACCAGAAGCGGTTTAGTCCTGCTGGCCACATGACCTGGAAAGCTGTCTGTGGACAAACACCGGCTCCCTCGGCCTGAAAGCGAGATGTGTGCCACAACCCCATAGTCGCCTTGGACTGGACTTAACCGTCCAGGGGTCCTTGACCTTTTACTCCATTGTCTCTTGAGACAGACGGATGCCGACAACAACACAATTCCACAGTCAACATGTAGTTAACTCATGTAGCCTTGGCATGCCGATTTTTACCATTGGCACTCCAGTGGTGACCAGAACGATGCTTGGAGGATTTACCCTGGCAGGGAGCGGTGATGATCAACAGTGTCGGAAGCTGCCCTTGTGCCGGTTTGAGGCCACCAGTCCCTTTCTAGCTTAGCGCTGTGCAGTCGGCTCGGAAGTATCTCTCCAGGAGCTGCGGCAGCCAGAGACACCTTCCCAGCTGTGGGACCTCAGATTTGTAGATGGCAGGACTGAACCTGGGGCCTTTTTCACTCCGAGAAGGTGTCTTGACCCCGTGCTTTGGAGAATTTAGTTGAAAGTAAAAGAAACGAACTCTACATTTCTGTTTGGGACTCTCTCTCTCTCTCCCCCTGCCCTGCTTTTGGCACAAATTTAAGCCTTGCTTGTTTACCCCTCCAGATATGTTAATTAAAGTGTGTGATCTCGTGCCATATCAGAAGAGGAGAAGAAAAACGAGTGTTTTAGCCTTATTGCAGCATTAATTAAAAAATGTGAGATTGAAATCATATTTTCGAAGTGTGCTCTTCAAACCCCCCCCCCACTACCTTGATTCTCAGAATCAAAGAGGGTCACGGGCATTTTCTGCGTGGGCGTTGCTGTCGTTTTTTCTTTAACGCATCTTTCTCGAAGCCGGCGGAAACCTGCCAAGAAAGACTCGCGGGTGTAAAGAGAGAAGGACAGCCATGGTGGAGTCGGGGGTCCCAAGTGGAGGCGCAGAAAAGAATCGTGGAGCCCAAGAGTTCTTCTCATTCACCGGAGGAGTTGGGAAAGCACCAAGTGGGTCCCAAGCAGAGAAAATTGCAAGAAGCCTGGAAGGGCCAGGATGGGGAGGACTCTGAAATGAGGCAGGAAGAACCAGATGCACAAATATTAAGATGGGGGACACCTGGCTTACTAGCAGTACATGTGAAAAGGATCTAGGGCAGGCATAGCCAAACTCCGGCCCTCCAGATGTTTGGGACTACAATTCCCATCGTCCCTGTTAGCTAGGGATGATGGGAATTGTAGTCCCAAACATGTGGAGGGCCAGAGTTTGCCTATGCCTGGTCTAGGGGGAGTCTCTGTGGACCACAAACTGAACATGAGTCCACAGTGTGATGCAGCAGCAAGAAAAGCTAATGCAATTCTTGGTTGCATCGACAGAAGTCTAGTGTCCAGATCAGGCATCCCCAAACTGCGGCCCTCCAGATGTTTTGGCCTACAACTCCCATCATCCCTAGC
This sequence comes from Darevskia mixta, assembly GCA_034641385.1. Taxonomy (NCBI): domain Eukaryota; kingdom Metazoa; phylum Chordata; class Lepidosauria; order Squamata; family Lacertidae; genus Darevskia; species Darevskia mixta. Next base: position 3,051,895 of record JAWWNH010000124.1, on the reverse strand, counting down.
TAACAGGACCAGTGGTCAGGGATGATGGGAATTGTAGTCCAAAACATCTGGAGGGCCGGATGTTTGGGGATGCCTGGTCCAGATTAGTACTGCTCTATTCTGCCTTGCTCAGACCCACCTGGAGTCCTGTGTCCAGTTCTGGGCTCCACAATTTAAGAAAGAAGTTGACAATCTGGAACGTGTGCAGAGGTGGGGCAACCAAGATGATCAAGGGTGGGTCTGGATACCAAGCCGTATGAGGAACGGTCGAAGGAGCTGGGTGTGTTTAGCAAGGAAAAGAGGAGACCGAGAGGAGATCTGATGGACACCCTCCCTGTCACATGGAAGAGGGAACAAGCTTCTTTTCTCCTGCTCTGGAGGGTAGGATTCGAACCCATGGCTTCAAGCTACAAGGAAGGAGATTCCGAATCAAGGTCAGGAAGAACTTTCTGACAGTAAGAGCTGTTCGACAGTGGAAACTCTCCTTTCTTGGAGGTTTTTAAGCAGAGGTTGGATGGCCATCTGTCTTGCATGCTTTAGTTGAGATTCCTGCATTGCAGGGGGGTTGGACTAGAGGACCTTTGGGGTACCTTCCCACCCTACCATTTTATGATTCTATGAAGATACCAGTTGCTTTAAAACCACAGGAGGAGAGAGGGCTCTTGCTCCTGAGTCCTCCTTGTGGCCTTCCCATATGAGCATCCTGCTGGATCAGGCCAGTGGCTCACATAGTCCAGCATCCCCTTATCACAGAGGCTGACCAGATGCCTGTGGGAAACCTGCAAGCAGGATCTGGGTGTGAGAGCCCTCTTCCCTCCCGCAGTTCCCACCCACTGGGATTCAGAAGCATGGCTGCCTCCAACTGTGGAGGCAAAGCATCGCCACCACGTCTGGTAGCCATTGATAGCCCTCTCCTCCACCACAAATTTGTTCTTTGAAAGCCATCCGAGTTGGTGACCACCCCTGCCTCCTGTGGCAGGGAGTTCCATAGTTTAACTCTGTGCTGCATGAAGAAGGACTTCCTTGTCTCTGTCCTGAACTCTTCCAACATTCAGCTTTGTTGGGTTTCCACGAGATCTTGAGTTAGGACAGTGATGGCTAACCTTGACACTCCAGATGTTTTGGAACTACAACTCCCATCATCCCTAGCTAACAGGATCAGTGGTCAGGGATGATGGGAGTTGTAGTCCCAAAACATCTGGAGTGTCAAGGTTAGCCATCACTGAGTTAGGAGATGATCCACCTTCTCCTTGCCATGCGTGATCCCACACACTTCCATCGTGCCAACTCTTGCTCTCCTTTTCTCTTCACCGAAGAGTCTTTTCCGCCTAGGGGAGTCTCTCTCCTGCCTCTTCTTTTCCAGGCTGGTCGGAGAGGCCGCCTGCTTCGCAAGGGGCTTATGAACTAGCAGGGAGCAGAGCTCCTTTGTGTCCATCTGTTGCCAGCCTTGCTTAGTAACAGCGAGAAGGTGCAGGGATGCACGTCCCACTGCAGAGGCGAGCGAGCGGCCTCAGTGCAGCTGAGGGTCAGATTTTGGTGGCCCATTCCCCCTCCTCCTCCCGGAAACACAATGTGTGGATGATGGTGGCAAGAGTGCCTTTATTTCGCTCCTTTATTTCTGCTTTGCAAGGGACCATAGAATCATAGAATCATAGAGTTGGAAGAGACCACAAGGGCCATCCAGTCCAACCCCCTGCCAAGCAGGAAACACCATCAAAGCATTCTTGACAGATGGCTGTCAAGCCTCTGCTTAAAGACCTCCAAAGAAGGAGACTCCACCACACTCCTTGGCAGCAAATCCCACTGTCGAACAGCTCTTACTGTCAGGAAGTTCTTCCTAATGTTTAGGTGGAATCTTCTTTCTTGTAGTTCGAATCCATTGCTCCGTGTCCGCTTCTCTGGAGCAGCAGAAAACAACCTTTCTCCCTCCTCTATATGACATCCTTTTATATATTTGAACATGGCTATCCTATCACCCCTTAACCTTCTCTTCTCCAGGCTAAACATACCCAGCTCCCTAAGCCGTTCCTCATAAGGCATCGTTTCCAGGCCTTTGACCATTTTGGTTGCCCTCCTCTGGACACGTTCCAGCTTGTCAATATCCTTCTTGAACTGTGGTGCCCAGAACTGGACACAGTATTCCAGGTGAGGTCTGACCAGAGCGGAATACAGTGGTACCAGTTCTCACATGTTCGCTTGTTTTCTTGGAAGCAGGCAGGTGCTCTCCAGGGTCTCAAAGAGAGGGAGGGAGGGAGGGAGAGAGAGACTCCCTACCTCTTTCCCCTCACCTGCTCCTTTTACCTGGAGATCCCCTGAGGGAATGAACCTGTTACCTTCTGCATGCAAAGCAGGCTTCGAGCCACAACTGAGGCTGGTTCGCAGATGATGTTCTTCATGCACTGCACCGTTAACCTGTGGAACTCCCTCCCACAGGAGGCAGTGATGGCCACCAAGTTGGATGGCTTCCAAAGAGGGCCGGGCAGATGTATGGAGGAGGCTATGAATTGCTACCGAATGTGATTTCTATGGTCTGCCTTCTGAATGCCAGTTGTTGGAAGCCACAGGAGGGGAGAACGGTCTTGTGTTCGAATCCTGCTTGTGGGTCTCCCACTGGGGCACCAGTGAGAGAACAGGCCACTGTGAGAACAGGATTCTGGACTAGAAGGGCTGGTGGCCTGATCCAGCAAGCGTATCTTGTGTTCTTGTGTCAGGCCTGCAGCACGGAGTGAAAACGTCCATGCGCTATCAGTGCTCACGACCTCACAGAGAGAATGACTTCTATCCCCCCACCCTGTCTAGGTGGAGATGGGTTCTGCACTGTTGTATCTTTGAATCCTGCCCTTCCCTCCCAGGTGCAGGAATATTTTGCCCAACATGGGACTCGAACCCACGGCGCTGAGTCTTATGCTGAGCCTCAAGCTAGTCATAACCGGCTGCAAAGGTGGAAGCCAGAGAGCCACACTTCCCCCTGGAGCTAGCTGCTAGGCAGAGCTGCCTTGGGCAGGGTTGGAAAATCATAGAATCATAGGAAGGGACCTCCAGAGGTCATCCATCTCAACCCCCTTGCACTGCAGGAATCACCTCCATGACCCTCTGGCCAGCTCAGAGTGCTGCTTTCCTTAGAGAAAGGACAGTCTCTCATGTAGGGCCACGAGACTGTATTGTACTGGAGATGCAGGCAGTGAGCTCTCCCACCGAGAGACAACATCCCCTGCAACCGACTGCAATGCATGCTGACCAGACTATCAATTTTTCTTCTGCAGTTGTCAATAGAGGCACTGTGATGATGGAAGGAGCAGCCGCCGCTCCGAGCGGTTTGTAAGTGTGCATTGCATGCATGTGAGCAGAAATCAGACGCTGGAATCAGGGCCTCCCAAGGCATGGCGCCCTTCCTGCGAGGCCACCTCCAATCCCAGCCCCCTAGGACCACCCAGCACCTCTGGGCAGCTTCCACCTCCTCATGGTGGCAAGGAGGCAAAAAGGGGAATGGTACAACTGCAGAGTTGGAAGGGCTCCCCAAGGGTCATCTAGTCCAACCCCCTGCAATACAGGAATCACAGCTAAGGGATCTCTCACAGGTGGCCGTCTGATCTCTTGGAGGCAGCAGCTGGACATGCCACCTGGTCTGTGATTTTTTTTTTAAATAAAAAAAAACTTTTTATTTATGCTTTTCAGATTTATACATTTCACTAATTTTACAATCATTATAACATTTCAAAAGTCGACTTCCTTCCCCCTCTTTCTGCGGTTCCTTAGAATTATTTTAAATATCTTCTGCATATCCAAATTAACTTAATTTGCTCATTTCTCCATCTGCTTTAAACATATGCTCTTACGACACTGCAGGTTATTACAATAATCCCACCAATGTTCTTATCTGTTTACAATTTATCTGTAAATATTCCATAAACCATTTGCATTCCTTTATAAAAAGTTTGTTATCTTGATTTTTTATTCTTCTGGTAAGTTTGAACATTTCTGCATATTCCATAGGTTTTTGTATCCATTCTTCCTTTACTGGGACTTCTTTCCATTTTGGGGCAAGTATCATTCTTGCCCTTGTAGTTGCATACATGAATAAGTTTAGGTACAGTTTAGAATCATAGAATCATAGAATCATAGAGTTGGAAGAGACCCCAAGGGCCATCCAGTCCAACCCCCTGCCAAGCAGGAAACACCATCAAAGCATTCCTGACAGGTGGCTGTCAAGCCTCTGCTTAAAGACCTCCAAAGAAGGAGACTCCACCACACTCCTTGGCAGCAAATTCCACTGTCGAACAGCTCTTACTGTCAGGAAGTTCTTCCTAATGTTTAGGTGGAATCTTCTTTCTTGTAGTTTGAATCCATTGCTCCGTGTCCTCTTCTCTGGAGCAGCAGAAAACAACCTTTCTCCCTCCTCTATATGACATCCTTTTATATATTTGAACATGGCTATCATATCACCCCTTAACCTTCTCTTCTCCAGGCTAAACATACCCAGCTCCCTAAGCCGTTCCTCATAAGGCATCGTTTCCAGGCCTTTGACCATTTTGGTTGCCCTCCTCTGGACACGTTCCAGCTTGTCAGTATCCTTCTTGAACTGTGGTGCCCAGAATTGGACACAGTATTCCAGGTGGGGTTTAGGTAGTTCTGTCCCTATAATTCCCAGAAGGAAAGCTTCTAGGGTTGTTTTTTTTTGTTTTTTTTTACAAACGTTATTTTAAACACCCTTTTCAATTCATTATATATCATAAATCCTTTCTCCCGCATTGGTGCTTGGACAGTAAGGCAGATATCTCTGCAAATTCCAGGGAAAGTGACTCTGCTTCCCGGGCAGCACATCTCCTGAAATCCATCCTCGCCTGGTGTGGAATTAAGCAGATGAGTTCCTCCTAGGCAACTTTGGAACTCCCCGCCTAGGGAAGCCAGACTGGCTCCCTCCTTGCTGTCCTTCCGGCGGCAGGTGAAGATAGTTTTATTCTGACAGGTCTTTGGGAACTGGGCTTTTCATAGTGCTGTGATGTTTTCACTATCTGCATTTTAATAGACATACAGTGGTCCCTTGGTTCTCAAACTTAATCCGTTCTGGAAGTCCGTTCCAAAACCAAAGTGTTCCAAAACCAAGGCGTGCTTTCCCATTGAAAGGAATCCAAAACAGGTGAATCCGCTCCAGTCTTTTAAAAACAACCCCTAAAACAGCAATTTAACATGAATTTTGCTCTCTAACAAGACCATTGATCCATAAAATGAAAGCAGTAAACAATGTACTGCAGTCACACAATCAAGCAATCAATCAGTAGCTGAACTGGGTTTCACACAGTCACAAAAAACAACAGAGCCACAAAAACAAAAACGTAAAATAAATAGGAAAAACAGACAGACCTCAGCGTAACACTCAAATCGGAAGTGTGGCACTCAAAACGGAGGACGTCCGGCTTCCGAAAAAGGTTCGCAAACCAGAACACTTACTTCCGGGTTTGCAGTGTTCAGGTTCCAAGTTGTTTGAGTGATTTTACCTTCTTGGGTTCCCTGATCACTGCAGATGGTGACAGCAGTCACGAAATTAAAAGACGCCTGCTTCTTGGGAGAAAAGCGATGACAAACTTAGACAGCATCTTAAAAAGCAGAGACATCACCTTGCCGACAAAGGTCCGTATAGTTAAAGCTATGGTTTTCCCAGTAGTGATGTGTGAAAGTGAGAGCTGGACCATCAAGAAGGCTGATCGCCAAAGAATTGATGCTTTTGAATTCTGGTGCTGGAGGAGACTCTTGAGAGTCCCATGGACTGCAAGAAGATCAAACCTATCCAGTGGAACACAGGAGTGCCTGGTGTGCTTTGGTCCATGGGGTCACGAAGAGTCGGACATGACTAAACGACTAACCAACAACCAGGCAGATAGATAGATAGATAGATAGATAGATAGATAGATAGATAGGCAGTGGAAGACAGGAGTGCCTGGCGTGCTCTCATCCATGGGGTCACGAAGCGTCGGACACGACTAAACGAATAAACAACAGCATATTCTATCTATGCTGTTTCACTTTATGGAAGCTCCCTTTCATCTCATTCTGGTAACAAGACAGGATGGTGATGATAATGATGATGATGATGATGATGATGATGATGATAATAATAATAATAATAATAATAATAATAAGTTGCATGAGGCTGAGAGGTGCTTCCAGGAGGTTAAAGAGAGGCCATCCCCCTTGCACCCCCTGAACAGCAGCTTCTCAAATCATATCCTGGGATAGCTCAGTCAGTACAGCATGAGACTCTTAATCTCAGGGTCATGGGTTCGAGTCCCACATTGGGCGTTGCAGGGGGTTGGACTAGATGACCCTTATGCCCCCTTCCAATTATACAATTCTGCGAATGCCTCTGGCAAGCATTCAGCAATGAAGGGAGAGCTGCGGGTGTGTTTGTGCGCAGGCCTGCACAAATAAAGAAAGAGCGTTCTGGGTGAGGAACAGCATTAAAATAGTTCTTTAATCAGAGGTCACCGCGAACCCCCTCGCCCGTCACTCCTTGGGTGGAAAATTGCCCCGCCATCGTCGGGCCACGCAAAGCTGCAAGCTGCCCCCCCTCCTCATGTCAAAGGTTGACCAGATTTATGGTTTTTAATATTTGCACTATTGATTGTGAGGTTGTCGCAAGAAGCACAATTGCTGCTCTTTGGGCAGAGGCGGCTGCTTTTGAAGACTCCTGTGCGTGAAAAATGGATATTAACTGAGAGGAAGAGATTTAAAAGCATTCATAAACCTTGATGGTTTGTGCAGTTTCCACCCCAACTTTCCCCTCCTGTAATCTTCTTCTCCTTATCCCCTTCCTCCCTTCCTCTCTGAAGTTCTCCTCTTTCATAGTAGCACAAGAACGTCCCCTGGAGGTCCTGCTCACCAGCTGGTGATTCTGCAATGGGATTTGCAGAGACTGATCTGTGTTTCCCGCATTGCAGGGGGTGGACTAGATGGCCCTTGGAGAGCCCTCCCAACTCTACAACTCTATGATTCTAGGTGTCCCTGAGAACTCTGGGCCTTTGGAGTCTGCCACATTCGCACCCCAGGGGCCGGAGTGAATATGGAGGCAGGAGACCAAAGGCTGGGGAAATAATGTGTTAGTGGTTGAGCAGACAAAATTGTGGCTATTTATTTAACATGAAAATGTATTTATTTTTCCTTTACAGGAAAGCTCAAAGTGGCTAACAACACAGAATAGAAATAATAATAGAAATACTAACAGCAGAATAATAATAATAATAATAATAAAGCAAATACTTTTAATGCAAAACTGTAGGAACAGAAGTCCATTGGGACTTTAAAAAAGCATAGCCATTCTGGCTAGTAGCCATCAATAGCCCTCTCCTTCTCCATGAATATGTCAGATCCTCTTTTAAGGCCATCCCCGCTTCATGTGCGAGGGAGTTCTGCAGTTTAACTCTGCGTTACATAAAGAAGGACTTTCTTTTTTCTGTCCTGAATCTTCCAAAGGGGCGTCTGGCTGGTGGAAGCTGGAGTCTAAAGCTTCCCAGGTTGGGAAAGGTGGATGTAAACTGACTACTGGCTGGATAAAAGAAAGGACCTCTTCATGCGGCGCATTGTTAAACAATGGAACTCCCTCCCACAGGAAGTAGGGATGGTCTTCAAGTTGGATGGTTTTTAAAGAGGATCTCTCTCTCTCTCTCTCTCTCTCTCTCTCTCACACACACACACACACACACACACACACACACACACACATACACACACACACACACGCGAGAGAGAGAGAGAGAGAGAGAGAGAGAGAGAGAGAGTCCTCCTTTGCCTTCCTCCAGGAATAGAAGCATGTTTTCTTTATCTGCTCCTGAAGCAAGATTTATGGTCCCCAGCCTTTTCTCTGCTTTCTTTCAGCATTCTCTAATTCTTCTCGAGAACAGTAAATCAAACAGTTCCCTTTTAATTCTGGCTCGTTCTTTTTTTACTGCCTCCACCTCTCAGAGCATCATCTGCCTTCATGGGGTGGATCCTTCAGATCCCACCCCCTTTTAATTAAAAAAAACAAACCTATTTTATTACATAAAACCATACACATGTTTGAGGGATACAGAAACGAACCACGGCTTGGCAGCTTGCCATCGGATGGTCCACAGCTTAAGAAAGAAAACGACGCAGAGCAGAGGAAGGGTTATTGCAGAGATCTAAAAGCAATCTTGCAAATAAAAAGATTTCGATCCCATGGAAGCATGACGGAGAGGTCAATAATAATTCCTGGAATGCAATTGACTCCAGATAAAATCATACTTTGCAGGAACCTGCCAGCCACGAGTGTGTCTCTTGACCTAAGCCACGAAGGACCATCCTGTAGCTGCTAATCCCTGGTTTTGGCTTTACCCCTGGAAATTTGTGAAGAACTGGTGAGGGTGTTTTTTTTTAAGAATCTGCAATAAATAAGACCTCCTTAAACCAAGTATCCCCCTTCATGGATCACTGCCTTGTCGTGGCGAAGGGGCTTGAATTACTCAGGGAAGCTATGGACAGGTCAAGATGGACAGGTCGTAGTGGAGAGTTTGGACCAAATGTGATCCACCTGGAGAAGGAACTGGCAAGCCACTCCAGTATCCCTGCCAAGAAAACCTCATGGACAAAGACAACAGGCATATAAAAGATATGACGCTGGAAGATGAGCCCCTCAGGTCGGAAGGCGTCCAACATGCTACTGGGGAAGAGCGGAGGACAAGTACAAGTAGATTCAGAGCTGATGAAGCGGCTGGGCCAAACCCGAAAGGACGCTCAGTTGCGGATATGCCTGGAAGCGAAAGGAAAGTCCAATGCTGTAAAGAAAAGTATTGCATAGGAACCTGGAATGTAAGAACCATGAACCTTGGTAAGCTGGATGTGGTAAAAAATGAGATGGCAAGAATAAACATTGACATCCTGGGCATCAGTGAACTAAAATGGACGGGAATGGGCGAATTCAGTTCGGATGACTATCATATCTACTACTGTGGGCAGGAATCCCGTAAAAGAAATGGAGTGGCCCTCATAGTCAACAAAAGAGTGGCGAAAGCTGTACTGGGATGCAATCTCAAAAATGATAGAATGATCTCGATACGCATCCAAGGCAGACCTTTTAACATCACAGTAATCCAAGTTTATGCACCAACTACCAGTGCTGAAGAAACTGAAGTTGACCAATTCTATGAAGACTTACAACACCTTATAGAAATGACACCAAGGAAGGATGTTCTTCTCATTATAGGGGATTGGAATGCTAAAGTAGGGAGTCAAGAGATAAAAGGAACAACTGGCAAGTTTGGCCTTGGAGTTCAAAATGAAGCAGGGCAAAGGCTAATAGAGTTCTGTCAAGAGAACAAGCTGGTCATCACAAACACTCTTTTCCAACAACACAAGAGACGACTCTACACATGGACATCACCAGATGGGCAACACCGAAATCAGATTGATTATATTCTGTGCAGCCAAAGATGGAGGAGCTCTATACACTCAGCAAAAACAAGACCTGGAGCTGACTGTGGCTCAGATCATCAGCTTCTTATAGCAAAATTCCAGCTTAAACTGAAGAAAGTAGGAAAAACCACTGGGCCAGTAAGATACAATCTAAATCAAATTCCTTATGAATACACAGTTGAAGTGAAGAACAGGTTTAAGGATTTAGATTTGGTGGATAGAGTGCCTGAAGAACTGTGGATGGAGGCTCGTAACATTATACAGGAGGCAGCAACGAAAACCATCCCAATGAAAAAGAAATGCAAGAAAGCAAAGTGGCTGTCAAATGAGGCCTTACAAATAGCGGGGGAGAGAAGGCAAGCAAAATGCGAGGGAAATAGTGAAAGATACAGGAAATTGAATGCAGACTTCCAAAAAATAGCAAGGAGAGACAAGAGGGCCTTTTTAAACGAGCAATGCAAAGAAATAGAGGAAAACAACAGAATGGGAAAAACCAGAGATCTGTTCAAGAAAATTGGAGATATGAAAGGAACATTTCGTACAAAGATTACCACAATTAAGAACAAAAGTGGAAAGGACCTAACAGAAGCAGAAGACATCAAGAAGAGGTGGCAAGAATACACAGAGGAATTATACCAGAAAGATATGGAGGTCTCATACACCCCAGGTAGTGTGGTTGCTGACCTTGAGCCAGACATCCTAGAGAGTGAAGTCAAATGGGCCTTAGAAAGCCTTGCTAACAACAAGGCCAGTGGAAGTGATGATATTCCAGCTGAACTATTTAAAATTTTAAAAGATGATGCTGTTAAGGTGCTACACTCAATATGCCAGCAAGTTTGGAAAACTCAGCAGTGGCCAGAGGATTGGAGAAGATCAGTCTATATCCCAATCCCAAAGAAGGGCAGTGCCAAAGAATGCTCCAACTACCGCACAACTGCACTCATTTCACACGCTAGCAAGGTTCTGCTAAAAATTCTACAAGGCAGGCTTAAGCAGTATGTGGACCGAGAACTCCCAGAAGTGCAAGCTGGATTTCGAAGGGGCAGAGGAACCAGAGACCAAATTGCAAACATGCGCTGGATTATGGAGAAAGCTAGAGAGTTCCAGAAAAACATTTACTTCTGCTTCATTGACTACGCAAAAGCTTTTGACTGTGTTGACCACAGCAAACTATGGCAAGTTCTTAAAGAAATGGGAGTGCCTGATCACCTCATCCATCTCCTGAGAAACCTCTATGTGGGACAAGAAGCTACAGTTAGAACTGGATATGGAATAACTGATTGGTTCAAAATTGGGAAAGGAGTACGACAAGGCTGTATATTGTCTCCCTGCTTATTTAACTTATATGCAGAATTCATCATGCGAAAGGCTGGACTGGATGAAGCCCAAACCGGAATTAAGATTGCCGGAAGAAATATCAACAACCTCAGATATGCTGATGATACAACCTTGATGGCAGAAAGTGAGGAGGAATTAAAGAACCTTTTAATGAGGGTGAAAGAGGAGAGCGCAAAATATGGTCTGAAGCTCAACATAAAAAAAACTAAGATCTTGGCCACTGGTCCCATCACCTCCTGGCAAATAGAAGGGGAAGAAATGGAGGCAGTGAGAGATTTCACTTTCTTGGGTTCCATGATCACTGCAGATGGTGACAGCAGTCACGAAATTAAAAGACGCCTGCTTCTTGGGAGAAAAGCAATGACAAACCTAGACAGCATCTTAAAAAGCAAAGACATCACCTTGCCAACAAAGGTCCGTATAGTTAAAGCTATGGTTTTCCCAGTAGTAATGTACGGAAGTGAGAGCTGGACCATAAAGAAGGCTGATCGCCGAAGAATTGATGCTTTTGAATTATGGTGCTGGAGGAGACTCTTGAGAGTCCCATGGACTGCAAGAAGATCAAACCTATCCATTCTTAAAGAAATCAGCCCTGAGTGCTCACTAGAAGGACAGATCCTGAAGTTGAGGCTCCAGTACTTTGGCCACCTCATGAGAAGAGAAGACTCCCTAGAAAAGACCCTGATGCTGGGAAAGATTGAGGGCACAAGGAGAAGGGGACGACAGAAGATGAGATGGTTGGACAGTGTTCTCGAAGCTACTAACATGAGTTTGGCCAAACTGCGAGAGGCAGTGAAGGATAGGCGTGCCTGGCGTGCTCTGGTCCATGGGGTCACGAAGAGTCGGACACGACTGAACGACTGAACAACAACAACAAACCAAGTATCAAGGGTTAAAGGCTGTGTTAGTCCTCCATCCCTGAGTGGATAGAGCAACCATGTAATTTTGTTGTTCCCCCAAGGGGACAATGACAATAAATCTTATCTTACTTATCTTATCTTATCTTATCTTATCTTATCTTATCTTATCTTATCTTATCATTAGCCAAGCGGAGACAAGCAAATAAATTATAAGGGGTTCACATGTAACATCAGCATTATTGTTGGCGAAGATGCTTATGACTACAACTCCCATCACCCTGGACCGTTGGCTGGGGCTGATGGGATTTGGAATTGCCATATATTGTCCCCATTACCTTCAGTAGCTGAGGGCCTCACCAAACCTGAATCCGGCCGTGTGTGTGTGTGTGTGTGTGTGTGTGTGTGTGTGATCTCCTCCCCCCCCCCTGGAGATGCAGGTACATCTGCTTTGCTTTTCCTTTGTGCTCTTCCAGTGGACAAAGTTGGTTCATGGGATGGTGAATCAACAGCTTTGCAATCGAGTCGGGGATGGTTGAGGGCAGCCTTTCCCAACCCGGTGCCCCCGAGTCCTCTTGGGGGCTTTGATGATGCACCTTGGGGGCACCATTTGCTGCTCTGGCTTGTTGGCCAAATATCCTTGGCTGACCTTGCCTGCCTGGCACCCAAGGGACACCTCTCCCTTTTCGGAGGCTCTGCAGTAATACAAGGGGAGAAGGCCCATCTCACCTGCTCAGTGCTTTAGGGCAACTTGGGGGTCGTAAAGAGTGGCTGCCCCTTTGAAGTGGTTTTAATTGCCGTGGCCTATAAATTATTTTTGATGGCTCCTGCATTATTTAAACAACAACAACCCTCTGCTGTTTTAGTGTTTTATGGTTGCTCTAGCGTAGCCCTACCTATTGCTGCTGGCATTGCTTTTAAAACAGCTACGTTATTGTTTCAACCGTCATCATCGTTTGCTGTGTGTGGGTCTCGCGGAGGGAGGGAAGGGCAGGGATGGAATGAATGAATGAATGGGAGGTGGAAGAGTCTCCTTCACTTTTTAAGCAGAGCCTGGATGCTAAGATTTAGCTGAGATTCCTGCATTGCAGCAGGGTTAGACTGGATGACCCTTGGAGGTCCTTTCCAACTCTGCGATTCTATGACCTTGGAAACCAGTCACTGCCTCTCAGTGTATAACCTACCTCGCAGGGTTGTTGTGGAGGGGGGAATGGGGGGGAACCAGGAGCACCTGCTTGATCTCCTTGGAGGAAAAGGTGAGATATAAATGCCGTCAATTAATAACTTGGCCTTTCCTTCTGCTAAGGCTGGGCTGGAGCACGTGGCCCTCGAATCCATTCTCTCTGGCCCCTGGAACATGAGAACGGACCCCGTTTGTGGGAAGCTCTCCCCCCAGGGAGCTTCACCTGGCGCCTTCATTACACACCTTTAGGCACCAGGCATAAACTTTCCTCTTCAACCCATTGTTAGTTGATTGATGTATTAATTAATAAACCTCTCCATTCTGAAGGAAATCAGCCCTGAGTGCTCCCTGGAAGGACATATCCTGAAGTTGAGGCTCCAGTACTTTGGCCACCTCATGAGAAGAGAAGACTCCCTGGAAAAGACCCTGATGTTGGGAAAGATGGAGGGCACAAGGAGAAGGGGACGGCAGAGGACGAGATGGTGGGACAGTGTTCTCGAAGCCACCAACATGAGTCTGACCAAACTGCGGGAGGCAGGGGAAGACAGGAGTGCCTGGCGTGCTCTGGTCCAGGGGGTCACGAAGAGTCAGACACGACTGAACGACTAAACAACAACAACAACATCTGCAGATAAACCCTGTATATTGGTTAAAGGTAGATAGCCGTGTTGGTCTTTCATAGTCAAAACAAAAAAAAAATAAAAAAATTCCTTCCAGTAGCACCTTAGAGACCAACTAAGTCTGTTCTTGGTATGAGCTTTCGTGTGCATGCATATCTGAAGAAGTGTGCATGCACACGAAAGCTCATACCAAGAACAGACTTAGTTGGTCTCTAAGGTGCTACTGGAAGGAATTTTTTTATTTTTTTTTTGTTTTTCCCTGTATATTGGGGTAGGGAAACTTTCTGATCCATCGTCCAGATCCCAACCTTCCAGGAAAAATTCAAAGCCCTGGCGGGCCAAGTTTGGCCCACAGCCTTTGCGGGGCTGACTGACATCCAATGCCCTTTTAAAATGTGTTGGGGGGGAATTATTGCATTTTTAATATGTATTTTGTGCTTTTATATTGTGATTTTATGTTGGGAACCGCCCTGAGACTTGCAGACATAGGGCGGTATACAACTTTTATGAATTACTATTATTATTATTGATAATCATCATCTCTCCTGAGCACTCCCCGGGCCTCATCTCAGGTGCTTTTACCTAGCTGCGAAATGTCCTTTGATCTGTAATGATGCCCAGATGGAGGATATGCCTGCGAGTTTGTTTAGCAACCTCAGACTTTTGCAGCCTTGAACGTCGCCTACTCTTTCCAGGTAAGCTTTTCCTTTAGGGACCTTTTGCCTCTAGCCCCGCCCACCACCGACACACCACCCCTGCAAGGTAGTCCACAAGGGCTTGCCAACCTCAGGCCAAGAAAGATTCCCCGTCCTTGTGCGAAGGACTAGTAGCTTGACTTTTATTAAACTGCAATTTGCACGACCCTTTCCTCCATGCCTCAAAATGCAGGCATTCTGACAGTTAATTCATTTGGTTAAGAGGCAAGACAGTTCAACACACATCTCTTCCTTGGGTGAGTTGACAGCTGCCATCCTTCCACCTGTTTCCACCTTCCTCCTGGCCACCTGCAGGGCGTAGATAAGGCTCACCTGCCTGCAAGGAGCGATGGGGCCGCTCCTGCCTCCGAAGGACAAGAGATGGCGAAGATGATGAAGATGAGTTTTGATTGGGCCCCGAAGCCTTAATGCTGGTGCCTTGACATCGATCTGATAGCAGGAGATTAACTCCACTGCTAGACAAGATGAAAGATGTCAGGCTGTGAGGGAAAGATCAGTTATTGATCTGAACTCTATGATGCTGAGAGATGGAGGACGTCAAAATTCTTTCTCTCTCTCTCTCTCTCTCTCTCTCTCTCTCTCTCTCTCTCTCTCTCTCTCAACATGAGAAGAGTTTGCTGGATCAGGCCAGTGGCCCATCTAGTCCAGCATTCTGTTCTCACAGTGGCCAACCAGGTGCCTATGGGAAACCTGCAAGCAGGATCTGGGTGCGAGAGCCCTCTCTCCTGTGCAGGGGCGGAGGAAACCTCCTCGCTACCCGGGGCGGCGAATGGAGGCATCCCCCTGGGGGCGGGGCGTCGTGACGTTACGTTGTGACGTCACAACGCAACGTCACAGCGGAGTGCGCATGCGCGAAATGCATGCGTGCGCACTCCGTCGCAGGGCCGCTGCCGCCAGGAGTAACGACGGCCCGGCAACGGAGTGCGCATGTGCAGCATTTCACGCATGCGCACTTTGTTGCCGGGCCGTCGCTGCTCCCGCTGCGATCTTGTGAGCCGTCGCGCAAATAGCAGCGGCGGCGCACCCCCACGAGCCACCGAGCAGAGCAGCCTCACTCCACGGCTTGCTCGGGGCCCGCGGGTGGGGCGGGGCTGGCCCAAGTGTCACCCCCCTCCCCTGGAACCCGGGGAGGACCGCCCCCCGCCCCCTTGCGACGTCACTGCTCCTGTGGTTTCCAGCAGCCGGCATTCAGAAGCTTTGCTGCCTCCAGCTGTGGCCGGTTGGTAGCCAGTGACAACCCTCCGCTCCATGAATTTGCCTTATCCTCTTTTAAAGGCATCCAGAATTCTGGCAGCTAAATTTTGCAGCGGGTGAAGTTTCTGCTTGCAGGGAGTGCATAGGGGGTTGCACTTATTTCATAAAATTTGCACACCGCTTGGCTGTAAACAACAAGAACCCATCAGAGCGATTTACAAAAAGATGAAACAATAAAGGGGAAAAAGACCACAATACTTTAAAAGTTAAAATACTAAAACGGATTAAAACAGCCTTTCTCCAACTTGGGTCCCTAAATGTGGTTGGACTACAACTGCCATCATCCCTGACCACTGGTCCTGCTAGCTAGGGATGATGGGAATCGTAGTCCAACCACATCTGGGGAACCAGGTTTGAGAAAGGCTGGATGAAAGATACCTTTCTAGGCATCTGGGCAGGTTTGTCTAAGCAAGGATGTTTTCAGCAGGCTCGGAAAAGGGTGCAGCGAAGGTTCCTGCTTGATATCAAGAGACAGGGAGTTCCAAAGTATAACTGATCGAGTTCTTACAAATGGGGAACGGGGATTATGTGGCCAGTCCCACCGATCAAAAACCGTCTGTTCTACCTGCACCCCAGAGTGCCCTGTCTTCATCTGTTTGGAAGGACCTTTTAATTGAAGAGCTATCTGGGGATAACTGTGCCCCTGAAGGACCAGGTGTGCAGCCTGGGGGTCATTTTGGACTCACAGCTGTCCATGGTATGTAGGCTGAGACCCTACCTGCCCGCAAACTGTCTTACCAGAGTGATGCATGCTCTGGTTATCTCCCGCTTGGACTACTGCAATGCGCTCTACGTGGGGCTACCTTTGAAGGTGACCCGGAAACTGCAATTAATCCAGAATGCGGCAGCTAGACTGGTGACTGGGAGTGGCCGCCGAGACCACATAACACCAGTCCTGAGAGATCTACATTGGCTCCCAGTACGTTTCCGAGCACAATTCAAAGTGTTGGTGCTGACCTTTAAAGCCCTAAACGGCCTCGGTCCTGTATACCTGAAGGAGCGTCTCCACCCCCACCGTTCAGCCCGGACACTGAGATCCAGCACCGAGGGTCTTCTGGCGGTTCCCTCCCTGCGAGAAGCAAAGCTACGGGGAACCAGGCAGAGGGCCTTCTCGGTGGTGGCGCCCGCCCTGTGGAACGCCCTCCCATCAGAGGTTAAAGGGATCAACAATTACATTTTTTAATCTTTTGTTGGAAGCCGCCCAGAGTGGCTGGGGAAACCCAGCCAGATGGACGGGGTATAAATAATAAATTATTATTATTATTATTATTATTATTATTATTATTATTATTATTACTATTATTATTACTATCCGGTCCAAGTCCGGTTGTAAGAAAAAGAATCAGAGGAAGGGAGAGCAGAGGCCGTCTCATCCATCCTCATCTGAGCACCTGAGCAGGCCCAGAGAACACTTTCCCCAGTGTACTGTGTTTCCAATTGTTCCTAAGTTGCACCAATACTTACGAATTAGCAAATTGCATAAACCTGCAATTGTCATGCAAATCTCTCCTCCTGCTGCACTTCCTCTTTCCTGCCATGTGTCTCTGTGGGTCCCCAACCAGCCTGCAGTGACCATCACTTGCTCTACCGGCAAACAGAAGCCAAGTTTTTATTTTAAGGTTTTATTATTCCCTTCGCCCAAAGTTGCTATCCTCTTTCCCTCCTCAAATCCCGGCTGCCGTTTTCCTTTCAACAGCTCAGACGTCCTTTTTAATGAGCAAGAAAGTGTCGACAGGAAATTATTTTCCTTGGGGTTTTGCCAGATTGATACTGGGGTATCAGCCTGACACCCCTAGACAAAAGTCATATTAAAAATTGAGTGTCGTAAGATAGGGTCTGTTCTTCTGGATTATTAAATAGCTTTAAGGGTGGTGGGGGGAATAATAACGCGAAGGATAAAATGAGTTAATGGTGGCACTCGCTAATTTGTGAAATATTTAGCTCAGCGTGGGAGGGTGTTTGCTGGAATGCAGACTGAGTGTGCAGGATCCGGCCAAGATTAAGCACTGGGCAGCACCCCTTCCATTCCACACACTCAGATTTCAGCAGGAGGGTTCAGTTTCAGGGTCCAGTTTTAGCAGAGTTTTTGATGGGGTCAGACATCATATTCTGGGTACACTAAAGTGTGGGATGTTGCCTTGCTGGGAAAAACAAACAAACAGCTAACTAATAAGCTGGGACATGGGTGGAGCTGTGGTCTAAACCACTGAGCCTAGGGCTTGCCGATCAGAAGGTCGGCGGTTCGAATCCCCGCGACGGGGTGAGCTCCCGTTGCTCGGTCCCAGCTCCTGCCAACCTAGCAGTTCGAAAGCATGTCAAAGTGCAAGTAGATAAATAGGAACTGCTCTGGTGGGAAGGTAAAGGGCATTTCCATGCACTGCTCTGGTTCGCCAGAAGCGGCTTTGTCATGCTGGCCTCATGACCCGGAAGCTGTACGCCGGCTCCCTCGGCCAGTAAAGCGAGATGGGCGCCGCAACCTCAGAGTCGTCCGCGACTGGACCTAATGGTCAAGGGTCCCTTTACCTAAGCTAAGAGTCCTTACGAGGGGCCAAAGAAGAAAAGATGATTTGGGACCTGTTTGGTCTGAATTTATTTCATTTGCAAGCAAGGAGGAAGAACTCCCAACAGCCGACAAATGAATATGGCTGATGCAGAGACTTGAGGTGTTTGAATGCCTTATTTACTCTCCCTTGGCACAATAGCGCCTATGTTTTGTTACCACGTCTTGTTTAACCGTTATGCCTATGCTATGAATAGTTCCAGGCATTCACATATCTGAGGTTTATTTACTTTGGTTTTATTTTGTTCCCGCTTTTGTTCAGCAGCGATCTATAATTGTATGTGGACTGTGTGTATATCGTCACCAGATCCTGTTTGATAACACTGCGTAGAACATTCTTTCTGAAAACGAACAAACATTATTTGAAAAATGAAAACAGGCTCTTTGTACTGTTGATGGCATTCCCCACCACCCCAATCACTGAGCGGCGAGAGAATCCAGGGGTTCTGGGAACTTATTCAGGGTTTGGTTTCCTTGGAAGGGACGTGGGTGGCGCTGTGGTCTAAACCACTGAGCCTCTTGGGCTTGCCAATCAGAAGGTTGGTGCTTCAAATCCCCGCGAAAGAGTGAGCTCCCTTTGCTCTGCCCCTGCTCCTGCCAACCTAGCAGTTCGAAAGCACGCCAGTGCAAGTAGATAAATAGGTACCGCTGTGGCGGGAAGGTAAACGGTGTTTCCATGCGCTCTGGCTTCCATTACAGTGTTCCGCTGCGCCAGAAGCGGTTTAGTCATGCTGGCCACATGACCGGAAGGCTGTCTGTGGACAAACGCCGGCTCCCTCGGCCTGAAAGAGAGATGAGCGCCGCAACCCCAGAGTCGCCTTTGAGTGGACATAACCATCCAGGGGTCCTTTAGGATATATGGTTTATTTACACATAGACACAACCTGAGCATACGATGGAGGGGCTCACGGCATTAGCACCCCAGCAGATCTTGCTTCTCTGTTTGTCTCAGCTTTGGATCCAGCACAGAGCAAGCAGGTCTCTGTGTCTCCAGCTTCCAGGCTGCTTTCACACCAGCTATTCTCTTACCTACCGGTAGCAACTAGGTGAGAGGGGGAAGGAAAGCCCCACCCCTTAGCCTTGAGGGTCCCATCGCTCAATTGCAGCTCTTGCAACCTAGCTCGTTCTTTGGGGTTGCTGGTGAGGACACTCACATGGCCAGTTAAGGTCCTACTTGTCTGACTTTTTCAGCAATAGGCTCCTCTGTTAGATTCTAAGCCTAGGACCCTGGTATTTACGGGACCGCCTCTCCTGGTATGTCCCGTAGAGGACCCTAAGGTCCATGAATAATAATAGCTTAAGGGTCCCGGGCCCTAAGGAAGCCAGATTATCCTCCACCAGGGCCTTTTCAGTGATGGCTCCAACCTGGTGGAATGCTCTGTCCCATGAGACTAGGGCCCTGTGGGACCTGACCTCCTTCCGCAGGGCCTGTAAGACAGAGCTATTCCGCCTGGCCTTCAATCTAGCCTGATCCTCCATTCCTTTTCCCCCTTCTCTTTTTCTATAAAGAAACCCTTTCTGAGACCCCACATTTAAACACTTCCCTGGTCTCCTTGCTGGCCCTAGCAGGATTAACTTGGCCAGTTAGCCCTGGCGATGTTACATTTATGTTGTATTTTATGCTGTTTTTAAGCTTTTTTAAAAGTCATTTTTAATCAATGTTTTATATTTGTTGTTAGCCGCCCTGAACCTGGTTTTTAAATCGGGAAGGGCGGGGTATAAATAAAAAATTATTATTATTATTATTATTATTATTATTATTATTATTATTAATTGGGTATAGGACCCCAGGAAATGGCTCCTCCTGGCAAGGCCCTTCCTCTTCCATCCATCACCTTCCTGTGTGTATCTTCATAAGCCCAAGATAGGCAACTTCACAAAACATACATATAAATTGAATTTACAGAAATTAAACAAGAATTAGGAATCACAGAAAGATAAGATAAGAAGGCACAAGGAAGTCCAGGTATGTCTCTGGTTGGAAGGGACCCCTGAGGGTCATCTAGTCCAACCCCCTGCAATGCAGGCACCTCAGCTCAAACATCCATGACAGATGGCCACCCAACCTCTGCTTTAGAATCTCCAAAGAGGGAGAGTCTACAATCAACTGAGGGGGTCCGTTCCACGGCTGAACAGCTCTTACCTTCAAGGGTAACAATAACAATAATAGTTTATTATTTACGTATGACTGGGTTGCCCCAGCCACTCTTATTTATTTATTATTTATTGAATTTATATACCTCCCTATATCCAGGGGTCTCAGGGCAGTTCACAGAATAAAATCAAAGATATAAAACCACAAAATCTATATACAGTACCAGTATATAAAATCGTTCAAGTTGGATATTTGTTAACCATCGCCTTTCTCCGTAACCCCTTGATCGATTCCGTTCAAATTTGGACACAACGTTCCATGCCCATATGGGAGTGATCATATGTACTTACATTGCACAAATACCACACCTTTCCCAGGTAAAAATGTGATTTTGTGCAAAAAAATATAGCGCCCTCCAGTGGATGTTAAACAGCACAGCACAACACACGCTTTCTCTTTCATACTGTATCTTACTTTCGCATTTCACCAAATCAGCCACAGCAAGGTGTGGCCCGGTCAGCTAGTACCGGTACATAATAAAAATAAAAACAACCACCCAATAACCACCCCCCCTCTTCCTAACGTTGAGCTGGCATCTCCTTCCTTGTCATTTGAATCAAGTCCTCTCTTCCAGACCAGCAGAAAACAAGCTTGTTCCATCTTCCGTGTGATGCCCCTTCCTATGTTGATATTTGATATTCCATGATGTTGTAATATTGTGATATTGATAGGTGGGATTGGCGCGAAACTCATCCGGCGCAGGCGGCCCCATGATATCGTTCCGTTTGGACACACATTTAGCAAACGCTAAGGGACATGCAGGCTTTGCCAAGTTGACTTTTGCAAGAAGAATCCCTTCCATTTATCCCCCAGCCCGTCCCCACCCCAGCCGTGAAGCCACAGACCTGCCTCTCAAAGGCTGCTGTGTTTAGCCTTGGAAACACAACATGCCTGGGCCTGCCGGGTTTAACACAGAAGAAAACTCTGTTCGCTGAGAAGATTCATCTGCCTCTCCTCCTCCCCTCCCCTCCCTCAATGGCGAATTCATGCATTTTTCACCCTGTGGCGCTGGCTCCCTCTTTTGGCATTCCACCCATGCGCTTCAGCAAATACTATTTTGAACCTGCCACTCTGCAAAGAGAAGAAGAAGGAGGAGGAGGAGGAGGATGGCTGCTAGCTGGGCTGGCTTTAAGAGAGTTGCACAGATCCATGGAGGAGAGGGCTATTGATGGCTCCTAGCCAGGGCAGCTATGCTTTGCCCCCCACAAATGGGGGCAGCGACGCTTCTGAATCCCAGTTGCTGGAAACCACAGGAGGCAGGGCTGACTTTTCCTGGGGGTGCAAGGGGTGTGGGGCACCCGGGCACCAAATTCTGGGGTGTATGTGTGTGTGCCAAATGTATCCCTACTGTATACTGGTCCCTCTCGATCGGCGGCAGTGAAAAGCAATGGAGCAAAAGTCCCCCCCCCCTCCATTGCTCTGTTACTCCATAGGGTCAAAACAAAATTAAAAAAATCCTTCCCGTAGCACCTTAGAGACCAACTAAGTTTGTTCTTGGTATGAGCTTCCGTATGCATGCACACTTCTTCAGATACACTGAAACAGAAGTCACCAGGTCCTTATATATAGTGAGAGGGTGGGGAGGGGAATTACTCAGAGGGGTGGTGGGAATGGGTGATTGGCTGATAGGTGAGGTAAACCTGTTGACAACTGTTAACGACTGCAATTGGTCTTGCAGGAAAAAGCAAGGGGTGAGAAGGTTAAAAATAGCTATGTCATGTATAATGAGATAAGAATCCAATGTCTTTGTTCAGACCAGGTCTCTCCATGGTTTCAAGTTTGGTAATGAGTGTGTTCAGCAACTTCTCTTTCTAGTCTATTTCTGAAATTCCTTTGCAATAAGACAGCTACTTTGAGATCTTGTATAGAGTGTCCTGGGAGACTGAAGTGCTCTCCTACTGGTTTCTCTGTCTTGTGATTCCTGATGTCAGATTTATGTCCATTTATCCTTTGGCGTAGGGTTTGGCCTGTTTGTCCAATATAGAGCATGGAAGGGCACTGTTGGCATTTGATGGCATACACAATGTTAGACGATGAGCAATTAAATAGATCCATAGGGTCAAACCTGTAACTGGATCCATAGGGTCAAATATTCCCAACGAGTCAGGAAACAAAAGCAGTTTCCCCCCGCAGAGTTGTTACAGGTGAGCGATCCCCCCCTAATAAAAAGCCAACCACTTTGGCTTCCCCCCTCCCAAAAAAAAAGCTCAATAAAAGTTAATTTGGGGGCGCTGGGCGGAACTTTGCACCCTGGCGGCGCATATGCTAAAGACGGCCCTGACAGGAGGGGAGAGTTGTGTTTGAATCCTGCTTGCAAGTTCTCAACCACTGTCAGAATAGGATGCTGGACTAGATGGGCCACTGGCCTGATCCAGCAAGCTCTACTTATGTTTTTAAGTGCCTGCTTGGCTGGGGGGAACCAGCGTGAACCCCACTATCATGAAGAAGGTGGAAAGGGGGGGAAACAGGTAGGGGGGAGCCTGCCCTGCCTCTCCCCCAACTCTTGGAACTGCTGGTGGCAAGGAAAGAAAGGTATAAAACCCGGTTGTCAAGATCCAGGTTTGGGGCAAGCATTTCTTTGGTGAGAGAACCTCAGCAAGGCAGAGGAGGAATTCAAACCCTCCCAGAAAGCCCTGAGTGTTACCCATGAGTAGAAAGCCTGCATAGGTCAAACGGTTCAATGGCAGGAAAAGGTGTTCTCTTCAAAGTGATTTGTTACTGCTCCTTTATTTAGACATCATACCTAAGGGACCGCCTCTCCTGGTATGCCCCGTGTAGGACCTTAAGGTCCTCAAATAATAACATTTTAGAGGTCCCGAGCCATAAGGATGCTAGGCTGGCAGCAACTAGGGCCAGGGCCTTCTCAGTACTGGCCCTGACTTGGTGGAACGGTCTGTCACAAGAGACCAGGGCCCTGCGGGATTTGGCATCTTTCCGCAGGGCCTGCAAGACGGAGCTGTTCCGCCTGGCCTTTGGGTTGGTTTCAGTTTAACCCTGTTTGATTGGTGGGCTACTTAAAGATGAGGCTGCATTTTAAATTTTAAATCGTATTTTAACTTGTATTTTAATTGATTGTTTTATATGTTGTGTTGTGATTTTATGGGTGTTAGCCGCTCTGAGCCCGGTCTTGGCTGGGAAGGGCGGGGTATACAGAAAAATTTATTATTATTATTATTATTATTATTATTATTATTATTATCTCATCACTGCCACAGCAATGCTGTCAACACGGGTCCAAAAGCCCCTCGTCCCCCTTTAAAAACAATGCAAAGGTTGCTGTTTAAAAGATATTATTATATGCAGATTATGTCTTCAGAGGGTTTATTATTATTATTATTATTATTATTATTATTATTATTATTAGGAACAGTGTGCTGTAATATTTAAAGAAGCTGGGCAGGAAACAGAGAGGGGCGTGCAAAAGGCAGCTCAGTTTTCATGACCTTGGGCCGGTCTCTCTCTCTCCCTCCCTCTCTCTCTCTCTCTCTCTCTCTGTCTGCCTAGCCTACCTCACAGGATTGTTGTGAGGATAAAAATGGGTGAGGGAGAAGGAGTTGCCTGCATCTCAGCCACCTTGGGTGAAGGAAAGAGCCTTAAAAATGTGGCAAATATATAAATGTGCTCCTTTGACCTGCATCCAGCGCTTTGCTCGTAAAGTTAATCCATTTACATATATGCTACATGTATGTACTAGAAGGACAGATCCTGAAGTTGAGGCTCCAGTACTTTGGCCACCTCATTAGAAGACTCCCTAGAAAAGACCCTGATGGGAAAGGTTGAGGGCACAAGGAGAAGGGGACGACAGAGGATGAGATGGTTAGACAGTGTTCTCGAAGCTACTAACATGAGTTTGGCCAAACTGCGAGAGGCAGTGAAGGATAGGCGTGCCTGGCGTGCTCTGGTCCAGGGGGTCACGAAGAGGCGGACACGACTGAACGACTGAACAACAACAACAACATATACGTAGTTCTGTAATCACATTTTATTGCCATATTGTTATTGTTGTTTTCCTGTGCCTTTTAAAATGTTTCAATGTATTCTTTTCCTCCCCCTTTTTTTACTTTAATATTCTTAATAAAATAAAACAATAAAAATAATAAATGGTTTCCTCCCCCACCCCACTTTTAACTTTTTAATTTTTTTATCCCTTTATTGCATTTCTGTCCCACCTTTCCTCTAAGAAGCTCTAGGTGGCCTGCATAGTTCTCCGCCTCCCCACTGAATCCTCACGACGACCCTGCGAGGTAGGTTGGGCTGAGAGGCAGATACTGGATCTGAAGGTCACCCAGTGAGAGCTTCGTGGCTGAGTGGGGATTCGAACCCTGGTCACCAGGGTCCTAGACTGACACTCTGACCACTACACTACACTGCCCGACTGTGAACAACAACCCTGTGAAGTAGGTTACACTGGGAGAGAGACTGCGACTGAACCCAAGGCATTCCAGTGAATTTTGTAGCTGAGCAGGGATTCGAATTCAGGTCTCTCTCTCTCTCCCTCCACTCCCAGCCAGCATGGCCATGTGATGGATAGAGTCGATGGGAGTTGTAGTCCAAAACATCTGGCAGGCCCCAAGACAGGTTGCTCTAAACACTAGGCCATATTGCCTGCTTTGTGGGTGCCCTTGAGGAACCGTGGCAGCATATTGCAGCCTTCGAGGGCCGGGTGGGGGCTTGAACCTGGACTCAGCTTGGCAGAAGCACCCGTTGGGAGGCGGTGGCAGGTTGGGGGTGTGATTTATAGGGAAGGACGGAGGCATCACCTGATACAACCCCAAATGTCAAACGTGTAAATATGGACACCCACTGAGCCCCCGCCGGGAGGCACCTCCGGCCTCCGAAGCTGGCAGGGCCAAGGCAGCTGTGCCGTCTCCAAGGCAAGGCTTAGAGGCCGGATCCTGTTTCATGCTTGCACCGGCCTGCCCCATCCCCCTTACATTGAAGCCGGGTGTCGGGAGATTCGTGACGGATAAGAGAAAGACCTTCTTTGCTCAGCACAGAGTTAAACTGCGGAACTTGCTGCTGCAGGAGGCAGCGATGGCCACCACCTGGGTTGGCTTTGAAAGGGAATTAGGCAAATTCCTGGAGGAGGAGAGGGCTATGGATGGCTGCTAGCCACAGGGGCGATACTCTGCCTCCACGGTTGGAGGGAACAATGCTTCTGAATACCATCTGGTTGGCCACTGAGAGAACAGGGCGATGGGCCTGATCCCACAGGCTCTCTATGTTCTAAAATTAGCATAGCACCTCCCTCCGCCACCCACAGAGCCACGTTGGAAAGCTGGCATCGTAGTCTGGAGAAGATGAGAGACGGTGTGACAATGGCCTTCAAGAAGACGGAGCAATCTTGTACTGGGGGCACTGTTATACAGTGGTTCTGCTCCTTCCTCCTGGGCCATGTCCAGAAAGTGGTGGTGGGGGATGAGTGTTCAGACCCCTGGGCTCTCACTTGTGGGGTACCTCCCTCAGGGTTCTGTCCTCTCCCCCATGCTTTTTAACATCTACATGCAGCCGCTGGGAGAGATCATCAGGGGGTTTGGGCTGGGTGTTCATCAGTATGCGGATGATACCCAGCTCTACCTCTCTTTTAAATCAGAACCAGTGAAGGCGGTGAAGGCCCCGACCCTAACCCCAACTTCTGTGGCACCTGAGATCTTATCCAGGCATTTCCCATGCACTTTCAAACCTCTCCAAAAGGACTAGAAACTTGGTGGGTTTTGTTTTTTTTAAAAAAAGGAAATGAAACCTGAGATTTCAAGACAGCAGGATTTGGCACACAGCACCACGTCTTCTGTGACTTTTTGGTGCAATTGCGTGCCAGAGCATCTGGACATCCCATTGCCTCCCGATGTGAGACGTAGGTGTGCAGAGTCCGATCCCCATTAGATTTGAAATCCTGTTGTGAATGCACTTTGGCACTTACTATTTCTGAGTGCCATGTAGACTGGGCCAATGCCATTTTATAGAGACCCAGGACATCCCAAAATCCCACCTGGGAACCCACATTCCTTCCCTGCAAAGTGGCTGGACGGTCCAGCCCATCTCTTGTTTCAGAGCCAGCGGTAATGATGCCCCCCTTCGGATCACCCTCCCTCTCCCCCCCGCCCCTCCGGTTCCTCCCCGATAATCCTGCTCGCTGTGTGGTCCTCCCTGTACTACCCAAGATTATGGAAAAGCAATAATGTAAGTTATGTTAATGCTCTGCTTACACATAACTCATCCATCACTGTCTTGCAGCGGGCTTTCTGTTACATAACATAACTGCGCATTTCCATTAGCATCAATCTGCCAAACAATATAGCGCGCACGTGCGCAGGGAGATTACCTTAAAGGGACATCGGCTTGTCCTTGAGGTCCTCCAGTCCCACTTCCTGATGGAAACCTGGCAGCCGGCAATCGTGGCCAAGGGGGGGTCCCTCTCCTGGGGTGGGGTGAGGGGACAGGATGGATGGATGGAGAAACCCAAAGAGGGGAGAGCAACTCTTCGCTCCTGCTGGCTATGAAGAAGAAGAAGAAGAAGAAGAAGAAGAAGAAGAAGAAGAATAGGAGTATAGCAGCTAGATCAAGGGAAGTAATAGTACCACTGTATTCCGCTCTGGTCAGACCTCACCTGGAATACTGTGTCCAGTTCTGGGCACCACAGTTCAAGAAGGATACTGACAAGCTGGAACGTGTCCAGAAGAGGGCAACCAAAATGGTCAAAGGCTTGGAAACGATGCCTTATGAGGAACGGCTTAGGGAGCTGGGTATGTTTAGCCTGGAGAAGAGAAGGTTAAGGGGTGATATGATAGCCATGTTCAAATATATAAAAGGATGTCATATGGAGGAGGGAGAAATGTTGTTTTCTGCTGCTCCAGAAAAGAGGACACAGAGCAATGGATTCAAACTACAAGAAAGAAGATTCCTAAACATTAGGAAGAACTTCCTGACAGTAAGAGCTGTTCGACAGTGGAATTTGCTGCCAAGGAGTGTGGTGGAGTCCCCTTCTTTGGAGGTCTTTAAGCAGAGGCTTGACAGCCACCTGTCAGGAATGCTTTGATGGTGTTTCCTGCTTGGCAGGGGGTTGGACTGGATGGCCCTTGT
Source organism: Darevskia mixta (assembly GCA_034641385.1). Taxonomy (NCBI): domain Eukaryota; kingdom Metazoa; phylum Chordata; class Lepidosauria; order Squamata; family Lacertidae; genus Darevskia; species Darevskia mixta. Next base: position 3,024,727 of record JAWWNH010000124.1, on the reverse strand, counting down.
GGTCTCTTCCAACTCTATGATTCGAAGAAGAAGAAGAAGAAGAAGAAGAAGAAGAAGAAGAAGAAGAAGAAGAAGAAGAAGAAGAAGAAGGGCCTGCTGGATCAGGCCAAAGGGGGCCGCATCCAGTCCAACACCCTCTTCTCCCAGTGGCCAAGCAGAAGTTTGTGTGGGAATGTTTTGGAACGTGGATGGAGATTTATAATTTAATATATCTCATCCTAACTTGTGCTAACAAGTTCAACTAGCAGAGTAACATTCCCTTTTAAAATACACACAGCGGAAGTTGCTTTGATTCGCTAGAATCAACTTAATCTAGTTTCCTGGTTTGTCACTATATTTCCCCTTTGTCCCTCTTCAAATAAGACACAACACACGTCTTCTATAAAAAGATATAAAATGTTTACTCACATATATCCAGCTCAAGACAAATCCCAAAGAAGGCAGGCTTATTCTTAGTAAAGATATTTACAATTGGAATCTCCCCATGTGGGAGAGAAGTCAGCTAGGCCCCAGTTGGCTGGAAGCCAACTGAGCATCCTCCTCACAGTTCGAGTGAGAGAGTAGAATGGAATGGAATGGCCGCTGACCTGTGAGGTTCTTTGTTCATACCTTCCCAGGTGAAGCCACTCCCACATCTAGTTGCAAGAGGAAATTGCCTCAATCCATGTGACCAGGAAGTTGTGGCTGGAGGACTGAGGCAATCTCCACTATCTGCTCTAGCATTGTTGTACTTGACTGCTCTAGTGTTTACATCCCACAAACCCCTTCTCAGGCAAATACAACATACAAAACATAAACAACTTTATTCAACCACCCAGAGTCCCAGCTTGACACGTAGATTCTGGAAACTCTCTTTTGGCAAGGGTTTTGTCAAGATGTCGGCAGTCATCTCTTTGGTGCAGCAATAAGACAGTTCCACAAGTTCATCTTGCACCATCTGGCGTATGTAGTGGTACCTGACCCCAATGTGTTTGGTTCTGGCTAGGAACTTTTCACTCTGCGTCAGCTTCAGGCAACTTTGATTGTCCTCTAGCAGGCTGACAGGTTCCCTTCTCACCAGTCCAAAGTCTTTGATGAGTTCATCAAGCCAGGAAATTTCTCTGCATGCTTCTGTAGCAGCAACATATTCGGACTCTGTTGAAGACAAAGCTACACAACTCTGTTTATAGCTGCCCCACACAACAGGTCCATCCCCAAACATAAAAACATGACCGCTTGTGGATTTATAGTCAGCATTATCCCCGGCCCAATCTGCATCAGTGTACCCAACCAACTTAGGGTCTCTGACAGCTGGCAACTTTAATTTACAATTTATTGTACCTTTCAGGTATCTAACCACCCTTTTCAGCCCTGCAAAATCATGCTCAGTGGGAGAATTCACTTTTCTGCTCAGAATCCCCACAGCATTAGCTAAGTCAGGTCTACATGTGGTAACCATATACAAAAGTTTACCAATTACCGACCTATATTGACTGTTATCTGGCAACAGCTTCGAATCCTGCTGATTCTTCAAGAAGTCTGTAGCCATGGGCGTTGCAACCGGGTGTGCGTCTTGCATCTGCAAATACTCAATCAGTTCATGAATCTTTTGCTTCTGGCTGAGAAGAAATGAGCCGTCTTCTTCTCTTTCCACTTGAATTCCTAGGTAGTACTTGACATCTCCAAGTTCTTTTACTTGTACCTCCTTGCTGAGGTGTTTTACTATTTGTGTATAGTCTCTATTATTAGCAGTAGCAATAATCAAATCATCGACAAAAGCCAATATATATGAATATTGTCCATTACTTGACTTGGTGTACAAGCACTTGTCTGCGTTTCCTTGCTTGTACCCAAGTTGCACAAGCATACTGTGCAATTTCTGATTCCAGGCTCTAGCCGCTTGTTTAAGCCCATAGATTCCCTTCTGGAGTCGACATACTAGATGCGCCTCATTTGGTTTTGTGAAACCTTTAGGTTGTTTCATATATATTTCTTCTGAAATTCTCCCATGTAAAAACGCAGTACAAATGTCAATGTGCTTCACGCTCAATTGTTTAGAGGCTGCAATGCTCAAAAGCATTCGGACGGTACTATATCTCACGGTTGGTGCGAAAACTTCGTCGTAATCTTCACCAAAACGTTGTGAAAAACCTTGTGCTACTAGCCTTGCTTTGTAGCGTTCCACTTCCCCTTCTGACCCCTTCTTAACCTTGAACACCCACTTGCACCCAATGGCCTTCTTACCAGGAGGGAGCTCTGTCAGGGTCCACGTCTGGTTCTGATGCAGTGCATCCATCTCCTCCTGAGCGGCCTTCTTCCAGAGACTGGCTTGCGCAGGTGGCATTTTCTGAATCTCTTCCCATGTGGAAGGTTCCTGTGGAGACACCGACCCTGCAAGGTAGGACAGTCGTACCGGTGGGACACCTCTGTTGGTTCTGGATGAGCGTCTGACCTCTGGTTCTGGTTCCTGAACCGCATCAGCTTCCTCACTCCCTTCCAACGGTGGCATGTCCTCATCTGAGTCCTCCTCTTCGTCTCTGGAGCCGCCAGGGATCTGGTCATCTGCGTCTTCTGGTGCGTCGCCTGTAGGGGGTGCTATGACACTAGAAGGCAGATTAGTACCATGTGGGGTTTCAGAAGGAAAGTTTATGAGTTCTTGAGTCCATTCTGACTCCTTGGAGCAGCCAATAACAGTGTTCTTTGTGTCTGCTTTTGCATGTTCATCAAAATAAATTGCATGGTGCGCACTCACTTTGCCTGTCTGTAAGTCCATTACTCTGTATCCTTTGCCTCCAGCAGCATATCCCACTAAGATACCTGCTTGTGCTCTGGAGTCAAGCTTGTGCCTCTGTTCCTTGGGCACGTGGTAGTAACATATACTGCCAAATACACGTATGTGCGACAGACTAGGCACCTTTCCATGCCAAAGTTCAAATGGTGTGCGCTGTGTTGCCTTTGTTGGCAACCTGTTCTGGAGATAGACAGCTGTGTAAGCAGCATCTCCCCACATCTTCCTTGGCAGGGATGCTTCCTTCAGCATACACCTTGTCATTTCCATAATGGATCTGAACTTCCTTTCAGCTATGGAGTTCTGTTGTGGCGTGTAAGGAACTGTGGTTACATGTGTAATTCCTTCCTTTGCCATAAGGGCTTTCATCTCATGTGAGCAGTATTCTCCTCCATTGTCAGACATTAAGACACCTGGAGCTCTTTGGAACTTGTTCCTAACCATGGCAATGTAATTCTTGAACATCTCTACTGTCTCACTTTTATCTTTGATGAAATATGCCACACAATATCTCGAAAAATCATCAATAAAAATTAAAATATACTTGTTGTGTCCAAGTGATGGAACACTGAGTGGCCCACACAAATCTGAATGCACGATATCCAGAACTTTAGTACTCCTTTGTTCTGTGCAACGTGTAAAAGAAGGTTTTACTGCCTTTTCAGTAACACAAGTTATGCATTTTGTTGGAGTCTGGTTGCTGCTCCCTTTTACCTGCAAACCTGTGACAAGATCACTTTCCTGTAGACTCTTAATGATGGTGGTATCTCTGTGTGCAAGTCTTCTGTGCCACAGCGTCAAATCTGCGTCATCCTTCTGGCTGGAGCGTGCCACTTTTGCAGACTGGTTCTCTGAAAGATTAACCTCATAAACACCATTTATTAATTTTGCTTCAATGTACACTTCACCATCTTTAGTTACACTGCATTGTCCATTCTCAAATGTGACCTTGAAACCTTTCTTGTCCAAAGTAGAGACACTGAGTAAATTGCAGCTCAGTTCTGGTACATACACAACATTGGACATTCTGGTCCTAAAAGATTCATTGTTTACATTGAATTCCAAATGCATTGAACCTTCACCTTTGGACTTTAAAATATTTCCATTTGCAACCTCAATTTCAGTCTCTTTATCATTTAATTCATTAAAACAGTCTCTTTTAAACGTATAGTGCGAACTGCATCCACTGTCCAACAACCACTTATTGTGTGTGTTTTCTTGGCTCTGGACAGCTAAACTCCTTTCTTTCAACAGCATGTTGCACTCAAATTTCCCTTTTCTTTCTCCTTTACGCTGAAAGGCTTGGGAATCTTTCTCTTTAGCTTTAGGCACTCTACAATTTCTGGCTATATGGCCGATTTTATTACAATTGTGACATGTGACCTTCTCGTGTCCATCTCTGGACTGTGCAGGCTGTTTAAGAACATAATTGCTGCCTTTATTTCTAGTGCTCCTTTCTGGGGAATCAGATCTCTTTCTGCATTCCTCTCTTAATTCACTAGTCAGTTCCTTAAAAGTTAGATTCTCTTTACGATCCATCAAACTGACAAATGCATCAAAATGTGGCCCTAATGAGGCTAACAGAAATGATACCTTTGTTACTTCATCAAAAGATTGTGGAGTAAGTTCAAGCTTTTGAATAATTTCTGTGAATTTATCAATATGCTCTGTGAATTCTTCTTTTGAATTCATTCTCAGTCTAGTTAATTTGCCCATCAATGTTCTGTAGGAGTTCTTTGTAGATTCTCCATACATGCGCTCAATATCTTTTAGGATCTGAGATGCATCATCTTTGCTATTTATTATCGATAGATGCTTATTGCGAAGTCCACTCAAAATTATGTGCTTGGCCTCGCTGTTCTGCCTTTTCCAGACTTTAACCTTGGCTTCATCATCTGTACCTTCGGGCTTTGGTTTCTCAATCACATCCAAAACATCCCTTGCTTCTAAATATGCTATTAAGCGCGTTTTCCAGTGCACAAAATTGTCCTCATCTAGCAGCATTAAGCCTGGCTTTGCTTCACTATAAAAACTGGCACTAGCCATCTTAAAATCCAAAATTTGGAAAAAATTTCAAAATTCAAAAATTTGTCAAAATTCAAAATCAAAATCTCAAAATTCTCAAAATGCAAAAAGCAAAAGCCTCAAAATAAATCTACACTGCCTTTGGGTCTTTTGTGAGCTCTGAGGGAGGGGAGGGGTAGCTTAATCCCCCTTTCTCTAAACAATAGGACAAAAGACCATGTGGTCTGACCAGGAAATGCTCTCAGAAAAAATCCTACTCAGCTCAAAAATGCAATCCAACGCAATCCTTCAAAAATACACAAAATACGTAGCGCTGGGCATACATAACCCTTTGTGGGAATGTTTTGGAACGTGGATGGAGATTTATAATTTAATATATCTCATCCTAACTTGTGCTAACAAGTTCAACTAGCAGAGTAACATTCCCTTTTAAAATACACACAGCGGAAGTTGCTTTGATTCGCTAGAATCAACTTAATCTAGTTTCCTGGTTTGTCACTATATTTCCCCTTTGTCCCTCTTCAAATAAGACACAACACACGTCTTCTATAAAAAGATATAAAATGTTTACTCACATATATCCAGCTCAAGACAAATCCCAAAGAAGGCAGGCTTATTCTTAGTAAAGATATTTACAATTGGAATCTCCCCATGTGGGAGAGAAGTCAGCTAGGCCCCAGTTGGCTGGAAGCCAACTGAGCATCCTCCTCACAGTTCGAGTGAGAGAGTAGAATGGAATGGAATGGCCGCTGACCTGTGAGGTTCTTTGTTCATACCTTCCCAGGTGAAGCCACTCCCACATCTAGTTGCAAGAGGAAATTGCCTCAATCCATGTGACCAGGAAGTTGTGGCTGGAGGACTGAGGCAATCTCCACTATCTGCTCTAGCATTGTTGTACTTGACTGCTCTAGTGTTTACATCCCACAGTTTGTAGGAAACCCCCATTGCTGTGTGTCACCCTGAGCTGCTTGGAAGAAGGACCAGATTCAAAGTCTCGCCTTTGCAGGATCCATGTCCCCCTAGAAAGGATGGTGTTTGCTTGGATGAGAGATGATGAAATCTGAAGGCAGCCCTGTTTAGGGAAGCTTTTAATATTTGCTGAATTATTGTATTTTAATATTTTGCTGGAAGCCGACCAGAGTGGCTGGGGAAACCCAGCCAGATGGGCGCGGTATAAATAATAAATTCTTACTCTTAAGACGTTCTCTCTGTGGGATCATGAGCACCAATAGTGCATGGACATTTTCACTCCATGATGAAGTTCTGACATAATGGATAAAACAGAAAGGTAAAGGACCCCTGGATGGTCAAGTCCAGTCAAAGGCGACTATGGGGTTGTAGCGCTCATCTCTGCTTTCAGGCCAAAGGAGTCAGCGTTTGTCCGCTTTCCGGGTCATGTGGCCAGCAGGACTAAACCACTTCTGGTGCAACGGGACACTGTGACGGAAGCCAGAGCGCACGGAAATGCCGTTTACCTTCCCACCACAGCAGTACCTATTTATCTACTTGCACTGGTGTGCTTTCGAACTGCTAAGTTGGAAGGAGCTGGGGCAGAGCAATGGGAGCTCACCCTGTCGCGGGGATTCGAACCGCCGACCTTCCGATCGACAAGCCAAAGAGACTCACTGGTTTAGACCACAGCACCACCTGCGTCCCATAAGAACGTTAAGATGAGCTTGCTGGATCAGGCCAATGGCCCTTCTTGCCCAGCATCCTGTTCTCACAGAGGCCAACCAGATGCCCATGGGACTACCAGGATTCAAGCACAAGAGTCCTCTCCGCTCCTGTGGCTTCCAGCAAGTGGTATTCAGAAGCAAGGCTGCTTCTGGTCGTAGAGGCAGAAGATACCCATCCTGGCTCATAGCCACTGAAAGCCTTCTCCTTCTCCATGAATTTGCCCCATCCTCTTTGAAAGCCACCCGAGTTGGAGGCCATCCCTGTTTCCTGTGGCAGTGAGTTCCATAGTTTAACGATGCACTGCACAAAGATGTACCGGAGGGTATTAATACAGAATTAGTGAATTGCTTGGAATGAAATACATGTGGGGAGGGAAATAATAAAATAAAGGAATTAAGAAAATAAAGAAGAAAATATATGGTCATATATAGGAAGTATGTAGAGACAAAAGATAAGATAGGTAATAAATAGATAAGGAAGATTGGGGAAATAAGGGGAAGTCGAAGAGAGGACTATATAAGGAAAATGAATTAGGTAAGGAATAGCTGATTCAAAGAAAATCTAAAAGATACGGTACTCGAAGGGGGAGAAGTCATATTTTAGATGGGAAGGGTATGGTATGGAAATGGATGTAGTTTATGTAATTTTGTTTGTTTGTGGTTTGTTTTTGTTTTTTGTGTGTGTATCTGACATGAATGATTGAGATGTTGGGTGTTTGATTTGTCTTATTATTTTGTATTTTATTATAAGATATTAATAAAGATACTTAAAAAAAAAAACCCCAAAAATGAAGATGTACCGGTACCTTCTTTTATCCATCCCAAATCTTCCAGCATTCCGCTTCCCTAGTTTGCCCTCTCTGTAGCTGGGCTGGGCTGGGCCTCTCCTCCCAAGCACCCCAGCCACAGAGGTGTCATATTTTTGGCCAGGTAAAGGTAAACAAGGAAATGATGTGCAGAGCCCTTGGAAAAAGCAAATACCGAAAGACTTGTGTGCCAGGAGGGAAGAGTGGCCGTGTGTGTGGGCGTGTTTGCAGAATGAGTTGATAAATCAACGTGAGCTGACAGTTTGGGGGAAAGAGCTATTAATAGCACAGTTGTCCTCTGGCATTACATGATCACCCTGTGCATTCTCTTGGGATCTGCCAGCAGCAGCTAGCTGACAGCATGGGGAATAATGCTCCATGCTCTGCTAACTTCCAGATTGGATTATTGCAATGCGCTCTCTGTGGGGCTGCCCTTGAAGACGGCTCGGAAATGTCAGCCGGTCCAAATTACAGTGGCCAGATTGCTGGCTGGGGCTGCCTTCAGACGATACACAGCACTACCTCTCTTTTAAATCGGAACCAGTGAAGGCGGTGAAGGTCCTGTGTGAGTGCCTGGAGGCAGTTGGAGGGTGGATGGTGGCTAACAGATTGAGGTTGAATCCTGACAAGTCAGAAGTACCCGTTCTTGGGGGACAGGGGGCGGGCTGGTGTGGGGGACTCCCTGGTCCTGAATGGGGTAACTGTGCCCCTGAAGGACCAGGTGCGCAGCCTGGGAGTCATTTTGGACTCACAGCTGTCCATGGAGGCGCAAGTTAATTCTGTGTCCAGGGCGGCTGTCTACCAGCTCCATCTAGTACGCAGGATGAGACCCTCCCTGCCTGCAGACTGTCTTGCCAGAGTGGTGCATGCTCTGGTTATCTCCCGCTTGGACTACTGCAATGCGCTCTACGTGGGGCTACCTTTGAAGGTGACCTGGAAACAACCACTAATCCAGAATGCGGCAGCTAGACTGGTGACTGGGAGCGGCTGCCGAAACCATATAACACCAGTCATTTAAAGATTTACATTGGCTCCCAGTTCGTTTCTGAGCACAATTCCAAGTGTTGGTGCTGACCGTTAAAGCCCTAAATGGCCTTGGTCCAGTATACCTGAAGGAGTGTCTCCACCCCCATCGTTCAGCCCGGACACTGAGGTCCAGTGCTGAGGGCCTTCTGGTGGTTCCCTCGCTGCGAGAAGCCAAGTTACAGGGAACCAGGCAGAGGGCCTTCTCGGTGGTGGCACCCGCCCTGTGGAACGCCCTCCCATCAGATGTCAAGGAAATAAACAACTATCTAACTTGTAGAAGACATCTGAAGGCAGCCCTGTTTAGGGAAGCTTTTAATGTTTAATAGATTATTGCATTTTGTTGGGAGCCGCCCAGAGTGGCTGGGGAAACCCAGCCAGATGGGCGGGGTATAAATAATAATAATAATAATAATAATAATAATAATAATAATAATAATAATAATAATAATAATAAACATCATCATCTTCCACAACCTCAGTTTTAAAGCTTGCCTTGGGTGCCAGTTCATTTCTGGGCCCAGTTCAAGTTGTTCACATTAGTGCTCAATGCCCCAAATGAGCTCTAAGCCTGCTGGATAAGGCCAATATCCCAGCTAGTACAGAATCCTGTTCTCCCAGTGGCCAACCAGATACCCCAATGGCAGACCTGCAAGCAAGATTCGAACACAAGAGCAACTCTCTCCTCCTGTGGTTTCTGGGATTCAGAAGCACTTCTGCCTCCGACTGTGGAGGGAGAGCATCGCCATGCTGGCCAGTAGCCATCGATAGCCCTCTCCTCCTCCAGGAATTTGTCCAATCCTCTTTTAAAGACATTTGGGTTGGTGGCCAACACTGCGTCTTGTGGGAGGGAGTTCCACAGTTTAACCATGTGCTGTGTGGAGAGGCGTATTTGTGTGGATGCATCTCCTTGCTTAACTAGGGTAGCTCAGTCAGTAGAGCACGAGCCTCTTAATCTCAGGGTCGTGGGTTCAAGTCCCATGTTGGGCAAAATATACCTGCGTTGCAGGGGGTTGGACTAGATGACCCACATGGTCCCTTCCATCTCTACAGTTCTATGATTCGCTGAAGCACTGGTCATGGCGTGATAAAGAAAGGTTGTGTTTGAAGGCTCGACTTAGGATTATCCACATCTCTGTTTGCCTCGCCACTTTCCTGCAGGTAAGCACAATCTTTAGCATTGAACAGGAAGCAAAGAGCAATCGGGTTTGGACTGCTGTTTATATAATAATAATAATAATAATAATAATAATAATAATAATAATAATAATAAATTTTTATTTATACCCCGCCCTCCCCAGTCAGGACCGGGCTCAGGGCGGCTAACATCAACAAAAATCACAACAAAATATAAAAACCAATTAGTTAAAATACAAGTTAAAAACCAGTTTAAAATGCCAATTCATTTAGCGCCCATTACCAAACCAAAGGGAGGGAACCATCAAACTTAAGTGTCCGACCCGAAGGCCAGGTGGAACAACTCTGTCTTGCAGGCCCTGCGGAAAGATGTCAAAGATGTTTGTTCCAATTTAGCACTAAAGAGCAGGTTTTTGGGGGGGAAGTGGCAAAGCAAACGCAGAACCTCTCGGAGCCATGCTTCCTAGTTACAGGACAAGCAGAAGTGTGGACAAACCCCATGTCTTGTTTTCTTCCTGAACCCCATGCCAGGAAATGTAGTAACGGTGTTCACCTTGTGGTTAGGAAATGCAAAGCTACAAAGGTAACCATCCTCTCTCCGCCCCCCCAATTTGTGCTTTCTCCTTTCCCTTCCTCCCCCACAACAAACACTCTGTGAGGTGAGTGGGGCTGAGAGACTTCAGAGAAGTGGGACTAGCCCAAGGTCACCCAGCAGCTGCATGTGGAGGAGCGGGGAAGCGAACCCGGTTCACCAGATTACGAGTCCACCGCTCTTAACCACTACACCACAATGGCTCAGTAGAACTCATGAGCATACAATGGAGCTGGATGTTGGAAAATTCAGGACAGAGAATAGAAAGTCCTTCTTTATGCAGTGCACAGTTAATCTATGGAACTCCCTGCCACAGGAGGCAGGGATGGCCACCACATTGGATGGTTTTAGAAGAAGATTAGACAAATTCACGGAGGAGGAGAGGGGCTATCGATGGCTACTAGCCAGGATGGCTATGTTCTGACTCTGCAGCTGGAGGCAGCACTGCTGCTGAAACCGCAGGAGCGGAGCGTGCCCTTGTGTTCAGGTCATGCTTGCTGGCTTCTGCCACTTTCTCGTAACCTTATTTGCAGAAATCAAAATAAGAGCTTGTCCTTGGAGCACCTAGACAGAGGTAAGTCGGGTGCCCCGCTCCCCTGCCGTTACACCCATGGCTTTCCTTTGTGCGTGTGGTCCACGACGCACTTGTAGCCAAATTATAATAGCGGGAGATGCACATGTACAAAAACCCATGCGCAGAGAGAGGAAAAGAGGGATCTCACAATGCAGCCTTATAATTAAATCTCTCCCGTTTCCCCTCCTGGAGAGCCCTTTCCTTTTTGACACACACAGTAGAAAAACAGTTGTTATGACATCAAATTCCAGGTTGCTCTAAGGAGGACTTTGGAGCAGCTGTCTGTTGCTGCCTCTCCGTGTTGTCAAGGAAATCGCCGCGGAAGGCGGGTGCTGAGGTCTCAAGAGCTTTGCTTGATGAAAAATGGGGGGGGGGGGCGAATTGGGGCTGGGGCTGGGGAACGGGGATTTTGGCTGCCAAAAGAGGGGGTGGGGAGCCAAGCAAACAAACCAATCCAGATTCTTTTTCTACTTCTGATTCTGCGGTTGCCAGAATTTGTCTCTGGTAAACTCCAAGGTTTGGCTTGCTTGTCCAAATATTTGTGCCTGTCTTATTTTCCAGCATTTATGTGCTGGGTTTCTTCTGCCATGGAACATGAGGTGTCAGGCCAAGGATTGGGGCCCAACCAGTCTCCCATCCTGGCCAAAGACTTGTTCAATATCCACCAAGGTGGGGGACCCTCATATGTATATATATATATATATATATATATATATATATATATATATCAAATCAAATATTTATTACAGTCATAGACCAGCATTAAGGGGAGGGATGCAGTCATTTAAAATCTGAAAAACGATTTGAAAAACTAAAAAGAATTAAAAGCCTATAAAAATCTAAAGGAAGCTAGGAAAGTCTAATAGAAGGGTTAGGAACATTAGACAGGAGTGGCAGATTATAAGAGGTTAGTACAGGGATCAGCAACCTTTTTCAGCAGGGGGCCAGTCCACTGTCCCTCAGACCTTGTGGGGGGCCAGACTATATTTTTTTGGGGGAAGAACGAATTCCTATGCCCCACAAATAACCCAGAGATGCATTTTAAATAAAAGCACACATTCTGCTCATGTAAAAACACCAGGCAGGCCCCACAAATAAACCAGAGATGCATTTTAAATAAAAGGACACATTCTACTTATGTAAAAACACGCTGATTCCCGGACCGTCCGTGGGCCGGATTTAGAAGGCGATTGGGCCGCATCTGGCCCACGGGCCTTAGGTTGCCTACCCCTGGTCCAGATCAAGGGAAGTAATAGTCCTACTCTATTCTGCCTTGGTCAGACCACACCTGGAGTACTGTGTTGTTCTGGGTGCCACAATTTAAGAAGGATATTGACCCGCTAGAATGTGTGCAGAGGAGGGCAACCAAGATGGTCATGGGTCTGGAAACCAAGCCTGATGAGGAACGGTTGAAGGAGCTGGGGATGTTTAACCTGGAAAAGAGGCGACTGAGAGGAGATATGATAGTCATCTTCAAATATCTAAAAGATTCTCACATGGAAGATGGAGCAAGCTTGTTTTCTCTTGCTCTGGAAGGTAGGACTCGAACCCATGGCTTCAAGTGACAAGAAAGGAGATTCTGACTCAACTTCAAGAAGAACTTTCTGACAGTAAGAGCTGTTTGAGAATGGAACGGTCTCCCTTGGGAGGTGGTGGAGGTCCATGTGTCGTTGGAGCTCTAGTAGAGATTCCTGAATTTCGGGGGGTTGTGTTGACCCTGGCGATCCCTTCCAACTCTACGATTCTATGAGTCGCAGCTTGGGATCCAGCACAGATCTAGCAGGTCACAGTATCTCCAGCTTCCACCCTGCTTCCAGCTTCCTCTCACCCTCCTCTCGGGCAGCTAGGTGAGACCTACAGCACAGATGAATTCTTCGGTTATGTGAATCATGGTGGTTCGATAGTCATCCACAGCCATTGCCTGGGCAAAAGGACTGGTTTGGCAAGCTTGCTCTCATACCTTCTGCCTCCACAGATTCAGGGCATCATCTAGACTGGCACACCAAACCCACAACAATATATACGGATATCTTTATAATTGCATATGCGTGGTTCTCCCTGCTCACAACAACCCTGTGAGGTAGGTTCATCAGAGAGGCAGTGACTAGGTATGTTCACATTTTTGTTTGAATAACAATTTGGGGTGTTTGCATTGCCCTTAAGCTATGTTGGGAATCCTAATTAGGTTAAATGTGGGGTATAAGTCTTTCAGTTAACCAAATCTGAGAACTTTGTATCACTAGATTTATATTTTTTATCTTGTAGCATGGTAAAAATGTTTCCCAGCTTTGCCCTTCCTTCCTTCCTTCCCTCCCTCCCTCCCTCCCTCCCTCCCAATCAAGGTTTATCTTTTTATGACTGCTATGAAACTGGGACCAGAGCAGCTCATCATCTCCTTAACAGGCATTTTTGGAAGAAATAAATGTTCCGGGGTTGTTTAAACAAGTGTCCTGCTCAGACAAACAGGTGCTCATTGCCTTTGCAAAGAATGCCATCTCTCCCCCCCCCCGCCCCCATGTTATGTTTGATTTCATGTTATTTCGAGGTGCCTTCTGGAATCTAACCTTGGGCAGAAATTGCCTGTATTTTCCAGAGCATTCAAGAAGGCCTCTTTCTCAGATACAGCAAATCTGCCGATAATGCAGATCTGGATTTTCCAGTTCAGAGAGAGAGGGGGAGAGAGAGAAGAGAGATTTCTGCTTGTTTAAAAGGGCAGTGAATGGAGGAGGCGAATTTTAAGAAGGACGCAGCAAAGGCACAGCTCAAGGAGGAGGAGGAGGCAGGTAACTTTTCAACTTTCTTTCTCTCTGTCTCCTGCCGCGTTAATGCTCTGTGATCTCCCAAACACAGCACTCGCGTATCACCTTGAAATGTCCCTGGCAACAGATCCTTCAAATGGCAAAGGCGGTTGCAAATATTTTCCATGTGGGAGATGGGGAGGGGAGGGGGAGACACACACTTTTACATGCATATTAAGATACACTCAGCTGCCTTGGGATGAAATATCTTGGAACCTAGATAACGCTGGCATTCACACACACACACTTTCCCTCAATCCCAGACTTATCTTCTTGACTTTCACTTGGATGCATCTCAGGAAATGGACCGGTCTCTCTGTCCCATCAGTGGTGCAGAAAGCTCATCTGCAGCCCAAGAAAGAACCCCAACTTCAGACCCTCTGAGTGTCCCTATTTTGCAGGGACAGTCTTGGATTTACAGAAGCTGAGCTGGTTTCTGATTTGATCCTGGAATCATAAAACCATAGAGTTGGAAAGGGCCCCAAGGGCCATCTAGTCCACCCCCCTGCAAGAATCTCAGCTGAAGAAGAAGAAGAAGAAGAAGAAGAAGATTTATTTATTGTCATTGTACAAGTACAACGTTGTACAAGTGCAACAAAATTGGATGGCATCCCATAAAAACAGAACAACAAAAAAGCACAAAAAACAAATAAACACATTTTCAGCTACACATGCACATACGTACACATCCTTTGCAACTCTCCAAGGTCATATTATCTAGTTACAGCATTTAAGATGGTTAAAGCTCTTGGGTAGAAACTATTCTTCAATCTATTTGTTCTTGATCTAATTGTTCTATATCTTCTGCCCGAAGGCAGTGGTCCAAAAATACTATATCCTGGATGAGATGGATCCTGTAAAATATTGTTTACTTTTTTAAGGCAATGGGAACTGTATAGTTCTTCCAGAGATGGGAGAGGATGACCAATAATCTTTCGGGCTGTGGTTATGACCTTCTGGAGTACCTTCCTCTCCTTGACTGTGCATCTAGAGCAGTGTTTCCCAACCTTGAATCTTCAACTGTTTTTGGACTACAATTCCCATCACCCCTGACCACTGGTCTTGCTAGCTAGGGATGATGGGAGTTGTAGTCCAAAACCAGCTGGAGAACCAAGGTTGGGAAACACTGATCTAGAGAACCAAGCACATGGATCCATGACAGGTGACCGCCCAACCTCTGTTTGAAAACCTCCAAGGAAGGAGAGGCCACCACCTTTCCAGTGCATCTGTTCCACTGTCCGACACTTCTTGCCATCATAAAGTTCTTCCTGATGTTTAGTCGGAAACTCCTTTCTTGCAACTTGAAGCCACCGGTTCGAATCCTGCCCTCCAGAGCAGGAGAAAACAAGCTTGCTCCATCTTGTCACGCTTTTCCTCAGGACGTCCCTATTTTCATTGGAGAAATATTGGAAGGTACGGTAGGATGTTCCTAATGAAAGGTACGGTAGGATGTTCCTAATGATGTTCCTAATGAAAAGGATGTTTTCATTGCAGAAACAAGATGGGGGTATTGGCACGCTCAGCAGAACCACAATTTCACTCCCACCCTCAGGGATGCAGAAGTCCAACACATCCTGAAAGAAAAGGTCCAAGTCCAATGAGGTCCAATGAGGACTGAGCATGCCCCATAGGCTTAGCATGTTGGGTGCCACCTGGAAAAGAAAACTGAAAGTGCTTGGGGGGCGGTTGTGATCTTGGCAATGCAGGTGGCAGAAATGGGACAATAATAATAATAATAATAATAACAATAATAATAATAATAATAAGTTATTATTTGTACCCCGCCTATCTGGCCAGGTGCCCCCAGCCACTCTGGGCAGCTTCCAATAAACATTAAATACATCAAAATGTCACAGATTAAAAACTTCCCTAAACAGGGCTGCCTTCAGGTATTTTCTAAATGTCATGCAGTTGTTTATCTCTTTGACCTCTGCTCAGATGGAAAGGTGTTCCACAGGGCGGGCACCACCACCGAGAAGGCCCTCTGCCTGGTTCCCTGTAGCTTTGCTTCTCGCAGGGAGGGAACTGCCAGAAGGCCCTCGGCGCTGGATCTCAGTGTCTGGGCTGAACGGTGGGGTGGAGACGCTCCTTCAGGTATACAGGACCGAGGCCGTTTAGGGCTTTAAAGGTCAGCACCAACACTTTGAATTGTGCTCGGAAATGTACTGGGAGCCAATGTAGATCTCTCAGGACCGGATCTCCTTCCTGTGTTTATCGGTCTTCTCTGGGTGGCAGAGGGCTCTCCTAGGTGTCCCAGGGCGACCAGGTTCTTCTCCCACAGGCTACCAGATGCTTTATCCACTTCGATCCCAGCAGTGAAACCTTGGAGCTTCTACATGTCCTCTTTTCACTGTGCTCTGGCCCTGCCTCCCAAATTTAGACTCTTGTTTTTCCTGTTGGGAGCAGCCCCCACGCCAAAGGTTTTGTTTCATTTCTTGAAAGCAACTTGTGACATTGCGTGGGGGAATGGTCAGCGGCTCATATCCAAGCTCTCTCCTAGGTGAACGCAAGCTCCTTGCGGCTGCTGGTTTGTTTTGGTTTTGTTTATCATTTTTTAATCAGATTTTGCAGATTTGCAATGGCCGTGAAAGTCCCAGTTTTAAGTGCACAGCAGATTGATAAGATATGCAAAAGGCATCAGGCTTTCAAATTTGTATGCATATCTCTCGCTGTTTTTCGTGCTTCGGCTTCCATATAATCAGAAATACATTTGATACGAGCGAGCAGAGGACGTCGGACTGCCCTTGATCCAAAATCCCACCATCAAAGCATTCTCTGCCTCCCCCCTCTCCCCTCCCAAAGCAGGCACTGCAGCAAAAACCCACCTAGCAAGGCTTTGAGACAATGTTGTGCCACCAACTTCAGCCTTCGGGGTCCCTGGGGGAAATTTTAAGCATAACACAAGTCTCTTCTCATCCCCGCAGTTTCCTGCTGTCCCTTCATTGATCCATTTTGGCCAAAAAGGTCAGACAGAAAGGATAACTAATTGTGATGCATTATGGGGCTGCCATGGTCTTTAAACAGTTTTCTCTGTGCCTAGTTCTTTATTTAATGTTGTCTTTAGAAAAAGTATTCTTCCTTTATTTTTATTTTTTTAAAAACACCAGTAGCTATACACCAGGCCAACTTTTCAGACTAATTGGAACATAAGTAGAGTCTTCTGTATCACGCCATCTAGTCCAGCATCCTGTTCTCACAAGGGACAACCAGACGCATGAACACGTTGCTCCGATTTCCTTTGAGCACCTCAGCGAGGCAGGGGTGGGGGGGGAGGTTCTTGTTGTCTGGACAGACCAGGACACTGCCTGGGCTTGAGCCCCGGGGAGGTCACTTCAGCGCTGTTAACGCAGCGGTTTGACTTCACCCCCAGAAGCGCACTCCGTTGTCTCTCAAGACAGACAGATGTCAACATCCGTGGGATGTGAGACATAAGTAGCAGTCAAGTACAACATTCCTTGTTTTCCTAGAGTGGACATGCAGGGGAATGTTTGGTCCAGCCAGTCGAAAACTTCCTGTTTCCTCCTGACTGGGACATATTTCCTTTGCATGTGACTAAAGGTGGGCGTGACCTTACCTGTCCAGGTAACAAAAGGACAAGTCTTTGACTTCCTCCGTCGTTGGAGCAGCTTTTTAGCTAGAGATGCTCTGTTGGCTTCCAACAGACACTGGGATTATCCCCATATGGGATAGATCCACATGTATGTATCTGTAACTAAGTCTGACTTCAGGGATCCAACTGTGAACTGATGTGAGTAAACTTCTTTTATATACTTTAATCAAGATAGTGGCGTATTTATTCTTTTAAGAGGGATAGAAGGGGACTTACCAGGAACCTAATAATGAGAGGCTTAAACAAGCCTGCAACCAGCTATCTGCTGAATAGAATAGAATAGAATAGAATATATTTTATTGTCATTGTCCCCTTCGGGGACAACGAAATTACTTCTGTGCGTTTAAAAGGGGAATGTGATACTCTGCTAAGTTATAGAACTTGCTAGCACAAGTTAGGAAGGATATTAATAAACAATATATCCTCTCCTGCCTCCCTGAACATTCCCACAGCAACCAGGTGCACATTATAGGAAACCAGCAAGACAGATTTGCACACAAGAGTCATCTCCCCTCCTGTGGTTTTCAGCAACTAGTATTCAAAAGGGGGGGGGGATTCTCTATCCACTTTCTCCATGCCAGGCATAATTTTACAAACTTTTAGGAAGTCGCCTCTAACTCACCTTTTCTCTAAACTAAAAAGTCCCAAACGCAGAAACCTTTATTTGCTCTACCCCCTTGACCATTTGGGATGCCCTCTTCTGCACCTTATAAATATGCAAAAACTGTCCCTCCTACTTGCAAAATGCTCCAAATACCATGAAAACGGAACTCTTTCACAGTTCCCCTTCCAAACAGAGCATCAAAAATGTGTCCCAAAGGCCCTGAAGGACTGTCTTTATTGATATATTGCGCTTTTTGCTTGGGTCAGGCCCGGCCCTGCCATTAGGCAAGAGAGACCAAGTGGCACACGCAGCTCTCCACTCCAACAGAAGGTTGCAAGCCTCTGTGCTCAGGAGGAGGGACAGCCAGGGTACTGCTGCTGCTGCTGCTGCCGCCCTGCCAGCCTCACGCTGCCCAATGATAGGGCCGGCCCCAAGTCCTGCATCCCGGCTTCTGACCCACACGTAGTCTGAGGCACACCAATTGCACGGCAGAAAGCAGGCCATTTGCACCCTCCATGGTCGAAACACAGGCTGTGAAGAGTGCCTTGCAAGAGAGGACAGGAGCCCAGACCAAAGTGAGCATCCCGGCTTCTATGATGGATCCCTGGAGCTCTGCTGCCCCATCACATTCATGAACAGAAGTGCACATGCGTGAGTGAGAGAGCGCATCCCAGCACAGTGAAACATTAGGTGCTCAGGTTGTAACCTTTGCTCGTCTGCATGTTCAGAACAAACATTAGCTTTCGTGTGCTTTGCAACTTAGGACATCATTCATTCTCCCTCTCCCTCCCTCAAGCTACCGGTAATAATAATAATAATAATTATTAATAATAATTTATTGTTTATACCCCACCCATCTTCAATTAAATCTATACCCCTTCTCTTCAATTAAATAAAAACCAATGCCTTTTGGCCTCTCTGTAGAAGGGACACATCTTCAGAATCACACCTGCCATTACATTTCCTGGACAGCTTTTTTCGCTTCCGTCTCCAAAGCGGCGTCAGAGCTTATAACTTCCTTTCTGTTCTCAAATGATTTGTCGGGCACCAGAGGAGGTGGAAGACTTTGCGAGAGGCAAGCACAACCTCGAGGTGTCTGTGTGCATATATGTGCGCCCACACCCAGGGCCAGATTTAGGTTGGATGAGGCCCCAAGCTACTGAAGGTAATGGGGCCCTTGATATGTCCAGCTGTCCTTCGTCAACAACAAATTGTCACTGGGTTTTTTTTTTGATATATGCTATATGATTATGGACCTAGTAGGTACCTAAAGCCATTTGCACATGTTGCCATGCAAGCAGTCCATGCAGAATGTAGGCACCCTATATATAGAAAGGAGCAAACCAGGGATATTTGAGGGAGCAGGCTAGCAGGCAGGGGCCATGACTTACATCACAGCAGCCTACACAACACAAAACACTGTTGCTGTGTGTAGGTTTTATTTGATTTGATTTTTATCTCATATTTTGGAAATGTACATCCAGTTGTTTTTCCTTTAATTTTTTTTGGGCCCCCCAAGAGAGTGGGGCCCTAAGCTACAGCTTGTTTAGCTTATATGTAAATGTGGCACTGCCCACACCCATAACTTTTAAAACAGACAATGCTATTCTTTTAAAAATGACAATCTTCGCACGCAAATATTGCAGCCAGATGTTTCTTCTTTTAAAGGATCGATGCATTTGCTCACATTTGCCCCTTTCCCCCCTTTTTAGGGCGTTTCCTTACCTATCAGACTGAAGGTTCCTCGGGGCAGATCTCTCCCCCCCCTCTGTGTGTGTGTGTGTGTGTGTGTGTGTGTATTTATCACATTCGTAACCTGCTTTTCATCCAAAGAGCTCAGAGCTGTCCTTACACCACCCCTGTGAGGTAGGCACACTGAGGGCTAGCTGCTTGCTCAAGCCCACCCAGTGACCCAGAGGCTCTTTCAGCTCAATAGAATCTTATTGCAGATATATGTGGCCTACTTAAAAATTTGTCTTTTGTAAACAGATAAAACATAAACGTTGTATGGAGGGCGTGCCGCCCACTTGCAGCCTTTTCCTATCTATCCCTTCCCTCTTCCCTTTACAAATGGCTGTATCTCAGTGGATTGCATATTGTTTTAGAAATCTGTCGTTTTCCAGCTAAAAGTCCGAGCAAACTTCAGCTGGTATGAATTTTCCAGGGCGCTCTGATCTCGGTTTCTCTAATCAACTGGTGCCTTGGGGAGGGAATAGGTTAAACACTCCCCCCCCCCGCACATTCTCTCTCTCTCTCTCTCTCTCTCTCTCTCTCTCTCGTACCCTTTTCTTTTGAAAGTGGCTTTTCTTTCAAAGGATTCATCAGCAAGGGGGGGGGGAATCAATGCTCTCCCCGCCAGCGCAAACATGGCTTTAAACAATGCAGATTTCCAAGTTAGAAATCTGTGCCTTCCCCTTAACAGTATATCTCTCACCGTGCCTTGAAAAATGGCACATTAACGATGCAACAACAAAAAATGTGCACACCCAGCACTCTCTCGAATTCTGGAAGTGTGACTGCGGATTCTCTCAGCCTCTTGCTTTCCCCAGCCCTCCCCGGGGATTTATAGCTCAAAGCAAATTCTGTATCAAATGCACAGCAGGCAGGAGGGGTGTTTGTGGAAATAAGAGCATAGCTCTATACTCTCCCCAGCCTAGCTGGGGAAGAAATCCGGGTTGATTTTTTGGGCAGGCAATTAAGAGATGGATGGCGGGAGTGAGAATATCTCTCTCTCTCTCTCTGTGTGTGTGTGTGTGTGTGTGTGTGTGTGTGTGTGTGTGTGTGTTACAAATAGGAAGCAAGCAGTTCAGGATGGGCTGGTTTCTAAGGTCTTCCCAGTTGTGTGGCTCATCTCACCTGGGCAACTACAGAGTAATCTCAGACGTAAAGCTCCTGTCCCCCCCCCCCCACTAAGCCGGCTCTCTGGGAGGCTGGACATTTTGAGCTGATGAGAAATCGCTGGAAAATTCTGTTTGCCCACACGCTGCAAGGTGATCTGTGATCCTATCAGCTTGCCAGGCAAACGCAAATCGCTTAACCCTGAACGAGGAAGAGCGGGGCGTGTTGAACAGCGCAAGGGCTGCTCGGCTGTATTAGGCTGGAGAAATGCAGGAACAGGTGTGTGTGCAGGGAGGGAGGCATTGCTACTGCTAGGCCATCCTGGGAAGGAAATTGCAGGTTGGGAAGCGTTGGCTCTTCCCAGCAATCCGTGGTTCGTTTTATTGGGGTTTCTCGAGGATACGGCTTAGTCCTCCGGGCTCAGGGACAGAGTCCCCGCTTTGCACAGAGAATGGTTCAGTCCTAGGCATCTCCAGATCTGGCCCAGAGCTTGAACTGGGGCCCTCACTCATTATAACACATAAAAATCGGAAGGAAATCAGGATTCCCACCCAAGAGGTTCAGACTGATTGAAAGAGCGTGGCTTAGAATGAAGTTTAAGGAAATCGTTTCATAAAGAAGGAAACTGAGCTGCTTCAAGGCCATTTCATAAAACCTTGTGCTGCAACCTCATACCACTCTCAGGGAACCTTCCAGCTCTACGATTTTATGTTATTTTATTTGGGTGTAAATGCCACTGTTCTGAGTAGAACTTACTTCGGAGTAAACAGGTTTAGGATTACCCTCACAGTCACTGGAGCACTCTCAACAGTTGTGGGTAGTCTTAGTCACATTTTTAAAAGTATGAAGCAATTTGCAGATTTCAGAAACGACCCCGCCTTGTCTGAGAGTCCATTGCATTCCTAAATACTTGTAATAATTTTGGGTGGTTTTTTTAGGGGGGCGGTGGGGGGAACAAAAAACAAACCAAAAGGCACTGTGGTCTAAACCCCAGAGCCTAGAGCTTGCCAATCAGAAGGTCGGCGGTTCGGATCCCCGCAATGGAGTGAGCTCCCGTTGCTCTGTCCCTGCTCCTGCCAACCTACCGTAGCAGTTTGAAAGCACGTCAAAGTGCAAGTAGATCAATAGGTACTGCTCCGGCGGGAAGGTAAACGCCGTTTCCATGCTCTGCTCTGGTTCACCACATGACCCGGAAGCAATATGCTGGCTCCCTCGGCCAGTAAAGCGAGATGAGCACCACAACCCCAGAGTCGGTCATGACTGGACCTAATGGTCAGGGGTCCCTTTACTTTTACCTTTAAAGGCTGCCTTATTAAATTGTTACATTTTCTGAAATAATTTATTCAATTTACACCTCACCCTTCCTCCAGGAGTGCAGGGATAAGGGCAGGCTTCCTCAACCTCGGCCCTCCAGATGTTTTTGGCCTACAACTCCCATGATCCCTAGCTAGCAGGACCAGTGGTCAGGGATGATGGGAATTGTAGTCTCAAAACATCTGGAGGGCTGAGGTTGGGGAAGCTTGGATCCGAGCATAGTAGATGTTTGTCACCTTCGCTCATAAACAAACTGTAAAATGCTGAGCAGTTTTTCATTTTCAATTTATCCTAGCCGGTGTCATGTGAATAGTTTCCTTGCTCCTTGTTCCCTGTTGCTGGTGGGTCCTTTGTGCCCTGTGTTGTTACCTGCATGACTTAACAGTCTGTCTGTCTGGAATACTTTGTGCATTGTTAATATATATGGTTGCATCTGTTATTTTAAAAATAAAAACCTATACAAAAAATTAAAACAAAAAAAAATAAAAAAAATTCCTTCCAGTAGCACCTTAGAGACCAACTAAGTTTGTTCTTGGTATGAGCTTTCGTGTGCATGCCTCATACCAAGAACAAACTTTGTTGGTCTCTAAGGTGCTACTGGAAGGAATTTTTTTTTATTTTATTTTGTTTTGACTATGACAGACCAACACGGCTATCTACCTTTAACAAAAAAATTAAGTCTGCAAACAGAAACAATTCTGGAAAACTGGTTAATAACAGCAATCATGTTTGGTGGAAGCGTGACTTCCTGGAAGAAGAGATAACTAACTGCCCACACTGTTGCAGGCACCACAATTGTGACTCTTCATATCAATCCAAAGTGTTGGGAGGTGTAACAACCGCACAGGAGGCAATGGAGCTGGGCCTTCTCCCCTGTGCACCGAGGAACTTGATGGTCAAAGTTTGCAAATTCTGCAGCTCCACCCTTTTCACAACGCGGATGAGAAATTCTGCTCAAATAGTAGCATCTTCTGCTACCAGCTCTTCTGGGCAACCCACCTGCAGAAAAAAGGCTTTTGGGGGCACGGAGAAATTATAATGGGCCTCTCTGTGTGAAGAAGCCTTGACCCTGACCAAGGATTCCCGTTCAGTGTTGTGCGTTTGCTTCATCCTGTTGCAGGAAGCCACTCTTCCCTGTTGCTGGTGGGTCTTGTGAGCATTTGTGGTTAACAGAATAGCAACCTGCACAAGATGCTTTACAAAGGGAAGGAAGGAAGGAAAGAAAGAAAGAAAGAAGGGGAAAGTCCTTTTTCGGCCACTTGTCAGGGACTCTGGACTAGATGACCCTTGGGAGTCCAACTCCATTTTAAGATTTTAAAAACCTCCGATTGTTGGGGCAGGAGATTAAAAGAAGTGCTTCCCACTTGCAGTGCTATAAATGAAATGGAACGGACATTCCAGGGATAGTTTCTGTGTGTTTTAACTGGTGCTGGCCAGGAATAAAATAGAAATGCTTTTGTAAACACATCCGACGTCTTGCAAAACCAGCTTTCGTACGGAGTATACTGCAGGTACACACTGCAACGTGGGAAGATCGCAAATGGCTCTCTTTTCCCAACAAAAGGTGTAACAGGTATGAATACCCCCCCACCCATGTTAAGTCAAAGACAGCATGGGAAAAGGTGTTCAAAGCCAACTGCTGTATGATGGAATTGGCCCTTAAACCCTGGAGGGAGCAAAGGGGTGGGCTGAGACTGGAGAGGCCTGGGTTCAAATCCCACACCCAGGAATGCAGCTCACGGTGACCTTGAGCCAAATTTGCCACCTCTCAGCCTCACCTGCTTACACAGTTGCTGATGTGATATAATGGGTTGGGGAGCAGTTCAGTTCTGCTCTTCAGTTCCTTGCAGGAAATGCGATGGGTCTCTTGGGAGGCAGTTGTGCACCTGAAGGACCGTGTCTTCTCCTGGCTCATCAGGGAGATGCCATGGCTGCCCATCGATCCAGCGCTCCATGAGGCCACAAGGGAATAAGGCACATGCATACATACTCCCTCCCTTACCCTGCTCTCCAGCCAAAAATCTTGGGGTCCAAGATTTCCAGTTGGGAAATTTAAAGTTTTACATCAGGGGTGGCCAACTCCCAAGAGACTGCGATCTACTCACAGAGTTAAAAACTGGCAGTGATCTACCCCCTTTTTGGGGTTCAGGTCAAAGTTGTTGAGCTTTTTTTTAGGAAGGAAGAAAGCCCATTTTGGGGTGGCTTGGGTCAACATTGCGAGTTTTTTCAGGGAGGAGGTAAAATGTTGAGCCACAGTTGTTCAGCTTCTTTGGGGGGGGGGGAGCCAATGATCTACCATTGATCTGCCGCAGACATCCGATGATCTACCGGTAGATCAAGATCTACCTGTTGGACATGCCTGTTTTACATCATTGGTGGTTGGGGGGGGGAAGAAGGATCCTCCTAAAGGCTAGATTCCTCCCTGCTTTTAAATCAAGCGGTTACAACAGCGCAGCATTGCCAAAAGGAAACTCTGTAAGATCACATTGCCATTTGTGCCAGCTTGTGCAAATGCATATATCAGTATCTGGCTATCGACCCACTGAGGCCTGTGACACAGCAGACACACAGCCAAATATTTAGACCGGACTCCCCCCTTTCTTAGGCAAGCTATATTTGGGTTTCAGCAGCTGAACGCCCAAATGGGTGAAGGGTCAACACCCCCTCGCTGCATCAGAGTCATAAAACATGGGCACAGAGACCAGAAAACCCGTATCTCATCCAATCGAGCCCTTACGGAAAACCCCTAAGCCCTAAAAGATTCCCCAATTGTTGCCGAGGAAGATGCCCCACACCTTTGCCACAACATCTATTTAAATACCCCTCCCCACCCTCTCACTATATATAAGGACCTGGTGACTTGTGTTTCAGTGTATCTGAAGAAGTGTGCATGCACACGAAAGCTCATACCAAGAACAAACTTAGTTGGTCTCTAAGGTGCTACTGGAAGGGATTTTTTTTATTTTAAAATTCGTTTCTGTGGTCTAAACCACTGAGCCTAGGGCTTGCGACTGGAAGGTTGGTGGTTTGAATCCCCGCGATGGGGTGAGCTCCTGTTGCTCAGTCCCTGCTCCTGCCAACCTAGCAGTTCGAAAGCACATCAAGTGCAAGTAGATAAATAGGTACCGCTCCGGCGGGAAGTTAAACGGCGTTTCTGTGTGCTGCTCTGGTTCGCCAGAAGCGGCTTAGTCCTGTTGGCCACATGACCCGGAAGCTGTACGCCGGCTCCATCGGCCAATAAAGCGAGATGAGCGCCACAACCCCAGAGTCGGACACGACTGGACCTAACGGTCAGGGGTCCCTTTACCTTTTACGGCAGACCAGCACAGCTACTTACCTGTAACTAGATCTATTTAAATAAATCAAGATGTCTGTTGGAAGAATGGGGGAGGACACATAAAATACAGCCAGAGCCAAAATAGTTTATGGTTATTTCCATAAACTGGGACAAAATCGGCAGGCTACAGTTGAGAATTTTTTAGGGAGGGGGGTCAAAATGGAAAAAGCTTTGTAATCCACAGGTTTAAAACTAGCAAGCTTTATAAAGCAAGGGACACATGGGTAAAGACTTTGATCTTATACATGAAAGCTTTAATACAAAGACAAAACAAGCGCAGGGGGGGGAGACCTTGACTGTTTCTAACCCCTTTCCTACCCCGTTAAGGCAGGCAATTCTAATAAATAAATATTTCAAGGTTCCTGTCTGTCTAAGGACTGAGTTCTAGTTAGTACATACACTTGCAATGGGTCCGACTCCTGAGTAAACATGAACAGGACTGCGCTATTGATCTTTTAGAAATAATTTGTGAAACAGCCCCCCCTCTCTTTCCTCTTCTTTGCTAGCACAAGGGTGGTGCCTGCAAAAAACGGTTCCCAAAAGCTTTCCATATAACCACCAACTGCTTAAAAAAACCAAGCAAAATGTTTTATTTTCGTAAGAAGCAGCATTGCTAATCTAATCACACACACACACACAACTGCAAACTATAACACGTGAGATTTGGGGTGTGATTTTTTAGAAAAAACAAGAAACGAAGACTTGGAAATTTAATAGGAATGCAGTGTAAACTGGTGATAGACGCCATAGTGAAAGTACTACCCACAGTGAAAGTAGTGTAACAACACTACAAACTCACCAATGTGTTTCTGTAAGCAATTACATGTTTGTGCAGTTATTCATTCTTTAATCATCATCATCATCATTAAAAGGGAAAATGTGATTTCAATAGGGTTTACACCCAGGAAAGTAGATATAGGGTTGCAGCCCCTAAGCTTCCTTCAGGGGTGAGAATCTGGAAGGTGGAGGAGGGCTGTGTAAAGCTTGCTTCAAGGTTAGAACGACCTTTGGTAAGTGGGGGGGGGGAGAAATTTTTACTATTCTGTGGTCCAGGCAGCTTCCTAAATTAATGCATTTACGATTCCTCAGGATATATTAGCCCTGGGCATCTACTGTATATAAGACAAAAGTGCTGAAGAACCCAGTCAATGCTGAATTAAATCTGATTTTTTTTCGGGGGGGGGGAGAGTTGGGGTGTGAGAGAGAAATCCTTAGGTCTGCAATCCTCTGCACTTACCTGAGAGTACACTGAGCCACAATAGGGCCTACTTCCGAGTAAACATTCACAGACTCTGCTGTTAAATAGGCTTTTTTTGGTGGTTTTGGGGATATATCTGCAACTCTTAGCTCCAGCTTCAGGATGGACAAACCTAATTGGGAGGGGAATAGATCGATCGATCGATCTATTCAGGAGGAGAAAAAATACATACATATTGGGCTCGACAGTTTGTTGCAAAAACCACCAGCAACATCCCTCGCTGTTAAAAATAAACACAACGTTTCACAGATCTTGGTGGGACGGTAAGGGGAATTATGTACTATATTTTGTTGCGGGGGGGCGGGGAGATGGTGAAAATGAAGAACAGCCCCCCCCCCGCTCCATCTAAAGTCAGACGAATTGGTCTAAATACTTACGGCAAAGCATGTCCCCCCCCCCGGATAAAAATTAAAGGGGGAAAATGCAATAACTTCTGCTTGGTTCTAAAAAATAAGAGGCAGGGGGGGCACCCCAACACTTCCCCCCCTCCCGCAGAAAGCTCGGCGTGCAACTGCGAGCCTGGCCGGACGGCTCTTTCCATGCACTAACCTGGAAGGCGGCGCGTTGCAAACAGGTTTTAAAAAATATATAAAAATACTGAAATCGGGGAAAGAGGAGGAGAGAGGCAAGGAATGGAAGAAAGGCGCAGAGCGATCTTTAATAAGGCTCCTTTTTAGACGTTTCGTCGTCGTCCTCTGCCCCCCCCCTCACAATACTCCACCCTGCTGCCAAGATGGCTCCCAGCTGTTGTTTACCAGGCGGGGAAAAAGCGAATTTTTAAAAGTGGGTGTTGTTGTTTTTAAAGAGAGAGATGCAAAATGTGGAGGGGGGATCCGCCAGGAGCCTTGCGAGTAGGAATCTGTTTTTTGCAGCCGCAGAGGCGACCGGACGCAATTGGGGATTTGCTGCAATAATTTTAAAATCTGCTCCCGCAGCTGTGGGAGGGATCGCGCGGGGGGACCTCCCCCCTCGTGCATTGCTGTTTGCAGCGGGAAATGGCCGCGATGTGCGGGGGAGGGAGAGGATCGGGCCCTTACCTCCCCGCCCCCCCCCCGAGAGAGCTGTATTTTTCTTGGCGCAACCCTCAGCCGCTTTCTTGCCTTCGAGTAAACCCCTCCGGGAGGGAAGGCAGGCGGGCGGGCCTTGCTCCCGAGGAGGAAGCACGCGCGAGGATCCGGGCGCGGAGCAAAATCTGGAGACGCGGGGGAGGGACTGGGTGGGTCACTAACCCGGGGAGGGCCGCGAAGGGACGGGCTCTCGGGCGCTGTAATGAAATGTAGAGCCTGATGGGAACCGCTTATATATTTTTTTAACCGGGGGGGGTGGTTGTGGAATGTTGCAAAAGGATGCGCCTTTGCAAAAATAGGGAAATAGACAGGCAGCGCGTTCATTTTATTGACGAAGCAAGGATTTATCGCACATCTTCTCCCCCCCCCCCAATATCAAAACTTGCAGCTTCTGGCGAGGATCCGGGTGTGAAAACATTAAATATTATAGGGGGGGTGCTTTAAAAAGTCCTTCGGCTGGATCCAGGCTTGTACGCTTGCTCTGCTCCAGAAAGAGATGGGGCCAAATAAATACACCCTCCCCCCCAAAAAAAACCAGACCAAGCACCCCCACTGCATGGAAAACCGGGCATCTGATGCAACCTTCGCTCCGCGTCTCTTGAGGGGGCTCCGTCCTGCAAAATAATTTTTTTTGGGGGGGAGGGGAATACCTACATTTATTTTTTAAAGATCTGCAGGCTTAAAACAACAACACAGAATTCCATGCAAACCCGTTGTAAAATAAAACCGGAGGAGTGGGAAATGAGGCGGGCGGGCCCTCCCCCTTTCTGCATTCTGCCCAGGCGGCGGGGCTCTTGCCCCTCCTCTTTTTCCCTCCCCCCCCTAAAAAAAACAATTCTCTTGTTGCTCCTTCGCTAATTTGGATCCCATCCATTCAATCCCGAGGCAAAGTCGTCACTCCTTCACTTGCCCGCGGGGGGGGGGGGAGGAAAGAGACCAAGCTTGGCTATTTGTTGCTATCTCCTTTGCATCGCGACGTTTTAACGCCCCCCCCCCGGCCCAAAAAACCCCTATTAAAAGAAGTTTGCATTTTTCTTCTTCGGCTTCTATTTTCGGTCGCTTTCTCCCGCCCCCCCCCGCTCTTTCCTTCCCAAGGAGGGCAGCCTAGAAACTGCCTCGCTGGAGCTTCGGGGGCAGTTTGAAACTGCTAGGTTTTTTTTTTTTTTTTTACATTTACGCTGGAATTAAGTAAGGGTAGGGTGTCTCCCCTCCCCCCCTCCAATTTCTCTCCCTTCCCTCTATCCATTCAGGGGCAAATAAGAGTGTA
This sequence comes from Darevskia mixta, assembly GCA_034641385.1. Lineage (NCBI taxonomy): Eukaryota > Metazoa > Chordata > Lepidosauria > Squamata > Lacertidae > Darevskia > Darevskia mixta. Next base: position 2,996,034 of record JAWWNH010000124.1, on the reverse strand, counting down.
CAAAAGCGATTTTTGTTTTGTTTAATGTTTTTTATTATTGCAAATACACTCTAAATTCACACACGCAGAATAAATATCCGGTCCAAGCAAATGCAGCTTCCAGATCTTTTTCCTTCGGGTAGCTTTGCGGGGTGGGCGATTTTTAATCCGCTACAGCAAAAAATACGGAGTATTCTAGAATTGTACTGGTTCAAAGGGATCTCCAGGGATCATCTAGCCCCATCTCCCTCGCAATGCAGGAATCACAGCTAAATCACCATATTAACTCAAAACAAGTCCGAAAACAGGAAATGGGATATTATTGTTATTCGTTTTCTTCCGAGACAGTTATATACATATACATACATTTTAAAAAAGTATGTCTAAATGTGAAACGTTACCTGCCAATTCGGTTTATAAAGGCAACCAGTTCGATCCTCCGGTCGCCCTGGTTCAACTGCTTTGCAAAGCGAAATGAGGTTGTTGGGGCGGCGGGGGGGGGGGAAGAGTCCAAACTGGACTCCGGACAGCCAGCTCCGTTTACTCCGAAGTGAGACCCAAAGTCCACCGGCAATTACTCACACGCCAAAGTGCACGGGCTCGCAGCCAAGTTTCTAGACCTAAACTGCAAATATCCGCGCCTTTTCAGCCTCGCCAGCACCACGCTCCCAAGAGCAGGCCTGGGAGGTTTGTTGGCCGGAGAGATCGTGTAGACACAACCAAGCGGCGTGAAAACGGATCAAGCTAGAGAAGCCCAGTGTTAAGGGTTCTTCCCTCTCTCCCCGGGGTGAGGATAAATCCGAAGTCCCTAAAAAGTAGTTGGGGCCTTGGGGGGGGGGGAATAGGACCCCTCCCCAAGGTATTAAGTCGGATTGTAGATGGGGGGGGGGAACCACCCTGACAAAACGGGAGGGGCGCTGCTGTGGGTTTGGGATCAGGCTCAGAGACCCCCGGCCGCCCTAATGTCGGGTGGGGGGGGAGCTTTCCCTGAGTCTGCCCCACAGGAACTCCCAGAGAGGATAGATCTGGTGTGCTCCCTCCACGAACCCACAAATAAAGTCTCTAAACCGAGGTGCTCTGCGGCCCCGATCCATGCACCTTTACTCGGAAGTAAACTGCACCTCCATAGCCTACCGAGTCTGAGAGCCCTTGTCCCAGCCCCGGTCGCTTTGCTCCCAAGCCTGGGCAAGTAGGAGCGCGCTGCCTTACTCTCGAGTAAGCCCCCGTCGCTGCTGCTGCGTGGTTTCCATCCCACCTACCCACCCCGTCCCCGGTTGCCAAGTCTTACCTGCGGAGGAGGGTTTGGGGGGGTAGATGGCGGAAGCTTACACCTGAGTAAACATGCCTAGGCTCGGGCCGCCGATGCTGCGCTTGCTTTCCTCCCTGGAAGTTTTAGGCCGGCTTACTTCCGAGTAAGCATGCAGAGCGGAACAGACACCCCTCCCTCCCTCCTTCCTTCCTTCCTGCCCAGGCGCTGCAACCCGCCTGGGCCACCAAAACGCTCCGGGGGCCACCAGTCTCCCAACCCCCCCTCCCCGCGCTCCAGAAGCGTTGCAAAGAAATGTGGGGCAGGCGAGGCGGTGGCCGGCTTTCAACCCCTCCCTCGGGGTTGCGGGGGGAGGGCTGGAGATGGCAGCTTCCCCCCCCCCCCCGCGCCCTGCTTTTCTGTTTATGATCAGCCAGAGCAGACCAGAGGCGGAGGAGATGGGCGCGCGACAGGGCAAAAAAACGGGGGGTGGGACACCTTGAAACCGCCTCTCTGAATTCTCACCGCCCGCTTCGCCCATTCAGCCCGCCCCGCCGGGGAGCCTTGAAACTTCCCCTCCCCTCTCTCGCCCCGCTCGGTCCATAATTGGCTTTATAAGGATGGCGGCGGGCCAAAGTGTTTACATGAGGCTGAGTGGCAGGCGGGGCAGCCAATGGGGAGGCCTACTATGAAATTTTGGCTGGCTGGCCCGGAGGGGGGGCGGGATGCAAGGAACAATGCTTGTTTCATTGCTAAAGAGGTTTCCCCCTCCCCTCCCCCTCTTTTTTTTTTTTTTTTTAAGAGATCCACGGAGAGGAACTTGAAAGGGGTTTTTTGTGTATTGCACCTTTTCCAAGCCCGGGCTGTATATGTGTGGATCTTGAAGTCTCCCGACCGACAAGGCGCCGACCCGGAGCTTACGAGGAAGCCGGACCCGTTCACACGACGAGGGAACCCGAGTTTGTGAAAGCCGCGACCCGAGTTTGCGTCCTGCCGCTTTTCAGGGTGGAGGGGAGAGCCCAGGAGAAGCAGGCAGGGACATTTTTGGATGCTCAGAGTGGAAGAGGAAGAGGAAGAAGAAGGGGGAGGAAGGCCGCGGCAGCCCCCACCCAGGAAAAAACAACAACACCCCGGTTGTGGATCTAATTTTTGAAACACGGGGGGAGGGTTGGGGTCCAGGTGCGAGAAAATCCGGCTGAAGAATGCCAAAGAAGAGGACTAGATAAAAAATAAAAAATACAACTCATTCTGAAAGGTAAGCTTTGCAACTCCTGCTGACTTTGGAAGTTCTCTCTGGGGAGGGGAGGGAGAAAAAAAAAAGCTTTCTCAGTAGTGATGGGGGGAACGAACCCCCGGGCAATTCCAGGACCGGGTCCTCCCCCTCCCCCATTGCCCCTCTCCACTTTCCCTCCTCTCCAAATTTTTCAAAATCTCTCTTCTCTGGAGCAGGGCGCCCCAGATTTGGTCTCTCCTCCCCGCCCCCCCCCCCTCTTGGCAAACGCCGTCAGGGAAAGAGAATGCAAGAACCAGGCATTTTCGGTTAGGCTGCTTTTAATTAAAATCAGGAGTCCAGCCATGTTGGTTTTTTTGGGGGGGGGGTAAGAACTGAGATCAAGGAAAGTAAAAGGCATTAAATGAAATTCTGTACACGCACAGCCGCCCCCCCGCACCCCAAATATATATACTGTATATGTATTGGTTTGGGATGCGGTGCTCTTTTATCCCCATATAATCTTAAAAGTGTGCCCATATCTCACACACAGGAATCCGAAGTGTGTGTTTCTGTATATTAAGGCCAAATAGGAATTAAAACAAGAACCTTACCTCTCCAAAGAATAAAAATTGAAGCTTAGAGTAAGAAGTTATGGGGAAGCCCCCCCCAAAACCCCATACGTGCAACTGAAATGGACAAACGGACCATTTGCCCTTTATATCCTTAAAATGCAAAGCCGCCGATTAATTTTTCTCGTGGCTCATAAGAAAATGGGAACATACGTTTCCTCTTGTATCTATTTCAGTGGCGTGTATAGGATTGCGGCGGGTGTTGTCTAATAAACACGGAGGTAGTTTTAACTAAACCCAGATTAAAGTAAGAAACTCTTAATTAAACCTAGTAAAGGGACCAAAGGGGGATTTTTGCACACTGCCTTCTCATCAACCAGTTCATAAGAACCAGTCTGAGGAAATTCCAAGGCGATATTTCCCCCCGGGAACAGAGAGCTAAAACATTGACTAAATTCTTTTTTTTTTGTGATTTTAAGGCAGCTGGGGAATGACTTCAGGGTTGGAGAGAGGGGGAATAGCCTTTCTTTAAAAAAGAAAGTCCTTTCCCAACAACTCCCTCTTCCACTCCTTCCATTTTTTCAGTGAGCTGAATTCTAAATATTTTGGAATATTTTATGGCGGTGGAGGGGAGAGAAGCAACCCAAAATACTTTGGAAACTTCGCTCTGCATTCCTCCTCATTTAAAAGAAGGCTTGTTTTTTTTTTTTTTTGTTTTAATGGCAGACATTGGAGCCTCATTTTTTGGAGAGAAAAAAAATTTGTCCCATGATTTGGAAGCGACCCCCGCTGAGTAACCAGACGGAGGATACAAATGGTTATTTTTGCCAGTGTTACCGGGGACTAAGCCCCATTGAACCCTGAGAGACACTGAAGTCAGTGGGGTTTACTCCTGGGTAAATGGGGCGAGGATTGCAGCCTTACTTCTTAAAGACAGTTGGGCTTGCTAGAAAGGAAACTAGCACGATTTCTCGCAGAGAAGGAGAGCGCAAGAAACCTTTATTTTATTTTATTTTATTTTAATTCCAACCAGTGTAGGGAGGTCGCTGGAAACCGAACCGGGTTGGTGGCTTCCTCAATAATAATAATAATAATAAACCCCCATTTTCCTTCCGAGCCATTTTGCCCAAGTGGCGTGAAGAAATCTCGGGCTCCTTATCAGGGCCAGCTTGCAGCGTGTGCGTAAAAGGTTAAACATTAAATACTTTCCAGGGCTAAGAAGATGATAAAATATGTAATGGGTTATTTTCGCCTCCGGGCGAGTAGGAGCTCCGTCCCAGCCCCCCACCCGCCGCCCTTTCTACATTTTTGTCGACCCACATCTGATAAGATGGAGGGGAAACAATGAGTATTTGTCAAAATCGATACTGGGGAGGGAGAGAGTGTCCAGGCAAAACGTGAGAGGAGAGGGAGGGGGGGGGAAACAACAGAATCGGGATTTTAAAAGACAGTCCATTTTAGATAACAGCTAGAAGCCAAGGAAGGTGGGTCTGGTTAAATTCCTCATATCTTCCCCCACCCCATGACCGAGGTTGCAAGAGAGGCAGGAAAGTGTCTCGGTTAAGGGTGCGATCCTAAAGAGCCCTTTCCGCCCCTGGGGAGCAAGACCTTTTCAGCCAAGGCGTTTCGGATCGGGCCGCGCAGCTGCGGTTCCAAACGCGCTGAACGCGAGCCTGATTCCGTCTCTTTCCGAAGCAAGCCCTCCCTCTCTCTGCTTCCGAAAGGGGGGCTGGGGCACGATCCTGCGCCTATTTACTCGAGAGTAAGCCTCATCCCATCGGAGCTGGCTGCCCGGGAACACGGGCGCGTACCGGCGGCGGTGGCGGCTTTCGATTGCAGGCCGGAGCTTACTCGCGAGTAAGCAGCCGCTTGGGAGAAACCTCCCTAACTTTTTTAAAAGTCTCTATTTAGCACACACACACATTCCCCCCCTGCAAGCAAAATACAACGTATATATTCTATTTTTTTTTTAAAAGTCTTCAAAATGTGAACTCGGGTTCCAGGGACGAATCTTTGTTTTTAAAATTTGGGGAGGGCTGGGCGCCCACTTCCTTGGGAGTAAGCCCCATTGCACCGCGGGAGGTTTACTTGTGAGTAAAGAAGCCTGAGTCTTGTTTCCTTGCTTTTCTCCTCTCGCCATTTTTGAAGGCGCACAAAAAAAAAAGGCAGCTGTGGGTGTATATATATCTATATGCCGGGCTCTCCTTCCCCGCTGCAAACTGGAGACCCCTCGCTCGGTGGGGCTGGGGGGCTAGGAGGGAAACTCGAGCTGCTGCCGCCTTTCTGCGAGACTCAAGCGGCGCCTTTCGCCTTCTTTTGCAGGCTCCCGTCCGGGGCCGCCTGGGCAGCCGGAGCCCCGCGCGCGCGGAGAATGGTTGCGCGGACGGGAGCGCGGCCCGGGCAGCGGCGCTTGTCCTCGCTGCGCCTTCGCTGAGTCCGGCGGCGGCGGGAGCGCAGCATGGATGGGCGAGACCTCGGCGGGCCCCCGCGCGCCGTCCACCTCCCGCCGCCGCCGCTCCTCTCGGGCCTGGCCATGGACGGCCACCACCACCGCGCCGCCGCCGCCGCCCGGCTCGCCCCCTTGGCGGCCGGACTGCCGCCCGCGCCCCTCGGCCCCGCCAAGTACCTCGCCGCCGGACTCAACCTGCATTCCCACGCGGGTAAGTGTCGACACGCAGACGGGGAGCGGTGGGGGGGTGGGGAAGAGGAAGGTTTATTTGGGGGAGAGGAAAACGGGGGAGGGGGTGTGGAAGGAAGGCGATGCAAGGCGGCGGCGGGGGGGGTCCGCCTTTGCCCCTTCCTCTGCAAATTTACCTTCAAAATGCCCCCCACCAAACACTTTAGGGGATCCCAAGCTTGGAAAATGGGGTTGGTTTCCTTCCCCAGCAGCCTCCCCAAAAATAGACTGTATAATCCCGCTTTCTGAAAAATAGACAATCCCGTAGTAGGCTGGCTTCTCTCCCAGCCCCCCCCCAAAAGAGATTGCATTTAAATAGCAGTAAAAATAGCTGGATAAATACTCTGCAGTCTGTTTGCCTCCCCACCCCAAGAACAGAGTGAGGCCGCTGCCAAAGAGACCTGCCCTTTCCCCATATGGCTGAAGGCCCCATAAGACAGAAAACCTGGGGATGCCGTACAGCACCCTCTCCCCAAAAATGAACTCAACAAAAAAAAACCTGGGGATCCCTTGGGAGCAGCCCTCTACCCTATAATTCCAGACGGGGCTTTATAGAAGTGCCTGGCTGCCTTAAGTCCACACCAACCCCCCCCCCCTTTTATTTTTATTTAAAAAGATAACACATCAATTCTGCTTCCTGAAAACAGACAAATCCCTCTTTGGTAGAGTGGCTTTCTTATCGCCCCTACCCCAAAAAGTGATTCTACTTTTTGTATGGCTTTGCAAATACTCTGCAGTCTATTGTGCCCCCTCCCTGCAAAACAGACCACCCCTTTTCCTTACATGGGAAAACCTGGGGATCCCATAGGAACAGCCCTCCAACCACTAATAAAATAAATGCAATAGAATGAACCTAGGGAGCTGATAGGAACCCCCCCCCTCCTATAATGCCAGATGGGCTGCTTTGGATAAGAGCCCATGCCCCGCCATCCCTGTCTTTTAAGGCTATGCCCTACATAGAGCAATTGGCTTGGGGTGCCCTTGGCCCTTCCAGCCAGCCTGTTCTCCCAGAGGAGTCGGCCCATCGGGATTTCTTGAAATTTCCCCCTCCCAAACATGCACAAAGCATCGCACACATTTTCAAGAGCAGCGGAGAAGCATAAATCTTGGAGTGCCTGGTAGAAGCCGGCATTCCAGACCTGTGGCATTCCAGACCCACGGAGGATCCCACCCTTTTCTGGCAGCGGAAAACAGGCCTTCCCTGGCTGTGCAGCTGAACTTGAACCCTTGAACAACAAATCCTTGTATTTAAAATAAACACGTGTAAGGAAAGCTTTCCCTTTATATAATCTGGGGAGCGAGATGTGGGCCACACCGGTGTCTCTCTCCCACATCGTTTCCCGCACTGAGATATTTGTGCAAACTGGGCTTTTGTTGGGAGACTGGGTGCCTCTCATGGTCGACTCTAGCGGTGGCGGTTGTTGCCTTAAATAAGTCTGGAAGTTGTTCTCTTATTGCCAGCTTTATTCTTGCTTCTGATGCCGGCCGGACTCTTTCTCCAGTGTGGATTCTGTGACTTTGCATAGCACCGAATGTTCCAATCGCTATAGGTTGTTTGTTTTTTGCCCTCTGCCCAATATAAAGCACAAAGTGGGGTTGAGGGGAGAAGATTTCTCCCTCCCTTCTCAGGGGAGGGGTAGATCTCAGATTTTGCCCGTTTAGCAAAGCCATTTGGCTGCCCCTCCAAAGTTTCACGGATACTTTGGGTCTGCAGGCATTGCTGACAGATGGCTGGGGACATATTTTTAAAAATCTCTTCTCTCTCCTTCCCAAACTTTCCGTCTTTTCACCTTGCAAGATTTGAATGACATCTGTTGTGGATCAAGTTGTTTTGCATCTCAGTTGCAAAATAATGTTTTTACTGGATATTCGGATTTTTTTTTTTTTTTGTAATCGCTTATAATTTAAATGCACGGAGAAGCTTGTGGTTTGAATTTGTAGAGGTGGAGAATAATATGGAAGAATGTTGTGGGGGAGGGACACTTGCCCCTCTCCCCCCTCCCTGTTTCTGGGCACCTTTTAAAATATCCAAAGATTCTTTTGTCTTGCTAAAGTCTGTTTATCTTACTGGGCCTGCCGTCTTCAAATATATACATTGCACAGAACTTAGCTGGCTATGTTTGGTTAGTTACCAGTGTTTGTCTGTGTTGATTTTAACTTTTTTTTTTTAAAAGAAGTGAAAGTGTTGAAAAGAATTGCTGCCAGGATTGAAAAAAGAAAAGAATTATTTACCATGTGCCCAAAGTAAACCTGGGTTTCTCTTAAATGCACTAATGGAGGGTAAAAACCTGCGCTTATTTATTAATTTCTTGGCTCTCAGGTAGAATAAACTTGCATAGTAGGATCCATCTTTTTTTTTTTCTTTTCTGAAAAAATGCCCCATCTCTTGCAATCTTCTCTTGGAATTCTTTTGTGTGCGAGAAATGGATTGTTCTGCAATGAAGTTAAAGTGCCGTCTTTGGGTGCGAGGGCAAGTGTGTGCCTGCAATTTGAAACAGATGAAAAGTTCTCGTGTTTACAGAAATTCCTTGTTCCCGGACTTCTTTCTAGCCCTCTGGAGGTGAAGGAAGGGGGAGGAGGACACCGTGGGGTATGTCTGTGCATGTGTGCGATATGAAATCCAGGAGAGCATTAATCCATGTCCAGAACCGTTTTAAAAAGTGCCTCTGCAGGCATGTGCTCATTTTAGCTTGGGATGGATTTTTGCGGTTGGGTATCTGTGCAAGAGCCAAGCAGTAGCTGGTCTTCTGAAAAAAATATTTTAAAACCCATAGACAGAAAACTGCTGTGTGGAGAGGAATCTAAGCCCCCCCCCAACCCCTTTAAAACAACAGCAATCATTCCCAACTTGATGGGGTTTTTTCCTTGCAGTTTCCCCCCCAAGTGCTTTAGGCATTTTTCCCTTCCCTGTTAAGGTCTAAGACTTTGAAGCTGCCTGGTGTGTTTTTTCCCCTTCCCTTCCTCTTCTTCCCAAATTAGATCCCCCCTTTTGTTTTTAAATACTTGGATCAGACAATCCACCCAGAGCATGGGCTAGGTTTTAAAAACAGCTGGGGACCTTCTGCAGATGTGCGGCATTCTGTTGCAAACTGGAGGGAATAGATGCCGCCTTCAGTGAAGAGGACCTCAAATTCTGCCATCTCCCTGGCCCTTTCAAAACCTGTGCTGAGGCTTGAATGAAGCCGGCAAAAGACAAATGTGTGTGTATGTGTACACACACACACACACACACACACACACACACACACACACTACAATGCACTGCTGTGTGTTTGCCTTCTCCCCTCCCCCCCTTTCTGCTTCATAGAAAAAAAGAGGGAGGAGAGCGCTAGGCCTGCATAGGTGACTTGGAGTTTACCAGGAGGGGTTGGTAGGTTGACAAAGTTTTGCAATAATGAAACCTCACCCACATGGAATGAATGACTTTGAAATTTTGCAAACCTGATTGCCAACATCTGCAAAGAAGGAAGTCTGGTCGAGTTGAGAGGGAAGATTTATTGGCTTTCTGAATAGGTGGCACCGCCAATTTTCCAGGTGCTAAAACAAGGGGTGTAGAATGAAGAGCAATAAAACTAAGCACATGAGCAAACACCCTTTTATTTAACACCTCCCCCCCTCCCTCCTAGGGCAATCTCTAATCTTTGAAAAAAGTGAACTCATTGTCCAGACAAACTGAAGCTGGGAGTAACACTCAGGGTTGTTTTTTCACATCGACTTTTTTTTTTTAGCATTTAATTCTTTCTTGAGGCCTCATAACTGCTGGAGAGGTTCTTAGAATGTGTTGAAGAAAACCTCCGACGTTCACTGTGCATGTGTCGGTATATCCTATGTTGAGGTTGTTTTCTGATAGGATGCGAAACCATTTTAGCCTACTTTCAGTTTAGTCTGATCTCTGCCTGCCCACTTTTCCGGTTATGATCTGACAGTTCTAAACCAGAGTTGTGAAGAACCACTTTCCTGATCGCCACTGGTGAACAGGTGTGAGCTTCCAGGCAAGCAGCTGGGAAGTTTTTACAAAAGTTTGTGTATGTGTGTGTATTTTATATATATTTATAAAATCTACAAACACGTATGTGAGTGTATACACACAGATTTGGTAGCAGTTGTGTAAGCACTCTCCCCCCGCCCCCAGCTATGTTTTTGAAGACACATGATAAAGTGAGTTTGCTGAATTGAAACAAAATCAGATTCCTGGATGGAAAATGGCCCTTCAGAGAGCAGGCAGGTAGCAAGCAAGCAAGCAAGCAAGCAAGCAAGCAAGCAAGCAAGCAAGCAAGCAGAGAAGGGCCTTTTCTGTGGTGGTGCCCAAGTTAGGGAATTTCGTCCCTGGAGATGTTCACCTTTACACTATTCTCGTTACTGCACGACGGGTGGCAGAGCCCAAACCATTTTATTCGCTTTTAACGTAGGGGGGAAAAAACCCACAAAGTCCTTTCTGCTTTTGATGGTTTCTTGTGGTTGCAATTTTTCTTTGCTGCGACTGAAATTCTGGTGGTGTTTATCCGATGTTTTTAATTGCGTTCTTGGAAGCTGCTGCCTTCGAAACTGAAAAGAGAGGGTGGAAATGGAACAAACGTTTTAAAAAACCAAACTCTCTGGCTTCGGGGCAAGCCCCAAACAGCTTGCCCCTGAAAATGGATCTGGTACGATTCGTTTCCTTTTATCCCTTTCTTTGTAAGAATGGGCACGTTTATTTTGGGTCGTGAGTAGGGGAGATTCCCCAGATGGAAAGGCCAAAATGGAGCTACCTTGGGATGGGTGGGGTGCCTGAGGCCGTGTGGTTTGGGCATTCCTGGGGTGGCTGAGGGGTGCAGAGTGTCTCCTCTGTGCTCCTGAGAACTTTTCCTGTGGGTTCTGTGTCCATGAAGGCCCACCCACTTAATGTCACACAGTACAGTTTTTGGCCTGCATTGCACCAGTAGAGTAGCCAAGGGTTCACTCCCAAGGGTAGCAGTTCACCATTTTGATGGAGGAAACAATGTGACCATGGGGGAGGGGTTGGACTAGATATTATTATTATTATTATTATTATTATTATTATTATTTTATTTGTACCCCGCCCATCTGACCAGGTTATCTCAGCCACTCTGGGCGGCCTCCAACAAACACTAAAATACATTAAAATATCACACATTAAAAACTTCCCTAAACAGGGCTGCCTTCAGGTGTTTTCTAAATGTCAGGTAGTTATTTATCTATTTGACATGGGATGGAAGGGTGTTCCACAGGGCGGGCGCCACTACCGAGAAGGCCCTCTGCCTGGTTCCCTGTAGCTTTGCTTCTCGCAGTGAGGGAACCGCCAGAAGGCCCTCGGCGCTGGATCTCAGTGTCCGGGCTGAACGGTGGGGGCGAAGACGCTCCTTCAGGTCTACAGGACCGAGGCCGTTTAGGGCTTTAAAGGTCAGCACCAACACTTTGAATTGTGCTCGGAAACGGACTGGGAGCCAATGTAGATCTCTCAGGACCGGTGTTATGTGGTCATGGCAGCCGCTCCCAGTCCCCAGTCTAGCTGCCGCATTCTGGATTAATTGCAGTTTCCGGGTCACCTTCAAAGGTAGCCCCACGTAGAGCGCATTGCAGTAGTCCAATGATGATGGACTAGATGACCCTTGGGGATCCGTTCCAACTCTACAATTCTATGCTTCTGCAACAAATCGAGTGGTTTGCAGCACCTGCTGTCCCAGTGGCCAGACAGATGCCCCATTGAGAAACCCACAAGCAGGATTCAAGCACCAGAGCCCTTTCCTCTCCAGCGGCTTCCAGCAACTGGGATTCAGAAGCATCGCTGCCTTGGACAATATAGCCGCCATTGATTGTCTTCTCTCTCTCTCAGTCCATGACTGCTAAGCTTCTTCAGCAGCGCTTGGTGAGGAACGGTTGAGGGAGCTGGAGCCTGGAAAAGAGGCGGCTGAGAGGGTGATGTGCCGTCTTCAAATATCTTAAGGGCTGCGGCATGGAAGATGGAGCAAGCTGCTTTTCTCCTTGCTCTGGAGGGTAGGACTCGAACCCATGGCTTCAAGTTAGGAGATTCCAACTCAACATCAGATTCCGACAGGAAGAGCTGCTTGACAGTGGAATGGACTCCCTTGGGAGGCGGTGAGCTCTCCTTCCTTGGAGGCTTTTAAGCAGAGTTTGGATAGCCATCTCTCTTGGATGCTTTAGTTGAGATTCCTGCTTTGTGGGGGGGGGCTGGACTAGAGGATGATTGGGGGTCCCTTCCAACGAGACAGTTCCTAGGCACCCTGCTGAAAATCTTTTGAAAGTCCAGCTGACATAGTGGGTGTGGATCACATCCAGTGTGGGAAGGGGATTAAATGTGCGCCTGTTACTCTTAAGCCGCTCTGGAGCATGACAGCCTCTTGGGCCAATGATGCCCACAGCATCAGGGCGGATAAAAGCAAGTACTTTTTCACACAACGTGTAGTTAAACTGTGGAACTCCTTCCCGCAGGAGGCAGTGATGGCCACCAACCTGGATGACTTTAAAGGAGGATTAGACAAATTCCTGGAGGAGGAGGAGGAGGAGGAGGAGGAGGAGAGGGCTATTGGTGGCTCCTAGCCAGTTGGAGGCAGCACTACATCTGGATCTCAGTTGCAGGAGGGGAGAGTTGCCCTTCTGCTTGCTATTTTCCCACTGAGGCGTCTGGTTGGCCATTGCGGGAACACGATCCTGCACTCGATGGGCTATCTGTTCTTCTGTCCTTATGTTCTTACTAGTGGAGAAAGCAATAGTCCCCTGCCCCGAGCAGCTTGCAATATAAATTTCAACAGAGGAAGGGTTCAGGAGCCCAGCCTCTTTTCAGTCCACTGAATAAATCTTGGAGATCTCAACTACACACTCTGAATTGCCTCGCTGCTTCTTCTTCTTCTTCTTCTTCTTCTTCTTCTTCTTCTTCTTCTTCTTCTTCTTCTCTTAAGCCACATATTTAGATGTGCACCTGTTTGATTTCCACCCGCCCTGTCTTACTCCCAAATAGCAGGCAAATTCATTGGATTCCATTCCAAGCGAAGATAACCTGCATCTGGGGGCCTCTCCAGATGTTTTGGAGCACAACTGCTATCCGGCCCAGCCTAGCTTTGGTTCCCACCCCAAACATCTGCCTAGCCTCAGGTTGGTGAAGGTTGCAGCTGGAGGGCTGGTTTGAGTTTTAAGTATGGCAGCAATCTGCATCTGAGGCGCAAGGGAAGGGCTGGAGGAATAGAAATATACCCTTTTAGTGCAGAGGTTTTCAACCTTTTTGAGTCCACGGCTCCCTGGGCCAACTACATTCTTCCTGCGGCACCCCTGTGGGGCTCAGGGGCCCAGTTAGGTCACCCTTTGCTCCCTTGTGGGGTGTTCCCTCAGCCTCCTCTCCCCTCTCCTTGGGAGTCCTCCGGGCAGCCGCAGCTGCCGCCCCTGGTCTCTGAGCTGCCCCAAAGAGAGGTGCCTCCTCACACTGCCCCACAGGGACTTGGGATTTGTCTGTCCATTCCCAACAGCAAGGGCTGGTGGACTGGCTGGCTGGGCTCCCTTGCCAGCTCCTGGCAACCAGCACCCCCTGACCAGCCCCAGAGGCACCATTCGCCTGCGGAGCTTGTAGCCAGGGCTGCTGCACCAAACAGCTGTGCAAGCCTTTGGGAGGCAGAGATGCGAAAGGGCATCAGAGGGGGGAGGGAAGGAAAGAGGGACAGAGGCCAGTGTTGCCCACGGCACCCCTGACCAGCATTCAAGGCACCCCAGGGTGCCACGGCACCCTGGTTGAAAACTACTGCTTTAGTGGTTATAGTCAACCAGCACCATGTGCAGATTTTGTTCAAGGACGTAGTAAAAACATGTACCGTATTGATTTCTTCCCCTGCCTGGCCGTTCCCCACCCCCTCTCCCTGCTTCCTGTCCCAAGCAAGGGCTGATTCAAATGTGCAGAATGCCTGCTCTTTTTTTTAAAAAAGAAGACCAAGCTTCAAGTCCTCATTGTGCAAGAAAAATAGTCAACTGCATTTCCGAAGGGGGCAGAGCTTTACCCCTTTGGCATCCTTTTTCTCTCCCCAGCTGTTGAATGTTGGATGCGCAGTGGGGTACATTCTGTAGATCTCTGGCTAAACCTTTGGGTGTTGTCCTTTAGCTAAGCGCTTTCAGCCGACATGGGGACGCAGCCACTCTTAAAAGCACCTTTCTTGCTCTCTTTTTTAAAAATCGCCATTAGCAATTTAATCTTGCGTTGTAGTTGGTGGGGAAGGGATTTTACACCCTGCTGGCTTTGACACTTTTCCATTTGAGATGACTGCAGCTGCTTTCTATTCCTAAATCGTCTCCCCACCCCACAGTCACACTTCCCCTGCCCTGGCAAAAATAATTAAATAACAGCCCCCCTTTTAGTTTTTGCATTAAAGCTTTGGGAAGTGGAAAATCATGGGGAGAAACGGCAAATGCAACCTCCAGCTGGAGCAAAGGACTGTCGTGTGTTGGTCTCCCAGTCCTAATAAATGTCTCCTTTTAAAAATAGCAGAGTGCTGCTGCTGCTGCTGCTGCTGCTTTTCTGGTTATTTTAAACCCTGCCTTTGGAAGATATTTGCCAGGCAAGCCTTGTCTCTAGGTAGAGTCCTCTGGTTCTCTCCCCTCCGGTGAACAGGGTGTGTTTGTGTGTGTTTCAAGGGGTTGGGGGGTTGGGAGCGGAAGATGGCCTTGCTGGCAGGAGACTCCCCTCCAGCTGCCTCGTATTTCCCCGAATTTGTTTTTAATGCTAACTTTCCCAAGAACAGCAGCCTGTAAAGAGACTGGGTTGGGGAACAGGCTGGCCTTTGTGCTGTCGGGGCGGCAAATAATGTGGACGGGGGAGAGAGCAGAGGTGACGTTTACATTCTGTGGCTGGGACCTGGTTGGATTTCAGCAGAATGCCCTGTACGTTTCCGAGCACAATTCAAAGTGTTGGTGCTGACCTTTAAAGCCCTAAACGGCCTCGGTCCAGTAGACCTGAAGGAGCGTCTCCACCCCCATCGTTCTGCCCGGACACTGAGGTCCAGCTCCGAGGGCCTTCTGGCAGTTCCCTCCCTGCGAGAAGCAAAGCTACAGGGAACCAGGCAGAGGGCCTTCTCGGTGGTGGCACCCACCCTGTGGAACGCCCTCCCAGCAGAGGTCAAAGAGATAAATTACCAGACTTTTAGAACAGTGTTCCCCAACCTTGGGCTTCCAGCTGTTTTTGGACTACAACTCCCATCATCCCTCGCTGGCAAGACCAGTGGTCAGGGATGATGGGAATTGTAGTCCGAAAACAGCTGGAGGCCCAAGGTTGGGGAACACTGTTTTAGAAGACATCTGAATTATTATTATTATTTGAAAAGTGCTTGGAAATGACCACATGTCAAAAGAGCCAGACCGTTGACAAGGGACGGTTACAGGGGGCAGGCAGCTCCCTCGATGCAACAGATTCAGGGCAGATAAAAGATAGTCCGTGAACCTGGCTTGCGACCAGATGGGCAGCCAGTGCTTATCCCTGTGTTTCGGGGGGGGGGGCTCTGAGTTTGTGTGTGAGTGAGAGAGTCTAGCCGCTTCCAAGTTAGGGAAGTGTACTTCTGTATTTGTTACGCCTGTAGGTGTTGGAAGACAGTCACAGTCGTTGATGTTTCTAAACAGAGGCTTTTCTATCTCAGGGCAAGCGATTGCCACCCAGCAAGACATTTCGCCTCAGATGAAGGGCATGTCCTCTTAAGCCTGTCTTTCCTCTCAGGAACAATTTAGGGAACGGAGGGGTTTGTGTGTTGTGGATCTGAAGTTGAGTTAGGTAAAGGACCCCTGGATGGTTAAGTCCAGTCAAAGGCGACTCTGGGGTTGCGGTGCTCATCTCACTTTCAGGCCAAGGGAGCCGGCGTTTGTCCACAGACAGCTTTCCAGGTCATGTGGCCAGCAGGAATAAACCGCTTCTGGTGCACCCAGGACCGTGACAAGTGCCAGAGCACACGGAAATGCCGTTTACCTTCCCACCGCAGTGGTACCCATTTATCTACTTGCACTGGTGTGCTTTTGAATTGCTAGGTTGGCAGGAGCTGGGACGGAGCAATGGGAGCTCACCCCATTGCAGGGATTTGAACCGCCAACCTTCTGATCGGCAAGCCCAAGAGGCTTCGTGGTTTAGACCACTGAAGTTGAGTATAGGGCTGCCAACTCCTTAAACTGACCCCTGGCCTTCTCCCTTGAGCGACAGCTAACAAGTGGAGGGAGGGGTGGAGTGTGTTGCAGCACTTGAACTCGGGTCCTGCTTGCTTATGGGCTTCCCTTGGGGCATCTAGACCAGAAGTCCGGGCTAGACAGGCCTTTGGTCTGATCCGGCAGACGGCAAGAGCAGGCTAGCCCAGTAAGTTGGCAATTCCAGTTGAGCATGCTGATCTTGAAATAGCTCCGGCAAGGGAGTTTCTGGCAGGAAGATCTGGTGGGGCAGCTATAATGAGATTGTTGTTACAGTCGCTCAGTCCAGGCTTTAGCAACATGTTTCTTTTCCGCCACGGTTATTGTTCTGATATTGTTGCTTTAATAGGTTTTGTTGCATTGTAAGTCCCACGGAAACTTTGAAAATACGAAGCGATAAAAAGTCTCGCAAGTCCAATGGCCTGAGCACGTAACACCAATCCTGACCTCACCATGCTGGCTCCCAGTTAGTTTCCGGGCCCAGTTCAAAGTGCTGGTTTGTCCTATAAAACTTATGCAGCACCTCAAAGACCCCCTTTCCCCATAGCGACCGACCCAGACCCTGAGATCACCATCCCAGGCCCCTCTGAGGGTGAGCAGAGTCATCCTGGCAAGTAGCCCTCAATAGCCCTCTCCTCCTTGCATTTGCCCAACCCTCTTTCAAAGCCATTGCCCAGCCCTGCCTCCTGTGGGAGGGAGTTCCACAGTTTAACTGTGTGAAGAAGGACTTCCTTTAGTCTGTCCTGTATCCTCTCAACGTTCAGCTTCAAGGGATGCTCAGCAGTTCTAGTCCTATGAGAGAGATAATTTTTTATCTCCATCCACTTTCTCCAAGTTCTCCATAATTTCATAAATGTTTATCATGCCTCCCCTTCTCTTAACTAACAAGTCCCGATTCCTGAATGCTGCAACCTTGATTCATAGGGGAATTGCAAAGTGTTTGGACCAGTGTTAGAAACTCAAATGCATAAGCTAATTGCCAAATGGCACCTTAAACCTAGGTTATGGTTGCCGCAATGGATGTCTAGGTGCCTTAAAAAAAAAAGCATATATATAATTATTATATTAATTTCAATTCTATGCCACTTTATATTTTAAAGAAAATATCTCAAAGCAGTTCACAACACATCGAAACAGCGCATAAAACAATCCAGAATAAAACAAAAAGAAGCTTCAAGGAAAATATTTCGGATCCTTCTCTAAATGACATTTTGCTTTCCCCTTATTTATCTGCCTATAGAGTTGCCCCATAGCAGAAGGACTCTAGGATAGGGTTGCCATATTTCAAACAATGAAAATCTGGACAGAAAAGCTGTTGAGCTTTCTCCCCTTTCCCCCCGTTTTTGAGCTACTTTTATGGAAAATCGGCAAAAACGGCACTGCCGACATAGATCTGAATTTTCCAATTTCTGCCCGGACACTGCTGCCGACTGCAGTATTTCAGATATGTCTGGGGGAATCCAGCAAACCTGCTGTATGAAGGCAGGGTGGTGTAGTGGTTAGAGGGTTAAATGGGGACCAATGAGATCTGGGTTCAAATCTCCACTCCATCAAGAAGCTCACTGGGTGACCTTGGAGTCGCTCACAGCCTCCTGGCCTGCCTCACAGGGTCATTGAAGGGGTTAACTGAGGAGGGGAGTAAACAGGGTCCTCCTAGGAGAAAAAAGGTGGGCTTTAAATGCAGTAAGAACCCCTGACTCCCAGTGGAATAAACCCTGATCCAGACTTACCTGCCTGTTTTGGATCTGATGGTCCCCAAACCTGTTTCAATGTGATTATCCAGATATAACCAAGGAGTGGATTTCGCCCTCTCACTCCCATAAGGGAAAAGGGGTTTGTGTCTTGTGCTGTGGGTGAGGAAGATCAGTATTTTTCTCTGGGTTCTGGTTGTATAGTGATACAGTTCTGGCAGATCATCAATATATGTATGTTGAAAGATGCAAAGCACAGTTCCGATCAATATTGATCGTTGCTTCTTGTAGAAATAGGTGAAAACAATAAGATTGGTTTCCGTGCGCTTAGATTTACGTACAGTGAGCAGGTCTGGGGGAAAGATTGGCAGTGGAAGCCTCTTTCCAGCCATAACTGCAGAATCAGGCGTCCAAAGAGCACTGGCGCGTTTCGAGCGCAACCTTTCAAAGATCAAAGGATGCCTTATTCTGGCCTTTGGACAAACCTTTGGGCGCTCGCCTGTGGCGAGTCTGACTGGCTTCCGGGTGACCAGGGAGGAAGGTTCTAGGCAGCCAATGGGCCACAAACAAATGCAGCTGGAATGTTGCAGGGGAGAGCTGTGGGAAAAAAGCAGCTTTATTGGCTAGTAAACGTTACAGCCTTGTTTGCAAAATGTAATTCCTGGATGGATGGATTTTTGTTGTTGTTGTTGTCGTTTCTCTCTCTATAAAAACCACACACTCTCTCTCTCTCACACACAAAAAACTGAACAAGGCAGCCTGTCCTCTGGGGAATCAGGACTACTCAGATTTCCTTTTTTTTTTTTTTTTGAATGGCGTTGCATAACAGAGGTAAAAGCAGAGGTGGGTGAGGAAGTGCGCACGGCAGAGAGATGCGGTTTGTCTGCATTATGAATTCATGCCTGCGTCGCGCCCAGTTCTTTATTAATGTCCACAGATGCATAAATCGGTCCGCTTGGCACATAACTCTCTCTGTGTGTACACACCTGCTATCTGGGCCAAGGCAAGGAGGGTCAGCTCAGACCCACTGTTTGTGTCCTACAAACCAGGGGTCCCGAGGTCAGTGGCTGGATCCGGGGGTTCCAGCTCAGCAGCCGGAAGGAGCTGATCCGTTGCGCAGGTGCGCTTGGCTGCCGGAAAGCCAGGCTCTTGGCTTTATGCCAGGCGTGGCCCATCCGGGGTGGTCTTGCTGCCCCCAGTAACAAGGGGCTGATGCTACAGGCCCATCCTGTGCTAGGCTAGACCCCCAAATTCCCGGCAAGGAGCTCTAGGTTCTTGGGTCTGTTCTTGCATGGGTCAGCCTACCCCAGTCTGGTGCTAAATGCTTTGTCCCTAACCTGTGCACGATTCCAAGTTATGATCTAAAAAGCCCAGTATTGCATCTCCTCCTACAAACCTGTCCAGGTGTTGCAAGCCTCGGGAGAGCATCTTCTCTCAGTCCCATCGGAGGCACGGTCGGTGGTGACCTGAGAGAGACAGGGCCTTTTCTGCGGCTGCCCCCCATATTGTGAGATTCCCTCCCAAGAGGGGTCAGGCTGGCCTCTCTCCCTGTCCTTCCTGTTCACACAGGCCTTTGGAAATTAAGAGACAGGAGGCGCTGACCTACTGGCAGGGTGTTTTGCGACTGGCGTGGGTCCAGCTGTGCCCACATGGAGATCTCTAGATGCAGGTTGGTGCCTGACATCTCAACCCGGCAGAAGAGCTTATTCCAGGGGTCAGCAACCTTTTTTCAGCCGGGGGCCGGTCCACCGTCCCTCAGACCATGTGGTGGGCCGGACTATATTTTGGGGGGGAAATGAGCGGATTCCTATGCCCCACAAATAACACAGAGATGCATTTTAAATAAAAGGACACATTCTACTCATGTAAAAACGGGGTGGATAAAAAGCAATGATTTTTTTAAAAAAATCAAAAAAAATTATTTTATTTAAACCTGAATTTTTTTATTTAAATTGGATTTTTAAAGTAAAATGCTTTTGGAGGAAAAATCTTTCTAAATATAGTCTTCTATTTAAGTTACATTGTAGTCCAAAGGCTATTCATCAGGAAATAAGGATTTGTTTTAAGTTTATCAAGTGTGCTAAAACTCAGTCTAATTTTTTTATAAAAAACGTTTAACCACATCAGTTAACAAACATGGATACATATGCTATCATGTTATTGTTTTAGTTAAATAAATTGCTTAAATGGTTATTAAGGAAATGATTATTTTTCTCCTTCCAATAAAGTACAGCAGAAAAGTTGTCCAAATATAAACAGTTAACTTATTAAACCTCACCATAATTTCATAATTATCTGTCTATGTATTTCTAGTAGTATAACCAAATCAGTAATTTTTGATATAACTGTAAAAACTACTCTGAAAATTTATTATTCCAAAAATGAAACCTTCATATGGTTGTAAATATTAAGATTATACCAGCAAGAATGAGTCTTTCTGTAAAAAAAAAAAATTTAAATCAAGTCTTACTGACTAGTGATTTAAATCAAGCCTTACTGACTAGTGATTTAAAAAACGTCTTACTTAAATCAAATCCACCCTGTGTAAAAACACGCTGATTCCCGGACCATCCGCAGGCCGGATTGAGAAGGCGATTGGGCCACATGCCTACCCCTGCCCTTATTCATTGCATTTTTCTCCCACCTTTTTCTTCAAGGAGTCCATGGTTCACCTCCCTCCTCAATTAATCTCTACAACAACCCTGTGAGGTAGGCTAAGAGGCTGACTCCAAGGTCACCCAGTGAGTTGGGATTCGAACCCTGATCTCCCAGGTCCTCATCCGACCCTCTAACCACTACACCCCACTGCCTTCCTAGAGTCCTTCTGCTATGGGGCAACTCTATAAATTAAGCAGGTATATAAATATGAGGAGCACAAAATGTCATTTAGAGAAGGACCTGAAATATATTCATTGGAGCTTGAATTTGTTTTGGTCTGGATTGTTTCGTTTGATGATGTTTTAATGTGCTGTAAACCACTTTGGGATTTTTTCCCCTTTAAACTGTAAAGGGGTAAGAAAATAGCAGAATATATTCAGAAACCCCTTAAAGAGGATGAAATTAGATGAGACAGAATCTTAAAATGCAATTGTATGTAATTTGGGTTCTAAACATTGATGCTGGTTGAGAGGGAAAGCACTTGTTTTGTTGAATTGGAATATAACTCAGTAACAAATGTAACTTTCAATCTGGAAAAGGAGTAAAATATGATATATATATGTGTGCGCGCGCACGCAAAAGTATAGAAATGAAATAACAATAACAATAAGAATCCTCACTCAGTAAAAAAATAATGCCATTCCGTTGTGGCGACCACAACCCAGGTTTAAGTTTCCATTAGCTTAGATACCTGTGTTTGTAACGCTGCCTGCTAGGCTGCTGTCACGGTAAACTGTATTTTAATGCCAGTTTTAAATGCAGTTAATGTATTGCAATTAGTGTGTTTCTGTTACAGGTAGATAGCCGTGTTGGTCTGTCATAGTCAAAACAAAATAAAAAAATTCCTTCCAGTAGCACCTTAGAGACCAACTAAGTTTGTTCTTGGTATGAGCTTTCGTGTGCATGCACACTTCTTCAGATACCAGATACTTCTGAAGAAGTGTGCATGCACACGAAAGCTCATACCAAGAACAAACTTAGTTGGTCTCTAAGGTGCTACTGGAAGGAATTTTTTTATTTAGTGTGTTTCAATTATTTCATAGTGATGTTTTTAAATTGAGGTTCTTGTATTCTTGGGGGCTGGACTGGATGACCTTTGGAGTGCCTTTCAGCTCTATAATTCTGTGGTTCTAAAGCTGCCTCAAAGCCCAGCTTGGGAGAAAGGAGTGATATAAATATGTCAAATAAATTAAATAGACAAACTCCCCTGGATCTAGAGACTGTTGAGATGTATGATTTTTAGGACCCACACTATTTTCATGGTTGTCGGTTTTTTAAAATTGTTTTTAACACTATCGTCCATGTCATTTCTATTCTGCTTTCTGTTTTTAAGGAGGGGGGGGGGGAATCTCAAAGCGGTTTACAGCCGACATCAAAACACTAGATAAAGCATTGCAAAACAAACATTGCAGGAGGAGAGCAAACACAAAATATACGTTCGAGGCAACATAATGAACAGGAAACTAAAATATTATCTTAAAGATTTCAGGATAAGACAATATGCACAGAGGTCAAGTATAGAGAATTCAACGCAGCGAAATTAAAATGAATTTATCTTAAAGATTTCAAAATCAAACATTACTAAGGACGTCAAATATGCAGTACACATTTGAAACAGCTCAATTAGCAAGGAAATAAAATTATTGTTTTTAATGCTGGACCCCTCCCTGGGACCTTAGGGTGAAGGTTGGGTAATAAATAAAGCAATACATGATAATTATAATTATTATCATAATAAGGTTCGGTGCTGGGCTGTCTGGGGCTGATGGGAGCTCTAGTTCAAAACCTCTGGGGGGCACCAGGTTGAGAAAGATAACACCTTTCTTCCAAAATCCCTTGCCTCCCCTCTCTGTGGTTGGGGGCTCCCTGCCTCCCGCAGCATTTCTTGTTTATTTGTTTATTGAAAAATGTCACACTTCTAGACTAAATGACCCTTGAGTCCCTTCCAACTCTAAGATTCTGTGATTCTGCTGTTGGTTGCAAAATCACAAAGCAGTGTGCAATGCAATGGTTTTTTTTTTAAAGAAAGGGACAATAAAACCGACACGTGTATGATAACAATTGCAAACGCAGAAAATCGCAAGCTGACAGGTTAGGAGCAGGCTGGCATTATTTGCCATCGAAGGCTCTGGAACAGGGGTTGGCAACGTTTTTGTGGCTTGGGCCGGTTCACGGTCCTGCAGATGCCACGGTGGGCCAGAGTGTGCATGCACGCACGCACGCACGCACAAATGCTATTTCCGGTGCTCCTTCCGGCACGGAGGAGTGCGCAGTTTCCCATTGGCTGCAGGAGCTTCCTGCAGCCAATGGGAAGCCGGCCAGCGTTGCGGAAGGCGGACCCTGCTCTGCTCCGCGCCTGTTTAGTGTGGCGCATGGGAGCCGACCGAGCGGGTGGCAGGGGTCCATGGGCAGGTTAAATGACCCCCATGGGCCGCTTGTGGCCCATTGGGACTTAGGTTGCCAACCCTTGCTTTGGAAAGTCTGCAAGTGTTCAGCATGTGCTGGAATTTCACCAGCGGGGAGATTGTTCCTTAGAGAGGAGGCCACCACAGAAAAGGCCCTGTCCCTGGTTGCCTCTTGATGGAGCTCTGCAGGCAATGGCATAACTGGTTGGTCCTTCCAAGCTGACCCCAGGAATAGGGGCAGGATGATACAGTATGGGGAAAGGGTTTCCCTGTGACAGCCCAGTCCTAGATGGTTTGGGGTTTTGTAAGTTGGTGGAAGAACCGTAAGCCCGGTCCAGGATTATACTGATGGCACAAGAGGACAGCTCTTTTAAGATTGTCCCAAGTCTGTTTTGATGCCGTGTGGATGACGGCACACGAGACTTAACATATGGTACATGTATCTGTCCTGGAAGATAACAATTTATGCTTGGTAATTGTTTTAAAGATTTTCAATGAAGTTAAAGGGTTGGTGGTGGTTATGCAAGCAACGGTTAGGAGTTCTGGTCCACAGCTGAGCAGCAGCATTGCTACATTCCAGACTGGCCTCAGGGCAGCCCCACAGAGAGTGCATTGTAGAATTGTAGAGTTGGGTCATCTAGTTGAGGAATCTCAACTAAAGCATCTGTGGCAGAGGATCACCCATTGCTTAAAAACCTCTAAGGGAGTCCACAACCTCCCGATGGAGACCGTTCCACTGTCCAACGGCTCTTGCTGTCAGAAAGTTTTCCTTAAGTCGGAATCTCCTTTCTTGTAACTTGAAGCCATGGGTTCAGGTCCTACCCTCCAGAGCAGGAGAAAACAAGCTGGCTCCATCTTCCATGTAGGAGCCCTTGAGATACTTGAAGGTGGCTCTCATATCTCCTCTCAGTCTCCTCTTCTCCAGGCTAAACATCCCCACCTCCTTCACCCGTTCCTCCTAAGGCTTGGTTTCCAAAACCTTTGTTAGGGGTCAGCAACCTTTTTCAGCCGTGGGCCGGTCCACCACTCCTCAGACCATGTGGTGGGCCGGACTATATTTTTTTTGGGGGGGGGGGAATGAATGAATTCCTGTGCCCCACAAATAACCCAGAGATGCATTTTAAATAAAAGGACACATTCTACTCATGTAAAAATACACAGATTCCCGGACAGTCCGCGGGCCGGATTGAGAAGGCGATTGGGCCACATCCGGCCCACGGGCCTTAGGTTGCCTACCCCCGCCCTTGATCATGGGTAGGCAAACTAAGGCCTGGGGGCCGGATCTGGCCCAATCGCCTTCTAAATCTGGCCGGCGGACGGTCCAGGAATCGGCATGTTTTTACATGAGTAGAATGTGTGCTTTTATTTAAAATGCATCTCTGGGTTATTTTTGGGGCATAGGAATTCGTTCTTTCCCCCAAAAATCTAGTCCGGCCCCCCACAAGGTGTGAGGGACAGTGGACCGGCCCCCGGCTGAAAATGTTTGCTGACCCCTGCCCTTGATCATCTCGGTTGCCCTCCTCTGCACATGTTCCAGCTTGTCAATAAATATCCTTCTTAAATTGTAGTGCCCAGAACTGGACACAGTATTCAAGATGTGGTCCGACTAAGGCGGAATAGAGTGGTTCTGTTACTTCCCTTGATCTGGACACTATGCTTATGTTGATGCATCACACTGTGGACTCATGTTAAACTTGTGGTCCCCCGAGACCCCGAGACCCCTGGATCCTTGTTCCATGCACGCCTGGTCCGCGTCTCTCATCTTCTGTTTGTGCATCTAGTCATTCCTGCAGAAACTGACATTCTGGAGGTTACAAATGGGTTGCAATGGTGAGGCTTTTGCAAGATGTTTGCTTGCATGTGGTTGTCACATAAGCAAGATGGAATTTTTCTCACTTGCCTTCCCTCCTGCATGCCCCAGCCAGGCAGGCCAGCGGCTTAAAGACTTTCTTAGCCGATTAACACTCCTGGATTTAAAACGATTAAGCAATTAAGCAATTACGTTTATTATGTTTGCATCCCGCCCTAGGAGTGCAGGGCGGCAACTCACGTGGGGGGGGGGGGTTACTCTCTCTTTACTGCTGCAACAACCCTGTGAGGTAGGCATGGTGGGGGGTGGGGGCTACAACTGATCACCAGTTTACCTTGCTGGTTGCGGTAACTGTAACCTCCCTGGGGCAGGGGCCTATTCCTGTTGCTTATGATGAGCCTGCAAAAAGCCATATGCATTGACGGTGCTAGCGTTAGTGTGATGTAGTGGGGAGGGTGTCAGGCTGGGACCTTTGAAACCAGGGTTCAAATGGTCCCCAGGTCATGAAGCTCACTGGGTGACCTTGGAAGCCTCTCTGCCTAAACTACCTCACAGAGTTGTTTGAGAATGAAATCGGGGGCGGGGGGAGAGAATGCTAGCTTGAGCTCCCTGGAGGAAAATGCAATATTATATAAATGCAATAAATAATATAAATAAACAGAGTAATAAATAATAATGTATGAGACCTTCGTCTTTCTTTAGTAAGCTGCTTTAAATTATTATTATTATTATTATTATTATTATTATTATTATTATTATTATTATTTATTATTATTATCGTTTGCTGCCGCTTCAGCTCCCCTTACCTTTCGCTTGCCTCCATTTTGCACCTGGTGGGATATCTGGGCCTTCACCTGGCCAAGGTGAGAAGCTCTGAGGAGAATCAAACACCCAGGTTGTGCCGTTCTGGAATGAGTGGCACGGATTCTCCTGGTCCCTGGTGTAGGGCTGGGCGATATTTGGTTTTCAACCTCACCATATATCACCATCTAAACCTCTCAATATACCAATACAGTGGTACCTCTGGTTAAGTACTTAATTCGTTCCGGAGGTCCGTTCTTCTTAACCTGAAACTGTTCTTAACCTGAAGCACCACTTCAGGTTAATGGGGCCTCCCGCTGCCGCTGCGCCGCCAGAGCACAATTTCTGTTCTTATCCTGAAGCAAAGTTCTTAACCTGAAGCGTTATTTCTGGGTTAGCGGAGTTCTTAACCTGAAGCATATGTAACCTGAAGCGTCTCTAACCTGAGGTAACACTGTATATCACGATGTAAGGATGGAGCTATGTAGAGGCGTTGGCTGGCTTCGCGGTTTTTCCTGCATCGTGATTTCTGCCAATGCCTGCTCTTGCGATTCGCTGCTCCCTGCAGGAGTCAGGGGAGAGCTGCGCTGACAGAGTTCACAGGAGCGGCAGGAATCGAGAGGCGCATAGGCTGACTTCACATTTTCCCCCACATTGTGATTTTTGCTTAACACACACACATCCTGATTTGCAATACAATTGGCACCTCTGGATCCCGAGGAATTCTCAACCAGAGGTGCCTGTTCTGCGCATGCGCACGGCGCGTAGAGTGTTTCTGCGCATGCGCGCACGGCGAAACCCGGGAAAATACTTCCGGGTTTGCCGCGTTCGCATCATGAAGGATACGCAACCAGAGGTGTGCGTATCCAGAGGTACCACTGTATATTGCCTGGTGAAAAAGTGTGAAGCCAATATCCCGATACGGACTTCAAACTGGCTTTGGATGATATATCAAAATATCTCCCAGCCCAGCCCTACTCCATCGTGCCTGAACTGCAGGTTGCAATACTTGAGTGCATGAAATATGTGTTGCTGGGTGGCCCCAAGCTTTTGCAATTTTAAGCTTGGCAAAAGTGCAAGGATTCTGCTCCTCACCACAACCCCCGCTGCCGCCAGAGGGCCGTGCTGTTAGAAATTTGCATGTTGTTTACATAACTTGATCCGCACGGCCTCATCTTTGATTGTGCATTTGCCTTTTGATCAGCTTTGGAATTCCTACTGACGGGCGCGCCAAACCTTATTTAATCAGGTTTAGCCTAGAAGTGCATTTATTCGCTCTGGGTTTGCATGATACCCACAGATGCTTTGGCTGTGACGGGGGCTCCACAAATTTGGGTGGGCGGTGGATGCCAGGGACCCAATCCTCTGCTCCTATGAAAGCGCAGTGCAATCCTATGTATGAAGTAAGTCGCATTGCATTTCGTGTAGGTTATTCCCAGGATAGTGTGCACTGGGGAAAAAACCCTGCCAATATCCTAATGCCATTATACATATCTATAGCGTGGCTGCATTGGAATACTATGCCCAGTTCTGGTCACCTCACCTCTAAAAGGATAGTCTAGAGTTGGAAAAAGTTCGGGAAAAGGGCACCAAAATGATCAAGTATACATTTCTGTAATGAAAAGGCACTGACGTTCCACCTTCAAGGAAAAGGGGCAACCTACGCTTTCTGGGTTAAACCCCGGAGCCTAGGGCTTGCCGATCAGAAGGTCACTGGTTCGAATCCCCGCGACGGGGTGAGCTCCTGTTCCTCAGTCCCCGCTCCTGCCAACCTAGCAGTTCGAAAGCACGTCAAAGTGCAAGTAGATCAATTGGTACCGCTCTGGCGGGAAGGTAAATGGTGTTTCCGTGCACTGCTCTGGTTCGCCAGAAGCGGCTTAGTCATGCTGGCCACGACCCGGAAGCTGTACGCCGGCTCCCTCGGCCAATAAAGCAAGATGAGCGCCGCAACCCCAGAGTCGGACACGACTGGACCTAACGGTCAGGGGTCCCTTTACCTTTAGTGATGTAGTGATGATGTATCAGTGATGGCGCTCGAAATATATTCTGGGGGAAAGAGGGAAGTTTTAAAAGAGGACGTCGCCCCATGCTAGGGATTCTTACACCTGGGGGGACCTGTTGCGCAACAATAAAGATCATGGTCTACTGACCGCTGTTTTGCTCCAAATGACTTGGCTGGAACTTCCTTCTTTTACTGACCACATGGACCTGCGGGGGACTTGTACCCCCACCCCGGATTTTTTCCTTCACAGTCCTGATGGTCACTGCTGTGATTGTTTGATCTCTTGCCATGGCAGAAGGAAAGGCCTTCCACCCCGAAGGCTGGCACTGCCAAACAGAAGAGCTTCAGTCAAGCGGGCTCAGCCAAGTGGGCAGCCTTCCCTTGAGCCCCGGGGAAAGAGTCCAAAGGAGAAATGGTCCGAAGCTTTGGCCTCCTTCTTCCTGAGGCCAATGTAGATTTTTATTGATTTTCAAAAAGAGAAAGATTAAGGAAAAAGAACAGGAAAAAGAGTTACATAATATTAAAAAAATATTTTTGGGATGTGGAATATCGAAGACAAACTGGAACCCTCACAAGGGTGTGTTGCAGTGTCAACGTTTGACTTCCTGGGACATCTCTGGATTTGCTTGATTTTTTCAGGTTACAAGTACGGAACATGAAAGAAACTCCTCTTCCCCATAAGAAGAGTCTGGCTGCTGGATTAGACCACAGGGCCTGACTTGTCTATCTGGGAAGGGGCTCTTGCAGTTGTGCCCTGCTTGCAGGATTCCTGGAAAGATTAGGTCCTTCTGATGCCCTGATAAAACTGCGCCTGCTGGCTGTGCTCACATGTCACAGTAAACCGCGGACACGCAAAGGTTATTTTAAACATAACCTTTGCTAAAAAAACCCTTTTAGGAATTCTAGGTGCTGAAATCCCAAGGGAGCAGAAAAGACTATTCATGTATGTGACCACGACTGCGCGGATGTTACTGGCCCAGAGATGGAAAGAAGATAAAAGTCCCTAGCAGAGAAGAATGGCAGATCAAGTTGATGGATTATGCCGAAACGGCTAAAATGACCGGAAGAATCAGAAATCAGGAAGACCAAAATTTTAATAGAGAATGGGGGAAATGGATAACTTAGCTTAAAGACCATTGTAAACAGCTAACATCGTTAGTAGGATTGGAATTATCACTTGTAGTTTAATGGTGAATTTTGGATACAATGGAGATGTAAAAGATCTGGATCATCATAAAAGATGCAGGAGGAAATGATTAATAATAGGACCCACCAGGGGCGTACCCAGGATCAAAACTAGGGGTGGGGCAAGCCATGGTCGTTCAGGTTTGCTTTGAATGGACACTGATCATTTTTGCTTCTAGGGCTGCCTTCTAGGGGGGGGGCAGCTGCCCCCTCTGCCCCCCCCGGGTACGCCCATGGGACCCACAAAGGGGAGGATGAAAGTCCAGGAGATTCCTTGGAATCTTGTTTTTATGGTCTGTGTTTGATATATGACGGTAAAATTTTAATCTGAAACAAACAAACAAACAAATAATTTTTTTTTTTAAAAAAAAACTAAACCATGGACATGCAGGTGATTCCACTGAGTACAACCCTTGGCACTAGAGTTACATCCATCTGCAGGATCCCAATTTGTTTTGCATGACTGCTATGCTGAGAACAAGCCTCGACTTCTGATATGGGTTTGTTCAGAGGGAAGCAAACAGCAGTTCCTGGTTCAAGCACAACACTAAGCCAAGCCCATGGTTTGCCAAGGAGTAAAGGGGGATCACTGGGCGCACACAGCGGGCCATTAACCAGGGCTTAATGTGATGTGCGAAGGCAGCCACTCTGTCAATTATAAATTACTCTTGCATGGCAGAGGTTATTTTAGATACACGCAGAGTTTATTTTGTATCAGTCCCAGGGCGTAATAAATAAAACTGTACAACTACTGTATAGAGGTTTCATTTTTATAAAAAGAAAGCAGCAATGTAGAAGTCAAAATGTGCTTTATTAATAAACCCTCAGCAGGAACGAACGATCGCCAGATACATGCAGTCTGCAATTGGTTGCATGTCGGCGGAATTTGCTTCGTGGCAAATGCAAAGTCAGCGGCAGATCTGATCACGCCCGTCTTTGAATTTGACGGCAAATGATTGATTCGCTTGACAGTCTAACCGTTGAGAGCGTCGCTCCGGAAACCGATGGGAGTATCTTGCCGCAAGCTTCTTCCAGAAATGCAGGGGGGGAGGGGGGGGCTATATGCAGCCCCTACATTCCCATGCCCCGTTGGCCCCCTTCCAGGTGGCAGCCTCTTGGCACACACTTGGGACGTTGGCAGTGCCAGGCTGCAAACACACCTGTGCCCAACAGACTGGCTGGCTTCTGTCGAGGGCTGTTTCTCCGGCCTCTGTTGCTGCTGGAAGATGAGACAACCCGTCAAATGGATATTGCCGCCCTCAGGGAGGGGAGGGGGCTCCGTCGGAGCCTGCTGGGTTCTCGAGGTGGGGGGAGGCACAAGATCATCTGTGTAAATTAAACTTTCCAAAGTGACAACCGGCTCAGAGAGCAGGCTGGGGTGAAAATGAAGACCGTGGCAGTTGAAGGCCGGATATTAGGTGTGGGGAAGATGTTTTATAATCCTCACAGCAATGGCTGAACTTGCAATGTTGTTCATGCAGCAAGCGCCATCAGCTGCAATTTGGAACGGGTTGAATCCCAGAGATGGAGGGAGAAACCTCACTTTCTTCTAGAGCGGTGTGACCCAGGGCTCTGGGTTTGCTCTGGGCTGGATGAAAAATTACCGTATATAGCAGAGTAATCCCAAATTTCCTCTTTCTTTGTGCAGATTTGTCCTGCTTTTGTAAGCTATACATTCCAGTGCTTAAAATTCACCAGGTGTGTTTTGCTCCTGGCATGGTGGATCCACTTGCAACTACCTGCATATTTCTGGGCGCCAGGTTGGCGACTGGCATCTCAATGGAGGCAGCTGGCTTCTTCACAGCAAAGGACGCAAGTCTTGTGCTTCTGCGCTGCCACATGAATCAGGGACCCCTTTCTGGGCATCTTAGTCCTCCGCCATCACATCAGGGGAAGTAAATGCAGGGCTGAGTGCAGATGTACAGTGGTACCTTGGGTCTCAAACTTAATCCGTTCCAGGAAATCCATTCCAAAACCAAAGCGCACTTTCCCATAGAAAGTAATGCAAAACGGATTAATCCGTTCCAGACTTTAAAAAACATCCCCTAAAAGAGCAATTGAACATGAATTTTACTATCTAACGAGACCATTGATCCATAAAATGAAAGCAATAAACAATGTACTGCAGTCACACACAATCAATCAGTAGCTGAACTGGGTTCCACACAGTCACAAAAACAAAAAACAAAAGAGACACAAAAGCGAAAACGCAAAATAAATAGCAAAAAGAAGACCGTCCTCAGTGTGGTACTCAAATCGGAAGCCTAACACTCAAAACTGAGCACGTTCGGCTTCTGAAAAGAGTTTGCAAACCGGAACACTTACTTCCGGGTTTGCAGTTTTTGGGTTCCAAGTTGTTTGAGTACCAAGGCGTTTGAGAACCAAGGTAGCCCTGTGTTTGACTGTGCAGCAGGCTTTCCACAGACCACCCAAATGGAACTCACAGACCACCGTTTAAAAACCTCTGCCTTAGTCCACAGTTGATACCATTTCCACTGTGTGTGTTTCTCCTTCTTGCATATTGGGACACGTGAATTGTTGCAAGAGCAAGCTGCAGTCAAGCAATGTAGTTGAGATAATAGAATTTTAGCGTTGGAAGGAACCCCGAGGGTCATCTAGTCCAACCCCCTGGCAAATAAAGACATAATGTTGTGGCGCCCTAGGTTTAAGGGGCCATTTGGCACCTACCTTAATATATCTGGATTTCTGACACGGATAGAGTCGCAGAAACGCCACATTGTGGCTCTTGTTAACCGATGAGAGAGTCCATCTTCACGCAGCGCATAGTTAAACTGTGGAACTCTCTCCCACAGGAGGCAGTGACGCCCACCAGCTTCCATGGCTTTAAGAGCACATTGGGCAAATGGATGGAGGAGAGGGCTTTTGGTGGCGGGGGAAACAGGCAAAGGGGAAAGGTGCCTTTTTGAGATCACCCCCTCTCCTCCCGCCCCGGCCTCCCGCAGAGCTGCCTAGGTGCCTTCCTGGACCATCAATCACGGATTCCTTGCAGGACACCCACTGTTGGCCTCTGTGCAAGCTTAAGGGGTCTGGATTCCAACCCGTCTGTGTCATCGCATTCCTGTTCCACGAGGAGCCTTCCTCCGAGAGAAGCGCTCCCCTGCTTATTCCTGAGGGTCAAATACAGCTTTTGAGCCGGGGGTGGAGAGAGAGATGCTGGCAAGCTGGTGGCATTCTGTGGAAGGTGGAAACATCTGCCCCCACCTGGGTGCGGATGGTGCCTCTGGGTCTGTGTCCGGGAGGGACTTGGAAGACCCCTGGGAAGACGTTAGGCAAAAAGGCTCCCTTTGCAGCCTTCCAGAGCCATGTCCTTGCATGTTCTCTGCGTTGAAAGGCATTGGGGGAAGTTAACAGCTGGGCAAATCTCAAGGCGGCTCTCATCCCTTAAAATAAAGGGACCCCTGACCGTTAGGTCCAGTCGCGGATGACTCTGGGGTTGCGGCGCTCATCTCGCTTTATTGGCCGAGGGAGCTGGCATACAGCTTCCGGGTCATGTGGCCAGCATGACTAAGCCACTTCTGGCGAAACCAGAGCAGCGCACGGAAACGCCGTTTACCTTCCCACCGGAGCGGTACCTATTTATCTACTTGCTCTTTGACGTGCTTTCGAACTGCTAGGTTGGCAGGAGCGGGGACAGAGCAACGGGAGCTCACCCCGTCGCGGGGATTCGAACCGCCGGCCTTCTGATCGGCAAGCCCTAGGCTCTGTGGTTTAGACCAGTGGTCCTCAACCCCCGGTCCGTGGCCCAGTACCGGTCCGTGAATCAAATGGTACTGGGCCGCCCAAGGAACATTAAATTATTTCCATTTTATTTACTGTGGTGTTAAAATGTTAAATCACTTTATATTCATTTTTTGGTGTAACTGTATTTTATTTTGAAGGCATGTTTACCGGTAAATACAATTAAATTAAAATTATTACATCAAAACATCTAAAATTTAAACAATCAATGTCCCCCCCTCAGCGGGCCACGGTAAAATTATCAAACGTTGACCGGTCCGCGGCGATAAAAAGGTTGGGGAGCACTGGTTTAGACCACAGCTCCACCCGCGTCCCACCATCCCTTGAAATACCTACTAGGAAAAAATGTGCAATTGAAGGCTGGGCAGGGGAAACTGCAGCCCTCCAGGTTTTGCTCTTTAGGGCTCCCATTATCCATAGAATAATGGAATTGTAGAGTTGGAAGGAACCCAGAGGGTCATTTATAGCGCTAGGAATTTCCCAGGTGGGTTTTGCAGCTGGCGTGGGCCCAATTGCGACCCTGTGAAGATGTCTGCATGCCAGGTTGGCAATGGGCATCTCCACCTGGCTGCCCCTCTAGCTTTTCCTACGCAGGTAAGCAAAAGAGCTTTTTCATTGCATTTACCTCCCACCTTTTTCTTCAAGGAGAGGACATGGTTTACCCCTCGCCTGAGTTAATCCCTACAACGACCCTGCGAGGGAGGTTAAGAGGCTGTAACTGGCCAAAGGTCACCCAGTGAGTTTCATGACGGAGTGGGGATTCGAACCCTGATCTCCCAGGTCCTCATCTGACACTCTCACCACTACACCCCACTGCCTTCCTAGAGTCCTTTTATGGGGCAGCTCTATAAATTGGGGAAAGCAGGAGGAGCTGAAACGTTTTCCATGAAGCTTGAATTTGTTTTATTCTGGATTGTTTTATTTGATGTTTTAATGTGTTGTAAACTGCTTGGAGAGATTCGTTTTAAATATAAAGTGGTCTAGAAATGAATTAATCATCACCATCATTGGAAAAGGAAACGTTGCCTAGACATTCCATTGTAGCGACCGTAATCTAGGTTTAAGTGCTTTTTTTCTGGGGCTACGTAGGGGTACGCATACCTCTAACCTTTTTTTGTGTGAATCTTTGTACCTTTGTCCATTGACTGTATTTATTTTTCCCAATTTGAACTATAAAATGGTGATTTCCTTGAGTCAAAACAATTTTAGAGAAAAAAAGCACTGAGCTTATATACAGTGGTCCCTTGGTTATCAAACTTAATCCGTTCCGGGAGTCCGTTCCAAAAGCAAAGCGTTCCAAAACCAAGGCGCGCTTTCCCATAGAAAGTAATGCAAAATGGATTAATCCGTTCCAGACTTTTAAAAATCAATCCATCAGTAGCTGAACTGGGTTCCACGCAGTCACAAAAACAAAAAAGAGCCACAAAAATGCAAAATAAATAGCAAAAACAGACAGACCTCGGCGTAACACTCAAAATGGAAGTGTGGCACTCAAATTGGAAGCGTAACACTCAAAATGGAGCACGTTTGGCTTCTGAAAAAAGTTCACAAACTGGAACACTTACTTCTGGGTTTGCAGTGTTTGGGTTCCAAGGCGTTTGAGAACCAAGGTACCACTGTATCAGAGTTTCTCACCATGTGCAGAATATCAGCTGGTGGAAACCGCAGGAGGGGAGGGGGATCTTGGGCTTGAGAGTTTGGGATCTTGAGAGTTTCCCACCCAGGCAGCTGGTTGGCCACCGCGAGATAAGAAGATGCCCAAGTAGAAGAACCAGGGGTCTGATCCTGCAGGCTCTTGGTATGTGAATGGCAGGGGAAGAGAGAAGTGGGGCAGGGGAAGCACCCCACCCCGAACACGCAGCTGCTTTGCATCTCAGAAGCTGCAGCCCTGCCCCTGCCCACATCGTCACGGCAATGCCAGCTGCAGCACCTGTGATGGAGCTGTGTTTCATATTGCAAGAGGACGTGGCCGGACGCGGCCAGAGCAAGGTGTTGGACTATTAGGCAGTCCAGGCTCTTGTCATGTTTCTGCATGGAGGAGGAGAGCCTGGGAAGCCAGGCATTCTGCAGAACGAGTCCCCCTCCCCGAAGATGAATCACGAGTAATTTAAACCTTCCTTGTTCCTCGGTGGCCCAGTCCGTCGAATGGGGTTAATGAGCCTGACCTACTTCGGGAGAAATTGGGAGGAGGGAGCCTGCAAGGGCTGGTGTTGCAAGAAGTTGGCAAACCCATCCGTCTCGTCCCTGGAAAAAGAAATCTCAATCTTTGTTCCTCTTTCTAAACACGAAAGGGCGGGGTCAATTTGTGTGTTTGTGAGATATATATAAATATATCTCTGACTCACCAGCAACAGAGGAAGCATCCGGTCATGAGATTAGGAATCTACAGACCACAGAAACCGCATGGAAGGAAAAGGACTTGGGGCAGTGATGGCTAACCTTGACACTCCAGATGTTTTGGGACTACAACTCCCATCATCCCTGACCACTGATCCTGTTAGCTAGGCATGATGGGAGTTGTAGTTCCAAAACATCTGGGGTGTCAAGGTTAGCCATCACTGACTTAGGGAGTGGCTGGGCTTTCGAAGATGGGAGCGAAGAGCGAAGCTGCAATTGACCCAGCACCCAGATGTGCCCGAATCCTGCATGCACAGCAAATACCAGTCACTGCGTGTGCAGAAACCCCCTGGCACACATCTCCTTTCTTGCCCCCTTGCCAGGACTGGGAAGTCGCAGCCCCACTTGCCCTCCTGCACGGTCAGCAAGACTGCTAAAGTCTTGCGGTTGTTTTGAGTTATGTCACCCTTAGGAGGTTTCAAAACTCTTGTTTCTGTCTACAGATGAAATCTCTGGTCTGAGAGAGGGGAACGGTTGCGATTTCTTCCTTTCTGCTGGTTGGGTGCCTTTGGCCCATTCTCCAGACCCGGCCTGTGGGTGCCTGCTAGCTGGTTTGCCAAATAGGAAAGGGGTCAAGGCGGTCCCTTTGGAGGGATGGAGAGAGCAATTCAGCCTGTTTCTTTTCCTTCCTGCGTAGCCACTCTGGGCCAAGACCGTTCCCACAACCCCATAGCCTCCCCAGGGGATTTCCAATATCTAAATTAATTGAGAGGGGCAATCTCCAGGTTTAATGCAATAGTAGAATAATCTCCAGATGGGCCCCTGGACTAATCATTTGGACAGACAAATGCCTGGGCGGATGTTTAGCAAAGGAATTGAAAATCAAACTGCCGGTCTCCTAATGCCATTACGTTAATCTATGGTGCGACCGCATTTGGGGTGCTGTGCACATTTCTGAGGGACCCAGGTGGCGCTGTGGGTTAAACCACAGAGCCTAGGGCTTGCTGATCAGAAGGTCGGCGGTTTGAATCCCTGCGACAGGGTGAGCTCCCGTTGCTTGGTCCCAGCTCCTGCCAACCTAGCAGTTCGAAAGCACATCAAAGTGCAAGTAGATAAATAGGAACCGCTCCGGCGGGAAGGTAAACGGCGTTTCCGTGCACTGCTCTGGTTCGCCAGAAGCGGCTTTGTCATGCTGGCCACATGACCCGGAAGCTGTACGCCGGCTCCCTCGGCCAATAAAGCGAGATGAGCGCCGCAACCCCAGAGTCGGACACGACTGGACCAAATGGTCAGGGGTCCCTTTACCTTTACCTTTGCACATTTCTGGCCACCTCAAAAAGGACCTGGAAGAGGTTCTGAAAAGGGCCACCAAAATGATTGAGTGGGTGGAGTGGCACCCCTATGAGGAACGGTTGCAGCGTTTGGGACTTTCTAGTTTAGAGGTGAGGGAGAGGTGACACGAGTTTGTAAAATTACACCTGGCCTGGAAAAAGTGGAAAGGGCTTGCGCTTCTCTCATAACGCGAGAACTCTTGTTCAGTAAGAGCTGTCGGGCAGTGGAACAAGCCTCCCTTGGGAAGTTGTGGACTCTCCTTCTCTGGAGGTTCCCAAGCAGAAGTTGAATAGCCACCTGCCACGGATGCTTTAGCTGAGATTCCTGCATTGCAGGGGGTTGGACTAGAGGACCCTTGGGGGTCCCTTCCAACCAGGGTAGATAATAAAAATAAATCAGGTTTTTTTAAAAAATTAAATCAGATTTTTAAAATAAAATGCTTTTGGAGGAAAAATCTTTCTAAAGATAGTTTTCTATTTAGTTTTCTAAATCACATTCCACATTCCGCTTGCGGGATATGTGAAGGTGGAGAGAAGCAAGGAGTGGTCCAAGGTCACCCAGGAAGCTTCAGTGTGGCTGAGCGTGGATTCGAACCTTGGTCTCGATGCACCAGCTGTGGGGAACCTTTGGCCCTCCAGATGTTGTTACACTACAGCTCCCAACATCCCTGGCTACCAGCCATGCTTGCTAGGGCTGGTGGGAATCGTAGGACGCTTGGAAGGGCGAAAGGTTCCCCACTCCAAAAGATAAATGTACTGGTCCTGTGCATTTTGCAGAACCCACCCGCCTATTCTTAGATGTATTTTCATAGAATGGTAGAGTAGGAAGGGATCCTGAGGGTCATCCAATCCAACCCCATGTTGAAGCTTCCATGACAGATGGTCATCCAACCTTCCATGAATGAGAGTCCGAGGGAGACCGTTCCACTGTCAAACAGCTCTCACTGTCAGAAAGTTCTTGCTGATATTTACTGGTAGTCGGAATCTCCTTTCTTGGAACTTGAATCCATTGGTTTGAGTCTTACCCTCCGGAGCAACAGAAAACTACCTTGCTCCCTCTTCCATGTGACAGCCCTGGAGATATTTGAAGATATTTCTATCTCCTCTCAAGTCTTCTCTTTTCTAGGCTAAACATGCCCAGCTCCCTCAACCGCTCCTCACAAGGCTTGGCTTCCAGTCTCATCTCGGTTGCCCTCCTCTGCACACCTTCCAGCTTGTCAACATCTTAAATCAGGGGTGTCCAAACTTTTTTCAAAGAGGGCTAGGTTTGATGAAGTGGACATGCATGAGGGCTGACCAAAGTTGTTGACCTTTTTTTAGGATTGAAGTTCTTAACCTTCTTGTAGGGTACTGCCGCAGGGGCCAGATGAAACTGACCGGCCGGATTAGGCCCCCAGGCCAGACTTTGGACATGCCTGTCTTAAATTATGGTGGCCAGGTCTCAACGCAGGACTCCAGATGTGGTCCGACCGAAGCAGAATAGAGCAGTTCTATTGCTTCCCTCGATCTGGACACTAGACTTCTGTTGATGCAGCCTGGAAGAGCGTTAGCTAATGTTCTCCATATTGCAGCTTGGAGGCCTGTGCAAATCCGTTTCCCGTTCTCAGATTGCATAACGCATCCTCTGCGTTATTTTGCAAGATCTGTGGTTTCCTGGGCAGCTACGTTCTCCCGGTTCAGCCGTGCCCCAAACCCGGCCAACTGTTCCTCCCGAAGACCACCATTCGGCTGCCATTCTGGACCACGAAACACACGTTTGTTACGTTCTTTCAAGATACGAGGCACTCCAAGCTTGCGGGTGCGTTTCCTCTGTCGCTGGGGCCGCGGTGCGCAGGCAGTGCGCTTGGGAGGAAGCAGGCTGAAGCATGTGCGACAATGTTCCTGCCATGCACCACAGTGTCTACTTCCCTTCTGCAGCCACAGGCCCGTCGTTGTGGCCGACGCGGTTGCGCAGCAGGGTTAAGCAAGACTCGCTTCCGTTGCACACATCCTGCCCGCCAGCTGCTTTTCAGTGAAATATCGCTAACGGACGCCGCCCCCCATTTTTCTGCATGCTTTTGGGGGGGAGACAGGGCAGGTGTGATCAGAGCAAAAAGCCAGCAAGCCGAAGTATCCTTAACTTGGTTCCTTGACTGGGGTGAAACGGAGTCCACGACAGACAGGTGGCCATCTGTCATAAGAACATAATAGAGGTGGTGACTAAGTGAGCTTCGTGGCCTAGTGGGGATTCAAACCCTGGTCTCTCTGAGATACTGTTGTTGTTCAGTCGTTCAGTCGTGTCCGACTCTTTGTGACCCCATGGACCAGAGCATGCCAGGCACTCCTGTCTTCCACTGCCTATCTATCTATCTATCTATCTATCTATCTATCTATCTATCTATCTATCTCTCTATCTCTCTATCTCTCTATCCATCATCTATCTATCTATCTATCTATCTATCTATCTATCTATCTATCTATCTGCCTGTTGTTGTTGTTCAGTCG
This sequence comes from Darevskia mixta, assembly GCA_034641385.1. NCBI lineage: Eukaryota > Metazoa > Chordata > Lepidosauria > Squamata > Lacertidae > Darevskia > Darevskia mixta. Next base: position 2,957,729 of record JAWWNH010000124.1, on the reverse strand, counting down.
TTCAGTCATGTCCGACTCTTCGTGATCCCATGGACCAGAGCACGCCAGGCACGCCTATCCTTCGCTGCCTCTCGCAGTTTGGCCAAACTCATGTTAGTAGCTTAGAGAACACTGTCCAACCATCTCGTCCTCTGCCGTCCCCTTCTCCTTGTGCCCTCAATCTTTCCCAACATCAGGGTCTTTTCTAGGAAGTCTTCTCTTCTCATGAGGTGGCCAAAGTACTGGAGCCTCAACTTCAGGATCTGTCCTTCCAGTGAGCACTCAGGGCTGATTTCCTTCAGAATGGATAGGTTTGATCTTCTTGCAGTCCATGGGACTCTCAAGAGTCTCCTCCAGCACCATAATTCAAAAGATACTAGTCCGACATAATAACGTTTACGCCACTCTCACTGAATGCATGAGATGAACATGGTGCTGAATGTATGGGGTGCACAGAGGGGACATTTGTGTACTTTTGAAGCTCAGAAGCATTTCATTTTCTCGATTTCAACCATAGGCAGATGAAGGCGGGCCGGTTGGAATCGCATGAGTTAAATCAAAGCAAGGCATGAGATTCCTGCATTGCAGGGGGTTGGACTAGATGACCCCTGGAGGTCTCATCCAACTCTATGACGCTTTGGTTTAGGATGCTCTTGCAAGATCTTGTGGGATGTGGATGCGTTTTATTCTGAATATTTTGTAATATTCTGCGAATACGTTCAGGCTAGTACAGTATCCCTGATGCATTAGGGTATCCTACTACACCCTTAGAACCCAAAATATTTCTGCTGGATAATCTAAAAGATGTTATTCCAGAAAATAATCAACAAATCGTGTTTATAGCTGCTGCTAAGATTATAACACAAAAAATGCGGGGGTGGGGGATATAATCTCCTACTATACCTGAATGGATTAAGAACATTTTATCCATAGTAATTTACTTATTACAAAATAATATACATAGACCGGTGTAACAGGTTCATGGGGGGAAATGGACTCACTTTTTCTCCAAAGTTTTGGAACAACAAAGTTAATGACAGCATCCAACTTTATGCTGCTTTCAACCTGCTGTGGCGGCATTTCTTCATGCTCATCATCTTTGGTTTATTTTGTTTATTCTTAATCATGGAAAAAAATTAGGAATCCATTTTTAGAACTTTTCTGTGCTGGATTCACTGGGTGTCGTTTAACTTGCGTCTCACTTTGAGTTGCATGGGTTTCTAAAAACCAATCGATGTGTTTAATTAATAATAATAATAATAGTAATAATAGTAATAAGGTTTACATCTGACTTTCCTCTGGCCCTCTTTTCCAGGATTCTCCCACCTTCCCAACGGCCTGTACCCCTCATACATTCCTCTGAGCCACCTGGAGCCTCACAACAGCGGCAGCCCCTTGCTTGCTCAGCTGGGACAGCACAACCTCTTTGAGTCTCCGAAAGGTGAGTTGGGCTCCCCCCACCCTTTGTTCGCTTCCCCCAGCTGCCCCTGGGAAGCCCCCAAATGGCACGGATGCAGAACACGCCCCTCTGGGTGCCTCTGGTCCCGAAAGTGCACCTGGGAATCATGAGGACTAGTAGCCTGAGACGGCTCCTGTCTTCTCTTTGAATTTCCTTGATCCTCTTTTTTCCAGCTGCCTAAGCTGGTCGCCTGTTGCCTCCCATCTTGGGACATGAATTTCTGCCCTGGGAGAAGGGCAGACTCCTATTTCTCCATCCAGAATCTGTTTTCTGGGTGGCCTCCAGATGTATCCTATTTATAAAAGACATCTGAAGGCAGCCCTGTTTAGGGAAGTTTTTAATACTTAATGCTGTATTGTTTTTAACATTCGATTGGGAGCCGCCCAGAGGGGCTGGGGAAACTCAGCCAGATGGGCGGGGTACAATTATTATTATTATTATTATTATTATTATTATTATTATTATTATTATTATTTATTACTACTACTACTAGGGGAGGAGAAAAGCTTTTCTCTCTCCTCGATTTCCTCCTGAAACAGGCATAATTTCGAAGACTTCTGTCATTCGAAGGCTCTGTCCATTTCAGGCAGTGGTACGCATGGTCTCCTCCCTCCTTATTTGCTCCCCACAACAACCCTGTGAGGTAGGTTAGGCTGAGAGAGGCAGCGACTGACCCCAGGTCACACACTGAGCATTGTCATGGCCAGGTGGGGAATTCGAACCCTGGTCTCTCCCGGCTCTTAGTACGACCCTCTAACCACCACGCCACACTGGCTGAATGTACTGTATATGGGACGGATATGGCGTTGAATGTATATGGGATGTGCATAGAGGCATTTGCATGGTACAGGATGAGTGCAACTCATATGCCATAAAAGGTGGGCTGGTTGAAATTGTGCAAGGAAAGCAGAAAGCTGAAACCCTTTTCCCCGCCACCCCGCCGGGTCAACTTGGGGTTCCCCGGCACGCAACGATATATTGTTTTATTTTTCCATTTTTTATTATTACTGAATTTCAAAATGCTAATCCACGTAAAAAGGAAAAAGCAAGTATCTCCGGCATACAGAAGCTAAAGTAAATGGAAGTCATTAGGATCTGAAACCCCCCCCCCCAAAAAAAAACCCCACCAAAGCAAAATAATCTCTTTTCAATATCAGGAACTAACGGGGTACTAACCCAAGGCAAATTATAATACACTTTACCATTAATGTCGCCGTGTTTGGCTTATTACATTAACTTGTTTACTTTCTGTGTTCTAGGGTACAGATGGCGTGAAATAAAAAGCCAAAACCCCCAATCCCATCTCTGCTCTCTATATGCCAATCTGTGCCATTAACACATCCCTGCCATGTTCTTCATTATTATGCATATACAATTAAGTCATGCCGGATTTCGTTGGCATTAGCACATTGTTTGGGTCCCCGTGGCATTTTGAATCTGTGCAATGACGTCTTCTTTGCAATATAATAACAATAATAATAATTTTTTTATTTGTACCCTGCCCATCTGGCCGGGTCTCCCCAGCCACTCTGGGCGGCCTCCAACAGACATTAAAATACATTAAAATATCACAAGTTAAAAACTTCCCTAAACAGTGCTGCCTTGAGGTATTTTCTGAATGTCAGATAGTTGTTTATATTTTTGACCTCTGCTGGGAGGGCGTTCCACAGGGCAGGCGCCACTACCGAGAAGGCCCTCTGCCTGGTTCCCTGTAGCTTTGCTTCTCGCAGTGAGGGAACCGCCAGAAGGCCCTCGGCGCTGGATCTCAGTGTCCAGGCTGAACGGTGGGGGTGGAGACGCTCCTTCAGGTATACAGGACCGAGGCCGTTTAGGGCTTTAAAGGTCAGCACCAACACTTTGAATTGTGCTTGGAAACGTTGCAAGCTTGCTTGGGGTTGCCTAAGTCTGTTCCTTGTTTTGCAGATGGGTTTTATCTGGGCGGCCACACAGGCCAGCCCCCCCTGCACCCCCAGGGCCCCCCCTCGAGGACGGCAGCCGGCCACGGGCCCAGCACCCTCCACCGCGAGAAGGAGCTCGGCCACCTGCCCAGGGCCTCAAAGGACGGCGCCAGGGACGTGGGCAAGGAGCGGGCATGCCGGGGCGAGGTCCTCCTGGCCGGCCCCAAGAAGGAGGGCAAGGTCCGGGAGGAGCCCAGGCCCCACAGCGTGGTGGACCTCACCCAGGACGCCAAGCCCGACAGCGACAGGAAAGTGAGCGGCCCCGACAAGGGCGCCAGGGCTGGGGAGCAGCCGCTGCCCCCCTTCCTGGCTGAGCACGCGCCGAGCCGCGGCGCCCACGGCGGAGAACCAAAGTTCAAGAACCCGCTGCAGACCTCCTCGCTCAGCAACTGCAACGGCGGAGGGGACCCTCTGGGCAAAGCGCTGGGCTCGGAGCAGGACCGCTGCGCCAGGGACCCCGCCCGGCACGACGAGAACATGAGGCCTTCCTCGCACTCGGAGCGGCTGCGGAGGGGGGATGCCGGGGCGGGGGCGGCCGCCGCCTTGCACGTGGCCTGCAGCTGCCCCTCCCCAGGCCAGCCGGGGAAGCTGGCCCCCGCTTCGTCCGCCTTCCCCCCGCAGCCGGTCCATTCCAACATGTACACCATCTTCCCTCTGGCCAAGGAGCCCGGCAGGGAGCACAAGGTCATCGCGCCCACCTTCGTGCCTTCCGTGGAGGCGTACGACGAGCGCAGCGGGCCCATCCAGATCGCCTCGCAGGCCCGGGACAACAAGGGGAAGGAGAAGGACCCCCCGGCCGCCCGGGTGGGCGTCCTCCAGGCCTTGCCCGAGAGGTGCCTGGGCGACGGCACCCGCGGCCTGATGCCCCAGGACTTTGCGGCGCACGGCGACTCCAAGAGGATGGAGGTTCTGCGCGAGAAGGGCTCCGTCATCCGGGCCACCTCCACGGCGCTCAGGAAGCAGGGGACCCCGGAGACGTTCCTCCACAGGCCCCGGCTCGGCTCCCCCGAAAGCAGGGGGGACTTCCTCGCCTCCAAAGACTTGCTCAAGCCGGGCTTGGAGCCGGAGCATCGCTCCTGCGAGCGGGAGCGCTTTCCGCGGCCCGGCTGCAAGGACGCGGCGAAGATCTACGGCACTTTGGACTCTTCTTCTTCCTCCTCCTCTTCTTCCTCTTCATCCTCCTCGTCCCGGGGGCAGCACCTCGACCACGGCCAGCCCCCCAAGCCCTCCGAGCAGAAGTGGAAGCCTTTTGACATGGGCAACTTTGCCACCACGCAGATGGCGGTGTTGGCGGCACAGCACAACCAGGCCAGCCGGGCGGAGGAGGAAGCCAAGAAGGCGTACCTCGACCCCGGAGGGCTGCAGAGGACCGTGGTGACAGCGACTCGGAGCGCAGAAGGCCTCCACCCTACCTCTCACGGAGAAGGCTCGGCCATGCAGAGCCTCATCAAGTACAGCGGCAGCTTTGCCAAGGAGGCGGCGGCAGCCCGGTCGGGCAGCGGCAAGAAGAGCCCCTTTGGCGGCTTGGGGCACATGAAGGCCGACCCCGCCCTGCAGGCCTCGGCCCGGATCCAGCAGCTGCTGCCCCACCAGGCCAGCAAGCAGCTGAAGAAGGAGCCCGAGCGCCCCGAGAGCGCCAAGTCCTTTGGGCGCGAGAGCATTGGGGCGCAGGGGGAGGGGGAGGTGCGGCACCTCCCCGTGGGCATCGCCGTGGCCGTGGCGAGGCAGAAGGACAACAGTGGCGGCAGCGGCAGCAAGGTGGGGCCGGGGCTGGCGGACCGCGATCGCGCCCTCTCCCTGAGCAACGTCAAAGGTAGGTCACCCAATGGGGTGGGTGGCTGGGCATTCTCTGGCGGGGGGCGGGTGATCGTAGAATTGTAGGGTGGGGAGGGAACCGAAGGCTCAGCTCATGCAACTCGCGGCAATGCAGGAATTAGATCAGGGGTCGGCAAAGTTTTGTGGCTTGGGTCCCCTTGGTTGCGTGCGCAAATGCTATTTCCGGCTTGGAGGAGGCGTGCGCAGGAGCTTCCTGCAGCCAATGGGAAGCCGGCCAGCATCGCGAAAAGCGGTCCCCGCTCTGCTCCGCACCAGTTTAGGCCTTAGGTTGCCGACCCCTGAATTAGATGGATCAGGCTGGGCGGGCATTGCTTGTGGGGCTGTGTCCGGCGGGCGTGGCACAGCTGCTTTGGGTTCATAGATTCAGAAGGGGCCCCGGAGCTCACCCAGCTCGCTGCCAAAGCTAGACGTCTGTGGCTGAGGCTGGCGGCCGGACGTTGTAGTCCCAATGTCTAGGGGGTGATAGGTTGGCCAAGACAGGTGTGTTGTGCTGCAGTGCCTAGCAGGTGTGGGGTGAAGGCCAGGTGTGGGGTGATGTGCTGGTGGGCTTCTGTTGGTCGTGAGAGGGGGCTCTGGTGCCCAGCAAGGCCTGTTGGTCTTTCCCAGGACTGTACTATGCAAAACAAATGATGCAAACCAATGAGCTTTATGGACATTTGGGTTTATAGTTTACTTGCAGATTCCATGTTGTGGAATTAAGATCACCCTTTCTTTTTGAGTTCACAGCAACCCCCCACCTCCAACTCATTGGTCCTACGGAATATATGGGTTTTTTTGTGGTTTTGCAAAGACTCCTTGAATTGCCTGCGGCGAGAGAAGGCGGCTGATAAATTTATTAACCAATAGTGATAGTAATAACTCCCTAGGCTGGAAAGGTGTGTGTTTAAGCCTGAAAGCTCTCCTAGCATGCAAAGGGGGTCTGTGTTTGTTTCTGCCCTTTGCAGACCTCCCAAAGTCCTTTCCCAGAGACGTGGTTGGTTACTTGCGAAGGTCTCTCCCCTTTGGCTTCTCTCTCTATCCCTTCCGCCCCTCAAACAAGCCCCTCTTCATCTGTGAGCTGCCACGTTTAATTTTTACGGGAGGTGCCGTAATCACCCATGGCTCTTTCCATACTGAGCAGAGGCTGGTCAAATTATTATTTCCCACAAGGTAGAAACTGATGCAACAGGCCAGGAGGGCATCTCCTGAACGTGCAATGAATTGGACTGTCCATTGGGTGTCACTGTCGTATCACAAAAAGGAGTTATTATTTTTTAGAAAGAAAATATGTGCCGTATACACTGTATATGAGAGAGACTGCCTGGCCCTATATATGCTTACTCACGAGAAAGCCCTACTGTGCTCAGTAGGGAATGATGCAAAATGACCGCAGGTTCCTTCTAGCTGGGTCAGCCCTGCGTTTTGAAAAACGAATCTCTCCTTGACCACAGCTGTTCCAAACAAGCTGAAAATCTGCCCTTGGAGGCGGTCGCCATCTTTTAGCCTGCATAATTGTGAGGGTTGTGTCTGATTGCACATGCCACTTACGTTCTCCATAATGTTGGTCACTCGACGACTTCTTTTTTTGAGAAAAGCAATTTATTGGAAGTGTTGGCCAACCCAGGAGGCTGGTGGTCAGCTGGCTTTGATGGGTCTGGGATGTAGGCAGAGCCATTGGCTTTTGGCAGGACCACCCCATGGCAAAGCCCAGCATTTTTGGCCCGGTTTGGAGGTGGGGCACTTTGGGTGTAGGTGTGGAGTGAAGAACAAAAACTGCTTATTCAGCTCATGTGTGTGTCTACAGAGGCGGTTGCTGGGGAGGAGGCAGGAATAAGGCTTGATGTAGCAACTGAGCCTAAAAAACCTGCTTTGTTTTCTGTTTGCTTGGCTGACAGCCTGTGTGTCTGTGTGTATTTTATTTTAATTTTTAAAGGCATAAACTCCAGCTGTGCATATTTATCCAGGACAGTCCCCGTTTCATGGTCCTGCCTTTGGAATATCTGCATCCCTGTTTAGCTTTGCTGGGTCATTTGAGGAAAATTGTCTTAGAGCCGTCCTGAAGCGTCCCACTTCTTCCTCAAGAACTCCTAGTACAGGTTACGTTCCTGAATGATGTGTTGGCAGTGGTGGTAAAGCAGCGGTCACCAACCTAAGGCCCATGGGCCACAGGCAGCCCATGGGGGCTGTTTAACCGGCCCATGGACCCCTGCCGCCCACTTGGTCGGCTCCCGTGCGCCACGCTAAACTGGCACGGAGCAGAGCGGGGACCGCCTTCTGCGACGCTGGCCGGCTTCCCATTGGCTGCAGGAAGCTCCTGCAGCCAATGGGAAGCTGCACATGCGTCCTCCGCGCCGGAAGAAGCGCAAGAAATAGCGTTTGCGCCTGCGTGGGCATGGACCGCAGTGCTGCAGGACCGTGAACCGTCCCAAGCCACAAAAACTTTGCCGATAGATAGATAGATAGATAGATAGATAGATGGGGGGGGGGGCAAAATGGAGGCTTGTTCTTTTGGTGGTGCTGGTAATATCCATTTCTGGGTGTCTTGTTCTGTTTTCAATGCTCAGCTGTTGTCCAAGAGTGTTCTTTGCCTAACCATAGCTTGCCCAAGAGTGAAAAACAGGTCTTGCTCAAGACCTCTGCGTTATTGCTCTTATTTTAAAGCCGGACGTAGCTATTTGCTGCATTTTGTGGAAACGGCCCTGAAATCACTTTGCTGCGATGTGTACTATGTGGAGGTCTTGAGCAAACGGCTCCTCCTAGCGAGGTAGTGGAATTGTGATCATGGGATGATCTGTGGCAATAGGCCGCTGAGAACAAAATGGCGCCGGTTGCGCTCAAGTGAGGAGCCAAAGGAAGTAGGAGCGTGGCCAGAGAGCCTACCCACAAACCACGAAAGGTCCCTCCCACCCGCAGCGACTGTGGACGTTTAATGGGTTATTTTTTCCACGTTAGAGGGAGAATCTGGATCAAACATTGTCTGGCCTTTTTGGTCCCAACAGCCCTGTGTGGGTACCGCAAAAGTAAAATCACACGAATGAGCCACACTGGATTCCACCATAAACATCCTTTTGGAAGCAGCCCTAGAAGGGGAAGGTAGGAAGCTGCCATATAATGGGTGAGCCCATTGAACCATCGAGCTCAGTGTTCTTGGCTCTGAACGGCAGCAGCTCTTGAGAGTCTTGGCCAAGAGTCTTTTCACAAGGTTTGCGACATGGTTCCTTTTAAATGACAAATACCCAGAACCAAAGCTGGGGTAGTTCATATGCAAACCATGTGGTCTACCGCCGAGTAAAAAAAATAATGTAATTGGGGACATGGGTTCCTCCCTTTCTAGTGTAATGAGCCAAAATGAGCCGCTGTTTTGTCGCACTTGTTTTGAGTTGTACATGGGTGTGCTGTGCAACAGAGAAGGAAAAGGAACGAGAGACATGATGAAAAATCAAACCCATAGCAGAATTAACTGGCGACTCACATTACTGTTGGGTTTTCAGGGTCAGGGAGTCCGGTCCATTTGCCAAATTGAATAGAAGCTTTGCACAAAATATTAGAGCGTGAATTATGTGTAGCAGCGCCGTGTCGAGGCTGAAAACCTCTGCGGTGTTAATATCACTGGATGTAGCTCACAAAATTCAGACCAGGTGATGTGTTCACCTCCCTTCGCTGTGAGAAAAAGTGGAACCTCGGTTTTTGAGCTTCTCGGTAGCTGAACATTACAGCTTTCGAACGCCGAAAACCCGGAAGTAATTGCTTCCGTTTTCAAACGCTTTTCGGAGGTCGAACGGCTTCTGAGGTGTGTTTCTCCATTTTCTCAATCGAATTTGCCAGCCGCCCTTTGCGCCTCGGTTGTCGAACATTTCGGGAGTTGAATGGTCTTCTGGAACAGATTACGTTTGACAACCGAGGTTCCACTGTGTTGCCCACTGGCTAGTTTTTAAGTTTAGGAGTCCCATATGAAAAAATGACCCGTATTGTTAAAATGTGCACGGGAAGGAATTTTTGCACACTGACTGAGGTTGCTGAGACTTGGAAAAGGCTGGTGCATGCATTTGAGTGTGAGAGAGGTAGAGCAGGGGTAGGCAACCTAAGGCCCGTGGGCCAGATCCGGCCCAATCACCTTCTCAATCCGGCCTGCGGACGGTCCGGGAATCAGCGTGTTTTTACATGAGTAGAATGTGTCCTTTTATTTAAAATGCATCTCTGGGTTATTTGTGGGGCATAGGAGTTCGTTCATATTTATTTTTTTTCCCAAAATATAGTCCGGCCCCCTACAAGGTCTGAGGGACAGTGGACCGGCCCACGGCTGAAAAAGGTTGCTGACCCCTGGAGGTAGAGCAAGAGCGAAGGCATCTTAATTCTAGAATTTGCAGAGCGCTCTTTAAATTTATAGCCAAGAGGAGCAGAACTCCAGCCGGCCGAGGGGCCATTCCTCGCCGCCAGCTCGCAAGGCATGTGCCTCCCCATGCTCACTGCCTCTCCTTCCTTCCCTGGCCACGCCAAGATGCGCGGCTGATGCTCTCCGAGGCAGATGCGCTGGGCTTGGCGGCGAGCACCCTCCCTCCTTGCACTTCAGAAAGGGAGAGGCAGACTTGGACGTATCCATCAGTCCGTCTGCCACCGACGGTCAGGCCAGCGCTTTTGTTCCGGGGCCTCGTTTTCTCTGGCAGCCGTCCCCCTGCTCTGCCTCGCACCCGGTTCCCACAGCACCCCCCCAAAGGCCCACTGCTTTGGCTGGAGCCAGGAGATTGGGGGGGCCTGCGAGCCCACGGAGGGGATTTGTTTGTCTGAGCTGGTTTGGAGAGGGGCCCCCCCAACCCTTGCTCCACACCGCGGCCCGGCCGCCCTCCCCAGCTGCGTGAAACATAATTTACTGAGCAGAACTCAAAGCCTGCGAACAAGGCCTGCATTCTGCCAGGCGGCCCGGGCGGTTGCTAAGCGATGGAATTGGCTTTCAGAAAGAAAACAAGGCCTGCCTTTCTCTCCAGCCACGTCCGCCCCCTTTCCCCTCGCCCCGGTGTGCCAAGAGACGTTTTCGCTAATGACATTAGTCCGCTTGCGCCGAGTGGAGGGCGCTTGAATGCTCAGAGCCGTCTCCCCCCCCCCTTAAGAGAAAAGCCCAGGGCTTTACTTGGCTAATCTCCTCTCGTATTTGGCAAGTAAACCTACACTCCTTTAATACAGGGGCATTGGTTGCCGAGGCAACGGGGGCCAGGGTTTCCCCCCACCCCTCTGGCTTTAGCCTGCGCATAACCGATCGAATTTCGAAGGCGCTCCGTGCGTCAAACGCCGGGCGTGTTTTACCGAGACAAGGCGGGCCATTGAGTTGCCGGAGACAATTGCCGGCTTGTAAATTGCAGGGGGGGCTATCCTGTTGTAGGAATGGGGTGGGTGACATTTATGAGCAAATTGGGGGGGGGGAGAGCGAGCGAGCAAAGAGTATGTTGGCTGTTATCTCTCCCCCCCCCCACCCCTATTTGCAGTCAGGCTTCACAATGAACCGCTGCATCAACAAATAGTTTGGAATAATAATAATGTAGCTTGCAAAAATAAACACCACGCCCGTTGTTTGTTTGGTTTTCAAGCGGTCCTGGCCCACGCAGGAGTGGCAGGGAGTGTGTGTCTGCGTGCAGGAGACTGAGTCCAGACTGACTCTAACCCAGCAACCCCCCCTGACAAGCGGCCGAGCATTTCATTAAATAAATGTGGGGTGCGTGGGTGTGTTAGTGTGGTGGATGCGCCATTGCGGTGACGGGCACCCCCGAGGCTGCCTGTTGGCTGGGCTTAGTTAGCAGGTGCAGAAATAACCCCAAATCAGCTGGCACCAAGCGCTCTGCATTTGGGTTGTGGACTCTGCCATATGTTGCAGGGAAGGTTTGGTGCCGCTAGGCAAAGAAGTTTGGGAGCTTGAAAGCAGCCAGGGTCAAGCCCTCCTATGCTCTCCATGTTTTCACCAGCAAAACCAGTGAGGTTTTTCGAAAACCTTTCGCAAGGGAGCCCTGCTTATAACGCAGCTGGAGCCCCATGTGCATTTCGCTCAGTCGGCAGAGCACGATGCTCTTTTAATCTCAGAGTTGCGGGTTAGAGTCCCACGTTGGGCAAAAGATTCTTGCACTGGAGAGGGTTGGGCTAGATGACCCTTGTCGACTCTTCCAACTCTCCTCTCCTCTGATTCTATGATTTCATTTCCTTCTGACCTCACTATTTACCACTCTGCAATATATGTACCTACAACGCAGGATAGGACTTTGTTTTTCCTGCAAAAGGAGATCCCTCTGGAAACGGTGAGTCTCCCTCTCTTCACACCAAGAGTCATTGCTTGTAGCCTCTGTGTGCTTCCCGATCTCTATTTGCTGGGATGGCCCTCACCTTATTTTTTAGAGGGCAGAAAACATCTGTACAGTGGACGCTTGGGTTGTGAACGCGATCCGTACGGGAGGCTCATTCGCAACCTGCAGCGTTTGCAACCCGTGCTGCTGCGTCTGTGCACGTGCATGACGCAATTCGGCGCTTCTGCACATGCGCAAAGCGCGATTAATGCTTTTGTGCATGCACAAGCGCCAAAACTAGGAAGTAACCCTTTCCGGTACTTCCGGGTTCGGTGTGTCCGTATCCCGAAAATGCGCAACCCACAGCGAGTGCAACCTGAGGTATGACGGTACCTAGAAAATCAGAAACAGATGTTCTCCTTGAGTTGGTTTAAAAACAACAACAACAACAACAACAACAACAACAACAACAACAACAACAACAACCACCACCACCTTTTTGGGGATGCCTTGTTAAAATGTTAGCTAGACTCGTCATACCAAACCTTCAGCAGAATGAGCGACAAATTCAGCAGCGGAGAGCGTGAAGTCATACACATTTCCATCTCCAGAGGGCAGAGGGACTGTAAGAATCTCTGGGGAGTAATTGCGTCATGCGCCTCGTCCCTCCAAAAATGCATGACCGTTGAACACCAAAACACCAAGCAGCTGCCTGAGTTTCTCTAGCATACTCTAGTCCAGTGATGGCTAACCTTGACACTCCAGATGTTTTGGAACTACAACTCCCATCATCCCTAGCTAACAGGATCAGTGGTCAGGGATGATGGGAGTTGTAGTCCCAAAACATCTGGAGTGTCAAGGTTAGCCATCACTGCTCTAGTCTCTTCAATCGGAAGGTGGGCTGTTTTCTTTTCCTTTAAATTAGCGCAAAGCAGGACTCTGCAAATCCATGCCACATACTACGGCTGCTGTTTTAGGAGCCTTCAGCTCCAGTAGAGTTGGAAGCGACCCCCAAGGGTCATCTAGGGTCAACCCACTGCCAATGCACAAATCACAGCTAAAGGTGGGGAGAGTGAGAGAATCGTGGTGTCAGAATCATGCCCCACTTTTTGTCTGCAGAAGGTGGGCTCTCCCTTCCCTTTTCCAGTTACAGGTAGATAGCCGTGTTGGTCTGTCATAGTCAAAACAAAATAAAAAAATTCCTTCCAGTAGCACCTTAGAGACCAACTAAGTTTGTTATTGGTATGAGCTTTCGTGTGTATCTGAAGAAGTGTGCATGCACACGAAAGCTCATACCAAGAACAAACTTAGTTGGTCTCTAAGGTGCTACTGGAAGGAATTTTTTTATTTTCCCTTTTCCAGTGCGCCCGCTTGTCTGATTTGTGAACCTTTGGGTCTTCATTCCCTTTATTCTTGGGAGTCTGTGCACATCAAAACCAGATCAAAAGCGTATCTCTCTGCTTAATGAATTTAAGACTTCTAAACATTTTAGGACTGTAGTAGCATGCGTGCCAATTTTTTCTCCAAGTGTGCATATGAGGCATTGAAATGTGAAAGAGCAGCATGTTGTACTTTTTGTCCATCAAATAATTTTTGAAGAGAAATCTAAAAGTGCACATGCAGTTAATGATGCCATTAAAATGTGCTGATAGCTATTTTCTAAATATAAAGAGCTATACAAGTTTCGTTCTTCCCTGGTCTGCTGAACAGTGCAGTTTACTTCTCTAATTCTGAGAGTGTCTTGAATCTGCTCCTTCCCAGCATCCTAGACTCACTTTTCCGAGTGCAAGGCTGCAATCCTAATCCCATTTACCTGGGAGTAAACCCCATGGAAGTGAACAGGATTTACTTTTGAGTAGACATAGGGTTATGTTGTTAATCTGCCCCTTGCTTCCTCCAATCCTATTTCAAAAGCAATTAGGCAGAGTTTACTTAGGTGTTTACTGGTGTTATTTAGTAGGAAGCTGTTACTGATTTTTAAACCACCATTTTGCATTGACCAACTGGTTTTTGCAATAGTATAGTGGATGCATTTTTTACATTTCCAGGGTTGTCAAGCTTCTGAGCGAAAGATCAGGGATGTGGGAATGTTGCAGTATAAGCAAAGAGGGCCGGTTTTCTGGCACTGTGAATATCTTTTTTTCTTTACCTGAATGGCATTATGTATTTGTATCTTTCTTTCATCCCAGGAGCTCAAGGCTGTATATAATAATAATAATAATAATAATAATAATAATAATAATAATTTATTATTATTTATACCCCACTCACCTGGCTGGGTTTCCCCAGCCACTCTGGGCGGCTTCCAACAAAACATTAAAAATACAATCTTGTCTTCCCTCCTCCCCCCCTTAAAACTTTCACAGCAGTCCTTTGAGGTAGGCTAGACTTGGAGCAGGGACGCGGGTGGTGCTGTGGTCTAAACCACTGAGCCCTAGGGCTTGCCGATCAGAAGGTCGGCGGTTCGAATCCCCTTGACGGAGTGAGCTCCTGTTGCTCGGTCCCTGCTCCTGCCAACCTAGCAGTTTGAAAGCACGTCAAAGGGCAAGTAGATAAATAGGTACCACTCCGGCGGGAAGGTAAACGGCGTCTCCGTGCACTGCTCTGGTTCGCCAGAAGCAGCTTAGTCATGCTGTGCTTCCTGGCGTGAGATTGCTTTGGGACATGGTGGGGAATTGGAGGAAAGTGTTTTGGCTTCACATTAATTTCCCACAATGCGCTGAACTGGTGTGTCAGAGGGCATGATGGGAATTTTAAGCGCCAGCTCCCAACTGTTTCTCTTATCCACAGAAAACGGAAGCTGACTTCTTTTTTTGCTTCCGTTTTGCCAAATCAGTTAAATTAGTCCCTTTTCTTCCTTTTTAAATTTTATTTGGCATTTACCGGTACCTCCATTTGGAAAATCCACTGCTTTTGGTGGCTTTTGGCTATCGGGTGTGTTGGCGCCGTGAGCCGTCTCAAGCCGCCCCCCCTCGCTGCAAAGCGACAGGGAGTTCGAGGATTACGGCGAGTTCGCAAGCTCCGCTGGAGCCCTGGAGTCTCCACTACCCCGTGGAGGGTTTTTCGGGGGGGGGGGCGCTTAGCCCTAGCGCTCTCCCCCAGTGCCAGACAGCCTGGAGACGACAATGAGCTCTCCGCCATGTCTCCGCAGCAGAGGTGGGGAGTCCCACCAAGTCAACCTAACCGGGTCGAATGATTTAGGAGGGGTCCCATCAGGACATAGATTTGCACCCTAAGTTGGTCTATGGCCTTCCCACAAAGAACCCTGGAAACCGCAGTTCTGTGGGAGCGGGACAGAACTAGAGCGCTCGGCACCCCCTAAATCCCCCCGACGTTGATATTGCTCTCTTGCCAACTGTCCTCTGCTCGTGACTTCCAGGACACGGACGCTCCAGCGAGGACTGTGGGGATGACCGCCCGCGCCACCGAGACAGCCACCTCCTGGCGAGTCGTCTGGAACGAGACCAGGAGAAGCTCCTCAGGTGACGCCCCTTTGGGTGGGCTGCGTGGAGCGCAACTTGCGCTTGGGGGAGCTGCTCGGTAGCTGGGGGTCCGGGAACGTTGGACTGCAGGGAAGACCTGGGCACGGAGGGCAGTGGCTGGGCGGCTTCCTCACAATCCCGTGTCTCCGTTTGGTGGGGGAAGGAACGGAATGGGGGTGGTAGGAATGCACCTGCCGCTATATAGCTGCTTCTGGGAAACATGAGATGTTGCCCCCCTGTCCTGTTTTGGGGCTTCCGATTGGGGCATCTGGTTGACCACTGTGGAAAACGGGATGCTGGACTAGATGGGGTCTCTCTGGTCTCTCCTCCTCCTCCTCCTCCTCCTCCTCCTCCTCCTCCTCCTCCTTCTTTTCCTCCTCCTCCTCCTTCTCCTCCTCCTCCTCCTCCTCCTTCTCCTCCTCCTCCTCCTCCTCCTTCTCCCCCTTCTCCTTCTCCTTCTCCTCCTCCTCCTCCTCCTTCTCCTCTTCCCTGCTCCTCCTCCTCCTCCTCTTTTTGTTCATATATATCCCACCTTCCCCTCCTCCCCGAACCAGAACTCAAGGCGGCTCACAAAAATTTAAACGAAGGCTGATGAAACACACATAGATGACAACATGTAAAAGGTTATTGTTAACGAGCAATTAAGCTACTTGTGGGGTTAAAGCAATACAAAAACCAGATTCATTAAAATACAGATAATAAAACAGCAAAGCTCTTTCCTTAAAAAGCAGTCAGTTCCCAAAGGACTGCCAGAATAATAATAATAATAAAAATCTTTGCCTGCCAGCGGAAGGGAGCAAGTCTGGCCTCCCTAAGGAGGGAGTCCCAAAGCCTTATGTTCTTGGTCTAATTCCCGTGCCTTGAAATAAATGTCAGCTCTATATTACGCCCCCAGTATACCAGTGCATCAAAGTTTTAAAGATGCTTTCACTATTTTATCACTTGTGGGCTACTGCCCTGGGCTACTTTGGGAGGGTGGTCTACACATTTAATAAACAAATGTGGAACTTGAAATTCAGATTTATTTATTTTTTTAAAAAAAAATAGCACAATGCATTTTAAACTGTGGTTATGATTAATTTGGTATAGGGTACCATAATGTCACTTCCCGGCACTTTATAACAACACCGGAGGGCAGAAAGTATCTATAGTTGCTCTGACCCCCCCAATGAAACAACAAAAAAGCCAGCCCACCCCCCAATTTGGGCAGTTTAGGGTTGCATAGAACGGATATTTATGGGTGTGCTGGAACTGTGGAACTGAAAGCAAATTCCTGGGATGAGCATGTGTCCAGGGGGAGATGTACGTAGTGCCCAGAATTGGGCACAGGCCTCCAGGTGTGGTCTGAGCAAGGCAGAATAGTGCGACGCTATGATTTACCTTGATCAGGACTATATACTTCTGTTGATGCAGCCTAGAATAGCTATGGAAACTTGTGGCTGATGGGAATTATAATCTAAACACTTGGCGGGCACCAGGTTGGCCAAGGCTGCCCTCGCTCCTAATCCTTTCCCTCGTCTTTCCTTCCCTTAGAGAAAGCAAAGAGCTGGCCGACTTCGCACGGATACATCCTGCCAGCTGCACTGCAAACGGTTTGAACTCCAACCTCATGGTGACTGGGGGCCCCCCCTTGACTGGCTCAGGGCGGTGGTCCGCCGACCCGGCGTCCCACCTAGCGACTCACCCGTGGCTGCCCAGGACCAGCAGCTCCTCGATGTGGCTGGCGGGGCATCCCTACGGTGAGTCTGCGGGGCAGGGGTTCCGCTCGCTGGCGGGATCGCAGGATTTGACCGGCACCTACCGAACTGAGGGGCAGGTGGGTGGGCAGGCAGAAGGTCTCTGAGGGGCAGCATCCGTGTGGGCAAATAATCTGTGAAGGCCTCACCTGGAGCAGTTTTGCTCCAGCGGCACCATGTCCTGGACTGCTGTTTCCAAAGACAGGGGGCCAGGTCATTCATTCATTCATCCATCCATCCATCCATCCATTCACTTATATGCCACCTTTCATTGGAAGATCACAGGGCGGTTTGCAATATACCGTATTGGCCCAAATATAAGCGCACCTGAATATAAGCCACACATTTAAAATTCAAGGAATAGATAGATACAGATAACAAATGATATATGGGAGTCAAGTATAAAATCAATAGAAATAGCCTCTATGGATTTAAGACTAAGACTTATTCAACAGAAAATAATATTTAGAGTCCACTGGACTCCAGCAAAACTATACCAGAAGAAAATAATAAGTGCAGACAACTGCTGGAGATGTGGCAGTAAAAAGGCGAACTTAGTACATATGTTGATTAATTGCCCGATGATAAGATCATTTTGGTGCGAGGTGAGGATATTTATAGCAAGAGTAATAAAAAGGAATTGTTATTTAAGGGAACTGAATTTAATTCTAAATTATATTCTGGAAACGTGGGAGATTTCAGGGGGTCAAAAAAATGGATGTACCGTGCTATATTAGAAGCAAAAAAACTTGTTTTGATGAATTGGAAGAGCCGCAAGAAGATTCCACTGAGCACATGGATTGATAATATGGACAGATTAGCTACATACGAACAAATTGCATGTCGTCGCAAAATAAGAATGGATAAATATGAAGAAATCTGGAATGAATATTTAAGTGATAAGGCGGACAGTGGTGGGAGGTAGAGGGAGGCGAGAGAGGTGGGGAAATAGTGTTTAAAACAGAAGAAGAAGAAGGGTCTAGTCATAGGTATATCAGTGTATTTAAATCAGAATTGTCAAACTGTTATTATTGTTATTATGGTTTTTATTGTTTGTGTTTTTTGTGGTTGATGTTTATATCGAAAAAATAATTAAATAATTTTTTTAAAAAATTCAAGGAAAAAAACACAATACCCGAATGTAAGCTGCTCCCTTAAAATTCCACAGGTACTCGCACCCGTTCTGTTTTACCGTATGTGTCAGAGATGCCCCGCCTGTTCAGTGGAAAGTGGTGGCGGACCCTTTAGCACACAGAGAGCCCCAACACCTCTTGGACAGTAGTGAGGAGGGAGGGATGAGAGGCGAGCGGGTGGAGAGGGGGCTCAGTAAGGCTACAGAGCCCTTGCACTCACATCGTCCAGCTGGGCAGGAGGGGAAAGCGCCAGTTCTGTCGCCCCAATTGCGCAGAGGGGTGAAACGTAAGGAGAGTAGGAGGAGGGGACTAGGGGTGCCTAAGTTCTTACGTTGGGGACGGAGCCGGAAGGGGCCACTCCCGGATTCTGCTAGCGATTGAGACGGTCATGAACTTGGTTACTCTGCACTGTAAATAGTTTGCACAATAAACCTGTTAAAAGACAGGATGGACTCAAGTCTCGTTACTCTGGAGTAGCCATCACACGGACCTTACAGTATGTCTGTTTCAGCAGCGATATCATAAAAGCCAATTTTTTTAAGGTCGCGAATTTAAGCCGCACTTTAACTTTGCACAGTCAGAATTTTGAAAAAAATTGCAGCTTATATTCAGGCCAATACGGTATAAACACAAAAATGCATAGTGTAGTAACAGACTTAAACAATACACCCCCCCCCCCGCAGTTTAAAAGGCCGTAGATGGTTTAATTAGCCAAAGGCCTGGGAAAAGAGGAAGGTTTTCCCCTCGCACCTCAAGATACGTGGTGAAGGCGCCAAGAGAGCCTCGAAAGAGAGAGCATGCTACAAATTGGGAGCCACCACAGAAAAGGCCCCGTTCTCGTCTTGCCACTGCGGAGGAGGCACACGAAGAAAGGCCTTGGATGGTGATCACAGGATCTGGGGCGGTTCAGATGGCGAGAGGTGGTCCTTGAGAGAATTAAATGGTCCGGAGCCATTTAAGGCTTTATAGGTCAGAACCAGCACTTTGAATTGGGCCCGGAAATTGATTGGCAGCCAGGCTGGGATCAGTGTAATATACTGAAGCCGTCTTGCCCCGGTGTGCAATCCGGCCGCCGAATTCTGCACCGGCTGAAGTTTCCGAACCGTCTTCCGAGGCAGCCCCACGTCTAGTAATCTCTCGTCGGTTTCCTCTCAGGTCTCGGCCACCCTTCGTTGCACCAAGGCATGGCTCCCGGCTTCCCCGCTGGCATGGGGGGAGCGCTCCCTTCCGCCTACCAGTTTGCCAGGGACCCTCAGTCTGGCCAGCTTGTCGTGATCCCCAGTGAGCACCTGCCGCACTTTGGTGAGTACCTCAGCGAGGAGGGCGGGGGGCTTGAAAGGCTCTTTTCTGGGACAGGGGAGCTTTATGGGTGCTAGGTCTCTCAAGAGCCCAGGGCCCAAGCCACGGCTCTTCCCCATTCTTCCAGTTTGGCCCTAAGGCCATGTTCCGCCAGACCTCGCTCAGCTGTCCATCATGGATGGGCAGAGTTCAAATCCTGCGGGGATCCTTGCAGCCAGAAGGATTGAGCCCTCTGTTTATCAGCTGGCAAGAAGTGGACGGTCGAGTCCCCTCTGGACAACTCTTGTGGGTCAGCTTTGACAGACAGGTCAGATCACCCACCTATCAGACACCTTTTATTTAAAATCAGGGTGGATTTGATTTAAATCAAACTGATTTAAATCACTAGCAGGGTGGATAAAAATCAATGATTTAAAAAAAAATTAAAAAAATCAGATTTAAATCAAAAACATCAGATTTAAATTTTAAAAATCTGATTTTTTTGTTTTTTTTTAAAAAAATCGTTGATTTTTATCCACCTTGCTAGTGATTTAAATCGAGATTTAAATCAGTTTGATTTAAATCAAATCCACCCTGTTTAAAATGCATCTCTGGGTTATTTGTGGGGCATAGGAATTCGTTCACCCCCCCCCCCCCAAAATATAGTCCGTTCCACCACATTGTCTGAGGGACGGTGGACCGGCCCATGGCTGAAAAAGGTTGCTGACTCCTGCCACTCACACATGAAAGCAAAGTTCACCACAACGAATCACAAACACACAACCATACTCTAGGCCATGGGTAGGCTAACTAAGGCCCGGGGCCCGGATCTGGCCCAATCACCTTCTAAATCCGGCCCGCGGACAGTCCGGGAATCAGCGTGTTTTTACATGAGTAGAATGTGTCCTTTTATTTAAAATGCATCTCTGGGTTATTTGTGGGGCACAGAAATTCATTCATTCCCCCCTCCCCGAAATGTAGTCTGGCCCCCCTCAAGGTCTGGGGGACAGTGGACCAGCCCCCTGCTGAAGAAGTCTGCCGACCCCTGAACTAGACCAACCCCAACTTCTCTCGCCACCAAAGGAACACAAGAGAACCTGCACAAGCGACACTGACACACAACCCCACACGTACACTAAGTAAAACAGAAACATCGCCACCTGACCCCACCCCACCCACCACTCCCCCCTCCACCTCTTTCCCCCTTTTCTTCCTAGTGTAACACTACTGTCTCAACAAATGAAACTAATCTGTAGAAAATGTAACCTGAAAAAAGAGACATTGCACATACTTTTGCAAATAAAGAAATCTTTAATAAAAAATATGTTTTTCAATAAAAGTGTGGCCAGATGCAGGGGAAAAGATTTGTTAGTGGTCCGTTGGGTCCTGAGGGAGAGAACGCTCAATCGGTAGAGCGTGAGACTCTTCATCTCAGGGCTGTGGGTTCAAGCCCCATGTTCGGCAAACAATTCCCGCATCATCACCATCATCAGTATTTATTGAATTTGTAAGGGTAAAGGCAAAGGGACCCCTGACCATTAGGTCCAGTCGCAGACGACTCTGTGGTTGCGGCGCTCATCTCGCTTTTTTGGCCGAGGGAACCGGCGTACAGCTTCCAGGTCATGTGGCCAGCAGGACTAAGCCGCTTCTGGCGAACCAGAGCAGCGCACGGAAACGCCGTTTACCTTCCCGCTGGAGCGGTACCTATTTATCTACTTGCACTTTGACGTGCTTTCGAACTGCTAGGTTGGCAGGAGCAGGGACCGAGCAACGGGAGCTCACCCTGTCACGGAGATTCAAACCGCTGACCTTCTGATTGGCAAGCCCTAGGCTCTTTGGTTTAACCCACAGCGCCACCCGCGTCCACAGCACGTTGAATTTGTATTGTGCCCTAAACCCGCAGGTCTCATTGCAGGGGTTTGGAATCGACAACCCTTGTGGTCCCTCCCAGCTCCATGCTTCTATGAACATGTTGTGGGTTTTTGGGTTTTTTGAGTAGCGGTATTGTTGTGACTTCCTGTCCGCCTTGTCTCCCTCCGCAGCGGCGGAGCTGATGGACCGTGCGCCGCCTCTCTGGCCCGCCATGTACCCCCCGGTGAGGAGCTCCCTGCAGCACGCGCAGCAGCTGCAGCTCCTCTCTCACCAGCAGCTGATCCGCCAGCACGAGCTCTACATCTTGCAGCAGCAAGCCGCCCACGCCATGGAGCTCCACCGTAGTGCCCAGCTGGTGGTAAGTCCCCAAAACTCGCAACGCACTCTGCCCAAACCACACCGGAGTTTTCTCCTTTCCAAAGCGGAAGGAACCGACTTTGCCCAACAAGGTGCCCCCTCAATGTTGGACACAACTCCCACCATCCCTGACTGAGAGCCAGTGTGGTGTAGTGGTTAAGAGCGGCGGACTCGTAATCCGGTGAACCGGGTTCGCTTCCCCGCTCCTCCACAAGCAGCTGCTGGGTGACCTTGGGCTAGTCCCACTTCTCTGAAGTCTCTCAGCCCCACTCACCTCGCAGAGTGTTTGTTGTGGGGGAGGAAGGGAAAGGAGAATGTGAGCCGCTTGGAGACTCCTTCGGGGAGTGATAAAGCGGGATATCAGATCCAAACTCTTCTTCGTCTTCTTCTGACCACCGGAGTTGCAATCCAAAACACCCTGCCGGCCCCAGGTTGGGCAGGTTTTTGCTTGAAGGTTGGCCTGCCACATTCATGAGCTTCTCTGGGCCATAATAATAATAATAATAATAATAATAATAATAATAATAAATTTTTATTTATACCCCACCCTTCCCGATTTAAAAACCGGGCTCAGGGCGGCTAACAACAAATATAAAACAACAATTAAAAACAACTTAAAAAACAACTTTAAAAACAGCATAAAAAACAAACATCAGTGGGATCACCAGGGCTAACTGGCCAAGTTACTCTTGCTAGGCCAGTAGGGAGACGAGGGAAGAATTTTAATGTGGGGACCCAGAAGGGTTTCTTCAGAAAAAAGGGAAGGGGGGAAAGGAATAGGGGATCAGGCTAGATTGAAGGCCAGGCGGAATAACTTTGTCTTACAGGCCCTGCGGAAGGAGATCAGGTCCCACAGGGCCCGAGTCTCCTGGGACAGAGCATTCCACTAGGTTGGAGCCAACACTGAAAAGGCCCTGGCTCTGGTGAAGGGTAATCTGGCTTCTTTAGGGCCCGGGACCCTTAAGCTATTATTAAGAGCAGCCACAGAGCCTCTTTTCACAATCTACCCCCCCCCCCATGTCAAGGTTGAGCGGTGGTGGCGGGGGGACCCAGTACTGGGGGGGCAGCAGCATTCCTTGTGCTTGCCAACCAACCCAGCCTTCCCTGCTGCAGTGGGGGCAGCGGAGGGACCTAGCGCCGGGGGCGGTGACATTCCTTGCCCACTTTATTTAATCCCGTGATCGACCAGGATCACCCCGGTGATCTACCTGTCGATCGCGGTAGACCGGTTGAACATGCCTGGTATAGAGTAACTATAATATGAAGCATAAATTGAAATTTTGAGGGAACCAGGGAGGGAGGGAGGGGAAGTCGTAGCTGGAACAATCACTGGCTAAATTTGAAGCGTTGTCAAATTGTTTTATTTGTTGAAAAATTGTAAATAAAATTATTTTAAAAATATTTGCAGATCCACGCACGGTGGTGAATTCCGACAATTCGTAAAACGTTGTACATCTGCATTGTTTATTTACATTTTATATAATTCGCACGCCGCTTGCTTGTTGCAAAAAACCTCAAAGCGGTTCACTAAATAAATAAATAAATAAATAAATAAATAAATAAATAAATGAAGCAAATGAAATCGAGAAAAAATTCACAAAAACGCTTACAAACAAGAGTTAATTGCTAAAGCAGATTGAAACTGCCTCCATTTTCTAAGGTCAAAATTCAGCTCTGCGCAAGTAACGAGCCGCCACTTGGATTTTCCTACTGCCCTAATTATTCTTTTGCGCCCTTCTCTCCCCCCCCCTTGCAGGAGAGGTTAAAAGCGAGTGAGCAGCGGGCCGAGATGGAGGAGAAGATGTCCAAGCGGCATCTGGAGGGTGCCAAGCCCGGCCTCGCCACCTCCGGCTCGGGGCTCCTGCGCCGGAAGCCCCCCGCCCTGTCGCCCAGCACCCCTGCCTCCTACAGCAAGGCCGTGAGTCCGCCTGCCCTGTCCCCCAGGGCATCCCCTGTGCCCATCCTCAAGGCGGAGGTGATCCAGAAGATGGAGGAGCCCCCCATGCAGCCGGCCTACTCCTACCCTGCCACCCCCATCTCCCACCCTTCCAGCCCGCCCCCCGCTTCTCCGCCCCCGGCCCCCGCCATCCCCCCGAAGGAAGAGGAGGAGCCCGACAGCGCTGAGAAGAAGGAGATGGAGAAGGAAGCTTCCAGCCCCTACCAGGCTTTGTTCCCAGGTAAGAGAGCCCAGCCCTGGGCAGGGAGCCCCCTTGCGCTTTGATCCCGGCATCCTTCTCTTCGCCGCTTCCTTCCTTCGCTTTCTCCTGCCTCAACTCCGCTCTCCACCTCCCCCCCAAAAGGCAATGGGACTCCCCTCCACCGTTCAGAAATCATTGGCATGCAAAAAATGCGCGGCTGGGGTTCTCATGCGACGGAGGACCCTGAGGACGAAGCAGAAACGAGGGGGAACCCAACAGGGGGGCTCCCTGGTCCTGAATGGGGTAATTGTGCCCCTGAAGGACCAGGTGCACAGCCTGGGAGTCATTTTGGACTCACAGCTGTCCATGGAGGCGCAGGTTAATTCTGTGTCCAGGGCGGCTGTCCACCAGCTCCATCTGGTACGCAGGCTGAGACCCTACCTGCCTGCAGACTGTCTTGCCAGAGTGGTGCATGCTCTAGTTATCTCCCGCTTGGACTACTGTAATGCGCTCTATGTGGGGCTACCTTTGAAGGTGACCCGGAAACTGCAATTAATCTAGAATGCAGCAACTAGACTGGTGACTGGGAGTGGCCGCCGGGACCACATAACACCGGTCCTGAGAGACCTTCATTGGCTCCCAGTACGTTTCCAAGCATAATTCAAAGTGTTGGTGCTGACCTTTAAAGCCCTAAATGGCTTCGGTCCTGTATACCTGAAGGAGCGTCTCCACCCCCATCGTTCAGCCCGGACACTGAGGTCCAGCTCCGAGGGCCTTCTGGCGGTTCCCTCCCTGCGAGAAGTGAGGTTACAGGGAACCAGGTGGAGGGCCTTCTCGGTAGTGGTGCCCGCCCTGTGGAACGCCCTCCCTTCAGATGTCAAAGAGAACAACAACTACCAGACCTTTAGAAGACATTTGAAGGCAGACCTGTTTAGGGAGGCTTTTAATGTTTAATAGCTCCATCTGGTACGCAGGCTGAAACCCTACCTGCCCAGAGACTGTCTTGCCAGAGTGGTGCATGCTCTAGTTATCTCCCGCTTGGACTACTGCAATGCGCTCTACGTGGGGCTACCTTTGAAGGTGACCCGGAAACTACAATTAATCCAGAACGCGGCAGCTAGACTGGTGACTGGGAGTGGCCGCTGGGACCACATAACACCGGTCCTGAGAGATCTACACTGGCTCCCAGTACGTTTCCGAGCACAATTCAAAGTGTTGGTGCTGACCTTTAAAGCCCTAAACGGCCTCGGTCCAGTATACCTGAAGGAGCGTCTCCACCCCCACCGTTCAGCCCGGACACTGAGATCCAGCGCCGAGGGCCTTCTGGCGGTTCCCTCACTCCGAGAAGCGAAGCTACAGGGAACCAGGCAGAGGGCCTTCTTGGTGGTGGCGCCCACCCTGTGAAACGCCCTCCCATCAGAGGTCAAAGCAATAAACAACCACATGACCTTTAGAAAACACCTGAAGGCAGCCCTGTTCAGGGAAGCTTTTAATCTGTGATATTTTAATGTTTTGTTTTTTAATATTTGCTGGAAGCCGCCCAGGGTGGCTGGGGAGACCCAGCCAGATGGGCGGGGTACAAATAATAAATTATTAATTATTATTATTATTATTAGATTATTGTATTTTAATGTTCTGTTGAAAGCCGCCCAGAGTGGTTGGGGGGACCCGGCCAGATGGGCAGGGTACAAATAATAAATTATTATTATTATTATTATTATTATTATTCTCCCTTGGGAAGGAAGGGACTCGTCCTTCCTCCCTTTCTTGCAGTAATTTTATTCATTTTCAGAAAAAGGTTGTACAAGGTTTTGCAAAATACAAGAGCTCTCACACGGGACCTGATGGCAATGCACTTAGCCCCTGTACAGTTACAGATCTCTGTTGAACAAATGCAGGCGTAAAATAAAACCAAAGTAAATAAATGGCAGGTACATGAGTGCCTGGAACTATTCATAACGGTTAAACAAGACATGGGCCCTCTTTTCTGCCAGGGGAAATTAATTAAAGTAATTAAAGGTTGGATGGCCATGTGTCATGGATGCTTTAGCTAAGATATGTCAGCCATACAGTCGTACCTCGTGTTACGAACGCTGCAGGTTGCGTTGGACACGGGTTACAAACCTGGAAGTACAAGAACGGGTTACTTCCGGGTTCGGTGGTCCGCGCATGCGCAGACGCGTCAAATGACATCACGCGCATGTGCAGAAGCGCCGAATCGCGTCGTGCACATGCACAGACGTGATGCTTCATGTTACGTGTTGCTCATGTTGCAAACGGGGCTCCGGAATGGACCCCCTTCGCAACATGAGGTACCACTGTATTTGTTTGTAGGGCGGGGTGGTGGTGGTGGTCCTTGGGCTCCTTGCTTTCTGGCCATGATCCTAGCTTCTCTCTCTCTCGCCCTGCAGAGATTCCTTCAGGATACCCATTCCAGGCCCTCCCGGCTTCCTTCAGAAGACACTACCCATACCTCCTCCAGCCAACGGCAGCCTCGGACGCAGATGGCTTGGCGCCCGATGTCCCCCTGCCCGCTGGGGCCCCCGAGGGCCTGGCCCTTTCCCCGGAGGTCAAGCCCACCCACCTCTCCCCGTCCAAAATCGTGAAGCCCATGCGGGCGGACGAAGAGGAGGAGGAGGAAGAGGAGCAGGAGCAGGAGGAGCCTCTGGAAGAACGGGTGAAGACAGAGCTGGAGCTGGACACAAACCACGAGGGCGTCATCTGCAAGCAGGACGCGGGAGCTCTGGACCTGGCGGCCTCCGTGGCTCGCCCACTCCAGGATGTGGGTGGCCGGGGGCTCCTCATGTGCCACGGCAAGGCCTTGAGCAGCTTGAGGCATGAAGAAGAAGAAGAAGAGGAGGAGGAGGAAGAAGAAGGAGAAGCTCTTCAGGACTGCCAGCCTGTGTACGAAGCAATGGCCTGTCCTGTAGATCTGGAGAGCCAAGTGGAGGCTGCAGGCGCCGACACTTGCCCTGTCCACATCGACTACGAAGGTGCGTTGCTGCACCGGCCCGCTGAGCAGGCGGAGGAGCCGTCCCTTTCCCTGGAGCTGCCTCACATCTGTTCTCCGCAGGGGAGGGAATTCCCCGTCCTCCTTCCGGAAGAGGAAGAGGAGCCGCTCCCGGAGAGGCCCTGCTGCGGGAGCGAGCCGGTCTCCTGCCTCGTCTCACCCCTGGATATCAAGCCGGACGACCCCCTGGCCGGGATGAATGCCCTGGTGGCCGCCGCTGAGTTGCCCCAGGCGTGCCCGCTGCTGGTGGGCGACGGCGTCACCCAAGAGGCAGTGGTGAACCTGGAGGTGTCCTCTAGCCTGTCCCCGGAACACACTTTCCTGCAGGGGATCACGCTGCTGAGCGAAATCGCCGAGCTGGAGCTGGAGAAGAGGAGGCAGGAGGCAGAAGGTGGGTTTGGGGGGCAGAGGGCTGTGTTCCTTGTGCTGGAGAGAGACACACACACACACAAATGCACAGAGGGCAAGGCACTTGCTGAGCATTACTGGACCTCAGTCTTGGTAAACAGGCTTGGGCTTTGCAGAGTCAGATCACTGGTCCATTTACCCAGGATTGCCTCCTCTGACTTAGCAGACGCCGGAATCACAGGCAAGCGTCTTGCTCGTCCCCAGCTGCCCAAGATGCTTTTTAACTGGGTTGAACTGGGGAGGATGGGGGCTGCATCATGCAAAGCACCTTTTTTGCCTCTGAGCCATGGCTTCTCTCTCTCTTTTATAATCTATTTATAATCTATTTATTGAATTTTCCAATACAAATCACAGCAAATCACATTGAAGTTATTCCCAATTACATTCCAAATTACAATCCAAATTAATTATACAAATCCCAATTAAAAGAAACATTCCAATTATGCCTAATTAATATAATAATTTTTTTATATATGGACTTCCCATGCCTCGGACGCCAGAGCTTCCCTGATCACCTCCATCAATTGCTTTTCAAAATTCTTTCCAATATTTTCACAGCCGCTGATATATGCCGGCAAGCAGGCTAAATTATAATAAAGAATGTCTCTGTGTGGATGAGGTCGATCTTCTTAATTCCAAATGCCACATTCCGACCATCGCCATCTTCTCGTCCTGTTGTTCACCAAACTTCTTCACGCTGCTACTCTCCCCCGCTTGCTTTACACATCCCCCTTTCCAGGAGCGCCAGTCTATAATATAAATCAAATTTCAATAAACAACCAGAACTGGCTTCTCCCTATGGAGTAGTGCTCTGCCGCACGGGCTCCCCACACCGATTCAAGAGCCATGGCTCCTCTCAAAGGCAAGGTGCGTTTGGGGGGTGCGAGGTCAGGAACAAGGCTTGGGTCAGTGCAAGGAACTGGAGAAGCTATGCTCAAAGGCACATGCGCTGTGCAGCCTTATGAGGGAGTTGGGTATGTTTAGCCTGGGCGACTGAGAGGTGACACAAGAGCCACTTTCAGATATCTGGAGAGCTGCCGCGTGGAGCAAGCTAGTTTTCTGCTGCTCCAGACAGCGGGACCCGAACCAATGTATTCAATTTACAAGAAAGGACTAAACATTAGGAATAACTTTCTGACGTAAGGAGCCGTTCGACAGTAGAACTGACTCCCAAGAGAGGTGGTAGACTCTTTCCTTGGAGGTTTTTAAGCAAAGCTTGGAAGGCCATCTGTCAGGGCCAGTGTGGTGTAGTGGTTAAGAGCGGCAGACTCGTAATCTGGGGAACCGGGTTCGCGTCTCCGCTCCTCCACATGCAGCTGCTGGGTGACCTTGGGCTAGTCCCACTTCTCTGAAGTCTCTCAGCCCCACAAACCTCACAGAGTGTTTGTTGTGGGGGAGGAAGGGAAAGGAGAATGTGAGCCGATTTGAGACTCCTTCGGGGAGTGATAAAGCGGGATATCAAATCCAAATTCTTCTTCTTCTTCTTCTTCTTCTTCTTCTTCTTCTTCTTCTTCTTCTTCTTCCTCCTCCAGGATTCCTTAGCTAAGATTTCAGGGGTTCCTATGACCGCTCTCCTTGGGCCCCCTCTTAACTGTTGGTTCACTGTATGCCATGATTTGCTCTTACCACTGAACTAGGTCAGTTACGGCTTGCTCAAACTATAGTTTTCTTGGAATGGCCAGGCGCCCCCCTAGACCAGCTTCCTGTTCTCGCAGGCGCCTAGGACAGTGATGGCTAACCTTGACACTCCAGATGTTTTGGAACTACAACTCCCATCATCCCTAGCTAACAGGATCAGTGGTCAGGGATGATGGGAGTTGTAGTCCCAAAACATCTGGAGTGTCAAGGTTAGCCATCACTGGCCTAGGAGAAGCCCACAAGCAAGGCCTGAGCTCAACAGTTCTCTCTCCCTGCCTATAGTTCCCAGCCCCTGGTGTTCGGAGGCAGACCATAGCCATTGTGGCTGGTAGTCATTGGTGCCCTTGCGCATCGTGGTACCCACGAACCTCTTCTAAACCTGCGCATGTCAGTGGCCACCCCTACGCCTTAGTACGGAAGCTGTGGAATCCACTGCCATAGTTGAAGAAGCCCATCCAGTCTCCCCCCATTCAGCTCTACTGAATGAACCTGGGTTCTAGAGTTATGAAAAAGGGATCGGAAGTTCTCCCTGTGGTCCACTTCCTCCCATATCCATGCTCCCAAACCATTCCAGTTCTGGTTTGTTGCCAAACTGTAGTCGTGTCACAAACCCAGGAGAGTTGGGAGAGGGAATTGGAGCAAAGGCTTGTGACACACAGCCCAGGCCATGATCCGGCTGTTTCATCCGAACCAGGCCATTGCGTGTTACGTGTGTGTGGCTTAGGGCTGCCCCCCTCTCTCTGTGAACCTGAGACTTCTCCATCCTTCTAACTGAAGCCCAAACTGCCTCTCCAGCAGGTCTGGAGAGCTTCGCCGCCCGCCCCACCCTGGAGAGCCTGTTAGCTGCCAGCACTCAGATGCTCATGGAAGTCCTCTCGAACCCCTTTATGGACAGCTTGAAAAACATCCGCCTGCCCCGGGAACTGGATCCCAACAAAAAGTACAGCTGGATGCAGAAGAAAGACGAACCGGTGAGGAATTCTTTGGAGCTGACTTGACTCTTAAAGGTGGCAGCAATGGCGTCAAGGCGCTCTGTGGCCGGTGGGAGAACTCTCTGAGTGACAAGACGCAGCTGAATTATTCTATTGCTGTTGTTGTTTAAATTTATATACCGCTGTCACTCAAAGATAACAGGGCAGTTTGAAATACTTAATAATAGAAATACTTCCCCCCCCCAGTACCGTATTTTTCGCTCTATAAGGCGCACCTGACCATAGGACACACCTAGTTTTTAGAGGGGAAAAGCCCCATTTTTTTTGAGGATCAGCTCAAATTTCTGCAGCTTCTTTTGCAAAGGAGAAAAGACCCATTTTTTGTGGATCAGCTCAAAGTTGTTGAGCTTACTTTGCAAAGGGAAAAAAGCCTGTTTTATGGGGTTTAACTCACAGTTCTGCAGCTTCAGGAAGCCATTTCTACAGTTTCCAGACAGATAATCTAATCAGCCAGTCCCATGTCGCTGGGGAAACAGCCTCCCTCTGCAAGGGGGCGGGGCTGGAATCTCTCTCCCTTATCTCTCTCCCCGATCGTTTGCTGAGCAGCTGCTCAGGGGGCTTCCTTTCAACACCCCCTTCTCTTTTTTTTTAAAAGCACGATCTGCTTTTGCCCCTGGGCAGTTCAGCTCCAGGGACCACACATTCGTTCCAGAAGACGCACAGACATTTCCCCTTACTTTTTAGGAGGAAAAAAGTGTGTCTTATGGAGCGAAAAATACGGTAATTAGCCAAAGCCCTGGGAAAAGATGAGTGTTTTCACTTGGCACCTACAGATATGTAATGAGGGCGGCAGGTGAGCCTCCCTGGGGAGAGAATTCCTTAAATGGGGAGCCACTGCAGAGAAGGCCCCGTTCTCATGTTGCCACCCTCCAAGCCTCTCGAGGAGGCATGAAGAAGGACCTTAGAGGAGGACCACAGGGTCTTAGGCCGTTGAGCACTGTAAAAGTTAACACAAGCACATGATGTGGACTCTAGAAGCAAACTGGCAGCTTGAAGTCACTTGCGCAGACACAGTGCGTCATATGCTTTGAGCATCCTGCGCATCGCAGCCGTTGAGCTTTGAAGTGAGCCACATCCACAGGGCCTGCAAGCCGGAGCTGTTCCGCCAGGCCTTTGGGCAGGATGCGGTTTGACTTACTTACTTTTGTATTAAAACAAGCCCAAAGGAGGCCCCCAACCCGCTCCCAGGTTCTTGTGTGATCAGTGGAATACTTGTGTAATACTTGGTCCTGGCAAGTATTAACCACTCACAGTTCCAACCTGATAATTGCCACCTGCCCAGATTTTAACTTGTCTGAATTAATTTCAAGATGTATTTTAATTAACTGATGTCTGTTTTTATGCATATTGTGTTGTTTTTATGATGTTAGCCCAGGGGTAGGCAACCTAAGGCCCATGGGCCAGATGCGGCCCAATCACCTTCTCAATCCGGCCCACGAATCAGCGTGTTTTTACATGAGTAGAATGTGCCCTTTTATTTAAAATGCATCTCTGGGTTATTTGTGGGGCATAGGAATTTGTTCATTGCCCCCCCCCCAAATAGTCTGCCCCCCCCATGGTCTGAGGGACGGTGGACCAGCCCATGGCTGAAAAAGGTTGCTGACCCCCCCGCCCTGTGTTAACCGCTCTGAGCCCAGCCTTGGCCAGGGAGGGCAGGATACAAATAAAAAATTATTATTATTATTATTATTATTATTATTATTATTATTATTATTATCATCATCATCATCATCATCATCATCATCATCATCATCTTGAGTTGCAGATGAGGCCGTGTTGTCTTCTGAGCTGCCCTCTCATCGTTGCTCTCACTATCCTCTCTTCTTTTCCTTCCCCGCCTCCGTTCCTGCCGCATCCCCGACCCTTCTCCTCTCAGATGCACTCCATCAAGTCCGCCATCGAGAACATGGATCCCCTGGAGGTGGACTTCAGGATGAGGCTGGCCGAGCTGCAGAGGAGGTACAAGGAGAAGCAGCGCGAGCTGGTGAAATTGCAGCGCCGGAGAGACTCAGAGTAAGTTGCCGCGGAGGAGGCCCCCTATGGCCTTCCGTGGCTGCTTGGTTGGCGCCGCTGTCCCTAGATACTCGCCTCCTTGGCTTTCCTCGTTCTCCTCTCGGTGGTATCTGTATCGGTGTGCTTTGAGCTGAGCTTTGCAGGGCAGCCGCTTCACGACTCGTGGACGTGGCCTTGAGCGCTCTCCACGTTTTGGATTTGCCGTGGCCTTCCTGGAGGCGTTGGACCTGAGCGTAGGGGCAGCTTTAGATGTTTGGTGACGGACCTAGGTTTTCTTGAACGGCTTTCGGTGGTCTTCTTCCCATTTCTTTCTCTCTCTCTCTTTTGACCACTTACCGTATTTTCCGGCGTATAAGACGACTTGGCGTATAAGACGACCCCCAACTTTTCCAGTCAAAATATAGAGTTTGGGATATACTCGCCGTATAAGACTACCCCTCTTCCAATGCACACCAACGCACACTGGAGGCAGCCTTTTTCACCATGAGCGCCCGTCTCGTCTAGTGGCTGAGGCGGCGAAGGCGAGAGCGGCTGTAAGGCGAGGGGAGCACGACTCTCGCCTGCCTTCCTGCCTGCCTGTGTCTCGGGGGTGGGCCGTCTCCTCCGAGCCCACGGCTTTTCAGCACCCACCCTATAAGACGACACCCGGCGTATAAAACGACCCCCGACTTTTGAGAAGATTTTCCTGGGTTAAAAAGTAGTCTTATACGCCAGAAAATACAGTATTTTATTTTTTATGCACGTGTCGCTTTTGGTTAACAGCCCAGCGTGTGGTTTCTTTTAAGGGAAAACCACGACGAGAAAAGTAGAAGTTTGTCGAGACGAGGCCCAGGAAGGCCCCGGAAGAGGAAGCATGGACCGCGCACTCTGTCGCCCCCTATGGAGAGAGGGAAGAGGGACAGCAGGAGCGGAAAGTAAGGCTGGACTGCGGGGAAAGCCGTGGGCAGCAGGGTCTCTTCGTCTCTCGCTCTCTCTTGCGCGCGCGCACACGCTCTCTTCCAGCGCAGGGCTGAGTCGGCAGGTGCATGCATCTCGGATAAGGGTTGCTGCGCAAGGCGCCCGTGGCTTGTGGCCACAGAGTGTGGCATGCATCCGTGCAGAAGGGGGGTGGGCTGCTGTCACACATGGAGGGAACACTGGATGAGCAAAGCAGGGTGGAAACAAAATAAAGAAATTCCTTCCAGTAGCACCTTAGAGACCAACTAAGTTTGTTCTTGGTCTGAGCTTTCGTGTGCATGCACACTTCTTCAGATACACTGAAACAGAAGTCACCAGACCCTTATATATAGTGAGAGGGTGGGGAGGGGTATTACTCAGAAGGGTGGTGGGAATGGGTGATCGGCTGATAGGTGTGGTAAACCTGTTGGACTGTTAACGACTGCAATTGGTCTTGCAGGAAAAAGCAAGGGGTGAGATGGCTAAAATAGCTTTGTCATGTATAATGAGATAAGAATCCAATGTCTCTATTCAAACCAGGTCTCTCCGTGGTTTTAAGTTTGGTAATGAATTGCAATTCAGCAACTTCTCTTTCCAGTCTATTTCTGAAATTCCTTTGTAATAAGACAGCTACTTTGAGATCTTGTATAGAATGTTCTGGGAGATTGAAGTGTTCTCCTACTGGTTTCTCTGTCTTGCGATTCCTCATGTCAGATTTATGTCCATTTATCCTTTGGCGTAGGGTTTGGCCTGTTTGTCCAATATAGAGACATTGGACACCCTCTCACTATATATAAGGGTTTATATATAAGGTTTTTTTTTAAAGATATTTATTGGCATTTTTAACAAACTCAAATAAACAATATACATTACACACATAGACATAACACAATACATAACTCTTACATACAATAACACAACATTGATCAAATTTTCCCTTTCAACTTTTCTAATCATGTTGGGGTGACTTCCTCACGTCTCCCCAGCTGTGTTTCATTTTCAATCATCTTTGGTAATTTCTTGACATCTTTAAATATTATTTGTTATTATAACTTATATTCATTTCTTGTGTAAGTCTTAACCTAATCATAAATCTCTATTCCTTAATCCTATTTTTATAATCTGTAAGCTATCATTTCTTCCAACTTTTTTCAGTCTTTAAATCTTACAATAGTCTTTTAAATATAGTTTAAATTTCTTCCAATCTTGTTCCTCCTCCTTCTGGTCGCGTAGTTTCCCGGTCATCTCAGCAAGTTCCATAAAGTCCATCATTTTCATCTGCCATTCTTCTGTTGTTGGTAATTCCCGTGTCTTCCAGTTCCTGGTGACTTCTGTCTCAGTGTATCTGAAGAAGTGTGCATGCACTCGAAAGCTCATACCTAGAACTAACTTAGTTGGTCTCTAAGGTGCTACTGGAAGGAATTTTTTATTTTGTTTCGACTACAGCAGACCAACACGGCTACCTACCTGTAACCAAAGCTGGGTGGGAAGAGAAGTTATATCAGTAGCAGAACAGCAGAGCAGCACACAAGACAAGGTCGCTTGCTTAGTGGTGGGGTCTTGATCCTGGCAATAGCCTCTGCGCACTGTCGCCATTGTAGATCTGTGTAGAAGATGCCTGGGTCTTCCTGGGTCCTGTCCGTGGCACTGATTCTTCTTTTGCTTCCGTCTTCGCTCCCTAGTGGAGGGATTTTTTAAAAATTGCTTCGCCTCTGCTCAGGAGTCTGGGATATATTAGAAGCGCAGCGGCTTCAAGGAATCCTGCTTGGACATGGTGGACCAGGGCTGTTCTTACTTTCCTTGAGTCTTTTGCCAAGACGGAGCCTTAATGGTTCTGCCAAGGGCTTAACAGGCAATGTGGCAGCTCCTGCTCTCTCCCTCTGTCTGTCTCTCCTCCTCTTCCTCTCTTGCTGTTGGTCCAGTATGTCTTTCCAAATCTCCGTCTCTTTGTAACCCTGTCCAATGTTCGTCTGCTTAGCTGGTTTGGAAAACACGGGAAAATCGCAGTTTGTGTAAGTGTGTTGGATGTGTACAGTGGTATCTTGGTTCTCCAACTTAATCCGTTCTGGAAGTCCGTTCCAAAACCAAAGCGTTCCAAAACCGAGGCACGCTTTCCTATAGAAAGTGATGCAAAATGTGTTAATCCGTTCCAGACTTTAAAAAGCAACCCCTAAAACAGAAATTTAACATGAATTTTACACCAGTGAAACCCTCTATTTCTGGGAAAGAGGTGGGGGGGGGCTCTGGGAGCATCCCTGGGGCCCTCTTTTGCAAACATCCCAGAGCCCAGTAAGTGATGTGGAGAGCAAAACCTGCTCTGGACAGGTAGGAATCTCTCTCTCTCTCTCTCTCTCTCTCTCTCTCTCTCTCTGTGTGTGTGTGTGTGTGTGTGTGTGTGTTTCTGGTGGCTTTTCTACAATTTTGCCTTTGTGCGTGGACCTCGGAACTGAACCCCCCCCCCAATACATGCTGGGTGGACACACACTGTGTGCCTTTTTGTGTATATGTGGAGCCCTTGGAACTGAACCCACCTACTGTAAGATAGGGTTATAAAGGTAAAGAGAAAAGAGACCCCTGACCATTAGGTCCAGTCGTGTCCGACTCTGGGGTTGCGGTGCTCATCTCGCATTATTGGCCGAGGGAGCCAGCGTCCGGCTTCCAGGTCATGTGGCCAGCATGACTAAGCCACTTCTGGCGAACCAGAGCAGCGCACAGAAACGTTTACCTTCCCGCCGGAGCGGTTCCTATTTATCTACTTGCACTTTGACGTGCTTTTGAACTGCTAGGTGGGCAGGAGCTGGGACCGAGCAACGGGAGCTCACCCCGTCGCGGGGAGTCGAACCGCCGACCTTCTGATCGGCAAGCCCTAGGCTCTGTGGTTTATATAAATTTCCCCTTAGTTTGCAGATGTCCTCTGAATCTGCAGCTTGGAAAGCGCCCCCTCCCCCCAAGAAAAGAAACTGCTGATGGGTCTCAGGATAGCTTCTGTCTCGCAGGCTGGAGCAAAACATAGGGGGGAGCAAAGGGGTTTCA
The DNA here is from genome assembly GCA_034641385.1 of Darevskia mixta. Classification (NCBI taxonomy): domain Eukaryota; kingdom Metazoa; phylum Chordata; class Lepidosauria; order Squamata; family Lacertidae; genus Darevskia; species Darevskia mixta. The sequence goes on along the minus strand of JAWWNH010000124.1, from coordinate 2,922,229 downwards.
AGACTCCCCAGACATAACTCTACATACTGTAACTCCATCCTGATGTCAGACATCGTGACATAGCGATATACATCACGATGTTTAGCTGGTGATAATATCACAGTATTGAAACCCAGATATTGCCCAGCTCTACCCATGCGGCCTCAGATCTCCAAGCTGCCACTCCAACGCTGAATTCCTGGGCCACGGCAGTTCTCGTATGAACACAATCCTGGCCCAGAAATATATATAGTTTGTAGCCATTCTGTGCAGATGCAGAAATGGGTACCAAATGCTGAATTAAAACATCTTGAGAATTTATGTACACACACACACACACACACACACACACACACACACACGAAGATTCTATAGATTTTCCAAGTCTGGAGGTGTGTGAATGCCTGGTGAAATCTTGAAAGTCAGAGCAGGGGTTGTTTGTTCATTTGCAATATTTCTAGACTGCCTTTCAACATCTCGTTGCCTTCCCAATTTCAGTATATCGGGGGTGGAGAGCAGCGTCCCCCTTGCCCCTCCCCTGTGACTAGCAAAAGCCAAATAAACAGAGAATCAGCTGTTCTTGATGGTGCAAGATTATGATTGTTTCATCAGAGAACTTTTAATTGCCGTTTCAAAGCGCCAAGGACATACTGTCCTGGGAGTGGCTGGACTTAATTACGGATAAGGTCCCTGCAGAATGTCTTGCTGCTCCCTGCCAGCTCAGAATAGAGTTCTGCTGTGCTAAATTTAAGCAGTTGGATTGGAATAACATTTGCAAGAATGTGATTTATTTATTTTCTGCAGAATTTCTTCTGCCTGAGGCACAGTTTATTGAATTAGGCTTACCTCTCCTTGGGATTTTTGCTCCCGGGGTGCCCTAAACCAACCCCTCTGGTGGAGCCCCCGTCCCTTTGCTGCAACAGCTGCCAGCCAGCCCCCCATTGACAAAATAATTGGGGATTCAGGTAGGTAGTTTGGTTTGACGCAGTCAAAATATATATAAAAATTGTCCATTAGCACCTTAGGTAAAGGTAAAGGGACCCCTGACCGTTAGGTCCGGTCGGAACGACTCTGGGGTTGTGCGCTCATCTCGCTCTATAGGCTGAGGGAGCCGGCGTTTGTCCGCAGACAGCTTCCAGGTCCAGTGAAACAGCTGGGAGCGTCCAGCGGATCAGCACCAAGACATACTGGGCCAAGAGTGGCTGGAAAAAGAAAGAGGCAAGGGATGAAATCAAAATGGCATGCAAGGGCACCGTTCGGTGTAACAACCACAAAAAGTGCTACAAAGCGGGCTCTTCTCCGCTGGAGATTTCTAAGTAGAGTTGGCACGCCCATCTGTCAGGGATGCTTTAGTTGAGTATCCTGAATTGCAGGGGGTGGGAGTCAATGATCCTTCGGGGGTACCCCCCAACTCTCTATTTACAGTGGTCCCTTGGTTCTCAAACTTAATCCGTTCCGGAAGTCCGTTCCAAAACCAAACCATTCCAAAACCAAGGCATGCTTTCCGTAGAAAGGAATGCAAAATGAATCAATCCGTTCCAGACTTTTAAAACCAACCCCCCAAACAGCAATTTAACATGGATTTTACTGTCTAATGAGACCATTGATCCATAAAATGAAAGCAAGAATCAATGTACTGTACTATAAAATAAATAAGGCAGTATTGTAGATGATAAAAATTAAAATTATTTTTTCTTCTTCTTCCCTGCACTGATGATAGCCATTGTTTGGATGAGGGGCTTTTATCCATTTCCACAGCCACACAATCAATCAATCAGTAGCTGAACTGCGTTCCACACAGTCACAAAAGCAAATTAACCGAAAAAGCCTCAAAAACGCAAAATAAATAGCAAAAACAAAAGCGCCAAACTTAATCCGTTCCAGAAGTCTGTTTATCTTCCGAAATGTTCGAAAACCAAGGTGCAGCTTCTGATTGATGCAGGAGCCCCGGAAACAATAGTCGACAGCCGCATTGGACGTTTGGCTTCCAAAAAACGTTTGAAAACCGGGATACTTCCGGGTTTTCGGCATTGAGGACTAAGGCGTTTGAGAACCAAGGTACTATTTTATATGGTTCTATGGCTGTAGCAAGACTATATTGAGAAGGAGATGATATTCAAGTAAGACAAAGTAAGACAAAGGGACCCAGGTGGCGCTGTGGGTTAAACCACAGAGCCTAGGGCTTGCTGATCAGAAGGTCGGCGGTTCGAATCCCCGCTACGGGGTGAGCTCCCATTGTTTTGGTCCCTGCTCCTGCCAACCTAGCAGTTCGAAAGCATATCAGAGTGCAAGTAGATAAATAGGAACCGCTCTGGCGGGAAGGTAAACGGCGTTTCCGTGCGCTGCTCTGGTTCGCCAGAAGCAGCTTAGTCATGCTGGCCACATGACCCGGAAGCTGTACGCCGGCTCTCGGCCAATAAAGTGAGATGAGCGCCGCAACCCCAGAGTCGGACACGACTGGACCTAATGGTCAGGGGTCCCTTTACCTTTTAAGACAAAATACAATTGCCAAGTGTGAATTTCAGCAAGGGGTCCAACGCAACTATTCTTTGCTTCTAGGGGCTTTACCTTGCTTTTGCCCTCAACTTTACAGAAACACAGAGCGACGTCTCCACGACTTCCCATCCTGCCGGAGGTATCGAATGTCATAAATAACCATCACGCCTTTGTTTTTAGGAACTCTCTAGCCACAGCCCTCCCGTCACTCTTACTGGTCGCCACCAAAGCGCCAGATCCCAAGGGGGATCTACAGTTTGTCTCCTGTGACCCTGCGAGGGAAGGTAAAGGGAGCTCCGGTCACCAAATGTTTTCTATCTGGCTTCCAGGCTGAGCAAATCCCTGCTGCTCTCGGAAGACTCTGAGGCTGGCGAAGGAACCCGGAAAAGGCACAGGGGCCTCCTTCATGAAGAGGATGAAGCGGAGAGCAGGAGCGGGAAGCTGAGAGGGCGGAATCGCAGCTGGGATGAGCAGGACGTGCTGGCAAACTTCTCCAGCGAGGTTGGTAGTTAATAATATTGATTATTTATCCGTCTCGGTCACTCTGGATGGCTTCCAGCACATGCAACAACCAAAAGTTAAACAATTAAAACTTCCCTAAACAGGGCTTCCTTCAGATGTCTTCTAAAAGTCAGATAGTTGTTGATTTTCTTGACATCTGATGGGAGGGTGCCACCACTGAGAAGGCCCTCTGCCTGGTTCCCTGTAACCTCACTTCTCCCAGGGAGGGAACTGCCAGAAAGCCCTCGGCGCTGGATCTCAGTGTCCGGGCTGACCGATGGGGATGGAGACGCTCCTTCAGGTATACTGGACCGAAGCCATTTAGGGCTTTAAAGGTCAGCACCAACACTTTGAATTGTGCTCGGAAACGTACTGGGAGCCAGTGTAGGTCTTTCAAGACCGGTGTTATGTGGTCTTGGCGGCCGCTCCCAGTCACCAGTCTAGCTGCCGCATTCTGGATTAGTTGTAGTTTCTGGGTCACCTTCAAAGGTAGCCCCACGTAGAGCGCATTGCAGTAATCCAAGCGGGAGATAACCAGAGCATGCACCACTCTGGCGAGACAGTCTGCGGGCAGGTAGGGTCTCAGCCTGCGTACCAGATGGAGCTGGTAGACAGCTGCCCTGGACGCAGAATTAACCTGCGCCTCCATGGACAGCTGTGAGTCCAAAATGACTACCAGGGTGCGCACCTGGTCCTTCAGGGGCACAGTTACCCCATTCAGGACCAGGGAGTCCCCCACACCCGCTCGCACCCTGTCCCCCAAAAACAGTACTTCTGTCTTGTCAGGATTCAACCTCAATCTGTTAGCCGCCCTCCACCCTCCAACTGCCTCCAGACACTCACACAGGACATTCACCGCCTTCACTGGTTCTGATTTGAAAGAGAGGTAGAGCTGGGTATCATCCGCATACTGATGAACATCCGGCCCAAACCCTCTCAGTGAGGAAAGGTTGTTCCGAAAGGCAGAAAGTTCAAAAGTCGCCTCAGTGTAGTCAGAAGGGCCAAACCGGAGACGTCTGTACCACGAATTCACCCGTGCCCTGTTGCGTTTCCTCCTTTTTCCCCGTCAGCTAAAGATTAAGAAGAAGAAGCTGGCGTCGGAGCAGGAGCAGCTGGTGAGCAAGCTGGACAAAGCACTCTCCCTCGGCCGACACAGCAAGCTGAAATCCCCTTTCAAGTTTGCCGACGGCTCCGTGGGGAGGCCGAGAAATGGCGGCTGTTACGGGGGCAGATACGCGTCTCCCCACGAGGCCATGCTCGGCAGGGACGAGAAGAGGAGCTTGGCCGAAACGCTGAGCTACTCGCTGAAGGACCCCAAAGAAGGTAAAAACAAAATGGCTGCCAAAATAAAGAAGATGGAGGTGGGACAGAGGCTCAAGGGTCACCTGAAGGCATCCATTTCACCAGCAATATCTGAAGCTAGCAGTTATTCGTACAGTAAGTAACTTGGTTGTTTCTGCTCTTCCTCAGCTGTTGCGTTTCTGATGGGCTTTGTAAAGGTTTAATCCTGCTTCATCCAACATGTTTTTGGACTCCCGCCCCCTTGATCCATGATGGCCAGGGCTGGAGTCCCGTCAGCCTTTGGAGGGCACCAGGCTGGGGAATATTGGATCCACTTCTCTAGGCTCATAGGAGCCCTGCTTCACCATGGGGGTGTGGGCAAATAGACCGAGGGACGATCAGACCAGAGGGATCTTAGAAAGGAGTTCCATCAGGATGTCGGATGGATTTCCATGCAGCCTTTGGCATGCTGGAGAGATCCGTGAATGGCGATCGGCCGCCATCTTGCCTCTGGATCCCCACTGATGGGGGGATCCCGTGGTGGGAGAAGGAGGCTGCTTTCCGTCTCTGCCTTCTCAGAGCATGGTGGGGAGGGCGAGAGAGATCTTTAGGCTGATCCCGCAGTCCGTGCCGCGTAGCTAGCCTCTTCCGTTGGGGCGAGGGACCAGCGGCTCTCCAAATGTCGTTGGACTCCAGCTCCCAGCAGCCCCAGCCACACAGTACCCAATAGTGGCATGACAGAAATTTAGGGAATGATGCCTGGCAAGGAGAAAAAGGACATATTTTCTCCCTCTCTCACAACCCTAGAACGTTCAATGAAACTGAACCTTTGAAGATTCAGGACAGAGATAAGGAGGTCTTTCCTCATGTAGCGCAGTTAAACTGTGGAACTCCTTCCCGCAGGAGGCAGGGATTGCCACCAATTTGGACAGCTTTAAAAGAGGACCGGACAAATTCACGGAGGAGAGAGGGCCATTGATGGCTTCTAGCCACTGGCTGGAAACCACAGGAGGGGAGACCAGAGTTCTTGTGGTCGGATCCTGCTTGCAGGTTTCCCACAGGCAGCTGCTTGGCCGCTGTGAGAACAAGGTGCTGGATGAGATGGGCCAGGATCCTGCTCCAGCCGGGTCTTCAGATGTTCTTCATATTGAGAGATGTTGGCCGTTGGAGTCCCACAATATCTGCAGGGCCACGAATTCCCCATTGCTGCCCTTTTGAATTCTGTAGACTCTTCCACAGCGGAACCTCAGTTGTTAATCTGTTCCGGAAGACCGTTCGACTTCCGAAATGTTCGACAACCGAGGATCAAAGGGCTGTCGGCAAAAGCAATTGAAAAAATGGAGAAGCACATCTCGGAAGCCTTTCGACTTCTGAATGGAAGCATTCACTTCCGGGTTGTTGGTGTTCGGGTTCCAAAGTGCTAGACAACCAAAGTTACACTGTATAGGTGAAGGAGAAGTTATTTGCTTACAAATATACTGCCTAGACATTCATACCTTGCTGGCTAGTTGCCTCTTCGAACTGTCTGAATCCCACACCATTCCAGTACCGCCACGTGAATTGTTTGAGGAAATGGCGCATTGTCTCTCCGCATCAGCGCTGTCGACCACCATTTGCACGTGAAAGAACATGCAGTGTCCCCACGGGGTGGTTTTTCACAGAAATTACTAGAATTTGCGTGTAGCATCAACACAGCTCCCTCAGTAATCTAGGAGCCAGGCGTTGGTCCTCAAAAACATTTTGCTTCACCCCCGCAACAGATAGGGAGTTAGGTTCTCCTTGCCTTCCCCAATGGCGTGCAGCCAAACTGAAGCGAGGAATCATAATTATAATAATAATTTTACTATTTATATCTGTCTGGGCTGCCCCAGCCAATCGGGGCGGCTGGTGGGTACCTTCTCCCTCTGCAAATTATTCTGTCCCCTTGTTTTGAACACCCAACCAAAATAATTACGTTGGCTGCAGATACAGACTCTGAGGAAGACGACGGATCCCTGAAGGACGAGTGGTCTTCTCATGGCTCCAGAGCGAGACCCCCCAGCCTGTACGGTGTGGTGGCCCCCAAGAGTGGCCGGATCGCCGGAGGCGGCCTCAGGGCGGCAGCCAAGAAGGGCATCTGTGCCGCCAGGACTCTCAAATCTAAACTGGCCGCCACGGCAAGCAGGAAGACGCAGTTTTGCTTGCTGCCCGGAGAGGGGTCTTCCTTCAGCGATTCTTCGGAGGACTCGTTCGATCAAGGTTACTAGATTATAACAAACCAAACCCAAAACCAAACAAAGCGTCCGTGTTTGAGTGAATGAGGGGCGTGTTAGCAGCAGGGAGTGGGGCTCCGGCCGACCATCTTGGTCCTCATGGTTGTTTTATTGGTATTCTTTTTGCAAAACAACAACATCTGCTTGTGCCACTAGCTCTTATTATTATTACAACGGTATCTTGGTTCTCAAACTTAATCCGTTCCGGATGTCCGTTCCAAACCAAAGCGTTCCAAAACCGAGGCGAGCTTTCCCATAGAAAGTAATGCAAAATGGATTAATCCGTTCCAGACTTTTAAAAACATCCCCTGAAACAGCAATTTAACAAGAATTTTACTATCTTGCGAGACCACCGATCCATAAAATGAAAGCAATAAACAATGTACTGCAGTCACACAATCAATCAATCAATCAATCAATCAGTAGCTGAACTGGGTTCCACACAGTCACAAAACCAAAAGAGCCACAAAAACACAAAATAAATAGGAAAAACAGGCAGACCTCAGCGTAACACTCAAGTCGGAAGTGTGGCACTCAAAACTGAGCACGTTCGGCTTCCGAAAAATAGTTCGCAAACCGGAACACTTCCTTCCGGGTTTGCAGTGTTTGGGTTCCAAGTTGTTTAAGTACCAAGGCGTTTGAGAACTAAGACACCACTGTATTTGATTTCTGACTCGCTCTAAGATAACCTGGAGCGTTTAGCCTTTGCTGTCCACCCCGACCCTTCCCAAATCTGTTTCTTTCCTTTTTTTTAACCTCCATCTCTTGCCGCCATTGCTGTTGCTGTATGTGGTTCTTTCTTCTTTTCTCTCCCCCCCCCCCCGCCCCGAATTTCGTCTTCTTTTGTTTTGTTTCGCATGTGTTAGAGGTCTTGGGAGGAGGTTTGTAACTTAGATGCCGTGTTGTGTGGGAATGCCCCCTTGATGTCTGTACTGCAATTTGGTACCAAGCTTCTTATTAAATGTATCCAGTTTGTATTTAACTAAACCAGTCTGCCTCGTCTCTCTTGCATTGCATCTCTCGCTAGTGGGGGGGTCAGCTTGCTGCTTCGTCGCCCCATTCCGCTTCCCCCTCATTGCCCCCAAAGACTTAGCACCAAAGAAAAAGAGAGAATTAACAAAATTGTGTTGTTCTTTGCATTATTCAAATATCCCTGGCTTGCATGTTCTCTTAAGGTGCTTTTGTTTTCCAGGAGGAAAAGCACATTACGCCTCAATCTCTCCTTCCCACCCCCCTCTCCAAAACACAGCTTGTCACAGATTATTCCACAGTGGGCTGTTTCCCCAGCACCTCCCCCCCCCCCCACAAATTCACTTTTATAAAGGAATAAAGATGTAGCTTGGAAAAAGAAAATGATTAAGCTTAGTAATTTTTTGCTTCTAAAAATGGCTTAATTCTATCAAATGAAACCTATTTTTTTTTGTCAGTTCCAATTGGGCTCTAATAAGGCTTCTCTCCACCCCTGTTAATTCTGCTTTTTAAATAAAATAAAATAAAATAAAGCAGGTTATGAATATTTCAGACCTTGCAACAAATGTACAGGAGCAAAGGAATTACTTAATATGAGATCAGTGTAGAGGGAGAGATCTGAATGCAATGCCTTGGGGGGGGGACAGCAATTTTATTAGTGCCCTTTGCCCCTTGGCAAAGAGGTGGAGGTGGGGAGGGAGGGAGGGAGGGAGGGAGGGAGGGAGGAAGGAAGGAAGGAAGGAAGGAAGGAAGGAAGAGGGGTGAAAGGAGAAATGCTTGGGACTAGGCTGCTAGACCACAAGGGTCCTTGCCCCCCTCTTCTTCCAGATTTTAGAGCAACTCATTCAATAATTGTAACAGGGAAAGGTCATTGGAACGAGACCTCAAATTTGGATCCCGCAAGGACAGGGAAGAGGGAGATCTAGAACACTGTTGTTCCCTTCGAAGCAAAGACTTTATCTAATGAGCTGGGTTCGAATCCTACTTGTGGTCGTTGAGGGGCGTATTTATGGCGCTGGATCTTCCTTTTGATCCAATCCAAGTTTGCTCACTTCTGGAATAGAAAACTATAAATTGGGATTGCAGAAACATGAAATCAATGGCAGCGTTGAAGAACCATAATAATTTTTTTAAAAGCAATTGAGAGAAAAGATGGAACCCGAGGGGGGGGGGAGCTTTCCAGTAAAGATATCTAACATAACTTCTATTAAGCTGTGATCCTGTGCACACTTACCTGAAAGTAAGCACCACTGACGCCAAGGGGAATGACTTTTAAGTAAGTGGGCCTTGGCTCGCGCTGTAAATGTTCCTTCCTGTTCTGTAGTTTAGAACTAGACCATCTCCTTGCCCCATAAGCTGTGCTTTTGGAAGGATTTTTAAGTAAACATAGAACCTTGAAGAAATCTATTCCCTTCTTTAAAAAAAAAAGAAATTTTGTTTAATCTTTGCTCTGGAGGATCAAATAGAGAATTTGCTCTAAAGCAGACATTCCCCCAAACTCGGCCCTCCAGATGTTTTGGGACTACAACTCCCATCATCCCTAGCTAACAGGACCAGTGGTCAGGGATGATGGGAGTTGTAGTCCCAAAACATCTGGAGGGCTGAGTTTGGGGGTGCCTGCTCTAAAGTGTCCAAAAAAAATTCCCTGTTTTCCATTTACTTCTTACTGGCTAGGGTTTGTGGGGGGAACGAGAGATGAAGAGAGAGGACTCCCCACCACCACCAAAATAACAACAATAATAAAAATTACGTGTTTGTTCAGTGATGAAAACAGAACTCTGGAAATGTGCATTATTGGCATAATCTTGGTGGGGAGGGGAGGGAGGGAAGAGCGCTTTTTGACCTCTACGGCGAGGGATATTTGGGTAGCGGCGTTTCTAATGGCTTTCCCTGATTTTACTAAAACCATGAATTAACCTCAGCTTTCCTAGCCTTGCTCGCTTTCTCCTTGCAGCTGCTTGGCCAGCCCATCCGCCCCCGACCCCTACCCATGACGCTTTCCATGTCTGTGTCGGTCCCTCGCGTTTGTTCTCGCGCTCCGCTCAAGAGGCAAAGCGATTGGCTTGGAGCAGGGCAGGCGCTCTGCAGCGAAGGGTCCCTAAGCCTTGTTATGTAGGTAGGCAAAAAACGCTTTTGTTCCCCCTTTTGACGTCCTCTTCGAACCTCGGCAGCCTTGTGGTCCTTTCAGTTTTTGATGACAAAAACGCTGAAATTTTCTGGTTCCCCCCCTTCTCTTCCTTAAAAAGTTAAGCGTGCCCGTTTTGATTGCCGCAGGGAACTCTTACGAACAGCCAGCTGTTTCTTACTGAGGGCTCCAGAAATGCGACAATTACTGGGGGGCAGATTATTATCCGGTGCGAACGTTTCCACCCGAGGCAACGTGAGAATGGAGATGTTTTTCGGGAGCAAAGAATATCCCTCGAGGGAAAACGCGAGGCCTCCTTTGCTGGCCTCGTTTTCTAGCCCCCTCGGAAGTTTCCTACTTACCCAACGCACAAAAATTGAGTGAGGATTCCTCCCTCCCCGCCCTCTGAACGAGAAGTAGGCCACTATCCTAAAAAAGATGAACTCCAGTAGTGCCGACTTCTTTGCTTGAAAGTAGGTTGATGCCTGCAAGGCGGAAATTCAGCTTCTCGCAGAGGAGCTCTGTGCCCGGTTTGCGTGTCACAACAGAATCACAGAATTGTGGAGGTGGAAGGGACACCAAGGATCATCTGGTCCACCCCCCTGCAATGCCCGATGCGTCACTCGAACCCGCAGCCCAATGAGCTTCACCATGGCCAAGTGGGGAGAGATTTGAACCCTGGTTTCTCCCAGGCCCTCTAACCTCCGCACCACAGTTGCTTGTAATTATTGTATTACTAGTAGACTTTAAGCCCGTTAAATTAACGGGCGCTAGAACATCATGGAAAGCGGGGACGGCGAGAACTTGCTGAAGTGCTCGATGTACTTGGGCGCCCCGGCCAGTGCCGAATGGCCCTTCAGCAGGCAGCGCAGGAGGCGCATCGCGGCAGCGGCGGCACTGGCACCAGCCAGGCCCCGGCAGGCCAACTCAGCCGCCACTTGTAACGGCCGCTGCCGCTTAGAAGTAAGTCCACGCGAGCGCGCACCCGCCGCTTCAACAGCCCGGCTGCCCGAAGTCTCTGCGCTCCAATCCCTGTGCCCGTGGGGCACATGCGCAGTTTCGCCCGGCCGCCCGAAGTCTCTGCGCTCCAATCCCTGTGTCCGTGGGGCACATGCGCAGTAGGACACAGGGACTGGACGCAGAGACACTTGCACTTTATTACTGTAGATAGCAAATATTACGTCGCCCCTAGAGACAAAATAAGAATAGCAATGCCACTATCTGAAACAGAGTTAATAATGTAATAACAGTGCTGATTGATTATTATTATTGTCGCTAATGGAAAGTCTTATTTCTGGAGTCGGCAGTATATAAACGCAGACAGAAAAATAACAGAGGCTTGTTATGCCTTCTGCAAATGCGTGTAAGACTGTGAAACGAAAACCCCCAAGTTACTGGAATTTGGACAGGCCAATTTAAAACCAGATGTGGAGGACCCCATAGCTGTCTAACGTCTGCCTGCACTTAGCCAGCTTTGTGCACCGCAAGTCTGCTTGGCTCTGTGATGAAACCATCTTTGCTGCGACATCGATGCCAAATTAATCTTCCGTGTGCATTGCTCGCCCTCCGCTCCCCTCATCCTGCACCCTTTGTTGCATTTATGTGGTGACTTAACAAATGTCTGTCTGTCGCTTAACCAAACTTTTGCTTCCCTTATTTTTGCTGCTCTGTCGGGGTGGGCACGGGGGAAGCTATCGAAAGCGGATTTTGGTCGTGATGGTACCGCAAAAAAAAGGTGTCCTCTTAATCTCATCAACGAGGGCCACTTTTAGCACATCTATGTGTTATCTTATCTTACAGTGGCTCTTAGCTGCCCTGAGGATCCTTTTCAGGGTACGATGCTGCTGACCACTTGCTGGAGATGTTATAGCTGTGGGTTGGGATAGATGGCCTTTGGGTTCCCTTTCCAACTCTGGCTCCTAATTTAGAATGCGAAGGTGGGATATAAATAACAAAAATAGATCAACGTCCAGGATACTTCCATAAAGTTTTGGGCCACTCACTCAGCAATCCAGTGGTGTGTGTGTGTGTGTGTGTGTGTGTGTGTGTGTGTGTGTGTGTATTGATGCGGGGATAGACTTGGGAATGAGCGGGCATAAAAGTGAAACGGGTTCCCCCATCTCTATGTGTACCCCTCATTTTATTGCCCATATTAAATTAATTCGGGGGGCAGTTAGCCCAGAATTATTGATGGGTTGCTGCCGTGATCTGCCCAGAGTGAGAGGCTGCTTAGCTGTGCCACACTTCAGATTTGTAACGCCATCTTGTCTTCTACCAGATTCCAGCTCGGAAGAGGAGGAGGAGGAAGAAGAGGAGGAGGAGGAGGAAGCAGGGGACTATGGAGTGGGGAGCAGCGCCAGGCTTTCGTCCCCCGCCTTGGATGAGAGCGGCTTGGGGCTTCTGGCGAGGTTTGCGGCCAGCGCCCTCCCCAGCCCCATCATCCCACCCTCTCTCTCCATCATCCAGCTGGAAGCCAAGCAGAAAGCCAAGAAGAAGGAAGAGAGGCAGAGCTTGATGGGTGAGTTTGCATCGACGGGCCAGGCTCAGTTCTGGCACTCTGCAGACGTGCAGAGGCACCACACTCTTCAGCTCTAAGCGTCTGTATGTCTTTTGCACTGCGCTCTGGGTGTTGGCTTCAGATTCCTAGGGGACAGGCACCCCCAAACTTGGCCCTCCAGAAGTTTTGGGACTACAGTTCCCATCATCCCTGACCACTGGTCCTGTTAGCTAGGGATAATGGGAGTTGTAGTCCCAAAACATCTGGAGGGCCGAGTTTCGAGGTGCCGGCTAGGAGAACACAAAACAGAACCCACAAGTTTGAAATTTGTTCTTCTTTCAACCTGAGCAATAATAATAATAATAATAATAATAATAAATAATAATAATAATAATTTATTTATACCCCGCCCATCTGGCTGGGTTTCCCCAGCTACTCTGGGTGGCTCCCAACAAAATATTTAAAAACATGATAAAACATCAAACATTAAAAACTTCCCTAAACAGGGCTGCCTTCCGATGTATTTTAAAAGTCAGATAGTTGTTTATTTCCTCGACATCTGATGGGAGGGCGTTCCACAGGGCGGGCGCCACCACTGAGAAGGCCCTCTGCCTGGTTCCCTGTAACCTCACTTCTCACAGGGAGGGAACCGCCAGAAGGCCCTCGGAGCTGGACCTCAGTGTCTGGGCTGAACGATGGGGGTGGAGACGCTCCTTCAGGTATACTGGTCCGAGGCCGTTTAGGGCTTTCAAGGTCAGCACCAACACTTTGAATTGTGCTTGGAAAAGTACTGGGAGCCAATGTAGGTCTTTCAGGACCGGTGTTATGTGGTCCCGGCGGCCACTCCCAGTCACCAGTCTAGCTGCCGCATTCTGGATTAGTTGTTTCCGGGTCACCTTCAAAGGTAGCCCCACGTAGAGCGCATTGCAGTAGTCCAAGCGGGAGATAACCAGAGTATCCACCACTCTGGCGAGACAGTCTGCAGGCAGATAGGGTCTCATCCTGCGTACCAGATGGAGCTGGTAGACTGCTGCCCTGGACACAGAATTAACCTGCACCTCCATGGACAGCTGTGAGTCCAAAATGACTCCCAGGCTGCGCACCTGGTCCTTCAGGGCCCAGTTACCCCATTCAGGACCAGGGAGTCCCCCACACCTGCCCGCCCCCTATCCCCCCAAAACAGTACTTCTGTCTTGTCAGGATTCAACCTCAATCTGTTAGCCACCATCCATCCTCCAACCGCCTCCAGGCACTCACACAGGACCTTCACCGCCTTCACTGGTTCTGATTTGAAAGAGAGGTAGAGCTTAGCTGGACAGAATGACCTTCATTTGCCCAACCAGGACCTCCCGTTGAAGAGGGTGGGAGGAAGCCCTTCGAGAAATCCTGGTGCCAGTCAGAGGAAGGCTCAGGACATGTCTATATGGGTCAGTGCTCTGACCCAGGGCAGGGCAGATTCCTACATTAACCTATCCTGGTTTAAAGGTAAAGGGACCCCTGACCGTTAGGTCCAGTCGCGAATGACTCTGGGGATGCGGCGCTCATCTCGTTTTATTGGCCGAGGGAGCTGGCGTACAGCTTCCGGGTCATGTGGCCAGCATGACGCAAGCTGCTTCTGGCGAACCAGAGCAGCACACGGAAACAGTACCTGCAGGAGTGGTACCTATTTGTCTACTTGCACTTTGACGTGCTTTCGAACTGCTAGGTGGGCAGGAGCAGGGACCGAGCAACGGGAGTTCACCCTGTCGCAGGGATTCGAACTGCCAACCTTCCGATCGGCAAGCCCTAGGCTTTGTGGTTTAACCCACAGCGCCACCCGCATCCCGCGTCCTGGTTTAGGGCTATGCAAAAGTCCGGGAATGAACCCTGGGACAGGGGAGCTGGGCTGGAGAGGCGGCCCCACCTGGCAACAGTTCACCACCGCCTGTCTGGGGCTTCCTCCATGAATAATGGAAATTTCGCTTTTTCAAATTCCCTCGTGTGCCCGTGGCTGGATAAGCCCCCCCAGGGCAACATCTTTCGAAGGCAGGCAGCTCTGCAAAAAGGTTCCATTTATAAACCCCCTTTATTAATATGTATTAAATGATAATGGAATTATAGCGGGATTCGGAATGGGAAGTAACGCCTCCCTTATTTTTAGCCTCTCGCTTCTCTCTCTGCACATCTCTTGCAGTCGCACCTCCCTCCGTTGCAAGGAGGTAGAGACCTGGGTTTGGTTTGAGATGCTTTCCTGTGGCATCTCAATGTCCCCCAAAGGTATATATAGGTGTGGCAAAGGCATTAAAAGGGGGTTAAAGGAGGAGGTTGTGGGGGCAAGGGGGTCTTTCCTCCCCTCCCCTTTTCCAGCTGCTCCATTCTGTTCTCCATTCTGTCCCTGGTTTTCAGTTTCCTTCATCTCAACACTCAGGTCAACATTCAATAACCACAGAGCAATAACCCAGGGCTATTTCAGGGGTGATTATGGTGATTATTGAATGTATTTCTGTCCTTCCTTTCTCTCAAGTTCCAGGTGGCCCCTGCAACATTAGGGACTGTTGAATTTTTCACTTTCAAATTGCAAAAGTGAGGGGTGCTAAAAAGTTGGAACGTGACTTGTGAATTCATAGTATATTTTCGTTAAATTAATATAAGTTGCTTGGTAAGTAAATGCATGTAAAATTGCACAGAAATCATTAAAAACGATTGCCAAGTGCTTGTAGCCATATATTGATATTATCAACATGTTATTAAACTATATTAAACTACCAACATATTATTAAACTATATTGAACTATACTGAAGGACAGCTAGAGATGGTTGTAAAAAGAGATAGTTGTTGTTAATATTATTTATTTTTTGAAATAATTTTTATTTGATTTTACAAATATCATTTTAAAACAAAACCAATTACATATCCATATAAAGAGACTACTCTGAATCTCGAGACTCCCCCCCCCGTCCCCCCCGTGGGTCTTAATCTCAACATTTACAACTGCATTATCACTCCATTATTCACATGTTAAAATCCATCTGAATTGTCCATAATCTTTGTTACCTTACAAGTGTGATTAAAACCCTGCTAATGTTTTCATCTGCTTACAATGGTCTCCTAAGTAAATTATAAATTTTCCCCATTCTTTTTTAAAGTTCTTGTCCTCTTAGTTCCTGAGCCTTCCAGTTAATTTTGCCATTTCAGCATGGTCCGTCAACTATTATTTTGACTTCAGCAAAGGCGTCCGTCTCCTTGTATTGGAAATACCCCATTTCTGAACGATTTTTTAAAAAAGATTTTGGATACAGCAGTGATGCATAAATGGACTTTCCATAATTGTACAAGGGAAAACATTTTGCAAGCAGAACAGATTTATTCAGTTACACCTGCATCTTCTTCCTCCCTTCTTATTGATTACCTGCCCTTCACCCGAAGGCCCTGAATTATTCACCTTCATTTGGTGATCAGGGAGATTCAGCCCTCAGCTCCTTTTGTGTCCGGCTTCTTAACCGGAAGATTAAATTATGCAAAAATATGAGGGTTTGGATTGTTCGTATGGATTGCAAAATTCATTTTTTTCATAATCAAGGACACCTTGCTGCAGACTCCGCCCCCCTTTTAAGCCTTTATAATAATTACAATCGAGTAACCTAATGCAACTTTGTCCTTCAGGCTTTGAAAATGTGTGGAATAGTTTTTGTTTTGCTCTCT
The DNA here is from genome assembly GCA_034641385.1 of Darevskia mixta. Taxonomy (NCBI): domain Eukaryota; kingdom Metazoa; phylum Chordata; class Lepidosauria; order Squamata; family Lacertidae; genus Darevskia; species Darevskia mixta. Next base: position 2,906,447 of record JAWWNH010000124.1, on the reverse strand, counting down.
TCCTGGCCCCAGGTGAGCACTGCTGATTTGGGGCGGTTGAGGATTGTGGTCGGAACTAGAGATGGGAAGGCCTGGAAAGAAATTGGGGGGGAAACCCAGGGGTTTTTTTCTGTTTCCCCACGGTAAAAAAGGGGGGAAACCTGGTTGTTATGTACTGAGCTGAATAGGGTCCAGAATGCAGCAGTCTGATTGGTCCTAGAACAATAGGATCCAGAATGCAGCAGTCTGATTGGTCCGCATTTTGCATTTCCCCCCAGACCTTTCCATCTCTAGTTGGGACATGAATCGATTTAGATATTGTCTTTGCCCCTGTTCCAGAGTGATCTAGATCTCCTAGATCCCTCAGTAATGTCTGCAGTGGAAACTTAATTTTGAAAAAAAAAACCACGCATTTGAGAATAAGGGAGCGAGGGAGCTCACCGCTGGAACAGAGTCAAGGGGGATTTCTGAGAAAAGTACCCGCGGCTTGAAGAAAACAAAGGCTCAGGTCTCCGCCTCAAAAGCGGAAGGATCTCATGACCCATTTATGGGTCCAAGAGCGGCACTGGGGGGGGGGGGATTTCCACAGTCTCGTTTCCTGAATTTGGCCTTCCTTCTGGATGTGGAAACGGAGATGTCGGTTCAGGATGGCGAGAGGGCAAAAGACTTTCTGGCAAGAGGAGGCCAGAGAGATGCAGGGGGGTCCAGTGATTCCCCGGGGGTCTCTCCTCCCCCTCAGTCTGTGAGGTAAGGGGGAGAAACAGGGGCTGTACATGATGGGATCCGGCATTGAGAAGCTCTTCCCCACCAGGTAGATTGCTTTCTTTAGAATCATACCATCCAACTGGTTCAGTTCCCCCTTCCTTCCTTTCGCCGCTGCCCACCGGAGGGAGAGACCCCCGTCCGGAGGCTTTCCAGCTCTGAACTTCCACTGTGGGCCCAAAATCGGTTCTTTTAGGGGCTTGCCTGGTTTTGATTTCGCTTCGAAACCCACCAACCGCTTTTCCAGGCGACTGCCGCTCAAAGCACGGTTGAAAGAGAAGGCAAGGAATGAGCCAGTAGGACGCCACTGAAACGACTTTGGGCTTTAGGGTTTATTTTATTGGGCTTCTGTTTATTTATTTCATAGAATTTATACACGGCTTGATTGTAAAACACACACACACACACACACACACACACACTTATCCATAAGCATTAACCGCAATTATTTAAAACTTCATAAAGTTTATAAAGCAATAGACGAAAACATTAAAACTTGCATTAACTTTCTAAACATCTGGCTAGGCTTGTCAAAATAAGGTCTGAGCTCCTGAACGTCAAACCTTTTTCATATAAACATCTGCAAAGAGGAGAGAAATAGAGAAAGAATTTGGGGGCAGTTCTCCTTGTTTTGGATGTCTTCTGAATGGTTTGACACTCATGCCAAAGTCCAAGCATCCATATTTTTTTCTATTTTCCCAGGGGGAGGGATGTGCAATGTGCAACATAAGCCATCTTCCAGTGCTGTCAGGCGCCTTGAAGCTATGCTGTGAAAGGTGGTACATGTATATAATATTGTTATATACTGCCTTTCCTAGCCTCTTAGCTGTTTGCGTAAAAATGCAACGGGACAGTACATTACAGCAAATTCAGCAGCTGGGAAACAGCGAGTCAAAGTGGTCACCTGTTAAGCCAGCCTCCGAAAGACCTTTCCGAAGGCCGTATAAGGGAGGAGCCGGTTGTTTATTGTGTTTATTTTAAAATGCTGGTGGCATTAAGATAAATTCAACAGTGTAAATAAGTTTTGATGGATGTAACATTGGATTACTGAATGGTTTAGTTCATATGCAGGGGTGTATGGTATGCAAAATGAACCACAAAAGGAGAAGAAGGGAAGTCATTGATTTAAGGTTGTTTAAATGAATATTTTGAAAAGTAATTTAGAAAATTTAAATGGAATTTAAAAAAAAAAAATTAAAAAGGGAGGATCCGGTTGCTGTAGAGGCCGTTACAGAGGCCACCTCAGCAAAGGCCCTGCCCCTTCGCTGTAATAGTGCTTCCAAAACAGATTTTGGCCCTTGACCAGTAACGCAACTTGCCAAGTTTAGTCGAGTTGCTTGGTTTGACTGCCCCTTTTCTCCACGTTTAGGGACAGAGTTTGAATATACGGACTCTGAGAGCGAGGTGAAGATCAGGAAGAAGTCTCCCTCCAGCCTCCTGCGTGGGAAGAAGGGGCTGGTGGAAGCAGGCAGTGCCCCAGGCGCCCAGCCGGGGAGCGCGATGGACGTCACTTCCACAGGCAGCTTGGAGAGGGCCAAGATGGTGTCCGAGAAGAGCAGCAGGAAGCTGAAGAAGTTCAAGTCTCCAAAGGACCTGAGCTTCGAATTCGGGCTGGAGGCGAGCGACGACGACCTCTGGAGCCGCCGGCGCAGCGAGCGGATCTTCCTCCACGACGCCACGGCCTCTTCGGCCGGGCTGGCCTCCACGGCGCAGACCAGCTCGACCCCCGTGGCCAGAGCTGCCGGGCGCTGCGTGAAGGGAACGCCTCTCAGCCCCAAGAAAGACGGAGGCAAAGGGAAAGAAAGGAAGGAGCTCAGCAAGGTACGAACCACGAGCCGCTCTGTGTTGGGAGGTGCAAAGGGGAAAGGCTGCACAGAATTCTGCAAAATGCAGTGTTGGCAAACAGGATCTGGGAACAATATACATAGTCCATATGCAATAATGGATTGCTGTCGGGGGGGAAACGAGACATAAAACCACAAGATATGTGGATGCGTTGAAGGTAGTGAATGGGACTATTTGTAGTACAGTCCTACCTCGGAAGTCAAACAGAATCCGTTCCAGAAGTCCGTTCAGCTTCTAAAATGTTCGGAAACCAGAGCACGGCTTCTGACAGGAGCTTCCTGCAGCCAATCAGAAGCCCCGTCAGACGTTCGGCTCCCAAAAATAGTTCGCAAACCGGAACACTCACTTCCGGGTTTGCAGTGTTCGGGAACCAAAACGTACGAGAACTAAGCCATTCAAAAACCAAGGTATTACAGTGTGAACATAATATTTAAACAGGGCAGGGGTGCAAAACTTGGGCCCTATTATGCCGAGGGAAATAATTAAAGCATTCGATTGCCCTGAGTTGGCCATATTCGTTTGTTGGCCAAGGAGTATGTGTATTCGTTTTTGATGCACATGCGACCTGGCCTGTAGAGTCTTGGGGTCTTCTTAGAGAAGTGGCCACAGGGCCTGGGCCTGCCATGTTGAGCAACGGCTCTCACATAGAATTGTAGAGTTGGAAGGGACACCAAGGGCCATCTAGTCCAACCTCCTGCAATGCAGGAATCACAGCCTGCCTGTCACCTCGTTTCTCATCGTTGGAAGGCCCAGTGTGTGGCCGGCCAAGAAAACGGCAAATTCTACGCGAGGAGAGGGCTTTAAAAGAGGACTAGACAAATTCATGGGAAGAGAGGGCTTTTGAGGGCTGCTGGACATGGTGACCCTCTTCTCTGCCTCCACGGTCAGAGGGAGCAATGCTTCTGAATACCCATTGCTGGAAACCGCAGGAGGGGAGAGGGCTCTTGTGCTCGGATCCTGCTTGCTGATTTCCCACATGAACCTGGTCGGCCACCTTGATCCCCAGTCTGGTGAACTCCAGTGGTTGGACAACAGTTAGCTACCAACATCCCTGGCCATGAACTCTGCTGGCTGAGGTTGTATCTGGAGGGCACCAGGTTGGGGAAGCCTGCTCTATGGTGTCTGATCTCCTGGCGGCTCACTTATGCCTGCCGGCCATTAATTTTTCGTACTGTTTTGGAAGGAACCCAAAGCATCATCTCGTCAAACGCCTTATATAAGGTCCAACCGACTAGTCCATGTAGCGGATCATCTCCAGGGCCCTGTGGCCTGAGAGGCCTTTGCCCTCTGATCCTCTTTGAAAGAGGGGCCTCCTGCCTTTACTACACGGTCCAGATGGACTCAGCAGAAGCCTCATTTGAGCATGTGCAGAATGCGGTTCCCCGCACCTTTGAGCAAGTCACAGGCAGCCACCCCACACCTGAGACTAGGGCTGGGCAAGATAAAAGAGGATAGGAGTCCCAGGCAGATTTCGGTCCCCCTGCTCCTCTTGAGTTGCACTCGCTGGCCACCTGCCTTTCCCTTCCTTCCGACCAGCAAGACTGATTGACCGAGAACTTTCTTTCCCTTCTTATTTTCCTTGTGCAGAAGAAGAAAAGCAAAGAAGGCCCCTTCTGCTCTTCCTCCTCGTCTTCCTCCTCGTCTTCCTCCTCGTCCTCTTCCCTCTCGCCTCCAGGCATTGCCAGCTCCATGCCTGACGCCCGAGGCAGCCTGACCAGCTCCCTGGGCTCCAGCAAGAAAAGCAAAGCCAAGGCCAAAGCCAAAGAAGTGAAGAAAGAGGTGAGGCCTCCACACAGGCTGGCAGCGCCTCTTAGATGTGTGGAGGAGCATTTGAAAATGCCATCTCCATCCACCACCCCCAGTCTGAAGTGGTAGAATCCTCTTCAGCGACCATGTGTAGGTCAAAAATGTGTAGGTCAGATCTGAAGTATTCATACTGGGAAGCTCTGCAAATTTCCCCGCTCTAACTTTGCATAATTCATTCTGCCATTTTGCATAATTTATTCTGAATAATATCAATGGGAGGGGGAATTTGCACACGTTTCTGCTGTTTTGCATAATTCACTCTGCGGTTTTTGCTGTTTTGCATGATGGGCTTCTGGTTTTGCTAGTTGCGGGGGGGGGGGGACAGTCAAGGTTGCCCAAACTGGCCCCTGGACTTGGGTCCTCGTCCTCCCCCCCCCCCAGTGGCTTGTGAGATTTCAGAAAGCATCTAATTGCAGCCATGGGCTGGAATTTCATAGAGAAATAAAGGAAGTTTAGTTTCCAAAGGAAGCTTGATTCTGTGCCCACTGAGATTTTGGACACCTTTTCTGCGCTCCCAGCCCTTAGTACCATATTTTTCGCTCCATAAGACGCACCTGAACATAAGACGCACCTAGTTTTTAGAGGAGGAAAGGGGGAAAGCCCTGTTTTTTTGAGGATCAGCTCAAAGTGGTGCAGCTTTTTTTTGCAAAGGGAAAAGCCCTGGTTGTTTTTAGGATCAGCTGAAAGTGGTGCAGCTTCTTTTGCAAAGAGGAAAAGCCCCGTTTTTATGGGGTTCAACTCACAGTTCTGCAGCTTCTAGGAAAGGGAGCCATTTCTACAGTTTCCAGACAGATAATCTAATCAGCCAGTCAGATGTCGCTGGGGAAACAAACAGCCTCCCTTTGCATTTAACAACGGAGGCCTGGGCAAGGGGCCGGGGCTGGAAAGGGAGCCTTATCTCTCTCCCCGATCGCTTGCTAAACAGCTGTTCAGCGGCTTCCTTTCAACACCTTCTTGTCTCTTTGTAAAAAAAAAGAGCACAATCTGCTTTTGCCCCTGGGCAATTCGGCTCCAGGGACCATGCATTCGCTCCATAAGACGCATAGACATTTCCCCTTACTTTTTAGGAGGAAAAAAGTGTGTCTTATGGAGCGAAAAATACGGTATATTGCACCCCCAAGGAATGCCACCCTGATCCCCACAGCCAGCCCATCCACAGAGGACTTTCCTGGTCTTCTGGGTCTTGGGTACCACTGGGGAAGCGATGGCCGTTTCCAGAGCCTCCAGGCGCTGGGCATCTCCCATGTGCCCCCCTGGGTGGTTCTCCTGCTCCACAGCCACCCAAGGGATAGCAGAAGCAGCTATGTCCCTCCCAGGATTAAGCTACTACCACACATACATTAAAAGCACGGGAATACCAAAACAGCCATGGCTCCCCCCCAAAGGATTCTGGGATCTGTAGTTGGTTATGCGTGCTGAGGTTTGCAAGGAGACCCCTATTCATTTCCCAGAGTTCCCTGGGCGGAAGAGGGGACTGGCTGTTAAGCCCACCCTAGGGATTGTGGCTCCGCAAGGAGAATCGGGGTCCTCTAGCCAAGCTCAGTTCCCTTCACAAACCACAGCGCCGTTTCAGTTGAGGCGAGGGAAATAAACGCAGATAACGGGGAGGTCTGGAAAAGCTAGCAGATGGAATGGGGGGGGCAGGGGAGGAAGAGGAGAGTTGGTGCTTCAGGGAAAGTTCTGCCACAGGGCTGCGGGTCTTGGCAGAAAGGTTTTTGCTAACCCCCGCTTGCTTTGTCCCTTGCCCAGAACCGAGGGAAAGGAGGCGCCGTCAGCAAACTGATGGAGAGCATGGCTGCCGAGGAGGATTTTGAGCCCAACCAGGACAGCAGCTTCTCGGAGGATGAGAACGTGCCGCTCAGTTTGCTCCTAGAGAGGCCTCTGACTCCGGGTGAGAGACGGTTCCTGGTTCCTTAGATCTCTTCCTGCCCCGGCCAAAAGGCTGGAGACAGTTCCAAGAATACTCAGTCCGCATGGAGTGTTTGTATTCTCCCCCCACCTCTTATTATTATTATTATTATTATTATTATTATTATTATTATTATTAATTATTTTGCAGGGCTGCGGGTAGCCATTTTTGTGATCCTTTAAAAAAATTACTTGGTTTTTCAGATTAAAATCCTGCAATCATATATCAAACATAGAACATAAAAACAAGATTCCGAGGAATCTCTTGGACTTCCATCCTCCCCTTTGTGGGTCCTATTATTAATCATTTTCTCCTGCATCTTTTATGATGATCCAAATGTTCTACATCTCCACTGTATCCAAAATTCACCATTAAAACTACAAGCGATAATTCCAATCCTAACGATTTTAACTCTTTACAATGGTCTTTAAGATAAGTTATAAATTTCCCCCGTTCCTTATTAAAATTTTGGTCTTCCTGATTTCTTAATTCTTTTGGTCGTTTTAGCCATTTTGGCATAATCTTTGTGACCCTTTAGCTCACCCAATAGTTACAGGAACTACTTTCAGACGTAGTTCAGAAACTTTGTCCCAAAGACAGCTTAACTCCCTCCCACAGGAGGTTGTGTGGCCACCAACTTGGTTGGCTTTAAGAGAGAATTAGACAAATTCAGAGAAGAGGAGAGGGCTATGGATGGCTCCTAGCCAGGATGGCTCTACTCTGCCTCCACAACTGAGGGCATCAATGCTTTTGAGTGCCAGTTGCTGGAGACCCCAGGAGGGGAGAGTTGCTCTTGTCCTCAAATTCTGCTTACTGGTTTCCCACTGGGGCATCTGGTTGTCCAGTGGGAGAACAGGAGGCTGGACTAGATGGGCCGTTGGCCTGATCCAGCAAGCTCTTCCCATGTTCTTATGTACTCAGTGGGTCTGGCTCTGGGTCAGGAGCTGGCAGCTAGGTTCACGAGGATGTGGGAAGCAGCCTATAGTAGATCAAGCCATTTAGCTTAGTGATGTCAACACTGGCTGGCTGTTGTTCTGCAGGGTTTCAGGCAGGGACCTTGACTCTGCCTGCTCAGCGGGTGCCAGGGACTGAAACTGGGACCTTCTGGATGCCAAGCAAGTGCTCTGTCATTGAGCCACGGACCTGCCCCATGGAATCCCCATGCCCTTCAGGATAGGAGAAGGCAACATAGTTCCAACAAAAGAAGAATGGTTATCAGAATTAGGTGAATACCCCGAATGGCAAAATTAACAGAAATAGTAAGAAACCAATCAAGTGAAAAAATCAGGAGAGAATGGGGTGTCTTTACAAACTATATGAAGAAATTGGGTTCCCAAAATTATAACTGGCTTAGTCTAGACCCAGGTGGTGCTGTGGGGGACCCAGGTGGCGCTGTGGGTTAAACCACAGAGCCTAGGGCTTGCTGATCAGAAGGTTGGTGGTTCGAATCCCTGCAACGGGGTGAGCTCCCGTTGCTCGGTCCCAGCTCCTGCCCACCTAGCAGTTCGAAAGCACGTCAAAGTGCAACTAGATAAATAGGTACTGCTCCGGCGGGAAGGTAAACGGCGTTTCCGTGCGCTGCTCTGGTCCGCCAGAAGCGGCTTAGTCATGCTGGCCACATGACCCGGAAGCTGTACGCCGGCTCTTGGCCAATAAAGCGAGATGAGCGCCACAACCCCAGAGTCGGACACGACTGGACCTAATGGTCAGGGGTCCCTTTACCTTTACCTTTAGTCTAGACTTAAAAAACCACAGGAAGTCAAGTTGTCTGTATTCAAAATGAATACAGACAACCCAAGATATGAGATCATATACAGTACTGTACAGTGGTCGAAGGAAGTCTACTTTTTTCTTTTCCTTTTCTCTCTCTCTCCCTCTCTCTCTCTTGTTGGTGTGTCTTTGTTCTTTCGAATTTCTTTTTCTACTTTGTGTTTTTATCATCTTTTTTTCATATATGCTTTTGTAATTGTAATTTCATAATTCATTTAAATGTTTTCTTCTTTGTATGTATGCAAAAAAATAAAAATAAAAAAGGAGAAGCCTGCATATGCCATAAGTAACATGGGTGCAGATTTCTGCTGCCTTTGAAAGTGCTGCTAATTCTCTCCCTCCCTCCCTCTGTCGCCCTCCAGCCCCCCGTTCTTGCATCATCGACAAAGACGAGCTGAAGGATGGCTTGAGAGTCCTCATCCCCATGGATGACAAGCTCCTCTACGCCGGCCATGTGAAGACCGTCCACTCTCCTGACATGTAAGAGGGCGCCACACGCTTGGAGAGTCATGGCACCTTGGGAGTTGCTGTCCGGCAACATCTTAAGCCCAAAGCTCCCTGATCCCTGGGGGGTGGGGGTGGGCATGGAAATGCCCCCACCGAGATTCCTGCCTGTGACTTAATCAGAAGCAGAGCAAAATGATGACAAGCGACTGTCCTGGAATTCTACTCAATATTGATCCAGAACAGAACTCCAGTGTATATTTAGCAGAGTTGAAACTTTATAACACATTGCAGGATTCCCAAAAAATAGACCAGAGGCAATTGTATTTCATCCAGCAGAGCTTTACTGCTCTTAAGGGGTGGTGTGGTTATTGGGTTACTGCTTTTGCTTTGATTTTATATGTTGTGGTCTTCTTGTGAACCGCCCTGAGACCTCCGGGAATAGGGCAGTGTATAAGTTGAATAAATAATATTAATAATAATAATAATCCTGAAGGCAAATGAACAGAATGGTCACAAATCCAATGCATTCAGGATTGGCACCGTCCATAAGAAATCCAGTTGCAGCAGACTTAACTTAAACTTGCAATAACTTATAATAAGACTAAACCTTAACACTATATATAGAACACCACAACCGAAGGAAGAGATATAGAGAAAGTGAAACCCAGGCTCCTTCTGCCCTTACTATTACAGTAGCATGACCTTGATAGAAGAGCCAGTTTAAGCCAGCTGTTCTCAGGTTCCCAGAAGGAATAACCCAAACATCACGAACCTTCTGCTTGTCTCTTTTCACACAGAGAAGCTTCCAGAACCCTCTTGAATGAATTAGAATAGGGAAGATCTCTCCACATCAGATCAATACTTTCTGTACTAAGAAATGCTAACTGACAGCAACTTTTTGAAGGCAAATGCCATTAAGCAGTACAAACCTGGCTCACTTTATTTACTTCTTAAACTCCCAGGCCACTTTTTGACACAGTGGTCCCTGCAGCCATCGAGAAACCATAAAGACCCACGAAGCAGATGAACCAACTGCCTTTAACCCCGTTGCAGAAACCAGCTGAATATAGTAGTGTATTTTGCATCCAACATCACGTTGAATCGACATCTCTATAGATGCAAAACATTTTTGTCCACTTGCACAATTATGAACGTTCTTTATCTCTGCAAGGCCATTGAGTCCAGCTTTGATTAATGCAGAGTTTGGACTTTTATATGGCGCTCTTAAGCGCAGAATAACACGCCCTGGTGCCTGCATGCATTTGCAGCAAACGTTCCAGCAGGCTTTGTGCAAAAGCGAGCCACATGCTAAATGCCAGGACAGCCTCTGCCTCTTATTTTTTTTTAAAACATATATCTAGCTTTGTAGTTTTGGGTCTATTTCTATCTGTTTCTAATTATCAGCCAGGGGAGTGCTGCTAAATATTCACTGCTTCTGACTTTGGGGCCAAAAGGCAGCTCTTTTTCATTCACCTCTGACCATAATCTCTGGCTTAAAAACGACAAACCCTGCTGAAAATATTTCCAGCTTGATAAACATCTCCTCCTGCAGCTGGAAATTGGGCGGCTTGAATCGCCATTCTGCACTGGAGACAGAGCGGCCCAAAGAAATTGTTTCCCAATGAAACCGGCTTGTAGAGCATTCTTGGGCATCAAAAAATCTCTCTCTGATGGTTTTGTCTTGGTTTGACTTCTCGATGTTTCTTAGCCTCCTCCTCTTCCTCTTCCTCCTCCTTCACTGTTGCGTTTTGGGTCTGTGCGTTTCAGATACCGAGTCATGGTGGAAGGAGAGCGAGGGAACCGACCCCACATCTATTGTCTGGAGCAGCTGCTGCAGGAGGCAGTAAGTGGGACCCCTTAATTTTCTAGGGAGGTGGTGTCTTGCCAAATGCAAGGTGGTTTCTGTTAAAATGAGATTCAGAAGCAATATAAAACACAAGTGAGTGAGAAGATTAAAGATTTAATTCTTAATAATAATAAAAATAATAATTTATAATAATAAATAATAAATTTATTATTTATACCCCGCCCATCTGGGTGGCTTCCAACAAAACACTAAAATACAATAATTAATCAAACATTAAAAGCTTCCCTAAAGAGGGCTGCCTTCAGATGTCTTCTAAAAGTCTGGTAGTTGTCGTTCTCTTTGACATCGGATGGGAGTACACTACCGAGAAGGCCCTCTGCCTGGTTCCCTGTAACTTGGCTTCTCGCGGGGAGGGAACCACCAGAAGGCCCTCAGCGCTGGACCTCAGTGTCCGGGCTGAACGATGGGGGTGGAGACGCTCCTTCAGGTCTACTGGGCCGAGGCTGTTTAGGGCTTTAAAGGTCAGCACCAACACTTTGAATTGTGCTCGGAAACGTACTGGGAGCCAATGTAGGTCTTTCAAGGCCGGTGTTATGTGGTCTCGGCGGCCGCTCCCAGTCACCAGTCTAGCTGCCGCATTCTGGATTAGTTGTAGTTTCCGGGTCACCTTCAAAGGTAGCCCCACAAAGAGCGCAGCAAGCAATCTTCTTCTTCTTTGGCGATCCCTCGTAGCCGAGTAAGATTGTCTTCCATAAACACGGTTTTAACAGTGAGTCCGTAAGTGACTGTGGAGGCCAGTTCTGGATCCACACGTCCTTCCACAGTGGGGACATTGGTTTCCGGGTTAGAGTTGATCACTGTGTGTATTTGCCAGGCGTGCCTTCCACTTAGCACGTTTCTCCCTTGCGTCCTGAGTTCGAATGTCTCAAGCAAGTAATATATACATACCAAGCAAGCACTTCAGTCTGCCACTTGGAAGCCCTTAAGAAGCGGCGAAGCAACTCCCCCAGGTAGCCTCAGTTTGCACAGCCCTGCGGCCAGTCAATCCGTGGATGAGCTTCTCAAAAACCCTGCCCCAAACCCATCCGATTTATAGATACCTAGCCTGTTAGCCTGTGTGGCTTGCCCGGCTGGCTACGTGCAGATCATACTTTACTGGCTACGTGCAGATTATTTGTTAGCCACCCTCTCCCACTTTCTCCAAACCATGCCCAACATCAAAGAAGGTACCCAGCACTATCGCTTCCTCCCAACAGATTAGGACATTAAAGGCTGTTCTCAGCCATCAAAGAGCTGAACAAGAGATTAGGGGGAAGGAACAGGTGGCAGGGAGAGAGCAACTGAGTCAGATCACTAACTCCTCGAAATACAATTTATCTTCCAGATAGATTGCCCAAACAGGCAGATGTTCCATGTTGCCTTTGGGAAGAGGAGGGAGGGCATCGCAAGACATCTGGGCTGGGGCTGGTGGAGCTTCGGGTTTTATTCTTACTTAATAGATTTCTTAGTTGCTTTCTACAAATACAAAAAGTCCCCAAGTGACTTATAACAATGCAAAATACAACCAGATAAAATCAGTTGAAAATCAGAAACTCCCCCCAGAAACATTAAAAAGGATAAAAGGTAGTTAAGAGCCATAGGCTTGATTGTAGAGGAATGTATCTGCCTGGCGTCTAAAGACATGTAATGATGGTGCCAGGTGAGCCTCTGGGGAGAGCGTTGCACAGACGGGGAGCCACCACCGAAAAGGCCCTGTTCTCATGTCGCTACCCTCCAGACGTCCTGTGGTGTTTGCTAAGGGAGGGGGAAACATCTTCACTGAGGGTAGCTCTTCCTGCACCCATTGCCATTACTCATGCATAGTCCGTTTCTCGTTCTTGCCACCCTCAGCAGTCTTCCAGACAACCCAAATCGTTTTTTTAATATTCTGTTGGGAGCTGACCAGAGTGGCTGCGGAAAGCCAGCCAGATGGGCGGGATATAAATAATAATAATAATAATAATAATAATTATTATTAATAATAATAATAATAATAATAATAATAATAATATCATCCACCTTTTCAAATTAAAGGTGGTTGAGGGAGGAATCTAAACTCTGGCACTGCAGTTTTCCCTTGTAGATGGAGCGAACAGCAAATAAAACTGTCTGAAACAGTCAGGAAGTTGGGCCATTCAGTTTGAGTATTGCCTCCTCTTCCTGATACTTGTGAGACTACATCTCCCATCATCCCCCAACCATTGACCGTGCTGTCTGGGGCTGATGGGAATTAGAGTCCTGCACCATCTGGAGGAGAGCAATTTGGGCAGAAGCTGGTCTGCACTGGCTGGCGGGAACTATCCAAGGTCTCAGCTGCAATCTTCATCTATTACTGTTTTATTTCTTGTAATTATATCCTGCCTTTCCTCCAAGGGGCTTGGGGGGTGATGTACATCCTTCTCCTCCTACTCATTTAATCCTCACAACAACCCTGTGAGGTGGGTTAGGCTGAGAGGCAGTGGCGGGGGGCCCAAGGTCGCCCACTGAGTTTCGTGGCCGATTGGGGATTTGAACCCGGGTCTCCCAGTTCCTAGTCCAGCACTCTAACCACTACACCCCACTGCCACATCTGCCCTGCATAGAGGTACCAGGTAGATCTGCTTTGTTTCTTGCTATCAATCAATCAATCAATCAATCAATCAATCAGGATCTATCAATCACAGGCAGGTGCAAAATAGAATTAAACAACAAGCTTATTCTGAGCCTTGGAATCGATTTTTCTGTAGTAGAAGTGAACTGGTTTCAGAGCCCTTTCAACTAACAGTGGTGGCTGACCTTGACACTCCAGATGTTTTGGGACTACAACTCCCATCATCCCTGGCCACTGGTCCTGTTAGCTAGGGATGATGGGAGTTGTAGTTCCAAAACATCTGTTTATTAATTTCCGCAGCCCAGCTTTAGGTTGCTTGACAAGGAGAAGACCCAAGAGATCTGCCAGCAGGTCTTGATCTAACTTTTGCTCCCCGCTGCCCTACCACACAGGGCAAAAAGCAAGAGTTAACGGATGCTTCCTTCTGCACAGATCATTGACGTGAAACCTCCTTCGGTGCGCTTCCTCCCGGAAGGCACACGGATCGCCGCCTACTGGAGCCAGCAGTATCGTTGCCTCTACCCCGGGACAGTCGTACGAGGTGAGACCGTCATTCAGTCAGATGACGAGGGAGTCAAAGGAGCTCTAAAGCAGGGTGGATTTGATTTAAATCAAATCGATTTAAATCACGATTTAAATCACTAGTCAGTAAGACTTGATTTGAATTTTTTTTTTTTTTTTTAACAGAAAAACTCATCCTTGCTGGTATAATCTTAATATTTACAACCAGATGAAGGTTTCATTTTTGGAATAATAAATTTCCAGAATTTATTTAGCTAAAACAATAACATTATAGCATATGTATCTATGTTTGTTAAGTGATGTGGTTAAGCATTTTTTAAAAAAACAAACTTTAGCACATGAAAAACTTAAAACAAATCCTTATTTCCTGATGAATAGCCTTTGGACTAGAATGTAACTTAAGTAGAAAACTATCTTTAGAAAGATTTTTTATCCAAAAGCATTTCATTTTAAAAATCCGATTTAAATTTTTAAAAATCCGATCTTTTTTATTTTATTTTTTAAATAAATCATTGGTTTTTATCCACCCTGCTCTAAAGGAAGATAAGGAGATAGCAGAGAAGGAATTATTTGCATCTGTCTTCATAGCAAAAAGTATAGAGAAGAGCCCAGCGCCTAAACTAACTTTTGCAGGAAGAGAGTCTTAGGAAGAGGCAGGTGGTATAAGATGAAGTGGCAAGCCTTACTGACAAAATAAAAACTGGCAAAACACTGGGCCTGGATGGGTCTGAATTCAAATGTGAAATTTTAACTAACAAAAATACGCAACTTGTCCCTCAGCCTCCATAACAGAACTGGAAAGTAGGCAATGTAACACCTATTTTTTTTTTAAAAAAAGGGATCTGGGAAGTTGGGGCATTGTCAGGTTCTCTTATCAGTTGTTCAATAGAAATTCCAAGCCATTTGTCTTTAAGTCTTTTTATTTAGTGCCAAGGTATTTACAGTGCAGAGCTCAGTCTTATCACGTCTGCTCAGTCACTAGCAGAATCCGGAAATGCCTCCCTCCAGTTTTGGCGCCAACACCAAAGTTTCGGCAGCCTCAATTGCCAATTGCCGCCTTCTCCTCCTACGTGATATATGCGCCGGACCTGACGTTTCCCCCTCCGATTGAGTCTGCTGGGTGGTGCCAGGTCTCCCACTAACTCCCTGGACACCTGGCACTCCCTGGCTCCCAGCCACTAACTGCTTCTCCCCCGAGATGGGACTGCCAGTTTCACTCGAAGATGAACCTGTTGTTATCACAGGTGGCGGCTCTCTATAAACACTCAGAGCTGCACTGGCAGGGGCAGGCAGATCCCTGACAGGCATGGACTGGAAATTACAGGCTGGCTAGGTCAACTTCAGTTCCAGGAAAATGGGAAGGATTGTTAAGGGTAAATCATCATAGAAGAACAAGCCTTGCTGAAGCAGAACCAGCATGGCTTCTGCGAGGGAACGTCCATTGGAAGTGTCAGAAAGCATATGGGTATTTGTGACCCACTTAATGCAATGTAATTGGACTTTCAAGAAGGTTTTGGCAAAGTATCTCACCAAAGACTGCCGAGTGAACTTAGCAGTCAGAAGGTGGGTGTGTTCTGATGATAATCCTTTCCTTTTCTATCCAAAGGGGCTCATGATCAGGAGGAAGACGGGGATCTGATAACAGTGGAGTTCGATGATGGCGACACCGGCCGGATTCCCTTGTCCCACATCCGGCTCCTTCCACCAGATTACAAGATCCAGTGTGAGTTTGGCCCTTCTGTTGCAGAATAGGATTCCCGGGCATCGAGAATTGCGGTTTGAAAGCCTCCCCACTGCCCCACAACAGGACAGAAGCCCAGTTCCCTTTCCCTCCTGATGCCCCTCAGTTCCCCACAGTAGACTGGTAATAGGAACCCAGAAACATATGACCCCCCCCCCTGTGTGTTGTGTGTCCCCCCCCCACAAGCATCCACTTTCCCTCCCCAAGAAAGCTTTAAATCATCATCACATTCAAAGCATATTCATAGTACCTGATTGCAGCAGGAACAGAGTGAAGAAAAGGGATTCAATGTGTTTATTCCTGCATTGCAGGGGGTTGGACTAGATGACCCTTGGGGATCCAACCCAGCTCAATGATTCTAATTCCTACACCCATCATACATAAAAGAACCAGATTTGTATTGGGTTGGAGCTAGTCTATTAGTGGTTCGCACATTTACATATTCAATAAAGGATCCCCACAATTGGATTTTCTTCTTTTTCTTATTATTTATTGAATTTATATACTGCCCTATACCTGGGGGGTCTCAGGGAAGTTCACAGAATGAAATCAAGATATAAAACCACAAAATGCATAATAAAAACAAAAACAACTCAATAGCTCCCCTCCCAAACAAAAAAACAACCCACATTTTATTTTTTAATATTTAAATAAAGACTTTATTAAATTCGTCATATTACATCAAAATACATCATACATTCCTTAAATATCCATTACACATACATTCCACAGTCATTATACATATACTCCCATATCTCACCTCTCTCTCATATTCTACAATCAACCTCATACAACCCACATTTTAAAAGGGCTTAGGGTGTAAATAAAGGGCTGCACTTTCTTTGATCTCTTTGCATTCTCATCTTACAGGTTCACTTCCCAAAGAAAGCCCCTCTCCAAACCCTTTGCTTACCAGTAACACAAATTGTAAAAATCTAAATATCTTCCAGAATTCGGCTACGATGGGCTGGGCTGCTAATCAAACCTGGGGAGTCAATTTCTGATCTTTCGGGTCCTTAGCAGGCCTATCATATAATAATAATAATAATAATAATAATAATAATAATAATAATAATAATTTATTTGTACCCCTCCCATCTGGCCGGGTCCCCCCAGCCACTCTGGGCGGCTTCCAACAAACATTAAAATACATCAAAATGTCACAGATTAAAAACTTCCCCTAAACAGGGCTGCCTTCAGGTATTTTCTAAATGTCATGTAGTTGTTTATCTCTTTGACCTTTGCTGGGAGGGCGTTCCACAGGGCGGGTGCCACCACCGAGAAGGCCCTCTGCCTGGTTCCCTGTAATTTGGCTTCTCGCAGGGAGGGAACCGCCAGAAGGCCCTCGGAGCTGGACCTCAGTGTCCGGCAGAACGATGGGGGTGGAGACGCTCCTTCAGGTATAAGCCTAATAAGGTCTGCATTGGAGGTCCGGGGACATTTTGCTCTGTAATCCCTTAATAAATGGAAACCCAGAACTTGTGGGTCTCCACACAGATGCTGAGCTGCTGGCGCCCCCACACTGAGCACTTGCCTGCGTTCCCTCCACAGGTGGAGGTCTCCGTTTGAATAAACCCTTGTTTAGCTGGGGGGGGGGGAGAGTGGACTGTGTGTCTCCCTCGGTGTGTGTCTGTGCAGCACAGGCCAAAGAATAGCTGTTGGTCTCTTTCAGGTGCCGAGCCTTCTCCCGCCCTGCTGGTGCCCAGCACGAAACGCCGCAGCCGCAAGTCCAGCAAGGATACCGGGGAAGGGAAGGAGGGCAGCGGCACGGGGTCCGAGGAGCCGGCGGCCTCCAAAGGCAAAGGGCGTGGGAGAAAACCAAGCACCAAACAGAAAGCTGGTACGAGACAGCAGCAGCTTTGGCGGGTGGAAATAAGAATAAGAATAAGAATAAATTTTTATTTATACCCCGCCCTTCCCGGTCCAAAAACCGGGCACAGGGCGGCTAACAACAAATACAAAACAATGATTAAAAACAACTTTAAAAACAGCATAAAAAACAAACACCCGTGGGATCACCAGGGCTAACTGGCCAAGGTAGTCTTGCTAGGCCAGTAAGGGAGACCAGGGAAGAATTTTAATGTGGGGACCCAGAAGGGTTTCTTCAGAAAAAAGGGAAGGGGGAAAAGGAATAGGGGATCAGGCTAGATTGAAGGCCAGGCGGAATAGCTCTGTCTTACAGCCCCTGCGGAAGGAGGTCAGGTCCCGCAGGGCCCTAGTCTCATGGGACAGAGCATTCCACCAGGTCGGAGCCAACACTGAGAAGGCCCTGGCCCTGGTAGAGGATAATCTGGCTTCTTTGGGGCCTGGGACCCTTAAGCTATTGTTATTCGTGGACCTTAAGGTCCTCTGTGGGGCATACCAGGAGTGGCGGTCCCGTAAATACCGAGGGCGAAACCCTGGGGAGTGCGGGAAACGGCCTTAGGCCAGGTGAGTCTAGCCCAGGCCAATGGGAGTTGGAGTCAGGAGCTGCCAGTGGTTGTTCAGGGTCGGAAGCAGAGAGAGAAGTATTTCCTTCCCATCACCTGCTCCTTGCAGATGCCTTTGGGGACTGAACCTGGGACCTTCTGCATACTGCCCTCTCCGTAGTTGCGAACTTTGGAACTCCCTGCCTAGGGAAGCCAGACTGGCTCCCTCTTCGTTGTCCTTCTGCCGGAAGGTGAAGGCTGTTTTATTCCAACAGGCCTTCAGGAGATGTTTCTTAAGGAAAGGCCTTTGGAGTGCCAAGCTGCTTTTACCACCTCTATTTTAACAGATATGCTTTTATAGTGTTTTAATTCTATTTAATTTCTTTTAAATGATTGCATTGCATCTGTTTTTAGTTTTTGGGGTTTTTTTGGTATTTTATCTATGTTGTTTCAATGTGTTCTAAGCTGCCTTGAGTCCTAGACTGGGAAAAAGGTGGGACAGAAATGTAATAATAATAGGAAAAAAATTCTGATTGTCTAGGTTGGTGTGTTAAAAAGCTTTCGATTGACTGAAAAGGCACCTCCAGTTAATCAGGCAACAAACCGTTAAAAAAAAGTGGATTATTTTTAATAGAAGTACTTATAAAAGAACTGTAAATGGCAGAGGCTACCTTGGAAGAGCATTGCCTTTTTTGTGGGAAGGAATGTTCCTTCTAAGAAGAGTGTCTGCAGAGAGCATAAATAGTCATGCCATCTTAAAGCATAAATCATGTATTCACATGATTAAATCAACTAGGATTTTCTTCCATATGTATATGACAGTCAACTGAACTGCACTTCAAAGCTGGATCTTGGAAGGGCACTGTCAAACATCACATTATAATATATGCAGATAACGGAGTTAATGCGTTCGTTAAACATGTCAGCTTCTGCATCCTTTGTAACACTATTTGGATTTTAGTACTTTGAAAGAGAGGTCTGTGTTCACTCACCTCTTTCTGTGCCTGGGTCTTCAGCTCTGCCTTCTCCAGTCCAGATGTTCTCCAGATCTTTTGGTGGGCTATGATGCCCATCAGCTGTAGCCATAACATGGCCAGTGGCTGGGGCACTATGGGAGAGCCGGAGTCCCAAGAACGATTGGAAGGGTACCAGGCTGGGGGCCAGGGGAGCTGGAGAAGCCTGCCTCATTGTTGGACAACATCCTTCCAGGATCCAGAGAAGAGGCACTCTGGCCTTGGGCAAAGGCTATTTCCCCCAAAAAATTGTTTTAATTTTACTTTTTCTGCTTTCCAGAAGATGCCGTCCTCAAGGAAGAAGCAAGCCAGGGGGAAGCTGCAGCCAGCCCATCGCTTGTGCGGAGAAGCCCGCTTGCCTTAGCAAGCAAAGCGCAAAAGGCTCAAAGAAAGCGCAGCAGATCCCCGCCAGGACCTCCTCCCAGGCAGAAGAAAAACATCACAGCAAAGGCGGCAAAGTCAAGCTCTCCTCCAAGATGCCCGGCCCGGCCCAGCCCACCTTCCAGCCTCCGGCGTTCAGCAACACCCGGGGGGACGAGCCCTATGCCGAGATCCCGGGCGTCCTGGGGGCTTTCAGCGCTTCGGACACCTCCTCTGGCAAAGCTCGGTCCAAGAAGGAGAAATCTGCAGAGGAGTCGCAAGAGTTTGGGTCGGCGGCCAAAGCCCAGAGGAAGATCCCCGACAGCGATATCCTCATCAAGCTGGACCACGAAGGAGTGATGTCTCCCAAAACCAAGAAGACGAAGGAGGCCATGCGGATGCTGGGCAGCTCCAGCCTGGCCGGCAGGAGGGAGACCAAAAACATCCTGGGGCTGAGCTACAGTCCCGTGGCCGAGGCCAAGCAGCAGAAAGCGTCCAGGGCCAAGGGGGCCGGCGGCGAATCTCCGGCCCCGAACTTTGGGGGGAAGTTTGGCGGCTCTGGAGAGAACTCTGCGAAGCAGCAAGAGGACAAGGCGCAGGCCGGGCCGGCAGGAGACGAGTCGGAAAGCAACAGCAGCGGCAGCAGCTCCGAGTCGGAAGGGGAGGAGGAGGCGGAGAAGAACGGAGGGGGAGCCCCTGACAGCTCGGCCAGCTCGCGGGCCTCCACGCCCGTCTCCTCCTCCAACTCCTCGTCCTCCTCTTCTTCCAGCAGCTCCAGCTCTTCCTCCTCCTCCTCCTCGTCCTCCACTTCTTCCTCCTCGTCCTCCAGCTCCAGCTCTTCCTCCTCTTCGTCCTCGTCTTCCTCCGCCACGGACGAAGACTCCTCCTGCAGCTCGGACGACGAGGCGGCCGAATCCCAGGCGGGGGCCTCCTCCGCCCAGCAGACCCTCCCCGCCAAGGCGGCCAAGCAGGCGGGGAAGTCTCCCTCGGCCGCAAACCCCCAGAGCCCCAAGCAGGAGCAGCAAGCGGCACAGAAGCAGCAGCAGGCGGGGGGCAAGACCCGCCCCAAGAAGCGGGAGGGGATCCACCTGCCCACCACCAAGGAGCTGGCCAAGCGGCAGAGGCTGCCCTCGGTGGAGAACCGGCCCAAGATCGCGGCCTTCCTGCCGGCGCGGCAGCTCTGGAAGTGGTTTGGGAAGCCCACCCAGGTCAGCTCCTTCTCCTGCTGGGGGGTCTTTCCTTTGCTCTCTGCATCTCCGGCTGGGACCTCTCCCCCCCCACTCAGGGGTGTTATATTAGCGCACATTGCAAAGGTTTCATGACACAGGATGTGAATGGATGTAAATACAGCCTCTGCATATAATCATAATACAATACAATACAATACAATACAATACAATACAATACAATACAATATAATATAAAATACAGTAACTATATTATATTATATTATATTATATTATATTATATTATATTATATTATATTATATTACTTATATCCCGCCCATCTGGCTGGGCCTCCCTGGGCGGCTCCCAACAGATTATTAAAAACACAATAAAAGATCAAACATTGAAAACTTCCCTAAACAGGGCTGCCTTCAGATGTCTTCTAAAAGTCAGATAGTTGTTTTTCTCTTTGACATCTGGTGGGAGGGCGTTCCACAGGGCGGGTGCCACCACCGAGAAGGCCCTCTGCCTGGTTCCCTGTAACCTCACTTCTCGTAGGGAGGGAACCGCCAGAAGGCCCTTGGAGCTGGACCTCAGTGTAAATAAGTTATGATGGATGTAATAATGGAATACTGAATGGTATAGTTTCTGTAAAATATGCAGGGATTTATGATATGTAAAATGAACCATGGAAAGAGAAGAAGGGCAGTCATTGATATCTTAAGGATGTAAAAAGGAGTATTTTAAATTATAAAACAGAAAATTAAATAAAAAGTATATATGGGGAAAAAGAATATAGGGAACATTGCTTTATCTGAATGTCTGGCCAGGCATAGACATTTAGTCTGCGTCACAAAGCCAAATCAAACAGTTTTGATGCAAATTAGTTTTTCAGTTTTTCTTATTATATAAATAGGGAGGGTCTTATAAGCACTCCTCCTGGTGGTTGGGCTATAGAGACTCATCTTAAAAGCTTGGCTATATGTAACTGCACCTCTGCAATTTGTTTTATATATATATATACTGAATATACCCCGTGTGTGGATCTCTTCATAAGGTTAGGTGTCTGTACATATCATTATGAGAAACCATTTTAAAAAATACTTTTTTGAAAGAGAAAGAGAGAGAGACACACTGCAGCCCCCATTCTGTGGAACCCCGGTTGGCAGATGTTCGGGACACAAAAAGACAGTAAAAGGCAACCGCGATAATTGGAATTGTTTCCCGACTCGTTTCCAAAATCAAGGGGGAAACTGACCTGTGAAAACACCCACAAGATTTCAGCTTTACAGATAAGGGTGGGCAGAAGGTAGATCCGGATCTGCTGGTGGATCTCTGAGTGATCTGTAGTGGCATATATTAAATTTTCTGTTTTACAATTTAAAGTACTCATTGTTACTCCTCAGAGCTGGACCTCAGTGTAAATAAGTTATGATGGATGTAATAATGGAATACTGAATGGTATAGTTTCTGTAAAATATGCAGGGGTTTACGATATGCAAAATGAACCATGGAAAGAGAAGAATGGAAGATGTTGATATCTTAAGAATGTAAAAAGGAGTATAGTCATACCTCATGTTGCGAACTCTGCAGGTTACACATTTTCGGGTTGCACTCCGCGCCAAACCCAGAAGTACCGGAACGGGTTACTTCCGGGTTTCGGTGCATGCGCAGAAGTGCTAAATCATGCTTTGCGCATGTGCAAAAGAGCCGAATCTCGACCCGCGCATGCACAGATGCGGCGCTGCGGGTTGCAGACGCTGTGGGTTGCGAACGCGCCTCCCGCACGGATCGCATTCGCAACCCGAGCGTCCGCTGTACTTTAAATTGGAGAACAAAATTTAATATATATAAAATTTTACAATTTAAAGTACTCATTTTTACATCCTTAAGATATCAATGAACCCAAACACATACGCTAAAAAAAATGTGAAGAGGCTCTGAGCTTACGCCACTCTGCTCTCTCTTGACTCCGCAGAGGCGTGGGATGAAGGGCAAAGCTCGGAAACTCTTCTACAAAGCCATTGTCCGCGGAAAGGAGATCATCCGCATCGGAGACTGCGCCGTCTTCCTGTCGGCCGGCCGCCCCAACCTGCCCTACATTGGCCGCATCCAGAGCATGTGGGAATCCTGGGGGAACAACATGGTTGTCCGAGTGAAATGGTTTTACCACCCGGAGGAAACCAACCCTGGCAAGAAGCTCAACGAAGGCAAGGTAGGAGGACCAGGCATGACCTCGCAGCAGCACCATCAACGGAGGATTCCTTGGGAAACGAGCCAAGAATCACGGGGGGGGGGGGTTGCTCAATGGGTGGAGGTCTCTATATATTAGCTCAGAGCGAAACTTACCGGAAGAATAAGAAATCAAGTTAACAAACTTTTTATAAACGAATGGTTTATTGAATATTCACACATAAATTGCAAACAGATAAAAAACATTGGCAGGATTATTGTAATAACCTGCAGTTTTGTAAGAGTATCTATTTAAGGTAGATAAATAAATGAGCAAATTAAATGGATTTGGATATGCAAAAGATGTTCAAAAATAACTTTAAGGAACCGCAGAAAGGGGGAAGGAAGTCAATTTTGAAATGTTAAAATGATTGTAAAATTAATGAAATGTTTTAACCTGAAAAGTACATACAGTGGTACCTTGGTTCTCAAACTTAATCCGTTCCGGAAGTCCGTTCCAAAACCAAAGTGTTCCAAAACCAAAGTGCGCTTTCCCATAGAAAGTTAAAGCAAAATGGATTAATCCATTCCAGACTTTTAAAAACAACTCCTAAAACAGCAATTTAACATGAATTTTACTATCTGTCGAGACCATTGATCCATAAAATGAAAGCAGTAAACAATGTACTGCAGTCACACAATCCATCAGTAGCTGAACTGGGTTCCACACAGTCACACAAAAAAAGAGCTGCAAAAACAAAAACACAAAATAAATAGCGAAAACAGACAGACCTCAGCGTAACACTCAAAATGGAAGTGTGGCACTCAAAACGGAGCATGTTTAGCTTCCGAAGAAGGTTCATAAACCAGAACACTTCCTTCCGGGTTTGCAGTGTTTGGGTTCCAAGTTGTTTGAGTACCAATGTACCACTGTGTGTGTGTGTATGTGTATATATATATATATATATATACGGGACGCGGGTGGTACTGTGGTCCAAACCACTGAGCCTCTTGGGCTTGCCGATCAGAAGGTCGGCGGTTCGAATCCCCGCAACGGGGTGAGCTCCCGTTGCTCTGTCCCGGCTCCTGCCATCCTAGCAGTTCGAAAGCACACCAGTGCAAGTAGAGAAATAGGTACCACTGTGGCGGGAAGGTAAAGGGCGTTTGCGTGCGCTGCTCTGGTTTCAGTGTACCGTTGCGCCAGAAGCAGCTTAGTCATTGGATGCTTGCCTGTCTAGCAGACCCACCATCCCTCCAGCATTCAGCCCCACAGGCCTGCAAAAGGGAAGCTGGAGGCTGTGAGGAAATGTTTGCCGGCCTCCTCTTCAGATAATGGCCCACCCTGCGCTTTCCCATTCCCACAAGCCCACAGCTGTGCCGCAAGCAGTTTAAAAGATTAGCAAGGAGAGACTTGGAGGAAGGGCCTGGCTTGTGGCTCTTGATTCTTGCATATTGCAAAATGAAATTTAAAACAAAACAAAACACTTTTTGAAAAGTTACTCTCATAACGGAGCCCAAAAGGCTTCTCTTAATAATTTGTGTACGTTCTTAGCTTAAACAATTAGCAATTCCCCCTCCCCTTTAATTGATTCATTTATCTGGTTAAATACAGGGGTCAGCAGGGGGCCGGTCCACCGTCCCTCAGACCTTGTGGGGGGCCGGA
The DNA here is from genome assembly GCA_034641385.1 of Darevskia mixta. Classification (NCBI taxonomy): domain Eukaryota; kingdom Metazoa; phylum Chordata; class Lepidosauria; order Squamata; family Lacertidae; genus Darevskia; species Darevskia mixta. Next base: position 2,882,447 of record JAWWNH010000124.1, on the reverse strand, counting down.
CTATATTTTGAAAAACAAATAAATGAACGAATTCCTATGCCCCACAAATAACCCAGAGATGCATTTAGAATAAAAGGACACATTCTACTCATGTAAAAACACGCTGATTCCCGGACCGTCCGCGGGCCGGATTGAGAAGGCGATTGGGCCAGATCCGGCCCCCGGCCCTTAGTTTGCCTACCCATGGATTAAAACATTAGTAGCCCTGGGGAAAGTCATCCAAAACGCTGCTGCCACAGAACATGCGTAGAGCGCTTTTATTTTGCCACTGAATCTCCACCACTGAGTAGCGCTGCTCACCTTGCATGACTGGGGAAACCAAGATGGTTATGGGGTTGTGGGTTTTTTGGGGGGGTGGGGGGAGAAGCTTCTGGGCTTTGCCTCCTAATCTCGCTTTCCCTTTCTTGTCCCTCTCCTCACCAACCCCCCCCCATCACTCTGCATGATTGTCAGCGCTGGGATCAGAAGTCCAGCAGGAGCCTTTCGACCGCTCTCCAGGCCTCCAGCCAGAGGAAGGACTTCATGGAGGTGTGTAATAATAATAATAATAATTAATAATAATTTATACCCTGCCCATCTGGCTGTGAGAGAAGGCAGCTGGCGTGGGTAGGAGAAACCGGTTTTTGGGACGGGTTCCAGGGTCTCTCGACTCCTTGCAGAGCTGTGCTCCTTCTTGAAGATTGCGGGGGGGGGGGGGCTGTCCTCTGGGGGCAGCTCGTCATTTGCAGAATGCTCTTCCTGGGGAGGCTCACCTGGTGCCTTCATTACATTACCCAACTGATGCAGGCGAGAGTTTCAAACTGAATGAAATGAAAAGGGCCTCCCATATGAATCCTTCTTATTCTGTGAACTGCCCTGAGACCTCCAGGTATAGGGTGGTATATCAATTACATAATTATAATAAGTTATTATTTATACCCCGCCCATCTGTCTGGGTTTCCCCAGCCACTCTGGGCGGCTCCCAACAAAATATTAAAAACACAATAAAACGTCAAACGTTATAAACTTACCTAAACAGGACTGCCTTCAGATGTCTTCTAAAAGTCAGATAGTTGTTTATTTCCTTGACATTTGATGGGAGGGCGTTCCACAGGACGGGCACCACCACCGAGAAGGCCCTCTGCCTGGTTCCCTGTAACTTGGCTTCTCGCAGGGAGGGAACCGCCAGAAGGCCCTCGGAGCTGGACCTCAATGTCCGGGCTGAACGATGGGGGTGGAGACGCTCCTTCAATATAATAATAATAATAATAATAATAATAATAATAATAATAATAATAATAAATTATCTTTAGGCACCAGACAAAAACTGTTAAACGTATCTATGGCCGCTGTGAAGAAGGGCCTTGTCCTGCCCACCATTTCTCTTAGCGAGGCTGTCTGGCATCTCCTGCCAGTCTTCTTCATATGCAGGGCGGGTACTTAAGAGCCCTAGCTGACAAAAGGGAACGAAAAGAGCCAAGAGGGGAGTGAGCCTCCCACTGCCTGAGGCCATTGGCTGATTTTGTCCAATAGGTGGGCCGGTTCTGGTATTTCCCACCGCCTCCCGCTTTCGCTTTGGGTACCTGCGGGTGCCGCTGTGGGTTAAACCACAGAGCCTAGGGCTTGCCGATCGGAAGGTCAGCGGTTCGAATCCCCGTGACGGGGTGAGCTCCCGTTGCTCGGTCCCTGCTCCTGCCAACCTAGCAGTTCGAAAGCACATCAAAGTGCAAGTAGATAAATAGGTACCACTCCGGCAGGAAGGTAAACGGCGTTTCTGTGCGCTGCTCTGGTTCGCCAGAAGCGGCTTTGTCATGCTGGCCACATGACCTGGAAGCTGTACGCCGTCTCTCGGCCAATAAAGCGAGATGAGCGCCGCAACCCCAGAGTTGGTCACGACTGGACCTAATGGTCAGGGGTCCCTTTACCTTTACCCGCAGCCCAGAGGTGTGTCCCCAACTGCCTGCTTACTCTCTCCTCTCTCTTCTCTTTCTCCCTCTCCCTTTTCCATTGCTCCTCCAGCGAGCGCTGTACCAGTCCTCGCACGTGGATGAGAATGACGTCCAGACCATCTCGCACAAGTGTCTGGTGGTGGACCTGGAGGAGTACGAGCAAATGCTGAAGACCAAGAAGTACCAGGACAGCGAGGACCTCTACTACCTAGCGGGGACGTACGAGCCCACCACGGGCATGATCTTCAACACGGACGGGGTGCCGGTCATCTGCTAACCGCTTCTGGGACAGGGAATTCCGGGAGGCACCCCGACACTCCCAAAGCATTCGGATCAATACAGCCAGCCCACCCCTGTCCGCAGAGCGGGGCGGAAGAGAAGTTAATGTGCCTGTTTCCGACGACAGCATGATTGTTTAAGCGCCCGGCCGCATCGCGACAGGACAGGTTCCGGAAAACGAAAGAGGTCCGCCTTGCCCAAAGGGATTTTCTGAAATCCGCTGCGATCCAACCGCTCGGCTCTCCTGCAGAAGAAGGGAACAGATTGGCAGAAAAAGAAACGGCAGATTGGATCCTGCCTCTCGGGAACGAGCGTGGCTTTGTGGCCACAACCCCTGAACTTTTCCTTCGGGTTCAGGCTTCCATAGGATATTTCAGGACACCAGTCGTTTCCCCCCCCGGGACTTCCCGATTCCAAGGTGACCCGTCCCTCGCCAACCGCCAACCGACTTTTGCCAGGTCGGGGAGAGGGGGCAAACCGTGCGTCGACTGCCAGTTAAAGAACACTTCGTTGTTGACTCTCACGCCTCAAAGGACCTCCTCTCCGCTCTCCAGCAGGGAACTGATACAGGGGAGCAGCCCCGAAATCTCCGGTCGCAAGAGGGGGGCAGGGAGTCGCTTGGGCACAAAGAGCTGTGGGCCGACATCCCTCTTAGGTTACGAGGAGCCGAGCGGATGGGCGAGGAGATACGGTGCTGAACCCTTTTCACAGCACGGGAAAAAAAACAACCCCTCTATTTTGGGGCCAGCCCCACTTCTCCAACCATTGGGGGGTTGTCTCCCAGACAGCAGCATTTCCCTTCCTCCTGTAAGTTGAATGTAAGTCGCCCAGTCCTGCTTGGAAACATGGGTCCTCCTTCATCAGATATTCTCTAAATAATATTACACAGTTTTGGGGGGAGAAGAATCGTGTTTTGCTGCTGGTCATTTGCTGCTGACTCTTCAGGAACCCAGAAAAACACTTTTTCCTCCTCCTATTTTTATTTTTTACGCCTTCCGGACCCGGCGAACTGCCTTCTGAAGATGTCCACGCAAAACGAGGTGCCTCAGCTCGCCTCCCACCCCACTTCTCCATGCCCCCCCCATGGCACTACTTACGAAGGGCAAGGAGGAGACTGGCACTTGCAGAAACCTCACGTTTTCTCCCCCCCCTGCCCTCTGCAGGATGGCGGGATCCTGCGCTGAGCTAAGTGCGGACCCAGCACACGCCGAATCAGATTGTTCCCCGCCTCCCCCAAAAAGTTTGTGAGTGTCCATTAATTCTCCCCTGGATTTCTGCCATTTTCCACCTCCCTTTCTGGGTCAACAGCTCTGGACCTTGCAGGGCAAAAAGCCCCTGTTAAGTAGGGACGACCAGAGAGTAGGTTGGTTTTGAGGGACGGAGGCAGAGGACGCGAATGACGACACAGTGTTTTTGCACTTAAGAAACCTCACACACTACAAGCCCAAGACGCCACGATTGTTTCTGCCCTGAACAGAGTGTACAATTCCAACACTACAGAGGGGAGTTGCTTCATTTAACTCGGACAGATTATTTTTATTTTTTAAACTACCTGGTACAAACAGAAATACCACAGACCTTTAGCCGTGGAGAGAGGCGCCTTCCCCGTCTCCCCAAATTTTGCAATCCGCTCCTTTTAAAGAACCACAGTGGTGCTGTATGTACTGCCTGACTTCTCCCCGGCTTTCCGAAGACTTTGGTGGATAATATTTCTAGAAGCAACATCTGTCACTCTGTACGGTTTTAACGTACCAAAAGACTCGTAATGGGCCCCTTTCACACACACACACAGACACACACACACACCATCCCTGTATTATAAGCTCTTTAAAGAAAAGAAAACTTTAAAAACAGAGAAAGGAAAGGGGGGGAAAGAGAGAAGAAGCAAAAATGGATTCAACTTTTTAATTATAAATATAAAGTATAAATATATAAATATATATAAATATATAAACTTTTTTTAAAAAGAAAAACTGTGAAAAAAAATTATGAAATTATAAAAGCAAAACACAGTCTGACATTTAGAGTCTTATTTTTTATTTCCCGTTGGATTGTGACTGTAAAAAAGAGAGAGAGAGAGAAGAGGACACAGGGGAAACAGGAGATCCAAAACGTTGCTTACACACGAACTGCGTACTGTATCTGTGGAAGCAAACCTTGCGTGAGCAGATGTTTGAAGAGAGAGAGAGAGAGAGAGAAAGAAAGAAAGAGAGAGAGAATTTATGTGAATGTTAAATAGAAAGCACTTAACTGCCCATTGCCTTCTATGGAACACAAGGATATTTTGCAGACAATCGAGAGGAAAGGAGCCAGGTTTTTTGTCCCTTTCTCCCCCCCCCCGTTGTTTTATGTTTTTGATTCGCACCCCCCCTTTTTTGCATTCTGTTTGTTGCCGAATTATGTGCGATCCTTTTTCATAAAAAAAGCAATTGAAAAACAAAACAAAAAACAACAACCCGAGCTCTGCCTTTCTTTTGTCGTCTTGGTTTTTTCCCCTCCCTTAAAAAAAAAATAAAAATGATTAGGGTGTGATCCTGTACTTGCTGAAGCCGAAGGAGCTGTTAAGATGGGGCAGAAGGTTCGACGAGCGGACGTGGCTGGCCCACGCTGAAAAAGAGGTCCGTTAAAGACCCCTGTGGAGAGGGGGGAAGGAGTTGGGTTTGGAGCAGGGGAGGGACAGGATCCCAAACACCCACATGGTCCCAAAGACACAACAGAAATCCACACCGGGACAGGCTCTGGTTACGGAATTCCTGTGGCTGCAATGGGAGCGGGGAAGAGGCTCTCCGTCGCAGCCACAATGGCGACGCTCTCCCTCTATACCAGTGGTGGCTAACCTTGACACTCCAGATGTTTTGGAACTACAACTCCCATCATCCCTAGCTAACAGGACCAGTGGTCAGGGATGATGGGAGTTGTAGTTCCAAAACATCTGGAGTGTCAAGGTTAGCCACCACTGCTCTATACGCTCTCCCTCTATAGCTGGCAGCAGTAAACTCTTCTGAAGACCTGGAAACTTCAGGAGGGGTGGGGGCTCCTATGCCAGGGACCTGCTTCCCTTTGGGGCAACCGGTTGACCCCTGGGAGGACAGGAAGGGTCCCCAATGGCTGCATCCACCAGGGCTGTTACGTTCTTATTGTGGGAATGTTCAGGGTGGCAAGAGAGGATGCCTAGGGCTTGCCGATCAGAAGGTCGGCGGTTCGAATCCCCGCGACGGGGGTGAGCTCCCGTTGCTCGGTCCCTGCTCCTGCCCACCTAGCAGTTCGAAAGCACGTCAAAGTGCAAGTAGATATACAGGTACCGCTCTGGCAGGAAGGTAAATGGCATTTCCGTGCGCTGCTCTGGTTTGCCAGAAGCGGCTTAGTCATGCTGGCCACATGACCCAGAAGCTGTACACCGGCTCCCTCGGCCAATAAAGGGAGATGAGCGCCGCAACCCCAGAGTCGTCTGTGACTGGACCTAACGGTCAGGGGTCCCTTTACCTTTACCTAACTTGCGCTAGCAACTTCCTTTACTTAGCAGAGTTTCACATTCCCCTTTTTACATGCACAGCAGACGGCTGGTTGCAGGCTCGTGTGAGCCTCTCCCTACTATACAATTCAGTCTGTCTCAGATTGAATTGCACATTCCTGGTAAGTTCCCTTGAATCCCTCTTAAAAGAATAAAGACGCCACAGTCTTATTCAAAGTCAATAAAAGAAGTTTACTCACATCATCAGTTCACAGCTGGATTCCTGAAGGCAGACTTAGTTACAATGTGGATCTACCCCATATGGGGGAATAGTCCCAATGCTTCTGCTAGCTGAGAACTGGCAGAGCAGTCCTAGCTAGAAGCTGGTCCAACGAAGAAGGAAGTTAAAAAGAGAGAGAGGGTGTGCTGCATGACTCATCCTTTTGTTACCTGGACAGGTAAGGTCATGCCCACCTTCTCTCACATGAGGAAGGATGCTCCAGGCCAGGAGGAACAGGACGTTTCGACTGGCTGGACCAAACATTCCCTCTCGTGTCTTCTCTAGCATTACAAGGAACGACTGGTTATCATTGGATCACACCCCACACTTATGAAGGGTGGTATCTCTCCTCCCCCCTCCTTCCGTTCTAAGCTGGTGATGGCTTTGCTGCAGAGCTAACGGCAACCTGTTCTCTCAGTTCCTGCGGGATCTGAGTGCAAGAGCCCTCTCCCCTCTTGTGGGATTCAGAAGCATGGCTGGCTCTGGCTGGGGAGCCCTTGTGGCTAGTAGAAGTTCAGAGTCCTCTCCTCCATGCCCAGCCCTCTTTTAAAGCCATCCAGGTTGGTGACCATCACTGCCTCCTACGGCAGGGAGTTCCAGAAGTTGTGCTCTGCTGCTGTGGCCATCAGTGGAGCTTTGGGCCAAAGGAGCCGTGAATTCCTAACCGTACGTGGGCCCTCCTGCCTCACAGCCCTGTTTGCCCAAGTAGACAATCCCGAGATCCTAAAGGTGAAACAAGTCCTGTCCCTTCTTCATCCTGGCTGGCCCTCAGCCTGCTTCCCCCCCCCCCCCCGCTAAGGGTTATGGTGCAGATGAGCCAAGCAGCCTGAAATCAAGGGATAAAAGGCTGCCTCTCCACAGTGGGGTGGGGGTGGGGGGGAGAAACCCCACAGTTCACCCTGGTGGTTCCCGCAAAATGTACTCCCAGCATGAACATCTGAGCCGCACCATCTCTGCTCCAAACTGCCGGCTGCTGCATCTGCTCACAATCCAGCCCACTGGGCAACACCACCTTGTTTTGTGCAGCGACCCCTTTTTCCAAGTGGGGAAGCCAGGCTGGGGGGGGGGGGGTTGGCTATTTGGAGGGGCGGAAGCAAATTTCAAGGAGAGACGCAAAAGGCAAGGGCACTTTCCTGCCTCCTTCCCACCGTCTTTAGTTGGCCAAGCGGCATGCTACGCCCCTGGGTGCAGCTGTGTGGTGGAGGCCCAGCCCTGCTAGGCAGGTGGGCAGCTGCTTCTGAGTCCACACACCCTTTGCCCCACATCCGAAGCAGACTTTTCTCCACTGGCAGCCGAACAATCTCCAAGTGGCGGCGGCTAATTTCCCGACACCTCCTTCCCAAGCAGCACCCGCTAGGTGGAGACACTGATACCTGCTATGGGTGCCTACTGGGCATGTAGGGAGGGCAACGTCGCCATCTGGTGGTTAAAAGGCTACAGCCTCATCCATTCTTCCTTGCAGGCCAGTCTGGTGTGTCATTTGCACAGCTTTTGCCTGCTTAGAAGCCCCTTGCCTTGCCTACTCCTTTCCAAGGCACTTGCAGATAAAATGCACGTGTATTTTTTTAGTTACAGGTGTTGGTCTGCCGTAGTCGAAACAAAATTTTTAAAAAAATCCTTCCAGTAGCACCTTAGAGACCAAGTTTGTTATAAGGGACGCAGGTGGCGCTGTGGGTTAAACCACAGAGCCTAGGGCTTGCTGATCAGAAGGTTGGCGGTTCGAATCCCCTCCACGGGGTGAGCTCCCGTTGCTCGGTCCCTGCTCCTGCCAACCTAGCAGTTCGAAAGCACGTCAAAGTGCTAGTAGATAAATAGGTACCGCTCCGGCGGGAAGGTAAACTCTGTTTCCGTGCACTGCTCTGGTTCACCAGAAGCGGCTTAGTCATGCTGGCCACATGACCCGGAAGCTGTACACCGGCTCTTGGCCAATAAAGCGAGATGAGCGCCACAACTGGACCTAATGGTCAGGGGTCCCTTTACCTTTACCTTTAAGTTTGTTATTGGTATGAGCTTTCATGTGCATGTATCTGGCACGAGTCCTGCCAGGCCCCCTCAGCATGGTTGACTGGATCCATAAGGCCACAAGGTCCCTGCCCCCCAGCACCTTGGCATCGACATGACCTGCCCCACATCCAGCCAAGCCTCCAGCGGTACTGTGGATAACTTACAAAATCCAAACAAAATAAAAGAATTCCTTCCAGTAGCACCTTAGAGACCAACTAAGTTTGTTCTTGGTATGAGCTTTTGTGTGCATGCACACTTCTACGGAAGTGCAAGTAGATAAATAGGTACCGCTCCGGCGGGAAGGTAAACGGTGTTTCCGTGCGCTGCTCTGGTTCGCCAGAAGCGGCTTAGTCATGTTGGCCACATGACCTGGAAGCTGTACGCCGGCTCTCGGCCAATAAAGCGAGATGAGCGCCGCAACCCCAGAGCCGTCCGCAATTGGACCTAATGGTCAGGGGTCCCTTTACCTGGCCCACCACATGGTCTGAGGGATGGTGAACCGGCCCATGGCTGAAAAAGGTTGCTGACCCCTGGCTTAGAGTGTCAGATGTGGGCGACACCAGGGTTCAAATCCTCACTTTCCACGTGTTGAGGGCGCCTCTGCGGGAACAATGAAGTCTGCGCACCCCCAGTTTGATGCTCCGCCACCCTCCGGCCCCTTGAGACAGAAAAACTGAATTGGAAGTGCGTTTTCTTTAGGGGGGGACATACCCAACCCAACAGTTTTATTTGTCAGCAAACACACATGCACACGCCACACGCACACAAGACTTCACAACAGGGAGGGGCGGGGCGGATGCCCTGCCCTCCTCAAAGAACCTGCTCCGTGGCCCGGCCCGTGGCTCTCGTGGATGCAGGCTGTGTTGAACAAGAGAGACACATAGCTGGGTGCGAGGGGGAGCTGGCAACGTGGTCCGGGCGCTTCAATGAGGGTGTGCCACGCTAACCGGATTAGCAAAACCGGTGCCACGCCGAGTGCAGAAATGATGCAGACTGTGGGACTTTGGGGGCCGGGGTGGTGGTGGTTTGCACACGTGGGAGAAAGAGACGAAAACAGACCTTTGGCAGAAGACACAGAGCTGTGGGAGCCTAGGGGGCAAAACGGCCACAAAACAGCCGAGGGGAGGGATACAGCTTGAGGGCGGGAGGGAAGGGGTGCTTCACCCAACTGCCTAACCCCACTTGCACCCTTCCCCACCCGCCACTTTCCTCTCCACATCATATCCGAGCAATCCTCCCCGTGCACACACCTTTTTCCGTGTGCAGCTACTGGGAGGGGCTTTCCCAGAAGACAATTGCTGAAGGCAAGGGGGGGGGGGGAGAATCTGTATCCTGGACATTCTGGGTGCGGAAAGCAAGCCGTTATTAGCAGCTAGCCGGCTTCAGAGAGGCTGTCCGTCATCACAATGGCGCTGCACCCAGAGACGCAAGTTTAGTGCTTCTAAAAGCAAGGAGATCTGTCCCGGCTTGTGCAGAGATGCATCTCATGCATCTCTGCTTTTGGCAAGGTCATTTTGGAGACAGACAAATGGAGAGGGGTCTGCAACTAGGACAGAAGAGGCCTTGGGGTAAAACTGCCCACCTGGGTGCAGGATCAGAAGGTTTTCGGAGTTTAGCTTGTTCGCTTCCTCAATAAAAAGGAACCACTAGCTTGCTTCTCCCATCCCTTAATACTTTGGAGTAAAGATTCCTAAAACTCTTATGACCAGATAATTTATCCATGTGACCTTTCTGACCCCCCCGAGAGATAACAGCCAATTTATACATCCGGCAGGGGTGTAGACAGGGCAGTCTCTGCTGTAAAAACTTGCGGAGGTGGGAAATCTCCTGTCTGAATTCTCAGTTTTCACACAACTGCCCTGCACTTAGAAAGGTAGCAGGTAAGGCCTTTTTTTCATCAGAACTCACTGGAACTCAGTTCCAGCCCCTCTCAGGTCGGCACCATTGCCATTATAAGAGAACAAGGGTGAGTTCCAGCACCTCTTTTTCTAGAAAAATTGCACAGGTAGCAAGTCAGGGAGAAGACTTGACTAGGCCCTTCAACATGCTAGCTTTCTATGTGAAGGGAGCTGTTGATTCTGAATTGAGTATTTTTCAAATTAAAAAAAACACTCCCCTGCAGCCTTGCGCAGTGTGATCCAGACAAAGCCAAACCACACACTTACTCTCCTCTGTAACGTAAAAGCAGTGAGCCTATTTTAATTTGAATTGGGCAAGTCTCACGACAGGACAAAATTGATCACGACGGGACCGATCAGCTTCGGGGGAGGAAAGGCTGGTGTGTGAACAAGCCGCCTCGGGGTTCCTGCCTCCTCCACCCTGGTCAACCCCCCCAAAAAAAAATCAGGGGGAGACAAAGCCATACCCCTCCCCACTTTTGAGCAAAGCCGAACCCTTCTGAATCCCCTTCCCCACAAATTCAGAGAAGCCGGGCCGCCGCCAAGCCCAGCGAGCGGCAGCACTTGCGAGGGGTCCTACCTCGCAAGGGTGGCGGGAGAACTTGCATCGGGGTGGGAGGGGAAAGGGGCCAGATGGGAGCAGGGATCTGGCCCCCTGGGGGTAATTATCCTGCACTGAACAGCAAGAGCTGACTGAGTTCCTCGGAAGGCAGTGGACTCTGCTTCTGTGGAGGTTTTCTTTTGGATGTCATTTCAGTTTCAGCTCCTGTATTGTAGGGGGTTGGGCTAGATGACCCCTGGGGGTCCCTTCCCAAGAAGGTTCCAACAAGCCTTCCCCGCTGCTGGTCCTTCCCCTTCCCAGCCGGAGCGAGGAAGATGGTCGCTTTGCGTTTCCCAACACGGCCCGGCAGCTGCTCCTGCAGAACGGCAGCCTCGCGGGAGACCCCTCCTCTCTCTCTCTCTCTCCCCCTCCCCACCTCGCCTGGGACCCTGGAGGGGCAACCTCCTCTCAGTACCCTGGCGTGATGGAGCTGTTGTAGGTCTCGGTGCGGAAGCAGGTGCTGTGGGACATGCTCGTGAGGCTGTAAGCGAAATAGGCCACGGCGGAGCCCAGAGTCAAGCCCGACATGTAGGAGACGGTCATGGTGTTTCCTGGGAGGGAGGGAAAGGAGACAAGGAGGGCGAAGGGTTAAACAGGGCGGCACCACAAGACTCATCTAGTCCAGCCCGGGGCAATGCAGGAGACACAGCTAAGGCCTCGCTGACTGATAGCCAGCCAAAAAAACGTTAACAATTATTATTACGGTGGTACCTTGGTTCTCAAACTCCGAAAACCCGGAAGTAAGTGTCCCGGTATCCGAACGTTTTTCAGAAGCCAAACATCCGATGCAGCTCTCGGCCATTGTTTCCTGGGCGCCTGCCCCAATCAGAAGTTGCGCCTTGATTTTCGAATATTTCCGAAGTCAAGCGGACTTCCGGATCGGATTACGTTTGGCGCTTTTGTTTTTGCTATTTATTTTGCGTTTTTGAGGCTTTTTCGATTAATTAGTTTTTGTGTCTGTGTGGAACCCAGTTCAGCTACTGATTGATTGATTGTGTGACTGTGGAAATGGATAAAAAGCCCCCCCCCCCCATCCAAACAATGGCTTTGATCAGTACAGGGAAGGGGGAAAAAGTAATTTTCATTTTTATCATCTACAATATTGTCTTGTTTATTTTGTAGTACAGTACATTGTTTATTGCTTTCATTTTGTGGATCAATAGTCTCGTTAGATAGTAAAATTCATGTTAAATTGCTCTTTTAGGGGTTGTTTTTAAAAGTCTGGAACAGATTAATCCGTTTTGCATTACTTTCTATGGGAAAGCGCGCCTTGGTTTTGGAACAGACTTCCGGAACGGATTAAGTTCGAGAACCAAGGTACCACTGTACTGTAATTACTAGGCAGAGGTGTTTTCTACCTTGACTTTTCAGGAAAGGTTATCCCACAGGAAACCTTGTACAGTAGAATGAAGAATTATAACACAAGGTTGGGGTTGCTTTTTCTCCAAACCACGCAATGCTTTTTGCTTCTCATTTCCCAGCCAGAGCAGATTTTTTTGCTGATCTACTACAGATCACTCAGATCTCAGATCACCCCTGCATATTTTACAGAAACTATACCATTCAGTATTCCATTATTACATCCATCATAACTTATTTACACTGAGGTCCAGCTCTGAGGAGTAACAATGAGTACTTTAAATTGTAAAACAGAAAATTTAATATATGCCACTACAGATCACTCGGAGATCCACCAGCAGATCCGGATCTAACTTCTGCCCACCCTTATCTGTAAAGTTGAAACCTTGTGGGTGTTTTCACAGGTCGGTTTCCCCCTTGATTTTGGAAACGAGTCGGGAAACAATTCCAGTTATCGCGGTTGCCTTTTAGTGTCTTTTAGTGTCCCGAACATCCGCCAACTGGGGTTCCACAGAATGGGGGCTGCAGTGCGTCTCTTAAAAAATGGTTTCTCTTAACGGAATGTACAAATGGACACCTAACCTCATGAAGAGATCCACACACGGGCCATATTCAGTATAAAAAAACAAGTTGCAGAGGTGCAGTTACATACAGCCAAGCTTTTAAGATGAGTCTCTATAGCCCAACCACCAGGAGGAGTGCCTATAAGACCCTCCCTATTTGTTGTTGTTGAGTGGTTTAATCGCGTCCGATTCTTCGTGACCCCATGGACCAGAGCACGCCAGGCACTCCTGTCTTCCGCTGCCTATCTATCTATCTATCTATCTATCTATCTATCTATCTATCTGCCTGTTGTTGTTTAGTCGTTTAGTCGCGTCCGCCTCTTCGTGACCCCATGGACCAGAGCACGCCAGGCACTCCTGTCTTCCACTGCCTCCCGCAGTTTGGTCAGACTCATGTTGGTAGCTTTGAGAACACTGTCCAACCGAGAGGCATGTGTTGCCCCATGGTGATCCCTGCCACCTACAAGCTCTCTCTTGGTGCAATGGGACCCAGATGTGAATCTTCCCTTTGTGGATACTCGGCCAGCCCCTTACTCCACGACGATACCCCTGCAGGGCAGGGCAGCCAGCTTCCCCCCCCCCCCCCGCTCACCTGCCAGCTCCCGCTGCTCGGGGCTCACTTTGCCCGCCGCCAGGATCATGGGCACGCTGCCAAAGTAGCCGTTGGTGATGCCCATGAGGAGGGAGAAGATGCAGGGCCAGGCCGGGTGGCCGAAGGTGGGCTTCCCATTGGGGTAGACGCACATGATGAAGAGCGGGATGAAGACGACCCTCAGGCAGGAATAGATGAGGAGGTGCGTGCCCCTCCAGTCGTAAGGCAAGGCAGCCAGGATCTGGAAGGGCAAAGAGGAAGGCTTGAGGCTGAAGCCTGGCGATTTGGAAGAAGCACCGAACTGGAGAGTTAGGAAGGGACCCCACAGGGTCATCTGGACCAACTCCCTGCAATGCAATGTGACGAAGCCGCTTCTGGCGAACCAGAGCAGCGCACGGAAACGCCGTTTACCTTCGGTCCAGTATACCTGAAGGAGCGTCTCCACCCCCATCATTCTGCCCGGACACTGAGGTCCAGCGCCGAGGGCCTTTTGGCGGTTCCCTCACTACGAGAAGCCAAGTTACAGGGAACCAGGCAGAGGGCCTTCTCGGTAGTGGCACCCGCCCAAAGAGAACAACAACTACCAGACCTTTAGAAGACATCTGAACATTGTATTTTAATGTTCTGTTGGAAGCCGCCCAGAGTGGCTGGGGAAACTCAGCCAGATGGGCGGGGTATAAATAATATATTATTATTATTATTATTATTATTATTATTATTATTATTATTATTATTATTATTATTCCCGCCAGAGTGGTACCTATTTATCTACTTGCACTTCGTGCCTTTGAACTGCTAGGTTGGCAGGAGCAGGGGCCAAACAACGGGAGCTCACCCCGTCGTGGGGATTCGAACTGCTGACCTTCTGATCGGCAAGCCCTAGGCTCAGTGGTTCTGTGTGCCTGAAATAAATTAACTCAAAATCCCTCTTCTCAGTGGGGTGCTGGCTACCTACTTCGGATCGGGGGGGACGGAAGGACAGCCAGCTCCTACCTTGCCCACAAAGTCCGAGAGGTTGAAGATGGCCATGATGAGAATGGGGAGCCACTCCCCCAGGGTGCAGTTCCGGATTTCCGACTCCAGTCCGGGGAAGAGGCACAGCGTGATGAAGTACGTCATGGCGATGGAGAGCATGTACGCCCAGATGACTCTCGAGACGATGTAACGGTGGAGCATCATGTCTGCCAACGGGGGGGAAAGGAGGTGGGGGTCACGGGGTAACCGGGACTGGGGAGTTTGCACCAAAGGGCAGCAAGGGGTTTCCATAGCAGGGGACAACATCATGGGGAAAGGCCGGGCAGAGGCTGAACCCACAAAAGTCTTGGGCGCCTTTCTCCCCAGGAGAGATCAGAGGCGTACCAAGGTCAGGTGGTACACGGTGCAAAAAACTTTTTGTTACCCCCCCCCCCACATTGCAATTTTTGGGAACGTTGCCCAGAGCTGTTGAGCTTTTTTTGGTTGAGCTTTTTAAAGGGAAGGTTGCCCAACTCCGCCCGCTGATCACAAAAATCTGACTGCAGAAAACCGCCCGCCGGGCATGCGAGCCCCTCCTACTGGGGGGTGCGAACGCCATCTGCCAGGGGGTGCCAGACTGATCACTGGGCGTATTTGTGCGATCAGCGGGCGGATTTTCGCGCCAACGGCCATGGCAATTGCAAAAATCCTCCCGCTGGGAGTGTGAGCACCACCACGCTGATCCGCCCAGGGAGATTTTGTCACACACACCCCAGGCATGACACCTGGGGCGGAACGCACCCCCCCTTGCGATGGATCCCTTGCCCTTACCTCTGAAGCTCGGCCAGCTCTTCTGGAATTTGGCCCGAGGGACGTCAAATCTCACGTAGGTGCCTCCGCCGTCAGCCAGCTCCCCCTCCTGCCCAAAGGCTTCTGGGGGGGAGGTCTCTTGTCCGCCCGGCCGGTTCTCCTGGGAGAGCAAAAGTGGAGGAAACAACCAGCCTCAGCACCGGTCGGACTTCAGAGAATCCGATCCCCCTCCCTCACGGCAGTTTGCCAGTAACGGAAAGGCAAGGAGCTCTTACCAAGGTCTTTAATTCAATATTCACAGAGAGAGAGAGAGATGTAGAATTGCTGTCTCTTGAATAATGGCGTTGCTCCGAGTAAAGTCCCACCCCCTCCGTCTCTCCTATTCTACGTCATCCCTGCGCCGGCTGATCTGACTTTCTGCCTCTGAGCTTTCTGTTCTCCTACTCTCAATGCCCGCCTGGTCCTGGGAGAGAGGGGTCAGGAATGCTTCCCAAAGACACTGTCAGTGTGGTGTAGTGGTTAAGAGCTGTGGACTCGTAATCTGGTGAACCGGGTTCGCGTCTCCTCTCCTCCACATGCAGCTGCTGGGTGAGCTTGGGCTAGTCCCACTTCTCTGAAGTCTCTCAGCCCCACTCACCTCACAGAGGGTTTGTTGTGGGGCAGGAAGGGAAAGGAGAATGTGAGCCGCTTGGAGACTCCTTCGGGCAGTGATAAAGCCGGATATCAAATCCAAACTCTTCTTCTTCCTCCTCCTCTCCCAATATTTCTCAGCTTTTCCCCTCTGCAGCCTCTGAGCTATGACCTTCCGCAAACCACTTTTAAATCTATACTGTCCCCCTCTTCTCTGGGACGTGGAGGAGGAGGGAGGGCAGTCTCCACCATTCCTCCTCAGTCCAGGCCCTGACAGCACCCCCCAAAACCATGCCCAGACTCGGTCTGCATTTAGGGACCGCTCTGATACTCCAAAGGGCCAGAAGGTGCATCTCGCTAAAGGGAAGAGGGTCCACTCACCCAGGTTAGGCATAAAAAGGGGTGCCGTCAAACAGGCAGAGTTGCAACGGGCACCCTCGCTCATGGCGGGAGCTGGGTGACGTGACCACCGCTATGGGTGCCTTGTTAGACAAATCTCTCCCTGCACTCCCAGAACAGAGGTTGTCGTTTAATGGTTTGTGGTGGCAATTCTGTTGACCAGCCGCAAAATTTGGGTGACCCCTCAATCGGAGAAGCTAAGGGTGGATCTTTGAGAACAAAAGGATCACTTTATTTGTTTGTATGCAAAAGAGGCTGTAGCTTAGGCAGGGCTTCCCAAACGTGGGTCTCCAGCTTGAGTTTGTCACGGGGATTCGAACTGGCAACCTTCTGATCGACAAGCCCTAGGCTCTGTGGTTTAACCCACAGCGCCACCCGCGTCGTTTTTAAATTTAAAACAATAATCCAAATTTTCATGATGTTCGGATATGGTTATTGGCATAGATGATTATTTGTTTAAATTAGCAGTTTAGTAGGGGGAAATTTAGCTAAAAATCCCGAGACCAGAGGGAGGTACGGGTGTAAAAAGTACAAAATTTGAAATTAGGAGTTTGAAATTAGGTTAAAGTAAGGGAATTGGATAAGATTATAGGAAAAGAGCAGAAGTACCAGGATGCTGGGGTTTGGAAAAAGGAGTGGTTTAGGTAAAATGATTTTTGTATTTTATGATGTTTTAAAATTTAGGTGTAGGAAAACTGTTAGAGAGGAATGATAATGAATTCAACAGAGGGGGACTCGAGGAAGTCAATCGAAATATGAAACTGAGGAAAGAAGGAATACCTGGCCCACAGAATTGGGCCAGGCCTAAGCAATGATTTTAAACACTGTTAGTAAGGTTAAATGTACAATGATTATGCCTACCCTTGTGAGAGAGGGGGATGAATGTTGCTTCCCACTGTGAGAGGGGGGAAGTATGGAAATTTAACCGATATGTTATGTGCTTAAAAATTGTAAAAACCAATAATTTTTTTTTGGGGGGGGGAAACAAAAAAACCAATTTCCAAATGCAATAGAGTAAAAAGTGGTTCCAGCCTGACACCCCCTGCCCAACTCGCGGGCTCACTTTGCACGGGGAAGAGGCCACTTACAAATCGGATGTCTTCGGCCGTGACGTCGTGGTGGACCCTGTACCCGGAGCCGTGGCCCCCAGCACCCCTGCACTCGGGGGGCCCCCTGTCCCGAGAGCGGGCGGTGTAGTACTTCACAAAGTGCGTCCGCTTCACCAGGAGGTGGAGGACGAAGCAGATGAGCTCGAGGGTGATGGAGATGAAGAAGAAGATGATGGTGTTCTCCTTCTCGTCCGACAGGAGGAGTTTGGTGAAGATGCGGCTCAGCGAAATGATGACCCCGGCGGTGCCTGAGGAAGAGAGAGCAGGAAAGCTGGTGGTTATTATTATTGTTGTTACTAAATTTATATACTGCCTTTTACCCTCAGGTCTCACAGGATAGAATTACAATATAAAAACACAAATACAGTAGACCCTCAGGTTACGTTTCACAACTTCGGGTTGCTAAAGCGGCAAATCATAGAATCATAGAATCCTAGAGTTGGAAGAGACCACAAGGGCCATCCAGTCCAACCCCCTGCCAAGCAGGAAACCCCATCCAAGCATTCCTGACAGGTGGCAGTCAAGCTTCTGCTTAAAGACCTCCAAAGAAGGAGACTCCACCACACTCCTTGGCAGCAATTTCCACTGTCGAACAGCTCTTACTGTCAGGAAGTTCTTTCTAATGTTTAGGTGGACTCTTCTTTCTTGTAGTTTGAATCCATTGCTCCGTGTCCGCTTCTCTGGAGCAGCAGAAAACAACTTTTCTCCCTCCTCTATATGACATCCTTTTATATATTTCAACATGGCTATCATATCACCCCTTAACCTTCTCTTCTCCAGGCTAAACATACCCAGCTCCCTAAGCCGTTCCTCATAAGGCATCGTTTCCAGGCCTTTGACCAATCCGGAAGTATTTTTCCGGGTTCCACCACTCGCACGTGCGCAGAAATGCTCTATCGCGCTGCGCGCATGCGCAGAAGTGGCACCTCTGGATACAGTTTTTTCAGGGTGCGCACAGACCCCTGGAACAAATTAAATTCATATCCAGAGGGTCCCCTGTACATAATGAAAATAAAAACAAAAGCAACCGAACAACACCCAGACCCTGATTACTGCAAAGCAGGGGGTTGGACTAGATGACCCTCAGGGTCCCTTCCAACTCCACAGTGTGGGATGTTATCCACTGGTGTTATCTTCACCTGCTGGCAGGAGGACGGCAAGGAGGGAGCCAGTCTGGCTTCCCTAGGCAGGGAGTTCCAAAGTTGCCTGGCAGCCGCTGCCACCACGGAGGAGACCCACTCCTGCCTTCCCACCAAGTGGTCCTCTGAGGGTGGCGGGTCAGAGAGAGGGGCCTCCCCTGCAGAACTCAGCGCCTGAACATGTCTGCATGAGGGACGATGGTCTTTCTGATAGCCTGGACATAAGCAGCACTGGGCTTTCTAGACCACAGCCAGCATTTTGAATTGCGCCTGGAAACAGACCAGTAGCCATTTAGTCTATTCCATTTATGAATTACAAAATGCCTCAAAGCCAGGAACGTCCTCTTCCCAATTTGCTTTGTTTGGCTTATTTAAGCGCAGCTCCAGAATCTAGATTTCCTTGGGGCCAAAAACTGGGTCAGGTGGGCTCAGAGGTTGACTCTTCTGCCACAGGGCTGTGATGCTCAGCTCTCAAAGCATCAGCCCCATAAGACGACCTCCCTCGCGAGGCAGAGGAACGGCAGGTTTCCTGGCAGCCTGCTGCAGAAATCTAACAACCTTCCCCTCTTCTCCGGAGTTTCAGTTGATTAATCTTCCAGCTCAACCTCATTATTAGTCAGATTAATACTGCACTACCGAGGAGCGTTTACTGCCCACGGAAATCAATGGCAGCTCCTGCAGGAGCTTCTCTGTACGAGAGAAATCTAGGAATCTACAGTCACGTACCTACAGAACCGCAGCAGAGGAAAATACCGATTCTTTCTCCTCCAGTAACTAATTGTTCATGGTAAGAAGAGCTCTTACCATTCTAGTTCCTCCCTGGGGGGAGGCATTTGCCCCATGCAAAAAGCAAGAAGCAGGCAAGTTTTTAGTGTGCGAAGTTGTATTGTGTTGGAATCACAGAAAAACAATCCCTGACAGATGGATTGTTGAATATTTCAAATATTTCGTTGTTCCCGAAGGGGACAATGACAATAAAATATATTCTATTCTATTCTATATTGATTCTTGTTTCTTATATACCGTATTAGCCCGGATATAAGCCGCACCCACAAATAAGTCGTACCTTTAAAATTCAGGGGGGGGGGGAGAAAAAGGAACAATGCCCGAATCTAAGCAGCAATATTGTAAAAGCCCATTTTTGTAAGGTCACGAATTTAAGTCGCACTTTTCACGGTCGGAATTGGGGGGGGGGAGTGCGGCTTATATCCGGGCCAATACAGTAAATAAGTGAAAACAATTAAAAAATGGGGGGTTGGGTTTTGGGCAATACTCACTCTCGCCGGTCATCACCCCCTGGGTGTAGCGCTTTGGTAACATCCCGGTGTAGCCATAAAAGCTGGATTGCTGCACTTAAGAGGAGAGAGACAGACAGACAGACAGAAGGAAGGATAAGGAGCATGGCTATTTTGTCAGCCTTCCCAGCCTGGTACCTTCCAGCTGTTTTGGACAGCAATGGCTTGGCCGCCTGGGGCTGGTGGGAGCAGAAGTCCACAAATCCGGAGGGAACCGAGTTGGAGAAAGCTGCCAGCAAGTTCCAGCTTGATTCCAGGCTTATTCCGGAAACGGCTTTCTGGATTCGTTTTGAGACACTTAACGGAAACGGCCTCGGCCCAGTAGACCTGAAGGAGCATCTCCACCCCCATCGTTCTGCCCGGACACCGAGGTCCAGCTCTGAGGGCCTTCTGGTGGTTCCCTCCCTGTGAGAAGTGAGGTTACAGGGAACCAGGCAGAGGGCCTTCTTGGTGGTGGCTCCTACCCTGTGGAATTCCCTCCCACCAGATGTCAAGGAAATAAACAACTATCCAACTTTTAGAAGACATCTGAAGGCAGCCCTGTTTAGGGAAGTTTTTAATGTTTGATTCTGTTTTTACTATTCTGCTGGGAGCCACCCAGAGTGGCTGGGGAAACCCAGCCAGATGGGCGGGGTATAAATAAAATATATTATTATTATTATTATTATTATTATTATTATTATTATCGTTGTGAGGCTGGCTGCCCCCTCCCTGCCCCCCGCCTACCTGTGCAACCAAAGGCCACCACACCCACGGCAATGAGGTTGATGGCATAAGCTTGCGACTGGGTGAAGAGATCCAGCCAGACGTCACAGATGCTGACGAAGAGGAGGGGGCCCAAGGCAAACAGGTACCCTGGAACAGAGAAGGGGGGCGGGAATCATTTCTCAACAGGAAGTCCCGGGAGCTTCAAGCTGCAAGACAACCACATCCACTGATGTGGACAAACCACATTCGCTGAAACCCTACAAACTGACCCAAACACTGCGTCCATCACCGGAGGCCCTTCTTCATTCCCTGGGCGAGGTCCGGAGGGTGGACGCATGAGAACGGGGCCTTTTTGGTGGTGGCTCCCAGCTTGCGGAATATGCTCTCCCCAGAGAGGCTGGCCTGGGACCATTGTTACATCTATTTAGGTGCCGGGGGGGGGGGAATTCCTTTTTTGCAGGGCTTTTGGCTCTTCATTAACTGCGGTTTGGTCGAACGGGTGGCATGCTTTATTTCGTTTTAATATATGTGTTTGTTTCTTGTTGTAAATCGCTTTGAGTTTTTGTAAGATAAGCAAAATAATAATGATGGTGGTGGTGATGATGATGAGGACGTAAATCCTGAACTAGAATTGGGATTATGGGATGGAAATCCCTCCCACTTAGCAGCGGCCTCGCCTCTTTCATTCTCCCCTGAAATGCTGGCGGCAATGCGCTCTCCCAAGTCCACATTCCCAGCATGTTTGCACCCCTGTCTCAGCGACATCTACGCTGCCTTGGTCAGGTTCACAGAATGAATGGGCATCTGAACAAGAACATCTGAAGGTAGCACTACTGGAATAGGTTCTTCATGGGACTGCTCTCCAACTATCAGCAGAAAATGTTCTTTTTGCTAAAAGTTGTGTTTTTAACACTGTTCTGTTGTGAGCTGCTTTGAGCATATATATATGGAAGAGCAACATATAAATTTAAATAATAAAGGGGGCAGGATACCCAAGCACATGCTCCATGGGGAGCTGGCTTCAGGCGCCAGGCCTGTTGGCAGACCAACTCTGTGCTACAAAGATATCTGGCGACATCAACCCTGCCGTGTGGGAATCCTTTGCAGATGACCTCAATGCCTGGAGACAGACAGCCAGGTTGTGTATCCATAGCAGTGACCCGAGGAGGAATGGCCGCTGGGAAGAGCACAGAGAGAAGAAACGCCCTGGCGCATCTGCAGCAGCACAACCGGGCGCCTACATCTGCCCCGGCTGCAGCAAAACATGTCTCTCCCCTATCGGCCTCCACAGCCACAGCAGGTGCTGCGACTGTCCAACAGCTTGACCTCATCCCCAAAGGCACACTCCTTCGTTGTCTCCTGAGGCAGATGGATGTCAACCAGATTACATTTTGCTGGAAGCTGTTCTGAGTGGCTGGGGCAACCCAGTCAGATGGGCAGAATATAATTTTTTTAAAAAAATTATCATCATCATCATCACCACCACCACCTGCATCATCATCTAGCGGGCCGCATCCCTTCTCCCTAACCTGGTGCCCCCAGATGTTCTGGACTACAAAACATCTGGCTGGGACTGATGTGATTTGTAGTACAAAACACTTGAGGTGGATCTACACACAGGGGGGAAAGCGCAATAAATGTCAGAAATCAAATCGTTATAACAAAGGGGGGGGGGACCACAATGGAAAATCGCAAAGAACCTTTTCCCCCGCCATCTGGTGTTGCATGTTTATAACACATTCAAAACGCTGTTTTCTGACTAATGTAGCTGAGTCCTTGGAGCGCTCAAAGTTGGCGAAAGGTGGCCTACATCTTTCCCGAGATCTGCGCTTTTGAAGGAAGATTTCGACAGACGGAAGAAAGCTGTGCACAGAGGTTCCCTGCATGAGCTTTGCATGACCCAAGCTGGGGCGGCCAGACTTACCCACCGCGATCCTGGTGTGGAGGCTCAACATTTCCACCAGCGCGTTGTTGAGGATGACGGCTACCAAGGCGACCAAGATGTAGGTAAGGCTCATATCAAACACGATCGAGGTCCCTGCGGAAGGAGAGCAAGGCCGCAAGGAGGGCAAAATAAGCGTTCAGGATACAGGCTCCGGGTGTTAGGATTTTTATATATCCTCTGCTGCTTCATCAGGACTGTTGTGATTAGTGTAAATCACATGAGTGTCTGAGAGAGTGTGGGAACGGAAGTCTATCTTATCTCTTCCGCCTAAGTGTTGTATTGTACGGTTTAGTTTCATTTCTGCTGTGTCGCAGTTTGTACTCTTGTTTGGAGAACACAGATGGGATTATGGAGTCTCTACTTTATTTAGAATGTAAATAAAGTACCGTATTTTTCGCTCCATAAGACACACTTTTTTCCTCCTAAAAAGTAAGGGGAAATGTCTGTGCGTCTTATGGAGCGAATGTGTGGTCCCTGGAGCTGAACTGCTCAGGGGCAAAAGCAGATCGTGCTTTTTTAAAAAAAAGAGAGAGAGAAGGGGGTGTTGAAAGGAAGCCCGCCGAGCAGCTGCTCAGCAAATGATCGGGGAGAGATAAGGGAGAGAGATTCCAGCCCCGCCCCCTTGCAGAGGGAGGCTGTTTCCCCAGCGACATGTGACTGGCTGATTAGATTATCTGTCTGGAAACTGTAGAAATGGCTCCCTTTCCTGAAGCAGCAGAACTGTGAGTTAAACCCCATAAAACAGGATTTTTTCCCTTTGCAAAGAAAGCTCAACAACTTTGAGCTGATCCTCAAAAACTAGGCGCGTCCTATGGTCAGGTGCACCTTATAGAGCGAAAAATACGGTAGTTTAGAACTACAGGTGAGTCTTTCTTCTTGCTGCGTGATGCTAGAAGACCTGTGTGCTCTTTTCATAGGAAAAGGGTTGCAGATTACTGCCGCTCTGGACTGGAAGGGACATGCCAGCCAGAGAGGGCCACCGGGAGGATGCTCCGGAGTCTTGGGGAGTTCGCTGCCTCCCCAGAGCATTTTTCCAACACCGGGTGCACAATATTTCCTTCCTCTGGCTGCCAGCTCTGCCTTCAAACCAGAAGCAAGATGGGGAAAACTCCATCCATCAGCTGGACCTCCTAAAATTATCTCCGCGGTGCTTTGAGAGTTTTCGCACCTGGTGATTTCGGCTTCAATACACCGATATCATTGCAAGGTTTTTGGAATTTGGTTTTCACAGAATCAATAAATATTACGATAGAAACTATTGTTGCCGCATCATCTCAATGATACCAATAGTCAAAAGAACTTGGCTCATACATGATCTTAGCAGCTTTAGAACTTCCACGCCAGCCTGGAACGATTCGGTTTAGTTTTTTACGTGTTTGTCTCATGTTTTGTTATTTGGATAATATGGATAGAATTAAATATAAATACTTAAGAAGGAAAGGAGGGAGGGGGTATATCTGAAGGAGTGATAGAACGACTGGCTCCGGAAAAACAGCCTAAACCTGAATTTTTGGACCTTCCCAAACGTTCTTCTTAAATATTGAGGAAACAGTACCTGGGTATTTGTGATGGAGATAGTCCACGTCTGTGATAAAGCTATTATAAGGCAAGAGGAAACCGACCCCGGCGAGCAGCATGGCGAAGTAGATCCCATGGTAGCGATCCTGGGGCTCAGGGTCTTCGCAGACTATAGCCGGGAAAGAAGAGAGAAAATAATAATAATAATAATAATAATAATAATAATAATAATAATAATAATAATAATTTTTTATTTATACCCTGCCCTTCCCAATTTAAAAACCGGGCTCAGGGCAGCTAACAACAAATATAAAAAACGGTTAAAAACGACTTTAAAAACAGCTTAAAAACAGCAGCATAAAGTACAACATAAATGTAGCATCGCCAGGGCTAACTGACCAAGTTAGTCCTGCTAGGGCCAGCAAGGAGACCAGGGAAGAATTTAAATGTGAAGGATTTCTTCATAGAGAAAGGGAAGGGGAAAAGGAATGAAGGATCAGGCTAAATTGAAGGCCAGGCGGAATAACTCTGTCTTACAGGCCCTGCGGAAGGAGATCAGGTCCTGCAGGGCCCTAGTCTCATGGGACAGAGCATTCCACCAGGTCGGAGCCAACACTGAAAAGGCCCTGGCCCTGGTGAAGGGTAATCTGGCTTCCTTGGGGCCTGGGACCTTTAAGCTATTATTATTCAAGGACCTTAAGGTCCTCTGCGGGACATACCAGGAGAGGCGGTCCCGTAAGTACCAGTACGAGGGTCCTAGGCCGCATGAGAGGGACAGGATTGCAGGAGACCTAGAAAAGGTCGCTTCACCTCATAAAGGAAGTTGCAGAGTTGGGGTGGGGGAAATTATCAAAAGGATGGAGCGACTCTCCAATGAGAAAAACGTTGCAATGTCTGGGGCTTTTTTTAGTTTGGAGAAATGGTGAGCAAGAGGCTACATTTATTTATTTGGTGGCGTTTGTAGTGAAGGAAACCTCAAAGCAGCCCACAAAGAGAATAGGGCAATTAAATTATTCATAAAAGCAATGCATTCAAAAACTGAAAGCCAGCAATCAACAAAAAACACACCAGCAGTCTGGATATCTGGGTAGGCTTGACCAAGCAGGGATGCTTTTTGCAGGTGCCTCAGTTTTTGAACGTAATCCGCTCTGGAAGACCGTTCAACTTCCGAAACCGAGGAGCAAAGGGCTGACTGCAAGTTCAGTTGGAAAAATGGAAAAACACGCAACGAAGGTCCTTCGACTTCCAAGGCACGTTCGAAAACAGAAGCAATTACTTCCGGGTTTTTGGCGTTCAGGTTCAGACACGCTCGAAAGACAAGGCACCACTGTACAGTGAAAGGGCCTGCCTGATGTCAATAAGCAGGGAGTTCCAAAGTGTGCAGGTGCCGTCACAATAAAATATTTAATTCCTTCAGCCAACTAAACCCTGCAACCCTGCTCACAAATAACGCCTACTCTGCTCACTGGGCCTTCTCTTGAGTAAGCGTGCACAGGATTGGAGCCGTTATGAGGAAGGCAGGGGTATAAATCTCTGTTCGTGGGCTCCCAGAGGATAAAAACGGAAGATGTTCCAGAGCAGCGAACTCATTCCAGCTTGGAAAAGGGATTTAACCACCCATCTTTGCTTTTAATTTTTAAGATGCTGGCATTAATGTTGGAAAGCGGCAGGCTCTTGCAGGGTATCTAGCGCCTGAGGGGATGATGCGCGCTCAAGACGATAAATACCAGTCTGATTAAATTCCATTCAGCAAATTGCAACCTTTTGGCAGATACTCAGGAGGTGCTCAAATACCAGATCTTAGCTGCGCAACGTCTCCAAATCACATATCACGGAGCGTGGAAAGACCAGCGTATATGCAGAGAGATTAACAGAGTCCAACAAACAGAGGGAAGGCAAAATCCGTTGGTACCGGAGTTATGTGGTTTAGCATCACCCAGAAGAAGCAAATCACAATCCCTGGCTAAGTTTTCTACAGCCAAACCAAGGTTTGTGCTACGTGGGGCTACCTTTGAAGGTGACCCGGAAACTACAACTAATCCAGACTGCAGCAGCCAGACTGGTGACTGGGAGCGGCCGCAGAGACCACATAACACCGGTCCTGAAAGACCTCCATTGGCTCCCAGTACGTTTCCAATTCAAAGTGTTAGTGCTGACCTTTAAAGCCCTAAACGGCCTCGGTCCTGTATACCTAAAGGAGCATCTCCACCCCCATCGTTCAGCCCGGACACTGAGATCCAGCGCCGAGGGCCTTCTGGCGGTTCCCTCCCTGCGAGAAGCCAAGTTACAGGGAACCAGGCAGAGGGCCTTCTCGGTAGTGGCACCCGTCCTGTGGAACGCCCTCCCATCAGATGTCAAAGAGATAAACTACCAGACTTTTAGAAGACATCTGAAGGCAGCCTTGTTTAGGGAAGTTTTTCATGTTTGATTGCTTTATTATTATTATTATTATTATTATTATTATTATTATTACTAATATTCTGTTGGGAGCCACCCAGAGTTGCTGGGAAAACCCAGTCAGATGGGAGGGATATAAACAAACAAACAAACAAACAAACAACAACAACGATTATATTATTATTATTATTATTATTATTATTATTATTATTATTATTATTATTATTACAGGCCCCTCCTTGTGTGGTCCAAAGCGTCGGGAGTCTGCAAAAGTGGACATTATTGAGGAAGCAAAGCCAACTGCATAAAGTGAGGAGTTTGATCACGACCATGATGTTCAAGTTACCCAGCATAGCACATTCATGCACAAACGTCATGGTGGCTAGAAGATGAAGAGGTAGCAAACAAAAAAGCTAAGAGGCATATTCAACAGCTCATATGGAGGCATCCTGTTTTCTTCTGTTCATGGAAACTGCATATTTCCAAAGAGTTCCCCTTTGCAGGCATGTAGTATTCATGCGGGTGGCGCTGTGGGTTAAACCACAGAGCCTAGGGCTTGCCAATCAGAAGGTCAGCAGTTTGAATCCTGTGACGGGGTGAGCTCCTGTTGCTCGGTCCCTGCTCCTGCCCACCTAGCAGTTCGAAAGCACGTCAAGTGCAAGTAGATAAATAGGTACCGCTCTGGCGGGAAGGTATACGGCATTTCCGTGCGCTGCTTTGGTTAGCCAGAAGCGGTTTAGTCATGCTGGCCACATGACCTGGAAGCTGTACACCGGCTCCCTCAGCCAATAATGCGAGATGAGCGCCGCAACCCCAGAGTCGGTCACGACTGGACCTAATGGTCAGGGGTCCCTTTACCTTTTAGTATTCATTGTTGCATAGAAGAGAGTGGGGAAAGAGCTCCACCCATGTAGAGCAGCTGCTGTTCCTACAAAACGTCGTTGTCGTGGAATCCCAATGAAAGCTCATTGTGTTTGTCAGGGATCTGCCTCCCCCTGCCAGTCCAGCTCTGAGTGTTTATAGGGAGCAGCCACCTGTTTTGACTACTGATTCATCTGCGAGTGAAACCAGCAGTTCCTCGGGGGAGAAGCAGTTAGTGGCTGGGAGAAAAGGAGTGCCAGGGCTTCATAGATTGAGTGAGAGACCTGGCACCTCCCAGCAGGCTCGATCGGAGGGAGAGTCGTCAGGTCCGGCACAGAGATTACGTAGGAGGAGGAAGAGATTTCGGCTGCCAAGGTTATTGTGTTGGCGCCAAAACCGGAGGGAGGCACTTCCGGATTCTGCTAGTGAGTGAACGGACGTGATAAGATTAAGCTCTGCACTGTATATAATTGAGCACTGATTAAAAGAACTAAAAGACAGATGGCGTGGCTGTCTTATTGAACAACCGACAAAGGGAAACCTGACAGTGTTAGGCAGTATCCACAAAAACATGCCACTGAAGTGCAAATTAAAGAGTATTCCTGGCCATTTATATAGCATTTCCCATGGGCTGAGTTTCACAATTAGACACCTGGGGCTCTTACCTGGTTCCATGAAGGTGAGGACCCCTTTGGCCTGGCAACCTTTGGCCTGAAGCTCCTCTTCCTCCAGCTGGTAGCTGTCGAAGCTGAAGCTCATCACCACGTTCCCCTCGGGAGTCACCACGGGGCTGAGGTCCTTGAAGTGCTCACCCCCCACGGACCCCATGGCTGGAGGCCCTGTGCGCGGGGAGAGAGAAGACGAGAGCAGAAGCTGAGACAGCGAGGCGGGCGACGTGCCCCCAACTCACGCCGCAAATCACTGAGCTGCTCAGTTGCACTCGGCGCAGCAATCGTTCCATCACAGAGGAAAATGGCACAAACCGGCTGCGTGGCATTCTCTTCTGACGTGTGAAACAAGAGTTAAGGGGGAAAGCATAAGCAGAGCCTGCCGGATCAGGCCCATGGCTCATCTAGTCCAGAATCCTGTTCTCACAGTCAGGGCCGGATTGAGGCCCTAAGGCTAAGCTACTGAAGGTAATGGGGCCCGTTATATGTCCAGCTGTCCTTTGTCAACAACAAATGGTCGCTGTTTTTTGTGTTGAATACAGTGGTACCTCGGGTTATGTTACCTTTGGGTAACGTAATTTCGGGTTGCAAACATGGCAACCCCGGAAGAGTGCACGGTTTCGCCGTGCGCACATGCGCAAAAGTGCTCTGTGTGTTTCGCACATGCGTGCAGAAGCGTTCTATCGCACTGCGCGCGTGCGCAGAGGCAGTGCCTCTGGATACGGACTTTTCAGGGTAAGTACGGACCCCCGGTATGAATTAAGTTCGTATCCGGAGGGTCCACTGTATATGCTATATGGTAATTTATGGACCTAATATGTATCTCAAGCCATTAGCCCATGTTGCCATGCAAGCAGTCCATGCAGAATGTAGGCACCCTATATATTGTTGTTGTTGTTCAGTCGTGTCCGACTCTTCGTGACCCCATGGACCAGAGCACGCCAGGCACGCCTATCCTTCACTGCCTCTCGCAGTTTGGCCCTATATATAGAAAGGAGCAAACCAGGGATATTTTAGGGAGCAGGCGGGGCCCATGCCTTACATCATAGGAGCCTACACAACACAAAACACTGTTGCTGTAGGTAGGTTTTATTCCTACATCATGGGGAGTATTTGGCCACTGGCCTGATCCTGCAGCCAGCCTTTTCTTACGTCCTTGTTCCTTCCTGGCCACATCAGGGCCATGAAAGTGCGCTTACCTATTTTAAAACCCACATTCTGCGATCTCAAGGGTCCGGGGCACGGATCCTGACCACGGACGGATTTTGGTTTGATGTGGCCCTAAGATCCTGAAGGTAATGTGGCCCTTTAAATGTCCAGCTGTTCTTTGTCAACAATAAATTGCCGCTGTTTTTTGTGTTGAATATATACTATATGGCAATTTATGGACCTAAGAGGTATCTCAAGCCATTTGCACATAACAAAATATCTATTTTATCATAAAATACATATTTTATGTAGGCACCCTATATATAGAAAGGAGCAAACCAGTGATCTTTTAGGGAGCAGGCTAGCAGGCGGGGCCCATGACTTATATCACAGGAGCCTACACAACACAGAACACTGTTGCTGTAGGTAGGTTTCATTTTATTTGCTTTTTATCTTTTATTTTGGAAATGTGCATCCAGTGTTATTTTCCTCTAAATCTTTTTGGGGGCCCCAAGAGAGTGGGGGCCTAAGCTATAGCTTGTTTAGCTTACATGTAAATCTGGCACTGCTCACAGTGGCCAACCAGATGTCCTAACGGGAAGCATGCAAGCAGGATTCGAACACAGGAGCAACTCTCCCCTCCTGCGGTTTCCAGCAACTGGGATTCAAAAGCATCGCTGCCTCTGACTGTGGTGGCAGAACACAGTCATTGTGGCTAAAGGCCATCGACAGCCTGCTTTCTCCATGAATCTGTCCAACCCTCTTATGAAGACATCCATGTTGCTGGCCATCCCTGCTTCCAGCGACAGTGAGTTCCATAGTTTTATGAGTTAAGAGCATGGGTAGGCAACCTAACGCCCAGGGGCCAGATCTGGCCCAATTGCCTTCTAAATCCGGCCCGGAATCAGCGTGTTTTTACATGAGTAGAATGTCCGCTTTTGTTTAAAATGCATCTCTGGGTTATTTGTGGGGCATAGGAATTCGTTCATTATTATTTTTTCAAACTATAGTCTGGCCCCCCACAAGGTCTGAGGGACAGTGGACCGGCCCCCTGCTGGAAAAGTTTGCTGACCCCTGGTTAAGTTACAAAATGAATAACCCCTGTGTCGCAAACAGTAAACAACAGCAATAAGGGCAACACAATGGACATTGTTAGCTCATTTCATTTAGAGACTTATATTTTATGTTCTCAATGACTTTGATTATTTCTTGATATATATTGAGTTTGTTTATTGAAGTGCCTGATATATTCATTGGTCATTGTGTTGCCCTTATTGCTGTTGACCCCTGGTTAAGAGCGTCCATACGTAGCTCCTTGGCTCTCTCCAAGGCCAGCGCGAACAGGTCTGTTATGCAGATCAAGTTCACAGATGCAAAACTGCAGCACTTACACAGCTATAAATGCAAGTAGCGTCTTGGCGTGAGATTTGCGTTGCTTTTCCGCAGTCTTTGAAATATTGGCGTGCGGGTGAGTGCAAAGTGCGTGGACCAGAGGACAGAGGAAAGTTTTCCTCCCTTGAACTTCGGGGCATGGAGCTGAATGCTGGGAGATTCAGGAAAGATAAAAGAAAGCCTAAGCGGAACTGTAGAAACTGTGGAACTCCCCGCCAAAGGAAGCAGCGATGGCCACCAACTTGAGTGGCTTTAGAAGACGATTGGGCAAATTCATGGAAGAGGAGAGGACTATGAAAGGCTCCTAACCTCAATGCTTTTTAAAAATCTGTATTAGGTAATAAATTTATTTCATCTATCAGAAAGCGGGAGCGGCCGGCAACCCTCTTTCTCTACCTTATCTAGCATGCTTTGCTAGGTTTTTTTTTATAGCTTCAGCTGTCGCTAGGAAGGAGTACAGATGTTCTCTGCGCTTCTTCCTGGTTGTGCTTAATTAACCCCGCGTTAACTCCCTTCAGCTGAAGAATAAAAGCACACAAACAGCCAGTATGAAGAGAGGCAGGCGGGGGGGTGGGGTGGAGATAGCTGCCTGCAAATCCTCGATAGGAAAATAAAAAGAAAAGCTTCTTCGACCAAGATAAGGCCAGACAGGAAATGATTTCCATACACAGCAACTGCAAAAGAGGTGTGGGCTGTTTGCTTTTTATATTGCAACCCTATTTTAAAACCTGTTATCTAACGCTCGCCGTCAATATTCAGGCAACGGCACGCCGAGGTGGGATGTGTTTCGTTCCACGGACACGTTTGACGAACTCCCTTTGGTTATCCTCGATTCCAATCTGAGGCTGGAGCCGATTCTCCGCTGGCCAGTTTGAGATCAGGTGCAGCAAAATAATGGCCGGGAGGGTGGGGGCGCACAAGATATGGCAGGCAGGAACCAGACGCATTTCATGCGCACAGCCCTGGAAATGGGTATAGTGGATGGGATGTCAACCCCAGCACTGCTCCTGGTTGGCGTGAGAAATCTGGCACGTCTTATCACACCTGTTCGGCACTGATATTTCAGCCAAGCTGTCGTGGAAGGACAAAATGTGTTGTTGTTGTTTAGTCATTTAGCCGTGTCTGTTTCTTCGTGACCCCATGGACCAGAGCACGCCAGGCACTCCTGTCTTCCACTGCCTATCTATCTATCTATCATCTATCTATCTGCCTGTTGCTGTTGTTGTTGTTGTTGTTGTTGTTGTTGTTGGTTAGTCGTTTAGTCATGTCCGCCTCTTCGTGACCCCATGGCCCAGAGCATGCCAGGCACTCCTGTGTTCCACTGCCTCCCGCAGTTTGGTCAAACTTATGTTGGTCGCTTCGAGAACACTGTCCCACCATCTCATCCTCTGCCGTCCCCTTCTCCTTGTGCCCTCCATCTTTCCCAACATCAGGGTCTTTTCCAGGGAGTCTTCTCTTCTCATGAGGTGGCCAAAGTCTTGGAGCCTCAGCTTCAGGATCTGTCCTTCCATTGAGCACTCAGGGCTGATTTCCTTCAGAATGGAGAGGTTTGATCTTCTTGCAGTCCATGGGACTCTCAAGAGTCTCCTCCAGCACCATAATTCAAAAGCATCAATTCTTCAGCGATCAGCCTTCTTTATGGTCCAGCTCTCACGTCCATACATCACCATAGCTGTCAACCTTTCCCTTTTCTTGCAAAGAATCCTATTTGGAATAAGGGAATTTCCCCCAAAAAACTACTGGGAAAACCTGTCCCCAAAAGTTTGAGCTTTACTGTAGAGAAAGCAAAAGGATCTGGTAGTCTGAAGTAGAGGCCAGCTGTGTACGCTACCTATTTGTCAATTGTTACTAAATTTATTTATTTATTAAATTTGTCTCCCACCCTGTGCCCGGTAGATCTCAGGGCAGTTCACACAACATCTCAGGGCGGTTCAGAACCGATTGGCTGGCTCCCCTGTCGTGTCATCAAGCAGCCACCCCTTCACCCCCGCTGCAGTTTTGCACTTTCAAAAAGAGTCGTTTTACCAAATGGATTTAAAAAAACACCAAAAAAAACCCCAGACGGGTATCTATGTTAATCCCTTGCGACAAGAAGAAGACTGCAGGTCCTTGGCACTTTAAAGACCAACACGTTTATTGAGGCATCAAGTCTTAAGCCTGTCCTGTTGGGCTCAAAGCTCATCAGAGCTTATGCCAGGGGTCAGCAATCTAACAACCCATAGGGGTCGTTTAACCGGCCTACAAGCCACCCCCGAACTGAGCTGCCCGCTCGGAGAGTCCTCCCGTACTGCTGCGCGCCATTCGGACTCGCTTCCATGGCGCCAGAAATCGCGTCTGTGCAGATGCAGATGTCGGAAATCGCAGGCGCAATCCGGCCCACGGAAGGATCTCTGCTGGAGTGAACTGGCCCATGCCATGACAAATGTGTTATGTCTTTAAGGCGCCAATAGGACTTTTACTGCCTTTTTTGTTAAGTAATAAGGTGGGCAAATGCATAAGCTATTTCTGCTTTTCAGGCACTGGTTTTTTAAAATTCCCCCTTCATGGGCAGTCTAGACTGGGGCATAATGCAGAAAGCATGAATGAATGCATGAATCAACTCTTTGTGAAATAGAAGGTGCAAACAATAGGATTTGTGCAAGAGGCAAAAGGCATGTGAAATAGAATGAGTAAACTGGTTTTTAATTTCCATGCACCTCTTTTAAAAATTCACAGAACCGGTTTATATAACCTTTTGCTTGGGATGAGGCTGTTTGCTTGTGTTCCGATTTCAAAAGGCATCAGTGGTGAACTGGTTGTGCAAATGCTTCATCCCAAACACAAGCCTCAGTTTGCTCACCAGTGCAAAGCAACCCAGCGGATCCTGGCTTGGGGCCCAAGTGTGGCCTTCGGAGTAGTCCCATCATCCCTTCATATTCATTTATGGCTTCTCTAGAATTCAGCCCGTCAAAAGCGATTCCCGGGTGGAATACACACTGATATAGATAATAAATTAGGAAGAACAATGCAGCAAAACACTCACGTCAGCAACCGTAATAAAAGGCAGCAGACAAAAATAGTAATATTACTAATTGGAGATGGATTAAAATGTCTGGGTAAATAAAACATCTTAACCTGGTGCCAGAAAAGAAGTCTAGTGTCCAGATCAAGGGAAATGATAGCATCACTCTATTCTGCCCTGGCTGGACCACACCTGGAATACTGTGTCCAGTTCTGGGCACCCCAGTCGAAGAAGGATATTGACAAGCTGGAATTTCCTGGACATCTGTTGGGAAGGTGTTCCACAGGGCAGGCGCCACCACCGAGAAGGCCCTGCGCCTGGTTCCCTGCAACCTCACTTCTCACAGGGAGGGAACCACCAGAAGGCCCTCGGAGCTGGACCTCAGTGTCCGGGCTGAACGATGGAGATGGAGAAGCTCCTTCAAGTCTACTGGGCGAGGCCGTTTAGGGCTTTCAAGGTCAGCACCAACCCTTTGAATTGTGCTTGGAAATGTACTTAGGACAAGTCTTAGGAGAAACGGTGGAGACAGCTGGGTATGTTTAGCCTGGACAAAAGGAGACTGAGAGGTGATAAGAGAGCCATCTCCAAATATCTGAAAGGCTGTCACATGGAAGATGTTGTTTTCTTCTGCTTCCAGTGAGTAGGACAGATCCTGAAGCTGAGGCTTCAATACTTTGGCCACCTCATGAGAAGAGAAGACTCCCTGGAAAAGACCCTGATGTTGGGAA
The DNA here is from genome assembly GCA_034641385.1 of Darevskia mixta. NCBI lineage: Eukaryota > Metazoa > Chordata > Lepidosauria > Squamata > Lacertidae > Darevskia > Darevskia mixta. Next base: position 2,848,789 of record JAWWNH010000124.1, on the reverse strand, counting down.
AGATGGAGGGCACAAGGAGAAGGGGACGACGGAGGACGAGATGGTGGGACAGTGTTCTCGAAGCTACCAACATGAGTCTGACCAAACTGCGGGAGGCAGGGGAAGACAGGAGTGCCTGGCGTGCTCTGGTCCAGGGGGTCATGAAGAGTCGGACGCGACTAAACGACTAAACAACAACAACAAGGCAAACTGGCTAATAAAAATCCTGACTGGTGAGCAACTTTTTGTGCATATGTGTGGGTTTGCAAACCTGATGTGAAGTCACCCAAAAACCCCGTACGCACCTTAACTTGGGAATAGGCCCCACTGACTCCTGTGGGGGGCTGACTTCTGAGTGGCTGGTGCTGTGGCTCATCACAGCCCCCCCCAAATGCACCCACCGCACCCCAAGTATTTGAAAATGTATCTCCCTGCCAGTCACCGACAGAGAGGCTGATGGGAGTTGTAGTCCAACACATCTGGAAGGCACCAGGCCAGGTGGGATGGCTGGCTGAGATCCAAATTCGAATTCTCCTAGGACCAGTGCTTTTTTTCTTTAAAAAAATGTTTCGGGGTACTCTCATTTTCCTACTCATCTTGAAATACTGCCCCAAAAAGCACTGCCTAGGAGCTAGCTAGCTGTGGGTGACCTTGGGGGCCAGACTCTCTCTCTTTGACTAGCCTTCCTAGCAGGGTTGTTGTGGGGGATCCAACTAGCAGGGTTGTTGTGGGGGATCCAATGGAGGCAGAATTTGCTGGACCACTTCTCGGAGGAAGCTGAATAGCACCGAGGGCAGCACCAAGAGAAGAAGAAACGGTGTGGGGGGGGTGTCGGTTCCAGGGAGCTCCATGGGACCTACTTGCGAGTAAGCAGGCTCCGGAGGCTCTTAGACTAAGGTGTCTACTTGGAGAAGGAAGCCAACTCTTCCTCCAATGGGACATGGGGAGGGGAGAAAGACAATCCCCCCTCCCCTCCGAAACCATCCTGGCTCACTTTCTCCCCAAACCGCCCCAAACCAAGCGCGCGCGCCCTTATCCGAAAAGGCCAATTCGCTTTGCCCATTCCGAAGACCGAAGCGGCGCAAGGTGGGGCGCAGGAGTCTGGCCAGCCCCCCAACCTCTTCATCTCTTCGGGGGCGCCTAGAAGGGGAGGGGAAGACGAGGCTTACAAGAGATGCTCAAAGGATACCTGGCGCCCTCCTCCTTGGGGACCAGAATGGGTCCCTCTGCTGTGCCCGCGGCCGGGGTCCCCTTGCAGGGGGGCTCCCTCCCTCCCTCCCTCCCTCCTCGAGGACTAGGGGGCGCCCCGCAGCAGCGTCCGGGGGGGAGGCTCCTTGGGACGGCGAGAAGCAGCCGCGGCTTTCGGCGCCCCCCCCCGGTTTGCAGCCCCCTTTGTCCGCCCCCCCCCAAGGAAGACAAAAGAGCGGCGTCCGCTTGCCAGCCAACAGGTCCGCCGCCGCCTCACCTCCAGCCGCCGCTCGGCTCGCCGCTCCCGCTCAGCGCCAATGCCTCCGCCGCCGACGCCGCTGCCCGGACCGAGCCGCCGGCCTCGCCCCGCCGCGCCGCCCCATCGCCCCGCCGACGCCGGTTCCGGGCAACCTCGGCGGAGCGCGGCTCCGGGAGGGGAAGGGGGGGAGCCTGGCCCGGAGACAGACCCCTCCCCTCCCCTGATCACCCCCTCCTCTTCCCCCTTCCCTTTCCCCTCCCCTTCTCATCCCTCCCCTTCTCACCCTCTTCCTTTACCCCTCCCCTCCCCTTCTCACCCCTCCCCTCCCTTCTTCTCCCCCTCCCCTATTCATCCCTCCCTCCCTTCCTTTACCCCTCCCCTCCCCTTCTCACCCCTCCCCTCCCCTATTCATCCCTCCCCTCCTCCCTTTCCCCCTGCCCTGCCCTCCCCTCTTGTCCCCCTCCTCACCCCTCCCCTCACCCTTCCTTTACCCCTCCCCTCCTCTTCCCTCCCCTCCTCTCCTTCCTTTCCCCCTGCCCTGCCCTCCCCTCCCCTCTTGCCCCTCCCCTCCCCTTCTCTCCCCTCTCCCCTCCCCCTTTTGTCGACCCCTCCCTCCCGCCACCTGCTGCATGCATCCCGCCCCCCCCCACCAGAAAGCCAAGCAGAGTACCTGGCAAATTTCACACACCCCACCCCCCCATAACAAAGATTGATAGTCAAATTAAAGGTTTGCCCCACCACCCCTGTTGTCAAATTGGTAGATTGGGGGGGGGGCGGTAAGCCAGCTGGCAGCAAGTTCATAGACTCATAGAGTTGGAAGGGACCCTGAGGATCATCTAGTCCAACCCCCTGCAAGACAGGAAAATGCAGCTGTCCCATACGGGGATCGAACCCCGTTACCTTGGCGCTCTCAGCCCCACGCTCTAACCGCTGTTTCACCACCATCGTTGCTTTTATTTCACAAAATGTAGATGCCGCTTGTTGCTGCTGTGGGTTCTTCTGTAGTGTTTGTGTCCCAGCATTTTTCTTCAAGGGGGTGTACATGGTTCTCACCCCACCGCTCTTCATTTAATTCCCACAACAACAGCCCTGTGAGGTAGGTTAGGCTGGGAGAGGTAGCTGGTTGGCGTCCAAGGTCCCTCAGTGAGCTTCAGGGCCATGAGTCGTGGCTAGAGTGCTGGACTGAGACCTGGGAGACCAGGGTTCAAATCCCCACTTGGCCATGAAGCTCCCTGGGGGGGGGGGCGGCAGGCACTCACTCTCAGCCTTGTTGTTGTTCAGTCGTTCAGTCGTGTCCGACTCTTCGTGACCCCATGGACCAGAGCACGCCAGGCACGCCTATCCTTCACTGCCTCTCGCAGTTTGGCCAAACTCATGTTAGTAGCTTCGAGAACACTGTCCAACCATCTCATCTTCTGTCGTCCCCTTCTCCTTGTGCCCTCAATCTTTCCCAGCATCAGGGTCTTTTCTAGGGAGTCTTCTCTTCACTCTCAGCCTAAACTACCTCAAAGGGTTGTTGTGAGGATAGAATGTGTGTGTGTGGGGGGAGAACTATGTGCCCCACCTTGAGCTCGCTGGAGGAAAGGTGGGCTATAAATTTAATAATTTAATTTAATCATCTACCTCTTTATCCTGCCTTCCCTTCAAGGATGGCCATCTGTCAGGGATGCCTCAGCTGAGGACCCATTTGGCTGAAGACCCACCTAAAAGGTGAAGGGACCCCTGACCATTAGGTCCAGTCGTGGACGACTCTGGGGTTGTGGCGCTCATCTCGCTTTACTGGCCGAGAGCTTGCCGATCAGAAGGTCGGCGGTTCGAATCCCCGCGACGGGGTGAGCTCCCGTTGCTCTGTCCCTGCTCCTGCCTACCTAGCAGTTCGAAAGCACGTCAAAGTGCAAGTAGATAAATAGGAACCGCTCTGGCGGGAAGGTAAACGGCGTTTCCGTGCGCTGCTCTGGTCCGCCAGAAGCGGCTTTGTCATGCTGGCCACATGACCCGGAAGCTGTACACCGGCCAGTAATGCGAGATGAGCGCCGCAACCCCAGAGTCGGACACGACTGGACCTAATGGTCAGGGGTCCCTTTACCTTTACCTTTTAAGATGCTTACCTTAAGCATATTTAAGATGCTCATCTTCATCACTTGAAAAATGGACTTGGTCCATCTCCCGGAAGGCTCCATCATGGAGGAGGCCCCATCCTAAACTCCTCTAGATTTTACCTCATGAATTCAAGCGCCTAGAGCAAAGCTCCCCAAAAGCTTAAAGAAGCGGAGAGAAAAGGTGTCCCGTTGTGCATTGAGGTCAAACCCAAGGGATCTTCCCACAGTATAAAGAGAGACAACTGAGAAGCTGACCTCCTCAGACAGCCTTTGCCGGCCTCAGGCTGCATCACAGCCGGGCCTGTATTTAGGCGATGAAGCTGGTCTTATGGAGAAAATGTCTGCCTTTGGCGGGGCGGGGGGTGAGGAGTGGGACCCGAGGCGAAAGTAGAAGAGCAATGTGGGTGAAGGAGGCAAAGAGCAGCCCCCCTTCCCCTCCTCCTTGCAAGCGCTGGCTGCAAACATGAGGGGCTGGTTTATGAATTGCAATCTTCTGGCAGTCAATAAATGCCGCCCTCCATCTATCAGCTTGCAGGTCCTGTGGGGGCGCAGTATTGGCTTGGATGCCAAAAGAAATTAGGGAGACTGAGCACCTGCCTTCCCCTTTTGCAGAGAAACCTGGGCAGCAAGCTATCCACCTTTGTTTATTTATTTTTTGGGGAGGAAGGCAGGGTGGGAGAATGTGCAACGGGCCACAATTTTATTGCATTATGTTAATCTTTGTTGGACCCTAAATGGAAGCGAGCAAGGCTCCGTACGGTGCAGAACAAACTCAGAACAGAGCTTCTCTGTTCTGCAAATGTAACACCATGTTTGCTTTCTTCTTCTCTAACCAGGGTAGCCAGGGAACCTACGTTGCAGAGGACAGTCCTCTATTTGATGTCTAGTCTGGGTCTGGTCTAAACCACTGAGCCTCTTGGGCTTGCTGATCGGAAGGTCAGCGGTTCGAATCCCCATAACGGGGTGAGCTCCTGTTGCTCTGTCCCGGCTCCTGCCAACCTAGCAGTTTGAAAGCACGTCAAAGTGCAAGTAGATAAATAGGAACCGCTCTGATGGGAAGGTAAACGGCGTTTCCGTGCGCTCTGGCACTCATCACGGTCCTCTGTGCACCAGTAGCGGTTTAGTCCTACTGGCTACATGACCCGGAAAGCTGTCTGTGGATAAACGCCGGCTCCCTCGGCCTGAAAGCGAGATGAGCACCGCAACCCCATAGTCGCCTTTGACTGGACGTAACTGTCCAGGGGTCCTTTACCTTTTACCTAAGCTAAAGAATCCTATAAGGGAGGAGCAGGGCAGTCTTGCAGCTGCCTCCTTGGACCTGGAAGGCCTTCTTAATTTTAGCCTGGCTGCAATTAAGGAGAGACAGTTCAAAACCAGCATCAGTGTAAACGGCTGAACAGACACAAATTCAGCCCAACATCTCAACTAAATGCAGCTTGAAATAAATACGTTTTGAAATCAGTACTGAGCAGGTCAAATGAATATCCTTCAGGAAGGAATTCCACAAATATGGGGTCACCACCGAGAAGGCTCTGCTTGCCACCAGCACTTTTCAACCTCATACAGCTGCTGGTGGTGGTTATTCAAATAACCTGAGCCCAAACCTTTTCAGGGCCTTTCTGAATCCTAGAACAACTGAGCTGAATCCTAGAACAATAGGATCCAGAATGCAGCAGTCTGATTGATCCGCAGGAGCCACCCAATCCAGCTCCAGGTGGAATTGAATCAGCGACCTGATTGGCCTGCAGGAGCAGCCAATCAGGCTCCTGGATGAAGTGAATCCGCAACCTGATTGGCCTACAGGAGCAACCCGGAATTAGCCAGTCATGCGAGGTCCATTGTGTAAATAATGTATATATAGCAGACATTTTGGGGAAAGTTTCATTCTTTGCTACTACGAGCTGAATAAAGAGCATAAAATTCACACTCGACTCCGAGTATATTTCAGCCTTAAAATCATAAACGCCGGCAGTGCCCACTCTACTTGTCTGCAGACTCTCCCCCCCCCCCACCTCGATCCTGGAGCCATGCTGATTCCAGTTTTGGGGCCCATCTTAATGTTCCCTATATCCAGAGGAATAGAGTTGGCCAAGGCTATTGTATTCGCCCAGAATAATACTATTGATCTCTGTTCTACCGACCAGCCACCATGACGTCAATACCAGGAAAAGTCCTAAAACAGATAATTTAATGGTCCGGCTGTAAGCACTTCGAAAAGGAGGCTGTGCTAACTAAGACCCAGCATGGGGTTCTGAAAAACAAGTCATGCCAGGCGCATCTCATTTCTTCTTTTGATGGAGTTACAAGCTTGGTGGATCAGGGGAATGCTGCGGACGTAGTGTATCTTGATTTCAGTAAGGCTTTGACCAAGTCCCCCATGAAATCTTTGCAGAGAAGCTGGTAAAATGTGGGCTGGACGAGGAAACAGTTAGGTGGATTTGTAGCTGGTTGGCTGACCGAACCCCTTGGGGTCCCTTCCAACTCTATGACTCTGTGGTTTATGGATGAGAAAGTACAGAGAGACCTAAAGCTAGAGCAGAGGCTGCTTAGTGACCTTTGTCAAAAGCCAGACCACTGGAAGATTGCCCACTCCTAAGCGACTGCCCCAGTGGAGTTCAGATGCAGCTCTCTCCTTCCCATTAACCGCACACCCACTCACATCCACGAAAGAGAGGCAGAGAGAAATGCTGCCTGCCAGGATAAAAAATTAAGCCAATTAGGGACTAGCAGGCTGCACAGGCCAACCAGCAGTTGCCCGGCTTGTGAGCGAGAATGCCAGCCATTTATCCTACTCCTGGCTCTGCTGGCATTTCCCATGCCCCTGTGGCACAGGGCCAGTTGGGCAACGGGCACAGCTGTGGCGTAACAAACAGAAGCTGTTGCGGCTGCAAAATAGCAGGCCAGGAAATTAATTATGGAACTGATCAGAGCAGCCGCCTTCCTGTGCCAGCGAGGGTGACACACGGTGCTGCAATTTAGGGGGGAGGCAGCGGATAGCTGGCTTTTTCAATATTATTATTATTTTCCTTATTTTCTCACCTTTCTGTCTCACCTTTCTCCCAAGGAGCTCAAGCCGGTGCACCTAGCTCTTCCCCTCCCCCTCCTATCCCTGGGAGGTAGGTGAGGCTGAGAGGCAGTGTCTGGCCCCCAGGTCACCCAGGGAACTTCACGGCTGAGAGCCGATTCAAACCCTGGTTCCCCACAGTTGTAGTGCAATATCCTGCCTGTTAAATCACACTGGGGCCCCGTCCGCACCATACATTTAAAACAGCATCATGTCACTTTAAACAGCCATGGATTCCTGGGAACTGTAGTTTGTCAAGAGTTGTTCAGAGACCCCAATTTCCCTCGCAATTCCAGTGTGTAGTTTAACAGCCAAGCCCTCTCCACAGGCAACTCTGGGAATTGTAGCTCTGCGAGGGGACCAGGGGTCTCCTTACATCTCTCAGCACGGGTTGGAAATGGAGCAACGTGACCCTCCCCAAAACGTTTGCGGGTACAAACGGCGTTGAAAGCAGCGGCTGCCCCGCGAGCACCATGAGCACAAACAGCCAGGAATGTGCCATGAAAAGGATGTTTGCAGGGCCCACGCTGGTTCGTTTATCAATGAATTGGATGATGGGCTTGATGTGGGATGTATAACACTGGTGCAGTCAATCACAACATTCCTAGAGTGTACACAAAGGGGTCTTGGTCCTCCAGGTAGAGTTTCCTGTGCCAAGGCTGAAATCACTTCCTTTGTGTGACCAGAAGTGGGAGTGGCCTTACCTGTAGCTATTCAAAGATACAGGTGAGCTGCTACTCTCTCTCTCTTCCCACCAGGACTCCGAGGATGCAACATCTCAGGAGATGCTCTCTTGGCTTCCAGCCAAGAGAGGCCCACATGGAGCCTTTCTCCCTTAAGGAGAATCTCCACATGTAAATACATTTAATCTAAGCTAGCCTGCCTTTCTGAGACTGTAGAAGCTTGAAATGACTGTGAGTAAAACCTTTATACTTTTATAAGCTTATGTGTCGTGTATTTTCTTTTAAGAGGGAACCAGGGGAAATATGTGCCAGGATCTGCCTTATTCTAGAAGTTCATAGGAACTTAAACGCCACGCTTTGCTGCGCTTTATTGGGGATGAGAAACTCTGCTAGTTTGGAGCTTGTTAGCACAAGCTGGGATAGGAAATATTAATCAATATTCCCTCATCCACATTCCCTCTCATCTCCCACAAAGGGTTTTGAGGCCCAGAACTGCGTATTTTGTGTATTTTTAAAGGATTGCTTTGGATTGTGATTTTTGGCAGAGTAGAATTTTTCTGTTTGTACTTCCTGGTAAGCACATGGTCTTTTGTTCTCCATTGTGCTGTGAAAGGGGGATTAGCGACCCCTCCCCTCCCTCAGAGCTCACAGACCTCAGAGGCAGTGAAGATTAGTTTGCATTTTGAGATTTTTAAGTTTTGATTTTTGAATTTTAGCCATTTTTGGGAATTTTGAAAATTTTTCAATTTTTGAGGATTAAGATGGCAAGCTCAGGATTTGATAGTGAAGCAAGATCAAGCTTTATGCTGCTGAATGATCGTAACTTTGTGCAATGGAAGCAGCGCCTTTTAGTGCATCTTGGTGCAAAACAAGTGCTTAAAGCGGTGAAAGATCCCAAACCTGATTTTGCTGATTTAACCAAGAAAGCAGATTGGGAAAGGCAAGATGCAGAAGCTAAACACATAATTTTGAGCAGTTTGAAAGATGAGCATTTATCTCTGATTGACTATGAAAGTGATGCATCTCAGATTCTAAAGGATATTGAGAGGGTTTATGCACAATCATCAGAGAACTCTTATAGACATTTATTGGATAAACTGCTGAAGTTAAAGATGAATTCTAGAGAACAATTTACAGGGCATTTTAAGGACTTTAATGAAATTGTTCAAAGGATTGCCCTAACTCCCAGAGCTTTTGATGATGCAACCAAAGTGACTTTTATGCTAGCATCATTGGGACCAGAATTTGCTTCATTTAAGAGTATAATGGATCACACAAGAGATTTGACTTTTAATGAACTAGCAAATCACTTAAGAGAGGAATGCAGAGATTACCTTGATTCTCCACAAAGGAATCCAAGGAGGGACACAAGTTATGTTTCTAAGCAATTTCCCAAGTCTAAGGAAGTGTCCAAAGAATTAATATGCCATAACTGCAATTTAAAAGGGCACATTGCAAGGAGTTGCCAGAAGCCCAAGAATAAGTCCCGCCCCTTTCAACCAAAAGGTGAAAAGAAGGGGGGTCACGAGCGTACATTTCTACTGCAAGAAAAGAGTTTAAATGTGCAAAGAAATGAAAGGAAAAGTGACCAATTTATTTTAGATTCGGGAGCTACAAGCCATTTTGCGCATAAAAGAGAATATTTCAGAGAAATTAATGATAGTGAATGGACTGAAATCCAGATTGCTGATGGAAATGTTCTAAAATCACAAGGTGCAGGTTCAATGCGTTTGAAATTCAAGGTGAACAATGAATCTCTTGAAACAACTGTGCCTAATGTTCAATATGTCCCAGAATTGAATTGTAACTTGCTTAGTGTGTCTGCTTTAGACAAGAAAGGTTTCAAGGTTACATTTGCCAATGGAGAATGCAATGTAACGAAAAATGATGAGGTTTATGCTCAAGGGAAACTAATCAATGGTGTTTATGAGATTAACGTTTCAGAAAACCAATCAGCACAAGTCGCCCAATCCAAGCAGAAGCATGAAGCAGATCTGGAGCTCTGGCATCGAAGACTGGGTCACCGGGATATCAGAGTCATCCAGGAACTGCAGAATGGAGATCTTGTGAGAGGTCTACAGGTAAACAAAAGTAACACACCCACACCAAAGTGTATAACTTGTGTAAGTGAAAAAGGAGTCAAACCTTCTTTCCCACGTTGTGCAGAAAAGAGAAGCACAAAAGTTCTGGACATTGTGTACACTGATTTAGCTGGACCTATGAATATACCTTCCTTAGGAGGAAATAAGTATATTTTGATATTTTTGGATGATTATTCAAGGTTTTGTGTGGGATACCTTCTCAAAGAGAAGAGTGAAACAGTGGAATTGTTCAAGCAATACGTAAGCATGGTCAAGAACAAATTCCATCGAGCACCCACCACCCTAATGTCCGATAATGGTGGGGAGTTTTGCTCACGTGAAATGGAAGCCTTCATGGCTCAGGAAGGCATAGCACATGTGACCACAGTAAGCTACACACCTCAACAAAACTCTATTGCTGAGAGGAAATTTAGGTCCATCCTAGAGATGACAAGGTGTATGCTAAAAGGATCCAACTTGTCGAAGAAACTTTGGGGTGAGGCAGCAAATACTGCGATTTATATACAGAATAGGCTGCCAACAAAAGGCACAGAGCGCACGCCATTTGAACTTTGGCATGGAAGAGTCCCAAATTTGTCACACATACGTGTATTTGGAAGTTTGTGCTATTACCACGTGCCCAAGGAGCACAGACACAAACTTGACTCCAGAGCAAAGCCTGGTATCCTAGTTGGATACGCTTCTGGAAGAAAAGGCTACAGAGTTGTGGACTTACAAACAGGGAAAACAAGTTCACATCACGTGATTCATTTTGAGGAGTATGAAAAGGCTGACACAAGGAACACAGCAATTGACTGTTCCAATGAGCCACCAACAGAGGAGTTTGTAAGTTTTCCTTTTGAAGCCATACCAGAAACTAATCCACCTCCTAGTATTGTACCTCCTAGTGTTGTAGCACCCCCTACAGATGACACCCCAGAAGACGCGGAGGACCAGATGTCAGAAGGCTCCAGAGACGAAGAGGACCCGTATGCAGGGATGCCGCCATTGGAAGGAGATGAGGAAGCTGATGCGGTTCAACAAGAGCCAGAGGTCAGACGTTCCTCCAGGTCCAACAGAGGCGTTCCACCACTACGACTGTCCTACTTTGCAGGGTCGGCGCCACCACAGGAACCTTCCACGTGGGAACAGGTTCAACGGTTGCCAGCTGCTGAGGCCAGTCTCTGGAAGCAAGCCGCGCAGGAAGAGATGGATGCACTGCATCGCAACAAGACCTGGACCCTGACAGAGCTACCTCCTGGTAAGAAGGCAATTGGGTCCAAGTGGGTGTTCAAGCTTAAGAAGGGGTCAGAAGGGGAGGTGCAACGCTACAAAGCTAGGCTTGTAGCACAAGGATTTTCACAACAGTATGGCGAAGACTATGATCAAGTATTTGCGCCTACAGTGCGATACAGCAGTGTTAGATTACTTCTAAGTATTGCAGCATCTAAAGGCCTAACAGTCCGTCATGTCGACATAGCAACAGCTTTTCTTCATGGGACAATTTCTGAACAGATTTATATGAAGCAGCCCAAAGGCTTTATCAAGCAAAATGAGGCACATCTTGTATGTAAACTTCAGAAGGGAATTTATGGTTTGAAACAAGCTGCAAGAGCATGGAACCAGAAATTACATGAAATGCTGGTTCAGCTTGGGTACAAGCAGTCAACAGCTGACAAGTGCCTGTACACTAAGAACAGAAATGGACAATTCTCTTACATTCTGGCTTTTGTCGATGATTTATTAATATCAACGTCCAATGACAGAGACTATAAAGACATAGTCAGACATCTCAACAAAGAGGTGGAAGTAAAGGAATTGGGACTTGTCCAGTATTACTTGGGAATTCAAATTGAGAGAGAAGAAGACGGCTCATTTCTTCTCAGCCAGAAGCAGAAGATAATAGAACTGATAGAAAGCATGCAGATGCAAGGTGCACACCCTGTCGCGACACCCATGGCCACAGATTTTCTAAAGAATCAGCAAGATTCGAAGCTGCTGCCAGACAACAGCGAATACAGGTCAGCGATTGGTAAACTTTTGTATTTGGTTACTACCAGCAGACCTGACATAGCAAGTGCAGTGGGGATCCTAAGCAGAAAAGTAAGTTCTCCCACTGAACATGACTTGGGTGGGGTCAAGAGGGTGGTGCGTTACCTTAAGGGTACAATGAATTGTAAATTAAAATTGCCAGCTGTAAGGGACCCTAAGTTGGTTGGGTACAGTGATGCAGACTGGGCTGGGGATAAGGCGGATTACAAATCCACAAGTGGTTATGTTTTTATGTTTGGAAATGCACCTATCATATGGGGCAGTTATAAACAGAAATGTGTAGCCTTATCGTCCACAGAGAGTGAATATATTTCAGCTTCGGAAGCATGCAGAGAGATCATCTGGCTGGATCAACTCCTGACAGACTTTGGTTTGCCGAGAAAAGGACCTGTCAGCTTGATGGAGGACAATCAAGGCTGCCTGCAGCTAGCGCAAACCGAAAAGTTCCTTGCACGTTCAAAACACATTGGGGTCAGGTATCACTTCATTCGCCAGATGATCCAAGATGGACTAGTAGAGATGTCCTACTGTAATACTCAGGAGATGACTGCGGACATTCTCACGAAACCCTTGCCACGAGAGAGTTTCCAGAACCTGCGTGTCAAGCTGGGACTCTGGGTGGTTGAATAAAGTTGTTTTATGTTTGTTAAATGTTGTTCAGACTGAGAAGGGGTTTGTGGGATGTATAACACTGGTGCAGTCAATCACAACATTCCTAGAGTGTACACAAAGGGGACTTGGTCCTCCAGGTAGAGTTTCCTGTGCCAAGACTGAAATCACTTCCTTTGTGTGACCAGAAGTGGGAGTGGCCTTACCTGTAGCTATTCAAAGATACAGGTGAGCTGCTACTCTCTCTCTCTTCCCACCAGGACTCCGAGGATGCAACATCTCAGGAGATGCTCTCTTGGCTTCCAGCCAAGAGAGGCCCACATGGAGCCTTTCTCCCTTAAGGAGAATCTCCACATGTAAATACATTTAATCTAAGCTAGCCTGCCTTTCTGAGACTGTAGAAGCTTGAAATGACTGTGAGTAAAACCTTTATACTTTTATAAGCTTATGTGTCGTGTATTTTCTTTTAAGAGGGAACCAGGGGAAATATGTGCCAGGATCTGCCTTATTCTAGAAGTTCATAGGAACTTAAACGCCACGCTTTGCTGCGCTTTATTGGGGATGAGAAACTCTGCTAGTTTGGAGCTTGTTAGCACAAGCTGGGATAGGAAATATTAATCAATATTCCCTCATCCACATTCCCTCTCATCTCCCACACTTGAGGGCATCCTGATCAAGTTTGCAGATGACACCAAATTGGGAGGGGTGGCTAATAGCCCAGAGGACAGGATCACACTTCAAAATGACCTTAACAGATTAGAGAACTGGGCCAAGGCAAACAGGATGAATTTTAACAGGGAGAAATGTAAAGTACTACACTTGGGCAAAAAAAATGAAAGGCACAAATACAGGATGGGTGACACCTGGCTTGAGAGCAGTACATGTGAAAAGGATCTAGGAGTCTTGGTAGACCATAAACTTGACATGAGTCAACAGTGTGATGCAGCAGCTCAAAAAGCCCATGCAATTCTGGGCTGCATCCATAGGAGTATAGCATCTAGATCAAGGGAAGTAATAGTACCACTGTATTCCGCTCTGGTCAGACCTCACCTGGAATACTGTGTCCAGTTCTGGGCACCACAGTTCAAGAAGGATACTGACAAGCTGGAACGTGTCCAGAAGAGGGCAACCAAAATGGTCAAAGGCCTGGAAACGATGCCTTATGAGGAACGGCTTAGGATGCTGGGTATGTTTAGCCTGGAGAAGAGAAGGTTAAGGGGTGATATGATAGTCATGTTCAAATATATAAAAGGATGTCATATAGAGGAGGGAGAAAGGTTGTTTTCTGCTGCTCCAGAGAAGCGGACACGGAGCAATGGATTCAAACTACAAGAAAGAAGATTCCACCTAAACATTAGGAAGAACTTCCTGACAGTAAGAGCTGTTCGACAGTGGAATTTGCTGCCAAGGAGTGTGGTGGAGTCTCCTTCTTTGGAGGTCTTTAAGCAGAAGCTTGACTGCCACCTGTCAGGAATGCTTTGATGGTGTTCCTGCTTGGCAGGGGGTTGGACTGGATGGCCCTTGTGGTCTCTTCCAACTCTAGGATTCTATGATTCTAGGGCATCTCCCAGAATTTCCTGCTGAAATCCTGTAACTAAATCCACCATGAGTGCATCAAGAATATGTTGCCAAATGTCCTGCAATACAACTCAGAATAGCTCTTGAGTTGGGGCTGGCAGGTTCATGTAAGAGGACTGACTGTTGCGGCACCCAGGCTGCGGAACTCCCTGCCTCAGGAGATTCATTTGGTGCCTCGCAAGTTGTTCTCACCAATTGAAGCCTATCATTTAAGCAAGTCCTTGGCTTGTGCTAAAACGCTTGGAGTGGTGGTTTTTTTCCCCTACTCTCTCTGCCATATTTTAGCTAATTGCTTTAAATGTGATTGCATTTTCTATCTGGGCTGCCCTCCTTCCATGCTTCCAAGCGAGCAAATAGTGTGCTATGAGTTTCTGTGCCGCATCTTTCTGGCCAAGCTAGAACCGTTGCATCCTGAACCGCAATATACAACCTCAGGAGCGAGAATCTGGCAGGCTTCTTCTTCAAATGCAAATGACGGGAGATGGTACAAAACATTCATTTCGCTCCCTGGAGGATGGCACACTGTAGTCTGCGAATTCCCCTGTAAATAAGTCATGCCCGGCTCTGACGGACTGCGCAGCCTCCCACCCCAGCGCCACTGTGCCATCTGGGTTGTTGCGCGGCGATGAAACCTGATTTATCCCTACGCTTATTAAGTTAAGATCTATTAGTCTCGTTTACATCGGCCTCTGCCCAGGACAAAGACCTGCGCACACACACACACACACACACACGCCATGAAAAAGCAGAGAGGAGATGGTTCGGAGGGGCTAGATGCAGTTGCCATGGCGATGCCGTCGCCACTATCCTGGCACATGTCTCCGTCAGGGACATGTGAGGAGTGCCTGGTTGCATAACCCAGATGCTTCCTGCCTTGGCGATGGCACTTCTCCCGCGCAAGGTCACAGGGACGGCAGAGACACAGATGACGCTGCCAGGACCGAGGTGGCGAGGAGGCCCAGGCCGTTGCTAGGGGGAGCGGTTGCTAGGGGAGGCCTAGGCCGCCAGCGACAGAGGGGGGTCCTTATGTGCTCCCCTCCGGTGCGCTGAGGGTCTACGCTCGTTTGCTTGGTGTTTGGCAAACATTTAGGCAGACAAAAGTACTTTGCCTTGCACAGAGTGCTAGCTTGGTGTAAGGCTCTCAGATTTCTTCTTCTTCTTCTTCTTCTTTTTCTTCTTCTTCTTCTTCTTCTTCTTCTTCTTCTTCGTCTTCATCTTCGTCTTCTTCTTCTTTACTTTTGGAACAATTATATTAAGAACAGAGAGCCAACACAACTATACAGACAAGAGAAGTTGCATGAAAAAATAACACCCATTGCCGCATTTAGTCCAAATTGAAACAGAGGCAGAATTCCCATAGCCTTCACGTACTTTTCTTCTTCTGTTTTTTTTACCATAGAACCATAGAATTGTGGAATTGTAGAGTTGGAAAGTCTTGCCATACATCCGGGATTTCCCAGACGTATCCAGAATACTGCAGTCGGAAGCAGTGTCTGGGCGGAAATCTGGATGTATGGCAACCCATGTCGGCAGTGTCGTTCTTTGTGGTTTCCCTTAAAAACAGCTCAAAAACATTTTTATTTCTTTTGCTCCAGATTTTCACTTTTAGAAATATGGCAACCCTAGAGTTGGAAGGGATCCCCCAAGGGTCATCTAGTCCAACCCCCTGCAATGCAGGGATCTAAAGTAAAGCAGATGGCCATCCAACCTTTAAAACCTCCAGGGAAGGAGAGTCCGCCACCTTTCAAAGTCATCTGTTCCACTGTTGAACAGCCCTTACCGTCGGAAAGCTCTTGCTGATGCTTAATTGGAATCTCCTTTCTTGTAACTTGAAGCCATGGGTTCGAGTCCTACCCTCCAGAGCAGCAGAAAACAAGCTTGTTCCCTCTTCCATGGGACAGCCCTGGAGATATTTGAAGCTGGCTCTCATATCTCCTCTCAGTCTCCTCTTATCCAGGCTAAACATCCAGGCTACTCCTTCAACCATTCCTCATCAGGCTTGGTTTCCAGACCCATGACCCTCCTCTACACTCCTTCCAGCTTCTCAACATCATCCTGAAATTGTGGTGCCCAGAACTGGACACAGCATTCCAGGTGTTTGTCTGACCAGGGCAGATTAGAGTGGTGCTCTGACTTCTCTTGATCTGGACACTAGACTTCTGTCGCTGTCTATGGTGGGCTCCTGCGCCCCCTAAGCCTGGAGGAAGAGAAATCCCGCCCTCCACTCCAGCACACTTCACAGGGACACAAACCGAGTCCTTATCAGTCTTCTTCCATTTTCCCCTCTGCCTTTTTTTTTTTAAAAAAGAAGTTGGCAGCATCCCCCTTTTTGCTTTTAAATAAATTGGTCTGGCTGAAGGCACATTCCATTAACAGCCCAGCCGAGGCTGTCATTTCTAGAGCCTTGTAAATATTGATGGGGTCAACCGGGGCAGGCGCTTCAGCTGTTGGCAGCCGGCTCATCGCTGGGCGGGTTATTCTGCAAAGGCAAGGCCTACAGGGCTAGGCGAGAGCTCTGACACCCAGGCCAGAGGCCAGGAGGCTCTGTGCAAATGTCTGAGGGTGCCATCGTTGCAGGGACCCTGGAGGGGCTGTGGTGGGCTTCGCCTCCCACAAGTGAAGGTTCACCATGCTCTGTCCCAGTCTACCTCTGCATGGTAAAGTTACCCAGCTGCAGTCCAGCAACCCCTGGAGCCCCACAACTTAGCCACCTGCAGCTGCAGAGACCGATAATCTGAGTCAGCCTCAGGCTAATAATAATAAATAATAATAATAATTTATTATTTATACCCCGCCCACCTGGCTGGGTTTCCCCAGCCACTCTGGGCGGCTTCAGGTAGTGATAAAGCAGGATATCAAATACAAACTCTTCTCCTCCTTCTCCTTCTCCTTCTCCTTCTCCTCCTCCTCCTTCTCCTTCTCCTTCTTCAGTGTACTGATTTTGCACTTATGGTCCTGTCCTTGCATTTCAAGCCGGGGGGTGGGGGATAACAATATAATAATAATAATAATAATAATAATAATAATAATAATAATAATAATAATAATTGTTTTGTTATTGTTATTGTTATTGTTATTGTTATTGTTATTTATACCCCGCCCACCTGGCTGGGTTTCCCCAGCCACTCTGGGCAGCTTCCAACAAAATATTCAAATACAAGAGTCCTTCAGATATTAAAAGCTTCCCTAAACAGGGCTGCCTTCAGATGTCTTCTAAAAGTCTGGTAGTTGTTTTTCCTTTGACATCTGGTGGGAGGGCGTTTCACAGGGCAGGTGCCATTACCGAGAAGGCCCTCTCCCTGGTTCCCTCAGTGTCCAGGCTGAACGATGGAGGTGGAGACACTCCTTCAGGTATACTGGACCGAAGCGATTTAGGGCTTTAAAGGTCAGCACCCACACTTTGAATTGTGCTCGGAAACGTACTACCAATTCCTTCTTTGGTTGTGTGGTGCCCAAATTTTTAACTCCAGGCATGTGTGATGGTTGCCATAGATGAGGGGCTCCCTGGGCATAACGTAGTTTTTTATCTTGTAAGATTTTTAAACCGCCTGATTGTAACAACAACAACAACCTTAACACAATATACAAGAAAGATAAGACAAGAGAAGATAAAACTAAGAAAAATTGTCAACAATAATTTAAGACAGCTTTAGATTAAAAACAGATTTAAAACTTCTAAATATCTGGGGAGGTGTCAAAGTGTGAGCTGGCAGTAAATCACAGGCTTGTCTTGAGCTTCAGGCCTAATGAGCAGAGCAGCTCATTCCCAGTCAGCCTTGCCCCATAGATCCGCTTCTGGCGCAATGGAACACCGTGATGGAAACCAGAGCACACGGAAACGCCGTTTACCTTCCCGCCGCAGCGTTACCTATTTATCTACTCACACTGGTGTACTTTCCTGTTAGGTTGGCAGGAGCAGGGACAGAGCAACGGGAGCTCACCCCGTTGCGGGGATTCGAACCACCAACCTTCTGATCAGCACGCCCAAGAGCATGGGTAGGCAAACTAATCGCCTTCTCATCTTCGGATGCGGCCCAATCGCCTTCTCAATCTGGCCTGCGGACGGTCCGGGAATCAGCGTGTTTTTACATGAGTAGAATGTGTGCTTTTATTTAAAATGCATCTCTGGGTTATTTGTGGGGCATAGGAATTCATTCATTTCCCCCCAAAAAATATAGTCCTGCCCACCACAAGGTCTGAGGGACGGTGGACCAGCCCCCTGCTGAAAACGTTTGCTGACCCCTGCCCAAGAGGCTCAGTGGTAGACCACAGCGCCACCCATGTCCTTTCACCAGACAGTAGCCACCAGTCACTGAAGCTACCGGTAACTTAAACAAGCATCTTTTAATCAAACCCATTAAGATGACCCTTTTTACTGAAACCTAGACATCGCTGTCTCTTCCCTTGGCACAACAGCACTTCTGTTACCATTCGTTTTTGTTCTCTCTGCGCTCCATCGAGATTTCTGGTTTAAAGTCTCATCGCTCGCTGACATGCAGCACAGACAGGTTTGTTAAAATAATCCCCGTCACTTTCTGTTCTTTCCATCTTATATCCACCGGGATCAAAAAGCTGCTTCTGAACTACGAGGAATTTGCAGCCCTGGCTGATACCATGACAACTTCCTTATTATTCCGGAAGCCGTTCTTCCCACCGCCGCACGCATCAGCTACGGGAGCTGTAGCCAGCACCCTCATTTGGGGCTCCTGCCTGCTTCTCGCTGTCAAGTGCACCTTTCTGAAGTCCAACCCAACTCCTCTTGGCAACATCTCAGGGAACAGGGTTTCGACAGATCGGTTTGCAATCTGGAGCAACCCAATTACGGCGCGGAGGAAATTCTGAGTAGCGTGTGTCTGTGAGAGATGACTGCGTGCACACAACACCCACATGCACACAATAAGCCTGTGCAAAAGAGCAACTTTGTTTATTGCAGCGTTCTTCAACAGACGGCAAGCGATAGCCCCGCGTGGTCTCTGAGAGTGGCTTAACCCAGGGATAGCCCTGCTACTGTTGCATCAGGTAACATGATGCGCTGGAAGTCTGGGTGAGACTCAGCTTGCAGAAGAGGAGTTTGCACGAGTCAATAATACACCTACCCTCCAACATTTCTCCAGTGAAAATAGGGACATCCTATTAAACAGAATTAGGGACGCGGGTGGAGCTGTGGTCTAAACCACTGAGCCTAGGGCTTGCCGATCAGAAGGTCGGCGGTTCGAATCCCCTTGATGGGGTGAGCTCCATTGCTCGGTCCCTGCTCCTGCCAACCTAGCAGTTTGAAAGCATGTCAAAGTGCAAGTAGATAAATAGGAAACGCTGTTGCGGGAAGGTAAACGGCGTTTCCGTGCGCTGCTCTGGTTCGCCAGAAGCGGCTTAGTCATGCTGGCCACATGACCCAGAAGCTGTACGCCGGCTCCCTCGGCCAATAAAGCAAGATGAGCGCCACAACCCCAGAGTCGGTCATGACTGGACCTAATGGTCAGGGGTCCCTTTACCTTTACCTTGTACTTCTATCAACAGCACAGGTCGTATTTTTCTAGTTGCAATCCCCCATGGCATCTCTAGGTAGGGTTGGGAGAGACGCTGTGCTTGAAATCTTAGAGGGCCACTGGCAGCCAGTGTAGACAATATTGAGTCAGATGGACCAGGGGTGTAGCTAGCTGCTCTGGCACCTGGAGTTATGGGGGTGGGGTGATCCAGTCATGGGGGCGGTGGGGCGATCCATGCACGGTGTCACAAGCCCTACGCTGCCGTTTCGAACAGCTCCAGACCCCCGAGCCACCGCGTCACTCCCAGGAGAGATGCGTGGCTCGGACACGCTGCAGGCCAGGCCCCGCAGTAAGTGCTGCCCCCCCGCGGTGTGCCATTTTGTCACCCCCCTCCAGGATGACACCTGGGGCGGCCCGCACCCCCCGCACCCCCATCCCACGCCCCTGAGATGGACCAATGGTCCAACTCAGGATAAGCCAGCTTTCTACGGTATGTTCCCAACGATCCCTTCCGTTCTCTTGACGCTTTTGGAAACTTTCTTTTCGTGGCACCATCTGACTTTCCCCGAACATGAAAGAGCAACTGTTTGGCCTCCTCCGCCTCCCTTCGCAGAAGCTGCTTCCCATTTATAGCAACATGTTCTGTTCCCCTTCAGACCAAATGTTTGTTCATTTCACAGGATCTCGGAGCTGAGATGATGTCAGCGAATGATTTCGGAGCAGAAGGGGGAGCTTCTCGCCCTGGCTGGCGACAAGCAGGGTGGGGGTGGGGGGGTGCAGGGATGTGCAACTCAAATTATGTGCCTTGGCCTTTAAGGGGTTGCAGAGCGGAGGGGAAAGGTTTGATTCCCTGCAAATGTCATATTGGGGAGCAGTCATGTTAACGATGAACCTTAAAGGCTCGTTGTTTGGATTTAATGATTAAGAGGAACAGTTATGCTGTGAGAGCCTGACAGCAAACACCTCTCTTTTCACCTCAATTTCTGGGTGTTAAAGATGTTAAGAATGCGGCAAACCCGGAAGTGTTTACTTCCGGGTTTCGACGCACGGGCAGAAGCGTTCTGCGCGGTTTGCGCATGCGCAGAAGTGCTCTATCGGAGCTTCGCTCATGTGCAAAAGCACCACTCTGGTTGCGGACTTTTCGGGGTGCGAACGGCACCCCGGAACGGATCGTGTCCGCAACCAGAGGTACCACTGTATTCATAAGTCTACTCTGTCCCACTTCCACATTGATCAGCACATTTAAACTTTCGTTTTTAAAAAAATAATAATAGTCCACACAAACATTTGCAATTGCATATTTTAATACAGGTTTTATTTTAATCTCAACGTATTCATTTCTACCGTCTTTCCCCCTTTTTAAGACACTGTCTTATAATTTTTTTCCCTCAAAAAAACCACAGGGTGGCTTATTTTCAGGGGATGTCTTATTTTTATTACGTCAGTATGGTACGGTACAGCCTCCCCCTGCGCGCTGAGCAGGCAGGGCAGAACTCCGCAACAGGCGCGTCCCCCCCCCCGCGCCTCTCGCTGGTTCGCTGGCTCCCTGCGCACGCAGGAGGGGCTGAGGAGGCGACGGGAACAATGGCGGCACCATAGCTTACTTTTGGGGTACGTCTTACTTCTTACAAAGGTAAAAAAAACCCTGCCATGGCTTACTTTATGACTACGTATTAAAAAGGGGGAAACAGGGTAAATGTAATTCATTCCTACATATAAGGATTTTTGGTATGTTTTCTGAGCTGAGTGCACAGTCATACCTCGGGTTGCAAACGTGATCTGTGCGGGAGGCACGTTCGCAACCTGCAGCGTTCGCAACCCGCAGTGCTGCGTCTGTGTGTGATGTGATTCAACGCTTCTGCGCATGTGCGTGACGTCGTTTTGCGCTCATGCACGAGCGCCGAAACCCGGAAGTAACCTGTTCCGGTACTTCGCCATAGAGACAAATGGGAATGCCTCTTCCAACCTCACCTGGACAATGGGCCAAGGATGGGGGACACCATTTTAAAATGTGCTATCGCTGGAAGAATCCAGCTTCCCTCTAGCACCAGGAGGCGGCTCAGGCCTTGCAGAATATGTATTCCTCAATTAAGCAATGCAAAACAGCAAACAAACAAAAACCTTTCTCCTTCCTGCTCTCTTTAAACTGACAGCCTGGCATGGCTCCCTCGAACAGGGGGAAAAGGCCAGCGCTCTCCCCATGGAAAGCTTCGCCTGCGCTTGTTCTTCTTCCACATGGGTTCCCCTCCTGTAATGGGCTCCCCCAGCTACAGCCCAGCCATCTTGGCTTCAAGATCCCGCTTCTTTAAATAAACATCCTGCGCCTTCAGACGCATCTCCAGGGGGGGAGCTTCCTCCAGGGCAGCTCAGGAGAGCAAGCGAGAGCAGGAAGACAGAAAAAAGAAAAGAGATAGAGGTTTTGCAACAAAGCCCCTTTCCGAGAGCGAAGCCTAAGAAGAAGAAGCTCGTGCACAGCGGTGCTCTGTTATTCATGAACCACCGAGGCTTGCAAGGAACACAAACGAGCCACAGGATTTGACAAAATGCAGCTCGCTCGCTTCCAGTTCGGAAGAGTCTGAAAACCAGGTCTGACGACAAAGCCTCTCTTGCTCAGCGGTTTGGGCCCAACGTACATCAAAACCCATAACCGGCTCTTCCTGCCCCCGGTGCCCACTGAAATCCCCGAGGGTCGCCCGGGACCCCCTCTTAACATTGGCACCTGTGTGCTAGGAACAAGCCGCTGGCCTCCCTTGTGTGTGTCCAGGGGTGTAGCAAGGGGGTGGGGGGCAGTCCGCCCCAGGCAGCACCCTGGTGGGGGTGACACTCGGGACGGGGGCCCCACCCCCCGCGCCTCCAAAGCCGCCCTGGCCTTTTTATTTTTATTTTAAAGGCTGTTTTCGGCCATGCCGGGGCGGAGCCGCAGGGGGGGGCCCAGCGAGAAGGGGTGTCACGTTTGTCGCTGACGTGACACCCCTCCTCGCTGGCCGCCCCTGCGGCTCTGCCCCGGCAGCACCGAAAATAGCCTCCCCCCCTTCTAGCGGCTTTTTTCGCCGCTGGGCTCCCTAGGCAGAGCCACGGCATGGAGGCAAGGGGCGGGCCAGCCAGGAGGGGTGTCACCCCCTCCTCCCTGGCCCGCCCCTCTCCTCCATGCCGCGGCTCTGCCCAGGGAGCCCAGCGGCGAAAAAAGCCGCTGAAAGGGGGGGGAGGGAAACAAAGCAGGCGCTTGAAAGCGCCTGCTTTGTCTTCCTCCCCCCCCCCTTTCAGTGGCTTTTTTCGCCGCAGCATGGAGGCAAGGGGCGGAAGTGTCGCTCCGTGCACATGCGCGTCGTGACGTCATGCGCACAGAGCGACGCCCCGTCCCCAGGGGTGCCGCTTGGCTTGCCGCCCGCGGCAGCCAAGCAGCACACTACGCCCCTGTGTGTGTCTGAATATTCATACAGATCTGCCGCACGTGAGAATGTAACCTGCGATATCGCCTAGCCCCATGCAGTGGTGTCCAAACTTTTTTCAAAGAGGGCCAGATTTGATGAAGTGAAGGGCCGTGAGGGCCGACCAAAGGGCCAACCTTTTTTTTGAGGATTGAGGTTCTTAAGCTTTTTTTTAGGATTTTACCCCAAGGAAATAAACTGCCGCAGGGGCAGGATTAAACCAACCGGTGGGCGGGATTAGGCCTCTGAAACAGACTTTTGGACATGCCTCCAGGTATCACAGAATTGTAGGGCTGGGAGAGATCCCCAAAGGTCATCAAGCCCACCCCCCTGCAATGCAGGAATCACAACTAAAGCATCCGTATATGACCTCTCGACCACTTCGATCAGCCAAACTGGTGCTGTTACAAGTGTCACGTGATACCCGTTGCGCATTTGTGATAAATTGATCTTTTCGTGTGGCAGCATTTACACTCTGGAACTCCCTGCCTCTTGATATCAGACAGGCGCCTTAACTGTACTGTTTGTCGGGCCTGCTAAAAACATCCTTACCTACCCAGATCTTTAGAAGCTGACGTATGTTTAAACCTGTTCTTTCGTTTATTGCTGGTTATATCTTTCGGATGTTTTAAAGAGCTTCTTTTACTGATAATTTTATTGTTTTATTCTCTTTGTGAACTGCATTGAGCTGTTGTTTTTTAACCGTCAAGCTGTGTATCATTCTTATGAAATAAATAAACCTAAACACATGTAATACTGACAGCTCCAAGCACATAGCCACATTTGCCCCCAAACGGATAATAATATGGCATTATATTGTCCGAGTCTTTTGCTAATGCATGCAGACCCTTCACTCTTCCCTTTCCACAAACTACAATCAAACTGGCCAATCTTGAACGAACCACAGTTTCCCTGTTCCATCGAAGCCAGAAAACGATGGTTCTCAGCTTTGGAACAAGGCTAAGAGCTTAAACCTTGGCTTAAAGGCTTGAAGTTGGTTTAAGATTCCAGCTTGTTCTGAAGCTGCTGACCACAGTTTCCCAGTTTGGGAAAACAGGTAAACTGTGGTATATTACACCTCCCCGTTTAATTGCTGTGTGCAGAGAGGAGCTTATTAGGCAGAGATACGAGAGTCCAAATGCATGATTCTCTGAAGGAGCTTTTATGTTTCTCTCCTTGCTTCACTGGCCACTCAGCTCATTTATAACTTTGTCTTTCAAAACCCAGATATTTTTGTCCTCTTGTCTTATTGCTGCTAATTTCCATCTCTCTCTCTTTGACTGTGTCTTGCTCTGTTTCGCTACTCCTAACCATTATGCATTAATTTAGCTTCGGGGAACCAACAGGCACAGATGCTGCTGTTCTACTACGCAAACCAGGTTCCCCCGCGGACAAACTCCCTGCCTGTATCAGATCTGCGTACGGGATAGACACCGACTGATCCCAGCCTCAGATCTCTCTGGCAGAGCTGAAGCCTAACAGGAAGGCAGGACCCCCACATTTCAGAAAACTGGGCCAAAGAAAACAGCTACCCACAGACCAATTTAATCTCAGCAGCACATTATAATAGTCTGCAGAGAGAGAAATTCACAAATTATTCATCCACACTGCGGATCTGAGGGGTTTGACCATAAGGTTTCCACGCCTTCATAATTCCTGGGGCTTTTCTATATTTTGGGATGCCTGTTTTGTAATAAGGGACCCTGAGCATCATCTAGTCCAACCCCCTGCAATGCAGGAATATGCAGCTGTCCCCTATGGGGATCGAACCTGCAACCTTGGCATTATCGGCACCATACGCTAACCAACTGAGCTATCCAGCTGATCATGAGGAAGGCTGGGTTTAGCTGTGGGACTGTGCTTTGTGAACAGACCACAAAGAGAGTCTTCTCCTTGACTGCAAGGCGCCACGCAATACCCATCCCATGTTTGTAAGCATTCGATTGTCTAGTGTGGCAGCACCTACACTCCGGAACTCCCTGCCTATTGATATCAAGCACGGCCCTTCACTGTATCCCTTTTGCCTGCCTAATCTATGGCCCTTTAAAGCTGGGGGGTGGGACTGTTATGGTTTTTAATTTTTATTTTTGAAATAGTTTTTATTAAAGATTTCCTTGGATTACAAAAGAATGTGCAATCTCTCTCTTTTTCTCTCTAGATATTATTATGTTTTTGCTATTGTGCTCTGTAAGATGTGTTCTTAATGTTGCATACCTCCCTGGGATCTTTTGATAAAGGGCGGGATAGAAATTGAATAAATAATAAACAATAGTCATAAAAGCATTCTTGATTAGGTCAGCCTTACCAAGGTGCTAAGAAAGCCGATGCACGTTTTAATTTAACCCGTTTTAATATTAAGGACCAGGTGTGCAGCCTGGGAGTCATTTTGGACTCACAGCTGTCCATGGAGGCGCAGGTTAATTCTGTGGTGCTGACCTTGAAAGCCCTAAATGGCCCTGTATACCCGAAGGAGCGTCTCCACCCCCATCATTCTGCCCGGACACTGAGGTCCAGCGCCGAGGGCCTTCTGACGGTTCCCTCACTGCGAGAAGCAAAGCTACAGGGAACCAGGCAGAGGGCCTTCTCGGTGGTGGCGCCCGCCCTGTGGAACGTCCTCCCATCAGAGGTCAAAGAGATAAACAACTATCTGACATTCAGAAAATACCTGAAGGCAGCCCTGTTTAGGGAAGTTTTTAACCTGTGATATTTTAATGTATTTTAATATCTGTTGGAGGCCACCCAGAGTGGCTGGGGAGACCCAGCCAGATGGGCGGGGTACAAATAAATTATTATTATTATTATTATTATTATTATTATTATTATTATTATTATTATTATTATTATTATAACTTTTTGTGTATTTTAAAAAGCCTTGTAAGTTTTTCTCGATTCCATTGTTTTATCCTTTGGGGTTTGGTTTGAGGTTTTGCGATCAAGCGGTGTAGAAATCGTAGGGATTAAATAAATACATAAAGTGTGCATGCACACGAAAGCTCATGCCAAAAACAAACTTAGTTGGTCTCTAAGGTGCTACTGGAAGGAATCTTTTTATTTCTTATTTCATTTTCCCTTGGGGAGAGAGAGGTCCCTGCCTCCGAAGCCATTCCTTCATGCCGTGGATGCACACTCAGCCTGCAGCTTTTTCTCCTGTCCTGACAGCTGACTGACCAACCAAGAAATCGACTGGGACAAGCCTGGCTCCAAACCCTCCATTCAAATTCCTTGATAAATCTGTAAGATTACGGTGTCAGGGAACTTTCTTGGCATTATGTCGTTATGTCAAAAAGAAAGCCGGTGACAAGCTGGTAGGAGTGGAGGCGGCAGAGATTTTTGGGGGGAGGGCACCCACCGATATCTCATCCTCAGGAACCCCATCTCAGCGGAATTTCTAGCAAAAGCTGTCAGGTCTGATCCAGAGGTCTCTCTCCTTCTCCGCCTCACATGGCCATCCTTTTCTCTGCCATTGCTAATGGGGGAAGGCGATTGTGGAAGCCTCCTTTCTGTAGCGTTCAGGACTCAGCCCCCCATGACAAACTCCCAGCCCTGTTAAACTGCATTACGGAGGATTTGCATAATCTCAAGTGAGGGAGGGAAGAGGCCTGGAGGAAAGGAGGCCTTGACAATATAAAGAAGAAGGGAGGGGGGAAAACCCCAAATGCATTAAAAGGAGCTTAGCTGAGAAGGAGGGAGACGCAATCTGATAAAAGGAATAAACCCGTTAAGAGAATGTGTGCCTCAATGCACCAGTCTATTAAAACCCCAACTTAGGAAAAATCCTCTTAAGTCATCATCTGATCGCGTGTTCAAATTCCTAATTGAATAGCACATTCATTGAGAAATGTACACAGCAGTGTGGGTGTGAACGCACACAAAAACACACACAAAGATTTAGGTGGAAGAGATCAGGTGTAGCGGCTTGGGGGATATATGAGGGTCTTTAGGATCCTGGTTTTGCCGGCCTGGACCATCACAGGGAAAACAAAAAGAGTTCAAAACTTCTCAGTCTATAATACCAACAAAGGAAGAATGGTTGTTAAAACTAGAATTGGCTAAACTTACAGACTCAATAAGAAATCATTCAAAGGAGGGAATAAGGAGAGAATGGGATGTTTTCATAAAATATATGAAAAATGGAGGTTCCCAGGCCATCACTTGGTTTAGCGTAGATTAAAACCCCCCCTGGCAACCAGAATGTTTCCCCACAGACTTACCAACTGAATACAGATATTGAGGAAAAGGAATCATCAAGCCAGAAGTTGCAAAAAGACGGCTTGCACTCTCTACGAAGAATTGTATTTGAAAATGCTTCTTTTGGGGGCTTTTTTTCCATTTCTTTTTCTTTTTTCTTTTTCATTGCTGATATGCTTTTTCTTTCTTTTTCTTTCATTCCCTTCTTTTTTAATATTCTGATTATATGATGTGTGTATGTATGTATATGTAAAATCAAAACAAAACAAAACAAAACTTCTCAGTCTTCTCGGCATTTCTCAGTTACCTGCAGGACCAAAAAATGGTTACCTTTAAATATATATTTTTGGTCTTTCATCTTAGTTTAAAAGTTCTCTTCCGCCTGTACTGTTTGCAAAAGTCGCCTCTCTCTTCCCCTCCGTCTGACTGTGTGTATACATAATGTGTAAGGCATTAAAAAAAACACCCCACTTCTAGACTTAGAATCATAGAATTGTAGAGTTGGAAGGGACCCCAAAGAATCATCTGTTCCAACCCCCTGCCATGCAGGAATCACAGCGAAGGAATCCATGGCAGGTGGCCATCCAATCTCTGCTTTAAAACTTCCCGTGGAGGAGAGGTTGACACCTTCCAAGGAAGTCCGTTCCACTGACAAAAAGCTCTTGAGAGCCAGTGTGGTGTAGTGGTTAAGAGCGGTAGACTCGTAATCTGGTGAACTGGGTTCGCGTCTCCGCTCCTCCACATGCAGCTGCTGGGTGACCTTGGGCTAGTCCCACTTCTCTGAAGTCTCTCAGCCCCACTCACCTCGCAGAGTGTTTGTTGTGGGGGAGGAAGGGAAAGGAGAATGTGAGCCGCTTTGAGACTCCTTAGGGTAGTGATAAAGCGGGATATCAAATCCAAACTCTTCTTCTTCTCTTCTTCTCTTACCGACAGAAACTTCTCCCCAATGTTTCTTTGGAATCTCCTTTCTTTTCATTTGATTCCACTGAAATTTCACTGGATTTAATTGGTTCAGGGCCAACCCACTGGCGCTTTCTCCATCTTCTGTGTGACAGCCCTTCAGATCTTTGATGATGGCTCTCATCTCAACTCTCAGTCTCCTCTTCTCCAGGCTAAGCATACCTGTACAATTTTTCTCCAGATTCTGGAAGGATGCGATGAATCGCTAATAAAACCATATATTTGTTAACAGGACCGGTGCCAGGGTTTCTGGCGCCCTAGGCGAGGGGGCGGGGCACCATCCGTCATGCGGAATGACGTATGGTGCCCCGCCCCCTATGCGCCGGGCATGCCGCGCCGGACGCCCCGCGCCGCCGCGATTTTCGCCGCTGGTTGGGGGCGGGCGGTGGCGGGGGGCGAGGGGCAGGCTGGCCAGCGCCCCCTCCATTTTGGTGCTGCCGCCGCGGTTTTCGCCCCAACCTGCTCGCTCCACCGCTGGTTGGGGCGGTGGGCGGCAGCGGGCGGCGGGCAGGCTGGCCAGCGCCCCCTCCATTTTGGCGCCCTAGGCAACCGCCTAGTTCATCTAAATGGAAGCGCCGAGCCTGTTTGTTAAACCATCCACTTCCAAACAACTGAAGGAGATATATAGAGAGAAGGAGACAAGCCTGGGGAGCAACATTGCCCTGTAAAGTCCAGTGGATAGCATTGCTACAGGAATTATTTCGACATTTGCATCTATACACGTGAATTAGCACCTGCTGATTTTGTGCAAGTCAGTGTCCTCTCCTGATCTCTCTCTGTGCTACCCCCCAAAATATGCAGAATCTATTTGATTTGCAACAATTTGACAGTAAGTGCAACTAAACCTACTGGAGCTAAAACATTCTGTTGAATAATACAGATGTTAGCGTGTTGGATTAGGGCCAGGAAGACCAAGATGAAAAATATACTCAGCTCTGAAGTTTGCCGAGTGACCTTGGGACAGCCAGCCTCTCCCAGGCTAATCTACCTGCCTCGCAGGGGTGTTGTAAGGGAAGAAAGGTGCGGGGGAAATAACAGTGTGTTCTGCCGCTGCCTCTGCCGCTGCCTCGCTTTCCCTGCCGTAACAGCACCGCGCTCGTCCTGTGCCATGAATGCAAACGAAACGGCTGTCTGCAAAAAGTACCCACCCTCTATTTAGCAAAAAAAAAACCTGAAACAAAGCACGGACTCGTCCGCTGAATAGCAGGAGATCTGAATCAGACAGGTGCTCGAGCTTAAAAGCACAGGTGCCAACCTACAAAGGGGCAGGTGTTCCCAGGGAGAAGACGCTGCGCTGACTACGGCTGATAAGAGCGGCTGGGGAACAGAGCATCAGTCTTCTAATCTCCAGCAGCAATAAGGGCTGCCATGGTGATACATTATACCTTGAAAGCTGGGCCCCATTTGCCAGCAGATTGCGAGAGGCGAGGACTTGACGGGTGTGGGTACAGGTGCCCCCTCCGATCCAAACAACTGAGTGCACGCCCTTGGCCACAGCTGGGAGGAGGCAGCGGGCCATCTTGTCACCCTCCCCGAGTGGTACCCAGGGCGACCCACCCCCTCCGCCCCCCTTCGTACGCCCCTGCCCCTCCGATCCAAACAACCACTTCTGTGCCCTCAGTTCTCTGTACTGACAACATATTTCACTTGCCACATTTCCCTGCAGCTCTGTCCTCTCACGGGAGTGTGTTTATTTAACGCAGGGTTCAGCAAACTTTTTCAGCAGGGGGCCGGTCCACCGTCCCTCAGACCTTGTCCGGCCCCCCGTCCGGACTATATTTTGGGGAGAAAAAAAATAAATGAACGAATTCCTATGCCCCACAAATAACCTAGAGATGCATTTTAAACAAAAGCGGACATTCTACTCATGTAAAAACACGCTGATTCCCAGACCGTCCGTGGGCCGGATTTAGGAGGCGATTGGGCCCCATCCGGCCCCCGGGCCTTAGGTTGCCTACCCATGATTTAACGCTTAAAGGTTTCTAAATGGTTTTCATGTAAGTTCCAAGTTGGACCAGCTCTGAGTCTTAGGGCGACGTGGCCTCCAGCCAGGTGAGGTGGTGAAAGGCCCCACCCATTTGCCTCTACGGCAACGGAGCCACCTCTTTGGATATAGAAACAGAGGATCATAGAATATGCGCAGCTTGCAGACTTAACATGTAGAATAAGAGAACAAGAAGAACATACGTTTAGAGCAGATTGGAAAACGCTTATTGAATATATGGATGGCGGCTAACAGATTGAGGTTGAATCCTGACAAGACAGAAGTACTGTTTTGGGGGGACAGGGGGTGGGCGGGGGTGGGGGACTCCCTGGTCCTGAACGGGGTAACTGTGCCCTGAAGGACCAGGTGCGCAGCCTGGGAGTCATTTTGGACTCAAAGCTGTCCATGGAGGCACAGGTTAATTCTGTGTCCAGGGCAGCTGTCTACCAGCTCCATCTGGTACGCAGGATGAGACCCTACCTGCCCGCGGACTGTCTCGCCAGAGTGGTGCATGCTCTGGTTATCTCCCGCTTGGACTACTGCAATGCGCTCTACGTGGGGCTCCCTTTGAAGGTGACTCAAAAACTGCAATTAATCCAGAATGCGGCAGCTAGACTGGTGACTGGGAGTGGCCGCCGGGACCACATAACACCGGTCCTGAGAGAACTACATTGGCTCCCAGTATGTTTCCGAGCACAATTCAAAGTGTTGGTGCTGACCTTGAAAGCCCTAAACGGCCTCGGTCCTGTATACCTGAAGGAGCGTCTCCACCCCCACCGTTCAGCCCGGACACTGAGATCCAGCGCCGAGGGCCTTCTGGCGGTTCCCTCACTGCGAGAAGCAAAGCTACAGGGAACCAGGCAGAGGGCCTTCTCGGTGGTGGCGCCCGCCCTGTGGAACGCCCTCCCAGCAGAGGTCAAAGAGATGAACAACTACATGACATTCAGAAAATACCTGAAGGCAGCCCTGTTTAGGGAAGTTTTTAATCTGTGATATTTTAATGTATTTTAATATCTGTTGGAGGCCGCCCAGAGTGGCTGGGGGGACCCAGCCAGATGGGCGGGGTACAAATAATAAATTATTATTATTATTATTATTATTATTATTATTATTATTATTATTATTATTATATGGGAAATAACTATGTACAGCTGAAAGCGCTGGCAGCATTAAGATAAATTCAACAGTGTAAATAAGTTATGATGGATGTAATAATGGAATACTGAATGGTATAGTTTCTGTAAAATGTGCAGGGGTTTATGATATGCAAAATGAACCATGGAAAGAGAAGAAGGGAAGTCATTGATATCTTAAGGATAATGCGGGGGGGGACGACTGAGAAGGTGACCGTCAGCTGTTTGTTCTGCTTCTTCTTCTGCCCAGGTACCACCTGCTGACTCAAGGTGACTTCAAGGCCTCCTCTGCCCACCTCCTTCCTGCAGGTTCTTTATAATTAAATCAGACTTTGACCAAACAGCCCTGCAAGGGCAAAGTTATTATTTATCATCTTTGCTATAATTAAGGACTCACCCTAAGGTTCCAGGGCAGGTGACAACATCATCCCCCGCAACTGTCCTGGAAAAACCGGGGCATCCCATTTTTTCTCATGAGAGAACAGTGGTCATTTGGGATGCTGCATTTTCGTGCTGTGATTTCCACCCCCCAAAAGGTTTTAAGGGGGCTGCGATCTCACATGGTGCCCCGAAATGTGTGCTTTTGGGTGCCCCCCAAAAGCGCTTTTTGGGGGGGAGAAATCATGCAAGATCTCACAGCATCCCAAACGGCCGCTGTTCTCTTGCGTGGAAGGGCTATGGAAATACTAGCCCCGCACGATGGCGCCCTGTCACATGACGAGGTCACATGCCACCCCATCACGGCTAGTAAGGAAATTAATTAACACAAGTGGGACAAAAACCAATCAGGCAGCCGTCCTCAGAAGCAGGGAGGCAACGGATGAACTTGACGATTCATCAAAGGGTTGAGAAAATGCTAATATTATTCACGAAGTCAAAAAGGCCCAGTGTGGTTCCGCTGTGTTTGAGAGCCTTTGTAATTATTTTGCCATTTAAAACAGAGAAACTGTTTTCCCTCTCCCCGCTCGCTTCCTTTTTTATCCCCAATCTCTGTCATGTACAAATGTTGCATGCAGAGAGCTCAGCAAAGAGCTACATGCAGCCACTTGGGGATTAGGTTCAGGGGAAGGCTGGCTGGCTGGCTGGATGGTACAGAATAACACTGCTCCAATTTGGATGTGTTCCCTCCCCTTTTAGTGCACAGGTGAGGTCACTCGCAGGAGTGTCAATGGCCATTCCCCAAATTGGTGAGGCTCATTTGACAACAGTGAGAAACAGGGACTCTACTGTCATCGGCCAGGTCCTGCAGAACTCTCTGCCACTGGAGAGTCAGCAGCCGCCTTCTGCTTCGACTTTTGAATGCCTGCTGAAAACTTTTCTATTCTGCCAGGCCTATGCAGTTGAATACTTTCTTCTTCTTCTTCTTCTTCTTCTTCTTCTTCTTCTTCTTCTTCTTCTTCTTCCTCCTCTTCCTCTTCCTCTTCCTCTTCCTCTTCCTCTTCTTTGGCGATCTCTCATAGCCAAGTAAGATCGTCTTCCATAAACACGGTTTTAACAATCAGTCCGTAAGTGACTGTGGAGGCCAATTCTGGATCCACACGTCCTTCCACAGTGGGGACATTGGTTTCCGGCTGGGAGTTGATCACGGTGTGGATTTGCCAAGCGTGACTTCCTCTTAGCACATTTCTCCCTTGCGTCCTGAGTTCGAGTGTCTTCAGGGCCCATGACACCTTTGGTAGAGGCTGTTCTCCAACTGGAGTGCTCACAGGCAAGTGTTTTCCAGTTGTCAGTGTTTATACTACATTTTTTAAGATTTGCCTTGAGAGTCTTTAAGCCTCTTTTGTTGACCACCAGCATTACGCTTTCCATTTTTAAGTTCAGAATAGAGTAGTTGCTCTGTCTCTTTTCAACTTTTTAAATATGGTTGGGTTTTTTTTACGGCTTTCTGTTTTTATTGCTGTAAACCACTTTGATGTATTTTCTTTGTGCTGCAGTGGTATACAAATATTTATATAAATTAAGGGAGACTCTACAATTCTAGGATTCTAGGATTCTGGATTAGATAGCCCATCGGCCTGAATAATCTTAACCCCAAATACTAAGCCTGAGTAGCACCCACCTTTCCAAATCACTGGAGATTCCTGTTCACAACCTAATAAAAATTTATTTTAATCATTTGAGTGATTTCTGTAGGAACCAAAAATCCCTAGATGGGCTATGACTTCTGGGCACAAATGACAATCCCAGTTGGTATGCAAAACAGGTGCTGTACACTTGTCCACTGGCATTAATTCAGAATTTGACCTATTAATCACACGCCCTGAAACTCTAACAAATCCATTCATTAATCTGATTAATTCCAGTGTGCCCATTTCAAGTCCGCTCATAAACAGTAGCAAGCTATCTGCATACAAAGATACCGTAGTTGAAATCCCACCTTCTCAAAAGTGTAAATCTCCCTGCTCGGTCCAATCCTGCAAGCTGGTGGTTCCAAACTGAGGCCTAATAAGTGATGGGGGGAGAGGGCAGCCCTGCCTTGTCCCTCTCTCTAAACTGAATCGGAGGATAATGGAGCGTAGGGGTCCTGTTTCTGGCCCCATCCCATGAATGGCAGGTGCAGGGGGGGAATATGTGCAACATTAGCAAAACAGATGCAAATCTGCTCAATTTGCCTAATGCATACAGGTGGCAGGGAAGTCACATTCTCATGGTGCAGAATTTACATTAAAAAACCCAAAAAGAGCGGATTACGCACTCCACCGCCCTGTAGTCTCCATCACTGCCTGTGTGCCGTCCTCCTGAGCTCATCGCTTGGCTGTAAATGTCACATCTCACCCGAAAGCGATCAGCAAACGAGCAAAGCCCTCTCCAAACATCTTGCGTGCCGCTGCCGAACAAACGCAAAGAGCTAAAAATAGCCGCGTTTTTTCCTTCCAAACATCCCTTCTCTGAAGACAACATGTTTGTGACGATTCGGGTGAGGTCGGGCCCCATCTTTCCTTCCTTCTCGGCCACACAGCACTGCAGGGGGACACTTATCTCCCGCCACCAGGCCCCCCCCCCAAGACTTGCACGTTGCATTTTAAAAGCAAATCCAACCCTTTCCATGTTTGCAGCAGGGGCCTTGCATTGCATTTCCAATTGCACAGCAGGCGCAAGGCAGCAGCTGTAGCCACATTGGCTGATGCTCTGAGATCTGAGCCAAAATTGATCCAAAGACATTTCGCTTCTCGTTCTTCCTCCTCCTGCCCCCAACCTAGAATAGGAAGACTTAGACTTAGCAGACTACAAACACACGCATAACAAGCCAAGTCCTTTCGCCCACCCCGCAAATATTGGAGGGGTCTGCCCTCCAAGTTGATGGGCATTGCCATTCAAATGGTGCGTGTGTGCTGCATCTTGTGGCACGGGAACCGGGGACATCTGGTAACCCACTATTTGTAAAACCGCTTTGCGAATTAGTGGGGTAGGCGGATGTTGCTGGCCACTAGGAGGTGGGCTACCCTAAGGCTACTGGATGCTTATTCTTGTAGACTTCGGTAGATGCACAATGTATGCCTCTCATTTTAATTCAGAAGAAAAACAATACCATGCTTGATCTCGCTGCCAATAAATGAAAGACCACAGACAGTCAAATACAAATTGCATCCAAATCCAATTTATTTGCTAGCTTTTGCCGTCATGCATCCACAAACGGCAGATCCAAACACATGTCGCCCGGTTCAAAATAAGATCAGAAATGACTTCATGCATATAAAATAAGATTACAAATTTGACTTTTCACTTTTGTGCAGCGTGTATTCTCTCCAAAAATGAAAGAGAAAAGAATTAATTTAAGAGCACAAACGACGCCACTTGTTACTTTGGGAGCCAAACGGCGTGAACTAACTGAAAAAAGGCGCTCCTGGTTATGCAAACCACATATTTGCAAGTCATTTCAGGATTACTTGAAGTCATTAGTAAATTTAAAACCTGTCAGCTGGGTCAGGAACAGAGTTTGTTGTCCTGCAGTCGAGGCAGAAAAAGCAAGTTTCCCTAGCGGTGTCTCGGAGCGACAGGAATAGTTTGATAATCTGGGCTACATCATTGTTAAGATGAGAGATTTACTCACTGAGTGCTACATTTGGCCAGTGCCTTTTCTGTTTTGTCCCTTGTCTGTGGGGTTTCAATGGACCCCTTTGAATAAAGCTCCCCATCTCTTTCCAGTCAGTGAGAGATTTCACTTTCTTGGGTTCCATGATTACTTCAGATGGTGACAGCAGTCATGAAATTAAAAGACGCCTGCTTCTTGGGAGAAAAGCAATGACAAACCTAGACAGCATCTTAAAAAGCAGAGACATCACCTTGCCGACAAAGGTCCGTATAGTTAAAGCTATGGTCTTCCCAGTAGTAATGTACGGAAGTGAGAGCTGGACCATAAAGAAGGCTGATCACCGAAGCTTTTGAATTATGGTGCTTTTGAATTCTGGTGCTGGAGGAGACTCTTGAGAGTCCCATGGACTGCAAGAAGATCAAACCTATCCATTCTTAAAGAAATCAGCCCTGAGTGCTCACTGGAAGGACAGATCCTGAAGTTGAGGCTCCAGTACTTTGGCCACCTCATTAGAAGACTCCCTAGAAAAGACCCTGATGTTGGGAAAGGTTGAGGGCACAAGGAGAAGGGGACGACAGAGGATGAGATGGTTGGACAGTGTTCTCGAAGCTACTAACATGAGTTTGGCCAAACTGCGAGAGGCAGTGAAGGATAGGCGTGCCTGGCATGCTCTGGTCCATGGGGTCACGAAGAGTCGGACACGACTGAACGACTGAACAACAACAAAATCTCTTTCCAGATCCTCTGAGGAGTCTGTAGTCCAGCGGCAGGATTGCCTCCTTGGGGTTCAGAGGGATAAATATAATCAATTAGTTAATTAATAAGGCTTCAGTGCCAGTGGATCCAAATTGGAAGGGCATGGAGAGTGGGTCTTTCTCCTCAATTTTGGGGACCCTGCTGTAGGAGGACTCCTGGAGTTTCCACACACACATATATTAATATATTATTAACTTTTCTAATTTACAAAAATGACTTTTTTTTTTGAAAGGTACTTTTAAACATTTTTTTCCAATTCATTATATATCATTTCCCCTTTTACAAGGCCACCACATATGATAAAACATACCCTCAACCTCATTACATCTCCAGCACTTATCTGATTTGGACTTGAAACATTTTTGCAAGTCTGCTCAGAGTTAAATACCATCTATAAATCATTTTCATGTAATTCTCCTTCAAAGAATAACAGGCAGTGAACTTCAAATCGCTCTTCCAAAGTCCGCCCCCCCCCCCCGAGATTCAAATCTATATTACTGGTATGTCCTATATGAATTGCGACTCCTGGAGGTTCCTGACCATGACGATGAGCAGGGAGACAGCAGAGAAGACATTTCAGGACCCTGGAGAGCTCCAAGCAAGACAACTTGCTCCACCCAGCAAAGCTCACCTGCGGCCTTTTACCCCAACAGCTCCATCGCCTGCCAGCCAGCACCTGCCTAGTACATCAGGTCCCTTGAGTGTGGGCCAGTCCCTCAGGAGGCTCTGGCTCAAGAAGACAGGACAGGGCACAAACAAGGCTGTAAGGGAGGCTACTCATATTGCCTCCCACAATCAGAGGCAGTAAACGCTTCTGAAACCCAGTTGCTGGAAACTGCAAGAGAGGAGAGTCGCTCTTGTGTTCGAATCCTGCTTGCTAGTTTCCCACAATAGGCAAGAACCACTTTGAGAACAGGATCCTGGCCTAGGTGGGCCATTGGCCTGATCCAGCAGGCACTTCTTATATACTTTTGTTCTTACTGGAACCATTCTCCTTCAGAGACGTTGCTTTAAAAAAGGCACATAAAAATACCGTATTTTTCGCTCCATAAGATGCACTTTTCCCTCCTAAAAAGTAAGGGGAAATGTCTGTGCGTCTTATGGAGCGAATGCATGGTCCCTGGAAATTTAGGCCCTGCTCTGAAGGCAGGCTTTGTCTTGTGGTTACAGTTACATTTGCAGAGAAAAGAAGTCTGAGCTGGGCCTCAGACTTTCTACCTTGTGGCTTCCATCCTCTGTAAGGATGAGCCATGTGCTGCTGGCTAAGAGCCAACAGAGAGCCAAAGAGGAAGATGGCTGTGTGACTGGTCCTTTTTTAGGGTCTGCTAGGGTCACGTCCATCTACCTGGTCACACACAGGGGGAGGATGCGCTGGAGCAGGTATGACAGGAAGTCCTCCCGGTCTGCAGCAACATTCCCCTGTGTGTGTCCACTCTAGGAAACAGGAAATGTTGTATTAGACTGGTTCAGTGACGATGCATCCCACAAGACCAGCCTCAGAGGGTCTCCTTGTGGGACCACCTTTAGGATCAGTAGCCCACACAGGGCCTTTTCTGTGGTAGCCCCAGATTGGCAAGACTCGCTCCCCTATGGCTCCATTGGTCCTGCCCTGAAACAGCCCTTGAAACTCCATTTATTTTGAGTTGTTTTTAATGCAGATGCTGGGCTCCATTTGCGATTTTTAAAAAAGGCATGCCACTAACTCTTTTTCTTTATTTTCTAATACTTCTGTGTAAGCGGGTGGCTGTCCAACGTAGCTGCTGCTCTAAATGACTGCGTTGGTGTTTGAAATAGATACCTATGTTTGTTTCTGCAAACCACTTTGGAGGGTGACTTTTTTTCTAAATGCAAACTGGAAAGGGGGGGAAACACACACTAGTGCCGTAGGATGAGACAAAAGTTTTAATTTTCATTAAAAAGAATAAAGAATAAACCCCGAGTAATTTCCCCAATTAGAAAAGCAACAACATGGAACAGATAAAGAACACAGGACAGGAGGTGTGTGTGTGGGGGGGATAATTTCCCTTTGCATATTTTAACGGCTTCAAAAGTTGTTTTAATTTAGGCGTGTATATGAAAACAAGCGTTCCATGTGGACCTCTTGATATGCAAATGACTGTTCAGCTGAGGCACATGAAAGAGTGCTTCTAATGTGACATTTTAAAAAGTCTTCATCTCTCTCTCCCTCCTCTCCCCTTTTATTTTAAAGAGTTTTTCTCAGAGAATAATGGGAGGCAAGAGCTCAGGACTGCTCCCCTTTGTTGCTTGTTCAGCCCTTGCGGTCTTTGTTTGCAGGGGCGTAGCAAGGGGGGCGATGGGGGCGGGTCACCCTGGGTTCTACCCCAGAGGGGGGTGACACTTTTAAAAAAACTTTAAAAAATTTTTTTATTATTATTATCAATCAATCATTTTTATTACGGTCAACGACCAGTATACACACGCATACACACAGAATTACATACAAATCAGCTGTAGATATAGATTAAAATCGGTCTAATGTTAACTAAATGGGGGTGACCATCTTGCTATTAAAAATGATTAATAATCATTGCTTTATAAGAATTAAAATTAAGATAATTATAAAGATCGACTGGTCAAAGAATAGTGTTGCTTAACCTGAAAAAACAGATCCGGAGCCTCTTATTTGCGCTGCCCGAAGCTTAATTGCTTAATTTTTTAATTTTTTAAAAACTTTATTGGAAAAAAGAGATAATAGACACACACACGCAAAAAAAACCCCCCACACCTCGCAAAGTGGCACCATCATTTTTGGGGGGTGGGGGTGACTTGCTATGCCACTGGGTGCAGCTCTGCCAGTGCCCTGGCAAAGTGGGGGGGGGTGACAAAAAAAAATTCCGCCCCGGGTACCACCTGGGCTGGCTACGCCTCTGTTTGTTTGTCCGTCATGGTGGGGGGGGCAGGTTTGTGTGTGCAAAGACTTCTTATATGCACCAGGCCAGCTTCTCATCCAGAGCGCCGGGTCCGCCTTCATCCCGTGACGTTGGCAGCATCTATCACTTGAGGCAAAGCCAAAGGGGCTGGCACCTGAGTGGCACTGCAGAGAACACCAAGGATCGATGCAGAAAGGGAGATTCAGAAGGACATAAGGAGAGCCTGCTGGACCAGCCCAGTGGCCTGTCTAGCCCAGCATCCTGTTCTCACAGTGGCCAGCCATGGTGGGAAACC
Organism: Darevskia mixta; assembly: GCA_034641385.1. Lineage (NCBI taxonomy): Eukaryota > Metazoa > Chordata > Lepidosauria > Squamata > Lacertidae > Darevskia > Darevskia mixta. Next base: position 2,810,043 of record JAWWNH010000124.1, on the reverse strand, counting down.
CGTAAGCGGGATTCGAACACAAGATCAGAACACTTTCCGGTCTTGCGGCTTCCAGGAACTGGTTTTCAGAAGCCTTGCTGTCTTCAGCCGTGAAAGCAGAGCACAGCCATTACAGCTAGTAGCCACTGATAGCCTTTTCCTGCAGGAATTTGTCCCATCCTCTTTGGAAGCCATTCAAATTGGAAGCCATCCTGGGGGAGGGAGTTCCACAGGTTAACTATTCCACAGGTGTGCAGAAAAGATTCTGAACTGAACCACAGGATTGTGAGCCAATGGCAGCATAGTGGTTACCATTTAAGGTATTTTTTTCCCTTATATTTTCTTGCACAGAGGCGTAGCCAGCCCAGGTGGTACCCGGGGCGGAATTTTTTTTGTCACCCCCCCCCCACCACTTTGCCAGGGCACTGGCAGAGCTGCATCCAGTGGCATAGCAAGTCACCCCCACCCCCCAAAAATGATGGTGCCACTTTGTGAGGTGTGGGGGTTGTGTGTGTGTGTCTATTATCTCTTTTTTCCAACAAAGTTAAAAAAACTTTTTAAAAAAAATTTAAAAAAAAATTTTTTTTAAAAAAAAGTGTCACCCCCCTCTGGGGTGGAACCCGGGGAGGCCCTCCCCCATCGCCCCCTTGCTCCGCCCCTGTTCTTGCACCCTGGGCTTTTTTTTTTTTTTTTAAAGGAAGTATATATTTTTCATACATACATAACGCTGAATCTGGAAGGACCCTAGTGTCTGCAATCAGCAGAGTTAAGTGTGTCTTAGAGGCTGCATCTTATATTTACTTCTGAGCAGGCATGCAGTAGGATCGCTCTGTAAATCTCTACCAAGATCAATGGGGCGGAAAAGCGCTTAATAGTCCTTAATGGGGTTGTGCCCTAAAATAAACAGATAGGTGCATAATGGGAATGAAATCGCCAGGGCCCTTGGTATTGCTGATTATTATTATTTTTTTAGCTGTAGCTTTTAAACTTTTGTTCAGCTCCATTTGTGATTTGAATTTTAATCTTTCCTTGGCTCGAAGCTGACCTCATCCAAAGCTTACCTTAATTAGCTGGCAAGAGGGCTGGACTTCTTTTTGCAAAAGAATCTCTGCTGTTCCTGGAGCAACTTCGTTCTTTCAGAGCGCGCTGGTAATTAAGGGAAGCAAGATAGTCTGGGATGGGGGGGGGCAGAGGGAGAAAGATATTGTTACCTGCCACCCCAATCTCCGAACAGTGAGATACCCCAGGGGTTGCAAGCACTTACCCTGGGGTTTCGGTAGTACTCGAGGGACAATTCCAACAGATTCCACACGAAAAACGCTTTTGTCCCTGTGGAGATGGCAGTACTGAATCAGTGCCACATGTCCTTCTGGCCTTCACTCTTTATAAAGACTTGAGGAATGAGTTTTTCACCCCTCTTTTATTATTGCCCAGCCACGCCCACAGTGACCTTTCTCTCGGCAGATCAAGATGAGCAGGTGACAGCAAAGGTGGCAAGGTTTGTAGCTGGGGCAAATAGAATAAGACCCACTATTTGAAGGCAGCCCTGTTTAGGGAAGCTTTTAATGTTTAATAGACTATTGTATTTTAATATATCTGTTGGAAGCCGCCCAGTGGCTGGGGAAACCCAGCTAGATGGGCAGGGTTGTTGTTCAGTCGTGTCCGACTCTTTGTGACCCCATGGACCAGAGCACGCCAGGCACGCCTATCCTTCACTGCCTCTCGCAGTTTGGCCAAACTCATGTTAGTAGCTTCGAGAACACTGTCCAACCATCTCGTCTTCTGTTGTCCCCTTCTCCTTGTGCCCTCCATCTTTCCCAACATCAGGGTCTTTTCTAGGGAGTATTCTCTTCTCATGAGGTGGCCAAAGTACTGGAGCCTCAACTTCAGGATCTGTCCTTCTAGTGAGCATTCAGGGCTGATTTCTTTAAGAATGGATAGGTTTGATCTTCTTGCAGTCCATGGGACTCTCAAGAGTCTCCTCCAGCACCATAATTCAAAAGCATCAATTCTTCGGCGATCGGCGGGGTATAAATAATAAATTATTATTATTATTATTATTATTATTGATTCAAACCCCTAATATGTATTTTATATCACTGACTTCTTCATTTTTATTCTTTGTACATCGTATTGTTGTGGGTTTTTTTCCTTGGTTTACAAAGTATGTGCAATGTCTCTTTTTTCAAGTTACATTTTCTACAGGTTAGCTTCATTTGTTGAGACATTGTTGTTTTACCGCTTTGGCCGACACAAATGAAGATTTATTCATTCATTTCGGTTTACTTGGAACATCGGTCAGTGGAGACTGTGGTGTCTTTAGGATATATGGTTTATTTACACATAGACACAACCTGAGCATATGATGGAGGGGCTCACGGCATTAGCACCCCAGCAGATCTTGTTTCTCTGTTTGTCTCAGCTTTGGATCCAGCACAGAGCAAGCAGGTCTCCGTGTCTCCAGCTTCCAGGCAGCTTTCACACCAGCTATTATTCGCAGGTGGTGCTGTGGGTTAAACCACAGAGCCTAGGGCTTGCCGATCGGAAGGTCGGAGGTTCAAATCCCCGCGACGGGGTGAGCTCCCGTTGCTTTGTCCCTGCTCCTGCCAACCTAGCAGTTCGAAAGCACGTCAAAAGTGCAAGTAGATAAATAGGTACCGCTCTGGGGGGGGGGGGAAGGTAAACGGCGTTTCCGTGCACTGCTCTGGTTCGCCAGAAGCGGCTTAGTCATGCTGGCCACATGGCCCAGAAGATGTCTGCGGACAGACGCCGGCTCCCTCGGCATATAGAGCGAGATGAGCGCGCAACCCCAGAGTCGTCCGCGACTGGACCTAATGGTCAGGGGTCCCTTTACCCTTTTATTATTCTCTTACCTAGCAGCTAGGTGAGAGGGGGAAGGAAAGGCCCACCCTTTAGCCTTGAGGGTCCCATTGCTCAATTGCAGCTCTTGCAACCTGGCTCATTCTTTGGGGTTGCTGGTGAGGACACTCACATGGCCAGTTAAGGTCCTACAAAGAAACTTGTTCGACTTGTTCAGCAGTAGGCTCTTCTATTAGTTTCTAATCCTCACTTGGTACAGGAGCCCAAGAATTGGAAGGGGCTCAGGGCACCATCCAGACTACCCCCCCCCAAATAAGATACTTATCTCCCCCAGCAATGAACCACGCTCATCAGCTGATGATCAGGGAGTTAAATCCTTTTGCGTTGGCGGGATGCAGGCAACCCAAGGGGTGGGGACTACCGTATGTAATCCATTTTAGCTCCTTGCGCAAAAGGAATATAAACGTAATAACTGATCATTAATGAATAAATATGGTGAGGAGCTGCAGAGGGGAGAGGGGGAAGGTGGGCGTTCAAACGCTCGCTTGAAAAAGATCCAGCCAAAGGTTTGGCCGCTGAAAACATTACCATTTTCTTCATTTAAAGGTCATCCTGATCTCTTGGATATTTAACGCCAGCAGGAGTGACTTGAAGCAAACGGTGTTTATTTTCCGGCATGGATATTGAGTCAACAGAAATGAATGCTGCAGATTCTCGCCTGCCTCCCCCAGCCCCGGTCTAATTTATTCCCTGCCTTCCACAAAAGCGCCATGTTCATTAACTTGTTTCAAAATCATGTCAGCTCTTACTGTAGAAAAAGAAAACCTACAATCTCGTCATCTACAAAAAGGGGCCCTTTCGTTGCCTGAATCCCCATGTTAATACCTTTGATGTTCAATTACTCCTAATTAAGATTGCAAGGAGTTCAATGAGGACATCAAATGAGAACTGGGGTAGTGGTGGAGAGGGAGGGAGAGGGAGAGGGAGAGGGAGAGAGGGAGAGAAGAGGCCCTTGCTTTTCAGCTTTCTTCCATGTTTCAACAGCTTTGGGCAAGTTTTCATTCAGACTGAACAGCAGTTTTATTTTTAAGGGGGTTGGATTCAAAAGGAATTATCCTGGTCCAAGATGCCAACACAGCCATCGCCTTGATGGCTTACATTTAGCCATTTCCTCTGTCCAAATCCACCCCAGACATTTCAAGCAACTGTAGCTTCCCCTCCTAAATAATAATAATTTATTATTTATACCCCGCCCATCTGGCTGGGTTTCCCCAGTCACTCTGGGCGGCTGAAGCATCCTGGGAACTGTAGTTTGCTGTGATTCCTGCATTGCAGGGGGTTGGACTAGATGCCTCTGGGGTTCCCTTGCAACCCTACAATTCTAAAAGTGCATAAAGTTAGCAGGAGGCCACTATTCCCCTCGCAGAGTGACAGTTCTTTGAATTCCCTGGGGAAAAGGATTGGCTGTTAATCCTTCCCTGCAAAAAAATATTCCCCAAAGCTGACCCTGGGTCTGAAGGGTAGCCCCGTTTAACATGAGTAGGGAACTATTTTCATCCTGCGGGGCACATATCCTTCTGAGCAACTCTGCAGGTTGCTGCACGGGCAAAGCCAGAAGGGAAAGCAGGCGGACCAACGAAAACTAATTTTACTTCTATACCATACTAGGCTATTTTCCACCCCTCTGTGTATTCTCCCCAGACAAGCAAGAGGCATCATCAGTTAGGACCATAGAACCGTAGAGCTGGAAGGTCATCTAGGTCCAACCCATTGCGAGGCAGAAAACTTTGACCCAACGTGGGGCTCAAACCCACGACTCTGAGATGAAGAGTCTCACACTGTATTGACTGAGTCCAAGGAAACTTCTCAGCAGTGGGGTAGCATGGACAAGGCTACGGGGATGATTGCGCTGGATGCAAAATTCTTAGGGGCGCAAAAGAAAGAGATAGCAATGATAAATGAAAAAGAGCACACCCTCCCCCTCACAGAAAATCTCCCAGTGTTTGTGTGGGCAGACTGCGGAGTGGATTTGGGCGACAACCGGTTGCTAGGGCGCACTCTGCACACAGCTTTTTAGAAACACACCCACTCCTAACCAATGCCCCACCCCGCTCTCTGTTGTGTTTGATGCCCCTGGGTGCTGTGGCTGTCACTCGGGTAGTTCGCAACTGCCCCTTTGCTCCAGCCTATTGGCGAGCAGTGCCACGGATACTTGCTTTGCCCCGGATGCTGGCAACCCACGCTTCGCCACTGCTTCCCAGGTAGACAAGACACCCAAGAGGCAAAGCCAGCAAGGCATCTGGCCTGGGAAGCGCTACGAGGATCATGGGGAGAGGTCGGAAGAGGGGGCTTACAGCCCCCAGGCCTCGGCCACACCCTGCATCTGCTGCTGCTCACACAAGCATTGCCTCCCTCCCGTTTCTCTCTCACCCTGATCCTGGCAAATGTCCTTCTGCAGAATAGCGCCACCGACTCGCTACCTGTCTTTCCATGGCTGCTGTCTGAGCAACAGCGTCTTCCTCCCAATAATCTGTGGTGCAGTCATGACTTCGCATGATGTCTGCAGCTGCATTCTGGTCCCCCCCCCCCCACAAAAACCAGGAGAGGTTTACCATCTAGTGGCACAATGAGAAACTGCTGGGAGATACAAAAGCACACCACTTAACGTTGTGTGCCCCTTGCAATGTGTTGCTAGATTTGAAGCATCCCATTAATCAATCCACAATATATATATATATTTTAAAAAGGCCATTACAAAGAAACATTTCATATTAGGTTTCTGCTCAAGTATTGCTGGGTGGGAGAAAGACCTGGGCAGCAAAATGCCCTGGGTGCTCTCGGTTTTACAAAGAACATCCTCTCTTGCCTGAACTGAGCCTGGAATGCAGTTTGGGAGGGAAGTGAGCCCCCATTGGAGGGAGAAACCCACGGACATGTTCCCCCACCCCCTTGAGGCAAGCCCACTTTCCCTTCCTTGAGAGTGCCATCGTATTGGATCCCACGATTCTTTTGCTGCCTGGAAGAGAACGCCACGAAAAAGGGAGAGTGAGTAATAATTTAATCGAAAAAGAAAAAGCTGCCTGACAATCTAAGGAAAACAAGAGGTTCACACCCAAAGGGATTGCACGCACACACCCACACATTGTTGTTCATCGAAAACAAATCGGAAGGTTAAGAACCAAAAAAGGCACATTACAGCTGTGTAAAAGAGGGCGGCAGTTTTGCCCAGCTTTGGTCACTTCCTCGCGAGTCCCTGCAGTTCCACGAAAACCTGCCCTTCCTCCTGACGCCGGAACTGCTGTTCCAGCGGTTCAGAGGTGGGCGAGTACATAACAAATTGGAGGTTGAGAGGTCTGGGAGCCAAGGGATGAAGACGGAGACACAGGTGCATGAGCTGTAGCTCAGGTGTGCAGCCACAGAACTGCGGAGGGAGGTTTGGGGTCCTTGACTGGAATCACAACTACATGCTGGATCACAGGGCCAACCCTGGAAACTGAAACAAGCACTGCCTTCTCCGGTGCTGCATGGTAGAAGTTGCCCCATGTTTCGGTACCCCATGCTATCCATCTCCCAAGCCCCACTATGGGCTGCAGATGGGGACCACATTCACCCCATGCATTTAAAGCGCTACAATACCACTCTGAACAGGCATGGCTTCCCTCAAAGCATTCTGGGAGCTGTGGTTTGTTAAGGTCCCAGGAGACCACCCCCTCCCCTCGCAATTCTCAGAGTGGTGCAACCATCGGTGAATTGTAGCTCTGTAAGGGGGTCTCCTAACAACTCTCAGTGCCCTTAATGAACTGCAGCTCCCCGGATTCTTTGGGGAAAGCCGGGACTGATTAAAGTTGTACCACAGTGCAGGGTGCGAAGGCAGATGGAGTACCAGGCACAGGGTGGCGGATTTCGACAGTGGCTCTGCATGTCACTTTGCCCTGGAGGAACTCGGGGAAAGCTCAAATATTGGCCATCTGAAGGTGGCGCGGGAGACGGAGAAGTCATGAGAGCAGGGCCGACAGATTGTGAAGGGAGCTCCACCTGGTTATTAGGGAAGGAGGATGCAAGGCTTTGCAAGGATGGAAGCAAGATGGACACAAAGAACCGAAGGATGAAGATGCTTTCTGAGTTAACTGGCCAACACCTCTGAAACTGGAACACTCTGACCCTACTTTCGGACCAAGACAGAACAGACGGGAGAAGATTCCCCTGCCTTGTGGCTTTCCCTGCTCCCAAAGAACGTCCAGCCTGCATTGGTCACTCTCTCCATTTCACGTCTCCGAAGAGAGAGGAAGAAGTGAGATTCAGAGCAGAGGCACACCATCCCCTCTGCAGAAGAGAACACAACAGTCCCACAAGCAAGGCAGCATTTAGAAGGAGTTTTTAATTAACAAAATGGTCCGGGGGGGGGGGGAGAGAAGGGGGCGGGGAAGGAAGGAGGGAATAAACTGTGAAGCTGGACAGGAGGGGGGAGGTTGTGTGATGGGAAGAACCCAAGAAAAGAAAAAGAGAGAGACCGCTGCATGTTTCTAGGAGTTGCAACCGAAAGCCCATGCGCAAGAAACTACCTGGAACCTTTGTCCGGGTAGAATAAGCCAATGTCCTTCAAATCCTTGGGCGCCCAGATGTGGAGGGACTACAAGCCCCATCATCCATGACCATCGGGGCCAAGCTGGCTGTGGACGATGGAAGTGGTAGTCCACCCACATCTGGGGGTGGTAAGGCTGAAGAGCACTGGAAGAAGTCAAAGCACCCAGAAGCAAACTTTGCTGCTCCTCCCTTCATGGGTGCCAAGCGTTATTTATGTACATGTATTTGTCTTCTAAAAAAAGAGAGAGAGAGAGAGAGAGAGAACCCCAAAACTCGGCAAACTTCTTCGTTATGAAGTGATCTGCTTGCTTGGCACAAGGCAGCATGCAAAGCTAGGAGGTGCCGAAGGCTGCACAGAGAGAGCAGGTTTTGGCAACAGGAACAACGACGAAAAAATATATATGCATATCCTCACAGCTAAAAGGTAAAGCAGGATTTAAAAGCCACTGAAGTGAAACCGTATAGTCCCCCCCACCCTACCCCCCCACCACCTCCATGGCATCAAATCAGCATTACGGCTACAATGGTTTGTGTGTGTGTTTGTTTTAAAATGACTTCAGAGTCGTCCGCCGTCCTCGCTCTTGCTCTCAGCCCGGGTCAAGGTTCGTAGCAGCACAGACACAATAATCCTCCAGAGGGGTCAGGCCTGCGCCCTCGGCTTCAGGAGTGGAGTTCACAGGTCAAAGTTCAGTCCGTCCGAAGGATCATCGGGGGGTGCTCGCTGTCTTCGTCCAGCCGCAGGGAGCTGGCGTCCTCTTCCAAGCAAGCGCCACCAACCGCACCCAGGTCCTCGGTATAGGCTGGGAGACGAATGAAAAGCGCAAGGTTTTGGGAGGCAGGCACAGAGACGGGCGCAGAGACACACATGGACAGCCCACGCCAACCAGGCAGGCAGTAGGTTGGGCAAAGGCTACACTAGGAAATTACACATCACGTACCACAGCATCAACCCAAAGACAGATACTTGAAGATCTCTTGCCATGCAGGCCTAAGCACGCTTGCAAAGAGGGAAACTCAATTTAATTCCTAGCAAATATGCTTAGGATGGCAGCCTCAAATGCTAATCTCCAGAGACCCAGGTAATCAAAAAGGCTTGGCTGTCCACGGTGACACCCAGGCAGTTTGGCCACAGTAGGGGCCCCTTACTGGCTAGGGGTGGGTATGGCCAAGACGGAGGCTGATGGCAGAACACAGGATGGGGCAGAGGTGGCTCAAGGGGTCAACAGCCTCTTCCCCTCCCTACCCTGAAGTACCCTTGGTGCAGCGCAACCCCAAATTCCCGACAGTGGCATTTGAACTGCTCAGCCTTTTGGGCCAAGCCACCCTGAGACAGCAGCACTTTGGAGTGCAGGTGAGGGAAATGAGTGCTCTTTAAAATGGTCAATTGGCTTGGGTATCCCTGTGCCCCATTTCATTTCATTTTAATACACTGATTACCATAACAATACAAGGCAGGCAGGCAGGCAGGCAGGCAGGCAGGCAGGTAGGCAGGCAGGAAGCTGCCTTATACTAAGTCAGACGGTTGGTCCATCTTGCCCAGTGTAGTCCACACAGACTGGCAGCTGCTCCGAGGTTCCAGGCAGGGGGACTTTCCCAGCCCAACCTGGAGATGCTGCCAGGGATTGAACCTGGGACCTTCTACATGCAAAGCAGCTGTCCTACCACTAAATTACAGCCCATCCCCCAAAGACTGGATTACCATTTATACATAACATTCAACCTTTGTCAACGCTTTATTCATAACAAAGGGGGATGCGATGTCTGACTTCTTGCCTCTGACAAAGAACAGAGCAACGAAAGGACCAGGCAGAGTGGCTCAAGCAGCCTTCTTGACCAGGGTGGTCTTCCTCTCCCAAGGGGTGAGGAATGCGAGTCATGTCCTATGGAGAAGGCCACGTGGAACTTGCAGGCTCCTCACTCAACCACCCCGGTCCCATCCTTACCGTGCCTCGTAGGCGAAGAAGGCACGTAAGTACCTTTAGTCACAGCAGCGCTGTACGTCTGCGCTACTAGCGGCCGGTCGTGCGATGCAGATTCTAGGATTTCATTGCCTGGCTCCATGCTGCCATCCAGCCTATGGGAAGAACCAGAGAGCAAACGGTGACCAATGCAATCCTTAAAAAGAAAGACTGTGTTGTCTTTATGGTTTCGTCTACACGTATGTACAACCTGAGCCTAAGGTGGAGGGGCTCACCGCATTAACGCCCCAACAGATCTGGCTCCTTCATCAGTCGCAGCTTTGGATCCAGCACAGAGCAAGCGGGTCCCTGCGTGTCCAGCTTCCAGCCTGCTTCTGGATCCGGTTCACACACGCTACTCTGGCTATGGCTCTCCTACCTAGCAGTTAAGTGAGGGCAGGTGAAAGGCCCACCCATTTGCTCTATGGCACATTCTTTGGTTATGCAAATTGTGTTTAGCTGGTCAGCCAAAGCCATTGCTTAGACAAAGGGACTGGTTTGGCAACCTTGCTCTCCTGCCTTCTACCGCCACAGATACAGGATCCCAAGAACTGGAAAGGACTCAGGGCATCATCCAGGCCAGCGGGCAGCAACCTTTTTCAGCCATGGGCCGTCCCACCGTCCCTCAAGACCATGTGGTGGGCTGGACTATATATAGCTAGATAGATAGATAGATAGATAGATAGATAGATAGATGTCCTTTTATTTAAAATTCATTTCTGGGTTATTTGTGGGGCATAGGAATTCGTTCATCCCCCCCATATATATATGTGGGACCCCCAGAAATGCATTTTAAATAAAAGGACACATTCTACTCATGTAAAAACACGCCGATTCCCAGACCGTCCACAGGCTGGATTTAGAAGGCGATTGGGCTGGATCCGGCCCCCAGGCTTTAGGTTGCCTACCCCTGATCCAGGCTGACCTCTCCCAACTCATGACAGTATATTTTGCTCAGCCTTGCACTAACTTTTTAAAATTGTTTGTAGGGCATTGGGCCTATTGTTCTGCATTACGGTTTTACATATGCTGTACACTGCCCTGACACCTTTCTTTGATGAAGGATGGTGCAAAAATATGTGACAGAATTAAAACAACTATGGTAGCAAACTGTGCCTTAGAACTAACTATGGCTACCACAGCCACCTGTATGAAGGCAATGCTTCACCCTAGCTCTGAAATGGAACATCTCAAAACAAAAAAAACGGGAGCATCTCACAAGGAGGAAGCAGGACAGGAGACTTACTTGTGCTGTTTCATCAGGGTGCATTCGCCTCCCTCCTGGGGGTCCAGGTTGTACATATACATGTATCCATCTGCAGCTCCTACCAGCACCCGGGGGATCTTCTGGATTCTGCAAGTAAATCCTAGTCAAGTTTAAAAACCTTACTATGTAAGATTTAACTATGTGTGTGTTGTTTTTAAAGTTGCTGCTTTCCTCCCAGCAGCTAAGTTCACTTTACAAAGATCAGTGTAAGTCCAACTGCACTGAATGGGATTTACTTCAGAGTAAACATGCACGGGACGCGGGTGGCGCTGTGGTCTAAATCACTGAGCCTAGGGCTTGCCGATCAGAAGGTCGGTGGTTCGAATCCCCGCGATGGGGTGAGCTCCCGTTGCTTGGTCCCTGCTCCTGCCAACCTAGCAGTTCGAAAGCATGTCAAAGTGCAAGTAGATAAATAGGTACCGCTCCGGCGGGAAGGTAAACGGTGTTTCCGTGCGCTGCTCTGGTTCGCCAGAAGCAGCTTAGTCATGCTGGCCACATGACCTGGAAGCTGTACGCCGGCTCCCTCGGCCAGTAAAGCGAGATGAGCGCCGCAACCCCAGAGTCGTCCGTGCCTGGACCTAACGGTCAGGGGTCCCTTTACCTTCAAACATGCACAGGACTTTGCTGTCAACTGATCAATTAAGCCTCACAAGCCTCACTACTGTGCACAAAGGAACCTGGGTTTTGTGCATTATCCAAATGCGGTATGATTGTTAAAAACAAGCAAACACAGATACGTTCAGAGGTTCACGTTGCCTCCCTTTCCACCTCTACCTGTAGGGTGCTTGTGGAAGGTGCGGGGGGAAGTCCCCTCCCCACTCTGTGCTCCGTACTTACGTGGCCAATGCACAGATGTTTTTGTGCCCACAGAAAGGGAGGCGGACGGTGGCAAAAGCTCGGCCTTGGTTGAACATTTCTGTCACCTGGGCAGGCAGGTAGTTTGTGGAGACCATCAGGACTTTCCCAAAGTAACCCGTCCAAGTCGTGGGCTCCTCCTGAGGTCTGGAAGAAAGGAAGGAGAGCGGAAATTACACTCGCACCACTTAACACATCACAAGAACTCTGCCGTATTTGAGTAGGCTTGCAGCCACAGGCAGAAGAAGCATAACTTCCTCTAAGCTTCAGCTGCTCTTTCAAGACACTTGCACAAGTCTTCCATTGCATTTGGGAAATAGACTAAGCCCAGGCACCCCCAACCTGCGGCCCTCCAGATGTTTTGGTCTACGACTCCCATGATCCCTATCTAACAGGACCAGTGGTCAGGGATGATGGGAATTGTAGTCCAAAACATCTGGAGGGCCGAAGGTTGGGGATGCCTGGACTAGCCTCTACAGAAAGATGGGACTTTCCCCGCTCTGCCTCTGGAGATGCAGATGGGTCTAGCTTTACTTTCTTTCCAAAGGCAGATTTATTTATTTTTTTAAAAAACCTTTTCTTTCATGTTCTCTCTCCACTATGTGGTTTACCAGAGCACTGCTTGCATTGGGTTTTTGCTTCAAAACAATGTGGCCTTAAAAATTATCCTATATATTCTTAAGTCAACAAGCAGCATAAATTTTAAAGAAACAGTATCATTGGTTGTTGTGTGTGCACGCTGCCTTAACAGCCCAGTTCCAACCCGATTCTACGTCAAGATATTCATCAAAAGTGTTTATTATATCCTGCTTTGCTAACAAATATAGAACTCTGCAGATGCTCACAACAGCAAGTAACGATTCTGAACAAGGAAGAAAAGTTCATCTATCCAGGACAATATATAAGCAAAAAGCAAGTTACCCTAGAGTCAGCAAGTCAAAAGTTTGGGAATTTTTTCGCTTTAAACTGGCTCATAAAAAGCTACCACTATTATGACCTACCTACCACTCAGTCATGCTCAGAACAGACCCACTGAAATCAATGGATGTGACAAACCTAAGACAACTGATTTAAATGCACCTACTCTGAGTATGGTTTAAGGTAAAGGGACCCCTGACCATTAGGTCCAGTCATGTCCGACTCTGGGATTGCGGCGCTCATCTCGCTTTACTGGCCGAGAGCCGGCGTACAGCTTCCGGGTCATGTGGCCAGCATGACTAAGCCGCTTCTGGCGAACCAGAGCAGCGCACGGAAACGCCATTTACCTTCCCGCCAGAGCGGTTCCTATTTATCTACTTGCACTTTGATGTGCTTTCGAACTGCTAGGTGGGCAGGAGCTGGGACCGAGCAACGGGAGCTCACCCCGTCGCAGGGATTCGAACCGCCGACCTTCTGATCAGCAAGCCCTAGGCTCTGTGGTTTAACCCACAGCGCCACCTGGGTCCCTTGAGTATGGTTTAGTTGGACACAATTTAACACAGGGCCCTGGTGAACAGTGGTGGCCAGGGAGAATATTCAGAAACAAAAGAGGAATGTGGCAAATTCCCCACTCCCCTTCCAAGCCAAAATGAAAGCCCTTAGCCTGAGAGATCAGAGCTGGGTTGCAGCCCACCCTGGATCCAAGTGGGCAGCTGTCAAAAGAAAGGTTTGCTTACTTCTCTTTCACAGTTTCTAATTTGAAAATGTGCACTGTCTCTGTGTTACTGGATGCGGACAGAAACATGCCGTCCATGCTGAAGGCCAAAGAGGAGATGCTCACACACCTGGAGGGAAGAAGCAGAAAAGGAAACGGCCGGTCACTTCCCACATCCCAACTCTGGAGGAAGAAGAGGCGGCAGCTAGACAGAGGCAGCTGCTCCACATTCTACAGTGGCTTAGGTGGGGTCCCACCCATTTAACTGCTGGGGAATTCTGAGGCACCCGGAAACTTGCTCACTGCTTCCTGCTGCAAAACAAAGGTTTCGCCCTTCTGCAGATTTTGGATTCCCCCCGCCATGAAGAAGAAACACAGCTACCTATGACACAGGTTCAACTGCTGGGGGGGGGGGGACCGCCTGCAAAGAACAAGCTTCTGAGACTGAGCATTTTACTTCACCTCTTCACACCCCTTCGGAATTCAAAGACTTTCTGTCCCTCTGGAATGGAAAATACCCGGATCACCGTCCCCTGTTGGGAAAAAGGGAGACTTCAATGTTCAAATTAAAATAGCTGCTGCAGGGTCCCAATATAGTTCTAGAGCAGAGGGGCTGAACCTATCTAGCTCTGGGAGAGAGATCTTTGGCTGTCTCCACCCTGTGGGCCAACTCTGACATGTAGGTCAACCTGCCTGCCTGCCAAAATTCTCTTGTGTGGGGTTCCCAACTGTGGAAACCAGTGGCAAGGGGTGGTATGAGCCCTGTGCTCTGGAGGCCTCCCTACGCTTCCCCTTTCCATCCCCAATGTTGGAGATGGAAATGGAAGAAGGGGCTGGGAAGGCTTCAAACAGCAGTTTCGATTTAATGGAAACAGTTTCCTCCTCCTTGAGCAAGGCCTGCTCCTGCCTTGTTCCAACGGAAGGAACAACCCGGAGCCCACTTCCAGCTCCTGAGTGTTCCCTTGAAGTCCCAGCCTTGTCCCTCCCGCACCATCACCTTTGACATCACCAGGTACAGGGGTGTGTGGCTTCTCCACAATGGCCTATCAAGCAAAATGGGGAGGTCTAGTAAGCCACCTTTGACTCACAGCCCAGAAGTTCCTCATCCCGGTTATACAGGGAGGAACCAAAATGGCTGGGGTTGAAAGAGCCATTTTTAGATCCTTGGCCGTGTCCACTGGGGTTTAAAACCTCCATGCAGAACACATCTACACTGTTTTTTATTTATAAGACTAAAGCTGTGCACAGCGCAACGTAAGGATTGCCATAAAACCAACACCAATAGAATTAAACACAAAACAGTAAATTAAAAGCAAACAGATTAAGAACAGACTGGTATTCATTGCCAGCAAAGACTTGGGGCGATAAATGAGATTTACCCTAGAAGCCCCTGTCCCCACACCAGATCACAAGCTGCTTGCTTTGAGGAAGACTTGTTTGTTCCCTAACAGTTTGCTCTGTGGCACTGGAAGGTGGGGCTTCCTACCCAAGAAGCAAAAACCTTTAATGTGCACTTTGGACGCAGGACAATAAATTGTATTGAATTGGAATCACAGAAATGAAGTATCCTGGAAGACTGAATCAAATACATTTCAAGGTGTGATTTGAGATAAGGTTACCAGATTTTTTGCAATGAATCTGGGGACACTTTTCAATTTCAGTTGAATTCAGTGGATTTTGTCAGGGGAATGATTTGTAAATCTGGGGACTGTCCCCGGGAAACGGGGATGTCTGGTAACCTTAATTTGAGAGGACGAGCAAGCTTGGAAAGTGTCGGACTGTCATCAACGTCACTACTGCATCACAGAGTTTAATTCCAAGATACAGCACTGTACCTGCTGTGGGGTGGGACAGGGCAAACAGGAGGAAAGAATTCCTGCCAGGATCCGTGAGAATGCTCATCAGGAATAACATGGTGCCACTGCAGGAAAAGCCCTGACAATACAGCTATACTTTAAAAGGCGGACAGAACCCCACCTGATAAAAAAAAAAAAACCAACGCACAGCTTAGTACGATAGGGTGTTCATAGCTGGAACAGCGGCTCAAGTCCTAAGTTGGAGGGTGAGAGGTTTGTGCTGACATTTTGGATTATTCCCAAGCTGCAGGAGGCTTCTGGCCACGTCAACTGACTCTTTCAAAAAACCCACACAGAAATGCTGCCTTTGTTCCCATTCAAAACAGAAGTCAGTGTATCAGGCCCTCACCTTTTCCGACGCCGTGGCCAGTTTTGTGCCGCTCGCATCAAAAGCCAGCGCAGCCAAAGGACTGTCATGTGCAGGGATCATGTTAGCAGCTCTCTGCAGAAGAAACAAAAAGGGCATAAGAGCTTAGAACAGACGCAGCCAGCACCAGACAGGGAAGATCTCCTTGGGCACAGGAGCAGGAAAGATGTGCGCGGAACCTCACCAGATTGATGGTGTCAAAGACCTGGACTTCTCCAATGGTGGCACTGCCTGGGTAGGCCAGGTAGCAGTTGTCGTTGTTTATGGACAGCGCACACAAGCCTAGGGACAGAGAGAAAAGGAGGGCATTGCCTCAGGCTACAAACACGTCAAGGAGGATCGGGAAGGGAAAGCAGCCATCACCGAGGCTTTCAGGACAGGGTTTGGAGCTCCTGTGGGTGACAGGGAGCATTTTAAGGTGGCCTTGTGGTTGGGACTCAAGGCGGTTCACACGGACAGCACAGGTAATACAAAAAGCTAAAAACAACACAGCCTTTTCCTTAAAAAACAGTCAGTTCCCCAAGGCCTGTTGCAGCAAACACCTGCCAGCAGAAGGGAACCAGCACATTTATGTCTGTATTCATATGCTGCTGCCCCTTGAAGAATGTGCAACCAGGAGGGTCAGCTATACAAACAAAAATGTAATTCCTGACTGTGCTACCTTCACAGCAGAATCACAGCTGGGTGGTGTTTTCACTGTGTCAAAGATGATGTGTGGAAAATAGAGTATGGCTTCCCTTACCTGCGGGGTTGGGGGGCGTCTCCCTGATGGTGTGCAACACTTTCATGTCCCGGATGTTATGAATGTACAGAGATTCTTCTAAGCACACGATCAATCGCTGAGGAGGGAAATAAAAAAAAGGAGAGGGAAGAGAATGAAGAGAAAATCCTGAAGCAGCGTAAAGCCTTCAGAGTGAAGTTTCCTAGAGAAGGAAGTTAGTGACTAGTGAAGGCAGTTTAAAAATCTGCCAGCCTGGATTATATTGATTTAGAAGCGCAAGGCAAAGCCTCCTTTCCCACAACTTAGGCGAGGCAATTGTGATCACCTGTTATTAGGAGGCCTCACCTGATCCTGACCTCAATCCAACAAAGATCCTGACTGTTCTTCGCCCTACAGGCAATGTGTGTTTGTGTTCTGGGTCAGAAGGAAGTGCAATTATCACCTCGCCCTGCACAACAAAAATATCTGTGCTCAAAATAAATAAGGGTCAATTAGAATGTCCTGCAGTCAATCGAGGGACAAATACTAAGCAAGATTCCAACAAAAATTCCATGATAATTATTTATTGGATTTGATCAAGTGACTGACTACTCAACAGTCACCCTGTTAAGCTAGAGCTAGTGGGGCTGTGTTCTAGTCTGAGAATGGAGGCCTGAAAAACAGGCACTTGCCTGGTTGCTATCAGCAAGCAAAGCCTGCCTCCAGGGAAATTTTACCAAAGTAGTCCCCCACCCTTTTCCAATGCCTCTGATGCTACAAAAATCACATAACGAAACTATGCATGGCCAGTATGAGCATGTCACAGGGACAAGAGGAAATTCATCTGCATGCGCCTCTACCTGCAGCAGCTGAGTCCAGAAACAGGGTCAAGTCCTATTTTGCTGTCTTCCCTGTACACAGAAAACTAGTATATAATATTGCTCTTATGGGTTAGCTTTCTATGTGATATATAGTTTTTTGTTTGTTTGGTGCAAGGAGAAGCGTTCAAGTCACAAGAGGCCCCTGTCAGCAGCATAAGTGTGTCCAGAAAAAGAAGTTTTACTGTCCCTTCTACTAAACCCACTAAACCCACCCACTTGTGACCACAGTTTCAATCTTATTCCTAGACACTGGAGTGATCACAAATAAATAGGCCTTTTGCCCTTTATGCTTTACATTTCTGATTCTTTGTTTTCTTTCTTTTTGTTACGGTTGCTCTTTTCTGTTGTTGCTGTGGTTTGTATCCCGTCTTTCCTCCAAGGAGTTCAAGGTGCCTGACATAGTTCTCCTCACTATTTTATCCTCACCACAGCCCTGCAAGGTAGGGTAGACTGAGAGCAAGTGACTGGCCCAAGGTCACCCAGTGAGCTTCATGACCAAGTGGGGATCTGAACTCTGGTTAACCAAATCAATAAAATACTAAATATGAATGAAAGACCAACAAAAGAGGCCCGAGATGACCCAAAAGCATCACGACTCACCTGCCTGTTAAGCTTGACAGCCAGGATTGTATTGGAATAGCTGTAGTTGCAAATCTCTGTCCCCTTCTTGAAGTGGCAAACTTTCAGCTTGCGGGGGGCTTTGAGGCTCACGATGGCCACCAAGCTACTGGAAAAGAGCCTCTCCACGATGCACACATCTTCTGTGTCAGCTGCAGGGGTGGAAAGGAGATATGTAGGAAAAAGTGGACAAAATGAAGGATGAAGGTGTGCAAAGGAGCTGTTCACACAGCAAATCAGAATTTCAAGTCACTCCTCTTACTGCTGACCTACCCCATTCTCCTGCCTCGTCTGGCTGCACCTCCCACCCCAGAACCAGCAAAAGCAAAGACGCAACACAATTCAAAAGACAGTAATTAAGAGTCATACCCCCTTCTTAATGTGTCTGGAGATGCTGTGGTTTCAAAACTGTGTTCAGGTGAACCTTAGGGTTCCCTGGAACCCTTTAAGGGTTTAGTCATTTTTGACAAGCTTTGCTTTAAGAACTTTGCAATTTGCAGTTGCTGGGGAGTGGAGCATGTTCTGGGTCACCTTCTCCATTCACAATGGAGATGCCCAATAAGCCTGGCTGTGGCCCTACATCCTCCAGAGTCATCCCCCCCCCCCAAGAAAATATGTCAGGGGGCCTGTAAGGCATCTCATCCTGATGCAGAACTCTAGAGCTTGAGCATCCCCAGGATATGGCTCTCCAGGAAAGGGAAGCGCACCCCCTGCTTTAAGAAACTGGTTCCACTGTTCAGCTACTCTCACCGTCAAGAAGATTCTCCTAATATTCAACCGAAATCCATCCTCCTGTAACTTAAACCCATTAGAATCCTCTGTGGCATAGACAGTGGCTGATCAGATGGCAAGTCTATATGCAAAGGATTCCCTGAGGGAAAGGAAATCTGAAAACCCTTTGCTGACAAGAGGGCCAACCCTAAAACGCTCATATAAGATTGCTAGACTTACAAACAAACTCCATGGAAATCAAATGGGACATACTCTCAAGAAAGTGTGCCTAGGATCAAGGTGTTAAGATTGCTCCTAAAGGTCTCCCATCCAAAACTTTAGGCACGTATGGTCACAATTACCTTATTTTTTTTATTTAAAGAGGCACAGGGTTTGAGGGAGAGACTGAACTGGGTGAGAACATGCAGGTGCTTGACTAAACTGCAGCTGGCTAGAGCTTCGCTCTTCCCTGAGGATCAATAGATTGACATATCCGAGGCTAGGCTGGCTGTAAATAGACCTTAATATTACAGCAGGAAGAGCAAAGCAGCTAAGTGGGGGAAGACAACAGAACGGGAGGGAGCCCAACCTTCTGCTTGCTGAAGATGAGCAAGCTGTAAATAAAGAGCCTGCAAAAAGCATGTGCCACAGAACAGATTTCAAGCAGCTACGGAGGCTTCCTGGCCAGAACCATTAGTATAAATCTTAACTGTATCAAGCAGTGCAACGGTTGACATTTGCCAACTAGGAAAACTGCCAGAAGTTAAAGCCTGAAGGGGTTCTGGTTCATCTACTGGGTCTATCAAGCAAGCGGGGCCATTTGCGTTACCAAGGACAATTCACTCCTTTCAGACTCTCTGCTCCAAAAGCTGAGCGAAAATGAAAAAAAGAAGACAAACTGTACTTGTGTGATTCAGTGGGTGGATTTCCTCACACTAAGCAGAGGTGTGAGTTGGGGGCGGGCGGGTAGGCAGCGGCTCATCAATTCCTAATCAATGCCTGCCCATCGAATGAGGCGAAACACACCCAATTTACCCAGCAGAGTGAAACACAAACAAAGGCACCACACAGGGATTTTGTCCTTTAGGACAGTACCACACTTTTGTGTGACAAGTTTGTTTTCTGCACAACACACACGTTGCAGGCTGTGATACAAACCATGTCTCTTAGGTACATGTATATGCCCATATGTTGTCACGGTTTGCGCTTGCTCTGGGAAAACATCTGTGTACAAACGGCAAACGTGTTTCCCCAGGTAATTACAAAGCCATCCTTGAACTTGGGTGCCTTTGCGCCAATGTTCAAAGAGCTGAGCATGATCCATCTCGTATTCCTGCACAACTACATAAAATGATTGGTAATGTGAGAAGATACCAATGCTCCAGCCAAGGCCACACCATGCAGCCAGATATCCTCTTTGTGCTGAAAATGGGTGGGGTAATGTCAAAAACACCTTGGGGGAGCAAACAGCATAAGACACCCAAAAGGTTGCAAGAGGGGACAGAGGGGGAACAGATACTCCCCTCCCCCCTCTGTTAAGAATCAAAGCTTCCAAGTCAGAAAGAACTCAAGACTCGCATTGCAAATAACTCAAGAGAGTCACATTTCTTCTGGTTTGATGCAAAGCATGACGTGAGTTGTGAAAAGGCAAATGAGACCTCCCAGTTAGAGAAAGGCTGGGTCTGGTGGCTGAGCCATATGGACACAAGCTAAGAACAAATTTGTGCCAGGAAAGGGGGAGTTAGGACCCAGGGATGTTGAGCTGTTCACATGGGGCTAGGGCAGCATGTAAATGGACCAATTGCAGATCATGGGAATGCAGAATGAAGGATTTGCTAAACCCATGTTGAGGCCAAGTCGATTTTTTTTTTTTAATGAAGGTGCAGAATGGGGAAGAAGCAAGCCACCTTTGACCCCCATTAATCACAGATGCATTGTCTTCTTGGAAGTGGCAGAGCTGCCACAGGGACCCCAATATACCACTTGTGGTTTATTATCTCTCACTTTAGTCATGAACCACAATCCTGTAG
The DNA here is from genome assembly GCA_034641385.1 of Darevskia mixta. Taxonomy (NCBI): domain Eukaryota; kingdom Metazoa; phylum Chordata; class Lepidosauria; order Squamata; family Lacertidae; genus Darevskia; species Darevskia mixta. Next base: position 2,789,784 of record JAWWNH010000124.1, on the reverse strand, counting down.
GACAGGTTCACTTCTTGCCAGCAGTGCAACAGCAGCTGCCCCCAGCAGCCGGCACCAACTGGAATTCTGCCTGCAGTCAGCAATGCACTGCTGAAGATCTTGCATGTGCTGGGGCTAGAGACTACCATTTTAGGTGGCCAAAACATCTCTCTCCCCCTCTTTTGCTTTGGAGGCTTCTGGAATAAGAGATGCAAAGAGAACTTTTTAGAAAGAAGCTCCAAAAAAATACCAAACATACAAGCTCGGACGTTTGGGGTCAAGGAGCTGGCCGCTGTCCTTGCAGCTAGGAGGGCAAGCCCAGGGATCAAGTCAATGAGGTAGTAAGGCTACTAGAACAGGGGGCAGTCAATTGGAGGAGAAGATGGATTCCTCCCAGAAACTATCTGCTCAGTCCAAAATGTGACCACAACATAAAGATGGAAAAGGGCATGGGGTGGGGTAGAAGGGGGATTAAAATGTACACTTACTGCATTCATAGATCTGCTCCAGTTTATCCACAGAAGAAAGGGAGAAGAATTTGTAACCTGATTTGCTGCCAACAGCTAAGGACCTGCAAAGCAAGACATGAGGTCAATGAAGCAAGGGAACCGAACAAACTCGCAGTTTCACACAGAAAACCAAGCAGCAACCTCCACCAACCTGATGCCCTCCCAGAAGTATTGGACTATATCAGCCCCAGTGAAAGTGGCTGTGCTCGCTGGGGCCGGTGAGAGTCATGCCCAAATTATCCAGAGGGCACCAGGTTGGCAAAGCACCCCAACAAACAGAGCACCCCAAGCTCTCTCACTCTCTCACAAGTGCGTTAAACTTCACAGTTTGTCCTGGATCATCACGTGCTCACCAATTTCATCACCCAAGTACGTGGCTGCTTGTAAAACCAAAATAGCAGCCCCATTCTTTTCTGTATTTGCCTTACTGCAGAAATAAACCCAGACCAAGGTTCAAAAAGAGCATGCTGCAAGGAGCAGTAAGAGCTGAACACAGAACTATGTGCATATTGATAATGGCTGTGTGATTTGTTTGCACCCGTAAGATAGTGCTTTCTTTGCATACTGCATTCCCGACTTGGGGCAAACTGTTTCTCTTTGAGTGGCTGGGGCTGGGGGGGGGGGGACTTAACTGCTTGCTTTTTCCAAAGTTATTGCTAAGGCATGTCCTCAAGAGAGTCAGATATTGACCAGACCAAATAAACTGACGCATGAACACAAATCACATGACAATTCATTTCCCCTTAAGAGACACAACTCTTTGGGGAAGCTGAAATGCTTAGTTGTAATGTACGCCATAGCGAAAGCCTTTATTTTTAAGGCATTTGTTGTTCTGAGGTTTGTGCAACTTGCACTGCCCATTGTCAATTGTATCAAACGCTAAATCAAATGACCAAACCCCACAACCATCTGTTGTGCTGATGACCTAGCAAAAAGGCCTGATTTTTGGAGAGTCAAGTCAGTGGCTCAGCGATAATCCTGTCATTTAGAAGCTGGGGATAGCAAGCAGAGAAGTACTGTGTCATTTTTATTACTGGTACCTGCCAGGGAAATCGCTCACTTCAACTTGGCGTGCCTGTGCATTTTCTTGCACTGGAGGGCACACAAAATAGCTGCATGTTTTTTTGACAGGTAATTCAAATAGACATAACAATGCAGGGTGGATAAAAATCAATGATTTTTTTTAAAAAAATCAAAAAAATCGGATTTTTTTTATTTAAATCGGATTTTTTTTATTTAAATCGGATTTTTTAAAATAAAATGCTTTTGGAAGAAAAATCTTTCTAAATATAGTCTTCTATTTAAGTTACATTGTAGTCCAAAGGCTATTCATCAGGAAATAAGGATTTGTTTTAAGTTTATCAAGTGTGCTAAAACTCAGTCTAAGTTTTTTTTAAAAAATGTTTAACTACATCAGTTAACAAACATGGATACATATGCTATCATGTTATTGTTTTAGTTAAATAAATTGTTTAAATGGTTATTAAGGAAATGATTATTTTCTCCTTCCAATAAAGTACAGCAGAAAAGTTGTCATAATATAAACAGTTAACTTATTAAACCTCACCATAATTTCATAATTATCTGTCTATGTATTTCTAGTAGTATAACCAAATCAGTAATTTTTGATATAACTGTAAAAACTACTCTGAAAATTTATTATTCCAAAAATGAAACCTTCATATGGTTGTAAATATTAAGATTATACCAGCAAGAATGAGTCTTTCTGTAAAAAAAATATTTAAATCAAGTCTTACTGACTAGTGATTTAAATCAAGCCTTACTGACTAGTGATTTAAATCGTGATTTAAATCAATTTGATTTAAATCAAATCCACCCTGTAACAATGTAAGTGTTTTCTGCAGCAAAAAAAGGGGGAATGGAAGGTGGAATCTAGAATGTGTTGTGTATACAATGTGATAAAAGCACAAGTGCCTCAATCTATATAAAGCCCTCATGTTGACACGGCAAACTGTTCAGGGGATTCTTTTTTTGGGGGGGGGGGAGGACAGAGCCCCGGCCTTGCCCCTGCTCCCCAACAGAAGGCTGAACCTATCACTGAAAGCTGCTTCACACTATGTCAGACCTTTGGGTCTGTCTCGCTCAGTACTGTCTCCACTGACTGGCAGTGACTCTGCAGGGTTTCTGGCAGGGATGCCTCCCAGGAGATGCCGCTGGGATTGAGCGAGGGACCTTCTGCCTGCAAAGCAGATGCTCTGTCATTCAGCTGTGGCCCTTCCCTATTTGACCAAGAGGATGCACGTTCAACCCAGTCTGTAGCTCACGTTGGCACGCCCTGCTCCCTGTCCTGATAGGGATGTGAACTTCCCTCTACAAGTATGTACCTAGGTCAGTGATGGGTAACCTTGACACTCCAGATGTTTTGGAACTACAACTCCCATCATCCCTAGATAACAGGACCAGTGGTCAGGGATGATGGGAGTTGTAGTTCCAAAACATCTGGAGTGTCAAGGTTAGCCATCACTGACCTAGGGGGATTGAGGCAAACATCTTGCTATAGCGTTCTCCTAAAGCAGGCACGTCCAACTTCCAAGAGACTGTGATCTACTCCCACTATAAAAAAACTGGCAGTGATCTACCCGTTGGATTGACCAGAGTTGTTGAGCTTCTATCGACCATGGACACCCTGGGATCGACCAGTAGATCGTGATCGACCAGTTGGACATCCCTGTCCTAAAGAACTAGGGATTCTGGTGTTCATGGTATAATTCTGCCCACTTTCCATCTCTCCCTGCCCCTCCTTAGGATCTCTGAGCTAGCAATGCCATCGTGCTGCCTGCGAGAACAGCAGCTACGAACAGAAAATGAAACAGGGAGAGGGGGAGATTGTTCATGCAACACCCAGCCCCCATTTTGAGGTCTGATGGGCAGAACTGGCTTGAAAGATAAACAGCCTCTTCCTGTGCACTCACACACCATTATCCTTCCAAACAGCACCAAAGATCAATTACTAACATGCTGCGATATGTGGTTGTAAATAATTAAGACTACACTTGTCAGAAGACAAAACGCACACTGTGGTTGCAAAACTCTTCCTTTGAGCATCTTCCACAAGTCTCTCAACAGCAGGTACTCTGAACATAAGGAGGCGGCTCAGGATCTGCTGGCAGATCTCTGGGTAATTTGTCGCAGGTGGGCAAGACTCCCAGTGTTTTAAACAACAGCAACTTTCCCCACCTAATTAGGTTGCTGACCTGAAGAAAGCAAACCAAGAGTTTGGATTTGATATCCCGCTTTATCACTACCCTAAGGAGTCTCAAAGCGGCTCACATTCTCCTAGCCCAAGGTCACCCAGCAGCTGCATGTGGCGGAGCGGAGACACGAACCCAGTTCCCCAGATTACAAGTCTACCGCTCTTAACCACTACACCACACTTAACCAAGAGTAGACTTATAGGTGAAAGGACTGAGAGTTTGGTCCTGTTCAGTTCTGGTACTAAATACAAATTCCTGGGCTCAGAAAGTGCTCAGAAGTATCATGTTCTAACTGAAAATCTTTTGCACCTAGCTCTGGTTGGTAAATATTGAGGTACTCATTTTAAAAAACATACACTAAGCAGATCTGACAAGCCTTAAATTTATTATTATTATTATTATTATTGATGATGTGCTAAGTGAGGCTGTGGCATTCTTCATACAAGACCAGAGTACAATGTAAGAACAAGAGACCACAACATTTCTTTCAAGATAACCCCTATATCCACCTGAAACAAAACACTGTTCTTCATATCAAAACACTTCTTTTTATTGTTGCTCAAGATGTACTCACTGCTAGGGAATTTATCAACAATAATCACAGAAATCAATTCTTTCACTCCACACACTTTTACACTTTTATTTCAGTGTGAACCTACAGCAAATGATATCCACAAACCTCTGTACCACAACAGGAAGGTCTAGTTTCACATTCCTGCAATGAGGGGGGGGTGGGTTTAGAGCTTTGCCTAATCATAAATTCAGTGATTTTATTTAAATAAATCCACACCATAGTGCCAAAATTCCCAAGTTTTGTCACTTCCACTTTCTGTAATTTAATTTTATCTACAGTACTAGTGTGTTTTGTGCAGGGGTTAAGATGGTGCAACTATGCAAAAACACATATACCAGAACCCATGGAACCCCCTGCTCCTTGTGACCACCCACCCTTACCTTCCAAGCCAGACAGAGTGTTTTTCAGCACCCAGGCTTCCTTACCAGGCTCTGGGATGCTCTCAAGAACTTGTGAGAGCATCCCAGCAAAAGCTCTTAAAAGCTCTTTCTCCAATGGAAAACCCCTACACAAAAGGTTCCTTTAAGCTCTCCACTTTGTGTGCAATTTATCTGCAAGATTTCAACCAGCTGGCTTTCAGTCGCGTAAGGTTGAAATCACACAAGTTAATTGCGTGCAAGGTGTGATCATACTATATTAAATATCATTGTACTGGGCTGCAGAATTTCCTTCTCTCTAGGGATATGAACTAGGATCACTTTCTTTCACAGGGAGAGCGGTTTTCTATTACACACACTGACTAAAGAATTTCATACACTGGCCAGACTATCCAAGCCTATTTGTGGAAGGACTGTGGTGGGAAGGAGTCAAGAGAGCCAAGCTTTTGAGGAAAGGACCAGGCTACTAGACCTTTGGACCCTTCGATCTCAGCGAGTCACCCAGCATCAAGGAAAGGAATTCTGTGTGGCTTCCCTTGTACACAAAGGAACCAGTCATTCCAAAAACAGCCCAACGGCACAGCTCTCCTGATCATTGCCTCTTATTCACTTCCCACGGGTGATGCTCCTCCCTGCAAAATGGCCTATTTATCACTGCCCCATCAATTGCCTCTTAAGCATTTCAAAACCCTCGCACCCTGACTACATACTCCGACTTCTTTCCCATGCACTTCAGTGTGAGCCCTACTTTGAATTCAAGAAGCAAGAACTCTGCAGTGTTTCAGCTTGCTTCTGCTCCCACTATAGGAAGTCCCGCACCAAAGCCAGGCCATCTGGCCCAGAAAGCCACAAATTTGGGGACAAGAAGAGGGAAAGGGGAGACCCGGGGAGACAGACAGACAGACAGACAGACACACACAGTCTTTGATTTGGAGGTGGTTATACCAAATCTATATATACAAAGAATAAGAGCTTGATTACAGCAGGGATGTGACCCTCCAGATGTTGCTGCATTCAGACTCCCATCAGCCCTAGGTAGCAAGGCCAATGGGAGCTGTGGACCAGCAACACCTGGAAAGCCACAGATGTTCCAGACTTACTCCAAAGTCAGTTGCTTAGAATTACAGGGTAAGGTTCATTAACAAAGCAGGGCTTACTTCTGAGTAAACATTAGGGCCCTCTCTCCCCCCTGAAAGCTAATTGCATCAGGGCAGTGGGTGTCTTCCAGGAAAAACTATTGGGTGTCCACTGACTTCAATGCACCTAATGTTTGAGCACTGTCCACACAAGAGGTGTGATAACTCTACTGCAGTCCAAAAACATCTGGAGGGCCCCAGGTTGGCAAAGGTTGCCTTGAAAGGGACAGAGCATCTCTTACACTGTTCATACCAAAGGCCTTCATACTATGTTCCAGGAAACCCCGAGGTTCCTGGGAAGCTCAGTGTAAGTTTCTCAGTGAGTGGATCAGAGAGGCTGCTCTGAAACAGAAAAGGCTTGCCCCCTGCGACACCCACCCCCACATCCCTTACCCGGTGCAGCAGCAGGAGAGCGCAGGGCATATTCTAGGTCACACACTCATGGGACTGTAGGGAAGTCCAACAAGCCTAGGACCCCACCCCCACGCCCTAACACAAGACTGCAAAGGGTAGACAAGTCAGGGCTAAATGGATAAAACCTCTGACTCAGTATAAAAAGCAGTTTCATATGCCCAATAAAGGGTGCTTTGGGGATTGCAGCTGAATCCAAATTGGGATTGCTCAGAACTGTGCCTGAAGTGCTTGCCAAGGACTTCAAACCCCTCCTCAAAGCCTTCCCAGTGAAGGCTTCACACTGCAATTAAACTGAACCTAGGTATGCGTTAAATGCAGCATGGTATATTCTGCCTACCCTTCCTCTGGGAATTACCGGTATTAGTTTGCAACCCAACTTTTCTCCAAGGAGCACAAGGCAACATACACAGTTTGCCCCCCCCCCCACTTTTATCCTTACAACAATCCTGTGAGATAAGACTGAGAGGTAGTGACTGACTTGATGCCACCTGGTAAGCTCTATAGCCAAGTGGGGCTTTAAACTTGGCTCTCCCCATTCCCTCCCAGCACAAAACTTTAACCACTACACCACAGCGGCCCTTGTGTTATCCTCTATATTGTAAGCACCTTGAGGCACAGACCTGTCCTTTCATTCTTTCTGAAGTGCTAGAACCAGGGTGGATTTGATTTAAATCAAATTGATTTAAATCACGATTTAAATCACGATTTAAATCACTAGTCAGTAAGGCTTGATTTAAATCACTAGTCAGTAAGACTTGATTTAAATATTTTCTTTACAGAAAGACTCCTTCTTGCTGGTATAATCTTAATATTTACAACCATATGAAGGTTTCATTTTTGGAATAATAAATTTTCAGAGTGGTTTTTACAGTTATATCCAAAATTACTGATTTGGTTATACCACTAGAAATACATAGACAGATAATTATGAAATTATGGTGAGGTTTAATAAGTTAACTGTTTATATTTGGACAACTTTTCTGCTGTACTTTATTGGAAGGAGAAAAATAATCATTTCCTTAATAACCATTTAAACAATTTATTTAACTAAAACAATAACATGATAGCATATGTATCCATGTTTGTTAACTGATGTGGTTAAACATAAAAAAAAAAACTTAGACTAAGTTTTAGCACACTTGATAAACTTAAAACAAATCCTTATTTCCTGATGAATAGCCTTTGGACTACAATGTAACTTAAATTGAAGACTATATTTAGAAAGATTTTTCCTCCAAAAGCATTTTATTTTAAAAATCCAATTTAAATCAAAAAAATCCGATTTAAATCAAAAAAATCCGATTTTTTTTTTAAAAATCATTGATTTTTATCCACCCTGGCTAGAACCCACTGTGCTCTATGGGATTTGCTCTCATTGCAGACATCAAGAAAGAGTTCCACTTCACCACCACCACCCCCTCGTTCTACACCTGCCCAGGCCATCAGTTGTGATCTTTTCTCCACCAACGCCTTTCCGTACCCTTCTTCAGTGAGACACACTGGAGATTTAGCAGTCTCCCTTATGATCCCCAGCAACTTGCTTCTAAGCAAGCGTGCCTAGAACTGCAGATATGGTGCAGATATGCTTACTCAGCAGTAAGTCCCACTTTTTCCAACCCTCAAGGTGCTCTAAGCTCAGGAAGAAGGGTGTGTGTGAAGTTCTAACCCTCATCAAAGCACCTCCACAATGGAGAAAGAATTGCAGGTTAAGTATTTCCCTGCCAATAACCTGTTTAAAAACACAAGTGTCTTGCGGCACATACACCTTCCAGACAAGTAGCGTGTTAAGTCTGTTGTAGCAAAAAACAAAACAAAAACGAGATTTGCGGTATCTTAAATGCTAACCAATATATACCATAAGCTTTTGTTCATCTTGTCAGATGTATGAATTGTAATTCTGAACTGGCAGGTACACAGAAGTGCGTGCGCGCGTGCGCGTGCGTACACACACACACACACACACACACACCCCAACACATGGTTGGGAAAGGTAGTTAAGTGAATTCAGAGGGAAATGAAAAGAAAAAAGGACATACAGGGACAATTACAACATAGCTACAGTCACCAATTAACAAGGCAGGTTTGGCAACAGCATGAACAGCTTGGCAGTGGTTATCTCTCACCCACCTGAGATCCCTAAATAAAACAGTGGCCATCTGAATAACTTGGCGAACTCACAGTCACTCATAGAATTGGCCAGATTCAGATTTATTTGTGCCCAGCCATCAGAATGTTACTAAGCAAAAGTTAACAAAGGGAGCAATATACTTGTATGAAAGTAACACAGCAACATGTATAAAAATAAAAATGACAAAGACAGAGACACAAACCTAACAACGTACCATATGAACATTAAAATTATAAATCTCCCTGGCAAACCACAACATTTATCTGTAAGGCTAGGATTTTAACAACATTTAAAAAGATAATCTGAATCTCCCAGGCGAGACACAGCAACCTCATTTAAAAGAAAAGAAAGGAGTTATCCAGAACTCTCCATTATGCTAGATCAGCCTTCCCCTCTACCTGGTGCCCTCCAGATGTTGGCCGATGGGACTTGCAGTCCAAAACATCTGAAGAGAATCAAGGCACCAGCAGCAGCCATCTTTGAAGGCAATGATTACAAAATCCAAAATACCATGTGAATTCTTACTTCACTCAAAATATGAACATTGCATATGGACACTGGTGCAATGGACATGGGAGAAACCGGGGTTTGAATCCCCAATCATGAAGCCGGCTGGGTGTGACCATGGAAGCCAGTCAACTGCTTCTCAGCCTGAACTACCTCATAGGGCTTTTGTGTGGATTAAATGAGGACAGGGAGAACCATGAATGTTGCCACCTTGAGCTCTATGGAGAAAAAAGTGGGATATAGATTAAATGAATAAAATAATAATAATAATAATAATAATAATAATAATAATAATAATAATAATAATAAATACAGGGTCAGATGAGAACCTGGGAAAGAGTGGGTTCAAATCCTAATTCAGCCATGAAGCTCACTGGGAGCAACCTTGGAAGCCAGCCAACTGTCCCCCCCCTCTCTCTTTGTGTAACCTACTCCCAACTAGATAGCTCAGCTGGTTAGAGCCTGGTGCTGATAACACCAAGGTCGCAGGTTTAATCCCCACACAGGGCACCTGCGAATACCTGCATTGCAGTGGGTTAAACTAGATCAGTGATGGCTAACCTTGACACTCCAGATGTTTTGGGACTACAACTCCCATCATCCCTGACCACTAATCCTGTTAGCTAGGGATGATGGGAGTTGTAATTCCAAAACATCTGGAGTGTCAAGGTTAGCCATCACTGAACTAGATGATCCCTACAATTCTACTTCCCAGGGGTGTTGTGAGGATAAAAAGGAGAGGCAGTGGGAACCATAATATACCTGGCTTGAGCTCCTTGGATTTTTTTTTTTAAAAGCAATAAAAATAAACTAAGAAACAAACAAATCCTGGGTGTGTGTGCCTTCTCTTCCTCCCGCCCGCCCCCCGCCTCATTTAGGGGCATTTCTTCTCCAAACTTTCCCTCTTTCAAAGGAATATACATTGCACGTTTAAAACAGCATAATTAACAAGATATAAGGTATTATCATAAGCATAGGACGTATCTGCTGTCACTGCCAATCCCCGTCTGGGGAATGCTCTCCCCAGGGAAGTCTGCCTGGCGCCTTCATTATACACCTTTAGGTGCCGGGCAAAAACGTTCCTTTTTAACCAGGCCTTTGGTTGACCTGACTGACATCCTATATACTGTATACCCTTTCAAAATGTGGCTCTTTTTTGGGGGGAGGGGGTGTTATTGGCTTATTGTTTTTATTTTGATTTTATATACTGTATTGCGATATTTTTTGTGAACCGCCCAGAGACCTCTGGGTATAGGGCGGTATACAAATTCAAACAAACAAATAATAATGATGATAATAACGGCCTCGGTCCTGTATACCTGAAGGAGCGTCTCCACCCCCACCGTTCAGCCCGGACACTGAGATCCAGCGCCGAGGGCCTTCTGGCGGTTCCCTTACTGCGAGAAGCAAAGCTACAGGGAACCAGGCAGAGGGCCTTCTCGGTAGTGGCGCCCGCCCTGTGGAACACCCTCCCAGCAGAGGTTAAGGAGAAGAACATATCTGACATTTAGAAGATACCTCAAGGCAGCCCTGTTTAGGGAAGTTTTTAATGTGTGATATTTTAATGTATTTTAGTGTTTGTTGGAAGCCGCCCAGAGTGGCTGGGGGGGGGACCCAGCCAGATGGGCGGGGTACAAATATATTATTATAGTAGTAGTACAGTAGTAGTAATGCGCGCAGGATCTCAGGTATAGCCACTCAGGCACGCGCACGCGCACTACCGGGGCTCCAGGTGGGGAATCCTCCCCCGCCCCCGTTTTCGAACGTTCGTCTCCCACCTCCTTCCCCCCCCCCCGCGCGTTCTCTTTCGGCCACGCCCCCTCCTCCCCCTTTGGCCTTACGTGTTGTCCTGGTTGAAGTTGGCGAAGAGCAGTTGGCCGGCGCCGGCCTCGCCGCTCTGACTGGCCAAGTTCATGGCTCTCCCTGGAGGCGGCGACGCCCCCCCGTCCCCGGCCGGCGGGAGGGCAGCGGAAAGAGGCCTATCAGCCTCGACGGCTCCCGGCCCCGCTCGGCTCCGGCCGCCTCCTCATCCCTCTCAGCGGCGCCTTGTTTACGCTCCGGTAGTGGCCGGAGCCTTCAGCGCGCCTGCGCTACCCCGCCTACTTCCCTCCTCGCCGCGGAGAAAGCGGCCCGCCATTGGCGGCGCTTCCTGACCGGCCACCGTAGCGCCCGTGCGCCTGCGCGCTTTCCGGAGAGAGTGTGGGGGGGGGGGGTGAGGGGACGAGGGCGCGCACGTGCCTTGCGCGTGCGCCGTATGTTGCGGGAGGTTTTTTTTTTCCTGCGCGCGCGCAGTGCAGCTTCCCGCGACTGTTGGGTTTTGGCGCGAAAGGGTCTCTGTCTCGAGGCGCGTGAGGGGAATTTTTTAGAAACACACAAAACGAGGCAAAAAAAGAAGTTTGAGGAAGAAGTCAGCTTAGGAGCCCCACATAATAAAATAATGACATTTCAAATCAGCAACTATTTATTACTCGTATTTCTTTAAAAAGCACTGCTTTTTAAAAAAAAAGAGAGAGAGAAAAGTAATGAATATATACATAATCACAAACATTTCATTGAAACAACAGGGTATTCCTTTATTTATTTTATAAATAGGCACCAGTGGCGAATATATAATCACAGGCAATTTCATAAAATGCCATATTCTGACATCGTTCAAGATGAGATTTCTTTCAACGTGTATTTGATTTTCTTCTGTAACGTTTTATCCCTGAATTTTTTGCCTGACGTTTGAATGTGGTTTGCAAACTGCTTAATGGATTCCCACTCCCCTTAAAAGTTTGGAGCAGTATAGATGGATAACAACAACAAGCACAGTATTCATTTTATTTTTTTACGAATCAGTAATCAGTATATAACTAAACATTTAATAAAAACAACACCGTTGATTTTGCTGTTTTTATATTGATACATCAGGACTGAATAGACCTCCATTAACATTTAACAAAACACTGATTTTATGGAACGTTACTCATTATAGACCCAAGGGACTCTGGGGGTCTCAATGTACTTTCCTTTTTTTATGCTTTTACAGTAAATTGGTACATCCATTTCACAATATTCTTCATTATTCTTCTACATTATTTGACTTCCCCTCGCCTCCCTCCATGGGTTCCTTTTTACTCTTAGTTGTGCTGCATATCTTTCCACACCTAATTAATTTAGCTGCTGTTCATATATCTAGTCCTGCTTGGAGATTTATGCAACTGTTATAATCCTTGAAATATTCTCCAAAGTTTTCCCACTCCTCTCTTACAATTATGTTCGTCCTGGTTTCTTATCTTTGCAGTCAGCACCGCTAACTCCACATATTCCATTAACTTATTCTGCCAATCCTCTTTTGTTGTAACTGTTTTTGTCCTTCTGCATTTGTGCATAGGCTATTCTGGCTGCAGCTGTTGCATAAAGAAAAATATTTAATGCATTCTTCAGTATCTCACCCTCTATTATACCCAAAAGGAACATCTCTGGTTTTGGGGAAAATGTCAACCTTAGCACTCCATGTGCTTTCCAAGGGTTTGGTTTCCTTGGAGTGAATTATTATTATTATTATTATTATTATTATTATTATTATTATTATTATTACTAATACCCCACCCATCTGACTGGGTTTCCCCAGCCACTTTAGGAGGCTCCCAAAAGAATTAAAAGCACAATAAAACATAAGACTTTTTTTTTTTTTAAATGCAGACCCTGCACAGTTGGCCCGAAATTACCATACTTTTCCGTGTTTAAGACTAGGGTTTTTTACTTTAAAATCAAGTCTTATACACGGATAGTGCATATGCCCATTTTCTAAATTTGGGGTCCTCAAAAGTAGGGAGCGTCTTATACATGGGGGTGTCTTACACACAGAAAAATATGATATATGCAATTTGCAAACAAATGCGGCCGACTCTGCTCAGATGGGGGCTAACTTCTGCGAAATGGTGCAAGGGCTCCTTAAGATTTGGAGAGGACACTGAATAATCCATTTCTTTCTCACCCTTTTTCCTCAGCTTACCCTGCTGCAGAAAATATACCTTCCAACATTTCTCCGATGAAAATCGGGACATCCTAAGGAAAAGCAGGACATTCCAGGATCAAATCAGAAACCGGGACGGCTTCTGTAAATTCGGGAGTGTCCCTGGAAAACAGGGACACTTGGAGGGTCTGAAAAAAGTTCAAAGCGGCTTAGAAAAGGAAAGGCAGCCACATTGGGTTGGTTCCCAACATGTGTAGGCAAACTAAGACCCGGGTGCCGGATCCGGCCCAATCACCTTCTAAATCTGGCCTGCGACGGTCCGAGAATTAGCGTGTTTTTACATGAGTAGATTGTGTCCTTTTATTTAAAATGCATCTCTGGGTTATTTGTGGGGCATAGAATTTGGCGCCTGGGTGCCCTGCACCCCTTGCATAGGAATTCGTTCATCCCCCCCCCCAAATGTAGTCTGCCCCCCCCAAGGTCTGAGGGACGGTGGACCCGGCCCCCTGCTGAAAAAGTTTGCTGACCCCTGGTTCACAAGAAAACTCCCCAAATCCCTATTAGGGCAAAGCAGAAGATTACAGCAGTGCATCTGAAGCTTGGTGTTTACAATCCTCTTTTTTAAAGATGCAATTCCTCCATGGCAAAGGGGTTCCTGGACAAGCAGTGCTGTCTTTAGCATATGCACCACTGGGGTGCAAAGATCCGCCCAGTGCCCCCAAATTTAGTTTGGCCCCCAAATTAACTTGGATTATGCTTATGTCAGACACCACGCTTACGCCTTATCTCCTGTTTACGAAAGAAGGGAGGAAAAAGAAACAAACTTTTTTATTTGTTCATTTATTTACAATACACTTATACTTAAGTATACAACACCACCACCACACTTAAACTTATAAGTATTGTCTAGGTACCTACTTAGGAGAAACATCAGTCGTGTCAAAGGTGCAGCTCAATACAATACGTAACATAATATTTTGATGTAAGAGTTAATTTCGCGTGCACAGCGCCGTTGTGAATGACAAGCACCGTCGCTGAGTCTGACAAGCGCCACTGTTGTGAATGACAAGTGCCACCGCTGGCGCGGCATGTCTTTGGTAAATGAACACACAAAGTTGAAAGTCCTTTAGTGAAACAGTAGGTATGCATTTTGGTAATACCTAGGTATATGTGTATTTTGTTTTTCTAGCTTGATCAAAATTATTTATTCTTTCATAACAAGTAGATAGTTAAGAGCTTAGGCAGCTTCAGTGGCGGGCACCAGGCACCCCCCAGAATTCGGCGCCGGGGTGCCCCGCACCCCTTGCACCCCTGGGTAAAGACAGCCCTGTGGACAAGATTAAATGTTCATGTAACCCCCCCCCCCAAAAAAAAAAAACCCCAACCACAAAGGGTAGGAGGAAGCTATTTTGTTCCTTGGGGCCATTTCTAACTTCATCAATTGTTGAGGCAAATTGGATTATCCAGGAGACAGAGGAGGAGAGGATGAGGCAAGGGGAAGGCAGAGTGATGGAAAACAGCCTCTCATCTCGGCCTTGGGAAAGGTGGCCTCGATGGACTTCTTCATTAGCTGCTAAGGAGAGCAGTCTGCTGGCCCGAGAGCCTCTTCCAAGGATGCCAGGATCGGTTTGCATGAAGAACAACAGACGGCAGCGGCGGGGAAGAGTGGCTATTAAAGAGCCGCAAAATTTAATTGAGAGCCTCGCTGGAGGAAAAGCATCGCTCAGGGCCTGTTATAATTTCCCAAGCTCCTGGTTGGACTTCAGCGGCTGGGCTTGATTTCACTGTTCACCGAGGTTGTGTCTGAAAGCTCCAGCTCTAAGCACACTTCTCCTGAGTAAGCCTCATTGAGCACCACGGGACTTACTTCCCAGTAAACGTGCACATTAAGTATGAGCTGCTCTTCTGTGCTAAAAAGAGGAAATCAAGGGAAATCCGAATATCACAAGTCAAACAGCACTGATGTTCAACTCCTACTACAAGACCACCCTGATTACAGAGTAAGGGAGACACACCGCAGCTCAGTGGTAGAACACATGGAGAAGGTCCCGGGTTCTAATTTTGGCATCTCCAGTTAAATAGGATCATGTAGCATTGGAAAAGTCAGCTGTATGAGACCATGGAGAGCTACTGCCAATTAAAGCAGACGGTACTGGAGTACTTGGTCAAATAGGCTGAACTGGTTATAAGGCAATTTCTTACTTCAAAGGTCCTCGGGTACTGAAACACAGAAACCATTTAGTGGTGAGATATTTGGGGAGTAATCACACTAATGGCATGTTTGGAGGGGAGTGATAGACCTTATGTCCCTTTCTGATCAGATGAATTCAAGAGCCAGGACTACTTTTTGAGAAGCTATTAGAGGACATTGGTAAAAAAAGAAAAATCCTTTAACCAGCTTCATGTTGTACAGACTCCATTCCCTTCCCTGTCTTAATTTTTTTAAATTAAAATTTTCAACAAAAATAACAAAAACAGAAAAATAAATAACAAATACAACAACAACAAACATAGGGGGGGGGGGGAATACAGAAATCCAATATCAAATCCATAAAATGGGATTCTTCGAATCCCGTTACTTCCCTCCACCCCCACCCCTGGTTCCTTAAGTTTTCTTTTCAACTGCATATTATTTCTAGTCCAAAATATTTGTAACCTCAAATTTCCTGTACTATCTCTTAAGATTGCAAGTGTTCTTAAAATCCTGCCAGTGCATTAACCTGTTTGCAGTACTTTTGTAAACACATAATAAACATTTCCCATTCTTTTTTAAATTTCTTGTCATCTTGATTTCTGAGCTTTCCAGTTAGTTTCACCATTTCAGCATAGTCCATTAACTTGGTTTGCCAGTCTTCTTTAGTTGGGACTAATAATATTTATTCTTTGGACTAATACCAGTAGTATCTGGGCCATTCCCTTCTCAGACAGGGCTGATTGTGCTCTTATTTATTAAGAAATATTCTCCACTGCTTTATAATTAAA
The DNA here is from genome assembly GCA_034641385.1 of Darevskia mixta. Lineage (NCBI taxonomy): Eukaryota > Metazoa > Chordata > Lepidosauria > Squamata > Lacertidae > Darevskia > Darevskia mixta. The sequence continues at coordinate 2,774,002 of JAWWNH010000124.1, read as the reverse complement.
AAGATATATTCTAACTTCCAGGCTTGGCTACCATAATGCGCTTCATGTTGGACTACCCTTGAACACAACTCAGAGCAAAAGGCAGCTGCCCACATTTTCGGCAGATGTATACAGGATGCGCTGCTATCCCTTTTGCACTGGCTGCCTCTATGCTTCCAAGCCTAATTCTAGGTCTTGTTTTGACATCTAAAGAGTCTGCCATACGGCCGGATTTTCCCGGACATTAACGGGATTTCAAAGGCGAAATTGACACCCAGGGGGAATTTCCGAAAGGCAGCGCTTTGTCCTGGATCTTTGGGGTTTGTCTAAAGAAAGCTCAACAATTAAAAAGCTCAACAACTTTCAGGGTGTCCTAGTTTTTACTTTTTGAAATATGGCAGCCCTAGACCCCACATGAAGGGACGTGTGTAGTGCTGTGTTCTAAACCACAGAGCCTAGGGCTTGCCGATCAGAAGGTCGGCGGTTCGAATCCCCACGACGGGGTGAGCTCCCATTGCTCGGTCCCAGCTCCTGTCAACCTAGCAGTTCGAAAGCACGCCCAAAAGTGCAAGCAGAGAAATAGGTACTGCTCCGGCGGGAAGGTAAACGGTGTTTCCGTGCGCTGCTCTGGTTCGCCAGAAGCGGCTTAGTCATGCTGGCCACATGACCCGGAAGCTGTACGCCGGCTCCCTCGACCAGTAAAGCGAGATGAGCGCCGCAACCCCAGAGTCTTCCGCGACTGGACCTAACGGTCAGGGGTACCTTTACCTTTACTCTCCCTATCAGGTATATGCCCATAGGTGTCATGCATCTTATATAACACACAATTCTTGGGTACAATTCCAGACATCTTTGTTCTTAGGCAGGTACTCTCTCCATATTTGTTCATACTTGCCCTGTGTTAGGATTTTGTACTACTCCAATTGGCACCACTGGAGGGCACTAAACTGTAACAAAACCTTAACAAATAAAAAGTTGCAACCAGCAGCCCCAAAGACCATCCTTTATGGACGGACTCTTTACATGCCTTAGGGAAGATATTCCCAGACCGTAGTCTGTGGCCACTGGTGGACTGTATGTGCCATTCAGGTAGTCTGTGGGAAGGTTGCAATACAACTGACAAGCCCTGTCTTTGGTTCTGCCGAAACAAAATAAAAAATAAAAAAATTCCTTCCAGTAGCACCTTAGAGACCAACTAAGTTTGTTATTGGTATGTGCTTTCTTGTGCATGCACACTTCTTCCCTTAGTTTATTTCCCCCCGTGACAGTAACAGAGGCCAGGGCTGGATCATCAATCATGCTTCCAGGTCCTGCTCTAGGGCCTGTGGTATTTCCAACGTGGTATTAGTGCCATTTACTTTTCTTTCTCTAAAATGGTACTTCTTAAAGAGGCACTTTTCAGTGGCCTGGCCTACTGCCATCTTCAAAATATGGGGATATATAGCCTTCAAGAAGAGACGGGTCACCCAGAACCTGTAGTTTTGTGAAATGTATGTGGTGCCTTCATTACATATATTTAGGTGCCAGGTGAAACGTCCATCTTCTCCCAGGCCTTTGGCTAATTAAACAATCTATGACCTTTTTAACTGGGGGGGGGTCTTGTTTTGTTATGTTATGTATTTTTATGTTATTGTATTGTAAACTGCCTCTTGATCCTCAGATGTAGGGCAGTGTAGAAATTTAATCAACAACAACAACAATGAAGTAAATGATATAGCTGCATTTTGGATAATGTTGTGTGAACATGGATTAAAAAAACCAAAACAGCTCTGGAAATGCGCTGAGTGCACAGCCAACGGGAGTGTGAACACAGCCCAAGTGATCTGGGGGCCTGCTCAGTCTGCTGTACTGGTACTTACTGTGGATGGCCACTTCCAAGGCAGCTCTCCCTTCTGAGAGTTCCTTATCTTTAAAACGGACTTAGACTAGACATACCAGATGCCTTGCAGGACACCTTTGGGAGAAGAAAAGGCTCAGGAGGAAATCCTTCACAAATCCGGAGCGGATCCCTAAGACGGTTGGATGGGTACACCTCCGTCCGGCATCTCCTGCAGCCATGCTGGTGTGAAACATATTACTCTGCTTTCTTTTGGACCACATCAGCGAAGCCAAGAGTGGGGTCTTGTCATCTGGGCAGCCAGGGACCTCCAGAAGCACTACCCAGGCTTGCACCCCGGAAAGGCCACGTCGGTGTGCTGCTAACAGCAGCAAAAACAAAGCAGGAGGCAGCAGTTACAAATTGCCAATCTCTGTAGCCGCAGCAGGCGCTGTGATTCTCCAGCAGTTTGGCATCATCCCCAGAGATGCACTCCATCGTCTGTTGAGACAGAAGGATTCCAGCAGACGAGAATGCTTCAAATAGACAACTGTCATTGGCAAAGTACAAGGGTACCCTAAAATATGGAAGTGGGTGGGAGGTTAGGAAACAGTCCCGGATGCAAGAATAAGAATTGTTGCTTATTCTCCAATCTCTGAGCAGCAAGAGACTCCAGGGATGCCTGTGTTTTCCAAGGGTCAGGTTTCCTTGGAATGAAGGCCGGCGGAGACTGTGATGCCTTTAGGATATCTTCTTCTTCTTTCTTCTTTGGTGATCTCTCGTAGCCATGTAAGATTGTCTTCCATAAACACGGTTTTAACAATGAGTCCGTAAGTGACTGTGGAGGCCAATTCTGGATCCACACGTCCTTCCACAGTGGGGACATAGGTTTCTGGGTGGGTGTTGATAATGGTATGTATTTGCCAAGCATGACTTCCTCTTAGCATGTTTCTTCCTTGCATCCTGAATTCAAGTGTCTTCAAAGCCCATGACACCTTTGGGAAAGGCTGTTCTCCAACTGGAGCGCTCGCAGGCAAGTGTTAGTGTTTTTATACTACATTTTTTAAGATTGCCTTGAGACAGTCTTTAAACCTGTTTTGTTGACCACTAGCATTATGCTTTCCATTTTTAAGTTCGGAATAGAGTAGTTGCTTTGGAAGACGATAATCAGGCATCCGCACAACAGGACCAGTCGAATGAAGTTGATGTTGAAGAATCATTGCTTCAACACTGGTGATCTTTGCTTCTTCCAGTACACTGGCATTAGTTCGCCTGTCTTCCCAAGTGATGTGTAAAAATTTTTGGGAGACACCGTTGATGGAATCTTTCAAGGAGTTGGAGATGGCTTTTATAAGTGGTCCATGTTTCACAAGCATACAGTAAGGTTGGTAGTGCAATAGCTTTGTAAACAAGCATTTTGGTTTCTCTGCAGATGTCCTGGTTCTCAAACACTCTGCACTTCAATTGGGAGAAAGCCGCACTTGCAGAGCTCAGGCAATGCTGGATTTCGGCATCAATGTCGGCCCTTGTGGAAAGATAACTGCCCAGGTAGGAGAAGTGATTGACATTTTCCAACGTTACACCATCACTCATGATGCACAGAGTTTCTTTAAAGCCACAAAGACCATCTATGGGCCAATAAATCATGGCATATGCCCCCTACGCTCAGCAGACGGTACCACACTTCTAAAAGATAAAGAAGCTATTGCACTGCGCTGGAAAGAACATTACCAACATCTCCTTAACTGCAACTCCTCCGTAGCCTTTAGGATATATGGTTTTATTTACACATATATTCAATCTGAGCACAGGGTGGAGGGGCTCACAGCATTAATACTCCCATAGAGCTTGCGTCCCCTTTAGGTTTCCATGGAAGCCCCAAAACACAGCTTTGGGCCCAGGACAGAGCAGAGATGTCTCTCTGGCTCCAGCTTCCAGCAACAGTCCAACTTCCACATGCAACTCTTACATGCCCAGCCCCACGTAGCCTGTTGTTTCCGGTCAGTTGAGTTGGGAAAGGGCCCATCAACTTGCCTCTATGGCAGCCTTATTTGTGCTTGTAAATAGCAGTACTCGGCTGCCCAGCTAAGGCCAAAGGAACTTGCTTGACTAGTTCACCAGGTTCTCTCTTACACATTCTACCCTGACAGATATAGGATTGCAGGTTTGGAAGGGGCCCGGGGGTATCATCCAGGCTTACCTTACCACCACCACCCCAAAAAACCCTATGTAGCAGAATATTAAAAGCACAGGAATTCCACATTTCACCCATAAAATGGCCTTTGTGAATGGCTGGGAAAAGCTGGACTCAAGCCCATGAACATATAGCAAAAGTCTGTGTGGGTTGGCCACTTAAGATTCTCCATCAATTGACTGAGAATTTTTCTCCCAAGAGACGGTCCGTGACTCAGAAGGATTGCTCTGTTGGAAGCCTGTGAGATCCTCGCAGTTCTGTGGTTGTTCTGCTGCCTGCTTCAATAGACACTCGTTTCCATAACAACCACATCCAGGCTTTAAAAATAGTAACTTATTTTTCATTCAGCTCGTCTCCTGCCCTTAGGACCAGGTCTATTTTTGTCCTGGTGGTTTATTTCAGGTGTCCCCCCCCTCTCTTTCTCTCTCATCCCAAGTGAACTCTGTGGGGCCCCACCTCATGCTGAGGAGATGGGTTCACAAAGGGACAGAGTGTGTGCATTTCCTTCGTCTAGGGCAGTGATGGCTAACCTTGACACCCCAGATGTTTTGGAACTACAACTCCCATCATCCCTAGCTAACAGGATCAGTGGTCAGGGATGATGGGAGTTGTAGTCCCAAAACAGCTGGAGTGTCAAGGTTAGCCATCACTGGTCTAGGGTTTCCACCCAGCCAGAATGATTGCACACCTCTGTACATATTTGCACCAAAGAAAGTCCTATGGGATCCAGTGGGACTTATTCTGAGTAAATCTGCTTATGATGCAGCCCCTTATGACCCTTTGTGCTGCTCTGAACTCTGCACATGCTCAGAGCTGCTCAGCAGAATCTTTCAACGTGAAGATGGCAGACACACTCTTCTTCCCAGTTTTCCCTCCAATGTCTTTTCCGCCTGTTTCTTCAGTGTCATCTGCCACGGTTTGCGTGAACCCTGGGTGGCTGCTGGGGGTTCCCACGATGGGAACCCCAATATTTTACTGCTCTGACCAGTTTTCAGACTGTCTGCTGCTTGATAACCAGTACTTAGATCTGAAAAAACCAGTAAACTCCAGATGGCTCCAGGTTTCACTCCTGCCTGAGTGGACAGATCCTGCCTCCTTTCCTCCCTTCACAGGTTCTGTCCTCCTCCTTCTATGATTTGCAAGCTTTTACCCTAGCTCCATCCAGGAACTGCAGGTATTCAATGTAATGTTGTCTCTTGACTTCACAGCACATGATATGACTCCTAGTTCCTGACCCAGCTCCACCTGTACCTTGCTAGTTTCTGACCGGATTCTGTTCCTGACTTCCCCGCTTCTGATCTAACCAAGATGATCAAGGGTCTGGAAACCAAGCCTTATGAGGAATGGTTGAGGGAGTTGGGTGCGTTTAACCTGGAAAAGAGGAGACCGAAAGAAGATATGCTGGTCATTTCAAACATCTAAGAAGTAGTCACATGGAATACGGAGCAAGATGGTTCTCTGCTGCTCCAGAGGGGAGGACCAGAACCAATGGATTCAAGTTACAAGAAAAGAGTTTCCAACGAAACATTAGGAAGAACTTTCTGATGGCAAGAGCTATTTGGCAGTGGAACAGAGTCCCTTGGAAGGTTGTGGACTCTCCTTCCTTGGAGGTTTCAAAGCAGAGGTTGGATGGCCACCTGCCAGGGGTGGCCAGTTGTGATTCCTGCACAGCAGGTGGCTGGACTTCCAGCTCTACAATTCTGTGATGCTCCTGACTTCCCAGCTTCTGATCCAGTCCTACCTTGGACTTCTCAGCTTCTGATCTGACTCAGTCCCTGACTTCCCAGCTTCTGAGGTAGGTCCACTTTTGCCTTGCTGGCTTTCCCCCTGCCTGCTCCCATTCCAGCTCCCTTGGCCACCCAGATCCTGTTCCTATTCTCCTTGCTATGGCTTTTCCTGTAGCCCAACCTTAGCCCTATAAATGTATACACATACACACACACAACCATGCACAAGCAACTGTTCTGTCCTGTAGCCCAACTGTGGAGGTATAAGATATAGATAGAGAGAGAAATATTATATGTACAGACATACATATGCTATCATATACAAACAATCATTTCGATAATCAAAATATTTTAATCTGCAAGCTATGCAAGGACCAAAGGTGTTGTTCAGTTACCCAAATGGGGTGTTGTTCAGTTACCCAGGAGCGGTTTTAGCAGGATGCAAGAGGTATTTCTGGGTTTAGCACTACAGGCTCACAGCCTTATTTCTGGTTCCTAGGCAGATTAGTGCCACATACCTCAGCAAAAGTGATTAAGAACACAATAATCAGAACAGCCTAATCAGCACCGCCTCTAAATGGGGTGGTTGCAGAGCTGTTTGTTCTCCATTCTTATTAATTAGCAAAACACTTGTCATTAGGACAATTGAGGGGGTCAGGTGTGGGAGAGAGGGCTCTTTGTGGTATCTTTGGGGTGGTCTCTTTGGGTTGCTGTTAGCTTGTCCATAAAAAAATATGTTCCATATCTATGACGTCCAGGCTTCAAAAAGATCCATATTGAGAATTCTCCAGTATTGGGCTATAAAAAGTTTTGTTAGACAACTCTGGAGCTCCTGGCAAAATGTAGGAAAGTAAAGCCATTCCAGGATCTGGCGAGACAGATTGTTTGGTGATTTGGCTTATCAGCTGGAAGATTTGATCGAGAAGGGGAGCCTCAGCTAGCACAGTTCAGGGTTAGGAGGAAACTGATTTCAACTAATAGTCAGCTATGATTTCCTTAACTGAGTAACGGCTTGCCATGGCTCATGAGCTGCAAGGTGAGGGACTCTGAAAGAGGAAAAGGTCCATGCTGCTTCCTTGGGTGGAGAATAATCAGCATCTTTCTAAGGATCCTCCCAGCTGGAGGACACAGCCCTGCCACCACCCACTGACTGAGGTGACAGTACTAATGGCAGCACCTCTGTCCCATCAGTACTGTGAATGTCTGCAAAATAAGGTGAGGGTCCTTTAACCAGCCAACCAGCTTCTCCAAGGAGGTGGTAACTACCAGGCTCCAGGTCTTGTCTGCCTATACCAGTGATGGCTAACCTTGACACTCCAGATGTTTTGGGACTACAACTCCCATCATCCCTGACCACTGATCCTGTTAGCTAGGGATGATGGGAGTTGTAGTTCCAAAACATCTGGAGTGTCAAGGTTAGCCATCACTGGCCTATACAGTGGTACCTCGGGTTAAGTACGCTTCAGGTTAAGAACTCCACTAAGAACAGAAATCGTGCTCTGGCGGCGCAGCAGCAGCAGGAGGTCCCATTAGCCAAAGTGGTGCTTCAGGTTAAGAACGGACCTCCGGAACGAATTAAGTACTTAACCCGAGGTACCACTGTATTAGGCTTTGGCTGCCTCTAGCTCCTTGCTGAGACAACATCTCTCTACAACCTTCTTAGAAGGAGAATCCTTCAGCTTTCTGCAGACTCTTGTCGCTGTCCAAGGTGCTGTTCTTCTCCCTGACTTACAGTATCAAAGAATTGTAGAGTTGCAAGGGACCCCAAGGGCATTTAGTCCAACCCCCTGCAACGTAGGAATCACAACTAATCACAGCTTTCACTAGACTTCCCCTGCTTTCCCTGTGAACCTCAAGTGCCCACAGAACTGGGCACAGTGTCCCACCGCACGTGTTTGTTCAGGCCAGAAGCACTTTTATTTATGCCACCGTAAATACATAAGAAGAATCTGCTGGATCAAGCCAGTGGCCCATCTTGTCCAGCATCCTGTTCTCACAGTGCCCCAGTGGGAAACCTGCAAGCATGAGAGCCCTCTCCTCTCCTGCAGTTTCCAGCAACTGGCATTCAGAAGCATTGCTGCCTCTGACCATGAAGACAGAGCATAGCCATTGTGGCTAGGAGCCATCGATAGCCTTGCACTCTGTGAATTTGTCCAATCCTCTTTTAAAGCCATCCAAGTCGTTGGCCATCACGGCCTCCTGTGGCAGCGAGTTCCGTGGTTTAGAATCATAGAATCATAGAGTTGGAAGAGACCACAAGGGCCATCCAGTCCAACCCCCTGCCAAGCAGGAAACACCATCAAAGCATTCTTGACAGGTGGCTGTCAAGCCTCTGCTTAAAGACCTCCAAAGAAGGAGACTCCACCACACTCCTTGGCAGCAAATTCCACTGTCGAACAGCTCTTACTGTCAGGAAGTTCTTCCTAATGTTGAGGTGGAATCTTCTTTCTTGTAGTTTGAATCCATTGCTCCGTGTCCGCTTCTCTGGAGCAGCAGAAAGCAACCTTTCTCCCTCCTCTATATGACATCCTTTTATATATTTGAACATGACTATCATATCACCCCTTAACCTTCTCTTCTCCAGGCTAAACATACCCAGCTCCCTAAGCCGTTCCTCATAAGGCATCGTTTCCAGGCCTTTGACCATTTTGGTTGCCCTCCTCTGGACACGTTCCAGCTTGTCAGTATCCTTCTTGAACTGTGGTGCCCAGAATTGGACACAGTATTCCAGGTGGGGTCTGACCAGAGCGGAATACAGTGGTACTATTCCTTCCCTTGATCTAGATGCTATACTCCTATTGATGCAGCCCAGAATTGCAATGGCGTTTAATTCTAAGGGCTGGGGTTGCCATAACTGGAGCACATGGGAGAGATTATTTTCTGCTTGCTCTGAAGCTCATAAAGGAGTTTCTTCCCTGCCGTCCCGGGTTGTTGCTGCAGCTGAATAATACTGATTCCTAAAGACACGTCCGGAAACTAAGGAGACTGTATTTAAGGTATCTCAGGGAACAGAAACCTGAAGAGTCCTCATCCCACCTGCCACAGCTACACTGAGCTGCAGCCAAGATTTCTGCTGTGGTGTTGATCAAAACGGAGAGGCATTTCGCACTGGAAATTCCTGCTTGAAAGAGCAAGTCAAGTCATGCTAGCAGGCCAGGGGAATCCAGGGCTTAAATCCTGCCGTTGCCAAGAGTTAAATTAATTTGGAAGTCTTAACGGTGTGCTTAACACTCAACACAGAACTGCACCGCAAAAACCAACATAAGATTTAGTGTCATTAAGGAACTCGGCAGGGAAGAAGGAGGTCATGTTGGTAGAAGAGTAGCCAAAGGACCAGGGTTTTTAAAAATAATAATAATAATAAGTGCAGCATTAAGAAAGCTGCTGTTGCTGCTCAGGGCGTCTTATCAGAACACTGCTGGCTGCCTTGTACTGAGTCTTGGGCTGTTGCTCCTTTGAACTCTATATTGATTACACTGACAAGCAGCACCTCTCCAGGGTTTCCGGCAGGGCCTTTGTGAAGATGCTAATATGGTTCATTTTATGTTATTTTTCACAAATAAAAGTGTATTTATACACACTTCCCCCTTATTTAGGTTTAAGTTTTCACTGATCTTAACCATTTAAACATTTTAAATAGTTGTCCCCAACCATGATTTTAACCTTTTTCTCCTTTCGCCAATCCCTTTGAGGTTCTTTACAATCAAGCTGTATATGCATTTTATGAAATAAAATAACTTACAAACCAGATACGTTTTTCTATTCCGTTCTTAGTTGGAGAGCCCCATCACAAGATTAGGAAGTGCATATTTTGTAGGATTGCTGCGGGTCTCTCCCTCCCTGTACTGTTTTGGGACTGCAATTTTTTTGCTGTTGTTGGCAAATTAGGTGAGCCGGATTCCTCCCCACCCCCTTGCTCAAGTAGGAACTCAGACCAACAAAGCATTAACAGTGCACCCCTGAAGGAAAAAAAGGTAGGGACACAGTCCACAGAATGATTTGCAAGGGATCAAAAACTAGGGACTGTCTGCGCTAAAGAGCAACTATTGGAGCCTATGTGATCTGCAGTCCTGTTTTCCTGTGAGAGCAGAAGCCCTCGCCTGGGAAAGTGGTTGCTGTCAAATGTGCCAAGAGAAAGCTGACCTGTTTTTGTTGTTTTTTTGTTTTGCTGAATGAATGGAAACGGCTTTCTCCTCCTCTCCTCTCACCACTATGTTCTCAGCCATTCTGTATTGTGCTGTTTTTTCCGGGATGGATCACGCACTGCTGAGCAGCCTGGAAGGAGGCTGAGAGAGCCAGGCTGTATTGCTCCCAGAAGTGATGGATCCAAAAAAAAGGAGGGGGAGGGGAGGGAGGAAGCTTTCTGAGCTTCATACCCTGAATGCTTTGCTTCACAGCCCACCCTTGGAAGGGTACTGGAGCAAAAGGAGAGAGCAAGCTGGAGTGCCAAACCTCCAGTGGATTCAACTGGAATGCATCCACCGCTCTGTAAGGGCGGGTAAAGACAGGATAGAGGAAATGTTGCTTCAGTGCAGAACTATGAGCATTCTGCACTCTGGTGCTCAGGCCAGAGGGGTGGTTTTTTGGAAGTAGGCAGGAAAACTGGGTCCAATTGCTAGTAGTAGTACATTTATATCCTGCCTTTCCTCCAAGGGAAGATGGGGCCTAGTGAGGGCATTTGGACCCAGTTTTCCTGCCTACTTCCAAAAAAATCACCCCGTGTGACAAAGGTAAATAAACAATCAATGCATACTGCACAAGCCTTTTAAGGTTTTCTGGTGCATTGTCCACATCGGTGAAAGCCATGCCAAATCCAGAACACACAGAATTTCAGAGAGTTGAAAAGAGGCCTTGCAACTCCTCCACCCCCAAGAGACAGCTATCCAGCCTCTGCTTCCATATCCCCAGAGAAGGAGAGCTCATTGCCGCCTCCCAAAGCAGCCTGTGGTCCACTGTTGGGCAGCCCAGATCATTAGGCCAAAATGATCCACTCCATAAGAACACGAGAAGGTCCTGCTGGATCAGGCCAATGGCCCATCTAGTCCAGCATCCTGTTCTCACAGTGGCTGAACAGTTGCTTGTGGGAAACCAGCATGCAGGATTCGAGCACAAGAGCAACTCTCCCCTCCTGTGGCTTCCAGCAACTGGCGTTCAGAAAGCGGGGTACCACCTCTGGTGGGGGGCACATCATGCTCCTCCTGGGGTGGTTTGTCCACCTTTGGTCCCCAAACTGCACTCAGCTCTCACCTGTGGCTCCTAGAAGCTGTCAGCATGTGACAGCTGCCGCACCCAGATAAACAATTTTGGGCTGGTTTTGACAGGTGAGGGTAGCCAATGGGTCTCAAACCATCAGTGAGTTAGGGACTGTAGCTTGCTTCCACAGAACTACAACTCCCAACATCCCCAACAAGCCACAGTTTCCAGGAATATTTTTTTTTTGGGGGGGGAACTGTGTGCTTTAAAAGCAGACACTCACTCTACGTTTAAAGCACACCAAAGACAGGGCTTCTCCCCAGAGAATCCTGGGAACTGTGGCTTGTTAAGGATGTTGGGAGTAAGGACCCCCCCCAACTAGAACTTCCAACACCCTTAACAAACCATGGTTCCCGGGATTCTTGGTGAGGCGGGGCAAAGCCCTGCGCTTTCAACTGTACGTCGGACGAGCTGCAAGCGCGCGCAGTTCGGCTCTGCCCTTATTAATCCAAATCCGCTGCTATTTGATCCGCGGGCGCGCACCATATCACCGGGGCTGCCTTTATTTATAGCTCCCTTGCTCATGCAGATCGGGATCCAACAGGCGGCAGGGGACCGGTTGCTCCGGCCACTTGGAGCCCCGGGGGTCCCTCCTTCCCTCCCTCCCTCCCCTCCATCTCCCATCCATCCATCTATCCTTCCTCCCTCTCTCCTCCTCCTCCTCCCTCTCTTCCCTCCTCCAGAGCGCTAATCATCTTGTTATTTCGCGATCACGACTCAGCGCGCGGCTCCTTCGCTCGCCTGCTCCTCGCTCAAACTGTGCCTGTTGGATGCGCTCTTTGGCTCCTGACCCTCCAGACAGGGGGCTGCTGCTTCTTCCCCCTGCGCAACAGGGCTGCAGGAGAGAGGGACCCAGAATGGCCAGGATTTTTGCCCCGTTTCCGCCTCTTTTTTTAATTATAAAAAATTAAACCCCCTCTGAAAATCAAGATCGCCTGCCTGCCTGCCTGCCTGCCTTTGGGAAACGCGAAGAAGTGGGGTTTCATTCGTGGGGGGCATTTCTTTTTTGCTCCCCACCAGCTCAGGCAGAGGAGCGGATGAAGTTCCTTGGGCTGCCTGCTCCGGAGGGAGGCTGCCTCTTCGTGGCTGGGACGACCCGGGACCCCTTCGCGGGACACCGAGGATCCGAGGACGGCGGTCTCTCCCTTTCGCCTCCTCCATCACTCCTGCCCTGGGCCGCCATCCTCCTCCTCCTCCTCTTCTTCCAACACCACCCAAGCTGGATTCTGATGGAATTAAAAAGATGTTCGTGTCCAGCCTCCTGGATTTCCAGAAGACCAGATACGCCAGGTAAACGTCTCCTCGGGAGTAAGCCCTGCTAGGTGCAAGGCGCTGGCTCCCCTGTAAGGCAGGAATGCGGTCTTAGCTTTGACTTCTCCGTGATGTCTCTCTTGCAATCCCAAGAATCTTTGCTCAGAAGTAAGTCACCCTCTCCTCAATTTCTTACGTATTATTAATAATTAAAAAAACAAACATTATATACCGCTATTTATTTATTTATTTAAAAACCACAGCAGTTTACAATAATAGTACATCAAACAATACATAAACCCAGCAGGACTTCCTGGTAGATGCGCTTAGGATACCGCCTTAGAGAGCATTAGCGGAACATCGGGTTATATTGATGGGGTTGTTTTCCTCAGAACAGCCTTGCAAGGTAGGCTAGCATATGTCCTTGATGACACAGGTGAGCTGAGAGAAGGGCTTGGATAAAGCTACCTGGTAGGAGGACTAGATGATGCTAAGTCAGGGGCGAAACTAGGCTTTATTTCAACCCGGTCAAAGACCCAGTTTGACACCCCCTCCACGCGTATTCGCATACACACACACACAGTCTGGGAGCCTCAGTGGTGTGCCTCTGGAGGCTTCACAGGGCAAAAAAACCAGCTAGCCTTCCCCCCCACTCCTGCAGCTCTGGCTAAGTATGTGTGTTTGGGGGTTGCAGAGCTTCTGCAACTTTTAATAGTTCTGTAAATGGGAGTGTTGCTAGGCACAGCATCCAACCTCTCCTTAAAAGCTGCCAGCAAAGGAGAGCTGATCGCCTCCCAAGGCAAGGCTCTTCCACCATCAAACAACAACAACAACAACAACAACAATGTTATTTCTACCCAGCCTATCTGGCTGGGTTTCCCCAGCCATTCTGGGTGGCTACCAACAGAATATTAATAATAATAATAATAATAATAATAATAATAATAAAGTGCTAAAATATCAAACATTAAAAACTTCCCTAAACAGGGCATCCCTAAACAGTACTTGCCATTCGCACTTGCCCCCCGGGTGTTTAGCTAAAATCTGCTTCCCAGCGATTTCCGCCTCTCGGTTCTAGGCCTGTCCTCTGGAGCGACAGAAAACAAACCTTCTTCGTCCTCTGTGTAGAGGTGAGTCAGACGTGGCATGTTGAAAGTTTATAAAAAAAATTGCATGGCATGGAGAAAGTGGATAGAGAAAAGTTCCCCCCCTCTCTCATATAACACTGGAACTCGTAGGCATCCAACGAAGCCGAAAGTTGGAAGACTCAGGACAGATAAAAAGAAAGCCCTTCTTTATGCATCACAGTGTTAAACTGTGGAACTCGTTGCTGCAGGAGGCAGTGATGAACTTGGATGGATCTAAAAGAGGGTTAGACATGGAGGAGGATAAAGCGATCAATGACTGCTAGCTATAACTATGCCCTGGAAGCAGCAATACTTCCAAATACCAGCTGGTGGAAGCCACAGGTGAGGAGAAGGCTGTTGCTCTCAGATCCCGCTTGTGGGTTTCTCACTGGGCCATCTGATTGGCCACAGGTTCATAGAATCGTAGAGTTGGAAGGTACCCCAAGGGTCCTCTAGTCCAACCCCGCTGCAATGCAGGAATCTCAACTAAAGCATCCAAGACAGGTGACCATCCAACCTCTCCTTAAAAACCTCCAGTGATGCTGCAGTAATAATAACAATAAATTTTATTTATACCCCGCCCTCCCCAGCCAAGACCGGGCTCAGGGCGGCTAACACCAAGTATAAAAACAATTGATTAAAATACAACTTAAAAAACAAGATTAAAATACAACATTAAAATGCAACCTCATTTCAGTAGAAACTCAAATCAAAAACTATTTGGGGAAGAAACCATCAAATCTTCACCAAGGCCGACTATGCAGACTGGTCCTACATGGGACAGAAAAATGCCAGGGAAGTCCCCAAATAGGAGTTCCATCACAGGGGGGGTGGGGAGGAAAGAGGGGGGAGGGGATCAAATTGATTCCAAGCCAAAGGCCAGGCGGAACAGCTCTGTCTTACAGGACCTGCGGAAAGAAATCAGATCCTGCAGGGCCCTGGTCTCATGAGACAGGGCGTTCCACCAGGTCGGAGCCAGTGTTGAAAAGGCCCTGGCTCTGGTTGGGGCTAATCTAACTTCCTTTGGACCCGGGACCTCTAGAATGTTGCTATTTATGGACCTTAAGGTCCTCCGTGGGGCATACCAGGAGAGGCGGTCCCGTAGGTACGAGGGTCCTAGGCCGCGATGGGCCATTGGCCGGATCCTGCAGGTGCTGTTTGCATGTTCCTTGGGGAAAACACTTGGGCTCACAGTAGCCATCATTCGTGTGACTTGTGAGGCTGAATACGTCTGCCAGATTGTTCTGCTGGGGATTTGGGTGTGCAGATCTGACACAAGCTCTGTGGCTTGAGGTGACGGCTCGCGTGGCTTAGAAAGTGTGGACAGAAGCTGGGAGGGTGGCTACAAGCCCCACTGGGCAAACTGCCCTCTCCACCTCTGAAGAGAAGAGAAGAGAAGAGAAGAGAAGAGAAGAGAAGAGAAGAGAAGAGAAGAGAAGAGAAGAGAAGAGAAGAGATGCCTTGCTGATCCCACCCTGCCTTGGGAAACAGAAGGACCCTTTGGGCTGATCCAGCAGGTTTTGGTCTCACGTAGGAGAAAAGAGAATTTCGGTGAAGTGTAGCTTTGATGGAGCAGGAAGTTGTTGCACTTCCTGGGCTCCTGCACCACAGTTGAACAGAAAGTGATCTGAGGCACCCGAGATAGACCCACATAGATTTCTGACTCAATGACACCCCCCCCCCACACACACACACCATGCAAGTATATGGCTGAAATGAAGAAACCTGCAGGGCAGGGCTTCACCAGGTGTGAGTTTACATGTGAAAGGACTATGAGCTCTGTTTGGTCTTGGTATTCATTGCAACAGATTCCTGGGCTCAGAATTACGTAATTTTAAGTTTGGCTCCGGTTGCTGGATGTCAAGACTTCTGGTGAAAAATATCCCAGATATCTTGTACCCTCCTCCCCGCCCCACAAAAGATCCAGGATGCTTCATTTCCACTTGTTCAGCTCAACCCACAAATCTCCCTCTTCTGAGCACAGGCTGCTTCCAGGGAGCACCTCATGGCAGTAAATTGCATTTTCTCTACGGCGCTTTGTAGCTGGCGAACTGTGATTCAATAGCCAGAAATGTGATTGATTATCCAGGCAGCACCCTGATGGCTCTGTAGGGTGGGGTGTCTTCCACACACCCCTTGGAAGTTGTTTCATCATATGACTTGCGGCAAGTAACTTTGCATGAACTTATAGAATCATTAAGAGTTCATGCGATATTTGAAAGAAGAAGAGTTTGGATTTGATATCCTGCTTTTATCACTACCTGAAGGTGTCTCAAAGTGGCTCACATTCTCTTTTCCCTTCCTCCCCCACAACAAACACTCTGTGAGGTGAGTGGGGCTGAGAGACTTCAGAGAAGTGTGATTAGCCCGAGGTCACGCAGCAGCTGCATGTGGAGGAGCGGAGACACGAACCCGGTTCCCCAGATTACGAGTCTACCATTCTTAACCACTACACCACACTGGCTCAAGATTATTGTAAGCAATTAACATCACTAGCAGGCTTTGTCTGAAGACATGTAATGAGAAATTTCCTATCTTTCTATATTTATTTAAATTTTGAGCCATTCTGTGATGAGTGTAATTAGAATTGGAAAACTTATAACTTGCAATGATATAAAGGTTAATTTCAAAAGGCATGAGGCGGGAGGGAAGGAGGTCGATAGGCTCTAAAGAGTCAGGGCGGTAAAGTGAATAATTATGATGTGAATCTATAATATTAAATGGAAAACAAAGTGTGTGTGTGTGTGTGTGTGTATGTGTGTGTGTGTGTGAATGAGTTTCCCCCCTTTCCCCCCTTCAGGCCAGGCTGACTCTTGGCCCATGACACGTTTGCTCCCAGCAGGAGTGGGTGACGTCACGGCTCCTTCTCCAGCCTCTTGCAATCAGGGCTGCCAGGTCACGATCATCCCAGACTCTGAGACTTCAGGGCTCAAACCTGAGAACCTAAGGGCAGACCCTGGTGATCTCACAGGGATGTGCCCTGGAGACGGAAGTTAATTGGGAGCAGGGCAGGGCAGGTACCCCCACCCTGAGTGCCTATGCTATAATTCACAGACAGATCCTGCTGGACTGGAGTTTGCAAGCTGCATGCACAGTCTTCTTAATTATTTGATGATGATGGAAGGCACTCTTGCCCACCCGGAGATTCAAGCCCTCCCTGTAAAGGGTCAGGCAAACCTGGAGACTTCGGGTCAGGCTCAAAGGTCTGGCAACCATCCTTGTCGCTCCTCTGTTGCTTGAAGAGGGCAGCTGAACAGGTGCTGAAATATGAACCTTGCCAGCTGCCCAGCAATGCCGACTTCCGGCCCAGGTTTCTGGGTAATCCCCTTTCAGGAGTGGAAGAAATATTTAGCTGGTTCCTCCCAACCTTGAAGTGCAGTTTCCGAGTTGCAAAGTAGTCACATTCCTATTTTATGCTGCACTTCCCAGCCTTGAAAAGACTCTGCATTCAAGTGATTACAGGCAGAGGGAATGCATGTGCGTCAGTGAAGTAGTTTGCAATCAGAGATTTGCCTCTCTCTCTCTCTCTCTCTCTCTCTCTCTCTCTCACACACACACACACACACACACACACACACACACACCAGTTGTCTTGGCTGGCAATGGACTGGATGGGAGCCAACAAACTGTAGCTCAATCCAGATAAGACTGAGACACTCTAGTGGATGGTTCCCTAAATCAGATGGATGGGTGGTTGTCTGATCCTGAGAGGGGTCTTCTTTGGCGATCTCTCATAGCCGAGTAAGATTGTCTTCCATAAACACGGTTTTAACAATGAGTCCGTAAGTGACTGTGGAGGCCAATTCTGGATCCACACGTCCTTCCACAGTGGGGACATCGGTTTCTGGGTGGGAGTTGATTTTGGTGTGGATTTGCCAAGCGTGACTTCCTCTTAGCACGTTTCTCCCTTGCGTTCTGAGTTTGAGTGTCTTCAAAGCCCTTGACACCTTTGGTAAAGGCTGTTCTCCAACTGGAGCACTCACATGCCAATGTTTCCCAGTTGTCGGTGTTTATGCTACATTTTTAAAGATTTGCCTTGAGACAGTCTTTAAACCTCTTTTGTTGACCACTAGCATTACACTTTCCATTTTTAAGTTCAGAATAGAGTAGTTGCTTTGAAAGACGATCATCAGGCATCCGCACAACATGACCAGTCCAACGAAGTTGATGTTGAAAAATCATTGCTTCAACACTGGTGATCTTTGCTTCTTCCAGTACACTGGCATTAGTTCGCCTGTCTTCCCAAGTGATATGTAAAAATATTTTGGAGACACCGTTGATCGAATCTTTCAAGGAGTTGGAGATGGCGTTTATAAGTAGTCCATGTTTCACAAGCATACAGTAAGGTTGGTAGTACAATAGCTTTGTAAACAAGCATTTTGCTTCCCCTGCAAACGTCCCAGTCCTCAAACACTCTGCACTTCAATCGGGAGAAAGCCGCACTCACGGAGCTCAGGCGATTACCTCTGAAGGAGTGGGTACGTAGCTTGGGGGTAACTCTATGCTGCCGCCTGAGGCACAGATGGCCTCGGAGGTGCACAGTGCCTTCCATCAGCTTGGGCTGGTGGCCCAGCTGCACCCCTCTCTGGACAGAGATAAATAGTTTTACTTCTGTTGCCTATGCCCTGGTAACCTCTAGGTTAGATTACTGCAACACATGTGGGGCTGCTTCTGAAGATGGTTCAGCTGGTGCAGAATTTGGCAGCCTGGTTGCTCACTGAGGCAAGATGGTTTGAGCATATTATATCCATCCTGGCCCAACTACACTGGCTGCCAATCAGTTTCTGGGCCCAGTTCAAAGCCTTAAATGGCTCAGGACCACAACACCTCAAGGGCTGTCTCTCCCCATATGCTGACTCTGTGATCACCACCTGAGACCCTTCTTCGTGTGCGTCCTCTGCAGGAGGTCCGGAGAGTGGCAACATGAGAACGGGGCCTTTTCTGCAGTGGCTCCCCATTTGTGGAACGCTCTCACCAGGGAGGTTCTTCAACCAGGCCTTGGGCTGGTTAACATTCTATGTCCTTTTAAATATTAATCTATATTTATATAGATACAATATATTAGCGGCAGTTCAGGATATACCTCAGCAACTAGTTGCTGGAGACTGCGGGAGGTGAGACAGTGCTCTTGAACTCGAGTCCTGCTTGTGCATTTCCCACTAGGGCATCTGTTTGGCCATAAGAGGATGCTGGACTAGATGGACTGTTGGCTTGATCCAGCAGGCTCTTCTTATGATTTCTCTTCTTGAGTCTGTTCCCCTTCATCTACCTCCTTCTCAAAATGCTGTGTCTGGAACTGGACCCATAAGAGCTGACTAGGGCAGCATAAAATGGAAATGCAACTCCTTGCAACTTGGAAACTGCAGCTCTGCTTTCCAAGGAGAGGGATCAGGAAATGGGCCTGTCTGTCCCTGGAAAATGGGGGCAGTTGGGGAACAAGTAAAAGCGCCTGTTTGTCCAGATCATGTAACTTGGTGCCCTCTGATGAAGCTTATCTCCTGATTAAGGCAGAGGGAGCTTTGGGGTTAAACGGGGTCAGGTTATTCTTGGCTGGCATTGGTAGGAGTGACCTGAAAACTTGACCCGACCAGGTTTCCTGTGAGCCTCTGGACTCAATTCTCTGGACTCGTTCTATGCCTACTGTGAAGGTGCAGCCAAGTAGATTATAAGCAGGTCACCAGGCGAATACCACTAGAGTGAGAAAGCTGAAGTCGTGCCAGGATGCGTACAGGTCTCCCAGGACTAAAATGATGGTGCCACAGTGTGTAATTGCAGCACCACACCTCTGGGTAGCAGCAGTCAAGCTTAGGGGGTGTGGGGCTTCCTCACCGATCTTCCATACACACCTCCCACTTTTGCAGCAAAAGGCATGAAGGCCTGCCAAAATTTGCAACAGTCTCATAGGTGATAATTAAGAACGAGTGCCAAATGTAACAGTCTCTATTTTGACATTCAGTTTGGTTGTGTGCGACTTTCAAACAAACTGCAGAACAAAATACTGTAGAGATCTTACTATATAATAATAATGTAAGGATGTCATCACGTTGCAATTCACATGGCCTCCAACAGGTGCTGCTGCAAACCACAGCAAAATGACAGAACAGCAGCAGAGCAGGGCGATAAGGAGGGAGATGGAGATGGGGCAGAGGGCAGGGCGCCCAGAAGAGCAGGTGAGCAGGTGGGTGACCCAGGCAGGCAGGCAGGCAGGCAGGCAAGTGAACAAGCATGTGGGCAGCCTAGGTGAGCAGTCTAGGGGGTGGGCAGCCCAGGTGAGCTGCGGAGAAACAGCCAGGACAGGACAGGCCAGCTCACCAGCATCTATCCTGCCCTACTGCTGCTCCATCCCTTCTTCTCACCCTCTGCAGCTGAGGCCGAAATGGTTGCATTGATGAGACACAGGTGATATGCGGAGGGAAGCAGGGGGCATGATTTGGGCGAGCTGTAAGGAGGCAGGGATGGGCCAGGACATTTTGCTGTTTGAGGGAAAACAATGGTGTTCCTCTGCCACTTCTGCCACACTTCCCTCACCACTGATGGAGGTGACTGGAGGCAGCCCAGAGACGTGTCGGAGCACTGAAGGCAGCGAGGGGAAAGGAGGCCAGAAAGGAGGAGGAGGAGGAGGAGGGCAACAAGCAAAGGAGGCCACCCCTTTCAGCTGTCCCCACCCTGCCACCTGAGGCAACTGCTTCACTACGTCTCATGGGTTGACTGGCCCCAATAGGGAGGGGGTTGACTAGGGGGTGGAAATGGTATGGGGGGGGGGTTGGTGAGCAAAGCCAGCAAGAATGCAGCCCCCCCCCCATGCACTTAAGAGGCAAACAGCATCAGCTCAGCTGCCTTGAAGCTCCCACGTTTGTAACCGTGACGTTTGCCACATTCCTCTCTGACGAAGGATTATGGATTTACCTCCTGGACCGTGGCCCCAAATTCAGCTGTGACGTAAATAGCAGGCAGTGTCAGTTATGCGGCCGGCATGAAGCGATCAGGTTCCACTCCGGGGATTATCTTACTGCCTCTCACCAGCCGTTTTTCCGCTTGTTTCCTCCTCCTGGTCTTTGCCACCTTGGAGGTATGGGTTACATTTGTTTTGCGTGACCCAAGGATGCCCAGCCGAGGATGAATTACACTTCTTTGCCACTTTACACTTGTTGAGTGTAAGTGGGTCACGGGAGGGTGGACCCGTTGGCGCAGCTCTGCTCATATCTCCCTTGCAGCAGAATTGGGGTTTATTATTATTATTTGATTATTATTATTACCCTGTTTCCCCTATTTTAAGACGTAGTCATAAAATAAGCCATAGCAGGATTTTTTTGCATTTGCGAAATATAAGCCGTACCCCGAAAATAAGCCATAGTTATAGGCGCAGTTCTGGAGGGCGCCAAGGAAAACGCAGGGCTGGGCTTACGTAATAAAAATAAGACATCCCCTCAAAATAAGCCATAGTGCGTTTTCTTGAGGGAAAAAAAAATATAAGACGGTGTCTTAAAATAGGGGAAACACGGTATTTGATTAGGGACCCAGGTGGCACTGTGGGTTAAACCCCAGAGCCTAGGGCTTGCTGATCAGAAGGTCAGCGGTTCGAATCCCTGTGACGGGGTGAGCTCCTGTTGCTCGGTCCCAGCTCCTGCCAACCTAGCAGTTCGAAAGCACGTCAAAGTGCAAGTAGATAAATAGGAACCGCTCTGGCGGGAAGGTAAACGGCGTTTCCGTGCGCTGCTCTGGTTCACCAGAAGCGGCTTAGTCATGCTGGCCACATGACCCAGAAGCTGTACACCGGCTCTCGGCCAATAAAGCGAGATGAGCGCCGCAACCCCAGAGTCGGACACGACTGGACCTAATGGTCAGGGGTCCCTTTACCTTTACTATTATTATTTGATCAACTTTCTCCTTACTTTCAGGATTTTGGAACTACACACTGACTTCGAACTTTAAGCTGACTACTATTAACCAGTTAAGCAGGATTGCTTACTCTACTTCTTTTTTAAAAGAAAGGGACCTGAACGAAACAAAATGCTAGCCAGTGGCTGTGCTTTCTCCAAGGTCACTTCAAGTGTGGGTAATTTGGAGAACTTCTCTGCCATCAAGGAGACATTCGGGGTTTGTGTTGTAGTCTGTTACTTTGGCCTCAAGGCTGCTTCTAAACGGAGTGTTTCACTGGAGAGCAAAGGTGTGTTCTGGGGAAGAGGGGCGCACAAACTGTGACATAAAATTAGACGTGGCATGGAGGAAAGGTTTTTGCCCCTCTCTCATAACGCTAGAACTCTTGGAGATCCAAGGAAGCTGAATGCTGTGAAATTCAGGACAGGGAAAAGAAAGCCCATCTTCCACACAGCTGAACTATGGAACTCCCTGCTGCAGGAGACCAGGGGTGGCCACCAACTTGGATGGCTTTAAAAGAGGATTAGACAAATTCACGGAGGAGGAGAGGGCTATCGAGGGCTCCTAGCCAGAATGGCTCTGCTCTGTCTCCACAACTGAAGGCAGCAATGCTTCTGAATACCAGTTGCTGGAAACCTCAGGAGGGGAGAGTTGCTCTTGTGCTCGGATCCTGCTTGCTGGTTTCCCACTGGGGCATCTGGTTGTCCAGTGGGAGAACAGGAGGCTGGACAAGATGGGCCAATGCCCTGATCCAGTAGGCTCTTCTTGCATTCTTATGCCACCCCTGTGGGAAAGTTCCGGGAGGCAGCAGAGGATATATTGTTTGTTAATATAGAATAGAATAGAATATTTTATTGTCATTGTCCCCTTCGGGATTTGTCCCCCGGATTCCAACACTTCGGGGACAATGAAATTACTTGGCTGCTCCATCCACCCAGATAGGGCACTCCACTCAAAAATAAAACAACTACAAAAACACTGATTAAAACCATACACACTTGCGTTAGCAAGTTCCTTTTCTTAGCAGAGTTTCACACAGGGCCATCTTAACCGTTGGCGTTAGGGGTGCACGGCACCCGGGCACGGGCTCACAGAGGCGCCAGGCCAAGAGTCCGGGGCCAAGCGTTGGAGTCCGGGGAAGAACCGCCGACAGCCGAGCGGAGCAGAGCCCTTTGGAGTGCCGCGGGCTCTTCTGCTGCGGGCGGCTCTTCCCCGGATTCCAACACTCGGCCCCAAACTTATGCCGAGCCGTCCGCAGCGCTCCAATGGGCTCTGCTCTGCTTGGCTGTTGGCTCTTGCCCCAGCTGCATGGCAGCTAACTGTTTCAGCGCCGCACCTGGAGCGCCGTGCAAAGTTGTGGGTGCTGTGCGACGCATCCTGTTGCATGCGCCGAGCTATGGGTTCCTTTGCTGGCTTTTCCGCTGTCGGCGCACGCTCCCAGCGCCACCCAATGTGGGGTGCCAGTGCAGAACGACAGGGAATGCAAGTAGCAGCGGAGGAAGCATCTCCGGACGGGATCCGCCGTGCGCTGACAGCACCAAAGGCAGCATCAAAACCCGATGAATCCCGTCCAGAGATCTTTCCTCTGCTGCTGCTTGCATTCCCCTTCATTCTGCGCTGGCACCACACGTTGGGCAGTGCTGGGAGCATGCGCCAACAGTGGAAAAGCCAGCAAAGGAACCCACAGCTTGGCGCATGCAACAGGATGCATCGCACAGTGCCCACAAAGTTACACAGTGTTCCGGGCGATGCGCGCACAGCCGAAATAGTTAGCCACCATGTAGGGGGGGCAGCAGGCGGGCAGCGCGGCGACTGTGCCACCCGACATTTTTGGGATCCACCCCTAAAAAAAGGTTGACAACTCTTGGCAACCCAGGGGCGCCGGGCGGATCTTTGCACCCCAGAGCCGCATATGCTTAAGACGGCCCTGGTTTCACATTCCCCTTTAAAGCACACAGCGGGTAGCTGGTTGCAGGCTTGTTTAAGCCTCTCAATATTAGTGACCTGGCAAGTTCCCTTATATCCCTCTTAAAAGAATAAACACACCACAACCTTGTGTAAAGTATATAAAAGTCGTTTACTCACATTCTGTTCACACTTGGATCCCAGAAGTTACAAAGTATATGCATGTGGATCTACCCCATATGGGGGGGTTAATCGGAGTGACTGCAGACACTGCGACAAAAGGAAGATGGAAAAGAAAGGGGGAGGGCTGTGTACCTTCTGCTTTTGTTTACCTGCACAGGTAAGGCCACGCCCACCTCTAGTCACATGCAAGAGGAAGGATGCTCCAGTCCAGGAGCAACCGGAAGTTTTCGACTGGCTGGACCAAACATCCCCTTGCATGTCCACTCTAGGAAAACAAGGAATGTTGTATTTGACTGCTATGTATGTATCACATCCCACAAACCCAGCCTCTCCTGGGGAGTAGGGATAAAACCTAGCCATACCACCTGCCCCTTCCACCTGAGCTCCCCTTTTCAGGAATCGCCAAGGACAGAACCTTCCTGCAGTTGTCTGTCCTGCGAGCAAACCTCCCTTTAGCAGCGGCGTCTGTGTTTTTTTTTATTTCAAAGATTGTGTTTCTTCCTGAGGGGCGAGGGAGGAGGGGAGCCCCATGAAAGCCAGAAGCTGTGCGGAGTTGCCCTTTCAACACCTGGCGCTCCATATGGGTGCGTAGGAGATGCATTTGGTTGCTCAAAAACAGGGGACAGGACATGCGCGCTTGAGCACGTGCGTAGGTGTTTTGGCAGAGATGGGATCATTTCCACCCATCTCTCTTCCTCCTTGGTGCTAGAAATCCTTTCCGTTTTGTCGATTGATGGGGTATGTTCAACCTGGGAAAGAGGAGGCGGGGAGGTGATTTGAGAGCCACCTTCAGATATTGGAAGGGCTCCTACATGGAAGATGGAGCAGACTTGTTTTCTCCTGCTCTGGAGGGCAGGACTCGAACCCAGGGCTTCACATGGCAAGAAAGGAGATGTTAGGAAGAATGTTTTGATGTAAGAGCTGCCTGACATTGCAACAGACCTCCTCGAGATGCGACAAACTCTCCTTCCTTGGAGGTTTTTAAGCAGAGGTTGGATGGCCACTTGTCATGGATGCTTTAGCTGAGATTCCTGCATTGTAGGGGGTTGGACTAGATGACCCTTGGTGTCCCTTCCAACTCAACAATTATATGATTCTATTATTTCTCCACTGCATTGATTTATGTTGGTTAATATGAAACCACCCGTATTTGGGAATTCTCCCCTCCCTTTTTGGATCTGCAGTTTCTTTTTTACTGTTATACAAAACAAAAAAGTTAAAATATAAAATAGAGGCTGTGCCACACTCTACTGGCAAAGCCCTCCATGCTGCCACGAATGGGGCAGATCCTTTCCATGCTCATTTCCAGCCCTCTAAGGTGGGTGTGGCATGTATTTTGTGCTGGTTTAGAATGTAATTCACTGCCCAGAAATGGCCTGTTTATAAGCGTAAGAGGGAAGGAAGACAGAAAATCCTATTTTCAAAGCTTGTAGCGAGAGCATTATCAGATTACAGATCGAAAGGATAAAGAGACCCAGAGTCCAGCTGAAGGGAATTAGGAAAAGGCTGACTGCTGGCTGCAAGCAGATGAACAAAAGCAACAGGAGGTCTTCACTGAAATCAAGGTTTCATTACCTGGAGTGCAACACTTAGTGGAGTTTCTTATCCAGTTGTGCAAATCTAACTGGCAGCTTCAGATTTTAAGCAAGCAAGTGTTATTGTGACTTTTATTATTAACAGCTGCAGTACTTAGCACTTACAAAGCATGCAAGATTTTCTGAGCACCGCTAAACGTCTCTGCCTGCATGCTTGATATCCAAAAGACATGATACGAAAGGAAAAATGATTGCGGAGGGATGAGGAAAACAAACACTGGGGCAGCTGCTCCTTCAGTGGCTAAAGGATGGGGACAGGATGTTCTCCCTCTCGCCACGATGATCTTCCTTCCTGTCTTGATGCCCTGATAATTTAAAATATTTTTAAGAGGGCGTAAAAATTTCTAAGCTCCCTAAACACCGCTGGAGTTTGTTAAAATGCATGCAGGAGGCGAGTGGGCTCCTGTGTTCGAATCCTGCCTGCAGGTTTCTTTCTTTTCTTTTCTTTTACAAATTTTATTGGATTTTTACAATTTAATATTCAACCAAATAACACAATGTAACATTTGTCATATAAACAAAAAAGAAAAAAAACCCTCCCCATGACTTCCCTCAACTTCCCCTTCTAGTACTTTAAATATAAAGTGTTAAATATAATTTTTGTCATATTTTTATGATCTTATACCTCAATACACTTAAATTCTTGCCATTTTTATACCAAATTTTCTTTCATAATTACATCTTGCACTCAACTACATTCCGTATTATTATTTCTTGACCTTTCAACTTATTTTCTTACTTGCAAGTGTTTAACCAAACCCCTGCTTGTATGTTTCCCATGGGGGCATCTGGTCAGCCACTGTGAGAACATGATGCTGGACGAGACTGGTCTTATCCAGCAGGCTCTTTTCATATTTTTAAAAACACATGAGAGAAAGTTGCTTAGGTTAGATAAAATGTTGTTTGCCCTATTGGTTTCTACAGCCACAGCTGGCGCTGTAACTCTCCAGCCGTTGGACTCCATCCTCCTTCATCGTCTCCCGAGACAGACGGATGCCAATGGAGATTACAAAGAGAACAGGATAGCCTGAAAGCTATCCCTGGTCTCTGGTCCCCTGGGACTCAGCAGTGAGGGGAAGGTTCTCTGCACACCCTCAGAGGCACCCTTGCCTTTGCTCACCACGACGAACACACGTTGCAGCAGGGATGAGCCTCAGCATTTGGAAGGAGCTCAGGGGATGGATTTATACTGAGTCCACCGGTCCGTCTAGCTCTCAGTTGTCTGGACTGACGGGCAGCAGCCCAGGCTCAGAGAGAGGACGTTGCCAGTCAGAGATGGAAGGAGGGACCTTCTGCATGGATACCTACCACTGAGCTTTGACGCTGGAAAGTAGGCTCCAAAGGTTGCTTTCTTAGTGGTAGTGCAGGCCTGGTACTGACACTGGTGTAGCAAGCCCAGATGGTACCCAGTGCGGAAACTTTGTTGGCACCCCGTACGGACTGCGCATATGTGGCTTCCGCGCGTGCGCACTCCATACAGAATGCCGCACATGCGCAGCCCGTAAAACGCTGTACACCACACCTGGGGGAAGGCAGGGGCCACCTTGTCACCCCTCCCAGAGTGGCACCCGGGGTGGCCCGCCCCCAATGCTCCCCGCTTCCTACGCCACTGGGTACTGAACATGCATCAATTTGTGAGAGCCAGTGTGGTGTAGTGGTTAAGAGCGGTGGAATCGTAATCTGGGGAACCGGGTTCGCATCTCTGCTCCTCCACATGCAGCTGCTGGGTGACCTTGGGCTAGTCACACTTCTCTGAAGTCTCTCAGCCCCACTCACCTCACAGAGTGTTTGTTGTGGGGGAGGAAGGGAAAGGAGAATGTGAGCCGCTTGGAGACTCCTTTGGGTAGTGATAAAAGCGGGATATCAAATCCAGACGCTTCTTCTTCTTCTTCTTCTTCTTCTTCTTCTTCTTCTTCTTCTTCTTCTTCGTGCCTCCCAGTTTCCTTCTGCGGCACAGCCTTCCTAGTTTTAGCTTCCTCGGTCCTCGGTTTCCCTGACAACTCCTTCCACCGACAGATGCCCAAACACTCAGAGCCTATCCGTGCTGTTGTTTCCCTTCCTTGTGGTATTACCCCCCATCCTGATTTTCCTAGGCACCGGCAAGCTGTTTTTTTCTTCTTGCTGGCGTTCCTTTCATCGCACAGGCATGAAAATCACACCCCCAATTGGCATACTGCTTCTTAAAATCTTTAAATTGGGATTCTGCACCATTCTGAGTCCCTGCCGCTGCTGCCCTGGTCCCTGCTTCTCCCCTTGCCCCATATCCTGCCATGCATTCATTCTTTTTATTTATTTTCCATTTAATTATATACATTCACATCATCATTATCATCCACTTTAGAGCCAATCGACTTCCTTCCCTCCCACCTCATGGCTATCGAAATTCAACTTTATAGCATTGCATTTTGTACATTTTCCAATTATAATTACACTCAATACAAAACGGTCAGGGGTCCCTTTACCTTTACTCTTGAGTATGGTTTAGTTGGACGCAAGCCCTATTTAATGAACCCAGTGGCCAGGGAGAATATGCCAAAATCTGGATGCTGGGACAGAAAACCTCATCCCCAGGAGTCCCCCCCCCCCCCGTGCCTCAAAGGTGGGTATCCAGCAAATTCAAATACCCTTGGGTGGGCCGGCTCATATGGGTCCCAGATTTTTGGGTCGCAGGCCATTTAGAGTACTCTGAATTGATCCTGGAAGACGAGCAGCCAGTGGAGCTTTTATGATATGAACCACCCTGAGATCTATGGATCGAGGGCGGTATACAAATTTAATAAATGACAACAGTAATAGAGCTCTGCTGGCAAAACAGGATAAAATCTGCAGGTGCCAGTTGATAAAACTGGCTGCCATAACCCAACTTCTTTCTGCACAAAGGAGGAACAGTGGAATTCTGCCACCTGCACAAATTAAACTGAGACAGGAAACATAAGAACACAAGTAGGCCCATCTAGTCCAGCACTCTGT
Organism: Darevskia mixta; assembly: GCA_034641385.1. Classification (NCBI taxonomy): domain Eukaryota; kingdom Metazoa; phylum Chordata; class Lepidosauria; order Squamata; family Lacertidae; genus Darevskia; species Darevskia mixta. Next base: position 2,746,124 of record JAWWNH010000124.1, on the reverse strand, counting down.
TCTCACAGTGGCCAGCTAGATGCCTGTGGGAAACCTGCAAGCAGGATTCGAACACAAAAGCAACTCTCCGCTCCTGTGGTTTCCAGCACCTGGCACCCAGACCCATTTACTGGTGGGGATGGAGGGTTTGTGGTCCTGCCAACCGGCTCCCATCAGCTCCAGGCAGGACAGCCAACGACCAGCGATGCTGGGAGCCTGTGGTCCAGCAGTTTTGGATACCAGAGGTTCCCCACCTCTGCTCTCTGGGGTCTCGGGAGACAGCTCCCGAGGCCAGATCCTTTCTCTAAGTGGAGATGGCATTGGGGATTGAACCGCTCCTACCAGTAAGCAATGGTGTCTTGCCAGGGGACCATTCATTCCCCCATTGAATGCAACAGCTAGAAAAGGGGGGGACATACCCCCATCCACTGGCTGTCTGGCATTCAGCGCAAGATATTTCCTCCCGAACCCTTGCGAGCAAACACACACACACAAAGGAAGGGAATGTGGGAGTCTGGCGTTGGACTTGTCTTTGATTTTGAGGGACAAGCAGCCCTTTGTTTCTGAGCCCAGAAAGCTGGGAACTCGAGGTAAATCTTTTTAAATCTCTCCCTCCCTCTTTTTTGGGGGAAGCGGGAGAAGACAAGGGGGCAAACAGGGTTGTGAGAAGCCTCCAGACGCCTTAACAACCCTCCCATGTTAATCTGGGCAAGATGTTTACCCGTCTCTCGGCCATCTTTGACGTCGGGGAGGGTTGCCAACTGTCCAGCTGCTAGTGCAGCTTTTAAATCAGCTCAATTAGTAGAGGGCCTTGTTCCTCTCCACACTCGGAACGAGTTCCATTTTTCGCCTGCTTGCAATAATAATAATAATATAATGCTTGAAAGCACCAGAGCTGGTGAACCAGCGTGCTGTCTACAGGGCTGAATCAATACCTTAGGGGCCCTAAGAAGATTTTAGTGGCACCCATATGTACAGGGGTACCTTGGTTCTCAAACGCCTTGGTACCCGAACAACTTGGAACCTGAACACTGCGAACCCGGAAGTAAGTGTTCCGGTTTGCAAACTTTTTTTCGGAAGCTGAAAGTGCCCCATTTGAGTGCCGCACTTCCGTTTTGAGTGTTACGCTGAGGTCTGTCTGTTTTTGCTATTTATTTTGCGTTTTTGTTTTTGCAACTGTGTGGAACCCAGTTCAGCTACTGATTGATTGGTCGTGTGACTGCAGTACATTGTTTATTGCTTCATTTTATAGATCACTGGTCTCGTTAGATAGAAAAATCCACGTTAAATTGCTGTTTTAGGGGTTGTTTTTAAAAGCCTGGAATGGATCAATCCATTTTGCATTACTTTCTATGAGAAAACGTGCCTGAGTTTTGGAACGGACTTCCGGAACGGATTAAGTTTGAGAAGCAAGGTACCACTGTAATTCAAAACCAAATTATTACTATATACCGGTATATGAAGGTGAGAGGAAGATATTTAGCTCTCCCAAGATCTGAGTGTCTCTGCAAATGTAGTAAACAGGAACCAGATACTTTGGAGCATATATTCTTTTCTTGTGATTTTGGCATTTATGCAAGAAGACATTTATTAGAGGCCTTACAACGCGATGGGCTGATTTCTATGCCTCCAACGGTACAGAGCCTGCTCTCGGACAGTAACGATCAAATTACACTGATAGTAGCTGAATTTTTGAGTGCTGTCCATGTAGAAAGACTGGGTCATTACAAAGAGATTTAATGGTTTTTAACTGGATGGGGAAGTGGTAGTGTTGTACTGCTGTATTATACACAAATTTATTTTTTAACCAATGGTCATTGTGAGAAATTCAGAGTTACTTTTATGGATGAGTCGGGAATTCTGAAGTTAAGGATTTGATTGGCATAAGTTTTGTTCTGTCGAGCGCCTATTTTGCACAATTTGTATACAGTGTCTGATTGATAACATGTGGTCTGTTATGCCTAATAAAGGATATTATTATTATATACCGGTATATTTTTATACCTCGCATTTTTCCTTGACAGGGTCTCAAGGTGACTTACAATTAAACAGGAACAGCTAATACATTTTTTTTAAAAAAATCAGTGAAAGCTCAGGGGTCGCACAATGCAATGTACAATATATATATTGTTATATGCCATCCCCCATTTTCCAAAGACAGAGAGAGATTTCAGCAGTTCCAGGCACTTACCCAGGGTTTGGTTAACACTAGAACATGTGGACGTCCCTTGAGCTGAATGCTGGAAGATTCAGGACAGATGAAAGCAAGTCCTTCTTTGTGTAGTACAGTGTTAAACTGTGGTACTCCCTCCCACAGGAGGCAGGGATGGCCTGCAAATCGGATGGTTTTAAAAGAGGATTAGACACAATTGAGGAGGAGGAGGAGAGGGCTATCGGTGGTTACTAGCCAGGATGGCTATGCTCTGCAGCAATGCCAGTTGCTGGAAACTGCAGGAAGGGGGAGAGGGCTTTTGTGTTCGAATCCTGCTTGAGGCATCTGGCTGGCCGCTGTGAGAACAGGATGCTGGGTGAGATGGGCCATTGGCCCTGACCCAGCAGGCTATTCTCATGTTCCCCGCAGCAATTTAATTCATGCAGGTGGCAGAACCCCCCTCTTTGTATGTTCTTCTGAAATGCAACAGGTTTCTCCCCTCCCTGGCACCAGAGTTGCCTAATTCTTTGCCTCAGTATATCCAGCTGGCCTCTCACTCTGTCCCTTTAGTTGCCAGGTAGAGACAGAATCAGAATCAGACTTTATTCACATAGCCAACAGGCCATAGCAACTAAAATACAGAAAAAAACAGATAAAAACATTGGAAAACGACCAGTCAGGAACAGAAGTATATAGGTATACTGATAGATCATATAGAGGTCAATGAGGCCCCAGTTTGGCGGCCTGAGATGATCAGTGGGGATGGTAAGGTTCTCTCGTTCATCAGAGCTATAGAGATAAGCTGATCGTGACATCTATAAGCCTCAGGTACATGGGCTGGTCATATATGCCGAGTTGCCAGGTAGAGACATTTCCACCAGATTGCTTATACGGAAAGAAATGAAGGGAACGAAAACAGGCCCCTTTGACCTCCACAACAGAGAGTTGCTCTCTCTGTGTGTGTTGACCCCCTTCCCCACCGTCTCGTGTGCTTATCTTGCCCTCCCTGCCAAATCATGTTGAATTTTGCTGATGGGGGTTTTATTCGACACCCCAAAGACCACATTGCATTTCTTTTCTAAGCGTGGGTTTGAAACGATGGATCGATAAGCCGCCTTGAGGGTCCCGTCTGCATCAAGGAATCCATCGATAGACTCGAGAGCTGGCTCCCCCAGGCTTGGGGGGGACGGATTGACACTGATGGAACTCAAAGCCTCTTTATTAATCCCATTCCGCCCCCCACATCTCCCTCAGATCCAGGTTTTCGGTTCACAAAGAGACCTCCAGGCTGCCTCCCCTCAGAGCATTTCCCCTCCATGCAGCGCAGCAAATAGCTCTGAGACAACAGGACATTATTCTCCTGTTGTGGTTGCCCAGCAACCTTGGGGCACCTCGCTGGAACCCCCCATTTGGGTGATGTGGGGGGAATGAAATCCTTTCTGTGTTTCCTGGGCATCCAGGGCTTCAGAGTGATGTCACGGTTTCCACAGAAACATACAGGAGGTTATTTTGATTATTATTATTTTTAAAAAACCCTAAACACTGTTCTTTTAATTATATGCATATAAGCTCCCCTTTCCCCAAGGGGTCCCAGGGTGGGTTACAGCACAGTTTATCGATGCAATGAATGAAACTGCAGGAGCTCCCTGCAGGAAAGGTGGGATAGAAAACATTGTTATTATTTATTAAATTTAACTTTTTAATGTTTATAATTTTCAGTTTTTGCAAGTAACTTTTACATTCAAATACAATCGATTTTATACATAAACTGGATTCTCTGAATCCTTAGACTTCCCTCTGCTCTCCTGTGGCTTCCATAATACTTCCTTTTATACTGCATCTTATAATATTATCCAAATTTATATTCAAATTTCCATTTATAACCACAGAATTATTACAAGTATTCTATTAATCCTGCTAACGTTTTTAACTGTGTACAGTGTTCTTTAAGTACCGTGTTCTATAATTTTTTTCCATTCCTTGTTAAATTTCTAATCCTCCTGGTTTCTGATTCTCCCTGTCAATTTTGCCATTTCGGCATAGTCCATCATCTGGATTATCCCTTCTTCTCTGGTTGGGACTTTGTCTTCCTTCCATCTCTGGGCAAAAAGCATCCTTGCAGCTGTAGGCGCATACATAAATAGTCTTTTCAAGTCCTTTGGTATTTCATCACCTATAATTCCTAATAGAAAAGCTTCTGGTTTTTCCACAAAGGTTATCTTGAACATTTTTTTCAACTCATTATATATCATTTCCCAGAAAGCTTTTGTTATTTTGCATGTCCACCACATGTGGTAGAAAGTGCTTTCTTTTTCTTTACATTTCCAACATATATTGGTAGCAGTTCTATAAATTTTTGCTAACCTCATAGGTGTTAAGTGTCAACGGCACATCGTTTTCATATAGTTTTCTTTCAACTTTAAGTCTTCCATCCATAACTTTTCCCAAGATGAAAGTTGTATATTATACCCAATGTCCTTTGCCCATATTTATTAAATTTATCAGTTGCTCTCTCTTCGCCACACCAACGCAAAGCAACTTACAACATTTTAAGTAAAGAAACCAAAAGCATACATAAATTACAGCCAGCAAATTTAGCAATAAATACATATTAGGACCCAGGTGGCACTGTGGGTTAAACCACAGAGCCTAGGGCTTGCTGATCAGAAGGTCGGCATTTCGAATCCCTGCGACGGGGTGAGCTCCCGTTGCTCGGTCCTTGCTCCTGCCCACCTAGCAGTTTGAAAGCACGTCAAAGTGCAAGTAGATCAATAGGAACCGCTCCGGCGGGAAGGTAAACGGCATTTCCGTGCGCTGCTCTGGTTCGCCAGAAGCGGCTTAGTCATGCTGGCCACATGACCTGGAAGCTGTACGCCGGCTCTCGGCCAATAAAGCGAGATGAGCGCCGCAACCCCAGAGTTGGACACGACTGGACCTAATGGTCAGGGGTCCCTTTACCTTTACCTTTACATATTAGTTATAAGAACTAACTTAAATATAATGGGCATTTTATTACTATGAATATTATTTCATAGTGATTGTTTCTCACGAGGGTGGGCAGAGAATCCATTCTGGTGAAATTTGGACTGTTACTGGAAAGATCCCATCGCTCTCACAGACCAACCTGTTTGCTGACTTCTACCTCTTTTCTCTCCTTCTTCAAGGTTTATGAACCACAGAGTGCCGCCCAACCGGAGATACCAGCCCACAGAATATGAACATGCAGCCAATTGCGCCACACATGCTGTGAGTTGTTGTTGTTGTTAAATTAAATTTGTTTACCGCTCTTCATCCATAGATCTCAGGGCGGTTCACAGCACAAAATTACAATATAAAATACACAAAATGCATGATAAAAATAAGAACAGATACAAACCAATAGCACCCCCTCCATCATTTCTCAGAGAACAATAGGGACATTCTATTCTCCACCGGGAAGCTCCTCCCGCGTTTGATGACACAGACGTCACCTACATATCGTCATCGGTCACCTTGAGCCAATGACAACCCTCTCTGCCTCGCCTACCTCGCAGGGCTGTTGTAAAAGAAAAATGTGCGAAGGAAGGGATTGTGTGCAACGCCTTCCGCAGATAAATGGAATGGGATAAAATTTTAGCAGTAAGCTGCTTTGAGTCTCTGTCAGGGATAAAGGTAGAGTTGTCATATTTCAAAAAGTAAAAAACCAGGATGACCCCCAGAGACCCCCAAACAAACCCCAAAGTTATTGAGAGTAAATCCTAAGGCTGCCTCGTCTTGACCCAGTTACCTGGGAGTAAGCTCCATGGAATACAGTGGGACCTACTTCTGAGTAGACAGGGTTAAGCTCCGTTTACAATAAAGGAAAAAACACTGCCTGGGTTTCCTAAGAAATGGCTGGCTGTGGAAGCATTGCAATGAAAGGATTTCAAGTGGATCGGTGACCTTCAAAAGTATAGGAAACGCTCCGTGTGCCAACTTCATAATTTCCTTCATTTGGTGCAGGGATTTCATTTTCAGTACAAACAGGACTCTGTTCTTGCACCTACACACACACACTCCACTTTTAATTGCTCTCTGAGTTCTGGAGGGGAGATCAAAGGAAAAGCAGGACATTCTGGGGTCGAATCAGAAATCAGGATGGCTTTTGTAATTCCGGGACTTTCCCTGGAAAACCTGGACACTTGGAGGGTATGAGCTGTGAATGGCATGCAGAATCTAAGTCTGTAATGGGGAACAATTTGAAAAACAAAATATTGGGGAAAGGCTACATGAGAAATCTGCTCGTTATGGCCAGATCAAGGGGGACATAAAGACCTTTCCTTCCCTCTCCTTCCCTCCCAGTTCTGGATCATTCCCAGCATCCTGGGCAGCTCCATCCTCCACGTCCTTTCGGACAACCCCTGGGAGACCATCTCCGCCTGGATCTACGGCTTTGGGCTGTCTGGGTTGTTCATCGTCTCCACCATCTTCCACACCATCTCCTGGAAGAAGAGCCACTTGAGGTATCTCTGACGTCCGCTGCACAAGGGTGGGAGATGATGGCTATGGAGTTCGCTTGCCCTTTGAGCAAGGCAGGCCTCTGCCTCTCCAGCTTCCGGCAGCAAGCAGAGAGCCCACCTTGGCCTCTTGTTCTCCATCCTAGGATGGCATAGCAGCCGGCCAGGTTGTGGGAATGTTCAGGGAGGCAGGAGAGGATATATTGTTTATTAATATATTTCCTAACTTGCATTAGCAAGTTCCTTTACTTAGCAGAGTTTCACATTCCCCTTTTAAATGCACAGCAGATAGCTGGTTGCAGGCTTGTGTAAGCCTCTCACTATTACGTTCCTGGTAAGTTCCCTTCTATCCCTCTTAAAAGAATAAACACGCCACAATCTTGTGTAAAGTATATAAAAGAAGTTTACTCACATCATCAGTTCACAGTTGGGTCCCTGAAGGCAGACTTAGTTACAAAGTATATACATGTGGATCTATCCCATATGGGGATAATCCCAGTGTCCTCTGTTGGCTGGAAGCTAACAGAGCATCTCTAGCTAAAAAGAGAGAGTGTGTGCAGCGTGCCTTGTCCTTTTGTTACCTGGACAGGTAAGGCCACGCCCACCTCTAGTCACATGCAAGAAGGAAGGATGCTCCAAGCCAGGAGGAAACAGGAAGTTCCCCACTGGCTGGACCAAACATTCCCCCGCATGTCCACTCTAGGAAAACAAGGAATGTTGTACTTGACTGCTACTTATGTCTCACATCCCACACAGGTGAGGTGGGGAAAGGCCAGCTCATTTGTCTCCATGGCAACTCATTTGGACATGCAAATGGTGGCACTTGACTGGCTGGCTAAGGAACTTGTCTGGCTGGTTTCCTCTTAACGTAGCCCCACCTACACAGGATCAAAGGTTTGGAAGTTACCCCGAGGTATCATCCAGACTGACCCCACCACACCTGTATGAAACAGTGTTCTCCCCCCCCTCTTTCTCTTCTGCAGGACTGTGGAGCATTGCCTGCACATGTTTGACAGAATGGTCATCTACTTCTTCATAGCTGCCTCCTACGCCCCTTGGTGAGTTCTCGCGAGCTGTCTACCCAGCCTTTCAGAAACTTGAAGAGGGGCAGTGTTATGTAGTGGTTAGAGTACTGGACTAGCAGACCAAGGTTCAAGCCCTGAAGCTTGTTGAGCGACCTAGGGCAAGTCACTGCCTCACAGCCTAACCTACCTCGCAGGATTGTTGTGGGGGTTAAATGGAGAGGGATAGAACCACCTTGAGCACCTTGGACGATAAATGGCCTATACATGTGTAATAAAAATAGATATAATATGATCCTCATCCCACATGATCACCATCTTATGTGGGACCCCCCCCCCCCCCATAAGCCTTTGAAGATGGTTCGGAAACTTCAGCTGGTGCAGAATTCAGCAGAGCAAGACAGTTTGAGCATTTTACACCAATCCTGGTCCGATTGCACTGGCTACCAATCAGTTTTTGGGCCCAATTCAAAGTGCTGGTTTTGACCTAAAAAGGTAAAGGTAAAGGGACCCCTGACCATTAGGTCCAGTCGTGACCAACTCTGGGGTTGCGGCGCTCATCTCGCTTTACTGGCCAAGAGCCGGCGTACAGCTTCCGGGTCATGTGGCCAGCATGACTAAGCCGCTTCTGGCGAACCAGAGCAGGGCACGGAAACGGCGTTTACCTTCCCGCCAGAGCGGTACCTATTTATCTACTTGCACTTTGACGTGCTTTCGAACTGCTAGGTTGGCAGGAGCAGGGACCGAGCAACGGGAGCTCACCCCGTCACGGGGATTCGAACCGCCGACCTTCTGATCGGCAAGCCCTAGGCTCTGTGGTTTAACCCACAGTGCCACCCGTGTCAGTTCAGGACCACAATACCTCAAGGACTGCCTCTCCCCATATGAACCTACCCGGACCCTGAGATCATCTTCTGAGGCCCTTCTTCATGTGCCTCCTCCTCCTTGAGAGGTCCGGAGGGTGGCAACATGAGAATGGGGCCTTCTCTGCAGTGGCTCCCTGTCTGTGGAATGCTCTCCCCACGGAAGTTTGCCTGGCGCCTTCACTATACACCTTTAGGCGGCAGGCAAAAAGTCCCTTTTCAACCAGGCCCTTGGCTAACCTGAATGACATCCTATGCCCTTTTAAAATGGGGGGGGGGGTTGTGTTATTGGGCTGTTGTTTATATTTTTATTATGTATTTTGTGGTTTTATATTTTGATTTTATTCTGTGAGTTGCACTGAGACCTCCGGGAATAGGGCTGTATAATAATAATAATAATAATAATAATACGCCCATAGCTGAGCATAGCAGTCCCACCTCCCTCCTCCTTCGCTGTTCTGGAATTGTGCGTTTCCTTGTCTGTGTTTGTCTCTTTCTCTCCCCCTTTCCAGGCTCCTGTTTCTCTCAAGCACTCAATGGTCTCTGTTCTTCTCCCAGGCTGAATCTGCGGGAGTTGGGACCCTGGGCTTCGCACATGCGCTGGATCATTTGGATCATGGCCTCCGTCGGGACCATCTATGTTTTCTTTTTCCATGAACGGTGAGTCGAAACCTCAATATGTCGAAACCTCAATATGAGCTCTGACCATAGCTGTCAACTTTCGGATTTGAAAATAAGGGATGCCACCAGGGCGGTGCAATGGCACCAAGTAGCCTCGCCACCCTGCGCTCCAGAGGCTGCGCGCGAACGGGTGAGCGAAAGAGCGGGCGCGTAGACGGCAGGCAGGCTGTCTGTCTGGTTGGCCGTGAGGGTCTGGCTGCACAAGGCATGCAAGCTCTGCTCCCAGTCGGTCTCAGACTCCTTATTGGCAGCCGAGCAACACAGCTGAGGAGCCTCCCTGGCCGGCAGGGAGGGAGAGGAGCTGCTTCCTTTGGAATCCGGGAAATTTAAGGGATATCAACAATCCGGGATAGCAGCGGGAAACGGGATTGGAATAAGGGAGTTTCCCACCAAAAAAGGGAGGGTTGACAGCTATGAGAAGGTCCCAGGTTGAAATAAGGTTGTGCTTTAACTGTGTAAAATGGAAACCTAATAAAAAAATATTAGACACAAAAAAGGAAAAGGAAAACCTCCAGATGTTGTAAGACTACAGTTCTCCATGCTCTATACACCCCTGGCCCCTTGTCTACTTGAAGGAGTAGGGCGAGGGGATGGGGATCCAGGCTTGGTGTGCCGACAACTCTGCCTCAGGCGCTCCTACTCGGAAGTAAGCTCCACTGATGGGGGGGGAGGGGATAAAGCAAAAACTATGATATGGCAATGAATAAAGAGAGGACAGACAGCAAGATAATGTCTTCATTGAGAAATGGAGCATTTTTATAATATAATAAAATATATTATAATGTATTATATATTATTATAATATATTTATTATAAAATACATAATAAAAAGAAATGGAGCATTTTTATAATATAATAAAATAAGGTACAGGGCAATGGAGACCCACAAGTTACTTGAAACCTTGCAATAGTCATGGATTGTGTTCAGTGTTGGTGCTCCTTTATGTTCTATTTTATTCGGCCCCTGTTGTTATGTTTTGTTTTGTTTTATTGCATACCCTCCAACATTTCTCTGATGAAATTAGGGACGTCCTAAACCAGTGATGGCTAACCTTGACACTCCAGATGTTTTGGAACTACAACTCCCATCATCCCTAGCTAACATGATCAGTGGTCAGGGATGATGGGAGTTGTAGTCCCAAAACATCTGGAGTGTCAAGGTTAGCCACCACTGTCCTAAACAAAAGCAGGACATTCCAGAATCAAATCAGAAACCAGGACGGCTTCTGTAAATCTGGGACCGTCCCTGGAAAATAGGGACACTTGGAGGGCCTGTTATTATATAAGTAAATAATAATAATAAATTGTGAAACAGCAAACACCCGGCATGTAAGCGTTTCAGAATACCTTTTCACGTTACTAGCTGTAAAGCAGAGTTTAGCTCTGGGGAAAGTGATGTGTCACCCAGTCAGTAGGACTGTGCTGGGGTCCCTACCCCCAAAATGAAGGAACTAACAAGGCAAACCATGTGTGGCTAAGCCCTTATGATGATCTATGGCTGGCGCAAAGTTGGCTTACAGCACCCCCTCGTGGAATGAAATACTTTTCACAAGCCCAGATTTTTTTCTTTAATTGCGGGGAAATGATAGGAAATTGAACCCGGATTTCTCGTAACCCAGGGGTGGCCAACTCCCAAGAGACTGCGATCTACTTACAGATTTAAAAACTGGCAGTGATCTACCCCCTTTTGGGGGGTTCAGGTCAAAGTTGTTGAGCTTTTTTGGGGAGGAGGGAGGCCCATTTTTTAGGCATTCAGATCAAAGTTGTTGTTGAGCTTTTTTTAGGAAGAAGTAAAGCCGTTTTGGGGGGATGCAGGGCAAAAAATTGAGCTTTTTTTAGGGGAGCCAAAGTTGTTGAGCTTCTTTGGGGGGAGCCAGTAATCTACAAGTGATCTACCACAGACGTCCAGTGATCTACTGGTAGATTACGATCTACCTGTTGGAAATGCCTGTCGTAAACGAATCCAGCCTGCCCGGTGTTTCATTTGCATCTCAAAAGAAGTTGCTTTCTTTTCTTCCAGATACAAGTTGGTGGAGCTGGTGTGCTACGTCATCATGGGATTCCTCCCTGCGGTTGTCATTCTCTCCATGGTACGTTACCCATGTCACGGGCGGGATGGAGTGCAGTGAGAGCCAGTGTGGTGTAGTGGTTAAGAGTGGTGGACTCGTAATCTGGTGAACCGGGTTCGCGTCTCCGCTCCTCCACATGCAGCTGCTGGGTGACCTTGGGCTAGTCACGCTTCTCTGAAGTCTCTCAGCCCCACTCACCTCACAGAGTGTTTGTTGTGGGGGAGGAAGGGAAAGGAGAATGTGAGCTGCTTTGAGACTCCTTCGGGGAGTGATAAAGCGGGATATCAAATCCAAACTCCTCCTCATCCTCCTCATCCTCCTCGTCCTCGTCCTCCTCCTCCTCCTCCTCCTCCTCCTCTTCTTCTTCTTCTTCTTCTTCTTCTTCTTCTTCCTCCTCTTCTTCAGTGCTCTGATTTTGCACTTATGGTCCTGTCCTTGCATTTCAAGTGGGGGCGGGGAATAATAATAATAATAATAATAATAATAATAATAATAAATTATTATTTCCCCAGCCACTCTGGGCGGCTCCCAACAGAACATTAAAAACAGAATAAAACTTCAAACATTAAAAACCTCCCTAAGCAGGGCTGCCTTCAGATGTCTTCTAAGTGTCAGATAGTTGTTTATTTCCTTGACATCTGATGGGAGGGCGTTCCACAGGGCGGGCACCACCACCGAGAAGGCCCTCTGCCTGGTTCCCTGTAACCTCGCTTCTCGCAGGGAGGGAACCGCCAGAAGGCCCTCGGAGCTGGACAATGGGGGTGGAGACGCTCCTTCAGATATCCTGGACCAAGGCCGTTTAGAATCAGAAACCGGGACAGCTTCTGTAAATCTGGGACTGTCCCTGGAAAATAGGGGCGCTTGGAGGGGCTCGTGGCTGTGCTTCCTGGATTCTGCCACCTGATCACTGATCGCTGGCCTTCCTTTCTGCTTCCTGCCGCAGCCCAACACGGACGGCCTTTCGGAGCTGGTGACTGGCGGGTTTTTCTACTGCTTGGGCACCGTCTTCTTCAAGAGCGACGGGCGCATCCCCTTCGCCCATGCCATATGGCACCTTTTCGTGGCGCTTGGAGCTGGCACCCACTATTACGCCATCTGGAGGTACCTCTATCGGCCGGGCGATGTTGAGGCGGAAACCTCCAGGTAGACAGGTGCCTTAAGAAGAAGGATTTGGAGGCACCAGGGATTTTGGGGGGCCTTCCAACAGACTCTCGTCCTTGGGAGACACGGACCCTGTGCTGATTTCTCCTTCTCCTGATGGGAGGTGGTGGTCTTTAGTATTATTTCCTTGGCCAAACTTGCCCAAGCCCCAAGGGTTGGTTTTTTCTATTCTTATTTTTATAAATCAAGGGTTTTGTAATGAAGCGAACAATTAGTGGATATTCGTGAAAAGGCATGGGGGGAGGGAGATAAACAGGCCTCTGTCTGGAGGAACTTGGAAGTGTCTGCCCTCGTGTTCCTAAGTGTTCGTTGACACAAACTGGTAAACCGAATAGGAAGCTGGCAGGAGATTTGCATTAATACCAGTCAGAAGAGGGCCCATCATAATTGACTGGTTGTATTCTCATTTCCTACAAACACACAAAAAAAATCTGCCCCTCCCTCGCTGGCTGCAATTGGCTTAGCTGCTGTGATGTCACAGCACGGACAATCAAGGGCCAGGCGGTCAAATGCTTAGGCTAGTTTTCTTGGAAGCCACAGGATCTGAGAGCCAGTGTGGTGTAGTGGTTAAGAGCGGTAGACTCATAATCTGGTGAACCGGGTTCACATCCCCGCTCCTCCACATGCAGTGCTGGGTGACCTTGGGCTAGTCCCACTTCTCTGAAGTCTCCCAGCCCCACTCACTTCACAGTGTGTTTGTTGTGGGGCAGGAAGGGAAAGGAAAATGTGAGCCGCTTGGAGACTCCTTCGGGTAGTGATAAAGCGGGATATCAAATCCAAATCCAAACTCTTCTTCTGAATCCTCCAACTTTTGTCTGGACGTTGTGGACTTTGAAATGACATCTTCAGCCGAGCCGTTTCCACACCTTTCTATGGAAACAGGAGTGTTTCCCTTGGCGACTTCTGAATGTGACGAATGACCACAGGAAAAGATGCGAACAGGCTAAGAATCTGTTGCCCGTCAGTTGCAGGATGCAGTCATAAATACATTGCCTATTGGTTCCCGCAGTGTCCTAAAATGCTAAGCCTGCTTCTAATAGGCAGGGGATGAAATGATATGCCCTTTTGGATAGCATGAACCCAGGTGACAGGACCATTTGAAAAAGCCGTCTGCATATAGAAAATGAGTTTGTCAGGAGGAAAAGTGCTGTGCCTGGCTTTCTCCTTGACGGACTTTGTTTCTATGTGCAGGGATATGGAGGAACATTCCATCATTGGAAGCAGCACAGCCCTGACCTGCTTCCCACCTCTATGAAAACGAAGCCTTAGTTTTAACATTTTACAAAAATGAAAAAAGTCATCATCATTCTATATAGCCTTCGTGGTTGAAGAGGTCGGGGTCTTTACTAGCCTAGGGGCAAGAGCAGAGGGTCCCTGGCTCAGTTCCCTGGTTCAACCTCCAGTTAGAAAAAGGATGCCAGCTGATGAGAAGGACAGCCAGACTGGGCATTACTGGGGCAGATGAACTGAGAGTCCAATGAGATAGAAAGAAGCTTCCTTTGGCGTAGCAGGAGCAATTTCTACAAAAGGCTGTTTGGGATAGAAGCAGAACTTCCCAGGACTTTAAACCCTGCAAGGATTGAAACTGAGAAATTGAGGTTCGGGTAGGTAGCCGTGTTGGTCTGACGCAGTCGAAATAAATTAAAAAAATTAAAAAAATTGTCCAGTAGCACCTTAGAGACCAACTAAGTTTGTTCTGGGTATAAGCTTTTGTGTGCGTGCACACTTCTTCAGAAATAGAGTTTGGCTTGGCAGCTGTTAAAAGCACCAGCGCTGTGCCATTAGTTCCTACCAGCCAAGGTTAGGGTGGGATCTTGAAGCCATCAAATCTCAGGCGCTCTTGCCATTCCTTTTGTTTGACAATTCCTTGTGGAAGAGCTAACAGAATATCTGGCAGGCAAAGAAAGAAAGAAAGAAAAAGAAAAAGAAAAAGAAAAAGAAAGGAAGGAAGGAAGGAAGGAAGGAAGGAAGGAAGGAAGGAAGGAAGGAAGGAAGGAAGACAGACCTAATGCATTTCCTTGCACCTCTGTGCTGCTCACTTTAAGGTACTTTGAATCATGTAAACTGCAGGGCAATGTGTTAAAAGCTTCTGGGATCCAGAAGGGATCTGCCCTCCTTCACTGCAAAAGGGAGAGAGAGAGATCCTGTCGCATAGTCATCTCAGTCCATTTTAACTGACCTGTATCTAATCTTAAGCCCCATCCGCACTATTCTTTTAAGCAGTATTATCCCACTTTAAGCAGTCATGGCTTTCCCCCCAGAGAATCCTGGGAACTCTAGTTTGTTAAGGGTGCTGACAATTGTTGAGCGACCCCTGTTCCCCTCCGAGAGCTACAATTCCCAGAGTTCCCTCGGAAGAGGGATGGATTGTTAAACCAGCTCTGGGAATTGTAGCTCCGGGAGGAGAACAGGGGTCGCCCAACATTTCTCAACACCCTTAACAAACTACAACTCCCAGGATATTTTGGGTGAAGCCATGGCTGCTTAAAACGTCACGTTTGGTGCAGAAGGGGCCTTCGTCAGTTGGTGATGAAATTCCACAGGGAATTCAGCAAAACGGCAAATTTCAGTGTTCTGCGAAATTCAGGTCTTTTCGAATTCTGCTTCCAAAATATTAGAGGAATACCTTTTTTTTAAAATGCCAATAACTTATATTAACTTTTACTGACTAAATGGAAGGCAATATTGTTAAAGTGTAAACAGACTAAATATCTAGACACACACGCTTCCAACATAACATGGACACGTGGAGAGGCTGGAGAATCAAATCAAATTTTAAATGGTTACTCCGATGGTCCCAGAATTGCTCACCTTTCTCTTTCAAAGGACCAAATGCCAAGTCCAGATAGCTGCTCCTTCCCCATGAAGGATCTCAGGATCTGTTGCAACTTTCAAAGCCACATGGAGAGCATAAGAAGTGGCCTGCTGGATCAGGCCAACGGCCCACCTGCTCTCCCAGGGGACAACCAGATGACCCAGTGGGAGACACAGGATTTGAGCGAAAGAACAGCCCTCTCTGGCTCGCCCCTCCTGGGGCTTCTGGCAACTAGCATTGCTGCCCCCAACTGTGTGTGGGAATGTTCAGGGTGGCAGGAGAGGATATATTGTTTATTAATATCCTTCCCAATTTGCGCTAGCAAGTTCCTTTACTTAGCAGAGTTTCACATTCCCCTTTTTACATGCACAGCAGATGGCTGGTTGCAGGCTCGTGTGAGCCTTTCCCTACTATACAGTTCAGTCTGTGTCAGATTGAATTGCACGTTCCTGGTAAGTTCCCTTGAATCCCTCTTAAAAGAATAAAGACGCCACAATCTTATTCAAAGTCAATAAAAGTTTACTCACATCATCAGTTCCCAGTTGGATTCCTGAAGGCAGACTTAGTTACAAAGCAAATCAAAATTTATTACGGTCAACGACCAGCACACACATATTAAAACACGGAATTGTTCAGAAATACAATCTAAAATATATTCTAAAAATTTCATCTGACAAGATTTATCATAATTAATTCATTCTATAAAAATATATATAATTGGGTAATAATTGCACTACATTGGATAATAGCTTGGTTTCGTCTCTAAATATCTCATAAAATAGTTACAAATATGTACATGCGGATCTACCCCATATGGGGGAACAATCCCAGTGCTGAGAGCTAGCAGAGCAGTCCTAGCTTGTCCAACGAAGAAGGGAGTCAAAAAGAGGGAAGGGTGCTGCGTGACTCATCCTTTTGTTACCTGGACAGGTGAGGTCACGCCCACCTTCTACCCTATCACATGCAAGAGCAAGGATGCTCCAGCCAGGAGGAACAGGAAGTTCTGACTGGCTGGACCAAACATCCCCTTGCAGGTCCACTCTAGGAAAACAAGGAATGTTGTACTTGGCTGTCTCTCGTTGGATCACATCCCACACTGTGGAGGTAGAGCACAGCCATCGTGGTTGGTAGCTGTCAATAGCTCTCTCCTCCTTCCTGAATGTGCCTATGGGTTCCTTGACTGTGGCCCCCCCTCACTGCCATGTAGAGATGCAGGGGCCGCTGAAGTTGGCATCCCTCAACATGTGACAGTCGCATAGATGTGGCTGTCAAGTGGCTTCTGGGCACCAAGGGACCTGATCCGGCCGCTCTGAAGGATTCTCTGCTCTCTGCACTGCAAGGGCTGCTCACCAATGGCAAGTAGCAGCAGCAGTAGTAAGTAGTAGTAGTAGTAGTAGTAGTAGTAGTAGAAATAATAATAATAATAATAATAATATATTATTTATACCATGCCCATCTGACTAGGTTTCCCCAGCCATGCCAGGCAACTTCCAGCAGAATATTGAAATACAATGATTCATCGTGTGTGTGTGTGTGTGTGTGTGTGTGTATATAATAAACTTTATTTGATTTAAAAATTTACAAAATTTGTCAATTGACAATACAAAAAGAAAAAAATAAAGACACTACAAATAATATGAAACACAGGGAAAAAAAGAAAATATACAATATACAAACATTATACAAAAAAAAGACACCCGCTTGGTGTCATCAAATATTAAAAGCTTCCCTAAACAGGGCTGCCTTCAGATGTCTTCTAAAAGTCCGATAAAAGTGCATATATATATATATGTGTGTGTGTGTGTGTGTGTGTGTGTGTGTGTATGTATGTTTAGGGGTACTCTCATTTTGACTCAAGAAAAATAAATACAGTAAATGGACCAAAGGTTGCCATCAGGGCTAGCGACTGGACTTAACTGTCAGAGGTCCTTTACCTTTACCTTTACCAGTGAAAAGGTCTCCCGTCTCAAAGTGGCGCTGCCTCAGCCCGAGGCTTTTGACCACCCAAGGCAGTTGCATGGCAGGGCCAGCCCACCCATGAGGCGAGGTTGCGTCAGAAAGCTGGGAGATCCAGCCTCCGTGGTGAGGGGTCTCGTCCCACTCTGGATTCTAGCCACGCTACAGATGATTTCTACTTCGGCAATCAATGGATTCAGAAAATGAGGATTTGGGGCCATTTTGATCCATTCCTAGAAAAAGAAAAAAACCTCAATTTGCTCAAAAGCAAATCCTGTTGAGTTTACTTCTTGACAAATCTGTCTTCCCGCTCCTGATGATAATTGAAAACTTTGGGGCGGGGGAATAGCTTAAACAGGACTTCTTCAACCATGCCCCAATTTCAAAGGTCTGGGAGAATGGGAGTTGTAGTCCAAAATTATCTGGAGGGTGCCAGGTTGGGACAGGCACCTGATCTATGGTTCCCCCCACCTCTACAAACCTCCTCCTTACGCAAATCCAGACAACCTTGGATTTCCCAAAGTCTCCGATTTTTCAGGTCCTTGTTATGCTTTGTAAAATCTTCCTGTTGTATAATCCGCGGTGGGGCAGGTGTTACGATTGTCTTAAATGTTTTCTACTAACTTTTCATACAAATTTGTAACTTCAGAGAAGATACAGACACAACCCAACTGTTTTAAAACCACTTGTCTCTTGTTAAAATCAGTATTTTGTATTTAACACAGTGTTATTTAATATGGATTGTACTTAAGATCATGTTAGGGCAGACTGTTTCTCGTGGAATAAGATTTGGAAATAATAATAATAATAATAAAAATGCCTTGTTTGCAGTTGTCTCTTTGTCCTTCCATTTTGGGGAAGGGGTTTGGGCTTCCTTGGGCCATTTTGGGGGTGGGAAGGGCAAGTCATTGGAACAAAACCTGTAATTAAAATTCTGGCAGCAACTGTAATAATAATAATAATAATAATAATAATAATAATAATAATAATAATAATAATAATAATTTATTTATTTATTTATACCCCAGCCACTCTGGGCGGCTTCCAACAGAACATTAAAATACAATAATCTGTTAAATTAAATTATGTAGCATACATAAAGACTCTCCTGAACTTTTTTTGAATTTTAATTGCAAAAGGTTGGGAGGGAGAGGCTACCCCATCTAAATCAGACCGGGAAAATAAATTAAGAGAGTATGCAGAATATCAGCAAGGTTACGTGACGTTACAGATGAAAAAATTATCAGAGAGTGGGATATATACAGAGTCTATGTAAAAGAACATTGTCAAAATATCAATCCGTTGGCAGGTTTCGATTGAGTTTCTGTGTGTAAATTGGATAATCTTATAAAATTTAAAGTAAGTTGAACAACGTGGAGAAAATAAAGTTAGGTGCGTATTTAAGGAATCCATCCCAGGAACATAATGGGTCACGTTAAATTCAACTATAAAATGATGTACAAAACAAGTATCAGTTAAGGAAAGAATGATTGTTTACTTTTATTTTGTCTTTAACGTATTTCGATTATTTATGTTATACATTTTCAAAGCTACCGTCCTTCCCCCTTTTTAAGACACCGTCTTATAATTTTTTTTCCTCAAAAAAACACAGGGTGGCTTATTTTCAGGGGGATGTCTTATTTTTATTACGTCAGTATGGTACGGTACAGCCTCCCCCTGTGGCGGCACCACGGCTTACTTTTGGGGTACGTCTTACTTCTCACAAAGGTAAAAAAAACCCTGCCATGGCTTACTTTATGACTACGTATTAAAAAAGGGGAAACAGGGTAATAAAGCATTAAAAAAAAGGAAGAACGCTTGTGACCAGTGAAAGCCACTTTCCCCAACCTTCCAGATGTTTTGAACTCCGGCTTCCATCAACCACAGCGGCCACCACAGCTGGACTGAAGAAATTCCCATTTTAGGGAAGGGAGTTGGGCTAGATGACCCTTGGGGTCCCTTCCAACTCTGCAATTCTGTGATTCTAGAGAGGGTGAAATCCTGGAGGAGCCACAACTGGGTCAAGCCTCTGTGGGTTCAGCCCAGCAAGGCAGAGGGAGGCAGTGGCCTCAGGCGACTGTTTTTGGGAGCCAATAAATAGAAGCAATTGCTTAGTTTTTTAAAGGTTTTTTACTTGCCTCAGGGGTCGAAATACCTCCTTTGGCCTCAGGGACTACGAACCCTGAATTGGTGTGCTGTTTGCTTCTCTGCCTCAGGCAGCAAAACACCCTGGAATGGTTCTATGGGGGTGTAGGGGTGTCATGTTTTAAAATGATTCACATGTGTCCAAAAATAAAATAAAAAATCTGTATCCTCTCATCCAATCCTGCTGCCATAATAGACCAGGAAAAAAAACCATAATAGACCAGCCCAGTGGTAGGCTGCCGCTTCTGCATTGCCACAAAGGAGAGCAGATTTGCATCACATTTGCATATGCTAATTTGCATCTCTAGACGCACAAATCTACCAAATTATTTCTGCACCCCATGACGGGGTCCCGGGAGGCTTACTAAGCAATGGCAAAGTAAGAAGAGTCTGCCGGATCAGGCCCATCAAGTCCAGCATTCTGTTCTCCCCGTGGCCAACCAGGTGCCCCAATGGGAAACCAGCAAGCAGGACCCGAGTGCGAGAACCCTCTCTCCTCCTGGGGTTTCCAGCAACTGGTGCTCAGAAGCGTTGTTGCCTCTGAGCACAGCTATTGACTAGTAGCCATGAGTCGCCTCAGGTCCTCCATGAATTTGTTCAACCCTCTTTTAAAGCCATCCAAGTTGGCGACTATCCCTGCCTCCTGTGGGAGGGAGTTCCACAGGTTATCTGAGCATTGCACGAAGAAGGGCTTTCTCTTTTTTTTTTTTTTTTTTTTTTTTAGGACAAATCTTACATTTTGTTTATACTTGCTTACACACAATACATTTTATAAATTGCATATTCTATATAGACTTCTTATCTAAACCATTTTCCCATTTCCCCTCTTTCCATCTTCCCCTCCCTCCCCCCTTTCCCTCTTCCCTCCCCTCTTCCCTCCCCCCCCCACCCTATTACCTCTCAGCTGGCCTGGGATTACCGTCCCCCTTTTTTTTTCCTGTTGCATGTCCATACCTATTTCTAGAGTCGTCCCTCTTTCCCTTTCTTGATCGAGTCCTATGTCTCTGCTATTAGGTTGGCATTACTAACTTTCTGTGTAATATAAACCCTGAATTTTTCCCACTTTTCCATTTTTTCCTCTTGCCTGATTCCTCTTATTTCTGCATGCCTCATTTCTAAATTATAGTAATTTAACATTTTCATTAGCCAATCCTCTTTTGTAGGTATCTGTTGAGATTTCCAATTTTTTCCTATCAATAATCTTGCGGCTACCATAGCATACTTTACCACTATTCTATCCCTTGGCTGAATATCTTCCTCTGTCATTCCCAATAAGAATGTCTCCGGTAGCTTTCTAAAGGAGTATTTTATTATCTTTTTAGTCTCATTATAGATTATTTCCCAAAAAACTTTTATTTTTTTGCACTGCCACCATACGTGAATGTAACTTCCCACTTCCTCCTGACATCTCCAACAGGTGTTTTCCGTTCCTTTGTAGATTTTTGCCAGTCTAGCTGGCGTTAAGTGCCACCTAAATTGCATCTTGAGCTGATTTTCTTGAATATCAAAGTTTGGCGAGAATTTTCTATCTCGATCCCATAGATGTTCCCATTTCTTTAGCATTATA
This sequence comes from Darevskia mixta, assembly GCA_034641385.1. Lineage (NCBI taxonomy): Eukaryota > Metazoa > Chordata > Lepidosauria > Squamata > Lacertidae > Darevskia > Darevskia mixta. Next base: position 2,725,239 of record JAWWNH010000124.1, on the reverse strand, counting down.
GTTTTTCCCAGGTCTTGTCCCCACTTAATCATTGTTTCCTTAATTTGTTCTTCTTCCGTCTCCCATTTCAACAATATCTCATAAATGTTTTTACTATATTTAGTTTTTTTTTCTAATAAGATTTTATCTAATATGGATGTTTCTTTTTCAAATCCTAATTTTTTATCTGTCTGAAATCTTTGGTTTATTTGGTAATATTGTAGCCAACTGCTTAAATAACATTTGATTTCTTCATACTTTTTCAGCTCCAATTTTCCTTCATTTTCCACTAATAAATCTTTGTAGATCGGCCAATTTCCTCCCATATTCATCCTTTTAACGGCCACAATTTCTACTGGGGACAGCCACCAGGGGGTTTTTGGTTCAAAAAGTTTTTTATATTTGTACCAAACCTTGTATAATGTTTTCCTAATTATATTATTCATAAAAACATTTTTGTTGCTTATTTTTTCTTTACTAAGATACCAATGCCATCCATACCCAAGGTCTACACTCTCCAGATCCAGTAAATCTTCATTCTTTAATTCGATCCATTCTTTTATCCAACTCATTGCAGCTGCATCATGATAGAGTTGCAGATCCGGGAGTCCGAAGCCCCCTCGCTCTCTTTTGTCTATCATGTTCTTATATTTAATTCTTGGCTTTTTGCCATTCCAAATGAATTTAGTTATGTCTTTTTTCCATTCTTTGATGATATTTGAGCCACCCAGGAGGGGTAGATTCTGAAAGTAATAATTCATCTTTGACAGGATACTCATTTTTACTAGGGAAATTCTTCCCATCATTGAGATCTTTAATTTGGTCCAAATATCCAATTGTTTCTTTATCTGTTTCCATAATCCTACATAATTTTCTTGAATTAAGTCTATTCCCCTACTTGTCACATTTACACCTAAATATTTCAATTTTTTACAAATTTTTATTCCTGATTCTTTTTGCAATTCTTTTATATCTTCCTGTTCCAAATTTTTTACTAACATTAGAGTTTTACTATAATTTATTTTCAGTCCTGCTAATTCACCAAATTCTTTTATTTTTATCAATGCGGCTGGAATGCTTCTCACTGGGTCTTCTGTTGTCACTATCACATCGTCCGCAAACGCTTTCACCTTAAAATGTTTCTTCCCTATTATTATTCCTTTAATTTTTTCTTCTTCTCTTATATTTTTTAGTAGGCTTTCTAACACAATTATAAAAATTTGAGGTGATAAGGGGCAACCTTGCCTTGTGCCTTTTTCTATCTTTATTTCTTCTGTTACATTTCCATTTATTATTAATTTAGCTTTTTGATTATCATATATTGTGTTTATTGCCCTTTCCAAGTTCTTTCCTATTTTTAATTTTTCCATTGTTTTTTTCATGAAGGCCCAGGAGACATTATCGAATGCCTTTTCGGCATCCAACGATAATATTGCCGCTTTTTTTCCTCTATTACTTTCCAGGCATTCTATGATATTTATTATATTTCTAATATTTTCTTTGGCTTGTCTGCCTTTTATAAATCCTGCCTGGTCTTTGTGAATTATTTCTTCCATAATTGTTCCTAATCTTTTAGCTATAATTTTGGCAAAAAGTTTATAATCGCAATTGAGTAGCGAGATTGGTCTATAATTATTTAATGATTCTGGGTCTTTGTTTTGTTTGGGTAGGAGTACAATCAGGGCTTCTTTCCAGGATTGAGGTGTTATTCCTTTGAGTAATGCTGTATTCATTAACTCCTTTAATGGTTGCAATAGCTGTTCCTCCAATGTCTTATAATACTCTATTGGTAGCCCATCAGGGCCTGGGGCTTTTCCTCTTTTCATTTCCATTATAATTTCTTTTATTTCCTTAGTTGTAATTTCTTTATTTAATATTTTTATTTTTTCCTCTTCTAATTCCTTCCAATTTATCTTATTCAAATACTCCTCCATCTTATTTTCATCAATCTCTTCCTTTTGATACAATTTCGCATAATACTCTACAAATGCCTTATTTATTTCTATTGGTCTCTCTATCTTTTTCCCTTGTTTGACTATTCTTGTTATTAATTTTTCATTTTTCTCCTTTTTGATTTGCCATGATAATAATTTGTTTGGTTTGTTTCCCCATTCGAAATTTTTGTATCTCCAAAATTGATTTATTTGTTCTAATTCCTGATCTAACATACATTCATATTGCACTCTTAATATATTTATTTCCTGTTGTAATTCTTTTTTTTGCGTTTTATACCAATTCTTTTCTTTATTTCTAATTTCATTTAACAAATCTTCTTTTTTCTTTTCTCTTACCTTATACATATTTGAATTTTGTTGCAAAAAGTAGCCCCTTATTACAGCTTTGCTTGCCTCCCATACTGTCTGTTGGTCCACCTCCCCTTTCCCATTCAGCTCAAAATATTCTTTCAGCACTTTCTTCGCTCCTTCAATCACCTTTAAATTATTAAGTAGGAAAACATTCAATCTCCATCTTTTACATTTCTCCTTCTCTTTTCCATCCATCTGCATCTCTATTGGGTTGTGATCAGACAACACCTTTGCTTTGATTTCTATTTTCTGAATTTCTGGGACTAGTTCTTTAGAAGTCCATATAGCATCAATTCTTGACTCAGTCAAATATCTTGGTGAATAGTACGTAAATTCTCTTTTAATTGGAAATTTGTGTCTCCATGCATCTTTCATATCTAAATTTTCCATCATTTCTTTGAATATTTTTGGTAGTTTGTTTTCTTTTTTCCTCCCTGATCCCCTTGTCTTATCTAATTCAGGGTCTAAAACCCCGTTTAAGTCTCCCATTATTATTAATTTTTTGTCCACATAATTCATTAATTTTTCCTCCAATTTTTGAAAAAATTCTACTAAGTAAAAGAAGGGCTTTCTCTTATCCGCCCTGAATCTTCCAACACTCAGTTTCATCGGATGCCCACAGAAAGGGCACTTGGGCCTAGGCACCATTTACATTTCCCATAATGCCCACCACCATTCTTCTTCTTCTTTGGTGATCCCTCGTAGCTGAGTAAGATTGTCTTCCATAAACACGGTTTTAACAGTGAGTCTGTAAGTGACTGCGGAGGCCAATTCTGGATCCACAGTGGGGACATGGGTTTCCGGCCGGGAGTTGATCACGGTGAGGATTTGCCAAGCGTGCCTTCCTCTTAGCACATTTCTCCCTTGCGTCCTGAGTTCGAGTGTCTTCAAAGCCCATGACGCCTTTGGTAAAGACTGTTCTCCAATTGGAGCACTCGCAAGCAAGTGTTCCCCAATTATTGGTGTTTATACTTCATTTTTTAAGATTTGCCTTGAGACAGTCTTTAAACCTCTTTTGTTGAGCATTACGCTTTCCATTTTCAAGTTCGGAATAAAGTAGTTGCTTTGGAAGATGAGAATCAGGCATCCGCACAACATGACCAGTCCAATGAAGATGATGTTGAAGAATCATTGCTTCGACATGGGTGATCTTTGCTTCTTCCAGTACACTGGCATTAGGGCACAAGGCTGGGGCTGCTTCGAGGGCGGAGGGTGGCAGTGCAGCTCCCAACAGGGCACTGCTGCTAGAACTGACAGTGACGGAGAACAACATGACTGGAAGGAGACACCTCGCCAAAGGCTGGTAGGGCATCTTCCAAATGTGAGCAAAGCGGGTCAGAAATGGGGCACCGGTTTACCAGCAGCAAGTTCCGAAAAGGAGAAACCTCGACTAATAAAACCATTCATTTACTTGAACGGTTGTTAGCTGTCAAAATGAGGGTTGCAATTACTCAGAGGAAGCTGAGCTCTGACTCAAAACTGTCTACATTTCCAACTGTTTCTATGGAACTGGCAAGGCTCTTAAAAGGCGCCGTCTGTTGTTATTATTATTATTATTATTATTATTATTATTATTATTATTATTATTATTATTATTTATTTGTTACTGTCATATACTGCCCTTCAGTCAAAGCTGGAAGGGCAGTTTATGATGTAAAAAACACGAAATGCACAATATAATGCTAAAAATGGTATAAAGAGGTGTGGGATATAGCTATTAATGATAAATTAACATGTGCCATTGAGGTAAAACAGGGAATATGCAGGAGAAATGATTTTGAGGAGATACGGAGGGTGTTTGTAGAATTTGTACTGTTAAAACGGAAAGGGGTCAAACCATTGCAAGAAGTGTTGAAATTTTGGGAGGTTGGATAGTTACAATGGAATGGTCTGGGGGTGGGGTGCACATGTTTATTCTTATTTATTTATAATCAGTGCTTTTTTTCTGGAGGGACGCAGGGGGATGCCTACCCCTAAACGTTTTGTGAATCCTTGTCCTTTGTCCATTTACTGTATTTATTTTTCCCGATCTGAACTATAAAATGAGTCAAAATGAGAGCACCCCTAGACATTTCTTCAGAAAACAAGCACTGCGTATGATAATTTTGTTATTGTTTAGTCGTTTAGTCGTGTCCAACTCTTCATGACCCCATGGACCAGAGCACGCCAGGCACTCCTGTCTTCCACTGCCTCTCGCAGTTTGGTCAGACTCATGTTGGTCGCTTCGAGAACACTGTCCCACCATCTCGTCCTCTGTCGTCCCCTTCTCCTTGTGCCCTCCATCTTTCCCAACATCAGGGTCTTTTCTAGGGAGTCTTCTCTTCTCAGGAGGTGGCCAAAGTCTTGGAGCCTCAGCTTCAGGATCTGTCCTTCCAGTGAGCACTCAGGGCTGGTTTCCTTCAGAATGGAGAGGTTTGATCTTCTTGCAATCCATGGGACTCTCAAGAGTCTCCTCCAGCACCATAATTCAAAAGCATCAATTCTTCGGCGATCAGCCTTCTTTATGGTCCAGCTCTCACTTCCATACATCACTACTGGGAAAACGATAGCTTTAACTATACGGACCTTTGTCGGCAAGGTGATGTCTCTGCTTTTTAAGATGCTGTCTAGGTTTGTCATTGCTTTTCTCCCAAGAAGCAGCCGTCTTTTAATTTCGTGGCTGCTGTCACCATCTGCAGTAATCATGGAACCCAAGAAGGTAAAATCTCTCACTGCCTCCAGAATCACAGAATCACAGAATCATAGAGTTGGAAGAGACCACAAGGGCCATCCAGTCCAACCCCCTGCCAAGCAGGAAACACCATCAAAGCATTCCTGACAGGTGGCTGTCAAGCCTCTGCTTAAAGACCTCCAAAGAAGGAGACTCCACCACACTCCTTGGCAGCAAATTCCATTGTCGAACAGCTCTTACTGTCAAGAAATTCTTCCTAATGTTTAGGTGGAATCTTCTTTCTTGTAGTTTGAATCCATTGCTCCGTGTCCGCTTCTCTGGAGCAGCAGAAAACAACCTTTCTCCCTCCTCTATATGACATCCTTTTATATATTTGAACATGGCTATCATATCACCCCTTAACCGTCTCTTCTCCAGGCTAAACATACCCAGCTCCCTAAGCCGTTCCTCATAAGGCATCGTTTCCAGGCCTTTGACCATTTTGGTTGCCCTCCTCTGGACACGTTCCAGCTTGTCAATATCCTTCTTGAACTGTGGTGCCCAGAACTGGACACAGTATTCCAGGTGGGGTCTGACCAGAGCAGAATACAGTGGTACTATTACTTCCCTTGATCTAGATGCTATACTCCTATTGATGCAGCCCAGAATTGCATTGGCTTTTTTAGCTGCTGCATCACACTGTTGACTCATGTCAAGTTTGTGGTCTACCAAGACTCCTAGATCCTTTTCACTTGTACTGCTCTCAAGCCAGGTATCACCCATCCTGTATTTGTGCCTTTCATTTTTTTTGCCCAAGTGTAGTACTTTACATTTCTCCCTGTTAAAATTCATCCTGTTTGCCTTGGCCCAGTTCTCTAATCTGTTAAGGTCATTTTGAAGTGTGATCCTGTCCTCTGGGGTATTAGCCACCCCTCCCAATTTGGTGTCATCTGCAAACTTGATCAGGATGCCCTCAAGCCCATCATCCAAGTCATTGATAAAGATGTTGAATAAGACTGGGCCCAAGACAGAACCCTGTGGCACCCCACTAGTCACTTCTCTCCAGGATGAAGAGGAGCCATTGATGAGCACCCTTTGGGTTCGGTCAGTCAGCCAGTTACAAATCCACTGAATGGTAGCATTGTCTAGCCCGCATTTTACCAGCTTCTTTACAAGAATATCATGGGGCACCTTGTCAAAGGCCTTGCTGAAATCAAGATAGGCTACATCCACAGTGTTCCCTTCGTCTACCAGGCTTGTAATTCTGTCAAAAAATGAGATCAGATTAGTCTGACATGACTTATTTTTCAGAAACCCATGCTGACTTTTAGTGATCACAGCGTTCCTTTCTAGGTGCTCACAGACCGTTTGCTTAATGATCTGCTCTAGAATCTTTCCTGGTATTGATGTCAGGCTGACTGGGCGGTAATTGTTTGGGTCCTCTCTTTTCCCCTTTTTGAAAATAGGGACAACATTTGCCCTCCTCCAGTCTGCTGGGACTTCACCTGTTTTCCAGGAATTCTCAAAGATTACTGCCAGTGGTTCTGAAATCACCTCTGCCAGTTCTTTTAATACTCTGGGATGTAGTTCATCTGGCCCTGGAGACTTGAATACATCTAAACTAGCCAAGTGTGCTTGTACTACCTCCTTACTTATTCTGGGCTGTGTTTCCCCTGCTGAATCATCTGCTCCATATTCTTCAGGTCGGGCATTGTTTTCTTTTTTGGAGAAGACTGAGGCAAAGAAGGTATTGAGGAGTTCTGCCCTTTCTGCGTCCCCTGTTCGCATTTCACCATCTTCTCCTCTAAGTGACCCCACTGTTTCCTTGTTCTTCCTTTTGCTACGGACATACCCATAAAAACTCTTTTTATTGCTTTTAACCTCTCTAGCAAGCCTGAGTTCATTCTGTGCTTTAGCTTTTCTGACTTTGTCTCTACATGTGCTGGCTATTTGTTTGAATTCCTCTCTGGTGGTTTCCCCCTTTTTCCATTTCTTGTACATATCCCTTTTAAATCTTAACTCAGTTAAAAGTTCTTTAGATAGCCACCCTGGCTTCTTTAGGCACCTTCCATGTTTTCGTCGCATTGGTACTGCTTGAAGTTGTGCTTTTAATATCTCCCTTTTAACAAACTCCCATCCATCATGAACTCCCATCCCTTTTAGTATTACTGACCATGGGATCACATCCAGCATTTCCCTAAGTTTTCTGAAGTCGGCTTTCTTAAAGTCTAGAATTTGAGTCTTAGTATGCTTGGTTGCTCCTTTCTGATGTATAATAAACTCCAGAAGAGCATGATCACTCCCACCTAATGATCCTGCCACTTCTACCCCACTAACCAGGTCATCACTATTGGTTAGGACCAGATCTAAAATGGCTGATCCTCTTGTTGCTTCTACCACTTTCTGGACAATGAAGTTGTCTGCAAGGCCAGTGAGGAATCTGTTCGACCTTATGCTCTTGGCTGAGTTTGACATCCAACAAATATCAGGATAGTTGAAATCCCCCATTACTACTATCTCATTTCCTTTTGAATGCTTGGTCATCTGTTCCAGGAAGGCATCATCTATGTCCTCAGTTTGGCTCGGGGATCTATAGTAAACTCCCACAATGAGATCACTGTTATTTTTCTCTCCCTTAATTTTGACCCAGATACTCTCAATTTGGCTTTGAAGTTTTAAATCATGGATCTCTTCACAGGTATACACATCCCTGACATATAATGCCACTCCTCCTCCTTTCCTGTTTGGTCTATTTCTCTGAAATAGATTGTATCCCTCTATTACTACATTCCAATCATGAGACTCATCCCACCAGGTTTCAGTGATGCCTATTATGTCGTATTTAGTTTGCTGTATCAAGAGCTCAAGTTCATCTTGTTTATTTCCCATGCTCTGTGCATTTGTATACAGACATTGAAAACCATTGATCATTCCCCCTAGTCTCCTACTTAAGGATTTTTTCCTCCCACCACTAGGTCTGTGTGCTGTTTGCTCCATTTGGTCCTTGACTTTTGGATGATCATCTTCAGCATTTGATAGACTCCTACCTTCAGGACCACTGTCTCCCTCCCCCACATAAGTCAGTTTAAAGCCCTCCTGATGAGGTTTTTGAGATTGTTGGCAAAAACATTCCTCCCAACCCTTGTGAGGTGCAGCCCATCACTTGCCAGAAGTCCATCTTCAAGAAACTGCAGGCCGTGATCTAAGAATCCAAACCGTTCCTGCCGGCACCATTTGCGAAGCCAGTTGTTCACTTCTCCTATTTTCCCCTCTCTTCCTGGGCCACGGCGTTCAACTGGGAGGACAGATGAGATGACAATTTGTGCATTTAATTGCTTCAGCTTCCTGCCCAGAGCCTCATAATCACTTTTGATCTTCTGGAGGCTATGGCTTGCGGTGTCATTGGTTCCCACATGGACTAAAAGGAAGGGGTTTTTATCCGTAGGTTTTATTATTCCTTGCAGCCGTTCTGTAACATCATGGATCTTGGCCCCGGGGAGACAGCATACCTCTCGAGACATCTTGTCAGGCCCACAGATCACTGCTTCGGTACCCCTCAGTAGGGAATCCCCTATCACCACTACACGTCTCCTCTTAGGCTTGGTCGGGATTCTTACACGTGCTGTCCCTTCCAAGGTCGCCTGCACAATCCCGGAGGACTGACTATGCTGCTCGTCTTCATATACCTCATCAACTGTGATGAGGGAGAGATCTTCCAATGGAGTCTGGTCTTCATCTTCCAGATTTGAGAGCACTTCAAATTGATTTTGTAGTTCTAAACACTCAGAGCGATCCCTGGGCATTCTACTTCTGTGAGTCACGTTCCTCCATACATCTGGCTCCTGAGTTGGGGAACTGATCTCCTCCTCAGGGATGTGCCCTGTCTCCTGCTTGGTGGAGACAGTGTGCTCTGCTGCATCCAAGAAAAGCTCCAGCTCTTTAATTTTCTGGAGCGTAGATACACGGGCCTGAAGTTGCTGGACCTTGTCTTCGAGTATGGCAACCAACTTGCAGTTGCTGCAGGTGTAGCTGTCTACAACCTTTGGCAAGAAGACAAACATTGCGCAGGAATTACAGGCGACTACAGTTGTTCCTTCCCCCTCCTGAAGTTGCCGGACCTTGTCTTCTAGTAGGGCAACCAACTTGCACTTGCTGCAGGTGTAGCTGCCTACATCCTTTGGCAAGAAGGCAAACATTGCGCAGGAATTGCAGGCGACTACAGTTGTTCCCTCACCCTCCATCTTGAAACTTGAAGTCAGGACACACAAAAAAGAAGCCTAGGTCTCCCCAAGTAAACGTTTGAGACTAGCTCTCCTCAATTTAAAAGATAGGTCAAACTGCGCGCGCCGCCAGGCGCGCGCCGCTACCCTCCAGGCACTGATTAGCTCCGCCCACAGCTAGTCACCAGACAAACACACACACACAAGCCAGAAACAAACTCTCTCGCACACACAAGCCTGGGAAACACACAAACAAATAAGGAAACAAATAAGCACACAAACTTAATCACACACAGCCCCAAAAAGACAAACCCTCAAAACCTACAAGCTCAGCTCACCTTGTGCTCCCTCCTCAGTCGCTGCCCTCCAGGCACTGATTAGCTCCGCCCTACAAGCTCAGCTCACCTTTTGCCTACTTCCTCAGTCTCTGCCCTCCAGGCACTGATTAGCTCCGCCCACAGCTAGTCACCAGACAAACACACACACACAAGCCAGAAACAAACTCTCTCGCACGCACAAGCCTGGGAAACACACAAACAAATAAGGAAACAAATAAGCACACAAACTTAATCACACACAGCCCCAAAAAGACAAACCCTCAAAACCTACAAGCTCAGCTCACCTTGTGCTCCCTCCTCAGTCGCTGCCCTCCAGGCACTGATTAGCTCCGCCCTACAAGCTCAGCTCACCTTTTGCCTACTTCCTCAGTCTCTGCCCTCCAGGCACTGATTAGCTCCGCCCACAGCTAGTCACCAGACAAACACACACACACAAGCCAGAAACAAACTCTCTCGCACGCACAAGCCTGGGAAACACACAAACAAATAAGGAAACAAATAAGCACACAAACTTAATCACACACAGCCCCAAAAAGACAAACCCTCAAAACCTACAAGCTCAGCTCACCTTGTGCTCCCTCCTCAGTCGCTGCCCTCCAGGCACTGATTAGCTCCGCCCTACAAGCTCAGCTCACCTTTTGCCTACTTCCTCAGTCTCTGCCCTCCAGGCACTGATTAGCTCCGCCCACAGCTAGTCACCAGACAAACACACACACACAAGCCAGAAACAAACTCTCTCGCACACACAAGCCTTGTGCTCCCTCCTCAGTCGCTGCCCTCCAGGCACTGATTAGCTCCATTTCTTCCCCTTCTATTTGCCAGGAGGTGATGGGACCAGTGGCCATGATCTTGGGTATTTTTTTGATGTTGAGCTTCCGACCATATTTTGCGCTCTCCTCTTTCACCCTCATTAAAAGATTCTTTAATTCCTCCTCACTTTCTGCCGTCAAGGTTGTGTCATCAGCATATCTGAGGTTGTTGATATTTACTTTTTGTATTATAATTACTTTTGTCAAAATAAAATTGGGGGGAAATTGAACAAGAAAAGAAAAGAAAAAAGGTGCCGGTACTCACTAGGAAGTTGTTTCAATAAGTGCCACATCTGGGGCGGTACTGAGTACCGCCGAGTACCCCCATAAAATCCTGCTATTCCTAATCCTGGCTGCTCCTCCGCCCATCTGCCACGAGGTGGCGCCGCGACCCGCTCGGCTCCCGCCTCCGCTCGGGGCTCATCTCCGCCCCGGCGACCGGGACGTGCGCTCGGAGCGGGAGGGCGAAGGAGCCTCGGCCGGACTCGCCTCCGGAGACTTCCAGCAGCCGGCTGCCAGGGCGCCCACGATGCCCCGGGCGCCGCACGCAGGAGGAGGACGCCGCGGGAGGTGAGTGGAGCTGGCTCGGGGCACTTCGCGATGCGCACCGGAGTGGCACCGGAGTGGCGCCGGGAAGCCAGGAGCGCAAGGGCGAAACGGGGGTTGGGGGTGGTTCTTGCTGCCTGCGCGCAATTTGTGGGGGAAAGTGGGGATTCCAAGGAGGGGTGCGGTGGGGATTCCAAGGAGGGCTTCCCCTCCTCGCCCTCCAAAAGAGAGAAAAACTGTTCCAAGCAATGGGTGCAAAGGAATTTGGGCTCCGCAAGTGCGGACGTGCCAAGCGGAGGAGCCGGGAAGTGGGGCAGGTTGACATAGAGACGGAGTTCGCGGCGCCGGCAAACACACGAGAGAGACACGCAAGCGCGGATCCCGAGATCCCAGCCAGATTAGGTAGAAGCTAAACAAGCTCTAGTTTAGGGCCCCCCCCCCAAAAAAAAATTAAAGGAAAAAGAAACTGGATGTACATTTCCAAAATATAAGATAAAAACAAATAAAATAAAACCGACCTACAGCAACAGTGTTTTGTGTTGTGTAGGCTCCTGTGATTCAAGTCATGGACCTGGACTGCTAGCCTGCTCCCTAAAAGATCACTGGTTTGCTCCTTTCTATATATAGAGTAAGGGACGCAGGTGGCGCTGTGGGTTAAACCACAGAGCCTAGGGCTTGCCGACGCAGTTTGAATCCCCGCGACGGGGTGAGCTCCCGTTGCTCGGTCCCAGCTCCTGCCCACCTAGCAGTTCGAAAGCACGTGAAAGTGCAAGTAGATAAATAGGTACCGCTCCGGCGGGAAGGTAAACGGCATTTCCGTGCGCAGCTCTGGTTCGCCAGAAGTGGCTTAGACATGCTGGCCACATAACCCGGAAGCTGTACACCGGCTCCCTCGGCCAGTAAAGCGAGATGAGTGCCGCAACCCCAGAGTCGGACACGACTGGACCTAATGGTCAGGGGTCCCTTTACCTTTATATATAGGGTGCCTACATAAAATATGTATTTTATGATAAAATAGATATTTTGTTATGTGCAAATGACTTGAGATACCTATTAGGTCCATCAATTGCCATATAGCATATATTCAACACGAAAAACAGCGGCAATTTGTTGTTGACAAAGGACAGCTGGACATATAAAGGGCCCCATTACCTTCAGTAGCTTAGGGCCAAATCAAACCGAAATCCGGCCCTGGTCAGGATCCGTTCCCCGGACCCTTGAGATCGCAGAATGTGGGTTTTAAAATAGATAAGTGCACTTTCATGGCCCTGATGTGGCCAGGAAGGAACAAGGACGTAAGAAAAGGCTGGCTGCAGGATCAGGCCAGTGGCCAAATACTCCCCATGATGTAGGAATGTTCATAGACTGCCTCTGGAGCTGGAGGCTCCATAAAAAGAGGCTGGCCACTGGATCAGGTCAGCATCCTGTTCTCTCAGTGGCTAACCAGGTGCCTCTTCAGGGAAACCTGCAGCAAGCAGGATCTGAGCACAAGAGCCCTCTTCTCCCATCCTGCAGCCTCCAGGAGTATTTCTGCCTCTGATTGTGGAGGCAGAGGAGAACTATTTTGGCTATGTGGCCATCGAGAGCCCTCTCCTCCTCCTTGTCTTCCACCATGGCAAGTGGCGCAAGGAGAGATGTTTCCTCCACCTACGAAAAGCGACAGGTTTATGAGGCTGGGACCCATCCCATAGTCGGTTGTTGTTGTTGTGGTTGTTTAGTTGTTCAGTCGTGTCCGACTCTTCGTGACCCCCTGGATCAGAGCATGCCAGGCACTCCTGTCTTCCACCGCCTCCCGCAGTTTGGTCAGACTCATGTTGGTAACTTCAAGAACACTGTCCCACCATCTCGTCCTCTGTCGTCCCCTTCTCCTTGTGCCCTCCATCTTTCCCAACATCAGGGTCTTTTCCAGGGAGTCTTCTCTTCTCATGAGGTGGTCAAAGTATTGGAGCCTCAGCTTCAGGATCTGTCCTTCCAGTGAGCACTTAGGGTTGATTTCCTTCAGAATGGAGAGGTTTGATCTTCTTGCAGTCCATGGGACTCTCAAGAGTCTCCTCCAGCACCAGAATTCAAAAGCATCCATTCTTCGGCGATCAGCCTTCTTGATGGTCCAGCTCTCACTTTCATACATCACTACTGGGAAAACCATAGCTTGAACTATACGAACCTTTGTCGGCAAGGTGATGTCTTTGCTTTTTAAAATGCTGTCTAGGTTTGTCATTGCTTTTCTCCCAAGAAGCAGGCGTCTTTTAATTTCATGGGGGGTTAGCAGGAGATATTTGGGGAAAGGCCCATGCCTTGCATGCAGAATATTCCGCTCCAATCCCAGCTGACATCTCTGGGAGAGCATTTTCTCTCAAACTCTAGAGAGCTGCTGCCGGTCTGTGTGGACAGCACTGATCCCGATGGAGCAATGTTCTGACTCTGCATCAAGCGGCCTCTCCGATGGCTGCGCAAGACCTGCAGCACAGGCCGACCTTGAGACGTCCGTCGAGGCAGACGGACCGGAAAGGTGAGCTGGCGACCTGGACGCAGAGACGCTGAAATGGAGACGGGCCGAGAGGTGTGGGAATCGGGGGACGCGTCAGTGCGCAAAAGTAGCTCCTTGGCAGCTGAGCGGAAATGGACACGCAGGGGAGGGCAAGGGAGAGAGCCCAGGGAGGAATCTAGCATCTAGATCAAGGGAAGTAATAGTACCACTGTATTCTGCTCTAGTCAGACCCCACCTGGAATACTGTGTCCAGTTCTGGGCACCACAGTTCAAGAAGGATACTGACAAGCTGGAACGTGTCCAGAGGAGGGCAACCAAAATGGTCAAAGGCTTGGAAACGATGCCTTATGAGGAACGGCTTAGGGAGCTGGGTATGTTTAGCCTGGAGAAGAGAAGGTTAAGGGGTGATATGATAGCCATGTTCAAATATATAAAAGGATGTCATATAGAGGAGGGAGAAAGGTTGTTTTCTGCTGCTCCAGAGAAGCGGACACGGAGCAATGGATTCAAACTACTGTACAAGAAAGAAGATTCCACCTAAACATTAGGAAGAACTTCCTGACAGTAAGAGCTGTTGGACAGTGGAATTTGCTGCCAAGGAGTGTGGTGGAGTCTCCTTCTTTGGAGGTCTTTAAGCAGAGGCTTGACAGCCACCTGTCAGGAATGCTTGGATGGTGTTTCCTGCTTGGCAGGGGGTTGGACTGGATGGCCCTTGGGGTCTCTTCCAACTCTATGATTCTATGATTCTAGGAAGCATCCTTGCGAGGCGCAAGAGGGAGGAAAACCACACACAAAGCGCATGCGGTTTCGCAAACACATCTTCTCTCCCCGCGAATCCTGGGAACTGGAGTTTCTTAATGGATGCCTGCCATGGATGCTTCAGTTGAGATTCCTGCATTGCAGGGGGTTGGACTGGATGACCCTCGGGGTCCCTTCCAGCCCTATGATTATTCTGTGATTTTATAAGGGTTCTGGGGGATAGCTCTGCGAAGGGTGAACTACAGCCCCCAGAATTCTTTGAGGGAAAGGATGTGCTTCGAATGGGCATCCCATGAAGCTGAGAATTGGAAGATTTGGGACGGACACGAGGAAGTGTAACCTGTGGAACTCCCTGCTGCAGGAGGCAGCGACGGCCACCACCTTGGATGGCTTTAAAAGAGGGCAAATTAATCGAGGAGAGGGCTCTGCTCTGCCTCCACCGTCCTTCACACAATCCTGCTTCCGGGCATCCGGTTGGCCCCCTTGAGAACAGATGGGCCACTGGCCTGATCCTGCAGGCTCTCCTTAGCCTCTTCTGTTTTAAAGGGTTGCTGTGTACAGAGGCGACCAGCTCAGCAGCTGACGGGAAGAGCCTGCCTCGTGTTTTCCATTCCCTCAGAAAGTGCAGCCAGGAAAAAAATAGCTGGCCGGCGAGTCGAAGCCCATCTGGTTGCTGTTGGTGACTGACCAAGCCGGGCCAGCTCCCAAGTGGACGGGGCCACAAATGAGTCTCTTTTTGCTGTTTGCGGGATCTAAAACCATGCCCTAGGTCCCCCCCCCCATATATTTCCATTTCCAGCCCCTGAAGGGTCTTATATCAAAATGGTGAGGAAGGATTGTGTGTGAGCGTTAAGGTCCGTGCAGCTCCCACTGTACGCAAAAGGAAGGCAGATATTCAACAGGTGAAGCTTCTTCACCTGCTGAATTCCTGCCCGACTCAGGGACAGGGAGCCTCCAGCAACCTCAGTGGTTTCCCCCCAATTCCTTTGTTGTTCTGTTTTCAAGGCAAGGATGGAGGGAATATGGGACCCCCTGCTCCCAATATGTTGTTTCACCCCCTTTAGCATTCTTGCCCTGCTGAGGCTGCCTGGGTTTCCCTGGGAAATGTTTGCAATGTGTTCTGTTGGCGTAGGGAGAAATCCCGGAGAAGCTTTAGGTAACTGAGCTGCTTGGGGAGTTTCCATTTCCAGAGCTCTGTGTGATCAGCTAATTACGACAAAGTCATTATTGCTATAATAAAACCTTCATTAGGCATCCCATTGAGACCTCTGCGTTAGTGCCAGGAACACTAGCAAATGCCACAAAGTCGACTTTTTTGTTTTCCCCCTGTTGCATTGAGAGCAAAACCTGCATCGCTGCTCCCGTCCCCCCAACCCCCTTCCTGGGCTGGGGAAGCATTTGCAATTCCTACGCACTGAGTGATTTTTATTAAGGAGCCAATGTCACATTTCAGGCATCAGCCCTGAGTTGAGCGGAAAAGGGGGGGAAATATTTTCAGGTTGCTATGTGCCCATATCAGAATTGAAGGCTTGCGGGTGACTGGAAATTTATTTATTTATTGCATGAGATTCAGATGGCAATTGATTGGGTAAAAAAGAAACCTCACAGAGGTTTACAGTAAGAAAAAAGCAAGTGTTGTTGTTGTTTGTTGTTGGCATGTGTCTGACAATGGAGTGTGCCTCCAGGGGTGAAGTCAAGCTGCTGCATTAGTACCACCAAAGTGACCTCTCTGGGGCGCAGACCTGGGCAGTGTGCATGGAAGTCCTGGGGTGCCCAGCCGACGAGATGCAGCCAATGCAATTCTGGGCTGCATCCATAGGAGTATAGCATCTAGATCAAGGGAAGGAATAGTACCACTGTATTCCGCTCTGGTCATACCCCACCTGGAATACTGTGTCCAGTTCTGGGCACCACAGTTCAAGAAGGATACTGACAAGCTGGAACGTGTCCAGAAGAGGGCAACCAAAATGGTCAAAGGCCTGGAAACGATGCCTTATGAGGAACGGCTTAGGGAGCTGGGTATGTTTAGCCTGGAGAAGAGAAGGTTAAGGGGTGATATGATAGCCATGTTCAAATATATAAAAGGATGTCATATAGAGAGGGAGAAAGGTTGTTTTCTGCTGCTCCTGAGAAGCGGACACGGAGCAATGGATTCAAACTACTGTACAAGAAAGAAGATTCCACCTAAACATTAGGAAGAACTTCCTGACAGTAAGAGCTGTTGGACAGTGGAATTTGCTGCCAAGGAGTGTGGTGGAGTCTCCTTCTTTGGAGGTCTTTAAGCAGAGGCTTGACAGCCACCTGTCAGGAATGCTTGGATGGTGTTTCCTGCTTGGCAGGGGGTTGGACTGGATGGCCCTTGGGGTCTCTTCCAACTCTATGATTCTATGACCCCCCTCTCAGCCTCGCCAAGAACATCGGTGCAAGACATTTGGCACCAGCCTGGCTGCAGCCGTTGCCGGAAGGAGGCGTATGAGGCATCATCCAACCATCTTATGGACCACTCTGGATTTTGTGCAGGGTTTACTCCTGAGCCTTTTCTTCTCCCGATGGTAGCGGAGGTTTAGGGTCAGAGTTTTCCTTCTCCCAGGTGGGCTCCCTTCCCAGGTGGAAGAGCCCCACCTGCCCCTCACTTCCCTCCACAGCAGGGGCAGAAACTGCATTCTTGACGGTTGGACCCAGGGCCGGATTGAGGTTGGATGAGGCCCTAAGATCCTGAAGGAAATGGGGCCCTTGATATGTCCAGCTGTCCTTTGCCAACAACAAATTGTTGCTGTTTTTTGTGTTGAATCTATGCTAGATGGGCATTTATGGACCTAATAGGCATCTAAAGCCATTTGCACTTGTTGCCATGCAAGCAGTCCATACAGAATGTAGGCACCCTATATATAGAAAGGAGCAAACCAGTGATATTTTAGGGAGCAGGCGGGGCCCATGACTTACATCACAGGAGCCTACACAACACAAAACACTGTTGCTGTATGTAGGTTTTATTTTATTTGTTTTTTATCTTATATTTTGGAAATGTACATCCAGTTTTTTCCCCTTTAAACTTTTTGGAGGGCCCCAAGAGAGTGGGGCCCTAAGCTATAGCTTGTTTAGCTTATACGTAAATCCGGACCCACCATTGATCTTGTATGCTCAATCTGCTGGAGCCTGTCTTTAATTGATCAGGGAAACCTGCCCCTAGTTGGAATTTCCTGGGCCTCTCGGAGGCTCTCCGGCAATCCGCTCTCTTGACGTTTTTGCATCACCGAACCAACTGTTCTCTCTCGGCCTTCGTCGCCTAGCGCTCAGCTGGCCGTTTCAGGGCAGCCCTTTGCCGAAACAGGCCCGGAGAAATTTCCGCTGCCGAGAACTCATTGCAAAACCAGCCGAGGAACAAATGCTCCCTGGCGCCTCGCGCTCCACTTTCCATGTGTACCACCCTTGGCTCGGAATCGCACCAGCCTGCAGGAAGCTAACCGGGTCGCTCGCTTGCAGCCGAGACGCTTTTTGGTCCTGCAATTTGCCACGTGTCCCTGGAGCTTCGCTGCCAAGGAGGCGATGCGCCGAAGGAGATCTCAAGAAGCAGGCAGTGCGGAGAGCCTGGCGCCCAGCGCTTCTGCTGGGTGCTGCAGTGAAATGCCCACCTTGGGGAGGGAGAAAGGCTGGGCATCTAAACTTAGCTGCTCAAAGGGAAGCTTTGCTTGGGACCCTCTCTCTGCCCCACCTCCCTGCGCATTTCCCTTGCAGTTTGGGCACCCTCCTCTCTCCCACATTGCGGGTGCTGCAAGGCTCTCCTTCTCCGCTCTCGGCTGAAGGCCTCTGAGGGGGCCAAAGTTTAACTGTCCCGATCTGTATCCTCTTTCCCCCACCGCCCAGGTCTGGCAATATGCAAAGGAGAAAGGGAAGGTCTGGAGGGGCAAAGAGGAAAGACCCAACATATTCCAAATGCAAAAAATTTAAGAAAATTAAAACCCACCCTTTTCGTTCATTTGCACGGCTCACGGCATCTTTGCAGGTTTTGCTCAGGACTGGGCAGTGGAACAGACTACAAACCCTCCAATATTTCTCTGCTGAAAATAGGGAAGTCCTATTCCATAATAAGTAACAACAATAATTTTATTATTTCTACCCTGCCACTGGGAGACTTCCAAGATACAACAACAACACCAACAACAACAACAACAACAACAACAATTTATTATTTGTACCCCGCCCATCTGGCTGGGTCTCCCCAGCCACTCTGGGCGGCTTCCAGCAAACATTAAAATACATTAACACATCACAGATTAAAAACTTCCCTAAACAGGGCTGCCTTCAGGTGTTTTCTAAAGGCCATGTAGTTGTTGATCGCTTTGACCTCTGAAGGGAGGGCGTTCCACAGGGCGGGTGCCACCACCGAGAAGTCCCTCTGCCTGGTTCCCTGTAGCTTTGCTTCTCGCAGTGAGGGAACCGCCAGAAGGCCCTCGGCGCTGGATCTCAGTGTCCGGGCTGAACGGTGGGGGTGGAGACACTCCTTCAGGTATACAGGACCGAGGCCGTTTAGGGCTTTAAAGGTCAGCACCAACACTTTGAATTGTGCTTGGAAACGTACTGGGAGCAAACGTACAAGAAATCATTGAGCATTAAAAATCTTCCCTATATAGGCCTGCCTTTGGATGTCGTCTGAAGGTTGTACAGTGGACGCTCAGGTTGTGAACGTGATCCGTGAGGGAGGCACCTTCGGAACCCGCAGTGCTGCTTCTGCGCATGCGCGAGCGCTGAAACCCGGAAGTAACCCGTTCTGGTACTTCTGGGTTCGGCGCAAGCGCAACCCGAAAAAACGTAACCCGCAGTGTTTGCAACATGAGGTATGACTGTATAGTTATCTATCTCCTTGGCTCGGGGGTCGCTTAACTCCATCAGGCATAGGCAAACTCGGCCCTCCAGATGTTTTGGGACTACAATTCCCATCATCCCTGACCACTGGTCCTGTTAGCTAGGGATGATGGGAGTTGTGGTCCCAAAACATCTGGAGGGCCGAGTTTGCCTATTCCTGCTCCATACCTTCCAACATTTCTCTGATGAAAATAGGGACGTCCTAAGGAAAAGCGGGACATTCCGGGATCAAATCAGAAACCGGGACGGCTTCTGTAAATCCGGGGCTGTCCCTGGAAAAAAGGGATGCTTGGAGGGTCTGGGACTAGCAGTCGGAGCAGGACCATAGCTCAGAGGCAGGCTGGGCAAGTGACCGTATCTCCTGGTAGAATTGGGAGAGACTGCCTTGTCCAAAATCCTGGAGAGCTGCTGCCAGCCAGTGTTGACAATATGGAGCAGCAGCCTGACTTTGTAGAGATGGCAGCTCCCTGTGTTTGCAGGCATGTCAGAAGAACGAGGGGACTTTGGGCCCTGCTGGTTGAAGGACGGATGGATTTCCAGCTCTGCTTGCAGTAAAAAGCAAAATGGGTAGAGCTTCTCCTTCTTCAAAGTGAGCCAGACCATTGGGCCCACCTGGCTCCTATCGCCTGCACTGACTGGCAGCAGTTCTCCTGGGTTTCATGCAGGGACTCTCTCTGAGCCCTACCTGGAGATGCCTGCGTGGTTGAACCTGGGACCTCCCACATGTAGCTCTGCCCTTGAGCTATAGTCCTTCCCCGCCGGGCTAGCGCCCTGTGCTGCAACTCCCGTGACGGCAAGGCAGTCTGGCTGGGGGCTGAAATCTGGCAGCGTCCGGGCGGCGCCTGCCCTTTGAAGATTTCTTGGGGTGACAAGGGAAGGAGGGAAAGAGGTCACTGCTGGGCGGTGGGCCCCGGAGAGACTCGTGTACGCAAAGTGGGACGGGAGCCAGCGAAGCGACGGCGGGTGACGTCCCATCGCAGCGCTTAGAATAGAAAGCATTACTAGGTTAGAAGGTGACCTTGCCTCTCAGCCGCGCAGGGGAGGCTGCCTTTGGAGCTTTTCCAGGGCTAAAGTAGTAGAGCTGTTTCTGACAGCCTGAGAGGAGGAGGAGGAGGAGGAGGAGGAGGAGGAGGAGGAGGAGGGTCCCTGGCTCAGGTGACGGAGAAGGCAAGGAGCCTTTTAAGCCGCAGAAGGGAGGGGGACCAGGTAGATCCCCGCCAGGCCTCTGGGCTGACCCAGCCGCTAAAGTAAGGTTACCAGACGTCCCCAGATTTACACATCAGTCCCCTGACAAGATCCATCCATTCTGACTGAAGTTGAAAAGTGTCCCCGGATTCTTTGGGGGGGAAATCTGACAGAGCCATCTTTCCCATTGGGCTAAGTGATGCATTGCACCAGGGTGCCGGCCTCTCAGGGGCGCCCCAGCGAGTGGGGGAGCTGCGTGGCTTTGTCGGCGGCCTTCCCTTTCCCTGCACGCCCACCAGCTGTGCCCCATCAACCATATGGGCGACAAATGAAGCGGCATTTTAAATTTTAAATTGGCTTTTTAACCTGTATTTTAATTAATGGTTTTTCTTTTTATACTTTATTGTAATTTTTACTGTTGTTAGCCGCCCTGAGCCCGGTTTCAGCTGGGGAGGGCGGGGTATAAATACAATTTTTTATTATTATTATTATTATTATTATTATTATTATTATTATTATTATTATATGGCTGGCGGGCATGCAGCTTGCCTCCCAAGTCTCCGCGGGAGGAGAGCGATCCCCGCAGAGGCTTGGGAAAAGGTCGACAACTCTGGGAAACGGGGGCGGGTGGGCGCCGGAGGGATCCTTGCACCACGGCGCCGGATATGCTCAAGACGGCCCTGAAATCTGGCAATCTAACGCTAAAGGCGTTTCCTCGAATGGGGTTGTTCTGGGTTCTTGCCTGGCCAAGCTGTCTGCAGTGCCAAAAAGAGGGCTCAGATTTGCACAGAATTGGCCTGTGATGCTCTAGAGATATATATATATTGAGGAGTGCAGGAAGCGTCTTCAGCTTGAGGGCCTCATTTCTTTCTGCGCAGGCTTCTGGGGGCCAGTGGGTGGGCCCCACCTGAACAAGCTTCCCTGCTGGCAACCCATCCCATCTCCTCTCAGTCTCGTCTTTCCCAGGCTAAACGTACCCAATTCCCTCGACCATTCTTCATCAGGCTTGGTTTCCTGACACTCGATCATCTTGGTCTCCCCTCCTCTGAACACCTTTGTCGACATCCGTCTCAAATTGTGGCGCCCAGAACCGGACACAGGACTCCAGGTGTGATCTGACCGAGGCAGAACAGAGCGGATGATGGACTACGCCGAAATGGCAAAACTAACTGGGAAGCTCAGGAATCGAGAAGACAAGATCTTTAAAAAAGAATGGGAAAAGTTTATAATGTATATACAAGATTATTGTAAGCAGGTTAAAACACTGGCAGGATTTTACACACACCTGTAATGTAACAGTATGTATGAATAATTCAGAAAGAGAAAAATTGTAGTGATATGCCAGGCATGTCCAAAGTCCATTTTGGGGACCTAATCATAAAATGTCACACCGATTCATCTTTGTCATCTTTGATATCAGGAATCGCAAGACAGAGAAACCAGTAGGAGAACACTTCAATCTCCCAGGACATTCTATACAAGATCTCAAAGTAGCTGTCTTATTGCAAAGGAATTTCAGAAATAGACTGGAAAGAGAAGATGCTGAATTGCAAGTCATTACCAAACTTAAAACCATGGAGAGACCTGGTCTGAACAAAGACATTGGATTCTTATCTCATTATACATGACAAAACTATTTTTAGCCATCTCACCCCTTGCTTTTTCCTGCAAGACCAATTGCAGTCGTTAACAGTCGTCAACAGGCTTACCTCACCTATCAGCCAATCACCCATTCCCACCACCCCTCTGAGTAATTCCCCTCCCCACCCTCTCACTATATATCAGGGTCTGGTGACTTCTGTCTCAGTGTATCTGAAGAAGTGTGCATGCACACGAAAGCTCATACCAAGAACAAACTTAGTTGGTCTCTAAGGTGTTACTGGAAGGAATTTTTTTATTTTGTTTCATCTTTGTTAGATATTGTTAGATACGCCACAGAGCGCGTATCCAGCATGAATATGTGAAGGAGTGAAAGGAAGAGCCTCTAAGATGGGATGCTCAAAAAAATGTCTCTTTCTTTCCCACCCGCCCAGCTAGAGATATTCTGCTCGGCTGGGCCAAGCATTCCTGACGGGAGGAAATAATTTCATAGGAGTCCCAGATGGATTGTATACTGTACACTGATTCATCGACCCGTCCAGAAATGCGGACTCCACCCCTCTGCTCTTGGCTCCCAAAGAGTTGCAGAAGATGTTGCTCGCTCGCTTGAACGGATGCCGAGTCCATCTGGCACACAGGAGTTGCTCTTCTGAAGTTACACTGAGAATATGAGTTTCAAGGCTGGCCTAAGAAAGTCGCAACCCCTCCCAAAAGAAAAAGACAGACTCCAAAACCAACAGGGCAGTGTGTGTGATAGCTCTGCTGCAGACGGAGGAATCAGAATGGAGCCTGGCTTGCATGTTCAAGATAATAATAATAATAATAATAATAATAATAATAATAATAATAATAATTTAAAGGGATGCGGGTGGCGCTGTGGACTAAGCCACAGAGCCTAGGGCTTGCCGATCAGAAGGTCGGTGGTTCGAATCCCCGCGACGGGGTGAGCTCCCGTTGCTCGGTCCCAGCTCCTGCCAACCTAGCAGTTCGAAAGCACGTCAAGTGCAAGTAGATAAATAGGTACCGCTCCGGCGGGAAGGTAAATGGCGTTTCCTTGCACTGCTCTGGTTCGCCAGAAGCGGCTTAGTCATGCTGGCCAAATGACCCGGAAGCTGTCTGCGGACAAATACCGGCTCCCTTGGCCTATAGAGCGAGATGAGTGCGCAACCCCAGAGTTGTCCGTGACTGGACCTAACGGTCAGGGATACCTTTACCTTTACCTTTAATAACAATTTATTTCTACCCCACTCATTTGGCTGGGTTTGCCCAGTCACTCTGTGCGGCTTACAGCATATCTAAAAACATAATAAAAACATCAAGTATTAAAAACCTCCCAATACAGGGCTGCCTTCAGATGTCTTTAAAAAATAGGATAGCTGCTTATTTCCTTGACATCTGATGGGAGGGCGTTCCACAGGGCGGGTGCCACTAACCTCACTTCTTGCAGGGAGGGAACCACCAGAAGGCCCTCAGAGCTGGACCTCAGTGTCCGGGCTGAACGGTGGGGGTGGAGACGCTCCTTCAGGTATACAGGGTCATTTAGGGCTTTAAAGGTCAGCACCAACACTTTGAATTGTGCACTGGGAGCCAATGTAGATCTCTCAGGACCGGTGTTATGTGGTCCCAGCGGCCACTCCCAGTCACCAGTCTAGCTGCCGCATTCTGGATTAATTGCAGTTTCCGGGTCACCTTCAAAGGTAGCCCCACGTAGAGCGCATTGCAGTAGTCCAAGCGGGAGATAACCAGAGCCTGCACCACTCTGGTGAGACAGTCTAAGGGCAGGTAGGGTGTCATCCTGCGTACCAGATGGAGCTGGTAGACAGCTGCCTTTTTACTGGGAATAGTAGGCAAAGAGATACCAAGGGAAGATAAAAGACTGTTCACGTCTGCAACAACAGCGGCAAGAACCCTTTTAGCCCAAAAATGGAAACAAGAAGAAGTACCAACGAAAGAAGAGCGACAGGCGAAGATGATGGACTTTGCAGAACTGGCGAAGATTGCGGGAAAAATCCGAAACCAGGACGATCAAGTATCATGGAGTAAATTTATATGATATTTGAAAGATCATTGCATCACTAGCAGGGTTGTCTGAAGACTTGTAATGAGAAAATTTCTACCTTTCTATGTTTATTTAAATTTTGAGGTATTTTGTGATGAGTTTTATTAGAACTGGAAAATAAAATGCTGTGATAGAAAGGTTAATTTTGAAAGCCAAGAGGTGGGAGGGAAGCAAGGCGACAGGCTCCGAAGAGGTAAAGTGGATAATAACGATGTGATTAGTAAAGGTAAAGGGACCCCTGACCATTAGGTCCAGTCGCGGACCACTCTGGGGTTGTGGCGCTCATCTCGCTTTATTGGCCGAGAGCCGGCGTCCAGTTTCCGGGTCATGTGGCCAGCATGACAAAGCCGCTTCTGGCGAACCAGAGCAGCGCACGGAAACGCCGTTTACCTTCCCGCCGGAGCGGTTCCTATTTATCTACTTGCACTTTCACGTGCTTTCGAACTGCTAGGTGGGCAGGAGCTGGGACCGAGCAACGGGAGCTCACCCTGTCGTGGGGATTCGAACCGCCAACCTTCTGATCGGCAAGCCCTAGGCTCTGTGGTTTAACCCACAGTGCCACCTGCGTCCCTATAACGATGTGATTATATATGCTTAAATGGAAAATTAATAACAATTATTTTTAAAAGGGGGGATAATTTTCTCTTTGGGGGTTTCTGCCTTCCTCCCAAGCGTGCTGACCCTCTCTTTCTCCCGCCTCCGCAGCCTTGACCCATGACCGCCTCCGCCGCGATGTTCTACCGCTCTCCCTCGGCCATGTCGCCGCCGTCCAAAGGCAAGTTCAAGCGGCAGAGCCGGATCTTCTCCCAGGTCTTGCACCGGACTCTGAGCTACAAGGACCGCCTCTCTGTGGCCGCTTGCCCGGCGGAGGGCGGCGAGGACCCCTCGGAGCTCTCCACCCAGGCCTCGGCCCCCGGGGTGCTCAAGATCTTCGGGGGCGCCGTCTGCACGGGGGCCCATTACAAGAGCGTCCTCGCCACGGCCAGCTCCAGCGCCCGGGAGCTGGCCAAGGAGGCCCTGGAGCGCTACGGGCTGAGCCAGGTCAGCGCGGGGCGCTACGTCCTCTGCGACGTCGTCGGGAGGTTCGGGGGCACCGAGAGGCAGTGGCTGATGGAGGGGCTGAGGGTTCTGCAGGACCACGAACAGCCGCTGCTGATCCAGGAGCTCTGGAAGCCACGCGAAGGACTCTCCCGGAGGCTGGAGCTCCGGAAGAGGGCGGAGGTGGAGGAGCTGGCCTCCAGGGACAAAGACACCGTCACGGCAGGTAAGGAAGGAGCCCCTGGGGTTATTGGGGTTAGTAGTAGTAGTAGTAGTATTAGGGGTAGGCTTCTGTGGGTCCGGGATGGAAGCAGGTCAATTCTGTGCCCAGGGCAGCTGCCCTACCAGCTCCATCTGGTACACCAGCTGAGACCATACCCTCCAACGTTTCTCCGATGAAAATAGGGACATCCTATCCCAGTGGTGGCTAACCTTGGCACTCCAGATGTTTTGGAACTACAACTCCCATCATCCCTGACCACTGGTCCTGTTAGCTAGGGATGATGGGAGTTGTAGTTCCAAAACAACTGGAGTCCCAAGGTTAGCCACCACTGTCCTATCTAATAATAATAATAATAATAATAATAATAATAATAATAATAATAATTTTATTACAGTGGTACCTTGGTTCTCAAACGCCTTGGTCAGGCATAGGCAAACTCGGCCCTCCAGATGTTTTGGGACTACAACTCCCATCATCCCTGACCCACTGGTCCTGTTAGCTAGGGATGATGGGAGTTGTAGTCCCAAAACATCTGGAGGGCCAAGTTTGCCTATGCCTGGCCTTGGTACTCAAACAACTTGGAAGCTGAACACTGCAAACCCGGAAGTAAGTGTTCCTGTTTATGAACTTTTTTCAGATGCTGAACGTGCTCCGTTTTGAGTGTTACGCTTCCAGTTTGAGTGCCACACTTCCATTTTGAGTGTTATGCTGAGGTCTGTCTGTTTTCGCTATATATTTTGCGTTTTTGCAGCTCTTTTGTTTTTGTGACTGTGTGGAACCCAGTTCAGCTACTGATTGATTGATTGATTGATTGATTGACTGTGTGACTGCAGTACATGGTTTACTGCTTTCGTTTTATGGATCAATGGTCTCGTTAGATAGTAAAATTCATGTTAAATTGCTGTTTTAGGGGTTGCTTTTAAAAGTCTGGAACGGATTAATCCATTTTGCATTACTTTGGAATGCTTTGGTTTTGGAACGGATTTCCGGAACGGATTAAGTTTGAGAACTGAGGTACCACTGTATTTATATCCTGCCACCTCCTTGGGGAGAGAACTATTACTATTATTAATGAACCTTATATATCACCCTTCAGCTGCAGCCTGCAGGGTGGTTTACAGCACAAAAGCACAACATTTCCAGGGAAGCCGCGAGTCACAAATTTGGGTCCAGCACAGAGCAGTCGTTGTTCTGTGTCTCCGGCTTCCAGCATCAGCCAGAAACCCACATAGTCCACTCTCTCATTCACAGCCCACCTTGGTCTACTCTTCTCCATCTATGCAGTGACACTTCTATGGGGGGAAACCCACATGCATGGGAAGATGGGCTGGGGAACCAGTTTGGGTCGCAAACACCAGGGAGAACCACGTCCGCCGCTGGTCTCCTGCCTGCTTCGCATGCATTCAGTCTTCTTTGTTTTCACATTAATCTGCAATTATTTCTGTCTGTCTGTGTGCAGAAATGCAAACTTTGGAAGAAAATACATTCTGCAATATGTATTTAAATATGCATTTCTAAACCTGTTTTCACACAAAGATGTGTTTGAGGTTGAATCCTGACAAGACAGAAGTACTGCTTTGGGGGGACAAGAGGCGGGCGGGTGTGGGGGACTCCTTGGTCCTGAACTGGGTAATTGTGCCCCTGAAGGACCAGGTGCGCAGCCTGGGAGTCATTTTGGACTCACAGCTGTCCATGGAAGCGCAGGTTAATTCTGTGTCCAGGGTGGCTGTCTACCAGCTCCATCTGGTATGCAGGATGAGACCCTATCTGCCCACAGACTGTCTCGCCAGAGTGGTGCATGCTCTGGTTATCTCCCACTTGGACTACTGCAATGTGCTCTACGTGGGACTACCTTTGAAGGTGACCCAGAAACTGCAATTAATCCAGAATGCGGCAGCTAGACTGGTGACTGGGAGTGACCGCCGGGACCACATAACACCGGTCCTGAGAGAACTACATTGGCTCCCAGTACGTTTCCGAGCACAATTCAAAGTGTTGGTGCTGACCTTTAAAGCCCTAAACGGCCTCGGTCCTGTATACCTGAAGGAGCGTCTCCACCCCCACCATTCAGCCCGGACATTGAGGTCCAGCGCCGAGGGCCTTCTGGCGGTTCCCTCATTGCGAGAAGTGAGGTTACAGGGAACCAGGCAGAGGGCCTTCTCGGTGGTGGCGCCCGCCCTGTGGAATGCCCTCCCATCAGAGGTTAAAGGGATCAACAACTACATGACATTTAGAAAATACCTGAAGGGAGCCCTGTTTAGGGAAGTTTTTAATCTGTGATGTGTTAATGTATCTTAATGCTTCCTGGAAGCTGCCCAGAGTGGCTGGGGAGACCCAGCTAGATGGGCGGGTACAAATAATAAATTATTATTATTATTATTATTATTATTATTATTATTATTATTATTTTCCAAATGCACTCTGAGGCCTTCTTGGAGTCGAGAAGTATCCAAAGCATGATATTTGGCTGGTGGTTGCAATGCTTTCCAATCTGTGAATTAACCCAGGTTTGTGAGGATCAGGCCAATTCACAAAGGTCTAATCCCTCCTGCCCCCCTGGGCTGGGCTCTCCTCCTTTGCTGCGTCTTCTAGGGGCTGCCACATTCCACTTTCCCGGGCATTTTCCTCCCACATCCAGCGATGGCAAAGAGACCCCGGCCGCTTTCTGTACCTACAGCGAAAATGCCACCTGTTCCTTTCCCCCCGATAAGATAATGAGTTTTCCTGTGGCCTGCCTGGCCCTTTTAGGTCACAAAGACCATCAACACATTTCCAGGAAACGAATCTGAGCAAACTCCCCTCCTGTTTCCATTGCTTTAGCAGGCAAGTGTAGCTCTGTGGCCAAGTCCCCTGTTGGCAACCGGAGTTATGCTTCTGCAGCAGCAGTGGAAACGCGGCCTCTGGTGGATCTGGCTTCAGCATCGAATGTACGCTGCACAAAAATAAGTGCATTTGCTTTACCTTACATGAACAGGGCCGTTAGACATCACCCCTCAAAGATAAGATAAGATAATTTATTGTCATTGCACAAGTACAAGCACAACGCTATACAAGTGCAACGAAATTGCATGCCATCCCGTTAAAAAAACAGAAAGAAATAAAAAACAGCACAAAACACACACACACCAAAAAAGCCACACATACACCCATCACAGCTCTCCAAGGTCATATTATCTGGTTACAGTGTTTAAGATGGTTATAGCTCTTGGGTAGAAACTGTTCTTCAATCTATTTGTTCTTGATCTAATTGTTCTATATCTTCTACCCGAAGGCAGTGGTGCAAAGAGACTATATCCTGGATGAGATGGATCCTTTAAAATATTGTTAACCTTTTTAAGGCAACGGGAACTGTATAGTTCTTCCAGAGATAGGAGAGGATGACCAATAATATTTTGAGCTGTATTTTGTACAGTATTTTGATAATAATAATAATAATAATAATAATAATAATAATAATTTATTTATACCCTGCCCTTCCCAGCCGAAACCGGGCTCAGGGCGGCTAACACCAATAAAAATTACAATAAAATATAAAAGAAAGAAAAACCATTAATTAAAATACAGGTTAAAATACAATTTAAAATTTAAATGCAGCTTCATTTATCATCCCAAATCAAAACCATAAGGGGAGGAAAAAACATCAGACTGAGTCTGACCCGAAGGCCAGGCGGAACAGCTCTGTCTTGCAGGCCCTGCGGAAAGATGTCAAATCCCGCAGGGCCCTGGTCTCTTGTGACAGAGCGTTCCACCAAGTTGGGGCCAGCACTGAAAAGGCCCTGGCCCTAGTTGAGACCAGTCTAACAACCTTGTGGCTCGGGACCTCCAAAATGTTGTTATTCTCAATCTATTGAGAATGGAACCTGAGCTTCTCCAATGAGTTTAGGGAAGTTTTTAAGGTTTGATGTTTTATCGTGTTTTTAATATTATGTTGGGAACCGCCCAGAGTGGCTGGGGAAACCCAGCCAGATGGGCAGGGTATAAATAATAAAATTATTGTTGTTGTTATAATCAGTGACAAATTATTATTGAACCTGGGACACCCCCCTTCTTCCATGGTGCACCTCTGAGCTATGGCACCGTGGTAGAGGCAGAAGAGCCGTTATCACTTTGGCACCCTCTAAGATCATAGAATCATAGAATTATAGAGTTGGAAGAGACCACAAGGGCCATCCAGTCCAACCCCCTGCCAAGCAGGAACGTTGCAGCTGCTATATATAAGGAGCCGTTTTGTCAACAGGGCTTCAGTGGGGAGGGAGGATAAGACCTTCTTGCACACGCAAAGGGGATTCCACTCTGGGAAGCTGATCCATCAATTGAAGGGTGAGAGACTTAAGCTCATCTTTCCTCCTGGCTGCAGCAGCAGGTGGGTGGAGGACGGCAGAAACAGGCTGGGGGGAGAGCTGATCAGCCGATTAGGATCACGGGTGACTTAGTAGGCAGGACTCTGGAGGCGTTTTGCTGGAAGGTTGCAGATAGGGAGCGAGCCCTGATGGGATGACCTGGAAGGAGGACCTTCTTCGTCTTCCAGAGACAGCCTAGGGATCATTCTTCAGCCTTAGGGAGGCGACAGATAACCCAAAGATTGCAACTTGCCAGAATCAAATCCCATCCCCAGAATTCTTTATTTATTTCATTGTTAAATTTGCATGCCTCTTAAGTGTAGGATAAAAACCCCTCAAAGTGGTTTACAAAAAAAGTTAAAACAATAAAATTATCCCCAAGAAATAATAAAATTATCCCTAGGAAAGAACAACAACAACATTTTTAATTTGTACCCTGCCCATCTGGCTGGGTTGCCCCAGCTACACTGGGTGGCTTCCAACACGCACAATAATAATAATAAAACACCAAACACGAATCGTGACAATCAAATCCTGTATAAAAAGTCACGATAACATTAAAAGAAACAACTTATACCAAATAAAGCAATATGCAACAATTCATTAGATAGTAATAGTAAACAGTAACATTAAACATCAGCAAATAATAATTAAACAGTTTATACTTCTGGTTCACCAGAAGCGGCTTAGTCCTGCTGGCCACATGACCCGGAAGCTGTACGCCGGTTCCCTCGGCCAGTAAAGCGAGATGAGCGCTGCAACCCCAGAGTTGGTCACGACTAGACCTAGTGGGGGCCTGGTGGTTGCTCCTATGTTGTAGAACCCTTTGAGAATCAGGACCCTTTCCTAATCAGCCAGAGATTTCCCCGTCTCCATAGCTGACTCCGAACGCTGGTCCATGTGTGTTTCGGGATTGAAGGACGTCTGTTTTCCGAGAGCCTTTTGCTGGTCTGTTTCCTTTCTGCCCCGGAGGAAGAAGCATCCAGCAGATGTTCCCCATCTCCTATCGTTGACGCATGGCACAAGCTGATAACCGGGGGCAGGATAGTTATCCAAGCAAGAAGCAGATGGCGGGCAGGCAGGCAGGACTGTGCCGCTTTTGTGACAAGTGCACAAAGACAGCCACCGGCTCAGAAGGACAACCCAGCTGAAATCGGTTCGGCCACAGTCCTTGCATTTTGTGCTGCCCCCATGATCCTTTTTATTAAGTTCTCCATTTTTTCAATATTACATCATAACAAATAACATAATTCACAATTCCAAAATTTCCCCATTCCCCCTGGACTTCCCTCAACCTCCTTCTCTGGTTTATTTCAAATAATATCATTTCCTGCATATTTCCTTTTTTCACTCTTTTATATTTTAACTTATAAATTATATAATTTTTGCTAATTTTTCCCAGTTTGGACTGGGCGTCACGGAATGTTTTATCACCTTTGAGACAAAGAAAATTCCGTACGGACGTAGCCCCAATCCGCAGTCAGAATGGCGGAATCTCAGAACATAAAGCCAGCAAACATTGCAAAACTCTCTCTCTCCTTTGCCTGATGTTTGCAACGTTTTTATATGTTTTAGGGAAGACCTGCACCAAGGGATTTTGCTGAGTTTTGCATGGAGTATTCTTATAGTTTGGGTTGCCATACGTCCGGGTTTCCCTGGACATATCAGGAATACAGCAGTCGGCAGCAGTGTCTGGACGGAAATCAGGAAAATGTCCGGATTTTCACTCTTTAAAATACGGCAACCCTATCTTGCTATGAAATTAGACACACCCTGTTTCTTGAATGGAAACGGTCTCCAAGGAGGCTCACCAACTTAAAATCCCCAAACTGCAACTACTGCTACCACTGCTTTCATTATAATTCTTAGGAATACACAAACCTGCCTAGAACTGGGTGAGACCATTGGCCTATTTAGTTCAATATTGTCTGCACTGACTGGCAGCATGTCTCCAGGATTTTAGTGTGGGGTCTCTCCCAAATTTACCTGGAGATGCCAACCTGGGACCGTCTGCTTGCAAAGCAGCTATCCCACCAACCTATGGCCCTTTCCCCGTTCCCAATTCCTGCAAGGAAATTCAAATCAGGAGAAACTGCCGGAGAATTTCCCCCCGCTGCAAATTTGCGAGTCTTGGAATAGAGCAAAGTTCTCAAGTTGGTTCAGATGAGAAGGAGGCGGTTTCTGAAGAAGGGGCAGGGAGAAAAATGGCAAAGCAAGCATAAACTAATATCTCATTTGGAAGGTTTGGAGAAGACCTACCACAGTCTTTGTCGGCTGCTTAAGAGTGGCGGTGGAGCAATGACTGGAGGGCACCAGGTTGGGGAAGCTGACTGCAGGGACAGCAGCAAACTGAACTTGAGAGCAGGCTTGAGAGCAGTACATGTGAAAAGGATCTAGGAGTCTTGGTAGACCACAAACTTGACATGAGTCAACAGTGTGATGCAGCAGCTAAAAAAGCCAATGCAATTCTGGGCTGCATCAATAGGAGTATAGCATCTAGATCAATGTTTTTCAACCACTGTTCCGCGGCACACTAGTGTGCCGCAAGATGTTGCCTGGTGTGCCGTGGGAAAAATTGAAAAATTCGAAAGATTAAAAAAAAAATGTCAAATTTTCGCCCACTAGGCGGGCGCTGCCTCGCGATTGGTCCAGATTAGGGAGAAAGCGGGAAGGGCGGTGCCGCCGGGCCCTATTGGCCGGCTGGAGGGAAAGCCTCTGTCCTCATTGGCCGAGAGCGGCGAGGGGGGCGGCGAGCGTGCATGAGCGCGCGAGGTAAGGAGTCTGGGCTCTGGCGGAGGAAGGTCCTGATTGGCCCGGTGCCTCACAGAACCAGCGTCTGGGGTGGGCGACGCCCGGGGGAAGGAGATTGGCTGGGCCGGCGGGCGGCGTTGGAACCGCGCATGTGCGGGACGGCGAACGTCCGGAGGTGCGGCCCCAACTGACTCGCTTGTCATTGCGCTGTCGCCCGCGCGGGAACGCAGGCGGCCCAGGGGTCTCCGCCCCGCCCTGCCAGGCTGTCCTCGTGGAAGAAGCAGCACCTCGCGTAAGGGAAAAGAGGCCGCGGAGGGGCGCCTTCCGCCTCCCACCGAGAATTCGAGCTGCTTCTGCGCTCCTCCTGGTAGACACGAAAGTAACTGCCCCATTCACACGTGCACAAAACACGCCCACCCCAATCCCCAGTGTTATTCCTTCTAGGAGCGCAGGTGAGCACAAGCATCAGCCAGGGTGAAGGAGCAGCCTGTGGACTGCACAGTACTGAGTATTGGAGTCGATGATGTCTGCTACTATAACCACAAAGTGGCACCACAGCGGGGGCTGGGCTCAACTGTGCTTCATGTGCCCCCTCCAGGAGTGGTTCAGAGGGTGGCAACAGGCCTCTTCTGTGGTAGCTCCACGTTTGCAGAATGCTCTGGTGGGATGTTTTTTAATGAATTTCTCTTTCCTCTTGGTTTAAATGAATCGGGGGGGGGGGTTGTTGTCTACTTGTTTGGATTTAACTTGCTTTATATATAGTCAATATAGGCACAGAGTTAAATTTTTTAACATTTTCTAATGGTGGTGTGCCTCGTGATTTTTTTCATGAAACAAGTGTGCCTTTGCCCAAAAAAGGTTGAAAAACACTGATCTAGATCAAGGGAAGTAATAGTACCACTGTATTCCGCTCTGGTCAGACCTCACCTGGAATACTGTGTCCAGTTCTGGGCACCACAGTTCAGGAAGGATACTGACAAGCTGGAACGGGTCTAGAAGAGGGCAACCAAAATGGTCAAAGGCTTGGAAACGATGCCTTATGAGGAACGGCTTAGGGAGCTGGGTATGTTTAGCCTGGAGAAGAGAAGGTTAAGGGGTGATATGATAGCCATGTTCAAATATATAAAAGGATGTCATATAGAGGAGGGAGAAAGGTTGTTTTCTGCTGCTCCAGAGAAGCGGACACGGAGCAATGGATTCAAACTACAAGAAAGAAGATTCCACCTAAACATTAGGAAGAACTTCCTGACAGTAAGAGCTGTTCGACAGTGGAATTTGCTGCCAAGGAGTGTGGTGGAGTCTCCTTCTTTGGAGGTCTTTAAGCAGAGGCTTGACAGCCACCTGTCAGGAATGCTTTGATGGTGTTTCCTGCTTGGCAGGGGGTTGGACTGGATGGCCCTTGGGGTCTCTTCCAACTCTAGGATTCTATGATTCTATGAACATCCATCCAATGACCAGGCAAGGGTCATCTCCCCAGGATCTCAGAAAGAGGCTTTCTCAGACAGAGAAGGAGATGGACGAGCTGGAAAGTGTGCAGAGGAATCTACTATGAAACGAATGAAGCTTAAGCTTCAGGGCCCCAATCCCAGAGGGAATTTAGTCCACATTACTTAAACTTTTTGGGTCTAGTAAAGGTAAAGGGACCCCTGACCATTAGGTCCAGTCGCGGACGACTCTGGGGTTGCGGCGCTCATCTCGCTTTATTGGCCGAGAGCCGGTGTACAGCTTCCGGGTCATGTGACCAGCATGACAAAGCCGCTTCTGGCAAACCAGAGCAGCACACGGAAATGCCGTTTACCTTCCCGCCGGAGCAGTACCTATTTATCTACTTGCACTTCGATGTGGTTTTGAACTGCTAGGTTGGCAGGAGCAGGGACCGAGCCACGGGAGCTCACCCCGTCGTGGGGATTCGAACCGCCGGCCTTCTGATCGGCAAGCCCTAGGCTCTGTGGTTTAGACCACAGCGCCACCTGCGTCCCGCGTCTAGTAGACCCAATTTGAGCCTTGGGTGCATGAACAGAAGCATAGTGTCCAGGTCAAGGGAAGTAATATTCCCACTCTCTTCTGCCTTGGCCAGACAAACACCTGGAATAGTGTGTCCAATTTTGGGCACCACAATTTAAGAAGGATGTTGACAAGCTGGAAGGTGTGCAGAGGAGAGAGACCAAGATGGTCTGGAAACCAAGCCTGATGAGGAATGGTTGAAGGAGCTGGGGATGTTTAGCCTGGAGAAGAGGAGACTGAGAGGAGATTGGAGAGCCACCTTCAAATATCTCAAGGGCTCCTACATGGAAGATGGAGCCAGCTTGTTTTCTCCTGCTCTGGAGGGTAGGACCCAGTGGCGTTGCAAGGGGGCGGGGGCGGTATGCCCCGGGTTCCAGGGGGGGTGACATTTTGGCTGTCCTTGTCCAGGGCCCACCCGTCGGCGCTGTGGCGCGTGATAGGTGGCTCGTGGCCGGGCCGCCACTGCTCCCGTGGTGCCCTTGCGAGCTGCCACGCCAAAAGCAGCAGCAGTGGGGCAACCCCATGGGCTGCCACACGCAATCGGTGGCTCGTGGGGCTGCCCCGCTGCTGCCACTTTTGGCGCGGCAGCTCGCAAGGGCACTACGGGAGCAGCGGCGGCCCAGTAACGGAGTGCGCACCCGCGGCATTTCGTCATAACGCCCTGCCCCCAGGGGGGAAGCCTCCGTTCGCCACCCCGGGTAGCGAGGAGGCTTCCTCCGCCCCTGGTAGGACCTGAACCCATGGCTTCAAGTTACAAGAAAAGAGATTCCGACTCAACATCAGGAGGTTCTTTCCGACAATAAGAGCCATTGGACGGTGGAACGGACTCCCTCGGGAGGTAGTTGACTCTCCTTCCTTGGAGGTTTTTAAGCAGAGATTGGATGGCCATCTCTCAGGGATGATCCAGCTGAGATTCCCGCATTGCAGGGGGTTGGACTAGATGACCCTTGGGGGTCCCTTCCAACTCTACAATTCTATATCCTATGGGCACCAGTGACCTAGATGCCCTGAAATACGAACCTGGGTATTGAGCCTTCTGTCTCGACTAAAGTGCTTTTCTTGCCTTGGGAAGAAAGACTGAAAGAGGACTGCAACCGTGGAGTTATTTTTATCCCGTTCTGGTTATTTTGTAAGGCCCCCCCTGCCCCCCGCCCCCATTCCAATTGCCTGTTGTATCATGAAAGGAACGTGAAATGCCAAGCACTCTGCTGAGATGTGTGAATGGCACCTGTGGGCGGGAACAGGCTGCCTATGGCGCTCGTTCTCTTCTGACGCAGACCCCTGGAGGAGAGCTTTTGCCAGGCCTGGTGAATGGCAGCGTGGCGTCGCTTGGGGGAGGGCGGGACTTTGCGACCGAGACAAAAGGCTGCGCAGCCGGCCTTTGCAAGGAGAAGACAGGAGCCCAAAGGGCCTCTTTGTCCCCTGCAGGAGATTCTGCGCTGGGAACAAAAAGCACCCAGGAAGGCTGCAACAGCAGGAGGATCTGTGGAATGAAAGAAAGGGCACTCACAAAAAACAACACCTCTCAACCACATTGAGAAATATTTTTTTTTTAAAAAAAATAATTTTTACTTGAATTGTAACAATACCAAATGCATACAGTCGTACCTCATATTACGTTTGCTTCATGTTACGTTTTTTCAGGTTGCGTCCCGCGGTGACCCGGAAGTACCGGAAAGGCTACTTCTGGGTTTCGCCGCTCGCGCATGCGCAGTAGCACTAAATCGTGCTTCGCGCATGCGCACAAGCACCAAATCGCGCCGTGCACCTGCGCAGATACGGCGCTTCAGGTTGCGGGCTTTTCACGTTGTGAACGGGCGTCCGGAACGGATCCCGTTCGCAACCAGGGGTACCACTCTATCCACATTTAGAGATTTCCCTGAATCTCTAGACTTCCCACCCTCCCCTCCATGGGTCCTATTATTGACCTTTCCAACTGCATATCATTTCATAATCCATTTTTTTAACATCTCTCCATATTGTCCATGATATTTGCTACGTTACAAGTGTTGTTAAAATCCTGATAATGTTTTCATCTGCTTACAGTGGTCTCCTAGGTGAATTATAAATTTCTCCCATTCTTTCGTGAAGTTTCGGTTTTCTCGGTTCCTGAGCTTTCCGGTCAGTTTTGCCATTTCGGCCTACTCCAACCGCTTGGATTGCCATTCCTCTCTGGTACGGACTCTTCCTTCTTTCCATCTCTGGGCTAGTGGCAGCCATGCGGTTGTTGTCGCATACATAAAAAGTCTTTTCAGCCACATTGAAAAGGAGCACAGCAAAACCCCTGTACCTCACGTGTGAGAATTTCCCCAAAATTTGTCTTTTCTCTTCTGATTAATTGATGGAGAACAGCGGAAAGAAGCATTTGAGTAAAGTTTGGCAAACAGCCACTTCATTCAGCATCTCAGATCAGGCCTTGGGGGGGGGGAAGAGTGTGTCATGTTCGGTCCCTCTCACTTTCTCATTTTTCCAACTTTAATTTCAGTTTGCGATCCCCCACCCCACCCCAGCATCCCTGCCACCACCAAAAAAACTCAGGAAAATCCATCAGCATTTTTGTGCAAATTTATCCTGATAGACACATTTTTGTATGTGCTTTTTCCAAGTAGTCACATTTCCTGCAAGCAATTTCCTTGAATGCAATGCATTTCTGCATGTTATTTCCATTAACTATTTACCCTATATACTCGAGTATAAGCCTAGTTTTTCAGCACATTTTTTGTGCTGAAAAAGCCGCCCTCGGCTTATGCTCGAGTGAGGCAGGCAGTGGCTCCTATGAAGCTTTCCCGGTTTTTTTGTGGTAAAATTGGGTGCCTCGGCTTATATTCGGGTCGGCTTATACTCGAGTATATACAGTATATGCACGCTTTATCCAAGTATATGCATTTTTGTACGCACTGCCTGGCAGAATTGCAAAATTCAGAGTAGTGTGAATTTTGCAGGATGACTGCGTTTCGGTTACCGTATTTATTTATTTGTTCATTTATTTCTTGCATTTATACCCCACCATTTTCTCCAAGGAGCTCCAGGTGGCATGATGCATAGTTCTCCTCATATCATTCCCCACAACAACCTTGTGAGGTGGACCAGACTGAGAGAGACACTAGCCAGTCCGCAAATTCATCCAGGGAGCTTCATGGCCGAGTGGGGGATTTGAACCCAAGTCTCTCCCAGGTCCTCGCTCGACACTAACCACAACACCAACGCTGGCTCTGTTGTTTCAGAAAGGGCAAATTCAGTAACGTCACCTTTAAATGCAAAATATCTAACACCAGGTCCCTGGGTCTGGCTTCGAATCCTGACCCATTCCAAGTTACAAGCATCAAAATCCTCTGTATCGATTCATAGAGGGTTGGACCATGTACCTTGGGGGTCCCTTCCAACTTTATAGTTCTATGGCTCTATGATGTCCCTGTTTGTAAAATGCGGGCAGCTATACCATGCTGGAGGGACGCGCATAGCGCTGTGGGTTAAACCACAGAGCCTAGGGCTTGCCGATCAGAAGGTTGGCGGTTCGAATCCCCGTGACGGGGTGAGCTCCTGTTGCTCAGTCCCAGCTCCTGCCAACCTAGCAGTTCGAAAGCACGTCAAAGTGCAAGTAGATAAATAGGTACCACTCTGGCGGGAAGGTAAACGGCATTTCCGTGCGCTGCTCTGGTTCGCCAGAAGCGGCTTAGTCATGCTGGCCACATGACCCAGAAGCTGTACGCCGGCTCCCTCGGCCAGTAAAGCAAGATGAGCGCCACAACCCCAGAGTCGGTCACGACTGGACCTAACGGTCAGGGGTCCCTTTACCTTTATACCATGCCGGAGATCGACAGGAGGGTGGAAGGGGAGCTGCTAGCTAGGGACTTTGACGCAAAAAAGAGGTATAGAGGGACTTTGTTATGCTCAGGAAAAGTCCCATGTTTATCTTTCCAGTGTGGCAAGGAGAGTATGAACAGTGTTTGAAACCAGAGCACTCTCCAGCATAAGAAAACTCCGCGATTTCCCACCGCACCGAAGCAAAACACACAAAAAAGCCCTGGTTTTTGCTATGCAAAGTAAATACAGAAGCTTCCTTTCCTACAGATAAGGAAGCTGAAGGCTACCTTTCCTAGTGAGAGAGCGTGAGAGTGAACTTCGAAACAAGCTTATAGTTCCAGCAGAGCATTTCCCTTTCAGCCGCCTGTCATTGCGTCTGATTTCATCGGAGAGGCAGGGCTGGCCTTCAAAGTTTGGGAGTGCGGGGGCCATGGGATCGGCTACAGTCCATTGTCAGGCCCTTTCGCCACAAAGAGGCAGTGAGTGCACAAGTCCAGGGTCCTCAGATTGTCTGATTCATTTATTTATTCAATTGATATACAGTGGTACCTTGGTTCTCAAACTTAATCCGTTCTGGACGTCCGTTCCAAAACCAAAGCGTTCCAAAACCAAGGCACGCTTTCCCGTAGAAAGCAATGCAAAACGGATTAATCCGTTCCAGACTTTTAAAAACAACCCCTAAAACAGCAGGTAGATAGCTGTGTTGGTCTGTCATAGTCAAAACAAAATAAACAAATTCCTTCCAGTAGCACCTTAGAGACCAACTAAGTTTGTTCTTGGTATGAGCTTTCGTGTGCATGTATGAATACAATTACGATAAGGAAAAGTAATACAGATTCTTATAACCACAGAGAAAATCGGAAACGGGGAAAATACGGAAAACAAATACAAAATCTTCCTTCTGCCCAAAGGTAGCTTTTATTTATGTCTTTATTTCAAAGCATTTGTCCACTGATGGATTGTCAGAAGAGAAACCTAAGAGTGGTTTACAAAAAGATAAAACCATAAAATCGGGGTGTGTGTGTGTGTGTGTGTGTGTGTGTGTGTGTTTCAGTGCCTTAAAACATACAATAATTTGAAATATTAGAACAGATTAAAATTCACACCAACTTTCTAAGCTTTCTAAACCAGAATTGTCTAAACCAGAATTGTCTTTAGCAGTTTTTATGTCGACCTGTGGAAAGGGTTTAGATCTGTGTAATACATGTAATAATACATGAATAATAATATATTGTGACCTGTATGTCACTCATCATGGGGTCGGCCTTTTTCGTTTTATGGTGTTCCCTTTGCAATCTGCCTCTGCAATGTCTCTGATGGAAACCGGGAAGAGAGCTGAGCTTGCAGAGGGAGGGAGGGAGGGGTGCAAAAAGCAAAGCCAGGCCGCTCTGCTGCGTCCGATTCCTGCACCGCCGCCCCCAAAGCCTGCAATTCCTCCTCCTCCTAGGCCTCATTCCTGCCGCTTGCCAGGAATAACTTGGCACCAGGGCTTCCCATTCATGGAGGAGCTGACTGCCGCCCTTGCTCTGCTCAGCACTTTCTGCTGCAATAGCCGTTCCGCATTGGTAGGGAAAAACCAATCTTTTGGCATCTGCACTTTGGAACTCCCTGCCGATGGACACCAGGCAGGCAACTTTGCTGCACTGTTTGCGGCGCCTGCTAAAAACATTTCTGTCTGGCCATGCCTGCTCAGATGTGCAGAATGCTGGTGTGTGTTTTCACCTGCTCCTTAGCCTACCGCTCATTTTAATTACAGGGGTACCTTGGTTCTCAAACAACTTGGAAGCCGAACACTGCAAACCCGGAAGGAAGTGTTCCGGTTTGCAAACTTTTTCCAGAAGCCAAACGTCCTCCGTTTCGAGTGTTATGCTTCCAATTTGCGTGCCACAGTTCCATTTTGAGTGTTATGCTGAGGTCTGTCTGTTTTTGCTGTTTATTTTGCGTTTTTGCGGCTCTTTTTGTTTGGTGATGTAGCAATGCCAGTTCGGCTGATTGAAGCGGCAAAGTGGGCACTTGTGGGATAAGTGCCCCTGTTGCGACCCACCAGTTGAAGACCAGTGGATGGAGGGCTGCCCTCTGGATGGCCACCCTGCCTGACAAACCTCTGAAATTTGAGAGACGAAGCTGTGGTCCTCCAGAGGTTCCTAGGCACCTTAAATCCCAGCCCCCTTGTCCATTGGCAACGCAGTCGGGGGGGGGTGAGTCAGAGCCCATTGATTTATTGATATAAATTTAATAATAATAATAATAATAATAATAATAATAATAATAATGCTCCAAGGGCTCAGGTTCCTCCTCAAGTCTTGAAAAGAGCCTAACTTTGGCCTGTTCATCTTATCCCTCTCTCTTTTTATGCAGAGCCCTGGAGTTGGCATCACTCAGGTGCTATCGCAGGACTCTGAAACGAGCCTTGGTGCGTCCAAATTTTGCCTTGTCTTCTGGCCGCCTGCCACAAACGTGACTCCTGCGCGTCACATGCGGGCTCGCGACTGCCTTCCTTTGGCCGGCCAGCTGGCGTCGTGTGGGGCAGGTTTGTGGCCACGCAGGACTCCAGTTTTGCCTAAAACGGCTGCAGGCCACAGCACAGGAACACTGTGCTCTGTTTGTCCACCTCTTCTAATCCCCAAGGCATGTAAACAGTAAGGGCAGCCCTCCCCCCCTCTCTCTCCCTTTCCCCGGTCACCTCTTTAATTTTCCCAGCAAAGGAAGGATGGATTTTAGAACAACAACAACAAAAATGAATTTTGCAACCCAGAGAGAGTTCCTCACCAAATAAGGCACTAGCTTGGATGCTGGGATCCACATGGGACACACATCTGGCTGGCTTAGACGTGGAGGGTTTTGCCTGCTCTGTAAGAGAGTCTTGCTCTCTCGTGAACGAGGTGGGGGGTGACTTCCCCGGCCATCTCCCCAACTTCTGCAGAGGGGGGAATCTCTGTTTCCACAAGAGCCTGTCTTCTGCATGTGTCCAGGCGGTCATTTTTAGCAGAGAAGAACCCAAATGAAATTCTTTGGGGGCTTTTCGCTTTCGGAATTTTTTTTTAAAGCACAGGAATGGGAAATTGTGGTATTGACCAAGTAGAGGCTGCTGCTGGCTTGACATCATAGACAAGATAGCAGTGGATGCCAAGGTAGGAGAGTCACCCGGCTCTGCCATTGGGTGGGGGGGGGGAACCAGATTTGTGGGCACCACGCTCATCATTTCGTTGCTTGTTACATTGCTGTGTTTTGGGTCTGCGGCCTCCGGCACACGACTGCCTCCGGCTCCTCTTTCTCTGCCTTGCTGAGCAGCTCCCTAACTTTGCTTCAACTTCACACCCGGGCTGTTCTGCAGCACAGAAGAGCGAGGATGGATTGCAGAGGACCGTTCCACTTTGGGGAGGGGGAGGAGACTCTACCACTTGGGTCCGGAGCAGGGATGCCGTTTTGGGCTTTTGCATCTGGGTGCTCGCAAACCACCCAGAGTCCCACATTTGTCTTCCTGGCAGCCTTCCTCTGTTTTTTCCCCTGAAGAGATGGTGTAGAGAAGTTAATTATTTCTTGCCTCTGCAGCAAAGCGAGCGGGAGCCTCGCTGCAGTCTGCAGGTCCTGCCAGCCTTGACTGCAGGAGGGCAGGGGCCCCTATCCTATGCCAGAGAGGGTCTGGGATACTGCACACCCTCTGGTCCATGGTAAGCCATTGACACCCCCCCCCCAATCCATCCCTCTCGGTTGGCGGGGGCAGGGGATGTATCGCCTTCTGCGTTCCAGCTTTTGCTTCTAAATTTCTTGTTTGGTTTTTTGGGGGAATGCCCTCTCTGCTCACTACGACACCAGCCAGCTGGGGAGGGATGCTGTGTAAACCACCCAGATGGGTTTCTTTGATGTGTGGGGGGGGGGCGCTGGGGTTTCTAAGAAAAAGGAGAGTGAGAGAATTTGGGAGGGGGAAAGGGAAGCTGGGGAAGAAAGCTGTCAGGGAAAGATTGGACTAATGCCGTTGTTTTTACAGCTGAGCCAAGCAGACAGTTAGCTGGGATGGAAATGGTTCTGTCTCTCTCTTTCCCCCTTTTTTCCGCATCCTCAGTGTGTTGCCTTGGAATGAATTTTGCAATCTGGATTTATATTGCTGCATGTTTCAGAGCCAAATGGGAGCCAGGAGGGTGGGGCATGCTGTTTTTCAAAAATCCATTTTGATGAGAATCTGTTGTGCTTCCTGAAGTCCATTCCTGAACTTTTCTTGTTAGTTTAAAAGCAACCATACCTTGAGATCCTGCGCACCTATGGTGGGGGTTTCCATTAATGACTTTGGTCTTGGATACGCAGTGACTGTGACTGCCCCGATAGAAACCAGCGTGGCTTTGCTTCCCGGTAAATGTGCAGCCTAAAAACTGCTGGGGACATAGCGGGGGAGCTGAGCACAGGAGCTGTGAGCCAAGAAGTCCCTGGCCGAAGTCTCCTTCCAGACAGACGTCCGCCAAATAGCATTTGCCCGGCCGCAAGCATTAAGTAATAACCCCATATATTCAGGAGGCGCCTGCAACTGAAGACGGTACATTCAAACAACTAGAAGACATCTGAAGGCCACCCTGTTTAGGGAAGTTTTTAAAGTCTGATGTTTTATTGCATTTTTAATATTTTGTTGGCAGCCGCCCAGAGTGGCTGGGGAAACCCAGCCAGATGGGCGGGGAATAAATTATTATTATTATTATCATCATCATCATCATCATTATTCAGATCTATATCAATCTCACATGCATCGTCTCAGTGCAGGCCTGAAGTGGCAGAGAGAGGAGGAGGGGCGGATACTGGCCATCAGAAGAGCTGGTTGTGCCAACCTTGTAAATAAGCCCATAGAAATTACTAGCCTGCAGATTTTTTTACTACCCAGCTGCGGGGCTGGCAGAGGAGCAATAGAGAGTGCCCTTCCTCCTGCGGCATCTGTCCTGCATTTCTTGGCTGGTTGCAGAAGAGCTGGGGCTGGGCTTTCTTCCCCTGGTATCTGCTTGCTTCCTATGGGGACGTGCGCTCAGTGGACCAAGGGGACTAGGCTACAGTGGACGCTCGGGTTGTGGATGTGATCCGTGCGGGAGGTACATTCACAACCCGCAGTCTGCGCATGCGCAGGTCGCGATTTGACGCTTCTGCGCATGCACAAAGCGCGATTTAGTGCTTCTGCACATGCGCGAGCGCCGAAACCCGGAAGTAACCCGTTCCGGTACTTCCAGGTTTGGCGCGTCCGTAACCCGAAAACGCGCAACCCGCAGCGAGCGCAACCCGAGGTATGACTGTAGTTCCCTAAATGTTCCTGGTAAATTAGAGTATTAAAGTGTTGTAAACAAAATCTGCCCTTTTCCCCTTATGGCGTACCTAAGAGCCCATATAAAGTCCTTAAGTGGGTTCCCTATCGGTAGGAGAAAATAACAGGCCAAACAGAGAATATTGAGAAGCAAAGCCTGATCTTATTGAACTGTTGCAACAGGGTCCTCACTCACCACATGCAGGAGGCAGGAGGGACCCCGAACAATGGTGTGTACGGCCTTATAGAGACTTTTTAAATTGCCCACCCTGCAGCCCAAGACCCCCCCCCCCGCCATC
This sequence comes from Darevskia mixta, assembly GCA_034641385.1. NCBI lineage: Eukaryota > Metazoa > Chordata > Lepidosauria > Squamata > Lacertidae > Darevskia > Darevskia mixta. The sequence continues at coordinate 2,681,704 of JAWWNH010000124.1, read as the reverse complement.
CATCCATCCATCCATCCATCACAGAAGGGGTGTCTACAACAGAATCCTGTCTGGCAAGAAACCTGTTGATGGGTTTACCTGGCTGTGAATGGGTTTACCTGGAGAGCCTGGCCCATCCTTTTCTGATGATAAATGCTTAATTCCTGAGTCCAGGTCACAGGCTCGCCCTAGCCATATCTGAAATGTGCCCTTAAGGCAGGATTTGTGAGCAAAGAGACATGGGGGGGGGGGCTTTTGTCCATTTCCTCTCTCCTTGCAGAGAAACATTTGAGGTCAACTTGGGAGAGTTAAAATGGTTCCAGGACTATGCATTTTTGTTTTTGCGGCTCTTTTTGTTTTGTTTTTGTGACTGTGTGGAACCAAGTTCAGATACTGATTGATTGATTGATTGATTGATTGATTGATTGTGTGACTGCAGTACATTGTTTATTGCTTTCATTTTATCTCGTTAGATAGTAAAATTCATGTTGAATTGCTGTTTTGGGGGTTGTTTTTAAAAGACTGGAACGGATTAATCCATTTTGCATTACTTTCTATGGGAAAGAGTGCCTTGGTTTTGGAACGCTTTGGTTTTGGAACAGACTTCTGGACTTTGAGAACCAAGGTACCACTGTATGAGAAACCTGGGAGGCGAACTACTAATCCCCTGAGATGGAGGCCAGGCAGGTCTTTTTTCAATGGCATGTCCTTCCTTTTTCCTTCAAAATAATATATATATCTCCACCGATTTCTTTGTAAGTAAAAAGGCAGGGTATAAAACCACACAGTAGTCCAGGGTTCCCCAAACTTGAGTCTCCAATTCCCATCATTCCTAGCTAGAGATTATAGAGCTGTAGTCCAAAACCAGCTGAAAACTCAAGTTTGGGGAACCCTGCTGTAAGCAGTGAGTTATTAGCCATGAGTAGAGCCTCCAGTTTCTGAGGCTGTCTCCCTTACCACCTTTTGAGGAGCGATTGTGGAGAAAAGCCTCACCCCCTGCCCTTGTGGGATTCCTGGCCGCCCTAGGAAAAAAGGATCTCGGGCTGGCTGAGATCCCTTTGTCCTGATCCAGTGAGACTTTCTCATGTTCCTCATTCAAGGCTTCGTTCACAGGCACACTTGGTGGGGAGGCGGGACAGGGCCTCCTTGGTGGTGGCTTCTCCCAGGGAACTTTGGAACTCCCTGCCTAGGGAAGCCAGACTGGCTCCCTCCTTGCTGTCGTCCCACCAAGTGAAGACCTTCCTGTTCCAACACAAACAGACAAAAACAATACCACAATGACAACTAAACATTAATTGACTACACAACATCTAACATCACACATATTTTTGACTTCCGAATCACCTCATTGTGCTTTCTAAATATTCTTAACCTATACGCACTTCCTATTATATCTATTACATACCAGGGACAAATTTTACGTTTATAATTTTCTTTAATATTCAACATTCAATCTAGACCTGTCAGGAGATCTGCATTTTCACAGTATTGTCTTAAATATTCTTTCAATATTGTCCATTCTTTGCTCACTTTCTGATTTGAGTTTCCTCTTATTCTCCCAGTCATTTTCGCAAGTTCCAGGTATTCTATCATCTTCACTTGCCAGTCAAGCTTTGTAGGAATTAAGTCACCTTACTTTTGGCTACCAGAATTCTGGCCGCCGTGGTTGCATACATAAAGATGGTTCTACAGTTTTTTGGGGATTTCAGTGGACATACTTCCTAACAGAAAGGCTTCTGTTGTTGTTTTTTAAAGGAGAATCCTTTTTATTGCAATTATGGGCACTATTTAGTGGGAAGAAACTCCCATGAAAATCATGGCTGTTTATGTGTATATATTTTAAAATTCTATATATGGATGTTTTATGATGGCCTATAATTGTAATGCTTAATAAAGGTTTGGCGAAGTAAGTACGGTAAGTAAGTAAGTAAGTAAGTAAGTAAGTAAGTAAGTAAGTATGGTTTTAATAGATTTTTCACATATGTATGCTTAATTTTTTTAATGATTCCTCACCTGTAAGCCGCCTTGAGTCTCTGCCAGGGAAAAAGGCAGGGCATTAATGATAATGATAATGATAATGATAATGATAATGATAATGATAATGATAATACTGTGTGTGTTGTTTTGATGCCTGGCTTAAAATCCCCTCTTGTTCCCCCCCAGGGATCAATGCTCAGGCCCGCAAGCTCCAGCGCAACCGCACCAAGGGCACCATGACGCTTTTGACAGGCTGCAAGAGCCACGCCACGCAGGCCTCCCTCCGCCGCACCGTCAGCGAGACCAGCCTCAGCCAGGCGGGCAGCGCCAGCGCCGAAGGGGGGCCGCAGGAGGAGCAGCTGAAGAGGCACTACTCCACGCTGCCCGAGACCCTCCAGTGCCTGGAGAGCGGCAGGGATGCGCAGCCGGCGCCCGCCGGGGAGCAGGGTGGCAACAGCCTGCGCTACTCGCTGTACCAGTCTCCGCACCTACTGCTCCTGCAGGGCTACAGCCAGCAACATGTAAGCAGGCGAGACGCGCCTTTGCTAGGCTCTGCGGTATTTATGCCTACCACTTTATATAGAGCGGACCCTCTGGATACAAATGTAATTCGTTCCGGGGGTCCGTGCGCACCCCGAAAAATCCGTATCCAGATGCGCTGCTTGTGCGCATGCAGCGAAACCTGGAAAAATACTTCTGGGTTTGCCGCTTTTGCAACCCAAAGTTTACGTTACTCGAGAGTAACGTAACCCGAGGGTCTACTGTATGTGTGTGTGTGTGTGTGTGTGTGTGTGTCTATTTGTGAGTGGCGCACAGAAAAAACTGAAGCAACAGCAGGCAACTTAATCCGTGACAAATTCTGCAAAATCAAAGTTGCTGTCATTATTATTACAGTGGAACCTCGGGTTACGGCGGGGATCTGTTCCGGAGGCGCCGCCACAACCCGAAAACAACATCTGCGCGCTTGCGCGATTTAGCGCTTCTGCGCATGCACGAATGGCGCAAACCCGGAAGTAACCCATTCCGGTACTTCCGGGTTTGCGCCGGTCTCAAGCTGAGGGTGACATAATCCGGAGGCAACGTAACCCGAGGCTCCACTGTATTTATAAAAGATGCAGGAGGAAACGATTAACAACAGGACCCACAAAGGGAAGGAGAGAAGTCCAGGAGATGTTTAGAATCTTGTGTTTATGTTGTATGTTGAATATCTGACTGTCAAATTTTAATCTGAAAAACCAAATAAATACATTAAAAAGAAAACAGGATGCTGGCTCAGATGGGTCGTTGAGATGGACCATTGATGGTGGGATATGAATGGAATAGAATCATAGAATTTTATAGCTGGAAGGGACCCCAAGAGCCATCTAGTCCAACCCCACTCAGTGCAAGAAGGAAGGAAAATATTTAATAAACGTCTTTCTCTGTAGTGAGAGCCAGTGTGGTGTAGTGGTTAAGAGCGGCGGACTCATAATCTGGTGAACCGGGTTTGCGTCTCCGCTCCTCCCCATGCAACAGTCGGAGGAAGCAGTGCTTCTGAATCCCTGTTACTGGAAACCGCAGGAGGGGAGAGCATGGTGCTGGACTAGGTGGGCTTTTGGCCTAATCCAGCAGGCTCTTCATGGATCTCATGAGAGGGGATTGAAGGCAAGGACGGGGCAGTTCAGTTGCACTAGGAACCAGCACGGTGTAGCAGTCCGACTGCTAAACCAGGGAGGTACGGGTTCAAATCCCCACCTCAGCCGCAAAGCGACCTTTAATGCAGGATTTCCCTTCCCATGGAGAGCCAGTGTGGTGTAGTGGTTAAGAGCGGTGGACTCGTAATCTGGTGAACCGGGTTCGATTCCCCGCTCCTCCACATGCAGCTGCTGGGTGACCTTGGGCTAGTCCCACTTCTCTGAAGTCTCTCAGCCCCACTCACCTCACAAAGTGTTTGTTGTGGGAGAGAAAGGGAAAGGAGAATGTGAGCCACTTTGAGTCTCCTTTGGGTAGTGATAAAGCGGGATATCAAATCCAAACTCCTCCTCCTCTTCTTCTTCTTCTGCTGTGTGTGTTTGTGGTTTTCTCTGCGCAGGACAGCTTGGTCTATTTGCTGAATCGCGACCAGCACACCGTTGGCCAGAGGACTCAAGCCAGCAAGCCCAGCATCAGCCTCTCCGCTCCGGACATCCTCCCCCTCCACTGCACCATCCGGAAGGTCAAGTCGTCCGGCCGCTCAAGCCACCGCCCCGAGGAGAAGCTGGTCCTGGAGCCCATCGCTGGCGCCGCTGTCTCCATCAACTTCTCCGAGGTGGGCAGGACGGCGGCTCTCCACCACGGCGACCTCATCTCTCTCGGCCTCTACTACCTGCTGCTCTACAAGGACCCCGTGAAGACGCAGCCGCTGCCCGCCCAGACCCTCATGAGGCTGAAGGCCGCGCGCCGAGCCTCAGAGCCCGAGCTGCCGTCCACCTGCAAGGTCTGCGGCAGCCAGGCGAGGGAGAAGGGCTCGTCGGCCAAGAAGGCGCCCGCGCCGCAGGGACCCTCTGGGCGGAGGGGCGGCCGCCGGAAGCTGCAGCTGGAGTTTGACAAGGCCAGCGAGGACCTGCTGCTGCGGAGGATCGTCACGCTCATCGAGCCCACCAGCGATGACCACAAGCTGGCTCCGGCCTTCCTCCTGTGCCTCTGCGTCCAGCACTCGGCCGGCCACTTCAGGCCCGGGGAGTTTGGCCATCTCCTCCTCAAGTTGGCCAAGATGATACAGAGGACCGTATGGGTCAGTATATACCGTTTCCCCTATTTTAAGACATAGTCATAAAATAAGCCATAGCAGGATTTTTTTCACATTTGCGAAATATAAGCCGTACCCTGAAAATAAGCCATAGTGATAGGCGCAGTTCTGGAGGGCGCCAAGGAAAAGGCGGGGCTGGGCATCCAGTCCTGCCACCAAAACCAGTCAGCCCCAGAAGCAGCGCTCAGGAACTCTGCAGAGCAGGGCGCACAGGAAGGGGCAGCGGGCGCGACAAAGGCACTCCGAAGGTCTCTTCGCTCACCCAACTCCGCTCAGAAGTTTATTTTGAGAAAACGTGGCTAGCAAGCAACGTTGGGACTGGCCCAAAATGATTTGGGCATTTTCTCATCTTCACGGCGTCAGCGATATTTCATTCCCTTTCCCTTTCTTTCTTTCTTTCTTTCTTTCTTTCTTTCTTTCTTTCTTTCTTTCTTTCTTTCTTTGTTTCCTTCCTTGATTCCAGGAGAAGACGAACGAGCTAGCCGAGAAACAGTCGCAACAGTAAGTCTTCTGCATCCAGGATTTCCGCTTCTTTCCGCGAAAAGTTGCTTCCAGATAAACGTGGATGTAGGTTTTGGTTTGCATGTCGCCCAGACCAAGCGCTGTGTCATCCTGGGGGATGTGTAGGACGCCTTCAAAATACAGCATGCAAATGCATCATATAACAAGCAGCATTTATCTTAAAGGCGGTCTCTTAACTAATGCAAAGCCTATGCAACTGCAAAGCAAATGATAAAAGGGCCTGGTTCCCACAGTACAGCAAACCACGGTTTATTTGTGCTTTGTGTGCCTGAACCTAGCCCAGCAGACTAGCCCTGTTTTGTTTTCTGGCAAGAAATTGCAGCGCTGTTCTCGTTGTTTTTGCTACTTATGCACAGCCTGGAGAAAGGGGGAAGAGATTTTTCTTCTTCTTGATACCACTAGAACTATTGGACATGTAGTGAAGCTGGATTAGCAGATTCTGGGTGGATAAAAGAAAGTTTCCTTTTATCTATCCCGAATCTTCTGACATTCAGCTCCAACTCCCAAGAGATAGCCTTTAATATGAACATTTCATAATTAAATTTGCTTCTGCAGTTGCATAACCATTCTGGACAGAAATACAACCTCGGTTTTCGAGCGTCTCGGAAGCACAATGATTCAGAGGCCGAAAACCGGGAAGTAATTGCTTCCGTTTTCGAATGCGCCTCGGAAGTTGAATGGCTTCCGCTGTGTGTTTTTCCATTTTTTCAATGGATTTTGCCAACCGCCCATTGATCCTCGGTTTTCGAACGTTTCGGAAGTCGAATGGTCTTCCGGAACGGATTACATTCGAAAACCGAGGTTCCACTGTACTTCCTCCAAGAGGGAAAATAAAAAAGGGTTGGAGTGGAGTAACCTGGCTTGTGTCCAGATCTGCTTCCTGACGTGTATTCTGCAATTCTGCTCAAGTGCAGAAAGGTCTCAGAGGCCCCAGAGGGATTTGGGATTTAGCATCCACTTAAACCCCTAGGGGGACGCGGGTGGCGCTGTGGGTTAAACCACAGAGACTAGGGCTTTCCGATCAGAAGGTCGGTGGTTCGAATCCCCACCACAGGGTGAGCTCCCGTTGTTCGGTCCCTGCTCCTGCCAACTTAGCAGTTCAAAAGCACATCAAAGTGCAAGTAGATAAATAGGTACCACTCCGGCGGGAAGGTAAACGGCGTTTCCGTGCGCTGCTCTGGTTCGCCAGAAGCGGCTTTGTCATGCTGGCCACATGACCCGGAAGCTGTACGCCAGATGAGCACTGCAACCCCAGAGTCGTCCGCGACTGGACCTAACGGTCAGGGGTCCCTTTACCTTTAAACCCCTAGGAGAACCTTTGCATGTCACCCAAAGGCATCATTCTGCCTGCCGGTTGCAGGAACCAATGTCACAAACCTGTGTCCCCTTCCCTCCAATGCCTGGCCGCATACAAGCCCCCAATAGCAGGCTAGACAAGGCCACCACTTGTGAGTCCTAATTCAAACCCTGGAGTCCCTGATACTTGTCTATCTGTTCATTTATTGCATTTATATCCCACCCTTTTCTCCAGGGAACTCAAGGTGACATACATATTGCTCCCCGCCCGACCTCATTTAATCCCCACAACAGCCCTGTGAGGTGGGCTAGGCTGAGAGGCAGTAACCAGCAAGCAAGCTTCACGGCTGAGCAGGGATTTGAACCCTGGCCTCTCCCAGATCCCAGTCTGATGCTCTAACTGCTACACCACGCTGCCTCTCACACTTCAAATTTTGCTTCCGTTGCATAATCCACGTGGGTTGCAGAATGCCACTTGCCTTGGCACGGAATTAGGGTGACCGCCTTACAGAAACCTGATCAATTGTTGCGGTTGTTGTTCAGCTCGATGCTAACAAATGGAATGTGAAAAGGACAAATGTCTCGTCCGGCCTTTTTCGGTCTCCTTTTCCTTGTGTTTATTGTCGCCTTATCTTCTTTGCACAGCAACTCAGCGAGGCTCTGCTAGTGTCCTTTATTTGCTGGGTTGCATTCCTCCTCCGATTCCTTAACAACCCAGGAAGGCATCTGATGAGCGGAGGAGGAGGGGACTTGATTAAGACAATCCATTCAGACAGGGTTGAATTATTATTGCGGCAATCTATATATAAAGCAAAAACAAAAAGCAGCGCTTCGGTGCAAGGGGAAGAACGAAACCAGATCCAGATTTTCTTGTCCTCTTTAGATAATTGGAACAATCTTAATATAAGGGGGCAGAGCTGGCGTGTGCAGTCTCTGGAGCCTATCATTGTGGTGAAATGATGCCATATGATTTTATTTATTCTTTTGGAATAAACAGCCAATCTTGGAGACTGGAGAGACTATAAGGAAACGCCCGTGGAAGAGCCGGGGGGAAGAAGAGGGGCATATCCTTCTTAAAAAGAAGGCTGTTTCTCAGGAAGCTGAGGTTAAAAAGAGCCATGTGGTGCAGTGATTAGTGCAGCCTACACCAACATCTGGCACCCTCCAGATGTTTCGGGCTATAGTTCCCAACTGCCCCAGATTTCCCACAGGGACCTCAGGCGGAATAGCCATCCCTGAACCGGTTAAAATCCTTCCACGTCCGACTTGCGCGATTTCAACTTCACGCGCTTGGCAGCTGGCCGGCTGAACTCGCCCAAATTAAATGCATGGAAGGCGGAGAGCTTAAAAGCTCTTTTTGCGCAGCGTTCTCCCTTAGCTCTTCTCTGCCTTGCTTCCCGGGCTCTGGCAGGCTCTTGCGGAAACTCAAGGCGGTTGTGTGAGACCTTGCGAGAGTCTCTCAGGGCCTGGGGAGTAAAGTGGAGATTCGAAGGTCCATTTGGAGAGGGGGGGGTGTTGTGTTTGTGCGCCAGCTGCGTACCCGCAGCTCTGCCGGGATGCCTCTCAACTCTGCGCTTGTCTCGTCAGCCAGGATCCTGCGTCTCTCTCCCGCTTCACCATCAAAGACCTGTTGCCTGACTTGCAGCATGTCCTCTTCTGGATGTCAAACTCCATCGAAATCCTCTACTTCGTCCAGCAGAAATCCCCGGTTTACATCCAGAGCATGGAAGAGGAGCTGGACATGAAAGGTGCTTTATTATGCTTTTAGATTGGTTGGAAGTGTAAGAATATCAAGGTCTTATATATATATAATAATTGTTCATAAGTGTGCCAACCAAAACAAGGTCACAGGCCTGTCTCCATTTTGACCCCCCAACTGACAAACTGTTTCTCTGCAAGGAAGGAGGGGGTGATTGTCTCAGGAAAATAAAGTGATAATCCTGGCTTCCTGATACCTGAGTGCCAGACAAAAGGGTGTGATTAACTTGGCTGGGAAACAGGGAAATGTAAATATCTCTTTTGTTTTACTTGATGGGTTTTTGGGTGGAGGGCAAGAGGAGGCATGGGGAGGGTCCAGGATGCTCAGATTACTGCCACCAGACCTCCCCTTTCATGATGTAACTGTGATGTATCTGGGAGTTACACCCCTTTTTGTGATGTATGTATGATGTATAGGGGGGTGGTCTTGAGCGGGGGGGGGGGAATTTCAAAAGTCTATATAGGAGCTGGCACACCATTGTTCTGGGTTCCTCCTCCCTCCTCCATTTTGGGAGTGAGGGCCTCTGTTGCAACCGATATAATAACATTTTGCTTCTCAATTTTTCTCTGGTTGGCCTCTGTAAATTTACTCCTTCCGATGGAGAACCTGGGAAGGCTCTTGTGTACCCCATAAGGGAATAAGAGCAGATTTCTGTTTATTACAGAAGCCACCTGGAGTGGGTGGGATCAGGGCCAGATTTAGGTTTGATGAAGCCCTAAGATACTGAAGGCAATGGGGCCCTTTCTATGTCCAGCTGTCCTTTGTCAACAACAAATTGCCGCTGTTTTTTGTGTTGAATACATGCTATATGGTAATTTATGGACCTAATAGGTATCAAAAGCCATTTGCACATAACAGTCCATGCAGAATGTAGGCACCCTATATATAGAAAGGAGCAAACCAGGGATATTTTAGGGAGCAGGCTAGCAGGCAGGGCCCATGACTTACATCAGAGGAGCCTACACAACACAAAACACTGTTGTTGGATGTAGGTTTTATTTTATTTGTTTTTTATCTTATATTTTGGAAATGTACATCCAGGTTTTTTCCCCTTTACATTTTTTTGGGGTCCCCAAGAGAGGGGGGCCCTAAGCTAGAGCTTGTTTAGCTTATACGTAAATCCAGTCTTATGGAGCGAAAAATACGGTAATCTCTTTGTAGGGCTTTGGAAATTGAGCCTACTCCCTTTCCTCCTCCTGACATCTAGTTTTCTGTGGGGTGGTGGGGGTGGTATGGAGGACCTCTAAGCCACCTGAGTCCCCACCTGCAGCCTGATGTGGCTCAGACCTGACATGGGTGGGCAAGAACCAGGCTTCTTGATTCGCTCCCTCTGAAGACGAGCAGGGAGGGCGTCCAATGGCAGCCGAGATGAGTTTTACAGGTCCAGAGTGGCACCCATGGGAGCCTTTTATCAGGGTGGGGGGCAGAGGTTGGACGGGGCTGTTGCCTTCCTGCCTGGTTGGGAAGAAGGGTTGCTTTTGGCTGGCTGCACAGGCTCTCTCTCCATTCCTGCATCTCTTGTTGCCGGCCATAAACCCGGTCAGTTTAAAAAGTTAGCAAACTTCACTGAGTTATTTCACGCACGCAGAGTCGTGGGAGTCTCTCCATCTTAACATTTGTGGAGTTGGCGGCTCCTTCCGTGCCAACTTGGAACCCCTTCGCATTCTCTGTCTTTTCCTGGCGCATTAACTTAATGTGGTTTTAAAAAATGATGTTTAAATCAATTGCTTTATGGAAGGATACTGACAAGCTGGAACGTGTCCAGAGGAGGGCAACCAAAATGGTCAAAGGCCTGGAAACGATGCCTTATGAAGAACGGCTTAGGGAGCTGGGTATGTTTAGCCTGGAGAAGAGAAGGTTAAGGGGTGATATGATAGCCATGTTCAAATATATAAAAGGATGTCATATAGAGGAGGGAGAAAGGTTGTTTTCTGCTGCTCCTGAGAAGAGGACACGGAGCAATGGATTCAAACTACAAGAAAGAAGATTCCACCTAAACATTAGGAAGAACTTCCTGACAGTAAGAGCTGTTCGACAGTGGGATTTGCTGCCAAGGAGTGTGGTGGAGTCTCCTTCTTTGGAGGTCTTTAAGCAGAGGCTTGACAGCCACCTGTCAGGAATGCTCTGATGGGGTTTCCTGCTTGGCAGGGGGTTGGACTGGATGGCCCTTGCGGTCTCTTCCAACTCTACGATTCTATGATTCTATGATTATTAAGCGTGTTCACCTCTCTGGGTTCCTGCAGCACGAGGGGCGGTTTGTAAACGTTCACAATACAGTGGTACCCCGCAAGACGAATGCCTCTCAAGACGAAAAACTCTCAAGACGAAAGAGTTTTTTGTTTTTGGAGTTGCTTCACAAGACGAATTTCCCTATGGGCTTGCTTCGCAAGACGAAAACGTCTTGCGAGTTTCCTTTTTCTTTTCAATGCATTCCTATGGGAAACTGTGCTTCGCAAGACGAAAAATTCGCAAGATGACAAAACTCGCAGAACGAATTAATTTCGTCTTGCGAGGCACTACTGTACATAAACACATTAAGGTTTTGGCCTCCGAATGCGAGGCTTTTTCGGTGCAGAGGTGCCTTTTCTCGAGAAACAAACACTCAGCCCTCCTCCATCTTTCTTTTCCCGTCTCCCTTTTAGGATCCAAGGAATCTCTCATTTCCCTGACCATCACTGCCAGCGAAGAAGCCATGATGGTCCTTGAGGAAGTCATCATGTATACCTTCCAGCAGTGTGTCTATTACATCTCCAAGGTAAATACATGTCCCTGCCGCTTCCAGGGAGCGGTGGGGCTGAGGGTTGCTTCTCCTGACCGAGGTCCAAAGACTGGGGGGGGGGGAACCCCATATTTATTTATTTTATTTCATAAAAAGCATGTGCCGCTCTGGGAGACGACTCTGGGGTTGCGGCGCTCATCTCGCTTTATTGGGCAAGGGAGCCGGCATACAGCTTCCGGGTCATGTGGCCACCATGACTAAGCCGCTTCTGGCGAACCAGAGCAGCGCACGGAAACGCCGTTTACCTTCCCACTGCAGTGGTACCTATTTATCTACTTGCACTTTGATGTGCTTTCAAACTGCTAGGTGGGCAGGAGCAGGGACCGAGCAACGGGAGCTCACCCCGTCGCGGGGATTCAAACCGCCGACCTTCTGATCGGCAAGCCCTAGGCTCTGTGGTTTAACCCACAGCGCCACCCACGTCCCTTAGGTATCTGGGTAGGCTTGCCTAAATGAAAAGGTTTCTTTAGCAGGTGGCGGAGAAAAGACAGCGAAGGTTGCCATTGCTTGGCGTCCATCGGCAGGGAGTTCCAAAGTGCGTAGGTGCCACCAGTCTGAAAGATCAGACTTCTTACCGCTGAGGAAGGGGTCAGTTCCTAGTTATGAGCTTAAAGCTGAAATAAAGTTGATTGATTGATTGGTCAGTTCCTCAGATCGAAGTGGTCAAGAGGGTATGCATGGGGCAAGGCGATCTTGCAGGGAGACTGGCTTGCGGTAGACTGAAGGGTGAACATTTCTGAATGCAAGGCAACCCCCCCTTGCAAGCAGAAATCAAGCCTGTCAGGGAGAAGGTTAATATTGATCTTCGCCTGTCGTGTGAAAGTGGCCCTTTCAGCACCCCGGGTTGCTGCTGCCTTTGCCGGACCAGCCTTTCTGAGGATGAAGAAAATGAGGTCCACATACCAGGGTCTTTACCCAATGTTGCAGCGGAGGGGGTCCTCATTCTAGACTCCCCAGGAACACCCAAGCTTGCTTATTTAGCTCGAATCATTCCCCAGTTGCAGTCAGAGGCACAGACCTCTCTCTCAACCGTCGCAGAGCTCATTCTGCTCCCCATGTGCAGAGAGACGGCTGTGTCTCCAGGCCTGACCCTCGGCTGCACACATGGCTGGCACCGTGCAAAGCGAAAGCGTCTCCTTGCAGATGCAGCTCTGCACATCCTGCACTGCACCACAGGCGCAGCCAGCCGTGCATGGCAGTGGCAACCGTTGCTGGCTGCGATGATGTCACGGGGAGAAGGGGAGAGGGAGGGGGGGAGATCGGAGGGGGGCAACTTCCAGCAGCCTGCAGACATGATACAACGGTTTTGGGTAGACATTGAGAAGTTAGCATGATTGCAAAACAGAGGGCTTGTCTTTTTAATCTCCTGTTTGCAAACTATAGGGACGCATGTGGTGCTGTGGTCTAAACCACTGAGCCTCTTGGGCTTGCCGATCAGAAGGTCGGCGGTTCGAACCTCCCGTTGCTCGGTCCCAGCTCCTGCCCACCTAGCAGTTCGAAAGCACGTCAAAGTGCAAGTAGATAAATAGGTACTGCTCCAGCGGGAAGGTAAACGGTATTTCTGTGTGCTCTGGCTTCCGTCACGGTGTCCTGTTGTGCCAGAAGCAGCTTAGTCATGCTGGCCACATGATCCGGAAAGCAAGATGAGCGTTGCAACCCCTGCGACTGGACTTAACTGTCAGGTGTCCTTTACCTTGCAAACTATTAGGGTCCCCTTTCGCCTTATAGAAACTGCTAGAGTTTCTTTTCCAGATCCGGCCCCCGGGGCTTAATTTGCCTACCTATGCTTTAGTTCCTTAATCCTAAAGGGGGGTTAAGGGGGGGGACCCCTGACCATTAGGTCCAGTCACGGACAACTCTGGGGTTGCAGTGCTCATCTCGCGTTACTGGCCAAGGAAGCCGCCGTACAGCTTCCGGGTCATGTGGCCAGCAGGACTAAGCCGCTTCTGGCGAACCAGAGCAGTGCACGGAAACACCGTTTACCTTCCCGCCGGAGCGGTTCCTATTTATCTACTTGCACTTTGACGTGCTTTCGAACTGCTAGGTGGGCAGGAGCAGGGACCGAGCAACGGGAGCTCACCCCGTCGCGGGGATTCGAACCGCTGACCTTCTGATCGTCAAGCCCTAGGCTCAGTGGTTTAACCCACAGCGCCACCCGCGTCAGGCTCACCCTACGCCCTTAAGACAGGATTTGCAAGCAAAAAGGCAATAGGAAGTCTTTCCCCATTTGCCTCCCTTACTGCAGAGGAATTTTTGAGGTCATTGGGAGAGTCAAAATGGCCCCAGGATTGCTCTCCCCGTACTATTCCAGACATATGGTTCATATATTTAGATATGTGTCCATTTATGGATTTATGCATTCCATATTTGATTGAGACCTTAAAATTCTTATAACATCACCCATGCAACATCTCATGCAGCCCCCCCCCCCGCCTCCCTGCATGGGTGAAATTTGCAGTGTAAGCTCCTCGGAGGCAGGGGGCTCCTCGCTCTCCCCACCTCCCTGCTTGCTCCTTTGCAAAGCTCCGAGTACCCGGGTTGCAACGCTCTCGTCTGGAGCGCCAGGCGTCTGGCCGAGAGGAACCTCTCGCAAAATGAGTCAGGTCTCGCAGGCTGCAAGGCCAGAGAAATGAGCGCTTTTGCCAGAAGGGTGGGGAAACACTTTCCGAGACGCTATATTTGGAGGGGTGACTCTGCCCTTCGCCAGTTCTGGCGCACATTCAGCAAGCCTCCAGGTTGGAAAGCTGCCTGTTCTTTCCTTTCTCAGTTTTTCCTGGTGTCCCTCCCACTCTCAACTTTATTATTATTATTATTATGAATAAAGCAAGAAAAGCGACTCAGAGAAAATGCCACGCAGGGTTATCAAAACCCTAAGTAATACACTACAGGCTGGTGCAATAAAAATAGAAGGGTACGAGTATGATTTCAAGCCCAGAATAAAACAAAAACCCATGACTGTTGTGGGTTGAGATGAATCTTAAAGAGGAATAATATGCTATAGTATTTGTCAGGGATCTGCCCACCCCTGCCAGTCCAGCTCTGAGTGTTTACAGAGAGCCGCAACCTGTGTTAACAACAGATTCATCTTCGAGTGAATCTAGGAGTCCCGTTTCGGGGGAGGAGCAGTTAGTGGCTGGGAGCCAGGGAGTGCCAGGTGTCCAGGGAGTTACTGGGAGACCTGGCACCACCCAGCAGACTCGATCGGAGGGGGAAGCATCAGTTCCAGCGCATATATCATGTAGGAGGAGAAGGCGGCAATTCAGGATGCCGAGGCTTTGGTGTTGGCGCCAAAACAGGAGGGGGGCACTTCCGGATTCTGCTAGTGACTGAGCAGACATGATAAACTGAACTCTGCACTGTAAATACCTTTGCACAAAATAAAGAGACTTAAAGACAAGATGGCTTGGTCTCACTATTGAACAACCAATAAGAGAACCTGACAGTATTGAATTAACCAAACCCATTGATTAGCAAAGGGAGGGGACAAACTGTTTTCATCTTTATTGACACGTGTGACACAATCAAGCCAGACAGCTGCAAACTTCTCGTTGCTTCCATCTTGGAGATTGGTCCAATATTCCAACCGTCTCCATATCTGCCTGCCCTGCCCTCTCTCACTACAGACTTCATTAATGCAGACCGCTGGCAGGTATAAAAAAAATATGCATATCTGAAAATTAAAAATATATGAAATATATGGCGCAGCAATAAAACTGCTAGCATATTTGCAAAGCTAAGCAGGGTCCAGTATGGTTTCGAATTGGAAGGGAGACCATGTGTTGAGATTCCTGTATTGCAGAGTCCCCTTCCAGCTCTACGATTATATGATTCCAGTCCTGATTTATTGCCTGCTCTGCAATACTCTTCTATGTGTGAGGCTTTTCATAGAATCATGGAATTGCCGAGTTGGAAGGGACCCCGAGGGTCATCTAGCCCAACCCCCTGCAATCTGAGCGCATCTTAGTTTAATCTGTGTGCCACCCATTTAGATTTTTCAAAAAATTTCAGAAATGCAATTTTTTCCAAAACGCCAGATTTGCACAGCAGAGCTGTCAAAAGCAACGTTTGAAAAATGCATGTATGTGTGTTGCTCCAAGCCAGGAATTCTGAGGCCCATTGTGGGTGCAGATATCTAGATAAATAGATAACACGCACACATGCAAGCTGCAACGCTTCCCCAGCGCTACGTGCGGCCAAAGTGGGTCACTCGCCCCACCTCAGAACATTTGGTATGAGAAGTTCAGAACCTTTCGTGTAAAGAGAAAGAAGGAACGTTATATCATATGTGGTGGGAATGTAAGAAGGTGAAAAGCTTCTGGGAAATGATATATAATGAGATGGAAAAAATGTTGAAATATACATTTATAAAGAAACCGGAAGCATTTTTGTTAGGAATTGTAGGAAATGACATTAAGAGACAAGACAAAAAGTTATTTTTATATGCAACAACAGCAGCAAGAATGCTAATGGCACAAAGATGGAAACAATAAGAATTACCGACAAAAGAAGAATGGCAGATGAAGCTGATGAACTATGCAGAACTAGATAAGATGACAGGAAGAATTCGAAACCGACGGGACCAGGAGTTTCTAAAAGATTGGACAAAATTTGAGATGTATTTGAAAGATAACTGTAAACAACAAATCACGCTAATAGGCTTGCAGGAAGTTCTGTGAGGTTATTTTTAAGAAATAATTTTAGAAAGTAATATTGGAAATTGATTATTTAAAGTAATAGTGGACTATGAAATACAAGAGGAAGTTAAGAAAAGTGAAAATCTCGAGAAGGGTTGGGGGAAGTCAGGAAAAATGCATAATATATGGATGTTAAATGTTACTTAAAAGACTGTATGCAAAAAATTTTAATAAAAAATTATTATTTAAAAAAAGAGAGAAGTTCAGAACCTTTCTCTCTCCCCATCCCTGTCCAGTCTCTGTACGTGTCTCTGCCGCCCCTGTTGGACTGCAACCCGTTCCAGAGCGAAGGGCGAGAGGGCTGGCTCTCTTCCCCGCCTCTGCCTGAGGAGATCCGGAAAGTGGTGTCGACCTACCAGGCCAGCCTTGACCTCCTCCGCCAGTACGAGGTGCACCTCGAAATCAGCTCCCAGATGTTTGCCTACCTCTTCTTCTTCTCCAACACCCTCCTCTTCAACCAGCTGATGGAAAAAGGTGAGTGGCTCCCCAGGAGAGGTGGGAGGAGCTTCCAGGTGGGAGGTCATCAATGACTTGGATGATGGGCTTGAGGGCATCCTGGTGGATGGAGCAGCCAAGTAATTTCGTTGTCCCCAAAGGGGACAATGACAATAAAATATATTCTATTCTATCAAGTTTGCAGATGACACCAAATGGGGAGGGGTGGCTAATACCCCAGAGGACAGGATCACACTTCAAAATGACCTTAACAGATTAGAGAACTGGGCCAAGGCAAACAGGATGAATTTTAACAGGGAGAAATGTAAAGTACTACACTTGGGCAAAAAAAATGAAAGGCACAAATACAGGATGGGTGACACCTGGCTTGAGAGCAGTACATGATTATTGTTGCGCCCCCCCCTCCCTCTGCTATTAGCTGTCAGGGGAAAAGATGGGGTACAAATGAATTAATTCATCAATCAATTAATAAATAATTTAATAAGTAAATGAAATAAAACCTAAGAAGCGCTTGCAAATTATTTGAAATGGAAAAACCTGACAGAAATGAAGATCTCAAGAGCATCAGGGGGTCAACTGGGCGATCTGACAATGCACATCCGAAGCTGGTGATCCTTGCATGACCTTCCTCTTCCTCCTCCTCCCCAGGCTCCTCCTTGGGCTGCTTCCATTGGTCGAAAGGCGTGAGGGTCCGTGCCACCCTTCGGCTGCTCCTGGAATGGGCCCAGCGCGTGGGCTTTGGGCAGCTGGCGGACGAGTTCTTTGGCAAGCTCTCCAGCGTGGCCAGCCTCTTGGCCATGCCCAACTCCCAGCTGGCGCAGGTGAGAAGCCCTTGGCCTCAAAGGGGCAGTCCGGCAGGGAGGAGCTTTATGTGCCCACGGCCACCGTCTCGTGAGGAGGGTTGCAAGGTCCCCGGGGGCTGACCCGAAGTCTCCAGGCTTGTCTGCTAATGGGAGAGGGCTTGACTCTCCAGCTAGACAAGAGCGCCTTAAAAAAATTAATTTAATCGAGAAGCTTCAGCCCAGCAGGAGCTGGATGCAGATTATTGCATGGCCTCACAGGGGGCAGGAGTGTCCTGCTCTCCTCACCTTTCCCAATTAACTTCCATCTCTTATTTCATAACATTTCTGGGGGGGGTAATGTTCTCCTCCCCTCACTCTTCCCCTCTCCCAATTAACCTCTATCTCTGGAAATTATTGCATAACCTTTATGGGGGGGGTAATGCCCCCTCCCTCTTCCCCTCAGTGGAGCAGGTGTGGTGGGGCAGGAGGAGGAGGTGTGGAAGGCCTTGACCAGGCATAGGCCAACTCGGCCCTCCGGATGTTTTGAGACTACAACTCCCATCATCCCTGACCACTGGTCCTGATAGCTAGGGACGATGGGAGTTGTAGTCCCAAAACATCTGGGGGGCCGAGTTTGCCTGTGCCTGGCCTTGACTCTCCACCCTTCCAACCCATCTCTCCCTCCTGTGGCACCTGTTCTTTGCTCTCCTATCCTGCAGCTTCTCCTGCCTCTGACCCTCGTCTTCCAGGCTCTCCCAGATCACTCATCCCTTTCTCCAAGCCAGTCTCCATCCCCTCCTTCTCCTGGTGCCCCCTCAGCAGTCTCCGGCCACCACATCTCAGTGTCCAGCCAGCCAGTCCCCTGGGTCTCAGGTTTGGCCTCTGAAATCTCAGCCTCTAAGATCCTCACAATCCCGTGATGTTGGCAGCTCAGAAGGTCTGAGGGTGGCGCCACTTCGGTGCCTCTGACCAATGATGGCCGCGGGGAGCATCCCTCCGCAACGCGTCACCCGGCCCTCTCTTGCTTTCCTCAGATGACCTGGCCTGTGCTGAGAGCCGAATTCCCTGCCCTCAATCCTGCCCAGCTGCACCACATCCTCACCCAGTACCAGGCCTCGTCTGACATGGGCTGTGTACCCGCCTGGCAGCCCAGCAAGGAGGATAGCCTGGCAGCCTTCAGGACAGGTAAGATCCGCCACGGCCGGGTTGCCCAGCGAGGGATTCCGTCAAGAATCGTGGGGGAATCGTAGAAGGGGAGATGGGGAAAATGCTTAAAGAAACAATGTGTATGCCAGGGGTAGGCAAACTAAGGCCCCGTGGGCCGGATCCGGACCAATCACCTTCTCAATCTGGCCCGCAGACAGTCCTGGGATCAGCGTGTTTTTACATGAGTAGAATGTGTCCTTTTATTTAAAATGCATCTCTGGGTTTTTTGTGGGGCCTGCCTGGTGTTTGTACAGTGGAACCCCCTGTTACGTACGCGATCCGTTCCGGGTCGTGGTACGTAACGCGGGCGTGCGTATCACGAACGCAAAAAAACAACCCCCCCAAAAAACGCGATTTGAGCACTTCTGCGCATGCGCAAAGTGCGCTGCACGCACTCCGGGGAGGACTTCCGGATCGCGGAGGTCTGTAACTCGAACGTACGCAACACGAGGTATGACTGTACATGAGTAGACTGTACATGAGTCCTTTTATTTAAAATGCATCTCTGGGTTATTTGTGGGGCATAGGAATTCGTTCATTTCCTCCCCCCAAAAAATATAGTCTGGCCCCCCAAGGGACAATGGACCGGCCCCCTGCTGAAAAATTTTGCTGACCCCGGTGTATGCAGTTCAAATGTCCCCATTTCTCTGCCACTAAAAATGAAATGGGACGGACTTCAGTGCTGATTGGATGCCCCCCCCTCGTTAACCAATTCCATTCCTGCCTTGATGGGGGCTGGACTAGATGACCCTCCGTGTACCTACAATTCTATGCATCCCTGACACCCCCAAACAGGGCTGGGGAGGGAAGTCCCCTTTCTGACACCCTCTGCCAATCTTTCAAAAAAATATGAAAACACTTCAGAAAAGAAAACCTCAAGTCGAGAGAGGACCCAGTGCAGCCCTGAGAGGGCTAACCAGGCTTGGGGGGGGGGGCTAGGGGAGCGCCACAGATTACTGGCTGATTCTTGTGGGAACGGGGGACGGAACGGAGTGCTCTGGGAAAGGTCGCCGCAGCTGAGACCTTGACCAGGAGCACTTACTGCAACATTTTGCTGCGGGTCCCAGGTGTAGTTTCATATTTCATAGGTGAAAGTCATTCTGCAGCACTGACCAATCCGCTTTGCTCGCTCCCCTGCTCCCCCCCCAGCGCACATTTTGATTAATGGGAGACATTTGAGGGGCACATTGCTCAGAGAGAGGCGAGTGCCGCATGCAGTGCCCGCACCGTTTCCACACGAGGGAAACGGCGCCAGCCACAGTCTTCCGTGCGCTCTTGTCTCGGAGTACGGATGCCCGTCGTTCCCCCGCAGAGCTTCTAGGGCGGAAACAGGAGGCTGCTGAAATATCTCGGTGGAAACAAGCACCCCCCCCGCCGCCGCCGCCAGGAAAGGCAACCTTTTAAATCAACATTTGGGGAATGATTTTGTGTCAAGTACCCAAAGCGATGGGCAGAGAAGCCTCATCGGTGCCGAAGCAATTAGACTGAAAAATGGGAGGCAGTGTAAGATTTAAAGATTGAAGAACGTTGGAAGGAATGATAGTTTACAGATTAGAATTAGGATTAAGTAATGTAAATGTATGATTTAGGGTTAAGACAATTATAAGATGAGAATAGAAGTAATATAAGAAAAAATAATGAAAGATGAGAGGAAATTACTAAAGATGATTGACATTGAAACGCACTGGAGGAAGACACCCCAACATGATTTGACAAGATGAATGGGAAATTATGATGTATTTTGTATTATGTATTATGTTAAGTTTCTTTTTCTGTCTTTTGTTAAAAACCCAATAAATATAATTTTTTGAAAAATGGGAGGCAGGGTGGCCTATTTCTGCTTTTCCTTGGCTGAAAAGCGGTTCTCCCATCCCATGCAAACGGCGAGGGTGGGGCAGCCCCACACTCCAAACCGCACAGAGGATTCTGGGGGCACATGCTGAGCTGGTGTGCGGTGGGGGGTGGGGGTGTTCTTTCTGGTTGCATCACGAAACCCCCAAAACTCACACATTTTCTTCCACCCCAACGGGCTTCAGATGACATCCTGGAGTCCTTTGACAGCCACCCGCCAATCATGCTGCCCAGCGGAGGGTTCAAGGTGGACCTGGAGGCTGAGCACCTGGACGACAACATTTACCAGCACTTCCTCTACATCCGCCACTTCCTGTGGAGCCTGCGCAGCAAAAGCCCCCACCCCAGTGACTCGCCCGAAGCGGAGACCCCCAAGGTAAAACTCTTTCACCATTCCAGAAGCTTAGGATATAAGAAGGGCCGTCACACTCAGTTGTCACAAGCTGGGCATGTTTAGCCTGGAGGAGAGGAGACTGAGAGGCACAGTGATGGCCACCTCAAATATCTGGAGGGCTGTCATGTGGAAGATGGAACAAGCTTGTTTTCTGCTGCTCCGGAGGGCAGGACTCGAACCCATGGCTTCAAGTTACAAGGAAGGAGATTCCGACTCAACGTCAGGAAGAACTTCCTGGCAGTAAGAGCTGTTTGACAGTGGAACAGACTCCCTCTAGGGCTGTGGACTCTCCTTCCTTGGAGGTTTTTAAGCAGAGGTTGGATGGCCATCTGTCAGGGATGCTTTAGTTGAGATTCCTGCATTGCAGGGGGTTGGGATAGATGACCTCTGGGTAGAAAGGAACAGTCTGGCAAGAAGCCATACAGTACGATGGCATGGCATTTACCTTGCACGATTTCAACCATATGCGGTTGAAGGCTGCACAAGTTAAATCCAGGCAAGGCAGGGATCTTAAAAGCTCTTTTTATGCCAGGGCTGCATGGGTTTATCCAGTGCAGAACAAGCTTTGAAGCTCTCTTGCCTCGCTTGGAGGGGCCAGAACCGCTCAGCGCGCCAGCTCTGGAACGGTCTTGCAAGGTCTCGTGGGCATAATGGCTCGGGGGGGGGGGGTTGCACGAGATCTCGTGTGGCCACGCGTATTCCCACGAGGAGGCTACTATCCAGAGTTTGTGCGCTACGTGGGCCTTAAAAGCTCTCTGCCTTGCTTGCTGGGCTCGGCACACAGGCTCAGGGAGTATGATGGATTCTCTCTCTTCCTATACACTAGCTGCAGGGGAGACACAAAGGGTTTGGGTAATAATAATAATAATAATAATAATAATAATAATAATAATAATAATATTTGTTTGTTTGTTTTTATCCCTTCCATCTGGCTGAGTTTCCCCAGCTACTCTGGGTGACTCCCAACAGAATAATAATACAGTGGTACCTTGGGTTAAGTACGCTTCAGGTTAAGAACTCCGCTGAGGACAGAAATCGTGCTCTGGCGGCACAGCGGCAGCAGGAGGTCCCATTAGCTAAAGTGGTGCTTCAGGTTAAGAACAGACCTCTGGAACGAATTAAGTACTTAACCTGAGGTACCACTGTAATAATAATAATAATAATAATAATAATAATAATATAATAGTAATAATGAGATCAAGCAGATAGTTGTTTATTTCCTTGACATCTGATGGGAGGGCGTTCCACAGGGTGGGTGCCACTATCGAGAAGGCCCTCTGCCTGGTCCCCTGTAACCTCACTTTTCGCAGTGAGGGAACTGCCAGAAGGCCCTCGGAGCTGGACCTCAGTGTCCGGGCTGAACGATGGGGGTGGAGACGCCCCTTCAGATATTCTGGGCCGAGGCCGTTTAGGGCTTTAAAGGCCAGCACCAACACTTTGAATTGTGTTTGGAAATGTACTGGGAGCCAATGTAGGTCTTTCAGGACTGGTGTTATATGGTTTTGACAGCCACTCCCAGTCCCCAGTCTAGCTGCAACATTCTGGATTAGTTGTAGTTTTTGGGTCACCTTCAAAGGTAGCCCCACGTAGAGCACATGGCAGTAGTCCAAGCGGGAGATAACCAGAGCATGCACCACTCTGGCCAGAGCCGTCTTAAGCATATCTGGTGCCATGGTGCAAAGCTCCCCCCATGCCCCCCCCCCGTTTCCCAGAGTTTTTGTTAGGGAGGAAGGTGTTGCCGGCGGGGCTGGAGGAAGCGGGCAGCGGCTGGAGGGCGGCTCCTCCGGCAGGGAAGAGACAAAGGCTGGACGTGGCACCTCCTGGCTCAGCTGGCTGCTTCGTGGCCACAACAGACAGAGGCTCGGGCGTGGTGCTGCTTCGGCGCGGCATGGCGGAGGTGGGCGAGGGCGGAGAGTTGATGCCAGGAGGCGCTGCGTCCAGCTCTTCCCTGGCGCCCTGCAGAACTTGGTGCCCTGGTGCCCCGCGCCACTAGCCTCTATGGGTAAGACGCCCCTGACTCTGGCGAGACAGTCTGCAGGCAGGTATTTCATTTTGCGATTTTCATTTTGGAACTGGACTCCTGTGTAACATCCAGTTGTACCGTATTTATGTCAACCAAAGCCACTCTGTGTATTGCTTTGACATGTATGGCGCCACGGGCACATGCTAGCTCATCCTGAACTTGGAGGAGAAGCAGGAAGGAAGGGAAGCCCAAAAGGAAGTGGTCTAATTTACCAACAAGAGAGGAAGAACCAGTGAGGAGAAAGGACAGGTTGCCTTTCTGTCTATCGCTCCCCTACTGGT
The DNA here is from genome assembly GCA_034641385.1 of Darevskia mixta. Taxonomy (NCBI): domain Eukaryota; kingdom Metazoa; phylum Chordata; class Lepidosauria; order Squamata; family Lacertidae; genus Darevskia; species Darevskia mixta. The sequence goes on along the minus strand of JAWWNH010000124.1, from coordinate 2,658,938 downwards.
TCAGGTAAATCATTGCATGTGGTGTTGCTTAGTGAACACCCAATCCTTGCTATGCCCGAGGGCTGTCTGGGCAGGATCCAAAATGATCTTCCCAAACAGGGCCACCAAGATCTCCCCTCCAACTCCTTGAGGCTTGACAGCCACCTGTCAGGAATGCTTGGATGGTGTTTCCTGCTTGGCAATGGGTTGGACTGGATGGCCCTTGGGGTCTCTTCCAACTCTAGGATTCTATGATTCTATGATCCTCTGCCCCACATTTTGCAGAATATGTTGAGAGCTGTTGAGATGGGATGTGTGTATGCATTGGATTGTTTGCAAACCTGCGGACATGAGATTGTCAGTGGGGTCCACCCCGCCGGTAGAGAGTTGAGCAAATGGGCAAGTCTTTTCTTCTCCCCCCCCCATCTGAAATATTGTGCCCCCCCCAGGGCTCACACCCAACAAGCAAACCAGCTGCTGCTGCTGCTGCAAACCCAACATGAAATCCAGCAGCAGTTCTGAATAATTGAAAACCAGTCGAGGGCTCAAATTCCAAGGAGTGCGCATGTTAAGCCCCCACCAAACTTGCACATGCTCATCACCTTTCCTTCAACACCACCTGCCTGTTTCTGCTGAGCGTCTGCAAAGAAATCTTCCTATAATCTGAATCGGGAAGGACAACGATATCGCCCACATTCTCCCCAGGGTTTTTTTTTTTTTGGGTGGGGGGTGGGGGGTGGGGGGAGGTGTTCACCTGGTTGTGAAATCAGCACCCACACATTTTCAGGTCAAGGCAAAACTCCGAAAGGGGTAAGAATCTTAAGTCTGTTGCAACAAAGAGGGCTGCGGCACTTTAAATGATAATTATATATAAAGATTGTGGACGCGGGTGGCGCTGTGGTCTAAACCACAGAGCCTAGGGCTTGCCAATCAGAAGGTCAGCGGTTCGAATCCCCGCGACAGGGTGAGCTCCCGTTGCTCTGTCCCAGCTCCTGCCCACCTAGCAGTTCGAAAGCACGTCAAAGTGCAAGTAGATAAATAGGTACTGCTCCAGCGGGAAGGTAAACAGCGTTTCCGTGACCTGCTCTGGTTCGCCAGAAGCGGCTTAGTCATGCTGGCCACATGACCCGGAAGCTGTACGCTGGCTCCCTTGGCCAATAAAGCGAGATGAGCACCACAACCCCAGAGTCGGACACGACTGGACCTAATGGCCAGGGGTCCCTTTACCTTTATATATAAAGATTATTACGGCAAATGCAGCTTGCAGTTCTCCAGTTCAGGGTGTCAGCTGGCCAGCCAGCCAGCCTCTCTTGCAAGAGAGTCCATTCCACTCTCCTGCTTTTCCGTCGCTGCAACTCGGTTAGGAGTAGGGGAAGCTGCGGAAGATTTGCAAAGCGAGACGAGGGGTTTATGCAGGTTGTCGAAATTTGCTTTTCTTCCTGCTGAGTTTCAGTTATCTCAGGTGGAATTGTGATTGCTTTCTTGAAAGGGCTGTGTCTGCCCCCCCCCACACACACCAAGGGAAAAGGGGCTCCCTTTATGACCCCATGATGGCACCTACTGGGAGTCACCTGCCGGCGCTTGAGACCAACCCTTCCTCGCTTTGCCTTCTCTCCAACTGCAGCCCCTCCTGGCCTTTATTGAAAGCTTCCCTGGGCTGATGCTTCACAAGAGAGAAAGAGAGACAGAAGCCAATGCGAGGGATTAGCGCTAATCCCCTAACCTGAAAGCGAGGGGATGGAAAGACTCCGGAAAGCTCCTTAGCAGGGCTAAGACGGGGGAGAGTTAGCACTCGAACTCGTGGGGCATCCAGTGAAGGAAGCTGGATGCTAGAAGATTCGGGACCGAGGAAAGCAAGTCCCTTCTTCACGCATCTCGGAGATGAACTGTGGAACTCCCTCCCACAAGAGGTGGCCAGGGCCACCAACCTGGATGGCTTTCAAAGAGGATCAGGCAAATTCAGGGAGGAGGAGAGGGCTTTGGACGACTACTAGCCAGGATGGCTCTGCTCTGTCTTCCACCATCGGAGGAAGCAGTGCTTCTGAATCAGGGATTCCATTCTTGGCGTGTTCCTTTGCCTGGCTGAGCTGCAGCCGTTTTGCTGGAAACCGCAGGAGGGGAGAGCATGGTGCTGGACTAGGTGGGCTTTTGGCCTAATCCAGCAGGCTCTTCATGGATCTCATGAGAGGGGATTGAAGGCAAGGATGGGGCAGTTCAGTTGCACTAGGAACCAGCACGGTGTAGCAGTCCGACTGCTAAACCAGGGAGGTACGGGTTCAAATCCCCGCCTCAGCCGCAAAGCGACCTTTAATGCAGGATTTCCCTTCCCATGGAGAGCCAGTGTGGTGTAGTGGTTAAGAGCGGTGGACTCGTAATCTGGTGAACCGGGTTCGCGTCTCCGCTCCTCCGCATGCAGCTGCTGGGTGACCTTGGGCTAGTCCCACTTCTCTGAAGTCTCTCAGCCCCTCTCACCTCACAGAGTGTTTGTTGTGGGGCAGGAAGGGAAAGGAGAATGTGAGCCGCTTTGGGACTCCTTCGGGTAGTGATAAAGGGGCATATCAAATCCAAACTCTTCTTCTTCTTGTAGAGAGATTAAAACAGGTTAGATGGTGCCTTGCATGCCCTGCTGTCTGCGGTCCAGACCTTTCCCTCTTCTTCCCATCAAGGAGAATGAGGATGCTTTGAAGACTCCACTCTTCTGTAGCATCTGTAGCCTGGAAACGATGCCTTATGAGGAACGGCTTAGGGAGCTGGGTATGTTTAGCCTGGAGAAGAGAAGGTTCAGGGGTGATATGATAGCCATGTTCCAATATATAAAAGGATGTCATATAGAGGAGGGAGAAAGGTTGTTTTCTGCTGCTCCAGAGAAGCGGACACGGAGCAATGGATTCAAACTACAAGAAAGAAGATTCCACCTAAACATTAGGAAGAACTTCCTGACAGTAAGAGCTGTTCGACAGTGGAATTTGCTGCCAAGGAGTGTGGTGGAGTCTCCTTCTTTGGAGGTCTTTAAGCAGAGGCTTGACAGCCACCTGTCAGGAATGCTTTGATGGTGTTTCCTGCTTGGCAGGGGGTTGGACTGGATGGCCCTTGGGGTCTCTTCCAACTCTAGGATTCTATGATTCTATGATCTGTGCTGACTGCCCATCTGCTACAGAGCCAGGTTCACAGTCCTTGTATTGACAAACCCGTGAACAACTTAGGCCCCGGATGCCTCAAAGACCACCTGAACCCTTCTATCCCACCTTGGCAGGTTCGTCTGACTACAACATGAAATGGAGCCATTAGTGTCACCAGCCCAGTCCTGTGGAACTCTCTGCCACTGGAGATCCAGCAGGCACCTTCTGTTCCAACTTTTCAATGCCTCCTGAAAACGTTTCTGTTCTGCCAGGTTTATGTGAGCAATTAAGAACAACCAGAATTCAGCGGCCAGGTTGCTGACCAGGGCAAGGCGATTTGAGCGTATTGCACTGATCCTGGCTCAACTGCACTAGCTGCCAGTTTCTGGGCCCAAATCAAAGTGCTGGTTTTGAGCTATAAAGCCTTAAACGGCTCAAAACCACAACACCTCCAGGACCGCCTCTCCCCATAGCAACTGACCCGGAACCTGAGATCGTCCCCTGTGGCCCTTCTTCACAAGAGGTCCAGAGGGTGGCAACATGAGAACGGGGCCTTTTCTGCAGTGGCTCCCCACCTGCTCTCCCCAGGAGGCTCACCTGCAGCCTTCATTATACACCTTTAGGTGTCAGGTGAAAATGTTCCTCTTCTCCCAGGCCTTTGGCTAACTATACAACCTATGACCTTTTAAATGTGTTTTCGGGGGGGGGGTTGTATTTTGTACTACTATTATAGCATGTATTTTGTGTTTTATGCCGTTAACCTCCCTGTGGTCTCTTGATGAAGGCTGGTATATGCATTTAATAAAGGAAAATAATAGCCTCTGCACAATAGTTAGCTGATTTCTGATTTTAACATTCTTTTTCAAAATGGTTTTCATGGTTCTCCTGTATGGCTGTTGTAAACCGCTCTGACGGCTTCCCCCCCATATGAATTTCAGGATATAGATGTTTCATATAAGTAAAAGAGAGACTGACGCCTCCTCTTTCCCTGTATTTCCCTGTTAAAGACAGATGCCATCGGCTGCCAAACCACCCCCCAGGCGGACTCGGAGGCAGAGGGGCGCTCCTATGCCCGGGCGAACTGGAAGCGCCGCAGACCCGTGAGCTGCGTGGAGCCCAGGTCAGCCGGGGGTCCCTCTCCTGTCCCGCCGGGCGCCAATGGTTCCGCCGGGGATAACGAGGCTTGTGAGCTGCGGCTCCAGGACAGCCTCCACCAGCTCCACCTGCCTGCCTCTCAGGGGAAGGGCAGCGTCCCATCGGCGCCGGCAGACCCCTCCTGCCTGCTGACCCCGCCCAACACGCCTCTGACCTTTGACCCAGCGGGCCTCGAACTCACCCCAGAGGCCACCCCTGGAAATGCCACGCCGGACCCTCGGAGGAACGGCCTCAGCGGCACCAAAACCACGACCCTTGAAGGTAGGAAAGGAAGAGCCGAGTTGAACCTTCCAGGAAGGCTGTTATAATAACTGGGAGTGTGTTTCTGCCGAATTATTCTGCTGAGAATCTATCTGAAGAAGTGTGCATGCACACGAAAGCTCATACCAAGAACAAACTTAGTTGGTCTCTAAGGTGCTACTGGAAGGAATTTTATTATTTTTTATTTTGTTTTGATTCTGCTGAGAGTTATTGCAAACTGTTACATTGGAAAGGGTTATCAAATACAGTGGAACCTCAGTTTTCCGAACTTAATCCATTCCGGAAGACCGTTCGGCTTCCGAAAAGTTTGGAAACCGAGGATCAATGGGCTGGCTGCAAAGTCAAGGGAGAAAAACGAAAAACGCTGCTCGGAAGCAGTTTTGCTTCCGAAAATTGTTCAAAAACGGAAGCGATCACTTCCGGGTTGTCGGCACTCGGGTTCCAAATTGTTCGGCTTCTGAAGCGTTCAACAACCAAACTTTGTTTGTATGTATGTATGTATGTATGTATGTATGTATTTATTTATTTATTTAAACTGTAAACAACAAAATTAACTAATCACACTGCAGTAATCGAGTATTGAAGCAGCCGGAACATGAACTGCTTGTGGCCAGGAATGGCCGTAGCTCTCAGGCCAGCCGGAGTTGCTACCTGAGCCTCCAGGGACAGAGCTGGATGCAGAAGTGGCCGCAAACTGCGAACTTGCTCCTTCAGGGGGTGGGCAGTCCCACCCAGGGCAGCCGACGGACCACTTTCTTGGGCACAAGAGCGACGCGGTGGCTCCGTCTCGTGCTAGGATCCAAGCGCCGCTTGTTTTGCTTCATCCATTTCGCCCCTGGATCCACGCGGTGATGCCCCGGCGTCCGTGTGGCCTCGCCTGGTTTGGACGCCGCGGTGTGCATGGTTTGGGTCTCCCCGCCCCACGTAGCAAGGGATACTGCTCCCCGTGGCTTAAGCACAAATGCTCCCCAGAATTCTCCAGCAAGTAAAACAACAGACAGGAGGGAGGGAGGTTCTAGCCTTAACTTGGGGGTAGTTTTCTACATGGGGGGGTTCTCTCCCCCCCCCAAAATGGGACCTGCCACCCTGCAGGCTGAAGTGATACTGACCACTCAAGAGGGGCTGGTGCACTAGGGCAGTTGCGGCCCTGCCTCACCAACCTGCCTGCCCTCCTACTTACAACCAGATTGGGGCAGTATTACTGTTAATTGAATTTATAGGCCTCCCTTCACCTGAGGATCGGGTGATCTTTGCAAAATTCACCAGGGAGGAGGAGGAAGATTGGGGTGGGGACACTAGAATTAATTGGCGTTGCTTGTCGTTGGCTCTGGCACCCCCTAGTGGTGGGCTCCCTGCCTTCCGCCCTACCAGTTGCCTTCTAGGATCCTAGGCTTGTTTTGCAGGAGCTGTGGCTCACGAGGCAAGCCCATCGGTGGGCAGAGCCCGTCCACCTTGGAACTGCAGCTCCCGGGAGGAATTGGAGGTAGACGGAGTCCATTTCAGTTGCCAAATCTGCGGACATGCGCAGAAGCGTCCTCGCTCCGTGTTACACTTCCGGGTTTGCGGAGTGCGCAACCCGAACGTACGCAACACGGAGCGTACGCAACACGGGGTACGACTGTAAAAAAAAATCCTTCCAGTAGCACCTTAGAGACCAACTAAGTTTGTTTTTGGTATGAGCTTTCGTGTGCATGCGTATCTGAAAAAGTGTGCATGCACACGAAAGCTCATACCAAGAACAAACTTAGTTGGTCTCTAAGGTGCTACTGGAAGGATTTTTTTTATTTTGTTTCATACATGAGAGAGTTTCATACATGGCCACTTTGAGAACACGGCGCTGGACTAGATGGGCCCTGGGCCTGATCCAGCAGCCTCTCCTTAAGGTCTTGCATTTAGAAGGTGTTGCTTGCGAGGAACAGACAGGCTCACAGACGGCCTTCCTTCTGACCCCAGGCTCTTCGCCAACGCCCTACGACTTCCCAACGCCAGCCTCTTCGAGTCGCAGCTCGGCCGCGGACGATTTTTGCTACGTCTTCGTAGTGGAGTTGGAAAAGGGGCCTATCGGCTTGGGAATGGGGCTGATCGATGGCCTGGTGAGTTTCTTGTTCTCCCAGCTTCAGTCGCTTTTGGTCTGCTCCCAAAGAAGGGCTGGTGGGGAAAGCTGTGCAGATGGAGAGGTACACACAGCTCCTGCCACCACCCTTGGCCATTGGCCATGCTGGCTGCTGGGACCAAGGGAAATTTGGAGCCCAACAGACGCACTCGGGCGTTTATTCTCTCTGCGCTCCTTCCAGCGGTCATTCCTCTTTGGGACACTGCTGAGGATGCACAACCCGACCCGATTTTCACCAGGCACTGCGGTCATCTGCAAGGGATTCCCACACGACAGGGTTGATGCTGTCATGTTTGCAGCAAAATAAATAAGACGGGTCTTTAGGTGGCGTCAAAAGCCAGGGCAAAGAGGTGTATCTTCAGCATCCTCTGGAAGCTGCGCAGTGAAGGCACCTGGTGCACCTCTCCAGGGAGTCCCACAGCCTAGGGGCCGCCGCAGAGAAGGCCCTCTCCTAGGTCACCAACCCCTTCTGAGCCCGAGGGCAGAGGACGTGCCAGGAGGGGGTCCTCCACCAATCTCAGCACCCGAGGGAGTCTGGAGGGGAGAGGTGACCTTTCAGGTCTTTGCATCCCGAGTTGTTTGGGGCTTCAAACATCAGCATGAGCCCCTCAGATTGGGGCTGGAAACAAACTGCCAACCAGTTGCAAGAAGAGATGGCAAAAAGGCAGCCCAGGAGTTTCCCAGTGAGACTGCCCAACAGTGGGCTCCTGCAAATGCCTCCATCCATCGCTGACTCCTGCTTTGCCTTCTCTCCCCCCATCCTCTCCAGCACACGCCCTTGAACTCCCCCGGGATCTACATCCGGACCCTGATCCACGACAGCCCTGCAGCAGCTGATGGCAGGCTCTCTCTTGGGGACCGGATCCTGGCTGTCAATGGCACGAGCCTCATTGGCTCCGATTACCAGAGGTAGGGAAAGAGGAGGGAGGCTTGGTGGGGGCAGGAGGAACCGATGGTGTGGCTCAATGGAAGGCCGCATCCTGCCTTCTCGCTCTCACCCACTCCTTCTGATGGGCTTTCCCCTCCCCCTGTTCCCCTTCTTCTTTCAGTGCCGTCGACCTCATCCGATCGGGGGGCAAGAAGCTGCGGTTCCTGGTGGCCAAATCGGACCTGGAGGTTGCCAAGAAAATCAGCTTCAGCTCCTCCCCTTCCCCTTAAAATAAAAGAAGAGGTGCCTCCGAAACAGCTCTCCTGGCTTCTCCAACAGTGCACGCTGCATCGAGCACAAGGGATCGGGGCCGTGGGCACAGCCTGGGGAGACTTCTTGCAATGGGGCATCCTGGCTGCAGGCTCCCACCAGCCCCTCGGAAGTGCCTGCAGGCGGCAACATCAGACTACGCCTGGCCTCAGAAGCAAACTCTGCTCTCCCAGCTCTGGAGCCGTCAAGATGGTTTGAATTGCTGTGGTCGCAGAGCCAAAGGCTGGGCTTCGCTCTTGCAGACATCAGGTGCCAACAGCTAGCGACTTAAGAGAGAGGCGGCGCTGCCCCGTTGTGGCTGCCTGCTCTCATTGCAACTGGAGAATTTCGAGGCCAGCTGTTTGTGCACCCAGCCCGTCTGCAACAGATGGATGGGACCTTAGCCTTGCAGCAACATCCCAAGCCCCTGCCTCTGCTGCAAAAACGCCTGGGAGAAAACGGGCTGTCGCCGCTTAGCTACCTGCTCATGTACAGGCCCAGGGGGGAGAAGCTGACGTGGCCAGGCTAAGATGAGGCAGCCCAAACAGCATGACCGGTTTCTCTGCACTGGGCGCCAAGCCGAGGGGGGTGGGTGCCGCAACTATGACATAGTACATGTGCAGGACGAGAGGTGGGAAGCACTGCCCTTGGAGCCTGAAACTCACTCGCTGTTGCTGAACTACAGTTCCCATCATCCTGACAGGGGCTGATGGGAGTCAGAGTCCGCAGGATGCCCGAGGCCTGGAGTAAGGGAGGAAAGCTAAACCCACAAAGTCCCAGAGATGGATGTCAGGCAGCAGAGAGAGATGGGAGGCTGGGGACATGTTCCAGACGGGTGGGATATAAATAAAATTATTATTATTATTATTATTATTATTAAAGGGGGCTCACAGCCAGCCCCTTCCCCCCCATTTATGGCTATTGGCTACCCTAAATGCACAGCTCTATCAAATCTAAGACCCAATGATGGATAGACACGGGGACTTTGGCGGACGGCCCTAAATCTGGCAGGCTTCCTCCAAATTTGCTGGGCTGTCTCAACACCTGCTTAAGAAGCGCATGAGAGCGCCATGCCCGGCTGCACCAGTCTCCAAGCCCAGGAGCCTCTCTCTGAATCGCGGCTGGGCAAGATGCCTTCTTCAGGGAGCTCACAAGGAAGGCCAGGAAGGCAGCCGGCATTCAGCAGCTCAACTGCCTCCGAGCAAGGAGGCTCAACAGGGCTGCTGCAGTCAATAGCTGCTGGCGGATCCATCTTCCCCGAAGGAACGTGGCCCTTTTCAAACGGAAAACTTGGCACGTGGCAGTTCTGCTTACGGCTGCAAGAGCTACCGTAAGCCCACCATCCTTCGTGTGCCGGGTAGCAGATCAGGAAAAGAAGCCAAAATATGCCAATGATTCAAGCGAGGTTTCATCCGTGGTCCCATTCACGTGGAGAGACTTTATCTCATTTACACAAGACCTCCAATACCCCCGATGTACAGGAGAAGCTTCCGTTTTCTAGGCGAACAGTATTAAAGCGCATTTATCTCAAGCTGAAAGACAAACATTTTCAATCCCTTCTGCATCCTCGGTTCGCTGGGCTGAAAGACAGCAGTTTTTCTCCCTGGATTGAGGAGGGGCGACAACCTTCATTTGTTAATACCGTGCATCTTTTTTAAAAAATAATAATAATGTATATATAGTTACAGTATTGCAGACGATGTGATAAAGAACAAGGCCAGGGACAAAGGGCTGGTATGTCCAAGCTCCTTTCCTCTGGGTTAAATAACTGGATACAGTAAAGCTAGCAACCGTCGGAACAAGGGTTGGCAGACGTGTCTCTTTCTGGGCTCTGTGTTCATTTTTGCAAAAGGGAAGGCAAAGGAGTGCCGGGAAGGGGAACACCATTCACACAGACTCAAGAGGCGCACAGTTGCAGAGCAGGCCGGCAACTTACAGAGGGGGGGGGGGTTACATTCACGGTGGTTTGTGCGCAAAGGCAGAATTACGCCCAGTGTGACTATCCAGTGTGGTGTAGTGGTTAAGAGCTGCAGACTTGTAATCTGGTGAACCGGGTTCGCTTCCCCACTCCTCCACATGCAGCTGCTGGATGACCTTGGGCTAGTCACACTTCTTTGAAGCCTCTCAGCCCAACTCACCTCACAGAGTGTTTGTTGTGGGGGAGGAAGGGAAAGGAGAATGTGAGCCGCTTTGAGACTCCTTCGGGGAGTGATAAAGCGGGATATCAAATCCAAACTCTTCTTCTTCTCTTCTTGCACAACCTTCCCAGAGCCTGGCGGCAGCAAGGCTCAACACTTGAAAATGCTTCCCACCAGAGGAAAACTTGGTGTGGAAAGATGCTGGGCCAGGTGGGGCACTGGCCTGATCCAGGAGGCTATTATTAGGTTGTTCTATATCAGAGGTAAAAGGTTGGACATGGGTGGTGCTGTGGTCTAAACCACTGAGCCTCTTGGGCTTGCCGATCGGAAGGTCGGCGGTTCGAATCCCCGCAATGGGGTGAGCTCCCATTGCTCTGTCCCGGCTCCTGCCAACCTAGCAGTTCAAAAGCACGTCAAAGCGCAAGTAGATAAATAGGTAAGGCTGCGGCAGGAAGGTAAATGGCATTTCTGTGTGCTCTGGTTTCCATCATGGTGTCCTGTTGCACCAGAAGTGGTTTAGTCCTGCTGGCCCACATGACCTGGAAAGCTGTCTGTGGACAAACGCCGGCTCCCTCGGCCTGAAAGCGAGATGAGCGCCGCAACCCCATAGTCACCTTTGGCTGGACTTAACCGTCCAGGGGTCCTTTACCTTTTACTATATCAGACCATCTACAGCTCTACATTGCTGAGAATTGCAGCTGGGCAGAGGGCTCTTGTGCTCAGCTCCTGCTTGCGGGCTCCCCATCGGGGCATCTGGTCAGCCACAGTGAGAACAGGATGCTGGAGTAGAGGGGCTACTGGCCTGATCCAGCAGGCCCTTCTGGTGTTCGGCGGTTCGAATCCCCGCGACGGGGTGAGCTCCCATTGCTAGGTCCCAGCTCCTGTCAACCTAGCAGTTTGAAAGCACGTCAAAGTGCAAGTAGATAAATAGGTACCACTGTGGCGGGAAGGTAAACGGCGTTTCCATGCGCTGCTTTGGTTCGCCAGAAGCGGCTTAGTCATGCTGGCCACATGACCCGGAAGCTGTATGCCGGCTCTCTCGGCCAGTAAAGCGAGATGAGGTCCGCAACCCCAGAGTCGTCCGCGACTGGACCTAATGGTCAGGGGTCCCTTTACCTAAGGAGAGCTGGGGGAAAGGAATGGGGGACTGGTTCAGAGTCGCCCGTGGGGCTAGCTGGGAGTGCAGAAATGCCCCAAACCCTTTGCTGCTCCAAGGGAGTCCAGAGACTCAGACCCCAAAGATGGGAGCAGGGGAGCCTTCTGCCCCCGGAAGTCTGCTTTCTGAGGCAGCAGATCAAGGAGCAAGCTTGCACTGTGCCTGGCTATGCCAAATCAACATTTTATTCACAGGGGAGCCCAGATCAAACAACACTGATTACAGGGAAAGAAGTCTGCAAACTGTTCGCCCAGTTACAAGCACAGGACAGGCAAATCGAAGCACCTGAGAAGTCAGAGAAGGGAGGCAGAATCACCCCAAACAATGGGGAAGGCAAAAATCAAGCCGGTTTTCGAAAAGGAAATTGTTCGACTTTGCCAATTTCATTCCTTCGCCCTCAAACCTTCCCTAGAGAGACTCCCTCCACCCGGTTGGTGGGGGAATCCTGCCCCACACCCTCCCAAACTCCGCCTATGCCTCTGGCAGCCCCCCACAGCCAACAGCCCTTGACGATCCGTTTCCCTCTGAAGGACTCAGCCAGGAATGGAGCTTGCTCCCCTCTCCAGGATCCGGCTGGCTGCCTTCATGGCCAGCGGCAGGGAAACGTTTGTGTCACGGTGGAACCGGGGGCTCGAGACCTCGGGGGACGGGGTCAGCACAAACTGGGCCACGCTGGGCATCTTCAGCAAGTTCATCAGCTCCGTGGCCCGGGTCAGGATGGCCTCAGCATCCTCGGGGCTGTAGGTGGAGGAGATGGCCGGGTTCTGGATGAAGGTCCGCATCTTGGACAAGAAGAGGGACACCCTGTGTGGAGACATGGGGAGAAGGGTGGGGCTGAGCCACCTTGCAGGGCAGGGGGGAAGGAGAGCACCCCTCGCTCCCTGAGGTTTGGGGGCAGGCTGGCTCGGTGAGAAACAGGCTTTCCGCTGGAGTGGGGTGGTCACTGGGGCTGTGGGCTCCAAACCTGGTCACCTGTCATCGCCAACATATCCTGCGCACCTCACCCAGGTAAGGGGTTCTGGGGAAGTTAAGCAAAGTGTTTTGGGGGGAAGGCAAAGGAAGTATTTCACACAAGCAAACAGTTGAACTATGGAACTCACTGCCACAAGAGGCAGGGATGGCTATTAATGTGGGATTAGGCAAATTAGGCAAGGCTAATAACGGGTGGCGCTGTGGGTTAAACCACAGAGCCTAGGGCTTGCTGATCAGAAGGTCAGCGGTTCGAATCCCCACGACAGGGTGAGCTCCCATTGTTTGGGAGCTCCCACCCCACCCCCACCTTGCCCCCCACCCCGGTTCAAACCTTGGAATCAAGTCCTGGCTGCGAGATGCCAGCTTGGTGAGCGCAGTCATGAGGACGGCAATGGCGCGAGGAGAGTATTTGGGGATGCTGGCCAAGGGCCGCAGCTGCGTGATCTCAAAGAGCATGGCCTCGAGGGCTTCGAAGAACCTGTTGATCTGCTCCACCGTGCACCGCTTGTCGTGCGATACGGACGCGTACTCGCCAATGGTCCACACCTGTGGGAAGGCACACTCCTTAACTCACAGAGGACTAGAAACATGAGAGGAAAGCGGCAGAGAAAGCCTGTGGGGCCTTAGGGGTGGATGGACTAAGCAGGAATTGACTCGCCCGCCCCTGGTGCCTCCTTCTCTGTCCCTGGCCAGGGAGAGACCAGCAGTTCTCCTTAAGAGAAAGGGAGGAAACTCTGCTGGCTGAAACCAGGAGGAGTTTTCTGCGGGTAAGAGCTGTTTTGACAGCAGAACTAACTTCCTAGGAAGGTGGAGGGCTCTCCTTCCTTGGAGGTTTATAAACAAAGGTCAGATGGCCATCTGTCAGGGGGGCTTTAGTTGCGATTCCTACACTGTAGGGGGTTGGACTGGATGACTCTTGTGGTCCCTTCCAGCTCCACAATTCTATGATTCTAACTCTCCTGGGCCTCAGGCATAACTGCAGGCCATGTGCCGGAAGAGGTACAAGCAGGCCTCATGTCAGTGTGCTGCATAAATAAGAAACTGCCTTGTGGCTCCTTCTGAACTGAACGATAAATGAAAATGGGGGCTAGAACTGAGAAGACCCTGCGTCAAAGCCCCACTCAATCTTCCCTCTCTCCCCGCACCTTACCTCACCTTAAGGGGTGTTGTTTGGACAAAATAGGAGAGGGGGGGCACATATGCCACCTTGAGTTCTTGGGGAGAATGGGGGGATTTAAATAATAAGTTAACTAATTGTTGTTTAAACTCAGTAGTCCAGTTCTGGGCACCACAGTTCAAGAAGGATACTGACAAGCTGGAACGTGTCCAGAGGAGGGCAACCAAAATGGTCAAAGGCCTGGAAACGATGCCTTATGAGGAACGGCTTAGGGAGCTGGGTATGTTTAGCCTGGAGAAGAGAAGGTTAAGGGGTGATATGATAGCCATGTTCAAATATATAAAAGGATGTCATATAGAGGAGGGAGAAAGGTTGTTTTCTGCTGCTCCAGAGAAGCGGACACGGAGCAATGGATTCAAACTACAAGAAAGAAGATTCCACCTAAACATTAGGAAGAACTTCCTGACAGTAAGAGCTGTTCGACAGTGGAAATTGCTGCCAAGGAGTGTGGTGGAGTCTCCTTCTTTGGAGGTCTTTAAGCAGAGGCTTGACAGCCATCTGTCAGGAATGCTTTGATGGTGTTTCCTGCTTGGCAGGGGGTTGGACTGGATGGCCCTTGGGGTCTCTTCCAACTCTATGATTCTATGATTCTATGAGTAGTTTAAATTGTTCCGTAACTCCAAAAGAGTCTGCTAACCTCTGGTTATTTAAGACATTTTTGCTCCGTTCCTTTTTTTAAGTGATGTGGCTTGCAAAATCGAGATAGGTGCATTTCCCAATTTCTGCTGGAAATTAACATGTATCAGCTGGAGAATGTACAAAAGTGCAGTTAAGACATGCACATTCCAAACAGCCTGTTGAGGGCTCCGTACATCGACCAGAATCCCCAACTGTGTACACAATTCCCTCTTCAGGGACAGATTCTGCGCACATTCTCCACGAGGTCAGGTGAATCGGCATGTAAAATAACAGCAACCAAAGTAAAAGTTAATGTGATAAAAAAAAACTGGCAAGGACTAAATTAACAGCTGGTCAATGTTCTGCTAAAACCACCGGCAGAAATTTAGCCTGGTACCTAAAAGAGGCCAGATTAATTTTATCTGGGGAGGGAATTCCGCAGCAAACACAAGCTGGTGAATGGATGGAAAACTGGCAATGCTTCAGCTGGGTGGATCAGAGGAGAAACAACTTAGAAGCTGGGCCACAGATTCCCCCATCCCTGTTTTGAAGCTAACACAGAGAGGGAGCAGCCTGCAGACCATCGGAGTCGCTGGATTCCCATCAGCCCCAGCCAGCCCTGCTGAACCCCTTAATCAGGGATGATGGGAGATGGAGTCTAGCAACATCTGGAAGGCACAAGGGATATGATCAGTATCCCAGATGGGAATGTAGAGGTGGGGGTTGTCCTACCCGCCAGGGCAAGTGGGTTTCTGCTTACCACGTCGGTGAATAGGTCCTCTTTGCTCTGAATGTTGGTGACCGTTCCCGAAAACTCCAAAAGCTGTTGGGACAGCTCCACCACCAGCGAAGGGTGCAGCTTGCACAGAACCGACAGCTGGGAGCTCATCACCCTGGCAGGGGAAAGAGGACAGCCGGGGTGATCAGGGGTTCTCTGCAACCCACAGGTGAAGAGAGCAAGGCTTCCAAAACAGCGTTGGGGCCACTTTCTGCTTCTGAATAGGCTTCTGGCAGGAGGCATTTGGGGTGAGCTATTGTGGACGCGGGTGGCGCTGTGGGTTAAACCAGAAGGTCGGCGGTTCGAATCCCTGCGACGGGGTGAGCTCCCGTTGTTCGGTCCCTGCTCCTGCCAACCTAGCAGTTCGAAAGCACGTCAAAGTGTAAGTAGATAAATAGGTACCACTCTGGCGGGAAGGTAAACAGCGTTTCCATGCACTGCTCTGGTTCGCCAGAAGCTGCTTAGTCCTGCTGGCCACATGACCCAGCTGTACGCCGGCTCCTTCGGCCAATAATGCGAGATGAGCGCCGCAACCCCAGAGTCGGACACGACTGGACCTAATGGTCAGGGGTCACTTTACCTTTTTTTATTGTGGCAGCAGAGGCCTTGTCACAAAGGCTTTGATGACACCAGGAGAGCATGCATCAATTAGGGCTGCAACGCCAAAGGGATTCATCTCTTGGATTCGCTGTGTCAAAACACCCTCGGAACAACTAAAAACTTGCTCTTGATTTATTTGGCAGGGTAGGTTTTTTTAAATGTTATTTTTTTGTAATACAAATGTGTATCATGTAAAAGGTAAAGGGACCCCTGACCATTAGGTCCAGTCGTATCCGACTCTGGGGTTGTGGCGCTCATCTCGCTTTATTGGCCGAGGGAGCCAGCGTACAGCTTCCAGGCCATGTGGCCAGCATGACGAATTTATCTACTTGCACTTTGATGTGCTTTCGAACTGCTAGGTGGGCAGGATGTGTATCATGTACTGTAGATGAAATTCTTGGGGACTGTATTTCTGGGGTGGTTTTGTATGCCTGCTTTCTCTTGTCTTTTTTTAATGCTTACTTCAAACTGTATTTATATGGGGGATTGATTTTATTCACTTTTGTACATCTTCGCATGAACGGCAGCTAGGAAAAAAATTAAATTAAGAGACCTGAACTTAAAAGAGAGACATTCTCTCCTTTTCTCTTGTGTGCACAGGGAAGAAGACCTCTGAAGATGCACGCCATCTTAAAGCAAAGATAGCTGGTGCCTCACATCAGAAATGCCTTTTTTTTAAAAACCAATATGCAAATTTAGATGCCAGATGTCTCGTGTGATTAATCAATTAACACTTCTTTAGTAAAGTTGCTGCCCTGGCATTTTCTCAAGAGCCACCTTCCGATCAATCATCCTCAGACTTTTCTTATCCAAAGAGCCAGTGTGGTGTAGTGGTTAAGAGCAGTGGAATCGTAATCTGGTGAACTGGGTTCGCGTCTCCGCTCCTCCACATGCAGCTGCTGGGTGACCTTGGGCTAGTCCCACTTCTCTGAAGTCTCTCAGCCCCACTCACTTCACAGAGTGTTTGTTGTGGGGGAGGAAGGGAAAGGAGAAGGTGAGCCGCTTTGAGACTCCTTCGGGTAGTGAGAAAGCGGGATATCAAATCCAGATCCAAAGGCACTACTGTCTCCATGGCTCACAATGCATTTTTTAAAAAGCTGTTTATCGGCTTGTTAATGGCATAAGAACATGAACGGGGCTTGTTTTTTCCTCTCTCCCTCCCATCATTTTTCCCCTTTGTGTGTCTTGTCTTAAAGAGATTGCAAGCCTGGAGGTACAGACAGTTTTACTACCGATTTTTCTAAGCACTTGGGTAGCCTTTTCAGCTAAAGAACACTTGGTTAGTTAGAACAGTTGCAATAATATACACGTCACTTGGAAACCAAGCCTTTAGTGTCATCTGCCCGTCCCGTGGAACTCTCTGCCACTAGAGGTTCAGTAGACAACTTCTGACTCAACTTTTAAATGCTTGCTGAATTTTTTTCTAGTCTGTGATGCCTAAGCAGGTAATACACCTTTCCACAGTAAGTTAGCTAATTCCTGATTTAAAGTTTTTTAATATGGTTTTGATCAAATAAGCTTTGTGTGCCATTGCTGTAATCTGCTCCAATTTTTAAAAAAATGAATTAGCAGTGAATAAATATTTTTATATTGGTTAAATGAACAATGAATATGTATAACCCTGTGAGAGGGGGGGATGGATTTTGGCTTCCCACAGTGAGAGGGGGGAAGCATGAAAATTTAACCGATATGTTATGTGCTTATAAAATTGTAAAAACCAATAAAAATTATTAAAAAAAATAAAAATAAATATTTCTATAAATCAAACAAATGAATAAACCAGGCTTAGGATAGAGACGTAAGCAACCAATAGGTCAGGGCGATGAACGGAAAAATAATATCCCAAGAGGAATCTTGACCGTAAGGGACAATGGTAGTAACAAATCAGAAAATAGCTGCATTGGAGAGAAAGGCTCAAGTGGCAACACTATAGAACTACTCCATCCAGGAGCTTCGGTTGCTATCGGGGCTTAAAACTCCCCAGTCTGGAGGTGGCAGATTTTGCCCTTTCCCCACCTGAGATGATGAGTCTACACTCACCTGAGCACCTCTGCCTTGAAAGCCGGGATTCCATAAAGCTGGTCGCTCCTCTCCAGGATTGCCAGGACCAGCTTGTTTGCAAGAGCCCCATCTGCAAACTGGAGAAGAGGAAGAGCACAGACCGTTCAGTGCCTTAACTCAGCGAAGGAAGATCCAGGAATCCTGGAGAATCCCGGGCCCTTGCATGCTGCACTCATCCCATCGCCCGCTATAACGGGTGGCGCTGTGGGTTAAACCACAGAGCCTAGGGCTTGCCGATCAGAAGATCGGCGGTTCGAATCCCCTCAATGGGGTGAGCTTCCGTTGCTTGGTCCCTGCTCCTGCCAACCTAGCAGTTCGAAAGCACACCAGTGCAAGTAGATAAATAGGTACCGCTCCGGCGGGAAGGTAAACGGCGTTTCTGTGCGCTGCTCTGGTTCGCCAGAAGCGGCTTAGTCATGCTGGCCACATGACCTGGAAGCTGTACGCCGGCTCCCTTGGCCAATAATGTGAGATGAGCGCCGCAACCCCAGAGTCGTCCACGACTGGACCTAATGGTCAGGGGTCCCTTTACCTTTACTCCCATCTGCATTCTGAAAAACAAGCAACATGTAGGCTTATAATATATTGACAATATTTATATAACACTATCAAACTGTTTCAAAATTCATAGACAGGAGACTTGTAATATGTGCAGCGAGTCACAAACTAATAAGAGCCAAGTAACTATTCCGTAAGCAGAATTAATAGAATGATATGTCACTATAAAGAATGACTGAAATTAAGTCATAAATAACAGATCCAAATGTATAAGAACAGCAACCCAGAAGTGAGATGGTAGGTGCTCCAAACGTCACAAAAGGTTGCTCTGAGCACAGCAGCAGACAGAACAGTTCTTCCAGGATAATGAACTGTTTCAATTATCATTCTTCATCAGCTGGCAATAATATAAAATGAAATCCATTAAATTCAAATACAATCCAGAGATTGAAATGACAGGCCTGTATTCAATCTGTTCTTATAGCACCACCCTGCTCCAGCTCACTCTCGACAACATTTTGGATCCGTTATTTACTGCGGAAAGGCGTTCAGCCTCAATTCCAGTCATTCTTTATTCTATTCATTCTGCTTACGGAATAGTTACTTGGCTCTTTATTAGTTTGTGACTCCCTGCACGTATTACACGTCTTCTGTCTATGAATTTTGAAACAGTTTGATAGTGTTATATAAATATTGTCAATATATTATTAGCCTACGTGCTGCTTGATGTATTTCAGACTGTTCTGTTTTGCAGCACAGGGGATCTTTTTCGGTTTACCCATCTGCATTCTGGCTTGGTGGTGCAGCCACACCACTGGACCAGGGTTAGCACTGACCCTCGCTAAGGATACGAGACGAGGCTGCTGGATCAGGCCAATGGGGGCCTATCTAGTCCAGCATCCTGTTCTCACAGGGGCCAACCAGACGCCTCTTCTGGGAAATAACTGGCTTGTGGACTTGGGTCTGCTTAAGATCCCAAAGGTGCACTGAAGCTGGCTTAGTTTGCTGACTTTGACCTTGGCTCCAGGTGCAGCTGCTTGTTATCTTGCAGGGGCAGAGGCTGGAGGAGCAGGGAAAGTGCTTTCGATTGGAGCAGATGCAGCACAAACCAGGCCTTGCCAACACACTTCAAACCATGGTTTCACATCCTGGTTAGCGGCAAATCCTTCACTATACAGAGATGAGCATGTCACCGGCAGCCATGGTGCTGCTGAGGCTTCCCAGAATAAAGAAATAAACAACAAATCCGTATTTAGGTTGAGGGCTGGCATGTCTAGTGGTTTGAGTGCTGGACTTAGACCAGGGAGACCCAAGTTCAAATCCCGATGCAGCTGCAAAGCACACTGGGTAACAGCAATCCGATGCAGAGAATCCCACTGTGTTCCCTGCAGCTTACTACCTAGTAAAGGGATGCGGGTGGCGCTGTGGTCTAAACCACTGAGCCTCTTGGGCTTGCTGATCATAAGGTTGGTGGTTCGAATCCCCGCGACAGAGTGAGCTCCTGTTGCCCTGTCCCAGCTCCTGCCAACCTAGCAGTTCGAAAGCACACCAGTGCTAGCAGGTAAATAGGTACCACTGCGGCAGGAAGGTAAACAGAGTTTCCGTGTGCTCTGGTTTCCATCACGGTGTCCCGTTGCACCAGAAGCGGTTTAGTCCTGCTGGCCACATGACCTGGAAAGCTGTCTGTGGACAAACGCCGGCTCCCTCGGCCTGAAAGCGAGATGAGCGCCGCAACCCCATAGTTGCCTTTGACTGGACTTAACTGTCATGGGGTCCCTTTACCTTTACTACCTAGTAAGTGTGCTGAGGACTGTGGCCTAATGATGTCATCCTTTGCACGCTTTCTCAGAAGCAAATGCCAGTCTGCATGGTAAGCAGGCAGAAATCAGCAACCTCCCTCCCTCTCTCTCTCTCTCTCTCTCTCTCTCTCTCTCTCTCTCTCAACGCCATCTCCTCAAGGCTGTTGCCAGTGTCACATGGAATAATCCAGCCTTGTAGAAGACTCAGTGCCATCATGCTGTTCACAGTGAATACCCTCCTAGAACAGGAGCTGAATCCAGATTTGGGAGGAGGGGATGAACCCAGATACCTAAGCATTGGATGCACTTTTGACGCCTGAATTTTTAAAGCCCTAGTTTAAAACTTTCACTGAAGCAGGCGTATTGGAGGAAATGCAACTGGAACAGATCCTTGCAGGGGGAAAGCAAACCTTACCTCGGCTACGACTCCAAAGTAGAGCTGCAGTAAGACAGGGACGCTCTCCGCACACTGCACCACGCGAGGGGAACTGGCCATGGATCCCAGGAGCTGGCGGAGGGGAGTCAACCTGGGGCGGGGACCACAATGGAAGAACCCATAAGAGCATCAGAAGAGTCTGGCTGCAGCTGGATCAGACCAAAGGGGCAAATATCTGAAGGGCTGTCACATGGAGGAGGGAGCATGCTTGTTTTCCCCTGCTCTGGAGGGCAGGACTCGAACCCATGGCTTCAAGTTGCAAGAAAAGAGATTCCGACTAAACATCAGGAGCAGTAAGGGTTGATTGACAGTGGAACAGACTCCCTCAGGGGTTGTGGACTCTCCTTCCTTGGAGGTTTTTAAGCAGAGCTTGGATGGCCACCTGTCATGTATGATCTCGTTGAGATTCCGACATTGCAGGGGGTTGGACTAGATGACCCTTGGGGGTCTCTTTCAACTCTAAGATTCTATGATTCTATGATGCAGCACCAAGGAGAACCATCAACACATCCAGGAGGGAGTGCGGGAAGTCAGTTTTGGAAAAATGTTAAACTTGTTCAGATTTGGGGAAATGTCTATTTGTTTCAATTTAATTTGTTTTAATTAGTGACCAATTTGGACAAAAAAATTGAAAATCATTAAGAAGGAGATTTGCCAAAAAACAACAACCCCACAACCGCAACAGTACTTTGATGATATCATAATATGCGTTGGGAACTTTGTTTAGCGGGCAAGGGATGAGTACCCCCAAAATAGACAGCATCAAATAAAGTACGAAGAGCAGCTTCTCTCAGGGATGGCCTCTTACCTGCCAGGGTCTCCAGGAGCCGACTCGACCCGAAGGAGATACTGGAAGAGGGCTCTGTAGTCTGGGTGGCGGTAAGCTTCCAGGCAGGTGGCTGGCTTCAGAGCAGAGTCCACAGGAGTCCTCTCAGGCAGGGGAGTCAGGGCAGACCTAGCGACAGACGAAAAGCCCATCTGCACCTTGTTCAAATGCACCGTCCGTTAAAAATGCAGGGGAATCTGGCCACAAGAAGCCCCCAGCCCTTCCTACAAGCCTGTAAAGGCATATTTGGAGGAGCTTTCTCCACATTATCTGATCAGCCGCCTTGAGTCCTGGTCTGGGTATAAATAAATATAAAATAGTAGTGGTACCTTGGTTCTCAAACGCCTTGGTTCTCAAATGCCAAAAACCCGGAAGTAAGTGTTCTGGTTTCTTAATGTTTTTCGGAACCCGGACGTCTGAAGTGGCTGTCAGCTATTGCTGTGCCTTGGTTTTTGAACATTTCAAAACAGACTTCCGGAATGGATTAAGTTTGGCACTTTGTTTTTGCTGTTTATTTTGCGTTTTTGTTTTTGAGGCTTTTTCGGTTAATTTGTTTTTGTGACTGTGTGGAACCCAGTTCATCTACTGATTGATTGACTGACTGATTGTCGAAACAAAATAAAAAAATTCCTTCCAGTAGCACCTTAGAGACCAACTAAGTTTGGTATTGGCATGAGCTTTCGTGTGCATGCACACTTCTTCAGATTGTGTGACTGCGGAAATGGATAAAAGCCCCCCAACCAAACAATGACTATCATCAGTGCAGGTAAGAAAAAAAATTAATTTTTATTTTTATCATCTACAATACTGTCCTATTTATTTTATAGTACAGAACACTGAACATTACTGCTTTCATTTTATGGATCAATGGTCTCGTTAGATAGTAAAATCCATGTTATATTGCTGATTTAGGGGTTGTTTTTAAAAGTATGGAGCGGATTAATCCGTTTTGCATTACTTTCTATGGGAAAGTCCGCCTTGGTTTTGGAAGGCTTTGGTTTTGGAACAGACTTCTGGAACGAATTACTGTATTTTTCGCTCTATAAGGCGCACCTGACCATAAGACGCACCTAGTTTTTAGAGGGGGAAACCCCCAATTTTTGAGGATCAGCTCAAATTTGTGCAGCTTCTTTTGCAAAGGGAAAAAAATCCTGTTTTATGGGATTTAACTCACATTTCTGCAGCTTCAGGAAGGGGAGCCATTTCTAGTTTCCAGACAGATAATCTAATCAGCCAGTCACATGTCGCTGGGGAAACAGCCTCCCTCTGCAAGGGGGCAGGGCTGAATCTCTCTCCCTTATCTTTCTCCCAATCATTTGCTGAGCAGCTGCTCAGGGGGCTTCCTTTCAACACCCCCTTCTCTCTCTCTCTTTTTAAAAGCACGATCTGCTTTTTCCCGTGGGCAGTTCAGCTCCAGGGACCACACATTCGCTCCATAAGACGCACAGACATTTCCCCTTACTTTTTAGGAGGAAAAAAGTGCGTCTTATGGAGCGAAAAATACGGTAAGTTTGAGAACCAATGTACCGCTGTTATAGCATTACTCTGCGCTACCTGGCTGCGGGGAGGAGAGCTGTTACCTCAGCTGGACATCCAGCGCCGCTGCCACACAAGGCAAGTCGAGCAGCAGGTGGAAGACCTCCAGGGACGTGTCGGTCCCAAGCAGGGCTGGCAGAAGGTCCATATAATCAGCAACAAGGGCTGGGCTGTTCCATGCCAGGAACTGCAAGGGGGTGGGGGAAATGAGATGAAACTGCAATGAATGGGCCTGCTCTCCCTCCACACCCCAAATGGATTCTCCCACTATAGATCCTCTCACTGAGGGAAGAGAGCAGAGCCCATGATCCAAGCTCCTCCCATACAAAGCCGGTGCCTGAAGCTTGGGCAGGCCATTGGGCCCATCTAGAACAATGACGCCTACTCTGGTTGGCAGCAGTTCTCAAGCGCCCCAAGCAGGTGTCTTCCCTAGCTGGAGATGCTGCAGGCTGAACAAGGCAACCTCTGGCTCTTCCTCAATAGTCATAGCTGGCCACACAGGTGGGTCTCCTCCAGGGCCGGATTTAGGTTTGATGAGGCCCTAAGGCAGTGATGGCTAACCTTGACACTCCAGATGTTTTGGGACTACAACTCCCATCATCCCTGACCACTGATCCTGTTAGCTAGGGATGATGGGAGTTGTAGTTCCAAAGCATCTGGAGTGTCAAGGTTAGCCATCACTGCCCTAAGGCTAAGCTACTGAAGATAATGGAGCCCTTTATATGTCCAACTGTCCTTTGTCAACAACAAATTGTCGCTGTTTTTTGTGTTGAATATATGCTATATGGTAATATAGCATTACCATATAGCTATGGTACCATATAGCTATGGTGGCACTGTGGGTTAAACCACAGAGCCTAGGGCTTGCTGATCAGAAGGTCGGCGGTTCAAATCCCTGTGACGAGGTGAGCTCCCGTTGCTCGGTCCCAGCTCCTGCCCACCCAGCAGTTCGAAAGCACGTCAAAGTGCAAGTAGATAAATAGGAACCGCTCTGGCGGGAAGGTAAACGGTGTTTCCGTGCGCTGCTGTGGTCCGCCAGAAGTGGCTTTGTCATGCTGGCCACATGACCCTGAAGCTGTACACCGGCTCCCTCGGCCAATAAAGCAAGATGAGCGCCGCAACTCCAGTCGGACACGACTGGACCTAATGGTTAGGGTTCGCTTTACCTTTTATATGGTAATTTATGGACCTAATAGGTATCTCAAGCCATTTGCACATGCAGAATGTAGGCACCCTATATATAGAAAGGAGCAAACCAGTGATATTTTAGGGAGCAGGCTAGCAGGCAGGGGCCATGACTTACATCACAGGAGCCTGCACAACACAAAACACTGTTGCTGTATGCAGGTTTTATTTTATTTGTTTTTTATCTTATATTTTGGCAATGTACATCCATTTTGTTCCCTTTACATTTTTTTTGGGTTCCCAAGAGAGTGGGGCCCTAAGCTATAGCTTGTTTAGCTTATACGTAAATCCAATACTGGTCTCCTCTCTCCCTTGGATCTCCATCACTCCTAAAGTCGTGACCAGATTGCTGACCAGGGCTGGTTACAGGGAGCAGGTTAATTCCTTGTTCAGGGTGCTAATTAAGCCCCATGTGGCATTGGGACAGGCTACCGGAAAGATCTTATCTCCCCCTGCAAACCTGCCTGGGTGCTAAGGTCTATGGGTGAGCCCCTTCTCTCTGATCAAAATCAGAAGCATGGTTGGAGGGCGACCCAACAGAGACGGGGTCTTTTCTGCGGCTGCCCCCATAATGTGGGATTCCCTCCCTGTCATCCTTCCACTGGCAGGCTAAGACCTTCCTGTTGAGACAGACCTTTGGAAACAAACGTGCAGGCAACGCTGACCCCCGGGCTGCTGTGAGAGCAAACTGGATTTTAATTGCTAGTTCTAAATGCTGTTTTGATGTTTTTCAACCAGTTTGTTTTTATTCCTTTGTATTTCATAATGTCGCTTTTAAATGGTGGAAGCTGCCTTGAATCTCAACTTGGGAAGAAGGCGCATATAAATACATTAAATAAAATAATAATAATAATAGTAATGGCCCTGAGAAAGAGCTAACTAAGAGCAGTTGGATGAAAAAGCAGAAACCACCTGCACATTCTCCGACAGGTTTTAACTTCTGCCGACGAGGCCCTGTGAGAGTCTTGCTACCAGGTACCTTGAATAGGTTTGGGAAGTTCTGTCGGAAGATGCTGAGGTTCTCAGTGAAGAACCGAATGTTGTGCCTGCAGAACTGGATAAACTCAAAGGCCAGCATCGGGCTGTGGAAAAGCTGAGCGGGAACTTTGGTGAACAGGTGCCTGTAAACAGCTTCGGAGTCCACAGCCGCCGTCTCACCTGGGGAGCAAGGACACACACACAAAACACACACACACACACACAAATTTAGCATTCTCCATCCTGCCTTAGTCAGCCTTGGGGAGGAGGAAACCCAGGGTGGCACAGACCTAGAGTATTCCCCCCCCCCCATAAAATTTATATACCACTTGATTGTAGAAAAAAACTTCTATTAAAAAACCATTAACAGTTCTGGGGGTGTTTCTGTAAGTTTGTAAATGAAATGAAGCTCCACCATTCTTCCCAAAGGTGTCTCTCTGCTTTGTTCCTCTTCCCAATCTTAATTGGTGAGTCAATTTTTCTGTATGGGTGAAATACCATCCTCTCTTGTACCAAGAGTTCAAGTTTGCAACTTTACAGCTCTTCCATTCATGCAGCCATTAAGAGTAAGTAGTTTTCCCACCAGGTCCTGATTCTCATGTAAATACAGATTCAGTAAATCAGGACTGTCTTCCAAGAGCCTTAGCATAGCATTGCAAGCCTCTTAATGTTTACTTTCGCAAAGTTCCCTTCTGCATTCCCTTTCTCCCTTTTTGCTATTTTCTAATAAAAAGCCCCTTTCTCAGATTAGACCTGATGTCTGGGGGCAAGTATGCGACAAACCCAAGTTCCTCCCGCCACCCGCGCTGCATTGCTTGGAGTTCAGCTTCCTGCTTTTGCCGAGAGGGAAACGCAAGGCAAGCAAACTGCCCCTTGTTCCCTGCAAGGACAGGAATCTCCAAGCCAGTTGCTGCCTCTCCCTGGCAAGGATTTGGCTCCCATCTCTGGCCTCCCAAGCCCCTGGCAGAGTCAGAGGGAAAGGGAGGCCGTGGCATCGCAGCTGGCCTCCTTACCAAGGCAGTTTGGGGGGCAGAGCTTCGCTTCAGCCAGCCAGCCTTACTCACTGTGGTTCAGGAAGAACTGGGCAATGGGCAGCAGCACCCTGGCATAAGACAGGTCCCCGCTGATCCGGCTATGCAAGTTCTTCAGGCAGGAGAGTGAGCGGTAGACGTAGGAAGAGTCCTGCCTGCAAATGATATCCATGATGGTGATGGCTTCAATAAGGCACTGTGTGAGGGAAAGAGGGGGAGAGACGTCACCGTCAGGGATTCCGGAATGGCTCTCCAAGATTCCCTGCTCAAGCCCCAAGACCAGGTGCGGAGTAAGGGTGGGACGATGGGGGCGGGACGCCCCGGGTTCCAGCCTCTAGGGGGTAACATTCTGGGTGCCCCCCCCCCACGACCGGTGACTCCCAAAAACCTCTTGCCGCCGTGGCTGGCTTCGCTCCCTTGCTTGGCCGCCGCGCATTTCTTTCCTCCCTTTCTGTCCCCTGGTAGAAAGGTTACTTCTGACCTTCCTTCAGGTTACTTACGGCTTTCTGAAGCTCCCCGTCGGCTTTCTTCAGGGCCCCTGCCAGACAAAACAAAATTGAACTCACAGAAACATTGAACTGTAGAGTTGGAAGGGACCCCACGGGTTATCTCCCGCTTGGACTACTGCAATGCGCTCTACGTGGGACTACCTTTGAAGGTGACCCAGAAACTACAACTAATCCAGAATGCGGCAGCTAGACTGGTGACTGGGAGCAGCCGCCAAGACCATATAACACCAGTCCTGAAAGACCTACATTGGCTCCCAGTATGTTTCCGGGCACAATTCAAAGTGTTGGTGCTGACCTTGAAAGCCCTAAATGGCCTCGGTCCTGTATACCTGAAGGAGCGTCTCCACCCCCATCATTCAGCCTGGACACTGAGGTCCAGCTCTGAGGGCCTTCTGGCGGTTCCCTCCCTGTGAGAAGTGAGGTTACAGGGAACCAGGCAGAGGGCTTCTCGATAGTGGCGCCCGCCCTGTGGAAAGCCCTCCCACCAGATTTCAAGGAAATAAACAAACTATCTGACTTTTAGAAGACATCTGAAGGCAGCCCTGTTTAGTTTTTATGTTTGATGTTTTATCGTGTTTTTAATATTCTGTTGGGAGCCACCCAGAGTGGCTGGGGAAACCCAGCCAGATGGGTGGGGTATAAATAAAAGCATCATTAATTATTATTATTATCATCATTATCCTCATCATCTAGGCCAACCCCCTGCGATGCAGGAATGGCAGCTAAAGAATCCCTGACAGGTGGCCATTCAACCTCTGCTTAAAAACCTCCGAGTAAGGAGAGTCCACCATCTCCCGATGGAATCTTTCCATGCCCAAACAGCTCTTACCACCAGGAAGCTCTTCCTGATGCTTAGTAAGAATCTCCTTTCTTGTGATTTGAATCCATTAGTTTGCGTCCTGCCCTCTGGAGCAGCAGGAAACAAGCTTGCTCCATCTTCCACGTGCCAGCCCTTCCGATATTTTAGGTGGCTATCACGGCGCCTCTCAGTCTCCTCTTTTCCAAGCTAAACATACCCAGCTTGTGACAACTGAGTCGGCAAGCGAGCCAAAACAGTCACCTCCACCTGCTGCTTCTCCAGGAAAAGCTGGGCCTTTCGTTCCCCTAACAGACGACTGGAGGAATAGTTGGGAGGAAAGACTCCGGAAGGGGACTCAGACATATGGGCGCATGAAAAAAATTAATTTCTGTGCAAGTTGCGATGTGAAACAGGAGACGGAGAACCGAAGTGGTGAAAGAGCAAACAGCACCCCAAAATCTCTGCCACCCTCACCAGCAGGAAACAAGCCAAGCACAGGAAAGGGGACTCACGGCGGTTGCTTTGCTCTATCAGCCGCTGGCAGTACTCAAAGGCCTTTTCCCGCAAGCGCTCCTTGGGGGGGAGCAGGCGGCTGGAGGTGGAGGTGACCGAGACCATGGACATGACCGAGCCGTCCACCTCCGACTTATCGTCTGCAAAGAAAGGGACAAGTGAGCAATTTATCCGTGCAAGATTGGTGTAGGAACATCACAGTCTTGAAAAAAGATCTCCCACAGCCTACATTTGCTGCAGGGTAAAGAACAGCCGCGGTCTTTGAGTGCAATACGGTGGGACTTTGTTTTATATACCTCTGAATCACACAGACAAAAACGCCTGTTTGGCAATCGCCAGGGCAATTTGGCTTGCATGATCTCTCCCTGTCTTCTGTTAAGGGAACCAGACAGAGGGCCTTCTCGGTAGTGGCGCCCGCCCTGTGGAACACCCTCCCATCAGAGGTTAAAAATTTAATTCGTAATTCACTCTTAGAGAGTGTTTTTTTTTTGAAGAAATACAAAGAACATGTCAACCCAAAAGAAGAGACCCCCCCCCCATTATAACAAACCAATAATGTTGTATTTATTATCCTATCCGTTGTGGAGCTTGTCGCTATAAACAATGCTGTCAGGGATCTGCCCACCCCTGCCAGTCCAGCTCTGAGTGCATACAGAGAGCCGCAGCCTGTGTTAACGACAGATTCATCTTCGAGTGAATCTAGCAGCCCTTTTTCGGGGGAGGAGCAGTTAGTGGCTGGGAGCCAGGGAGGGCCAGGTGTCCAGGGAGTTGCTGGGAGACCTGGCACCACCCAGCAGACTCGCTCGGAGGGGGAGGCAGTTCCGGCGCATATCTCATGTAGGAGAAGGCGGCAATTTAGGATGCCGAGGTTTTGGTGTTGGTGCCAAAACAGGAGGGAGGCACTTCTGGATTCTGCTAGTGACTGAGCAGACATGATAAACTGAACTCTGCACTGTAAATAGCTTTGCACTAAATAAAGAGACTTAAAGACAAGATGGCTTGGTGTTACTATTGAACAACCGATAAGAGAACCTGACAAATGCCATTTGCCATCTGATCCCTTCATGTCTTACCAGACCAGCAGATGTGTTGACGGCGGCTGCCAATCATGTTCCTGATTGGCTATATGCCCAGTGCCCTTCCCTCCACCTCTCTAGATCCTTACCTGAATTTGGACTGCTTGCCCCGTTGCTCCCGTAGCACAGCAGCCACTTCCGTAGCATGGAGAAAGCCTGCATGTTGAACCACTGGTCCTCTGTGTAATACTGGCCGACCGAGAGCACAGTGAAGAAGTCCGTGGTGGCCGTGCCGTCCACCTCCATGATGGGGCCAGGCTGTGGGGCGGAAGGAAGAGCAGGGTAAGGAAGATCAGCAGATGTCTGTGTATGGTTTGTGGGTTAGGGATACTCTCAAAACTGGAGTGGGTTGAAAAATTTAAATATATGGTAACTGATTAATTTGGTTTAGATCTGGACTGTTTGGCTATGGTATTGGAAGTGAGATTTTATGGAATTCGCTGAAACTGGCTGGGTGGCAATGCTGGAAGGAGGAAGGGTCGGGGGGGGGGGGAAGGGGGAAAGGATGGAACTTGCCAACCTTGACAAGTGACACTGCAGGTCCGGGGGTGGGGGAGGAGGGGAGAAAAGAAAAGATTAGAGAAATGTAAAGGTTAACTAGAATAGTAGGTTATTGAGTAAGGTAGAAATCCTAAGGAAATACCTAGGGGTTCCCGGGAGTTTTAGGTCACATTAGTGGTAATAAGAATAAGTTTAGGATAAGGAAAAGGAAAAAATTGATATTAAAGATTTTTTGACAAGATTTAACAATGAAGATTAAACTGCGTAAATAAGAGAGACACGGAAACTCAGAAGGGGAGGTCGGGGGAAGTCCCATAAAGATGTGATGGGGAAATGTGAAGAAATAAGAATTTTGTTGTTGTTGTTATTTGTATTTGTGATGTTAGTAAATGTTTGTTTGTGTTAAAAACCCAATAAAAATTATTATTAAAAAAAAAGAGCAGGGTAAGCCGCTACTTAGAAAGCAGAGAATCAGGACCAGAGAGCTCAGGTGTTTAAAGGCCAGACATGAGGATCAGACCAGTGGTCCACCTCCTCCAGCATCCTGCTGTTCTCACAGTGGCCAACCAGATGCCTGGGGAAAACTCCCACTGCTGCAAGATGAAGAGGAGTTTGGATTTGATATCCCGCTTTATCACTACCCGAAGGAGTCTCCAAGCGGCTCACATTCTCCTTTCCCTTCCTCCCCCCCAACAAACCCTCTGTGAGGTGAGTGGGGCTGAGAGACTTCAGAGAAGTGTGACTAGCCCAAGGTCACCCAGCAGCTGCATGTGGAGGAGCGGAGATGCGAACCCGGTTCACCAGATTACGAGTCTACCACTCTTAACCACTACACCACACTGGCGAGGGCAAAGGTGAACTATGCAAGTCACTCCGAGCTCCTTGGAGGAAGGGCAGGATTCAAGGTCACCCCAGTGCAGAATCTGCGCCTGTGCACTTGACTCGCTGGATGGCTTTTCCATGTGCCCTCCCTTAAAAAGCCGGCCAGGGCTCAAGCCCCCTGGAGCTGCAGTTCCGCACCTGTCTTGCTCGAGGGTTGAAGAAACCTCCTGAGGAATGGGGGGCTCCTTGCTGGACGCTGGCATACCTCAGCCAGTCCACCATCCTTTTGCTGAGCAGATTGATCTGATCTATGGATCGAAAGCAACACAGCCCGTCAGAAAGACACAACAGAGGACAACTGTGGGGAGCCTTGGCATTTCCAATGGTTCACCATCAGGCAGCCTCGGGTCCACCTGCAGCTTCATCTGCCCCTACACTGCCCAGAGAAGAGCTTAGTGCTTGGGGCCAGGAGCGAGAAAACTCTGCAGATCAACAGAAGAGCTGTTCCTGTGGATTTGCATCTTTAACACCCACAATTTATTCTACCCATGCAGCCTCATCTGTGGAGAAAAGAGGCTGGAACGGGTTGTTATCAGGAACCAGAAGAGACTACCCTTCTATAAACACCTCCAGCATTTTCTAATTACATTGGCCTGGATGCAGCCTATGTTTATTGCACTTAATTGCTCCTGCAAAACAGCAAACCCCTTAGCCTCTAAAACCTCATCTCTGTAACATTGGCTGAAAATATATTGAGTGACTGCATAAGCAGAACAGAACAGCTACCTGCTTTAGACATTGGCAGTGTCTAGGTTTTATTATTATTATTAATTAAATTAGTATATTGCCCTTCATCCAGAGACCTCAGCATGGTTCAAAACATTTTAAAAACCTTCTTCAAACTGCTCCCCTCCTGAAGTTCTGGATGACAAAACCCACAGTACCAAATTTGGCATGGCCAAAACATATGCCATGCATTACACTGGGGAAGGCTAGTCTGAATAATAATAACAATAATAATTTTATTATTTATACCCCACTTACTTATTCCCCAGCCACTCTGGGCGGCTCCCATCAGAATATTAAAAACAGAATAAAACATCAAACATTAAAAACTTCCCTAAACAGGGCTGCCTTCAGATGTCTTCTAAAAGTCAGAGAGCTGTTTATTTCCTTGACATATGGTGGGAGGGCATTCCATAGGATGGGAGCCACTACCGAGAAGGCCCTTTGCCTGGTTCCTTGTAACCTCACCTCTCTCAGTGAGGGAACCTTCAGAAGGCCCTCGGAGCTGGACCTCAGTGTCCGGGCTGAACGATATACTGCCTTTCTGCTGAGGCACCCAAGGTGGTTTACAGTTTCAAAGGACTAAAACAAATGTTCAAAGTCCCAGCCTCAAAGTAACTTGGTTGTTTTCTACAGGAGGGGTGGAAGGTAGATCTCTAGGCAGCTTGCAGGAGATCAAGGATTTCAGACTCCCTAATGTCTCAGAATAGCAACAACCAGATGACTTCTCTCACCTGAACAAGGCTCTTTAAATGAAGAATGCTAACCAGGATTGAAGTTTTGTGTGAAAGGACTCTCAGCTTAGTTCAGTTCCTCAGCTCAGAGGTTGGGGTTCTAGCAAAAAAATAAAGTAGATCCGACCAGCCTGCCCACTTCTTGCACTTACCTTCATTAAGGCTCATCGGTACAAAGCTGATGATTTTTGACAGGAGGGGGAGAAGGTGCCGTGCATTTTGACCTTCAGGAAGCCGGCCTTCCAGGACTTTCACCACACGCTGCCCAAAAGCTTCCACCACGGCCTTTTTACTGCCCTTTGGATAAAAGCAAAGATTTTGAAGGCTCACAAGCCACAGCAGCTGAGCTTACCCAAAAGGCATCTGCCCTCTGGCAATGCATTTAAGATTCTGAGTGAACAACTAAAAAAAGTTTAGGGTGCCTGGAATTTGGCATATACCAGATCTTGCCAGGTGGGGGAGCATTTTTTTAAAAAAAAACGACAAGAAAAAACTATACCGTGTCCAAAGTCTGGGTGTGAAACGGGCCACAGTCGGGCGTAGCAAGGGGACGAGGGGGGGGGGGGGCAGGCCGCCCCGGGCAGTGCTCTGCTGGGGGCGACACTTTGGGCTTAAAAAAAAAAAAGTAGGTTGTTTTTTTTTTAAGGTTATTTTCGGCACTGCCGGGGTGGAGCAGCAGGGGCGGCCAGCAAGGAGCGGTGTCACCCCCCCTCGCTGGTCGCCCCTGCGGCTCCACCCCGGCAGCACCAAAAATAGCCCTCCCCCCTTCCAGCGGCCTTTCCCGCCGCTGGCTGGCTTGCGGAGCCGGGGCATGGAGAGGGGCGGGGCGGGCCAGCGAGGAGGGGTGACACCCCTCCTCGCTGGCCCGCCCCTCTCCCTGCCCCGACTTGCGCTCCGCCGACGGAGCCCGGGCGGCGGCTTCGGGAGTCTCTGCGGGCTAGGTGCAGAGGTGCAGGCTGCAGGCGGCTCCGCCCGGTGCCCGGCAGCGGGGGAAAATCTCTTTAAGGAAAGCGATTTGTTTTAAAGCGCTCCCCACCCCCCGCTGCCGGGGCGGAGCCGCAGTGACGTCGCATCGTGACGTCACGACGCGATGTCATGACGCCCCGCCCCCAGGGGTGCCTCCTCCAGTCGCCGCCCCGGGTAGCGAGGAGGCTTCCTCCGCCCCTGGCCACAGTCACAGGGAAACAATGCAAAGAACCAAACTGGGGTATTTCCAAAATCACAGTTCACTTACCTGGGCTAGCACGATGGAGAAGGCAAGGCTCAGGAGCTTGGTGTCCTGGATGTTATCCCAAGACACAGATAAATCATTACAAAGCGACGTCTCTCTCAGGATGGCAGCACAAAGAAACTGGATTTGCTCAGGAGTCTTTGGCAGATGCAACACTGTCTGCAGAAGTTCCAGAAATTTGCCATCTATCCTGCAAAAAGCATCATCAGCATAAGCAGCAAACACAAAATGAAGAGAAGCTAAGGGTGCAACCAATGCACACATATCTGGGGGTAAGTCAAACTGGGCAGCCATGTATAGCATTGCACTGTGAGATGTTTTAATATTTCTGTTATATTCTACTGACTGAACACCAGTATGAAAGGGAACTAGCCCAAGGTAAGGAAAGCCACTCACATCATAGTTCTACAGAGATACTTGTGGCATTTGATTAACCGAGCTACAAATATGCTACAGATGTTTGCTTGGACCCATTAAAACCAGCATTTGCCTTCACTTACTTCCGTCCATATTTAGTGGCTGCGACGATCAAAAAGAGTCTTTGCAAGCTATCAACAGTTTCATTTCCGAAATCTTGATTTTGAAGAAAGCCTGTGATTCGTGAAATGAATTTTCTCAGTTCTTCATCTGGAATCTCCCTAATAGGAAAGCATATAATAGGAAAGCATTAAGTAATCTCAGTTTTGCAAACTTCCACATCAGGCCTTTGCCAACCACAACAGTAGTTGCTTTGCCATACGCTGGGCTGGGAAAGACTCTGCTGGCAACTTCAGTGACAACTGGTTAGGCTGGACGGCTCATGGGATGGCAAAGCACAAGACAGACCTTTGTATACTCTTATATTTCCATTATGAAAATCCACCAGTGTGAGGCAAGGAGCAAACCAGAGCATTGCATGCTTTCCAGAGGCATCTGGTTGGCCACCGTGAGAACAGGATCCTGGAATAGATGGGCCACTGGCCTGATAAAGCAAGGCTCTCTCTGTGTCCTTAGATCTTAACTGAGAGGAAGTCTCCACGTTTCACAGCTCCCTTGGTGCCCTTGGGCCAGTCACTGCCTCTCAACATAACCTCCCCGCATAGGGCTGTTGCAATAAAAAATATGGGAATGAAAGTAACCAGTTACACCACCCTGAGCTCCTGGGAGGAAAGGGAGGGTATAAATAAGTAGAGCAATCAAAAGCCACCATGGGAGCCCTTTGGGTAGCTAAGATTTAAGAACAAACATCCCAAAAGTATGTTTTTGGGCACTATAGGGACAGAACTACCCAAACAGTATAGAAATTTATTCATGTATGCAACTGCAGCGGCAAGAATGTTACTTGCCCCAAAATGGAAAGAAGAAGAACTCCCAGCAAAAGAAGAATGGATACAAAAACTTATGGAATATGCAGAAATGGCGAAACTTACCTGAAAAGTAAGAAATCAAGATAACAAACTTATTACAAAAGAATGGAAATGGTTTATTGAATATTTACAAATAAACTGTAAACAGATAAAAACATTGGCAGGATTATTGTAATAACCTGCAGTTTTATAAGAGTATATATTTAAAGCAGATGAATAAATGAGCAAATTGAGTTAATTTGGATATGCAGAAAATGTTAAAAATAAATTTAAGGAACCACAGAAAGAGGGGGAAGTCAAGTTCTGAAATGTTAAAATGATTGTAAAATTATTGAAATGTATAAAACTGAAAATAATAATAATAGTAATAGTAAAGAACGAACATCAGTGTGCAAGAGTAGGAGGGTCAGACTAGGACCTGGGAGACCAGGGTTGAAATCCTGTACTCAGTCGTGAAACTCACTGGGGCCACTCGCTGCCTCTCAGCCTCTCCTACCTCACAGGGATGTTGTGAGGGTAACATGGAGAGAGAGTGAGTGTGGAGAGAGGATCATGCGTGAGCTCCTTGGGGTGGGGGTGGGGGAGAGACGGGTTGCAAACAAACGCAGGAAATGTGTTTATGTAAGTAGAACTTCATCTGCTCTTGTTTTTATCTGTGAGTCACCTTGAGTATCTGCCAGGGCATAAGAGACGTTACAGATGAAAAAAATTCCAGAGAGTGGGATATATACAGCGTTTATGTAAAAGAACATTGTCAATTTGTTGGCAGGTTTTGACTGAGCTTCGGTGTGCAAATAGGATGACTGTATAAAATAAAATCTATAGTGAGTCAAATGATATGGGGAAAGTAAAGTTTAAGCGCGTATTTTAGGAATTTAATTCGGGAATGCAAGGGCAAGATTGGAGGTCTTGAAAAATCTAATCACAAATGGATGTACAAAGCATGCATTCGTTAAATTAGGAAGAACCATTTATTTTGTATTTTTCATTTTGTCTATAATATCTATTGTACAAAAGTAGCACTTTAGAGACCAACTAAGTTTGTTATTGGTATGAGCTTTCATGTTATAAAGTGTTCAATCAATAAAGCACTCAAAAAGCCAAGAGAGAGAGAGGGAGGGAGGGAGTATCTGCCAGGGCAAAAGGCGGGGCACAAATAAATAAATACATAACAGTAATATTAATAAAGAAGAGGAAGCTGGCAAGCCCCAACTCAGCCTCCCCCAAAGCAGCAGCTGGAACCCAAAGCCTCTGGAGGGCTTCTGCTTCCACACACTCCCAGTGGCTCCCCCTTCCCCAGCCCCCCCCCATTTTGCCTCCCCCTACCTGGCCTGGCGCAGGAAGCTCTCTGCCCCCGCGGAATACATCCTATTTTCCAAAAAGAAAAATGGGGGGGGGGAGTCCGGGTTTATTTTGGGGGAGCACAGCCAGCGCCCCCTTTGCTTCCGGGTTATTTTTCCTACCGGGCCACTTCTGGGCATGCGCGCGGGTCCCTTTTCAAATCCGTCCGTGTGGAAACCGGCCTCCTCGGCGCCAGAGTTCCGGAAGGGAGGAGGAGGAGGAGGGGCTGCTTCTTCCTATATGGGATTTGGCGGCTGGGGGGGGGGGAGCCCCTGTTGTGTTTGGGTGGGAGGGGGGTGCAGAGGTCTTTAATTGTCAGGTGCGCGTGGGGGCACAGCTTTAAGAGCTGGCCGTGGGTAGGATCTCATAAGGAGTAGGAAGTGATGGGAGAGGACACAGAGGACTAGCAGCTTGAAAGTGCAGTTATTTTTTTATTTTTTTAAAAAAATTCTACATTGCCCTTCATCCGAGAATATAAAAACACAGAAAAGGTGTGCCCCTGCTCAGAGCCAGGGTGGATTTGATTTAAACCAAATTGATTTAAATCACAATTTAAATCACTAGTCAATAAGACTTGATTTAAATCACTAGTCAGTAAGACTTGATTTAAATCTTTTTTTTTTTTTTTTTACAGAAAGAATCATTCTTGCTGGTATAATCTTAATATTTACAACCAGATGAATGTTTCATTTTTGGAATAATAAATTTTCAGAGTAGTTTTTACAGTAATATCAAAAATTACTGCTTTGGTTATACTATTAGAAATACATAGACAGATAACTACAAAATTATTGTGAGGTTTAATAAGTTAACGGTTTATATTTGGACAACTTTTCTGCTGTACTTTATTGGAAGGAGAAAAATAATCATTTCCTCAATAACAGTTTAAACAATTTATTTAAATAAAACAATAACATTATAGCATATGTATCCATGTTTGTTAACTGGTTAGAGCATGGTGCTGATAATGCCAAGGTTGCAGCAGATCCCCATATGGGACAGCTGCATATTCCTGCATTGCAGGGGGTTGGATTAGATGAGCCTCAGGGTCCCTTCCAACTCTACAGTTCTATGAGGCTATGATTTGTGTTTCACTCTTGATTTAATTTGATTGTCTGACTTTTAGCCAGACCCCATGGGAAAACAGATGGGGGGAGTTAATTATTAATCATTGTCCATTAAATATTCTCATTATTAATTATCAATACATTAGAACACCATTGCACAGTTCCATCATTGTAGTTCATTTATAGGTACAGATGTAATGGTGGGGGGGGGGCGAGAATTTCACGTTACTTCCGATGACCTCCATGAAAAGTTGCTTTGTGAAGATTAAACAAGGAGATGAAGGGTGGAAAGACTTCCTTGAGAAGAAAAGGTTAAAAGACATTAATGTCTCTGCATCAGAGACGGATTTTGCTCTGACTGCTAATTAGCCACAAGCCGCTTCTCGCAATGAGAGGCATCAGAGAGATTTAATCAGGAAGCAGGCGCTCTGTCAAAGGGAGGGTGCTGCCATTTTCCCGAGGTGTGTATGTGTCTGTCAGCATGGACCAAGTTGGGGGAAAGTCATTACAAGGAAACAGTTAAGCACAGTTGTCCCGTCGGAAATTCATCCCGGCCTCCCAGGAAGAGAGAGAGTGTCAGGTGTTTGAGCAGGGAGACACTTGTTCATGGGTTTCGGAAATACATGTGAGTCAAACATTTCTAGAGTGTCTTGCGACCCAGGCTGTATTGTCCCCACCCCTCGCTAATTGATTTCCTGTGTGTGATCTCCTAGTAACATTTATGTTGGGAACGAAAGAAGATGGTATATAAAAAGAAGAATTCCTGGATGCGTAGATTCAGGTTTGGGGCAAGTACTCTTTTGTGAGAGAACCACAGCAGACGTCTAAAATCACAAAAGATGATTTGCAAAGCAAAGTGTGGAAATATAGGCAGTTAGATGTTTAAAATATCCCCTTCTAAGTTGCTTCCAAAGTTCACGACTGTAGCACAGAAAGAAACCACACGTTTGGCAAGTTAAACATTATTTACAGTACTTACAAACTCTTCAAAGGTCACGTTCCTGTGCCTTTCCATACAGCAGTTATAAAACCCAGGCAGTAAAGCTTAGGCTCCAAAGCAGTGGGAGTTTCTAAATTATTTGCATAGGCAACGACCGATTAACACATATCCAAAAGGTGCATGATTGCATGCGCACGCACACGCCAAACCCAGAAGTGGCTGAAAAAGTCTTGGCCTGGCATCTTGCATATCAAAGTCTTTCACTCAAACAATCCATCAAGTCCTGGACATCTCAATATCATAACTTCATTTTTTTTAAAAAACAACAATCATTTCCCACATTTTCTTCAAATCTTTATATGTCTTTTCCCAGGCCTTTTTGACAATTTTACATTGCCACCACATAGGGTAGCATCTTAAACCTTTTCTCCTTGTGCCCTCCATCTTTCCCAACATCAGGGTCTTTTCCAGGGAGTCTTCTCTTCTCATGAGGTGGCCAAAGTATTGGAGCCTCAGCTTCAGGACCTGTCCTTCCAGTGAGCACTCAGGGCTGATTTCCTTCAGAATGGATAGTTTTGATCTTCTTGCAGTCCAGGGGACTCTCAAGAGTCTCCTCCAGCACCATAATTCAAAAGCATCAATTCTTCGGCGATCAGCCCTCTTTATGGTCCAGCTCTCACTTCCATACATCACTACTGGGAAAACCATAGCTTTAATACGGACCTTTGTCAGCAAGGTGATGTCTCTGCTTTTTAAGATGCTGTCTAGGTTTGTCATTGCTTTTCTCCCAAGAAGCAGGTGTCTTCTAATTTCGTGACTGCTGTCACCATCTGCAGTGATCATGGAGCCCAAGAAAGTGAAATCTCTCACTGCCTCCATTTCTTCCCCTTCTATTTGCCAGGAGGTGATGGGACCAGTGGCCATTGAGACTCCATAAGGGGAGTGAATTGGCCACCTCATGAGAAGAGAAGACTCCCTGGAAAAGACCCTGATGTTGGGAAAGATGGAGGGCACAAGGAGAAGGGGAAGACAGAGGACGAGATGGTTGGACAGTGTTCTCGAAGCTACCAACATGAGTTTGACCAAACTGCAGGAGGCAGTGAAAGACAGGAGTGCCTGGCATGCTCTGGTCTGTGGGGTCACGAAGAGTCAGACGCGACTAAATGACTAACCAACAACAACAACAGGCAGATAGATAGATAGATAGATAGATAGATAGATAGGCAGTGGAAGACAGGAGTGCCTGGCGTGCTCTGGTCCATGGGGTCACGAAGAGTCGGACACGACTAAATGACTAAACAACAACAAAAAGGGGAGTGAAAGGCGGGATATCAAGTCCAAACTCCTCCTCCTCCTCCTTCTCTTCTTCTGCCTCCATTTAACCGGGGAAAGTCCCATTGCATTCAGCAGTACCGACTTCCAAGTAAACATCCACAGAATTGGGCCACATCTCTACCTGTTAGCAGGAACTCATCGAATGTCTTTCTGGCAAGACACGGTATCCCATCCTCAAGCTCTCTTTTCTCACCATGAAATCTGTAGTGTGGGATGAGTATACCGACCTACTCTATAGGGCTGTTGTTAGGATAATGCATGTGAAGTACTTTGCGAACTTAAAAAGAGTGTGCTATAAAATGCCACCACGATTTAGCTGATGGAAGTTGTAGTTCAAAACACTGGACGAATGCATTCAGTTGGGGTATTCTAGTTTGGGGGCTAAACTCTTTTTATTTGAGTTTTTGCCTCTGACTTTCCCCTTAGCCTCCTCCGAAATCAAACAGCATTACCAAATCTTCTTAATCCCTGAATTTCTGAGGCCAGCAGGACTACGAATAGGGTACCTCTCTGCTGATGTTAACACCCGGGAAAGTCTGTATGGAAGCAGGTGGGTCTTTCGGATATTTGGGGTCTAAGTCATTTAGGGCTTTGAATACTAATTGGGCACAGAAGCAACTTGATTCTGGAGAGTAATACTTAGACCCCACTGATATTATAGTCCTGCAGAAAGATCACTGGTTTGCTAATGAAAAGAACAGTCCTGAACTAGAGGGGAAATGCTTGATATTTTGTTCCAGCTGCTATTATTCCCTCGCCTCTTGTCAGCAAACTATGGTAATGGGGAAAGAAGCAAATATCCTATAGTCGGCTGCTGGCTGGTTTTGTGGAGTCTGGCTGCATCTTCCACCATCCTCTCCCCCAGGAATTTAGAGATCATATAAATGCAAAGCATGTTTGCTAGAGATGGGTTTTATGTTAGTGCCTTGACACTGTATGAAATTTACAGCTAGATTTCTCTCACAGCCCAGCAGAAAACCTTCACACATTGCCATAGCTCATCAACTAGAGAGACTAGAGGGGAAAAGATGTCTAAAAACTCCTCACACTGTGCAGGGTTCTTTTTTGTTTTAAAGAATATTAGAACATGACTGACAACTTTAAGACGGCTTTGCAATTAATCTCCTTTCAGTTGTGAGGTAGAATTGCATGGATGTATCTTCATTGCTTCCTTGAGATAGACATAACACCAAACCTTGGTTTGATGGTAATGGATGGGCAGAAGGCAACTCGATAAACTCATCCCACTCTGCTTCCCTTTGCACAAGGCAACTCTCTTTCTCTGGTACTTGTTGGACAGGTCTGGTACTTGGACAGATGATGATCTGCACTTGCCCTGCAAACCAGGATCAAACCCTGTTTGGCATGTTTGCAGGGCAAGCAACGCCATCATAGAATCATAGAGTTGGAAGAGACCCCAAGGGCCATCCAGTCCAACCCCCTGCCAAGCAGGAAACACCATCAAAGCATTCCTGACAGGTGGCTGTCAAGCCTCTGCTTAAAGACCTCCAAAGAAGGAGACTCCACCACACTCCTTGGCAGCAAATTCCACTGTCGAACAGCTCTTACTGTCAGGAAGTTCTTCCTAATGTTTAGGTGGAATCTTCTTTCTTGTAGTTTGAATCCATTGCTCCGTGTCCTCTTCTCAGGAGCAGCAGAAAACAACCTTTCTCCCTCCTCTATATGACATCCTTTTATATATTGGAACATGGCTATCATATCACCCCTTAACCTTCTCTTCTCCAGGCTAAACATACCCAGCTCCCTAAGCCGTTCCTCATAAGGCATCGTTTCCAGGCCTTTGACCATTTTGGTTGCCCTCCTCTGGACACGTTCCAGCTTGTCAGTATCCTTCTTGAACTGTGGTGCCCAGAACTGGACACAGTATTCCAGGAACAAGCAGCTTCGTTCTGCTTGTTCCAAATCAGGACTTGCAAGCTTCGTTCTGCTTGTTCCAAAGCTGGATTCAGGTAGTTGAGAGCCTTGATGCAGTTCCCAAAATTGGGGTCCCTCCCCCCAGAAAAGCAGTTCATGAAATATGCCACCTGAAAATGCGCCTGATGGGAGTTTTAAGTGCAGTAAACAGGGCTGGGTTTAGGTTTGATGAGGCCCTAAAGCTACTGAAGTTAATGGGGCCCTTTATATGTCCAGCTGTCCTTTGTCAACAACAAATTGCCGCTGTTTTTTATGTATTGAATATATGCTATATGGTAATTTATGGACCTAATAGGTATCTCAAGCCATTTCCACATAACAAAATATGTATTTTATCAAAGTAATTGATTTAGAAATGAACAAACCAGTGATATTTTAGGGAGCAGGCTAGCAGGCGGGGCCCGACTTACATCATAGGAGCCTACACAACACAAAACACGGTTGCTGTATGTAGGTTTTATTTTATTTGTGTTTTATCTTATATTTTGGAAATGTACATCCAGGCTTTCCCCCTTTAATTTGTTTTGGGGGCCCCCAATAGAGTGGGGCCCGAAGCTATAGCGTGTTTAGCTTATACGTAAATCCGACACTGGGAGTAAATACAGCAGATGCGGATTCAGTTCGTGACAGATTATTATGATGTGTGTTGTGCAGGGCACTTTTTTGT
This sequence comes from Darevskia mixta, assembly GCA_034641385.1. Taxonomy (NCBI): domain Eukaryota; kingdom Metazoa; phylum Chordata; class Lepidosauria; order Squamata; family Lacertidae; genus Darevskia; species Darevskia mixta. The sequence goes on along the minus strand of JAWWNH010000124.1, from coordinate 2,617,743 downwards.
TAGGTGAAATGATTAACCTCAACACTGGAACTCATGGATGTTCAAGGAAGCTGAATGTTGGGAGACTCCGGAAGACAAAATAAAACCCTTCTTCGTGCAGCACATGGTTAAAGTCGCTGCCACGAGAGACAAAACTGGCCACAAACTTGGCTGTAAAAGAAGATGAGGGAAATTCATGGAGCAAGAAAGCTGTTGATGGCTACTAGCCTCAGAGGCAGTGATGCTTTTCAATCCCAGTTACTGGAAACCACAGGAGGGGAGAGTTGCTCTTGTGCTCAAATCCTGCTTGCTGGTTTAAAGGTAAAAGTAAAGGGACCCCTGACCATTAGGTCCAGTTGCGGACCACTCTGGGGTTGCGGTGCTCATCTCGCTTTATTGGCTGAGGGAGCCGGCGTACAGCTTCCGGGTCATGTGGCCAGCATGACTAAGCCGCTTCTGGCGAAACCAGAGCAGTGCACGGAAACGGCATTTACCTTCCCGCTGCAGCGGTACCTATTTATCTACTTGCACTTTGACGTGCTTTCGAATTGCTAGGTTGGCAGGAGCAGGGACCGAGCAACGGGAGCTCACCCCGTCAAGGGGATTCGAACCGCCGACCTTCTGATCGGCAAGCCCTAGGCTCTGTGGTTTAGACCACAGCGCCACCCCTGTCCCGTGCTTGCTGGTTTACCCAAGGAAATTCTTCAGCCACTGTGAGAACAGAATGCTGGACTAGATGGGCCATGGGCCTGATCCAGCTGTCTCTTCTTATGTTCTTATGGCATTTTTCACCTCAACAGTCTTCCTAGCAAAATGCAGGACTCGCCGCAGCCCACCAAATCTGCTACCAGCATTTGGCCGGCCCTTCTCTAAGTTTGCACCCACCAGATTGTAAATTATCCATGCAATTTCCTCTCTGCCCATGCCTACAGAAATCCCTATTATTGTTATTTTAATTTAAAAAACGAGTCGAGGCTTCAGGGACAAGCAAAATCAAACGCGGCTCAGCCCGCTAACCTGTGTTCCACTCCAGAGTTTGCTCCGCAAACTTCATGCAAATTGAGGTCACTGAGTTCCTCTCCTGTTAGATTTGTGTCCTGTTATTAAAATGTTATGTTTTTGATATGGAAATCGCAAGGGGAGGAAAACGCTTGTACAAGCAGGTTTTAAAGATAGAACTGCGCCTCCAGGTCAACCTATTGCTGCACTTAGATGTAGAAATTTAACTGGGGTAAATGTTCCATTATACGGACATGGTGCTTTCTGAGTGCATCTGTCCATCATAACTTAAGAGCTGCGGCATTTACATCGCTCTTCAAATCGACTGTGCCGTTAACTCGTGAACAATGGCCTCCAGGCATTTTGCAATTAAAAACAGAAGTGGTTTGTAATCTGTGTCTCTGGAACCCCTGAACACATTTGGTATTGATCAAGGGACGTGTAATTAAATCTAGGGATGGGTATTTAAAAAAAGTTCCATTCTGCTCTCCATTTTTTTAAAAATGGTTAATGTGGTGTCAATAAAACTGTCAAATATCATGGAATCACAGAATCTTAGAGTTGGAAGGGACCCCAAGGGTCATCCAGTCCAACCCCCTGCAATGCAAGAATCTCAGCTAAAGCATCCATGACAGGTGGCCATCCAACATCTGCTTAAAAATCTCCAGTGAGGGAGAGTCCACAACCTCCTGAGGGAGTCTGTTCGCTTGTCAGAAAGCTCTTCCTGATGTTTAGTCAGAATCTCCTTTCTTGTAGCCATTGGTGCAAGTCCTACCCTCCACAGCAGGAGAAAACAAGCTTGCTCCCTTGAGATATTTGAAGGTGGCTATCCTATCTCCTCTCGGTCTCTTCTCCTCCAAGCTGAACATACCGAAATCCCTCCGCCGTTCCTCCTAAGGCTTGGTTTCCATCCATTTCTTGCCACCAGTCATGTGGCATGATTTCGTGGCTCCTGAAGAGCCCTCCACATGTGCAGCTATGAATTCCTCACACACCAACCTTGAAATTTGTTCCCATGTATAATGTCATCCCATTTGCAGCCTGAGTCTGGACGACGACGAGCCGTGACGAATGACTGCTTCAGAGAAAGAAAAACGACTCTGCTCTCCATCTGGGGTTGAAGTGAGTTTTTTTAATTTATTTAACCCACATCGAAGTATCTAAGCAGCCCTTAGGAGCTCTACAGGTATGACCGACCTGAGGCAAAGGACAAGATGGCGGTTGCCCCCATTACTTGCACAGAGACAACTGGGTTCGACTCCAGCATCCTCCATTGCAGCTGAAGATCAAGGGGCGGCTGACAGCCTAAAAATACGAAATGAAATGGCTTCGGGGATGCAGGAGAGACTGATTGGCTCAGGCACACACATAGGCCCAGTTGTTGCTGCTCGGTATCAACCGAGCGGTATTTAACACAAATCCATCACTCAGCCAAATCTGTCTTACGAGATCAAAAAAATATTTATTTATTAATACCAGGAAGTGACTGATGCTGTCTGGGAATTTGCTGAAACCATTTGTGTGTGTGTGATTTTTAAACAGGTACTTCAGTTTGTGAGGTAGGACCTGCCATGCCAACAACTGAGCGGAGTCACATTTTCGTCCGCCATCTTGATTCAAAATGGCGCCTGGCACCCAAACATTGGCAGAGGCCCCAACTCGGGAATATTTGTGGTATACAATTTTTTTAAAGAATAAATCAGTCAATAGTCAATAATCAATCAATCAATCAATCTATCAATCAATCTACAACCTTTGGCAATGCCAACCGTTGCCTGAACGACCCAGCCAGAAAAATAGAGGAACATCAAGTTATACCAATGGTCCGTCTATATGTCAGTATTGTCTACACTGATTGGCAGCAGATTTCTAGGGTTTCAGAAGGGTTTCTCAGAGATGGGGACGGACATTCTGCATGCAAAACATGTGTCTGACCACTGAGCCACCCCCTTTCCCCCTCATGCCACCGCAAAAAAAAAGGTGAAGAGGCCAGAGGTTTTAGAATAAAACTGAATTAATGTTGGGTCAGAAGTTTAAAATTTAAACACTTCCTCCGTCTTGTAACTCAGAGTCAGACATGTTTTGCAATTTGTTGCGGTCGGTCTGGGGGGATTCTCTGCTCTCCCCGCCCGACTCCAGAGAACAAAAGCTGCCTCCATTTCAAGTCCTGTATTGAAACCCTTCAGGTTTTGACAAATGACCGCCCAAGGGTGAAAGATGGATTCGATGCAACAAGAATATGAAGGGATACAGAAGGAGGGTGTTTGTGCAGGAATGATCATTTTGGTTTTGGAGCATAGTCTGGGATGCCCAGCCAGGGAAGGTTTTTCTCACCTGCAACCAGGTCAAAGGAAAGACCTTGAGACCCAACACACACAGAGAGTAAAGCAATAATCAGCTCAATGATAACTTACAAATCCAGCATAAAATGAGGACAAATGTGGATTTATGGTACAGCACTGGCTGATTTATGAGACTGCAGGTGACGGAAAAATTGCAAGCTCTCAGAGAACCTGGGATGCGCCAAACTCCAACTGCTCTGCGTTGCGTCTTCCAGATGTTGCGAACTACAACTCCCTTCAGCCCCGAGCCAGGACAGCCGTGTATTTTTATTTCTTTTATTTCATAAAATCTATGCACCGCTTGATTGTAAAAAGAAACAACCGCCTCGAAGTGGCTTACAAAACGTCAAAACAATAAAATCGTCAGGGGGAAAAATTGCAGCAACGGTTTAAAACATACAAAAAGTGAAAATACTAAAACAGGTTACAATTCTCACACCAACTTTCCAAGCGCCTGGGGAGGCAAACAAGAATGTTTGCAGCCAAAACGGATACAGCGAAAGCGCCTTGCTTGATATCATGAGGCAGGGAGTTCCAGAGTGTAAGTGCTGCCATGCTAAATGACCGAGTTCCTACAAATGATGTTGCGGCTGACGGGAGTTGCATTGCGAAACCTCAAAACAGGTCGGGGAAGGGCTGCTGTAGAGATGTGCGATCCTCAAATCAATGGAGGGTCTTGTTATGGCACATTAATGGCCAAGATGTTTATTGTGGCATAAGTTTTCATGGACTAGAGGCCACCTGCTCAGGGGCTGGTCTGTGGAAGTTGGTGCCAGCCTTTGTCATCCAGGTGTTCTCCAGATGTTTTGGACCACCCCATTCTACCAGACCCAGCAACTGCGGCCAAACTGCTTGGTGCTGCAGTGTAAAACATCTGAGGGCACCAAGATGGGAAAGGCTGGGTCACGCGTCTGCAAGTGTGCAAGACTCTTTGCTGAGACAGACCAACACTCTCGAAATCCTTAACCCCGCAGGGCCCCTTCTGCCTTCGTGGAGTTTAACACAAATCTATCATTCAGCAAAGCCTGCCTTAGGAGAGAAAACATGCTTTCTTGGACCATCCAATGGGTTTAATTAAGAGAGTGGCCTGTGTATTAGGTTTTACCTAAAGGCGAGAAAGAATTCTGTTGTGCCAAGGGCTGAGTGGGTGATTTCACCACTAAAATGAAAGGCCCCCAACCTGTATCAAAGTAACCTAAATTCTAAATCTAGCGCAGAGTGCCTTCTGGCAGTTCCCTCCCTGCGAGAAGCAAAGCTACAGGGAACCAGGCAGAGGGCCTTCTCAGTGGTGGCACCCGCCCTGTGGAACACCCTCCCAGCAGAGGTCAAAGAGATAAACAACTACATGACATTTAGAAAATACCTGAAGGCAGCCCTGTTTAGGGAGGCTTTTAATGTTTAACAGATTATTGTATTTTAATGTTCTGTTGGAAGCCGCCCAGAGTGGCTGGGAAACCCAGCCAGATGGGCGGGGTATAAATAATAAATTATTATTATTATTATTATTATTATTATTATTATTATTATTATTATTATTATTATTATTAAAATACTGTGAAAAGTTTTTAATCTGTGACATTTTGATGTATTTTAATGTTTGTTGGAAGCCGCCCAGAGTGGCTGGGGGGACCCGGCCAGATGGGCGGGGTACAAATAAATAATAATAATCATCATCATCATCAGATATCAGCACATGGACTTTACTGCTGTCCTAGGCTTGTCCAAAAACTACCACTAAAACCCACTCCTTTTGTTGATAGTCCCAGGATGGCACTAGGAAGCAAGCCCTGTCTTCTTACGTAATGCTGGGTGGGCGACGAAATGCCCCCAGAGACACACAAGCATCTCAATTGCTGCATGGGCCATGTTAGTATGCCAATGTGGTCCCGTCCCCACAGCCTTTGCTATCACTCTGCACCCGGTTTTGATTCCTGCATTGCAGGAGGGGGTTGGACTAGATGACTCTTGGGGGCCCTTCCAACTCGACAGTTCTGTGGAATCAGGTGTCTGGCCCGTGCAATGCTGCACTGGTTACGTTATTCTTGCTCCACCCAGAACCACGTCTCCATCAGTCCGGGATGCCCTGAAACCCATGGAACTTGCTGTCCAGAAAACTTGGCACTTGAGAGGACTGCTTGCATTGCTCAAGGTCTCTATTCTTTCCATCTCCCAACGGGCAGCATGGCTGGAGATTCGGAACCCTAGAAATCCGCTGTGCTTTCGTGTCCTTAGCATTTGTCTCAAGACTGCCCAGTCAAGCTACGCTCAAACCAGCAGGGCAGTTTAAACTTGCAAAAAGGGTTCGATTAGATGAGCCCTTGGGGTCCCTTCCAACTCCCAACATTCTAGGATTCTATGAAAGCTGTCAAAAAGCAGTAGGCCACAACCATTTTCATCCCCCCTTTCTCCATGCATGCCTGGGCGTCAGTCGTTTATAACCTAAAGCAGGGGTAGGCAACCTAAGGCCCGTGGGCCAGATGTGGCCCAATCGCCTTCTCAATCCGGCCCGCGGACGGTCTGGGAATCAGCGTGTTTTTTTACATGAATAGAATGTGTCCTTTTATTTAAAAGACATCTCTGGGTTATTTGTGGGGCCTGCCTGGTGTTTTTACACAAGTAGAATGTGTGCTTTTATTTTAAATGCATCTCTGGGTTATTTGTGGGGCATAGGAATTTGTTCATCCCCCCCCAAAAAATATAGTCCTGCCCACCACATGGTCTGAGGGACGGTGGACCAGCCCACGGCTGAAAAAGGTTGCTGACCCCTGACCTAAAGGAACATAAAACCCCCCTGAGCTCCATAGACATAGAATCATACAGTTGAAAGGGCCCCCAAGAGTCATCTAGTCCAACCCCCTGCAATGCAGCTTCCCCTTACGGGAATTGAACCTGCAACCTTGACATTAGCAACACCACACTCTAACCAACTGAGCTACCCGCCAGTTCCTTTGCCTGGTGAGATTGCTACTTGCCACGGGTGAGCAGGTGTATGTTTATCTGCAAGTCTAGGTAACTGAATGCACCTCTGCAAGCTTGATGCGTATGCAAAGGATGCTGGAAATGCCAGCTCAGAGCAGGGCAAACCTGAGCACAAAGAAGGGGCAAGATAGTTCCAATCCCACACGCTTAAGGCTTCACGGATGCACGGCACATACTGTATAACAGGAAAGCAAGACTTGGAATTCGAGGGTAGCCCTTTGAGATCGGGAGCTGCAAGCAAGCTTCCTTGGACTAGTTTTATTGTGCATTGTTATGCATCTTCCCCTGCAACATAAAATCAGTTTTGGTCATCTATTCCCAACTCCCTGCAATGCAGGAATCGCACACAGCCACGAGTGTGTCTTGGCATATCCTAAGGCAGCCTTCCCCAAAGCGTTGCCCTCTGTATATTCTGGCGATTCCAACCCGCCAGGACTCCAGCCAGGTTGGCCAAGGAGTTATGGGAGCTGTGGTCTGACAGCAGGTAAAGGAGGCCAGGTAAGGGGTGGCACTAGAAATTCAGGCAGCAGTGCTCTGTATCCCGCTCATTTAAAATGGGGTGCAAGTCACCAGGAAGCTTTCAACGGGAGTTGGGCAAGAGCACTCAACAGGGGGTTGCAATGGAGAATTTACTAGTGGGCCGTGTCCCATGGGGCTGGATTCATCTCCCCTCTCCAACAACCTGAACGTCCACCTTCAAGGCTGATGCCTCTCCCTGCGCCCAGTGGTGAAATCCATCAGGCTTTGGCGAGGGCTGGCAATGATGGATCTTAGAAGAAGCCTCTGCAACATCAAGCCATCACCACTGCCAAAGCCATCAAGCCATCACCACTGCCTTACAGCAACCCTACAATAGGAGACGTCGGGGACATATTTTGGCCTAAGGTAAGTTACCCCTATTGGGACGCGGGTGGCGCTGTGGTCTAAAGCACAGAGCCTAGGGCTTGCCAATCAGAAGGTTGGCGGTTCGAATCCCCACTCCTGCCAACCTAGCAGTTCGAAAGCACGTCAAAGTGCAAGTAGATAAATAGGTACTGCTCTGGCGGGAAGGTAAACGGCGTTTCCGTGTGCTGCTCTGGTTCGCCAGAAGCGGCTTAGTCCTGCTGGCCACATGACCCGGAAGCTGTACGCCGGCTTCCTTGGCCAGTAAAGTGAGATGAGCGCCGCAACCCCAGAGTCGGTCACAACTGGACCTAATGGTCAGGGGTCCCTTTACCTTTAAGTTACCCCTGGATTCAGAAAGCACACAAACCAGAGTCTGAAGTCAGGGCTCCTCCACACTTACTTCCTGCCCCACAATTTCTAGACAGGTCCACGCTTTCCTGGTCTGTGTCCGAGCTTTTATTATAAAAAAATCCCACTGCTTTCCCCAGTAAAAGCTGATCTTTACTGCTGAACCGGAACAAACAGCAATTCAGATTTTCTACGTAATTGTGGTAAAGAGCGAGTCTTCGTGGAGAAAGCGCTGGGGCAAAATAAAAACTAAAACTAAAAAGCACTCGGACACAGACCTGGATAGCTCAGATCTGTGCCTAGAAATATGAAGCAAGGTTAAGTGTGGATGAGACCTCGGTCCTACAACCATAGCAGCGTTTCTGCTTCTGCAGTCTCTTGATACATGGGATCCAAATGATAAGATCCTCAACTCCACCCAAGGCTACTGAAATGTTTTCCAAACAGAAAAAGTGACTTTAAAATATCAAATAGGTCAGAAGTACAGAAGTTGGGTTTTTTGGGGGGGAGGAGGGATGTTTGCCTGGGCTCTCAAATTCATTACAATGTGCAAGGAAGAAAACAAGAATGCAAACCCAGAAGAGGAGGGAGGGAGATCCCCCCCCCGTTTCTTAGGGGAATCTCAAGTCCACACTCCCCAAGCTGAGCAGGCCCCATCCCTTTGGCCCACATTGGATCAAAGTGCCTGAGATTTAATCCACTTCACACTGCGCCACACAGCCCCCTGCCCAAGGAAGCCAGAAAGTGGGCGGCTGGACTGGGATTTTTAACAAAAGGCCTCCGTGTTTGCACGCAAAGGTAGACAAGCAGGCAGGCGGGCGTGCAGCCGGTTGTCTCTGGAGAACAACAAAGGTCAGTCCTGTTTCCTTACTCAAGCTGGGGTTTGCATCCAAACAATGCGAACCCCGGCAGGTGTCCGTGATCCTCCTCCTTGCATGTGCACCGTTTTCTACAAGTTTGGGCACCTGCAGCGCAATGCTCTCATTCCTCCAGTAACACAGCAGAGACACTTCCTTCCTTTATTTTAGACAAGGGCAGAATTTCTGCTTGCATAGAAGGGACCGGACGAAAGGACCTCCAAAACGAATAGATCATATTAAGATCTTTTTCTCCCAACTGATTTCTGGTGGGGTGTGTGCATGCAGATTTTTGCACCCAGATGCTTAGAACTTCCAGGGGGAAGCAAGTGATCAATTCTTTTTTTTAAATTCCGATGGCAAGCCAACTTTTTCATGCAGAGAACAGGTCTTTCTCTGTCTCGCAACCTTACTTCTGTTCTCTCTCGCCTCCTAACTCGATTTCTCCTTCAGAATAACTTCAAACTATCAGTTGTTATACAGAGCTAAGAGACTGCCCTTCTCCCACTACAGCCGAGATATTTACTGGGACTGTTTTCATGAATAAAAATTTATTGGCGCCCTTCGCACATCTCAGTAAACCACAGGTAAGGAATGTACCTGGCTTGGTTGCTTGTCCCCTTTCCACTAGCATTAGAAGGAAATAAGCTGCAGGTCCTGGTTTAGACATTATCATCATCATCATCATTAGCCCTTTGCTAGCAGGTCCCAGGGCAGGTTGCAACAATTACCAATTCCGTATTGGTAACAGGTAAAAAAAATTTACAGTCCCAGGAATAGGATGGGTCCCGAAAAAACACCTCAGTTGTCAAAAATTCAGGAGAAAGAGGTACGTTATTTGTCAGCTGCAAAAAGCTGTGCAGAGGGAGATGCACAGCTTAGGGGCCACTAGAGAGAAGGCCCTGTTGTCACTGCTACCCCCAAACTTCTGGGGGCAAACAAGAGAGTGCCACCTGCCAATCTAAACACCTGAGAGGGAAGGAGGGGGTCTCTCTCCGATATCCTATGTCAGGGGTGGCCAACTCCCAAGAGACTGCGATCTTCTCAGGGCAAAGTTTTAGGGAGGAGGAAAGCACCGTTTTTTAGGGGTACAGGGGGAAATTGTTGAGCTTTTTTAGGGAGGAGAAAACCCCCAATTTTGGGGAGCTCAAGGCTAAAGTGTTGCCCATTTTTAAGGAAAAAGGGGAACAGCCACGCACCAACAGATCGCTGGGGAAACAAACAGCCTCACTGAGTAAACTCCGTCTGCCTTTCTGCGAATCGTGCAACAATGGAGGGTGGCGCGGGGCCATGATTCTATTTTACCAACGCTAAGGAAAGGGACCCAGCGATCGACAGTCATCTACCAAAACCTCCCAGGGATCTACCAGTAGATTGCGATCGATCTGTTGGGGCATCGCTGTCCTATGTCATGCTAAGCCAGGGGTTGTTCTCTCCTGAGGGTTAGGAGCAAAATGACGAAGATCAGCCCCTGCTCATGGCAAACCATTAACTATGGTTTACAGCGACGGGTGAACAAGCCTTACAAACGGTGTGTGTGTGTGTGTGTACGGACCCCCCCCCCCCTGAACATGCAGGGAAACATTCAAAGAGGTGTTGCAATGCTTAAAAATTCAGAGGAATTCATAAGCACGGCTGGATTTACAAGCACACTTAAATTTTAGGCCTGCCTTTCTTAATAAGGGCCTGCAAACAGGGAAATAAATGGCTTGAAGGAACCCATGGGGTCATGGTCCTTACGCCACCCCCACCCCCTCTGCCAAGCTCAGCACCGAGCAATATTTACTTTAATTTGGGCTCTGAAACCCCATTTCAAGTCTTGCAGTTACTAAGAAACCCTAATGAGAGCCAAGCGGTTGATGTCTTAACCTTCACCCACGGGACGCGGGGGCAGGAATCATATTTATTTGTTTATTGCATTTATAATTCCACCGTTTTCTCCAAGGAGCTCAAAAGTGGCACAGGTGGTTCTCCCCCTCCTCATTTAATCCCCACAACAACCCTGTGAGGTAGGCGAGGCGGAGACTGGCCCTCACAAGCTCACACCCAGCGAGGTTCGCTGTGTGAGGATTTGGACCCTGGTCTCGGCCGGGCCCTAGTCGCACGCTCTAACCACTACACCACCGCTGTCTCTCACGAGATCCATGAGGAGTCATGCACATTTGTATCCTGCCCTTCCTCCAAGGAGCCTGAGGCTGCGCTTGTTGTTCTCCCCAAACCCCCCCACCCTTTCCTTGCCACCCAACCTACCTCGCAGGGTCGTTAGGCGTGACTGATCTGGCCACCCAGAGAGCAGCACGGCTGAGAAGGAATTTGAACCCAGCTCCCTCCAGACTCGTCTTCTCCAGAAGAAGCTGCCATCCAAAATAAAAGGCTACCTGAGATGGGAGTTCGGTCCTCTTAGCGCACCATCTTAAGGAGTGGCGAGCGATGGGGCAACGCCAGCTCTAAAGGTGAGCGGTTATTCCATTCGGGTCTTTCTCCCTCTCTCAGGCTCGATGAACAGGAATGGCACCCAAAGGTCCCAGCTGGTTACCTCCTCTTGACAAATCCCGACACATCAAAGCCCTGCCTAGGTTGTTATGTAAGACGAGTCTGCTGGATCAGGCCAGTGCCCGTCCAGTTCCAGCATGCCTGTAGGAACCCTGCAAGAGCAACTCTCCCCTCCTGTGGTTTCCAGCTACTGGGATTCAGAGCAGAACCACGGAGGCTGTAGCCACGCATCGCTCTTTCCCTCCCTGAATTTGCACCGTGTTAAATCAAGCCTGGAACTAGACATCACCGTAGATCGGGCGTAGGCAAACTCCAGCCCTCCAGATGTTTTTGGACTACAATTCCCATCATCCCTAGCTAACAGGACCAGTGGTCAGGGATGATGGGGACTGTAGTCCCAAACATCTGGAGGGCCGGAGTTTGCCTATGCCTGATGTAGATGCCAAAAATGCAGCCCCACTTATTCCAACCCAGCAAATGTTTTGAGCATAGAATCATAGATTCTGGAGGATCCTCCAGCCCAGCGCAGGAATATGCAGAGGTGTCAGTTACGGGGATCAAACGTGCAACCTTGGCGTTGTTATCAGCACCACCAACTGAGCTACCCACCTGGCTTAAACCGGTATCCCGGCATCTCCGTGCTGCCAGTTTCTTAGTCCCTTGGCTGGGGCAGATTCTTTTTTTTGGGGGGTGGGGGGAGATGGGGAAGAACGCTGTGTGCAGCGACACGATGTCAGAGCATGGGTTAGCGCTGGTGGGAAGGATGAACAGGCCCACGCGGCTGTTCCTGGGGATACCGACCGATATAGCCTGCAACGTCTAACTTTTTGCAAAGCCCTTCCCAGTTAGGCTTCCTCTGGATTTCAGGTTTCAAGCTCGGGGGGTGGGGGGGGGAGAAGAAGAAGAGTTTGGATTTGATATCCCGCTTTATCACTCCCCGAAGGAGTCTCCAAGCGGCTCACATTCTCCTTTCCTTTCCTCCCCCACAACAAACACTCTGTGAGGTGAGTGGGGCTGAGAGACTTCAGAGAAGTGTGACTAGCCCAAGGTCACCCAGCAGCTGCATGTGGAGGAGCGGGGAATCGAACCCCGTTCCCCAGATTACGAGTCTACCGCTCTTAACCACTACACCACACTGCGTGTGCATGTGTGTGTGTGTGTGTGTGTGCATACATACATATATAAACAGAGGCAGGAGTAATCTTTGGAGATCACAACCTGCCCCAGCCCTCTCCGGAACCACACGTGCCTCTGTCCTGCATTTAATATGCTCACATACAAAGCCCAATATTTGAGGGGAAGGGAAGAAAATTAACGGGGGGGAGGGAGGGGGCGAACCCCAGCAGTCGGTACAATCAAATTGTCTGTATTTGTTTTTGTTTAATCTAAAAAGGAGGTCTGGGGGTTGGGGTGGGGGGTAGAGAGAGAAAAGATCTCCAGAGTAAAAGGCAAAGCAGACTTCTGGGTAGCTGGAGGTTTCGGCCGTTCAATTTGGCACCTCGGGACTCTTAGGAACCGCCGTCCTGTCCTGTTAAAATCTCATCTTTTGGAAAGGAACTTTTAAAAAAACAACAACCCAAAAAAGGTCAAAGGTGTTACAGATGTAGTTCCCCCCCTTCTTTCCGTAGAAGAAGAAGAAGGAGACAATCCCACAAAGGTCGTGCGCTGCGCCTCTCTCAGAGCATCCCGGTTTCCTTATTCGCTGGCCGCCTGTCGCTGTGGAGCCGTGGAAGTGATGACGCCGCCCAAGGCAGCCGCTGCCGCCCCCCTCAGCTCCTCCACCCGAGGCCTCTTGACATCCGGCTCGCCAGGAGGGTCCTCTTTCGTCACGGCCTCCGCAGCTGCCTGGCTGACCACGGCCGGAGTGGAGGAACTGGCCTGGGCAGCCAGCAGCTGCAGGGGATTTGTGAGGGCTGGAGGAGGAAAGAGAGGGAGGGAGGGGAAGAAGGGCGTTAGCCTCGCCGATGCTGGTTTTGTAAATGCCCGAGACGCAGGGTGGATTTTATTTAAATCAAATTGATTTAAATCACGATTAAAATCACTAGTCAGTAAGGCTTGATTTAAATCACTAGTCAGTAAGACTTGATTTAAATATTTTTTTTACAGAAAGACTCATTCTTGCTGGTATAATCTTAATATTTACAACCATATGAAGGTTTCATTTTTGGAATAATAAATGTTCAGAGTGGTTTTTACAGTTATATCAAAAATTACTGATTTGGTTATACTACTAGAAATACATAGACAGATAATTATGAAATTATGGTGAGGTTTAATAAGTTAACGGTTTATATTTGGACAACTTTTCTGCTGTACTTTATTGGAAGGAGAAAAATAATCATTTCCTTAATAACCATTTAAACAATTTATTTAACTAAAACAATAACATGATAGCATATGTATCCATGTTTGTTAACTGATGTGGTTAAACATTTTAAAAAAAAAACTTAGACTGAGTCTTAGCACACTTGATAAACTTAAAACAAATCCTTATTTCCTGATGAATAGCCTTTGGACTACAATGTAACTTAAATAGAAGACTATATTTGGAAAGATTTTTCCTCCAAAAGCATTTTATTTTAAAAATCCAATTTAAATAAAAAAAATCCGATTGAAATAAAAAAAATCCAATTTTTTAATATTTTTTTAAAAAACTCATTGATTTTTATCCACCCTGCCGAGACGCGTTTAGAACCATCCCTTTCTTGTAAGCTGGATGGAGGAATGGAGTTCACTTAGAACAGTGATGGCGAACCTTTTAGAGGCCGAGTGCCCAAACTGCAACCCCAAACCCACTTACTTATCGCAAAGTGCCAACTCTGCAATTTAACCTGAATATCTCATTTTCCCTGTGTTTCACGTTCCTTCTTTATGACTGCTGCAGAAGACCGTTGCCTCAGAAGAGCGAGGAACATTCTCAGGGATGACTCACACCCTGGCCAGCACCTTTTTAATCTCCTGCCCTCGGGCAGCAGATATAGCAGCATGATAAGCCGCACCAACAGGTTAAAGAACAGTTTTTACCCGTGGGCCGTGAGGCTGCTGAATGGAAGACAGCAACATTGCAGCTGACGTTCGGGGCCGGTGGTTGTACGACAGCACATAGAGTGTAACAAGGACTTAGAGATTGGGGGGGGGGGAGGTGGGCTCATTTACTCTCACTGTAAACATGTGGTACAGTGACAATAAAGTATTTCTATTTCTAATAAATAAAGGGACCCCTGACCGTTAGGTCCAGTTGCAGACGACTCTGGGGTTGCGGCGCTCATCTCGCATTATTGGCCGAGGGAGCCGGCATACAGCTTCCGGGTGATGTGGCCAGCATGACAAAGCCGCTTCTGGCGAACCAGAGCAGCGCACAGAAACGCCGTTTACCTTCCTGCCAGAGTGGTACCTATTTATCTACTTGCACTTGACGTGCTTTCGAACTGGTAGGTGGGCAGGAGCTGGGACCGAGCAATGGGAGCTCACCCTGTCACGGGGATTCGAACCGCCGACCTTCCTATCGGCAAGCCCTAGGCTCAGTGGTTTAGACCACAGTGCCACCTGCGTCCCTAAGCTTAAGTACATGAACACAAAGCAAAAGAAGAGTTAACCCAAGGCTCCCCCCCCCCCAGCCGGAACTCACCGGAACTCAGTTCTGGCACCTCCTTTTCTAGAAAAACAGCACTGTGTTAACCAACACTAAACTATAGTTATCCATATGGATTTTTCATCCAACCCTTGTATTAAGTCAATTGTTAATTATGATTTATTATTTATTGTTCTTCCCTTGGGCAGTAAAATGTGGAGCTACCACCAAAAAGGCTCTACCAAACCAATTTCTCAAAAAGAAGGTGCCCTAGGAGAACAGGGACTTGTCCTGATGAGCAGAATTAAAGCCCTGAGAGAGCGCAATCCCACGGAACAAATAAGCGAACATCAATGCAATTAACAATACTTATCTGCCAGTCAAGTGGTGTTAAAATCAGCAGGGCCCACTTCTGGGCGAAGGTTGTTAGGATTTCATTGTTAAGAGGGGAATTAATTTCTCAGTGGTGCAAAAGGGAAGAAAAACAGTCTCTTTAATCTTCGGCCCAGAGAGTCACCTTCCCTCTTGCAGTGGAATGGGTGCTTCTCGATGGAGATTTGCTAATCACCACTTTCGGCTTGCTGAAGTAATTCCAGGCAATTTCAGGTGATTGTTCAAGGGCCGCCAGCACAATGAGCAATTACCTGGTGCCTGACACTTCCATCAGGCCTCGTTGGACAGCAGAGGGGCTGTTGGCAGGCGTTGCTTTTTAAAATCTTGTTACCAGCGCACGTTGTGCGGCGGAGGCGAAAATGTGAATTAGCCAGCTTTCCTCTTACTTGGAAAACAAAGAGGCTACAGCGTCACAATGACAGAAACACATGCCGGAACCATGAGCCCAACAGGCTGAGACCCTCCCTGCCCGTGGACTGTCTCGCCAGAGTGGTGCATGCTCTAGTTATCTCCCGCTTGGACTACTACCATGCGCTCTACGCGGGGCTACCTTTGAAGGTGGCTCGGAAACTACAATTCATCCAGAATGCAGCAGCTAGACCTGTGACTGGGAGCGGCCGCCGAGACCACGTAACACCCATCTTTCAAAGAGCTGCATTGGCTCCCAATACGTTTCCGAGCACAATTCAAAGTGTTGGTGCTGACCTTTAAAGCCCTAAACGGCCTTGGCCCAGTATCCCTGAAGGAGCGTCTCCACCCCCATCGTTCAGCCCGGACACAGATCCAGCACTGAGGGCCTTCTGGCGGTTCCCTCCCTGTGAGAAGTGAGGTTACAGGGAACCAGACAGAGGGCCTTCTCGGTGGTGGCGCCCGCCCTGTGGAACGCCCTCTTGTCAGATGTCAAAGGAAAAAACAACTATCAGACTTTTAGGAGACATCTGAAGGCAGCCCTGTTTAGGGAAGCTTTTAATATCTGAAGGACTATTGCATTTGAATATTTTGTTGGAAGCCGCCCAGAGTGGCTGGGGAAACCCAGCCAGATGGGCAGGGTATAAATATTTATTATTATTATTATTATTATTATTATTATTATTAACCCTTCCACTAAGCCGAAGTGGCACTTGCCGGGGGGAACCCTAAAACCAATCTCCGTGACACGAATTGTTAAGGGTCATTACGAAGATCTCCAAAGGGTCCTCTCCAATCTGAGCAAATGGGCGGTAAAATGGGAAATGCAATTCCATGTCAGAGCGTGCAAATTGATGGTGTACGTCAAGGAAAAGGATCTTAATGTCGCATATATTCCCGTGGGGTCTGGACTGCAGGTGAGCAACCAGGAATGGGCCAAGGGGACAATGGAGAGCTCAAGGACGATGTTAGCGCAGCGTTGGTTACTGCAAGAAAACCGCTAGGATCATAATGCGGTTCCAAAAATCTATGGGTCGTCCGCATTTGCAATACAGTGTCCAGGTCTGGTTGCCTTGCCTCAAAAAGGAGATTGTAGGGTTGGAAAAAGCTGCGGTTTATTAAAAAAAAGACAAGTAAGACGAGAGACTTGATGGAAGTTTATAAAATTATTTGTGGCGTGCAGAAAGTGGATAGAGAAATGTTTTCCTCTCTCTCTCTCCTAAAACTAGAACTCGTGGAAACCCAATGGAGCTGAAGGTTGGGAGATTCAGGGCCCAGAAAAGAAAGCACTTCTTCACATAGTTAAATCTATGGAACTCACTTCCGCAGGGACGGCCAGCAACCTGGATAGCTTTAAAACAGAACTGGGCAAATTCATGGAGGAGGAGAGGGCTATCGATGGCCGCTAGCCACAATGGCTATGCTCTGCCTCAACTGTCGGAAGCGATATG
This sequence comes from Darevskia mixta, assembly GCA_034641385.1. Taxonomy (NCBI): domain Eukaryota; kingdom Metazoa; phylum Chordata; class Lepidosauria; order Squamata; family Lacertidae; genus Darevskia; species Darevskia mixta. The sequence continues at coordinate 2,601,038 of JAWWNH010000124.1, read as the reverse complement.
CTGTGGCTTTTCCAGAGCCGGGGTGCCACAGCAGAAAAGGCCCTGTCCCAAGAGGCTCACGTAGGGCCTCCGGCAGAGCTTCTCCTGTTGATCTCGGCAGCGGGCAGGATGAGACAGGAAGAGGCGCTCCTCCCAGTATTGCTTCTGTGGCTGAAGAGTGCAGCCCAGACCTCGGGGCCTGAAGACAGCTGCCACGGGCAACGGGGTTCGTCCCGGGAACCCCAGGGGCACCAAGGCAATGGAGAGAAGAGGGAGGGGTGGCCTACCGTAAGCGCTGCCAGATAGGCTGTTGGTGGGCACGGCGTGCTTCCCGTTCTGCGTCACTGCCCGGACGGGGAGCTGGTGCTGCCCGATGGTCATGGGCGCTGCTTGCTGGAGGATGGTGACTGTTTGCCCCGGAACGCCCTGTGCCATCTGACTGGCCACCGTTTGAATAACTCGGCTGGCAGTGGGGATTGCAGCAAACGCAATGGTTGGCTTCTCATCCATCCCTGAAAAGAAAGAATCAATTGTCGACCTGGCCGTTCATTCAGAGTCAGAGAATTGTGCTGAATTGTCCCCGCACCCTCAGGGGCCTGTTTCTTCCACCCTGTTTCGCTTCTAACTCCCTTCCTCTGGATGAGCGGAACAGAAATATTATTTTCAGTGACCCCAGCAATTTCCACTAGTGCCTCTGCAGGGAACGGAGAAACAGAGGGCATTCCTCACCCCCCCATCTCGCTGCAGTAAAAGTTATCCTTTCCGAGCTCGAGTGAAATGAACACGGATTGATTCCAGAGGACATCTTATTTATTTACTTGCTCTCTTAGCCCCCGTGGAGACAGAAAGGCCTGACTTTGGGCTATCTGTCAGAGCAGCAGCAAAATCACCTGGCTGCTCGTGACAACAGAGAGTTATTTGGACAACTAAATTTATGTGATGTAATATTGCTTTGAGATGACTGGATTTACAGCTCTGCAGTTTTGCCTTTGGTTAATTATTCATCCGATCTATTCTGTATTAAATACCAGGGTCTCCCTGAGAGGCAGCCGCCAGAGCTGCTTCCTGAAGACACACCAGTCCAGGCCAGCGTTTCCTTGGAATGAACTTCCGATCTGATTGTTTTAACGGTTACGCTTCTTTTAATTAAGGAGGTCTTAATGCTATTGTGCATTTTCATAACGGACTGATATTACAGTTGTAAAAAAAGGTAAAAAGGTAAAGGACCCCCGGATGGTTAAGTCCAGTCAAATGGGGTTGCAGCTCTGATCTCACTTTCAGGCCGAGGGAGCCGGTGTTTGTCCGTAGACAGCTTTCTGGGTCATGTGGCCAGCATGACTAAACCGCTTCTGGCACAACGGGACACCATGACGGAAACCAGAGCGCACGGAAATGCCGTTTACCTTCCCACTGCAGCGGTACCTATTTATCTACTTGCACTGGCGTGCTTTCGAACTGTTAGGTTGGCAGGTGCAGGGACCGAGCAACGGGAGCTCACCCCGTCGTGGGGATTCGAACCACCGACCTTCTGATCGGCAAGCCCCAGGCTCAGTGGTTTAGAACACAGCGCCACCCGCATCCCTATGTACAGTTGTAAACCACCTAGAAGCCACTTTGGCATATAAGTGGTAGATAAATGAAATTATTATTATTATTATTATTATTATTATTATTATTATTATTATTAGTGATGACTTGTAGCACAAATGTCAAATGGAGCAAAGCCTCTACAGCTCTGTGTTTCCAGTCTATATGCTACAGTTGAAGGATGCTATCGTTAAATCCCTTACGAAGAGAGCTTGTCCACACGCTTGAAGATGGACTCCACTCCTTACTGGTTTGCCCAATCCGCGAGGGCAGCCTTGTTCACAGATTTAAATCTCTCAGCCGACAGATGGATTGGGTACTTGATTAATTTTAAAAGGGCATCAGATGCCAACCAGCCAAAGGCCTGGCTAAACAGGAAGGTTTTCACCTGGCACCTAAAGGCGTATAATGAAGGTGCCAGGTGAATCTCCCTGGTCTTTTTGTGAGTTTACCCAAGCAGTTTGCAAAAGGATAGGCAAAAGCGTTCCCCCTGGGGAACCCGCATCCCACCAGGAGTGCCACACTACCTCTGGGCTCACCAGCCAGGTCCAAGACGGCCCCTGCTGCTTCGTGGGCGCCCGCGGCCGGCACCTGGTTGGTCAGTATGTACCCATTGGCCGAGCTGGCCGAGGTGGTCACCACCCTGACCATGGTGACCGTGGGGGCCTGCTGGACGACGTGGATGGCGTGGCCCGAAGGCTGCTGAGAGGTCACGATGGAGGCTGGCATGTAGGCCACCGGCTTGGCCACGAGGGCCGAGGGCCGCGGAGGGAGGGCCATGATCACCGGCTGGGCACTCACGGGCGAGCCTGGAAAGAGAAGGAAAAGGGGAATTGGAAGAGGAGAGGGGCTTCGACCTCGAGGGCACCAGCGCCCAGGTAAAGTAAAAAAACTCCTGTCCGCTGCAGCAAAATGACTCTGAGACAGTGGTGGCGAACATTTTATAGGCCGAGTGCCCAAACTGCAACCCAAAACCCACTTATTTATCGCAAAGTGCCAACATGGCAATTTAACCTGTATATCTCATTTTTCCTGTGTGTTTCACGTTTCTTCTTTAGGACTGCTGTTGTAATAAATAATCCTTCATAAAAGTTATTACTTTGCATTCTTCATTAAATTATCTTTCCGGGGGGGGGGGGGGGCTTCCTGATCCCTGCGTGCATAAGCCCACCCTCTTCTGAGTCCAAAATGATCCGCACACCAATTGAAAGCGTGCAAAATGGTCTCAGCTTGTACTCTTTTCGGTGCCTGCTAGAATCATTTTGCCCCCCCTCCCCGCAAATCTTGGGTTGCCTATACAAGGAAGGCGCCTGCCTGAGGTCAATAGGCGGGGAGTTCCCAAGGTCAGGTTCTGCCGCACCAAATAATGTAATTTCTTCTCTCCCGCAAGGAAACGCCGCAATTTACTCACCGGGGGCGCTCTGCGAATACCGATACTCTGGGACAGAGGCTAATTTTGAGCCGAAGTCGTGGTCGTGCGGAATGGGCGACCCCTCCCTGGACAGGCACTCTGGGGTCTGTAGGCCACTGGTGTGGGGGGACAGCAGGCCAGGGTGAGTCGGAGACGCAGGGGCACTCCTGGAAGGCAAGAAGGCAGTGAGCCAAAGGTGAGGGCAGCGGGAGGCTTGGATAAGGCACCGGAGCCCAGCTGGGCACTAGTATACCTGAAGGAGCGTCTCCACCCCCATCGTTCAGCCCGGACACTGAGGTCCAGCTCCGAGGGCCTTCTGGCGGTTCTCTCCCTGCGAGAAGTGAGGTTACAGGCAACCAGGCAGAGGGCCTTCTCGGTAGTGGCGCCCGCCCTGTGGAACACCCTTCCACCAGATGTCAAGGAAATAAAACAACTACCTGATGTTTAGAAGACATCTGAGGGCAGCCCTGTTTAGGGAAGTTTTTAATGTCTGGTGTTTTAATGTATCTTTTGTTAGAAGCCGCCCAGAGTGGCTGGGGAAACCCAGCCAGATGGGCGGGGTATAAATTTATTATTATTATTATTATTATTATTATTATTAGGAGAGCTGGCCGCTGGACTAGACAGGATGTGTCAGATTTTCCTTCATTTGTGTGGGTCTGGCAACAGTGTGAATCATGGAACCAGAATCACAGCGCAGAGCAGCTGTATCTGCCCAACCCTGGAAAACCTCGCCCGTTTACTTTACAAAGCCAAGGTTCCGGTCCTCACCGTGACCCACAGTTTTGCAACTTAATGCCCCCTGTTTCATCTGCTAAGCAGGCTAAAGGAATATTCAAAGCTCAGGCCCACCTTCCTTAAGCACAGCAGCCGGGGATGATGGGAATTTTAGCGCACTTACATGTGGCAGGCACCAGTTTGGGGCATGCTGGCCAGACACCAAAGTTTGAGCTGTTAATGTGTTAAAAACAAAAAAACAAGGACGTGGGGGCCTTCTTGGTTGTGGCTGCTTCCAGATTCTGGAACTCGCTCTCTGGGGAAGCCAGACTGGCTCCCTCCTTGTCCTTCTGCCAGCAGGTGAAAACCTTTCTGATTCCAACAAGCGTTTGGGAACTGAGTGTTTCTAAGGAGAGCGCTGGCGCTATGATGTTTTTCATCTGTACGTTTTAACAGATCACACAAGAGCTTTACCCGTACACTGAGGTCCAGCGCCGAGGGCCTTCTGGCGGTTCCCTCGCTGCAAGAAGCCAAGTCACAGGGAACCAGGCAGAGGGCCTTCTCGGTAGTGGCACCCACTCTGTGGAACGCCCTCCCACCAGATGTCAAAGAGAAAAACTACCAGACCTTTAGAAGACATCTGAAGGCAGCCCTGTTTAGGGAAGCTTTTAATGTTTAACAGACTATTGTATTTTAATAATTTGTTGGAAGCTGCCCAGAGTGGCTGGGGAAGCCCAGCCAGATGGGCGGGGTATAAATAATAAATTATTATTATTATTATTATTATTATTATTATTATTATTATTATTATCACCATCATTAAATTCTATTGATGTTTAACTGCTTTTTATTGACTGCCTCCCCCCCCCCAATGTTTTTAGCTGTTCCTATTTTATCTCTAAGGCACCTTGAGTCCCCGTGTCAGAGGAAAAGACAGGATAACAACAACAACAACTTACCGGGACGAGAGAGGCCCAAAGGGAGTTCGGAAGCAGGACACCCCCCTCTGCCTCCGTTTCCGGAAGGCCTGCTCCACCAGTTTGCCTTCCGAGGGAGGATCTATCCTCCAGAACGACCCCTTCCCAGGCTCCTCCTGGGAACGCGGGACTTTAATAAAATAGCGGTTCAAGGAAAGGTTGTGCCGAATGGAATTCTGCGGGGAGAAAGAGGCAGGAGGAGGATGACGACCCCAAAGCAAAGTGGTGGATTTAATTTACGGGTTTTTTCAACTGAGCGAGACCGAGAGCTCCACCTCCGCAGGACCCCCCTCCCCCCCGGTGCAAGGCGCTTGCTCACCTGCCAGCCTTTATCCGCCGTCCTGTAATACGGGTAATGCTTGGTGATGTGGGCATAGATGCCACTTAGTGTTAGCTGCCGGTCCTGGGCCGACGAGATAGCTTGGACAATCAGCTGGGCGTAGGAGTACGGAGGCTTGGACTCATCCTGCAGGCGAGGGGCACAAAAGACAGGCGCGTAAGGGAGTTTTGGGGGGGGGCACAGCAGCTCATGAACCGTTTGGGGGAGAATTTGCTGAGCACGGCGGCAGCTGGCAAGGCAAATGCGCCCCAAGGCAAGAGCAAACAATCCTTCTGTGTCCCACCCCCAACCAATAAATGTTTCGCAGTGGAAAACCCCCCATATCTCTGCTACTAAGGCCAAACCCTGATTCCTCCACGTGACCCAACAGCCACTGATGGAGAAGCTCTGTTTTGCTTTTCAAAGGGTATTATTGCATAGAGTCTTCTCAGAAGGACCAGGTGGAGCTTTGATCAGATGCTGGAGAGAAATTCTTATGCTGATACCTCTTATAATGCCTCTTACAGAGGCAACCTCTGATATTTTAACCAACAGAGATTTTAGTAAAGGTAAAGGGACCCCTGACCATTAGGTCGAGTTGTGTCCGACTCTGGGGTTGCGGCGCTCACCTCGCTTTATTGGCCGAGGGAGCCGGCGTACAGCTTCCGGATCATGTGGCCAGCATGACTAAGCCGCTTCTGGCGAACCAGAGCAGTGCATGGAAAGAGGACTAGCGGTTCTTAATTAAATAGTAATATGGTATTATTATATTGTGATGTTATTTATACTAATTGATTTTTTAACAAAGGATCATTATGAGCAGTTTTAAGTTATTTTTATGGATTAGTATCGAATTTTAGAGTTAAAGATTTGATTAATATAAGCCTTGTTTTGCTGAGCTCATATTCTATACAATTTTTATATGGTGTCTGTTCGAGAATGATTGGTCTGCTATCTATATATATAAAATCGTTCAAGTTGGATGTTTGTTAACGATCGCCTTTCTCCGTAACCCCTTGATCGATTCCGTTCAAATTTGGACACAACGTTCCATGCCCATATGGGAGTGATCATATGTACTTACATTGCACAAATACCACACCTTTCCCAGGTAAAAATGTGATTTTGTGCAAAAAAATAGCGCCCTCCAGTGGACGTTAAACAGCACAGCACAAACCTCATAGACTAAAATAGTAGTAATAAACAGTTGTAGAAACGAAGACAAAAATGAGAGGGGCAAACGGAGAACACATAGACTGAACTTCAACGAGATAAGGTGTAAGTAAACATACGCTTTCTCTTTCATACTGTATCTTACTTTTGCATTTCACCAAATCAGCCACAGCAAGGCGTGGCCGGGTCAGCTAGTGCCTAATAAAGGTTTTGTTGTTATATTGCAATTCCAACTTTTATCTTATTTAAGAGCGATGGTTTGAACCAGCAAAGGAGCAAAGCTGAGAGCGCCACCGACTCGAACCCCCTTGCAGCCTTTGGAAGACCCCTCGGGAGAGACCTTGTGTGCAACGCTGCGCCAATCTGCCTGGCCGGACAGGAGCAGCGGCTCTCGCTTGACCCACGAGGGGAATCCTTTGGCAGGAAAGCACCTACAATTTACTCAACTGTCTGGTACCGGAACCAGGGAGCCCAGCCCGTCGCGGCCCTATAAGGGAGGAAGTTGACAGCTGAGCTGCCGCCGTTAGCAGTGATTAATGGAACCGGCCTTCGCAAGGATGCAGAAGAAGAGGTGAAGGTTTTGTGGTACCTTTGGGCTGTCACCGCCAGACGCATCCGCCTGCTGCTCAGACGTCGCCTTGGCTGCATATTCCGCCACCAGCTGCAGGTCCGAGGTAATATTCTGTGCGAAGCGATATCCTGAGGAGCCAGCGCCACGCGGACTGGCCGGGCACGAGTTGGGAACACTGCGGAGAAAAAGCAGTAATAATAATTTATTACTGGCAAAATGGACAATGAAACGAAGACGAAGAGATGATAACAAATTTTTAAGGAAGATTGGAAGGACTTTATTGCATATATATGGAAGCAATGTACACAGGTTAACACATCAGCAGGGCTCTAGGACTACTCGTAATTTTATTATGAATGGGCAATAAGTAATTTTAATGGTTTTTTAAAATCTACAACGGGCATGTGGTATGCTGATAAATAATGAAACCTAGGAAGGGACTAGGAGCAACTCAATTTCTTTTGTCTGGTTTTGAATTTGTATTGCTGTTGTTTTATTTGGGTTATTTTTGGGAAAATTAATAAAATATTATAGGAATAAAAATATATTATTTATACCCCGCCCCTCTGGCTGGTTTACATCAGGTGGAAGAATCCTGCACTAGCAGGGGGTTTGGACCATATGATCCAATGCAGTATGAAAAGCGTATGAGTATACAGGAACCTTATCTCAGAGGGGACGGCATTCCACAGACAGGGGGCACGACCACAGAGAAGCCCCCCTCACCCCAGCACATTGCAGAGGCTGTTCAATTTGCGGCACGGTCATTAGAGTCTCCCCTTAATATACAAGGAGATGGGGATGGGAGGGTGCAGACTTCTTTTTTTACTACAGTGGTACCTTGATTCTCAAAACTTAATCCGTTCCAGAAGTCTGTTCCAAAACCAAAGCGTTCCAAAACCAAGCCGCGCTTCCCCATAGAGAGTAATGCAAAACGGATTAATCCGTTCCAGACTTTTAAAAACAACTCCTAAAACAGCAATATAATATGGGATTTTACTATCTAACGAGACCAATGATCCATAAAGTGAAAGCAATCAACAATGTACTGCAGTCACACAATCAATCAATCAATCAATCAATAATAATAATAATCAATCAATCATCAGTAGCTGAACTGGGTTCCAAACAGTCACAAAAAACAAAAGAGCCACAAAAACAAAAACGCTAAATAAATAGCAAAAACAGACAGACCTCAGCGTAACACTCAAATCAGAGCATGTTTGGCTTCTGAAAAATGTTTGCAAACCGGAACACTTCTGGGTTTGCAGTATTTGGGTTCCAAGTTGTTTGAGGACCAAGGAACTAAGGTACCACTGTACTGTGATTTATTAAAAACGTATATTGCCCTTCATCTGTATATCGCAGAATAAAAATACAAGATAAAAAACACAAAATATGTAATAAAAACAAGAACAGAAAAACACCCCCCCAAACCAATGAACTCCCCCTCCCCCATTTAAAAAGGGGTAAAAGATGTCAATCAGTCAAAAGCCTGGTTGAAGAGAAATGTTTTCCCCTGGTGCTATATAATAGAGGCAGCAGGCAACCCCCCACCCCACCCAGGGATAGCATCGCACAAAGAGGGAGCCACTGCAGAAAAGGCCCCGTTCTCGTGTTGCCACCCTTGGGACTTTTAAGCATTTAGGTCCCAAGTTGTTTACGGCTTTATAAACCATCACAGAAAGGGAACAGTGATGTATCCCACGGCTATCCCTGCCATTTCTCCAAACGGGAGCAGCATCCATTGACCCCCCCCTCCACCCCAATCTTATTCTCAAGAGAGCCCCACCAGGCAGGTTAGGCTGGGAGAGTCACTGAGCCGAGATCACCCAGGAAATCTTTGAAACCGGGTCGTCATTATTTCCTGACCGGCTAGATAATGCAGAGCCGCCTTCAAATTGTATTTGGGCAGCCCATGTCCCTCTTATTGTTTCTCCTGGGAATCTCAGCTCTGCCCTCCTGATTGCAGAAATTAATATATATGAAAAGTGACGGAAATGAATGAAGCCACCGCTTGTTCAATATTCATAATTTCTCCAGTCCGTATCTTCAGCGTTTTCTCGGGGGCTTTCGAGAAATGTTTCAAAACCTTGCTGCCCTCAAATCCTGAAAAAGTAATTACCGCGGGGGTCTGCCAATTACCGCTTGCCGTTTATTCTATTCACGAGGACGACATACAAAATATCGTGCCCTGAAGACTCCCACTCCACCCTGACCTAGTTTCAATGTGGCCCTCTGAGCTGGACGGCCGGCCCATTCCTGGAACGAATAAATCCTAAAAGTGACCAGGTGAAGATTCGGCAACGTGGAGGAAAACCTCAGAAATCCAGACCTCGAGTCTGCCATAATATTCCGTGTTTTTCTGCACAGATCACAGCAGATACATATATGCCTGTAGAGGTGCAACCTCTCCAGCATTCAGGCGAGGTTCCTGGGTGTATCAGTGCCAGCTTCCATGGCGTTAGGTACCACCTACAGGTAAGGGCCAAGGTGAGTCCCCTTCTTTGGGCTGAGATGGATTCGACGGGAGGCTTAGACCCCACAGTTAATCCACAGGGTAGTCGTTTATTTCGTATCCCATGTCGTGGCCCCACTGGCCTTTGATTGTGGTAAGGGGGTCTGTAAGGTCTTGGGAGTAGCATTTTGTATATTGTGGATCGTTCCAGGGCCAGTGTGGTGTAGTGGTTAAGAGCGGTGGACTTGTAATCTGGTGAACCGGGTTCGCTTCCCCGCTCCTCCCCATGCAGCTGCTGGGTGACCTTGGGCTAGTCCCACTTCTCTGAAGTCTCTCAGCCCCACTCACCTCACAGTTTGTTGTGGGGGAGGAAGGGAAAGGAGAATGTGAGCCGCTTTGAGACTCCTGAAGGGGAGTGATAAAGCGGGATATCAAATCCAGACTCTTCTTCTTCTTTATTAAGAGAAAGAGGCACACTTACAGAAAACCAGCCTGCCAGGTCTCTGAGTGTTTACAGATGGACGCTGCAGCAAGGAGATGGTTTGTCCAAACCCAAGGGAACATTTATATATTCCTTATAACACAAAGCAGCATATATCACTTTGGCCAGGACTTCCCGGGACTTCTGACCAGTAGGGCTGGGCGATATATCCATTTATCATCCCAAACTGGTTTGAAGTCCCTATCGTGATATCGGTTTCATAGTTTTTTGACTTGGCGATATATTGCGAATCAGAGCTGGGCAGTATATTGTCAAAAACTGGTTTCAAGTGCGTATCATGATATGGTTTCATAAATTTTGGTGTGTGTTTGTGCCATGCAAAATGACCATGCGGGAAAAACCGTGAAGCCAGCCAAGACCCCGTATTAAGCTCCATGCTTATTTCAGACATTGTGATATCAGTGTATCACAGAGTTTAGCTGGTGATATATCACGAAGTTGAAAAACAGCTCCATCCTTATTCAGACAACGTGATCTATCAGTAGGTCACGATGTTTAGCTGGCGATATACCATGAAGCTGAAAAACCAGATTATCGCCCAGCCCGACTGACCAAATGAGGGCATAGGTGGCAAATACCCAAACCTTTCTGGGCTCAGAGTCCAGCGCACCAAACCCCACAGAGATAAGGATAGCATCAAAGCCAGTCAAATAACTTATATCGAAGCGAGTGACTATAAACCTATCTGAGCTCATTGCTACAACAACGACCCATTAATTGTGGGGGTTACCTTGACCAAGAGGGCGTTTTGCAGAGCTTCCAGAATGGTTCACCTGTGGTTCCAACACAAGCAGGGTAAGGTAAAGGTAAAGGACCCCTGGACGGTTAAGTCCAGTGAAAGGCGACTATGGGGTTGCGGTGCTCATCTCACTTTCAGGCCGAGGGAGCCGGCGTTTGTCCGCAGACGGCTTTCCGGGTCATGTGGCCAGCAGGACTAAACCGCTTCTGGTGCAACGGGACACCGTGACGGAAACCAGGACGCACAGAAATGCCATTAATAATAATAATAATAATAATAATAATAATAATAATAATAATAATAATAATAATTTATTATTTGTACCCCGCCCATCTGCCGGGTCCCCCCAACCACTCTGGCGGCTTCCAACAAATATCAAAATACATTAAAATATCACAGATTAAAAACTTCCCTAAACAGGGCTGCCTTCAGGTATTTTCTGAATGTCAGATAGTTGTTTATCTCTTTGACCTCTGCTGGGAGGGCGTTCCACAGGGCGGGCGCCACTACCGAGAAGGCCCTCTGCCTGGTTCCCTGTAGCTTTGCTTCTCGCAGTGAGGGAACCGCCAGAAGGCCCTCGGAGCTGGACTTCAGTGTCCGGGCTGAACGATGGGGGTGGAGACGCTCCTTCAGGTCTACTGAGCCGAGGCCGTTTAGGGCTTTAAAGGTCAGCACCAATACTTTGAATTGTGCTCGGAAACGTACTGGAAGCCAATGTAGATTTCTCAGGACCGGTGTTACGTGGTCCCGGCGGCCACTCCCAGTCACCAGTCTAGCTGCCGCATTCTGGATTAATTGCAGATTAATTGCAGGATTAATTACCAGCCACAGTGGTACCTATTTATCTACTTGCACTGGCATGCTTTCGAACTGCTAGGTTGGCAGGAGCAGGGACAAAGCAACGGGAGCTCACCCTGTCGCGGGGATTCGAACCGCCGACCTTTTGATCGGCAAGCCCTAGGCTCTGTGGTTTAACCCACAGCGCCACCCGCGTCCCCGTATTCCAACGCAAGCACCTATACAGGAGATATGTAGAGAGACTCTGGAATCTGCTGGCCTGGATTCCTGACTCCCTAATCCACATCAGCGGAGGTTGCAGGCCTCACCAAGCGACTCCCTTTCGTTGTGAGATATTTCGGCAGCGACATGTAATCACAGTGAGGAGAAGTGCCACAAGATGGCACTCGTGGCACGAGCTATAAATCTGGAGGAGGGGGCTGGGGGGGCAGAGAGAGAGAGAACATGTGCCAAATAACAAAGCAGAAAAATAATGACTGCTTGCTGAAACCGCTGCCTCTCCCAGACAAAACAGGAGCAACCGTGGTGCGGGAGGATTCATAAGCAGGTCAAGACAGATGATCAAACAGATTGGTCTGGGTGTTGTATTGCTGTTTTAGGGTTTGTTTTTAAAAGTCTGGAACAGATTAATCCATTTTGCATTACTTTCTATGGGAAAGCGTGCCTTGGTTTTGGAACGGACTTCCGGAACGGATTAAGTTTGAGAACCAAGGTACCACTGTACAGTATTAAAATTACTTAAATCAAATTAAGAGTCAAGATGGGTGGGGTATAAATGAATGAATGAATGAATGAATGAATAAAGGGTAGGTCATATGTATCTATCATTATTTATTACCTATCATCTATCTAACAAGCTATCAACTGTCTGTCTGTCTGTCTGTCTGTCTGTCTGTCAGTCAGCTGTCAAAGGCTAGGATAAAGTTGTGCATCTTCAGCACATGACTAAAACTCCACAATGACGGTGCCACATGCATCTCTGTGGGGAGGGAGGTTGCAAGACATGGGGGGTGGGGGCTGCTGGACCGAGTGTCCCGTCTCAGTGGAAGGCTGCTTGGGGGCAAGCACTACTGCTCACAGTCAAGACTTGTGATTTCTTGGAATCTGTACTGGCAGGAAAAATTACTCCACCCGGAGATGTTGATCACACACTCTGCCAGCTGTGATTCGCTTCTCTCTGTGTCTGTCAATTTGTCCTACAGACCGAGAATTATTCATGTACATCCGCAACCCTTGGTCTACGAGACGCAGACTCATGGGCCTCTGCATTTGCTTCGCAGAACAAAAAAATGTAAATGCATCGCAAGCCAGCAAAATCAGAGCCCTGCGGTTTAGGATAATGTGGAAATGCGAACAGATAGTCTTAGAAACTTCCCATTATGTACCGAATACAGTCTACAGGTTAACAAGCTTGCCGTGCCAATTAACAAGACATCAGAGAAAATAGCCAGTGGGGGGGAAAGAGAGAGCTAGAAAGGTACATCTCTAATAGAAAAATAAGGCTCTAGAATAATAAAACCGAACTAGCACTTATTCTTATGCAGCAAAAAGGGGTAGCATCCACAAACAGGACGAGGGAGATATTGTGGATCTGGAACAGGCTCAGAGAAGGGAAACCCAAATGATGGGAGGGGGTTCAGTGACTCCCCAGTGAGGAAAGGCGGCAGCGTTGGGGACATTTTGTAAATAAGAGGCACCACAACAGGAGTTCACGAATGTATGTGTGGCATGGAGAGAGTGGAGAAGGGAAAGTGTTCCTTCCTCTCTCATAATACCAGAACTCCCGGCCGTCCGATGGAGCCAAATGTTGGAAGATTCAGGACAGATAAAAAGGATGGAGTTCTTTACGCAGCGCATAGTTAAACTATGGAACTCCCTTCCACAGGAAACGGCGGTGGCCACTTTAAAAGCAGGTGGCGATGTTTCTGAATATCAGTGGCTGGAAACCACGGAACGAAAGAGGGCTCGTGTTCAAATCCTGCTTGTGAGAACAGGATGCTGGACTAGGTGGGTCGTGGGCCTGATCATAGAAGCATCACAGAATTGTAGAGCTGGAGGGGAACCCAAGGGTCATCTAGTCCAACCCCCTGCAATGCAGGGATCTTTCTGCCAAACATGAGGCTCCAACTCACAGTCCTGAGATTAAGAGTCTCTTGCTTTACCAACCGCTCTAACAGGCTTCTCTGAAATTTTACAGAGATATCAAACATAAATCATAAGAACAAGATTCCAAGGAACAAGACTTCCATCCTCCCCTTTGTGGGTCCTATTATTAATCATTTCCTCCCGCATCTTTTATGATAGTCCAAATCCATTGTGTCCAGAATTCAACCTTAAACTACAAGCGATATTCTAATCCCAATAATGATTTTAACTGTTTACATTGGTCTTTAAGTTATAAATTTCACCCCATTCCCTTATTAAAATTTTGGTCTTCCTGATTTCTGACCCTTCTGGTCATTTTAGCCATTTCGGCAGAGTCCATCAACTTCATCTGCCATTCTTCTCTTATGTTTTCCACCACTGAGCTGCAGCCGTCCTCCAAAGCTCCTCAAACTCCTTGCATGTTAGGATGGGATACAAATGCAGTGAATTTCCCAGCAGAGCCAGGAGTGGCAGGTAAGAGCTGCTTTGAACCAAAGGGGACGGAGCCATTCTTTGAGCCTAGCTCTTCTCTGTGCTCTGAACAGCTCCCGGGGGTCTCTCGAGCAGAGGGCAATTATTCTAGTCTGGCTGCTTGAGATTCGGTTAAATGGTGACGCCGGCAAGGCAACCTGAAGCCTTTGCTATGAAAAGGATGTGCTGTGTGTCAGGAAACGTCCTACTCACAAGTAGGACCCTGGCAGAGACACATGCCCGACTGGCATGTTCCCTCCTTCCTGGACGATCGTTCGGGAGCTTCTTAAGCATTCCTTAGCCCGAACATCACAGTGACCGATGCCAGAAGACATCAGCACACTTAGGGATCCGCAGAGGTTTGCGCGGTTGCGTAACAGAACTCAGCAACTCAGCATTTAGGCCAATCTCCTTTATTTACATATAAATACACACGGAGCATTTCAACATGGCTCCCTCTCTCTCTAGCATCAGGCAGCAAAGAGAAAAAACAAAGGACAACAGTCCCAATTCAGGAAACACAGTAAGACAAACATCCTGTCTTCCGTCACTTCCCACTCTGTGGAATCTAAACACCTACCCAGTCATGTGATAGACAATAAACCCATAACTGCACATGGAGAATGAATCTCCAACACTGTGTGCCCCATAGCTATGCCAGGGTCGTCAACTGCTCTGGCACAGGCCTGATCCGTATGCGATGCCAAGCCAAACTATTGCTTGGACAGAGCCAGCTAGAAGGAAAATATTGCTTGCTTTGTTCAGCTCTTCTGCTGTCATTGCTCCCCAAAAACTAAGCTGTGGTTTTGCTCAGTGCAAAGCTTTGTAGTTGACTTACTCCCAACAAACCATGAGCTGTAACCAAGGTTTGTTCTTAGTTTAGTGCTTGCGGTTGGTGCCAGCAGGGGCTGATGGGATTTGTAGTCTTACAACCTCTGGAGAGCCACAGATCTCAACCAATGCTAGAAACTCAGATATATAAGCTAGGAGTCAAATAGCTCCCGAAACCAAGATCGCAGTTGCCAAAAATGGAATGTCCAGCTGCCATTTTGGGACAAGACGGCTTAAAAGTCTTATTTCTCAAGTGATGGACTGACCGTGATTGATTCTCGGTTAAATATCTGGCTAGTTCAGATGGCAACCTTCAGCTTTGAGTACTTAAAGAAGAAAAGTTGCTTGATCCAGCGACAGTCCACATATATATTGGCCTATTATGACCTCTTCTTCTTTATGATGACGGCTGCTGCTCAGGCTGCACAGAAAAAGCAATTTGATTCCAGAAATTCATTCCGATTGTGCAGATAAAACGTAACTGACAGAATTCTGCAGGATGGGGTATTAGTGTGTGAAACCAGTCCAGATCCAATGATCCCCAGATGGTGGAGATGTCGCCCAGGCATCTTCACTTGCAAAATGTGCCTGGCTAATTTTGAACACAGATCCCAACCTGTCCCAGATTTAGATGACACCTTTATTTACACGGCACACAATTGAGATACATGTTAGAGGACACTTGTATTCTATCGAGAGCCAGGGTGGTGTAGTGGTTAAGAGCGGTAGACTTGTAATCTGGTGAACCAGGTTCGCGTCTCCGCTCCTCCACATGCAGCTGCTGGGTGACCTTGGGCTAGTCACCCTTCTCTGAAGTCTCTCAGCCCCACTCACCTCACAGAGTGTTTGTTGTGGGGGAGGAAGGGAAAGGAGAGTGTTAGCCGCTTGGAGACTCCTTCGGGTAGTGATAAAGCGGGATATCAAATCCAAAACTCTTCTTCTCTATCAAGCACATTATTCATTCTCACAACGAACTCTGGGGAGGCTACCTTTGCTCCCATTTTAGAGGTGCAAAACTAAGGCAGAAAGAAAACACCCACAACCCAGCAAAGACTTAAAGAGTGCCTAAGGCGACAGAAACTGGCACATGGCTTCTCATCGCGTTGTGGCCACCGGCTAGCCCGAGACCGCCAGCGATTCTGATGAGTGTTTTGATACGCGAGATCGAAATGTGACAGCCCAGCCACAGAGTCTCCCGGGAGACTTTGCCAACACGACCCAAACGAGAAAGAAAGAGAAGGCAATGAAGATAATCTGAGCAATTCCAGCCTCATGCTTTCCCCATAAAACCCTGCTGTTTCCAATTAGGGCACAATTCAATTTAGACATGCGTTACGAGAAACAGAATGCACACATCTGAAGACCGCGGACATTTGCAAAGTACGCGCATCTCTGGAGAGAGAGCAATGCAATTATATTGAAAGCATATTTTTTTTGGAATGTAAGCTATCTCGAGAATCAAATCTGCACTGATCTGAGACTCGAAGATGAACACAAATCTAAGCCGGCCTCCCCCCTTTCATGCTCTGTGGCTCCGCGTCGCTCATTTCCCTTGACAGAGAGCCCCTGCGGAGTTTCGTTTCCCCTCTTTCTCATGTGCCACCAACGCAGCCGTCCTCTGTGGTCCATGCAGGGAACTCCAATATGTTCAGGGCAGCTGCTGTGGCGATACTGGCAAAGCAACCTTTGTGGCTTCCGGCTCACGGTCGTCGCAGTTACCTGCGCTTCACAGAGTTTCCAGGAGAAGCATTCAAGGTGGGACAGAGGTCCGAGGACCCCAGGGCAGTGCCTGTCCGCGTGGGGCAAAAACAAAACAAAACCACAGATTCCTTGAACGTAAAACTTAGGTTTAGAGGTTCTAGGCTCCATCTGCTTCTGGTTGCTGGGTTTGTTTTTTATTATATATTTTAAAAAACGTATTCATGGTTTTTTAATGGGGAAAAGCAACTTGCAAGATTAAGCAAAATAAAAAAATTCCTTCCAGTAGCACCTTAGAGACCAACTAAGTTTGTTCTTGGTATGAGCTTTCGTGTGCATGCACACGAAAGCTCATACCAAGAACAAACTTAGTTGGTCTCTAAGGTGCTACTGGAAGGATTTTTTAAATTTTGTTTTGACTATGACAGACCAACACGGCTATCTACCTGTAATTGCAAGATTAAGAACCACCATAAAACAGCCTAAACCTAAAGTGATAAAACCATGAACCAGAAAGGTTAATCCACTAACAATCAAGAACATCTAGCTAAAAGTTGAGCATTGAAAATGAGCCAAAAATCAAACTGCAAATCAAGAAGAAAACGGCTGGGAAGACAGGAATGTCTTTGCCTCGTGCCTAACAAGCTGGCAAAGCGAATCTGCTAGCCGAGGGGCCACCACTGAAAAGGCCTTTTCTCCCCTTTCTGCTCCCTTGGAGGAGGCACACAGAGACAGGGCGCTCCTGAGTTGGCTTTTTCTCTTGCAGGGGAGCCCTAAAAGAAAGTGAGACCCCCCCTCCACCAGCAGCCTAAAGTGGGACAGCCTGTGCTATCAACCTTCATCCCAGTTTTGCCTGCTACACATTAAGGCCAGTCCAAAGAGGAAACGAGAGAGGAAGGAGAATCCTAGAATTGCAGAGTTGGGAGGGACCACGAGGGTCATCTAGTCCAACCCTCTGCAATGCAGGAACCTTTTGCCCAATGTGGGGATCAAACCCATGGCCCTGAGATTAAGAGTAGTCTCACGCTCTACTAACTGAGCGGATTCTGATTTGATATTTGCATTCCGTTTTCCCAGCAACAAATGCTAACATTAGTGGGGGGACCTCCCAAACCATAGCATCAAACAAGGTGACATATAAACCAGGGGTAGGCAACCTAAGGCCCATGGGCCAGATGTGGCCCAATCGCTTTTTAAATCTGGAACACAGACAGTCTGGGAATCAGCGTGTTTTTACATGAGTAGAATGTGTCCTTTTATTTAAAATGCATCTCTGGGTTATTTGTGGGGCCTGCCTGGCGTTTTTACATGAGCAGAATGTGTCCTTTTATTTAAAATGAATCTCTGGGTTATTTGTGGGACCTGCCTAGTGTTTTTACATGAGTAGAATGTGTGCTTTTATTTAAAATGCATCTCTGGGTTATTTTTTATGGCGCATAGGAATTCGTTCATTCCCCCCCCCCCAAAAAAAAATATAGTCCGGCCCACCACATGGTCTGAGGGATGGTGGACAGGCCCACGGCTGAAAAAGGTTGCTGACCCCTGATATAAACTGAGCAAGTGTCAACAACAAATTTGTCACAACAACCAATACAATTCAGTCAAGTGCTAATACTTCAAAATATTGCAATGAATTTGCTGAGCTCCAGCCCTGTTTCGGATGACACCCTCTCTCTGCAAAGGGGCTTCTTCCTTCCTCCCAGGCAGTAAGAACTTCAATGGTTTTTAAAAACCGGCTGGCTCAAAAGATTTGCATTTAGCAGCCGTTTTAGAGTTTAAGCTTGTTTTGACTACCAAGCCCCGAAGCTGATTTGGTTCTGGGACGAGGCAGAATTGTGGAGAGGCCACACCAGAGCCCCCGAAAGGGCCTGATTTGCACTCTTTCTCTCCCCCCACCCCCCGGCAACCTAAAAAAAACCCAAAAAGTGCCTCCTAGTGTCTGCAAAATCTTTGCTTGAAACCGGCTGCTGTTTTGGCCGCCGTCAGTGTGCATGATCTCACAGACAGGATGTTTCTATTGGCTTTCTCTTGCAAGGCCAAATCCCACATTTCTCTCAGTTGTGCAACATAGCAATACAAGCTTTTTAAAAAAAACGCTGTATTTCTTACCAAAAAAATGCACGCCCCAAATCTGAAACAAAACACAAAACAAGCAGGGCGCAATCCAGCAGGCGTGGGTTATTTCCTCCCCCACTGAAACCATGAAAACAGCAGTAAGTTATTTTTTGTGGAGGGTTCTCGACGGTTGTCAGAGGCAAATATGTTGGCTGCTGGAAACCCGGGGAGGGAAGCTTGGGTTTTCCCACTGGGGCATCTGCAAGGCGAGAATGCTGGACTCTTCCTATGGTATCGCCCTAGTTATCTCCCGCTTGGACTACTGCAATGCGCTCTACGTGGGTCTACCTTTGAAGGTGACCCGGAAACTGCAATTAATCCAGAATGCGGCAGCCAGACTGGTGACTGGGAGCAGCCGCCGGGACCACATAACACCGGTCCTGAGAGATCTACATTGGCTCCCAGTCCGTTTCCGAGCACAATTCAAAGTGTTGGTGCTGACCTTTAAAGCCCTAAACGGTTCTGTATACCCGAAGGAGCGTCTCCACCTCCATCGTTCAGCCCGGACACTGAGGTCCAGCTCCGAGGGCCTTCTGGCGGTTCCCTCACTGCAAGAAGCAAAGCTACAGGGAACCAGGCAGAGGGCCTTCTCGGTAGTGGCGCCCGCCCTGTGGAACGCCCTCCCAGCAGAGGTCAAAGAGATAAACAACTATCTGACATTCAGAAAATACCTGAAGGCAGCCCTGTTTAGGGAAGTTTTTAACCTGTGATATTTTAATGTATTTTAATATCTGTTGGAGGCCGCCCAGAGTGGCTGGGGGGACCCGGCCAGATGGGTGGGGTACTAATAATAAATCTATTATTATTATTATTATTATTATTATTATTATTATTATTCTCGAACTCCGATCTCCCAGGTTCTGGGAGAATGTCCCTTAGAGAAGGACCTGAACTATTTTCCTTGAAGCCCGTTTCATAGAATCATAGCGAACTGGAGGGACCCTGAGCATCACCTAGCCCAGGGGTAGGCAACCTAAGGCCCGGGGACCGGATGCGGCCCAATCGCCTTCTAAATCTGGAACACAGACAGTCCGGGAATCAGCATGTTTTTACATGAGTAGAATGTGTCCTTTTATTTAAAATGCATCTCTGAGTTATTTGTGGGACCTGCCTGGGTTTTTTTTTACATGAGTAAAATGTGTGCTTTTATTTAAAATGCATCTCTGGGTTATTTGTGGGGCATAGGAATTCGTTCATATTTTTTTTCAAAATATAGTCCGGCCCCCCACAAGGTCTGAGGGACGGTGGACCGGCCCCCTGCTGAAAAAGGTTGCTGACCCCTGATCTAGCCCAACCCCCTGCAATGCAGGAATATTCAGCTGCTGCCCGTGACAAGGATCGAACCTGCAGCCTTGGCGTTCTCAGCGCCACGCTCTAACCAACCGAGCTGTTGTTTTCCTCTGGGTTGTTTTATTGGACCGTTTTAACCCGCTGCAAACCGCTTCGAGTATTTACCTTTAAGGTACAAAGCGGTACAGAAATGAAACGAGTAATAAAAACGACAGCGTCTGCTAGAGGCAAAGCAATTAATTACTTAATAATAATAATAATAATAATAATAAAAGGAAATTCAGAAGAAGGGGGAAAGGAGGGGAAGCGGAGGAGGAGTCTAATAATTCCTCAAAGCAACAGCAGTTTCCACAGTGGGCACGCTGCGTTCGGTTTAGTTGACTCAACTTTTCTCCAGGTGCCGGAAAAAGAAATGCAAACTTTCAGAAGAGGGGGGTGGAATGTGGGAAAGAAAAGAAACTGAAGAGGTTTTTTTTGCAAAGAGGAGGGGAGATTTCTGGGAAAGCGAGTGGGGAAGTAAACAGAGAGGCGGGGGGCAAGAGGCAAAAGGGGTCAAGGGGGCTGCCTCTGCCCGCTCTGGGTTTCTGTTCCCTTGCATTTTGCAAGCCCTGCCCCTTCTCTGTGGGGAGGAGGAATAGGAAGGGGAGAGGCCACCAGAGGCTCCGGTTTCCAGAAAGGAAAGTAAACTTAGGATCTGCAAAAAGTGCCCCCCCTCCTTCCTTCCTTCCCTGCCCTGGAGGGCCAATCAGGGCGCGGAGAGGCAAAGGCGCACCAAATTAGGCAAGTGAAACAGCTACCAAAGCAAGAAGGGGGGGGGGAGAAAGCTGAGCTGATGAGATCAGACTCCCGAGGGAGGGGTGGGGAGGGAGGGCTAAGAGTCCCCACCCACCTCACTTTCACAGAAGGACATTCCTCGAAGAAGACGAGGAGGAGGAGGAGGAGACGTTGCTCCTACAAAAGTACCCAGCCCCAAAGAACCATGTTTCCAAAAGGGCCAATTTTCTTGCAGACGGTCAATGGGCAGCGATTCTGACAGCCGGCTGGAAAACTGCTAAGCAGGCACTGTTCCTGTTTTGTTTTTTTTTTAGCTCCAGGGGTAGGCTGCCTCTGGGTGTGGAGGCTCCACCGAGCTGGCAGCTGAACGGTTCTCCTATCGACCCCGCGAATTTGCCTAACCCACAGCCGTCGCTGGTCGCCACCGGAGCTTGAGAGAGCAAATCCTGCAAGTTAAAAATTCTGCGATGCGAGGAGAAAGAAGCGCCACTTTGGGCCCGCATTGGCAGGGAACTCGTACTGCACTTCCAAAGGGCTTCTTCCCCCTTGTTTTGCCCTCTCAAAACAGCCCTGCAAGGTAGCTCAGGCTGACTGGTGGTTGACTAGGAAACTGTCTTCCACAGAGTCAAGACGAGTGGCCCAGGGAGCTCAGTGCAGTCTGCACTGACCGGCAGCAGCTCTGGAGCCCTTCCGACGAGGAAGAAAGTCTCTCAGCCTTGCAGGGCCAGAGCCTGGGGCGTTCTGCATGCAAGACAGCTGCTCCGCCCCTTCCCAGCCCAAGCACAGCCACTAAGCTTGGCTTTTATGCACGAAAAGCATATTATTATTATTATTATCATTATTATTATTATTATTATTATTATTCAAATATACTGAAGGCGGCCGATCTCGTTCATGTCTGGATTAAGGAAAGCAGTTTAGAGGAAACCTTGAGAGGTGTGCACAGAAAGGGGGTGTTTGTAAACAAGAACGAAAAGGTTGAGCAAAGGAAGGAAGCCTCAATAAAGGCTTCTGCAGGTCCCCCCCCCCAAGAAGCTCAGATAGATTTGCTTTTTGCTGAAGCCCCAGCAGATGCTAAAAGCGCTGAGCCCTTTTCTTGCAAGGCTCGGCGGGAGAAGCCAGGGCTATTGTCTTCAAAGGGGGTGGGGGGGAAGCAGAGGAGATATTATGATCTCGGGGTCTGCGCTGGGTAGCTTTGCCCCCTCCCTCAAAGCGGCAACCTGGAAACCAATCCCCAAGGTGTGGTTCTTTGCCGGAGCTGCGTTCGAGAGAGGGAGGGTGTCAGGTGACGAAACCGCAAAGGCTGCTTGCAGAAGGGACTGGAAACAGAACTTGCTGCCCACGGCTTCTCCTGTTTTTGCACATGCAAGCTTTGGGACGGAGCGACAGGGGGCACTTGGGGGCTGCTCCTCTTCCAGCCACCAAAGGAAGGGGCAGGAAAACCCAGGGAGGGGCCTCCTGCCAGGCCAAGCAACTAGCCCACCACTGCCTTTCCCAGCCTTTCCCGAACCTGGTGCCTTCCAGATGTTTTGGACTACAGCAGCCATCAGCCGGAACAGGCCTGCCGCTTGGGGATGATGGGAGTTGTAGTCCATAACATCTGCAGCAGTGGTTCCCCGGGGGGGGGGGATACCACGCCCTGGAGAGTAGTGGGGATGCAAAGAGACAAGGGGGCGGCGGGGGGCATTGGGGGTGCAAACGACGAACAGAATTTGAAAAGTTGCCGCCGCTGGACCAAGGGATTGCATTAATTAAACTGGATAGCTTTAATTGAGTTTTGAATAAATGTGCAATTAACTGTTTCGCCCCATCGATGAGGACTTAAGAGAATCCCTCTTCAAAGATGCAAATCTCCCAGCTGAGAGATCGATTAGGTATCTGATTAACTTTATATTAGGGGACAGGTCCCCATTACACACCTCTGAGAAAGCGGGCTGTTTTGCCTATAGAGCGGCAATGAGGTTTCTGGGGACGCGTTAGGTTCTTCAGGGGAGCAAACTCTTACCTGGCAGAATTACCTGCTTTTAATAAACTGTTCTATGTATTTGCTCTGTAATGACCTTGGCCGCACGGATAAAGACCAACCGCCGTATTTGTTACCTCTCTTGAATTTTACTGTGTTGTTATCATCCTTCGTGGGCAGCGCAAACCGCTATTCTGAATAATGCAAAGGACAGGAGGCAAAGGGGGTGAGTTTATGGCACCAAGAGGGCAGTGGCCCAAACCACTGGTCTGGCGGCACTGTGGGCTACCAGCCTGTGCATTGCCAGGGGGCTAGAGCCGCTCCTTCTCGCAGGAGCCCTGCCCCATGTTGCTCCCTACAGCAGGCATGTCCAAAGTCCGTTTTGGGGGCCTAATTCAGCCCCCTGGCCGGTTTTATCCAGCTCCGATTTATTTTCTTGGGGTCAGATCCTTTAAAAAAAGCTCAACAACTTTGGTCAGCCCTCACGCATGTTCATTTCATCAAATCTGGCCCTCTTTGAAAGAAGTTTGGGCACTCCTGAGCCTACAGCAAGCTCAGACCTGCAGGTGTCAACAGAGAAGAAGGAGGAGAAGAAGAAGAAGAAGATGAGGAGGAGGAGGAGGAGGAGGAGGAGTTTGGATTTGATATCCTGCTTTATCACTACCCAAAGGAATCTCCAAGCAGCTCACATTCTCCTTTCCCTTCCTGCCCCACAACAAACACTCTGTGAGCTGAGTGGGGCTGAGAGACTTCAGAGAAGTGGGACTAGCCCAAGGTCACCCAGCAGCTGCATGTGGAGGAGGGGAGACGCGAACCCGGTTCCCCAGTCCACAGCTCTTAACCACTACACCGCACTGGCTCTTAGAGAACCAAGGGCAGGACCACCTTCACATGCAAACGCTGCAGGAGATAAATCGCAGGAAGAGAAGCAACAGCACCCCTCTCTCCCTTCCAAGCCTGGCCTCTCTCGGTCTCCCATTTATTTGTGGGGAATGGGAAAGGCAGGAATGGCTTTCAACCCCGTTGGCTTCTGAGCGACCCACGGCAGAAGCCGCCTGGTATTTCGCCAGCTGTGTTAACCATCCCTGGCTTTCTGAAGTCTCCCGAGTGGAGACTTTTCACGGAGACTGAGATTTTCATGCAGGCTGAGATTCTGCTCTACCGTGGACAGTTATCTCGAACCCACGATATATGAGCTAATCGCCAGATGGAACCTTAAACCTGGGTTGGGGTTGCCACAATGGAATGTTCTAGGTGTATTAAAAATAAAAATAAAAATCGGGGCTGTTGTTGTTAATTTCATTTCTATATCGCTTTATATTTTAAAGGGGGGGGGAATCTCAAAGCAGTTTACAACACATTAAAACTTCAAATAAGACACTGAATGAAATAAATTCAAGCTTCAAGGAAAATAGTTCAGGTCCTTCTCTAAAGGACATTTTGCTTTCCCCATCTTTATTTACCTACTTAATTTAGAAGCTGCCCCATAGCAGAAGGACTCTAGGAAGCCAGTGGGGTGGTATAGTGGTTATGAGTGCCGGATGAGGACCTGGGAGATCAGGGTTCGAATCCCCACTCAGGCAGGAAGTGCACTGGGTGACCTTGGAGTCAGTCACAGCCTCTTAGCCTACCTCACAAGATTGTTGTAGGGATTAACTGAGGGGGTGGGGTTGAGCCATGTCCTCCTTGGAGGAAAAAGTAGGATATAAAGTGAAAAATAAGCTATTCTCCACCCCCATCGTTCAGCCCGGACACTGAGGTCCAGCACCGAGGGCCTTCTGGGGGTTCCCTACCTGCGAGAAGTGAGGTTACAGGAAACCAGGCAGAGGGCCTTCTCGGTGGTGGCGCCCGCCC